>OZ012548.1:39770120-41206995 GCA_963935595.1 Schoenobius gigantellus | reverse complement strand
ATAAGACTATCACTGGGTTAGTCTAAAAAGGTGTATCAAGCGAAAAGGGTGAGAAAGTACACATAATAGTGAAAACTTTTGTTCTAGCACTTTTAATAATAATCGATATTATTGGAGTAAAGGATTTTTTAAGATTTCATAAAACGCTGTGGCAGCCCTAGCCGTCAGCTGTTGTTTGTTTGCGTTACATTCATTCCAGGATCGACAAAATACCCTAATTTAATAATAATATAATTATTATCATATTTTTTTTATATTATTACTCATTCCAGGATCGACAAAATATTCTTTTATCTCATGCAAATCGTGCATCTGTCACTTCAAATATTTCATGATGCGCAAGTGCCACCCTAAGCTCCGTCCATTTTCTGGGTTGTGTATTTTTTAATTTTACAATATTACTAGCTGTGCTCACGAGCTACGTTTCGCCAGTTAAAAATACTTATATCGCGAAAAATGGGGGTTGGTGGTAGAAGGGTGAAAGGAGATTGGCCAAATTGCGCCCACCAGGCACAGGATCCAGACTTTGTCCAAAATTAATAACTTAATTTTTAAAGTTTAGGCCGAAATTACCAGTCACATTTGACGTCATTTCTTGATGACAAATCTTAAAAAATGAAAAAAAATCTTATCGCGTCGAGTAATTAAAATATCCTACGACCTATTCTCAGACCTACCAAATATACACAAAACAGTCATAAAAATCGGTCAAGCCGTTTCGGAGGAGTTCGATAATAAACACTGTGACACGAGATTTTTATATATTAGACTTTATGTTTGTATGAAATAAAATCATTCGTTTTCTGTAATGTAAACGTCATGTGCATATTAGTCAACACTCATACGTTAAGACTCCAATTGCTTGATACACTCATTATGACTAGCCCTGTATATGGTTATACAAATATTTGTTTTGATATTTAAACTATCTCTATCTCTATGGGACCAACTAGGAATTGTATTTTAATTAATTTTAACAGCCTCGTGGTCTTATGGTTGAGGCCACCCGGTATTGATATTGAGGTCCGATGTTCGATTCTCTTTATAGCCTTTATTTGATAGGTTTTTTTCACTACCATGGTCGCTGAAAGAGATAATGAAGTCCATGTTTTACGTACAGGTGCGAATCTCAAACCCTCACAAAAGCATTAAGGGAAAACTCGCCTTAACACAGAGAGCAATGAAGAAGAGCATGACGGGGTGCGAGCGTCAGGATAAAATAAGAATCACCGATCTGTGGGAAAGAACGAAATTCTACGACTTACTTATCAGAATCGACCAGCTAAAATGAAGATGGGCTGGTCATATGTTACGGGACAAAGTGGGAAAGTGAAGCAGAAAGTCACAGAATAGTGTCCATTGGACGGCAGAAAACGACGTGGAAGGCGACACACTAGGTGGAAAGATGAGCTCAAACTAACAGCTGGACCAAGTTGGAAAAAAGTTGCTCGGGATAGGCAGCAATGGAAATTGTTGGAGGAGGCCTTTGTCAGTAGGCACGCCGAATTAAGAGACATCCTATAAAATAAATAAAATTACTTACTATAATTTTGTATCTTTACATCATTGATTTACTACCAAACTACTACTAGTAGTAAATCAATGCTTTACATGCGAAATGAGATGTATTTAAATTCGGAATAAAAGGCTTTGTAATATTATTATTGTCAATGAGATTGGTTCACCCCTATCACTAAATAAATCATCATCACCTCATTCCATAAGCATCTTACTGCTGGACGGAGATGTCTCAGACCAGACCTGTAGGCTTACTCTTTATTTTATTTTACTACTCTTGAACCAATTTCGATCATTGACATTGAGATTGTCTTTTTTCGTACACTTATTTGGCGACACTAGCGACAAATTGGTGCCTTATCTTAAAAAAATAAAATAGCACTGAGTTTGGTTCATCCAAAATCTGCGCAATACGGCTCCAATTTGGCGCCAGTGTGGAAACTCAAGCGTACAAAAAAATCACAATCTCAATGTCGATCGATTGGATTTGGTTCAGGAGTAAGCCAACTGACTTGAGACAAGACCAGGTGGAAACGAACCGGACCATACAGTTAACGACTTGGGTCATCCAGATTTCAGGTCACCTCAGGATTTAATGAGTACACCCGATTAGCGGGGAAGTGCTACATAGCCACAGGGATAGCCTCAATCTCGTGGGTAAAATCTTTTCTAACCCGCTAATGTTTTTTTCGCAGATTTTCATCTCTTTGCAGAGGTTCTCCTTACCTCCTCCTTACCTTAAGAATATTTTTATATTTCTCTGTAACACTCACTCGTGAGCACTTAGATCCGAGTAAAATCTGACTCTGAGTATTCTAAAGCATTTGACTAATTTTAAACATAAGTCTTTTGAGTCCAAGGAATTTGTTTATGGAATAGCTTACCTATAGCCGTCAGGCGTGCAGAGTCACTAAATATCTTTAAAAAATCGCTTAATGACTATTATCTGTCACTCTAATCCTATCTATATGTTTGTTATGTTATACGTATATGTGTGTGTGTGCGTGTGTGTGTGTGTGTGTTAACTTGTGATGTACAATAAAGAATTTATCTATCTATCTATCTACAATAGTCGTAGGCCTATATTGTAGGTGTTATAATGGTAGTCGGTTCTTATGACATTTTTAAATTTATTTCGGTCTTTCCAATGCGACATATCGCACGCGACTTACTTAATCACAAACGAGCGATTCCAATCGGATCCTTTGTCCACAATCTGCGGCAACAAATCTTAACAGCGCAACACCAAAATCCCCGCGTCGCAGATGTGTCGCGACGCCGCGCGCTGTCGCTGCAGAATTAATCCTTGCGCAACTCCGACGCTGCATTCGAAACATTTAGCCGGCTTGCTTGCATTGTTCCGGGGAGCAAACAGACTAATTCTACGCTGCATAGCGCATAGTATATACATAGTTACATTCTTAGAGCATTTAGACTATCTAAGAATTACATTACATTTGATTTCTGCTAGTTTACATTGTCAGATGTTTAATCCGTGTGGTGATGGTACACGTGTCGCTGCTCCCTTTCTCACCGGACATGTCCTAAGAGTCGACTAACGACCAATTTCAATATCCCAACTATATCTGGATTTGTTTATTGAAAATATAATGTATTTTGTATGGAGCTAGTGTCAAATACCTATCGCTGGTAATTGTTAATCATCATCATCATCATCATTTCAGCCAAGAGACGCCCACTGTTGTACATAAGCGGGTGGCTTATGTCCAACAGTGGGATCTCCAAAGCGATCGGTCCTGCGCCTACCACATCCAGCAGCTTCCTGCGACCTTCACCAAATCATCGGTCCACCTTGTGGGGGGGGGGGCCTACCAACGCTGCGTCTCCCGGTACGCGGCCGCCACTCGAGGACCTTTCCGCCCCAACGGCCGTCAGTCCTGCGAGCTATGTGTCCTGCCCACTGCCACTTAAGATTTGCAATTCTTTGGACTATGTCGGTGACTCTAGTTCTTCTACAGATCTCTTTATTTCTGATGCGATCGCGTATAGAAACCCCGAGCATAGCCCTCTCCATTGCCCTTTGAGTGACATTGGGACTTCTGATGAGACCCATTGTAAACGGAAACGTCTCGGTTTCGTACGTCATCACTGGCAACACGCACGAATTGAAGACTTTCGTCTCAAGACACAGCGGAAGATTGGCCGAGAATATGCTGCGTAGCTTTCCGAACGCTGCCCAGCCTTGTTAATTAGTAGGTATAAAGCAAACCTTTCGACGAACATGGCAGTAATTGGTACTCCCTTCCTCAGTCACATGCGACGAGGGAATTTCACTAATTAGTACCTTTTTTATGGTATAAGGGGCAAACGAGCAGACGTATCACCTGATGGTAAGTGATTACCGTCGCCCATGGACACCCGCAACTCCAGAGGAGTTACAAGTGCGTTGCCGGCCTTTGAGGAAGGAATACGCTCTTTTTTTGAAAGTTTGAAGGTCGTATCGGTCCGGAAATACCGCAGGCGACAATTCGTTCCAAAGTTTGACTGTGCGAGGCAGGAAGCTACGGGAGAATCGCACAGTTGTGGACTGCCAACCATACGAACCTACCATACCAACATTCAAATACTTAGATTCGACGCGCTTCGCTACTGCACGTGGCGTGGGAGCCTTTGCTGCGCTCCAACGACTGATTTGATTACCATCGTAAGTAACCAAATTCTACAGATTAATAGAATTTTGAAACCGGCCTTATGGGAGTTTACTGCAACTACGCCTCTGCAAATGAAGAGATGGTAAACTTGGAACAAATACTTACACTTGCATTTGTACAGCATGGTGTAGTAAGCTAAATTCCACCTCCTCGGATAGGAGACCTGTGCCTAGCAGTCGTCGGATGTATATGTGTGGATGTGAGTTTATTATACAAAATTTATATTATTTACCGCCTCCTTGGTGTAGTCGTTGAGACCAACGGGTGTTGATCAGGAGGTCCTGGGTTCGATTCCCCATTTTTACTTAGTTTGGTTGGTGGTAGGACTTCTGAGCTCGCCTGGCTAGCTACCGCGGTCTTACCTAAGTTAGTCGCCATAATAACAAAGTTAATAGCATTGTTGTGTACCAAAATTAGAGGCAAGACAGGCAGTCCCTCAGTTGTTGAGGTTTCCAGGTGAAGCTCGCTTCCACCTTCGGCCTTATCGTCACTTACCATCAGGTGCGATGAAGGTCACGAGCCGGTCGTATGTAAAAATATGGTTTTATGAAACCACGATGCAGGTAAAACTTGCTTTTGGATCGTAGGCAAATTTTAGGAAAGGTATTAGGGTATTAAAATCGCGTTTCAATTTTAACTTAAACCTTTTTCTTCTGAAATAAAAATGAGGAAGTAACAAATTTTTAAAAAATACAAATTCATAAAATAAACAAAAAAGCAAAAAAAAAAAACAAATTGACGAAAAAAATAACGCTCTACAAGGATCGAATCACTGCCACTCGGATTTAAAGTCGAAGATCTAACGCATAGACTAATCCTGACCTATATAAAATAGTGAAAAAAGATCTCATGTTTTTGTGTAATGGGACATGCGATAAATGGTCGAAAAATTTAAGGCGATGTTAAAAAGTTTCGCTTTAAAAAATTATAATTTCTTTTTGGTCGAGGTGACTAGCTATTCGTCATTAATTTAACTCAATCTGTCCTCATAACAGGTTATTGAGTCCACCGTGATTCGTATGAGCTGAAGCTTTACCGTCTCTTAGGTGCTTTTCATGATTATGACCCGCTAGCTCTGCCCGCGTACTACGTTTCGTTTATATTTTTTGGATGGGGATTTCTCAGCTTGCTGAAGGAATTTGGCAAAATACTTCATAAGCTATCAAACCTCTGTTCGGAATTTCATGCTTCTAGCTCCAGTAGTTTGGAGTCTACGTTGACACCTCAGTCGGTCACTCATCGAAGCCTTTGATAAATACGGATAATACGTACGTATGTACACTGCTAAGTGTAGGCTGCCTCCAGAAAGAAAAATTTTGGCGATCTCTTATCGTACTACGCTGACCGTTCTGGGTCAGGGTTGGAAGCTTCAGAGAAGCTTATGAGCTCCATTGCTAGGAAGACGTTTTCAGTGTGGTTGTGCTGGTAGAGTGGCTACACGGAAGTAATCCTTCCAGTCGCAAATTTCAAAGCGGTACGGTTACTTACCGTTGTTCACACAGGATGCTTCTTTACACTACATAAGAGAAAACAAGATAGGTGGTCAGCTAAAACTACAGAGTGGAAAGGGGCACAAGGGAAAAGAAGAGTAGGCAGACCGAAGAAAAGGTGGGCTGACGACTCCGCGAATATAGCAGGAAACGATTGGCGGAACATTACAGGTGTCAGGGAAAATTGGAAGAACCTAGAGGAGGCCTACCCGTGGAGGGGCCCAAAGAATTAGATTATTCATATAAGAAAAAATTAACTAACTTAGATCATAAGGAAAGAAAGTATTAACAATTTTGTCAAAATATTACTTTAAAAAAGTCATGTTTAGGGTTATGGGATATAAAGGCTTTATTATAATGGAAATAAATCACCTGAACTGTAATTAAAATGGATATTGGTTTTTGACATCAAAGCGTTAATTTGATTACCTTTGGTGCATTTATCTTTCTAACGACCTTATATCCTTGACCGCTAGTCCAGACAACCAGACGTCGTTCGATTGATGTGACCATGGATATATATATATATATCAACCTAACATAAACCACAACGAACAAGTTATTATTGAAACATTTTTTTTAATACAACAAAGTTGGCAAACAACCTTCAGTCGCCTATAGTACATGTTGCTCTTGTAAGTTAACTTGCAATTCTACAAACCCTACAAGGAGCCGATGTACGTTGCCAACATGTTACATAAGATGTCAAGTCACAGTGCCCAGTAATTTCATTGCCTTTGTTACCCTTCAAACCGGAACACAGCAATGCAAGCACTACTGCTTGGCGGCAGGAATATGTAAGATATAGGTAACCACGATGACTGTGCTACAGTCTCCTTCTGGTAAGATTTAAAAATTAATGCCAATGCCAGGGACACAGCTTAGTCACTGCCTACATGGAGAGAAGTGCTCTTTTTCAGCCTCATTTGAAGTAGAACATATCGTAGCGCTCAGGAATCCCTTTATACCGGAACACAGTAATACAAGCACTGCTACTTGGTGACAGATATCGGTAAGTACAACCCAACCCACTCATAAAGACAGGAGCACTTCTTCTGACTTTGATATTAATAAGCATTTTGAACACAAGACAAAACCTTTCTTAATTATCAACCAGCCCGCGACGCAAAGATCAATTTAGACGCTACCTGCGTACCTTAGACGCGTTTATCTAAAAACTTCACCTTGAATCATCACGTTTTACAACTTCGAATATAAATCTTCAAGCAATGTACGCCATGTTACGTATACTGTAGACGAAAGATCCACAGTGGCAATGTATTTGATTATGAGCTTCAAGACTGGACAGGTAAGAGTGGTTTTAGACGTAAGCTGTTGTTTAGCTAATGTTGTCTGTTATACTAAAGATCTTATAGCCTTAGCTCATTAGCATCTCGCCACACGAGAAGAGGATCGTATTAACCGGATCAGCGCAGTAGTGTCTTCGTGTTCTCGTCGTAAACAACCTGAAAATAACCTAAAATACATCTGCTTGCTTGTACGTATAGATCCATTGTTTTCATAGGAGCCAATTGTATATCAATTTTGTCGTAATTATTTGTCCTTGATTTCTGAAAGCTTCCAATTTACTAGTATTCAATTAAATGTATTGGATAATTATTTATATGGCAGTATGGTGAAGTATTTTTATCAACATTTTAAACATGAATTGATGCGTATACACAGTCAGTTATGGGTCGATTTAGTCTCAGGGCAGTATGATGCAATACATTAAACACTATCTGTAATGGCCCCAATTTTGAAATCAGGTGTCAACTTTTTTTCATCAGAGTCAACTTTTTTTTCTTATTTACTTGTATTTGTAATATCTTTTTTATAGTTAGGGTGTCTAAACAATTGAATATATAAGAGTTAAACAATAGATTGTAAAATTTTAATATCTTGTACATGTCTTGGTTGATTAGATTTTGGGTTTTCTTAAATATGTGCCTGTAAAGATGCATTGATAAAAGATGTTGAGTTTGAGTTTGAATCGCAAAAAAATCTGCTGAATACTAGATCATTTAGCCTAAGCAACTCTAAGACTGAATACCTTAAATAGGTACCTATTGAAATTTTGCATGAAACAGATTGTAAGTGTTTCATGTAACCCCAGTTTCATGTAACTTCCCACGGCATTAAACGACCCAAAATAACCGTGTAGCTGATATGGGTATTCTAGTAACTTTATTTAGCTCAAATCATATTCATGCTATTGCAAACAGAATAACTACATAGCTCATCACTCTCATAGTATTTTCATTATCATTTTATTTTCACGCCTTCTATTCGACTATACCTTTATAAAATTGTATTATAAGATAAACTGGTAGACAACATTATATTCTTTACATTTTCATTGTGAAATTTAAGAAGGTATTTTCCATATTTTTGGTATGGTTGATTGCTTGGTTTTTGAAAAAATGATTTCGAAAAATTCCTCTCGTGCGCTCTCACTCACGGTACTAACTATCCAGTACGAGGCTCTATACTTAAAAAACATAAGTATATTTTTAAGAAAACTTTCAAGACTTTTTCCTTAGAGCAATTTTGATACCAAAATTCAATAGACACGTGTAACAGATTTCTTGATAATCGCACCATCAAAGGATAGGTAGGGTATAATAATGTGATTGTAGAATATGGTGTTGTATATAAAAAGAAATCGCCCACGCATAAAATATTTCGAACACAAATATTATATTACTTCCCTTTTCAAAGCGTTAACAATCGTTTAATGGTACCTAATGTTATAAAGGTATTAATTCATACAAAGCTTTAAAGAATATCTTGTCTATTTTTATCCTATTTATTTTATATGTGAAAAAAACACAATTTGATAACAGCGTTAGCTATTTTATATTTCAACTCAAACACATACACACACAACGCATTCTGCCATATTATGTATCCCTACCCCGCCCCTTCCTTCCCCTTACTCTCGAGCCCCGCTTGCTCACGCGCATTCCCACCGCTCCAGCAAAAGCGGCAAAAATTGGCAAATATACAGACAACAATACATAAGGCTACCACAAATTATTATTTTAACTTTGGATTTTACGTTAATCAGATTAAGGTTCCAAATCTATTATAGAAATTTGAGACATTTGTATAGCCTGACATGCTGTCAACTGTATATGATCCTTGACCTTGTTTTATATAAAGCATTTGTTTTGAAAAAGCTTTAACTCCAGAGGGAGACTTTGTACCAGAGTCGTCTGGATGGGTACCTCTATCTTACCTATTTCTGCCGCCAAGCAGCGGTGCCTTTATTGTGTGTTCCAAATTGAAGAGTAGATTGGCAGTGAAATTACTGGGTTCTGTGACTCGACATCTTATGTCACAATTTGACAACATGCATGGTGTCCTTGTGGGAGTTGTAAAGCAAATCTTACAAGAATCACATGTACTCTAGCCACTGACCATCATGTGGGCAGCCTGCTTATTTATTAGCTCAGTTGTATAAAAACCCTATTTCCGTGTATTTTCTTATATACTCGTTAAATAAATAGCGACTTATGTTAACTAAATAACCTATGGAATGGTGACCTGTAGTGCAGGCCAGCTGAAGAGAATCATAACTATCTCTCGTTCACATACAATTTATTAACATTATACTGACTGCAGCTTTATCCGTAGTAATTAAGCTGTTTCACGGAAAAACAAATATTAATAAAAAATATGAATGAGGTATATAACGGGGTTCAAATATCCCAATAATCTTCACGGAGCAGGACTTTTTAAGCTGCATAATCTGTTACAGTACTACGGACGGGGCTAAGCTAACTAGATCACCCATGTGGGTATACTTTAGGACTCCGATCCACCAACGGCTATCCCACTGGCCTCCTATAAACCAACTAAAGCTCCCTTAGAAAACTCTGCACTCCCTATGGAAGACCACTTTACTGAACAAATGAGACAAGGCCCAAGTCAACATTCCACGTGACTTCGTGCATCCTGCTGATTAGCCGACGAGGCTCAGGTGCTCCATATCAACCTGCACCGGCTAGTGCTAGGAGATTTTTTTTATAATTTATGGGTAGACACTTGTCCTCATCTTGCCTGATGATAAGCAAAGGTGGGGACTAAGGTGGAGATGCCTACTCATTAGGTGCCGATTCACTCTAGTCCTGAAAAGACCCGGGTTGTAGTGAGGTGGGAACACGGAGGACGGCAAAGAATTCCATTCCTTTGCAGTACGCATTAAAAAAGTGGAAGCGAAACGCTTCATGCGGAGCAGTAAATTTCTACTACGTAGGGGTGGGGTCTTTGCCGTTCTCCGGGTGCCTCGGTATTAAAAGGGAGATGGTGGAATAATATCAAACAGCTCTTGGGAACATTCTGCGAAATGTAACCTGTAAAAAACCGATAAACGATAATATGGGGGATCTTGGGATAAATAAGCCAAGCTGTGGACGTAGTAATACTGACGAGGATCAGAAAACTGATAAGGCGAAAGAAAATGAAACCTTTCGTGATAGTTGCAGAGGTATAAAGTAGTATAGTGCTGTGAGAATTAGACTTATCTCCCATAGCGATCTCTTCCAGCTTTTGCCACTGTACATGTTTAAAGTTTTTAACTGTATTTTTGTCATGTGTGTGTGTAAAGTTAAATAAAAAGAATTATAGAGAATTAGTTTATAATACGTTCTCATATACCGTAATTGAATCGAAATAGGCATTATGAAACACAAAGTGAAACCGCAAACTCTACCTCATTCTGAGTGAAAGTGGCTTAGATGTATGGCACGAAAATGCTTTACCATATTTGACAAAAAAATCATGTATGAACATAATATCGTTAAGGTTATCGTTAAGAATTCGCTTGTAATAGGCGCGGTTTCGTAGTGCTAGTGTAATGTTCGACGTGTTGTCGACTATACTTTCGAAACGGATATGTTTTAATTAAGTGTGGGCGTAGCAGAGCATGTTAAGTCATGTCACTGGATAGAGCCTTAGGCACATCGACACGCCCGCCGTGTCGGGACCAGGGACCGGAAAACCCCTTTATTTGCTTAAGCCGTTCGAAAGGGTAACCCATTCGTATGGTAACCCAGTGGGCTCGGTAAGCCGTTCAACAGGTTTCCCAACGATAACGATAACCCGTAAAATAGGGGTTACCACCCACAAAAATAATTTACCGCGTACCTAATCTTAAAGGTTTTCAGTGTTTATGTGCTTAACCGCTTACTGTTCGGGTTAGGGTAACCCTTTCCCTCACGCACACCGAGCGATTGAAATAGCACTGCGGGCGCAATAACGCCGGTGTTCGGTGGCGACCTAGGGCATATATGCGGTGCAAAAGCCATCTACACGCGATATACGTAAGGTCTAAAATAACTTGCACAAATTAATCAGCGCTTAGAACGGTAACCCATTTGGGGTTTTTGATATCGGTAAGCGGTAACCCGAATTAATTCAATCGAAGCGATTAATGTGTATACCGGTAAGCTGTTTGAAAGCTTACCGTAAGGCAAAGGGTTAAAAACCCCAGCGTTATAAAATACCCGATCAAAACCCTAAGGTTACCGGCTATAACGGTAACCGGGTCCGGTCCCTGGTCGGGACACCCTATTCCTAAAGCCTGTGATGTAGTGTTATAAAATGTGGTTCGATATACATTGAGGGCTGATGTTCTCATGTCCTTATGGTACCCCCATACGAACCTTTCGACTATAATGTCCAATTCGAGAGATGGACGTGGAACCACCGATCAAATGAGGGCTACCTTTCAATTTTATTTTTACTAAAAGGCTATAATAAGATAGATAAAACGTTTATCAGGTGCAATACACACAAACACATTAAAACAAGCAATCGATATCAAAAAGAGTGGAACCACAATTTTAAAAAAAAACGCATATGTTTACTGCAGTACCCAACGGGACAAGGCTCTTGAGAATTTTTTTAACACAGATTTTAGCCATTGCCCTGATCAATATTTATTGATACTCGTCGTTTATGTTCTTTTTATACAACTTATTTGGCAAGCAAGTATACTGCCCACCTGATGCTAAGTGGTAACAGTCACCTTTGGTACACATTATAATATTCTTGTGAGATTCGCAGTAAATCTGTAACCCCCACAAGAAATATAGTGTACACACGCTACCAATTTGTGACATAAGATGTAAAGTCACGGCACCCAGTAATTTCACTGCCATATCTTACCCTTCAAACCGGAACACAGCAATGCTTTGCGGCAGAAATAGATAAGACTAAGGTACCCAAGCGGTTGCCATAAACTTACATATACGTCAATGACCTAAGCAGGCGACCCTGGTACAGAGTCTTCCTCCGGTAAAATATGTAGTGCCCAGCAAGATCTTGTTGAATGAAGACCGCAAAGACTACGTTTTTTTAAAAAAAAGAACGTAGCCCCACACTAGGGTTTTTCTCCTATATCGTGGGTGCAGTTACAAACATAGAATCTCACATGCACATACGCCCAGACCGGAACAAATTTCTGTAGGCCGTACATAATATTTGTCCCGTACGGGAATCGAACCCGCGACCCGTTGCGCAGTAGGCGATCACTTGACCTCTGCGCTAACCGTGTCGTCGTTGAAAGACATGCATTTCTGAATTTGTTATTTAAAGATAAAAACTACACGCGAAGCTCCTGACTCCACGCTCGTCTGTATCAATATTTTATTTATAATAATACTGTTCGCTGTTCGAGCAGCTCGTAAAATATGAATAGCGAATAAATTCTATTGTTTCATGCATGAACTATCGCGTTGACATACGAGTTTTGCCGCCGAAAAAAAATTTTCCGTCAATTAAAACACCGGGCGTTGTCACGAGGCGTGATTTTATTATGATATCGAAAATATACGATTTGTGCCCGAACGGTGAAATATGGTTGAAACTTTTGTGCAAATTTTATTTGCTGTGTGTAAAAGATTTAACGAATTTGTGATTTATAAACGATTGGTTTATTTTATTTATGACTAGCGACCCGCCCCGGCTTCGCACATGCTGATGCTAAATATACTAGAGAATATCTTTATACACAACGTTCACATCTTTTTTGTTCTGATAGTCATTAAAGTGCTATTGGGCAAAGCGCGGCCTTCGTCGCGCTACCCGGGCGGTACCGCCGCAACCGCTATGTTCCTGCATTTTAAATCTGTAACATCTTCGAAAATATTCATTTAAATTACATGCTGAAAAGAGCAATATTGATCTATATTAAATGCACAATGTATTTAAGGTACTTAATTGGATAAGGATTAATGCTGTATCGCTTAAAATTACTTCGAAAATTAACCATTATTTCCTGTAAAAAGTAAAGGATTAAAAATGGTTATTGTGGGTTATCCCTAAGAGATAGTAAGCGCAAAAAATGTGTTTATTTACGACATCACATTAGAAACCTCTAAAATTATCAGTGTTTCTCTACTATATTATGCATGTATTATACATATAAGCCTTCCTCTTGAATCACTCTATCTATTAAAAAAACCGCATCAAAAGACAGACAGACAGCGGAAAGCGACTTTGTTTTATACTATGTAGTGATAAACTAGTTGTTACCCGTGACTTTGTCTGCGGGGTATTCAGTTATTCTTGGGGCTTCGTACCTCAAAAGGAAAAACGGAACCCTTATAGGATCGCTTCATTATCCGTTTGTATGTCAAGACCCTTTTTCTCAAGAACGTGTAGAGGTATTAAACTGAAATTAATATCTAATACTCAAGTCCACCGTCTGTCTCAGCGGTAGAAAAATCAAACTTGTAAGTCGACGCTATCAAAAGATTTGACCGTTTATGCATATTTTCGCAAATTTTGCGACTTCACAAGGGAATCAAAGCCTATAGAGTGCTTCCCGTTGAGTTGTAATCCTGAAATTTTGCAAGAAGCAAGTTTCTTATAACACATCTGGAAACTGTTAATATTATGTTCATAGTTATAAGGACTGTTATATACTAACGACCGGTTGCACCAAATTTACGTTTTACGATTTTGTAAAAGTACCTAACAATATAAATACGTAAGAGTTGCAGCATAATCTAATTTCAAATGTAGTTTTATTTTATCCTTTACGTTTAAAAGGGTTAAATGTACGGCGCGAATCATATATGTAAAAGTGAAACGATCCATTACGAAATCGTATAACGTAAAACTTGGTGCAACCGGCTGTTAGACTAGATGTCGCGTGTGTCGGTGGTGTGGTCCACCTGTTGCTTTTGTAATCAAAAGGTTTTCAGTTGCAAGTCGGTGGAGACATGTGTATTTTTTGAAGTTAAGTATATAAAATTTTCCTAAATAAGGTGTTTGATTGAACAAAAGACTCGAAAGTTTATGTTCTACACTTGAAGCTCTTTCATTTGAAGCCCATAGATGTCGCGTGTGTGCCGCGGGGAGCTAGCACCCCGCGGTGGTCCTATGTGGTCCTAGCATCGATTTTATAATCAAAAAAGTTTTCAGTTGCAATTCGCTGCAAAAATGTATTTTTAGGTTGATTTACAATTTGCTTTAAAAGTGTTCGATTGAAGAACGCCAATGTAGGTTGCCAACTTGTGACATAAGATGTCAAGTCACAGTACCCAGTAATTTCATTGCTTAGGTGACCTTTCAAATCGGAACACAGCAATGCAAGCACCGCGGCTTGGCGGTAGAAATAGGCAAGCTGGCAGCAGGAGCAGACTACTCTGGTACCTACAGTCTGGAAATCTTATACCTCGAATTATAAATAAATAAAAATAAGAAATAGAAAGCATTTATTTGACACAGACACAAATCAAGATTCGGACGACTCAACAAATTCAGATACATGACGCGTTGCCTTAGGAACTCATTAAAATTCGAGGCAAAAAGCCTCTAATGAAGATGCCCTTATTGTATATCCTTTTTCTGGTAAAGAAGCACTACATAACGTGTTAATTAACTAACGCAAAATACCGCAGTAGGTGTATATTGGGCATTCTAAAACACATTCAACGTGATCTCACTTCCGTTCGATCACTGTCGTTAAATGTGTTCTAGAATTCCCAATCACTATTGAGCAAATGTGGATCGGTTTAACATGTTGTGCAAATTCTGTTCTAGAACGCCCAATCACCATTCTGTTCTAGAATTCCCAATCATTATTGAGCAAATGTGGATCGGTTTAACATGTTGTGCAAATTCTGTTCTAGAACGCCCAATCACCATTCTGTTCTAGAATTCCCAATCACTATTGAGCAAATGTGGATCGGTTTAACATGTTGTGCAAATTCTGTTCCAGAATTCCCAGTCACCATTCTGGAATGCCCATGAATTATTTTTTTGATCTCACGTCCGTTCGATCACTGTCGTTGAAAGTGTTCTAGAGTGCCCATGAATTATTTTTTGATCTCACGTCCGTTCGATCACTATCGTAGAACGTGTTCTAAAATGACAAGAATCATTACTCTATTGATCTCTCGTCCGTTCGATCACTGTCTAATTACTAACAACTCATCACTCCATTGATCTCACGTCCGTTCGATCAATATATCGTTGAAAGTGTTCTAAAATGACAAGAATCATCACTCTTTTGATCTCTCGTCCATTCGATCGCTGTCTAATTACTAACCACTCATCACTCCATTGATCTCACGTCCTTTCGATCACTCCATTGATCTCTCGTCCGTTCGATCACTATTTATCAATAAATAAACAATCTAAGTATTAATATTTCTGCGTTTTATTTATAAAATAAATTTGTGAAGAAATGAAAACACGATTTCGATTCAACATATAGCTTTTTATTTTTTGCAATCCATTAATTACAGATTCTATGTATTCTTACTTGTTATAATTATACATTGCAATATATTAATATTATTAAGGGTGTGAATATAATGTATCCCAGACGAATGAACACGTTACTAACTAATGTTATGCGTTACAATCACTAGAGAATTTTCATTCAAAATATTATATAATGTGCCATAAGTCACTTAAATACCATGGTTATATGTATTATTTTTTTGGTAATTTATTAACAATAATAGAAACTAAAACATGTATCTCATTCATTAGCATTTGTAATGGAGATCATTTTGTACGTCACAAATTTCTAATTTACTAAAGCAATGACAATCATCGTTCTAGGCAGGTTGCTCGTATCCGTCGCCCACGAATAATATTTTGCGGTAACGAATAGATAATAGTACTGGTAACGGTCCAAAAGTATGTAATCGATAAGTAGTTCCTCTATTCACCACTAGATGGGTCTTTTACTATAACTAATTTAAATTTGACTCGATATATTATATTTTTGATTTTATTACACGTTTTATTTGTAATAATGCTTTTTTAAAGTTCAATAAGCTATTAAAATCAATTTCAGGTAAGGAAATATGATAATTCGTTATTTAGCTGTTGATCGCTAGAAAAAATAGTTCCTCTACTTGCTACTAGATGGTATTTTAAAGATAACTAATTTAAGATATATTTTATTCTGATTTTATTACATGTTTTATTTGTCATAATGGTTTTTCAAAGTTCAATAAGCTATCAAAAACATTTTCGATAAAGAAACATGATAATTCGTTATGTAGCTGTTGAACGCTATCAAAATCAATTTCAGATAAGAAATATGATAATTCGTTAAAGGCTGATTTCACCACAGTAATTAAACGCGATCAGTTCAAGTTAAACTCGGCTTATGCTCTAAACTGAATTCCTCTACCAAGTTTGCGGTTCACTGGCCTAAAGTAATCGTCGTTCATGTTGAACTTGGTTAAGTTTCTGAACGGCCGATTCTCGACGTTTTGAGTATATAAACGCGTTTCAGAACGGTCATTGTCCTGATTTTTGGAAGTAATTAATTATTGTGTTAAAGAAAGAAACTATCTTGTTGTTTGAGATTTGTTTTTAAAACACACATGAGAGGCGCCTTGGCACTAGTTTTTGACGAAAATTTTGATGTTAATACGACATTAAGAAAATGTTAAGAAATAAGAAGAATATTTTCTTAGAAAACATCTCACTGAAATAGTTAAATTTTAGTAATAAAAGCAATCATTCATTCGTTCATTCTTTGTCAAAGATAAAATAGGTTTTAATAAACGAGTTCAAGTCGAAGCCGGTGAAATCGGTGCGATGATATGATTGCATACAATTGTTTTAACCATATAAAATATTGTGCCTTTGAAAAATGTTATTTGTATAAGAAAATGGTTATTAGAGAATCAAATATCAATGTATGATTCTTTCAATAAATAAATTAGTGTACATTCAAATTATTTTTCATTTACCTACCTGAATACCTTGAATTGGATAATAAAAAGACATAATTAATTTCCCTCAAGTTTAATTATTAAAAAGACATTCTTATTTAATATACCCTTAATTAATATAGTAAAAAAACGTTTTTACATTTGTACATAATATCAAAAATTATAATTATGTAAGTATAAAGGTATTATACTTAAATGTATCTCTCTATAGGTTTATAAGTAACAAGAAATATTAATTATAAAACCTACATGAGAACTTTAATTTACAAAAATAAGATGATTCATAGCTTTAAAAACTATAGCTATAACCACATATTTTTTTTGATATATTATTTATGAGACTTTCTGCCTGGTCCATAATCTGGTCCATATCTTCCGACACCACATATTGTGCAGACAGAAGGGAATCCTCTGACGAGTCACCTTCACCTAGCGCTTCATGCTCGAGGTCTATTATCTCAATTTTGATGAGACGTTGTCCTTTCTTCGGCGGACTTTTTATTACAAAAGACTGCTGCGTGCTGTGTAGGTGCTTGAGAAAGGACGATTTTTTCTTACGTTTCCTCTTCTGCGTGTTATTTATCGCCTTTCGGATTTTAAGTTCTAACGGCGTTTCTTCGTGTCGTGGCTCTACAACCTGTGGAGGGAACATCTGTGTCCATCCTTCTAGCGGGTCCTGCGCGTCTTGAAAGACCGGAGATGGTGAGCGTAAGTCTTCGACGAGATTTTCGGTGTTCCCTGACATATTCTGAAATAAGTAATGAGTTATAATATGTTAAAGCGAACAAAATCCTATAATTAATTAGTAAATACATTCAATTTATGTTTAAAAAGTAACTTACCACTTTGATATTCTTATGAAAATAAATTTAGATTTGCAATTGACACGAATATTTATACCTTTGCTTTGTGATCGTGTGAGTATGTAAACCTATAGCTGACACAGCTCCTGGTGTCGCTACCTTATTATGTAATGGTCTGATTTTTGTGTAAGTGGAAACGTATTGCCGACAAAGCGGCAAACACGTACCACGATGCATATAGAATCAGACAAGTTAGGACTTGTTTTGTGGCTATGAAATAAGATGGTCAAAGGTAATTAGATTCAGAATAAAACAACAACTTACATACATATTATTTATTTTAAGTAGATATTATTTACCTCTTAGTACTAAAATATACATTATTAAAAACAAACTTTCTTGTTATAATTAAGTAGGTACGTGCCTACATTTTTATTTATTTATTTAATAACTACAAGGATACATAATATATATTTTGGGTTGTACAGTAATACAAAAATCCGCATTGATTTACTAAACACTGCCATTCACCATCTATGTAAACGTTACAAAATAAACTACATTTATGAAACTAATCAATAATCATACATATTTATTTATTTATTTAAATGGCTCAACTACAGAATACAATTTACTACATTGTCAACAAGGTAATATATAATTGGTCTCACATTAAAATTGAATTCCGGTGATTGTTGCGCACAGCATTCAAATGAAATAGTTATATATAAAAGAGGAAAAGAAACAGTACCTAACTTTACAATAAATCTAGGTTATACTCCTATACTTTTATCAATCAATTACGGTTTACAACTACAATAAAACTGGGTAACATTTATTCTACAATTATAGTAGATACTATACTACAATTTTCATTCAAAATATTATACATGTGCCAAAAGTCACTTAAATACCATGGCTATATGTATTATTTTTTTGTAGTTTATTAACAATAATAGAAACTAAAACATGTACCTCATTCATTAGCATTTGTCATGGAGATCATTTTGTACGTCACAAATTTCCAATTTACTAAAGCAATGACAATCATCGTTCTAGGCAGGTTGCTCGTGCCCGTCGCCCACGAATAATATTTTGCGGTAACGGTTTACTTTTATACATAAATTAGATGGAATCTGTTATTTAGGGGTTACAAAACAAGATTAAATTGTATTTCATTATTACCATTAATTTGTAATTTATGATAAATAAAGAGTTATACGTGTATATTGAATCATCATATTCGTTTTCGCTATTAAGTTTCATTAATAAAACGCAGAAATTTTTGTTAAACATTTTTTTTTTTTATTATAAAGCAAGTGAACAAATATCATAATACCTAAACTTGAACAATACTTTTTCAAGTACAATTACTAAAGTCATAAATTAAATGTGCTTAAGTACCACTTTTTTATGAATAAAACATTCCTTAGAGCGCACTCTTTTTTATGACTTAAACAATTGAAGGTAACTCCACCTTTAGCATAACTATTACGCAATGTTGTGAAATTAGGACAACCTTTGCCTTCAACATTTATCAAAAAGCAGTCAGAACATAAATCTTTAATCCATTTCTGCTTTTCAACACCTTTCATTATTATAGTTTGGTCCTTTAAAATTGGAATAACTAATCTCTTAAATTCTCTGAAATCTATATTGCCTTGACTCCAGTATATTCCTCTGTTGCGTTCAATCCAATCCACTGCTCTTTTTTCTTCAGCAGATAATTTTAGATAGGAATATGGAGGTTTTATTAAAAAGACTTGCGTAAACTCTTTTGTGGCTAACGCAAATTCCTTAATAAAAAAATTATTTTTGCAGTCTTTGAATCCTTGTACATCAACAAAAAGTATCGAACTCTTATCAGCACTCATTGTTTTGTTGTATTCTGTTAATTTATAATAAGTATTTTTTTATTCATATATTTATTTCATTTATTCGTTTAGTAAATTAATTATAATGATTATACGATGACATTGAAGTTATGTTTAAAATATAATAATCACCTTAATACAAAAAATATTATAAAATATAATAAAAATAGTCCCACTACCTACTAAGTATTGGTTTGTTAATGCTAAAAAATTATCCCTCACCCGTTAAATTTTTTTGCAGAGCTTCAGCGTCTCCTTAAGTGGAATCAGTTCTGGAGCATCGAAATCTGTTTGATATTTCAATGACATTACCGCCTGATGTTTAAAATATAATAATCACCTTAATACAAAAAATATTATAAAATATAATAAAAATAGTCCCACTACCTACTAAGTATTGGTTTGTTAATGCTAAAAAAAATTCCCTCACCCGTGAATTTTTTTTTTTGCAGAGCTTCAGCGTCTCCTTAAGTGGAATCAGTTCTGGAGCATCGAAATCTGTTTGATATTTCAATGAGATTACCGCCTGTTCCCAGCGATCTTTGGGCTCTACCTTCAATATCTCTTTGGTGTTGTATACCTTTATTTCGATGTAAACATCACCGTCTCTGTGGGCGGTGCGGCGCAGGACTCCGTCGGCGACACGCCGCGACAAAGACGACTGCAAGGGCTGAGTCTCACTGCCTCGTCGCGAGCCACCGCCTCTTCCTCACTATCTGAGTCAATTCGCCACCCAGTTGACTTTGTAGCAGCCGATTTTTTTGATGTTGGCGCCTTCCTTTTTACTGCTTTGACAGATTTCGGCTCTTTCTTGGTACTAAAAAAGAAAATTAAGAAAACTAATTATTAAACGGTTAACGATACTACATATATCCTAATATAACTCTTAAAATTTAATGTAAGTACATAAATCAAGATTACATTTTGAAAAAACTAGTCATAAAAGTGTAAAGGACAAAAAATATATAAGTAATTGTTGTAAATGTAACTCATTACTTATATAAATGACTAGCTGTGCCCGCGAACTACGTTTCGCCATCATATTTTTTCCCGTTTTGTAACATTTCTCATTGATGCTCGGCTCCTATTAGCCGTAGCGTGATATTATACAGTCTAAAGCCTTCCTCGATTGAAGGACTATCCAACACAAAAATAATTTTTCAATTTGAATCAGTAGTTCCTGAGATTAGCGCGTTCAAACAAACTCTTCAGCTTTATATAAAAGCTTTATATAGTATAGATATATATAATATATAATCTTTAAAAAGTTAAAACTCTAGTTTGTTATCTAAGACTAAAATGCAAGTGTGTTTAATTAATACTTACGTTACTTTGGAAGTAGTTTCCTTTTCGCCGTCCGAATCGACAAAATCTTCCACGACCTGTTTTCTGACGCCCTTGCTGCGCTTATGGTTAGAGTATTCTGAGTCCGACCTGGAAGTAATTATTACAAACATTAGATAACGCTAAAAATTGTATTTAAGATAAAATAATATTTACTTTTTATGTTTGAAACTTAAATAGAACTTTTTATGTTTGAAACTTAAATAAAACAGACTTAAATAGCAGTAAATATTATGCAAACGTTACCATCTCGTTTGAGTTATATATGTCTTGACAGATATATCATGATGGTAAAGATATAAGAGCAAGATTTAAAACTATTGACGCAAACACGATAGTAACCTTAGCACATTTACAAACATACCTTTATCGGATAAGTTAGTATTCACCACTTTAGAGAATAATTTAGTAAAATAACAACTTACGAACATTATTGTAATAGCTCGGATCCTCGTTTTGCTTGTGTGAGTTGTACGGTGAGCTTGCGGTTGATGAGCAGCGTAAACTCCTCAGTTGAGATTGTGATGAATAGCGACGGTTCTCTCACGTTCACGAATACAGTTGCACAGATGGAGACTTGAACTGAAGGGTGATGGATCAACACAGTAATGTTTTTTGGAACGATCTCAGGCTTAAATAGCTCTTTTTTGCTGAATATTCAGTTATATCGTAGTCAGAAGTTAAGAACATTCTATTATTGTAACATAAAATAAAAATAAACTACAAATCAGAGTCAGATATGTAAATACTGTCTTTCTAGCCCATTTTCGGTCACAGCACTCAATGAGAGTTGCTTAGATGTTGACAATCATTTAAAATTTGAAAGCCATGTGGTCAACGCTGTCAAACAATGTTTTTATAGGTTGAGGGTATTGTACCGGGTGCAAAGATATTTGAGTGTGGACCTGAGAATTCACTTATGCGAAACATTGATCTTGTCCAAATTGAACTATGCAGACACTGTCATAGGTGAATGTCTTCTAGCAAGATCAAAGAAGCTCACGCAGAGAGTTCAGAATGCCTGTGCCAGATACTGTTTCCCGATACCTCGTAGAGGCCACGTTACTCCTTACCTAAACAGAAATGATATGTTGAATATGACTAATCGCCGTCAATTACACTTTGCATCTTTACTCTTCGGTATAATAAAAAACAGGACTCCGTCATATTTATATAGAAAATTATGTTTTAGTAAGCGACAAGATAGGATTAAAGACCTTTTAATGTTCCCTAAGCATGGCACCTCCGCGTTTCGAGGTAGTTTTAGATATTTGTCAACAAAGTGTTGGAACAATATTCCTCCGCCTATTAAACAGTGTGCCACCGTAAAAACTTTTAAAGTAAAGCTTCGGAAATATTTGTTAAGCGAACAAAAGATTTTATAATTTACTAGCTTCTGCCAGCGACTTCGTCTGCGTGGACTTCAGAATTGGGTCTAAAGCTTCGCTCGTTAACAATTTTAAATTTTCCCTCGGGAACTATGTACTTAAGGAATCGGGATAAAAGGTTATAAAAGGTTAAAGCCTATGTTCTTTTCCATGTCAAAGGCTACATACATGTCAAATTTCATCCAAATCCGTTCAGCCGTTTTTGCGTGATTTAGTAACAAACATCCACACTTTCACATTTATAATGTTAAGTAGGATTTTCAGAGGAATGTGCCCCATGTCGCAATTGCAGTAGTCATGTTGCAAGCGTTTAGTTTGTAAGTTGTCATGTCAGTTTGTATATAAATATCGTGTAGTTATGTGTATATTGTGTGGTGAATTATTTTTGTTTTATGTCTTTACTTATGTTGACTGCTTATGTTTACCATTCCAGCGCTTTTCTATTGATGTTACATCGGTAAAAGTACACAGAATATCAGTGTCGTGGCACTCTTTGTTACGAGTGTCACGGCGTACGCTGAGTGTAGACCTTTTTGGTACATTACCTACTTATATTTTGAATTTAGTGTATAAGACCTGTTGTATCCTAATGTATCAAATAAAAGTTCTATCTATCTATCTAGATGTGTAGGAGGAATTATACTCGCATAGTCCTATAGAACAAGATTAGACCTATCAAACTTAGTGGTTTGCTCTACAATTTTATGATATTTAGTAATCATATACAGAACGCATACACTACCGCACCATCGAGTCCAAAATAAATTAAAATGTTTTCAATGAAATAAACTTTTTTGAAAGAAATATTTTGATATTAATCATGTAATGGTTTACGATCTCTGATAGTAGAACGTCAGCACTTTAATTAATTTATCACTAATTTATTGACTGAAAAACAAATGTTTCATATTGCATTCCAGTTATGAAATCCATCTATTCAAATTCGCCGACAAAGGTGCGGGCCGACACAGACTCAATGTTACTATGTAGCGTTTAGTAAGGTCTAATGCACTTATTTTGAGAAACTCGGTTTTGCAATGGCACGTGACCTCGGTGTTCCAGTTCCAGTTTTACTTTAGTTTTAAGCAACATTGCGTCAAAACTTAGACCCGAGCCGTCATGTAAAATGCAGGATCTAAGCTATAGATCTAAGCTATAATTAAACAAAGTTTTTGACAGCTTTCAAAAACGGCAGCAAGTAAAATAACGTCTGTAAAAGTAAAATATTTTTTTTTCAAATTAAATGTTTTCCAAATACATTGACCATGAGAATAATCAGATTCGGAAATGGCTTCATTAACCAAAGTGCTATAAAAGCATTTTCTTGGCGGTAAATTTAATTCTTCAAAACAACTGCAATTTATCATATATTCATAAGAGTACACACCTTTGCGTCTAAGTAAGTTGAAATGATTTGCTTTTGAAAAAGATCGAGACAAATGCAAAAAATCACTGTTGTTTATGTTTCCCACGAGCTTTTCTAAGCTAGTGCCCAAAAACTTGAAACAATCGACAAATCGAACTGCCATATATTCCTGACGCCCTGTTCAAAAAAACTTCGTGAACGATACCTATGTAGTTTTCCTTAATTTTCGCTCTCACTTTGATTTTGCCCGTCATGATTCCCAGTTGACGTATAAACAAGTGACAATCATAACCTGATAAGTTATGAAAAAATACTGGTATGAACTTAGGCAAACAAAACTGTAAAATGCAATAAGAATGCGCCGCGCCACGATATTTCCCTGTCATGTGACAATGATCTCGAACTTTATCATCTTTTTTTTTTTTTTTTTTTTTTTCGTGGGGAATGCCTTTACGCACCGTCCAAGCCCGCGGGCTAGGGGCAAGGGTGTGTGGGACTCCACGGCAGAGTGCCGCAACTACCCACTAAACCCCACGGGAACACCTCGCTGGCCATGGTGAGCGACCACAAGCATGCGCAGAGCGCTGAGCTCGCGTGGGTCGCTCGGCCGGGCCCGTACCGAAACACGATACGGGCACACCTCGCTGCCGGAAGCATGGGAGCAGCTAGTGTCCCCTAGCTGCCCCTACCATCGCAGGGGTCGAGTGCAATGCAGGCGACACGATACCCATCCGCGTCGCCCACCGATCCCCCACGAACTTTATCATCTTACAATAAGTGACCGTGAGTATAGAAAGCAATATTGTGAATTTGATAACTTTCTTGCTCGTCAGGTGTTATGGAAATATTTTGTCTTACATTTTTTGTATTCTTGTTACATCTTCATAAAGGTATTTATAAAATTTGCAACGCAGTCCTGACCCCGATAAGATACGTATTTATTTTGAGAGCTATCATAAGAACAAACAATGTAATATGCGGAAGGTATGTGCTTTTGTAGAATAATTGTTTTATTTTATTGCAGCTTATCACTACTAGATGTGGGCTCTAATAACGATTCAAAATCAGCATATATGACGAATGGCATAGTTTGCATTCTTTCGAAATGTTTAAACTGGATTAGAGTTCCTTGTCCAGGCATAAAAGTCCTAACACCGCTACATATATGTTTATTTAGATTCTGTTGAGTATAAAAAAATCAAGCACTCGTCCCAAAAATATTTACCGTGATGTTTTGTTAGCAGAGGTCTTAGTAACCTATTCAAATTTTTTATCAAACAAAAATGTTTATATTTACCTTTTTTCTAATAGTAGCAGTTTGACAGCTAGCGTCGGGTTGGTTTTTTCTTTTTGTTTTGCATGTTATAAAGAGGGCCTACAATATTGCTGTTTGCAAGACCATACACATTAACACTAATGTTTCGATTATTTTTCTCAAATATCATTATGTCCGTAAATCCGACTGGAAATGTCATACTCTGAATATTGAGAATATTTTCAAAAGGATACGAGGATATTCGATGTGCATTATTACTTGTTGGAAATAAAGAGGCCATTATACACCATAAGAAACAGAATGTGTCATTATTTTGAATATTAATACAGGCGTGTTTTAACTTAAAATGTTTCGGCAATTCAATAAACCGTGCGGCTCTCAATGGATTAAGTATTTATAGACTCAATGTTACTATGTAGCGTCTAATAAGGGGCCTAATTCCGCTAATTTTAACGTCGATGTCGCGTCGTGATAGCGTTTTAATAAAACTGCTTTGTCGCCCTTATGCGCATTTTCTAGTGCAATTTATTTCTACTACAATTTCTTGATAAGTCAATAGTGACATATGTTATAGTTACGTTATCAAGATGCCTAATGCATTCACTTCCACTTCCATGGTCAGTGTTCGTTTTTCAAACACTAAAGAACTGGCACTTTATTTAGAGAAAATTTATTTTTTTTCGTGATTTTTTTATCACACCGCGCGTTTTAGGCAAAGGAAACGCGAAGCGCTCTGGGTACTATGGTACCCGGGACGGTTTACATAATTTGCGCTTGTGGACCATAGTCCCGCGGACGTGTGAGTGGAGCAGTTCTCAGGTCTGCAACAAAATTTTTGATCCGCAGTTGCGTATGATCCAAAAACGGTCCGATCAGCGGCTGAACTTCGTCAGCTATATAAAAAAAAGTATTTACGTAGCAAGAAAGAAACAAAACGACGAACTGACGCAATTATGTGTATTGGATTTTTATTTTCGAGGTAGTAGTAGATCGTTATTCAGCATCACAACATCTAAGAGAAGATTATAGTTTGGTAGTTTACTTTCAAAAAGTCGGTCCCATACTCAAAATATAAAACCTAATAACGTTTTGCACCTCTAACTTTCATGATATTTAGCAAAATTTGATATTTACCCATAATTCTACCAATGTGCAATATGACGCGGAAATAATCAGCAAATTAATTGTTTGTCGTTTATTTCCACAAACTTGCAATACAATACTGTGCATATACAGCAAAATAGTTGTTTACCGTTTAATTCTGCTGATGCAGAAATCTCGTGTAAGGCTGCATGCTCCAAATTTGTTTTTCATTTCGGGTTTATTATATTTATTTAAATTATACATGTACATACATATTTACAATTACTAACGAATATTATTAATTAAAAAGTCTTCTTTATAATAACGGATGCGATTTCTAATTTTCATTTTTCGATACTACTATTTAAAACAGATAAACAATAGGTATATCGTTCTATTAGGCGAACCGAATGTATCTATAGCATAACGATATTGATACGACATAACGACAGAACCATAGAAGTTTAAGAAAATTATTGTAATAATACATAGGTGGTATTCATCGGCAGCATCTCATACACGTTCCCACCGCACTACCCTATTTAATTAGGATGTTAAGACCTTAGTCAGCCATGTTGACCCAAGGTAGGTAGTTAAAATGTTCTTAATATTTTTTATATTTTCATTTTTTAAATTATTGGAATATTTATTTTCTATTTTTTATTCGTGTGATGACTGGAACACATCTTTCAGTCGCAAAAATCATCAATTTTATACTTTGTTTTATAATAAAGAATATATTTAATTGAAGTAATTTAATAAACAAATAAAAGTATTAACGTGTGAAAGAAGCCTTATTATTTGAGTAAGCACTCGTAACTGGATATATGAATAATGTGCAGTAAATTTATTGCTGATAAATGAATTTCGTGGGAATGCTTTGAAACTGTATGGCAGGCTTATTATATATAAACCGTGTATTTATCTTTGCATTCAGAGCGTGTCTTGGTGGCGATCTAAAAACACAAGTGTTTTTCTCTGAAATAAGGTTTCACGTTTAACGAAGGCAGAGTGTATAACGGTACAGATACTTATTCGGAATTGAGTCCTGAAGCCAGGAAACCTCAACCAGTTTAAGTTCTGTTGTTATTGCACTGCTACCTAGTTAAATGCCTTAATATTCTGAGCTAGAAAACCTTGAAAATGCGTCTAGTAAATCGCAATCAAGCAACGCCAAAAGTATACTGTTTACAGTCAAACAACACAAGTGTTTTCATCTGAAATAAGGGTTCACGTTTGACGAAGGCAGAGTGTAGAACGGTACAGATACTTATTCGGAATTGAGTCCTGAAGCCAGGAAACCTCAACCAGTTTAAGTTCTGTTGTTATTGCACTGCTACCAAGTTAAATGCCTTAATATTTTAAGAAAGAAAACCTTGAAAACGTGTCTAGTAGACTGAATTCAAGTATGCCGAATAAATCGATTGCGATCCAACCACACAAGTGTTTTCCTTTGAAATAAGGGTTCACGTTTGACGAAGGCAGAGTGTATAATGGTACAGATACTTATTCGGAATTGAGTCCTGAAGCCAGGAAACCTCAACCAGTTTAAGTTCTGTTGTTATTGCACTGCTACCTAGTTAAATGCCTTAATATTCGGAGCTAGAAAACCTTGAAAATGTGTCTAGTAAATCGCAATCAAGCAACGCCAAAAGTATACTGTTTACAGTCAAACAACACAAGTGTTTTCATCTGAAATAAGGGTTCACGTTTGACGAAGGCAGAGTGTAGAACGGTACAGATACTTATTCGGAATTGAGTCCTGAAGCCAGGAAACCTCAACCAGTTTAAGTTCTGTTGTTATTGCACTGCTACCTAGTTAAATGCCTTAATATTTTAAGAAAGAAAACCTTGAAAACGTGTCTAGTAGACTGAATTCAAGTATGCCGAATAAATCGATTGCGATCCAACCACACAAGTGTTTTCCTTTGAAATAAGGGTTCACGTTTGACGAAGGCAGAGTGTATAATGGTACAGATACTTATTCGGAATTGAGTCCTGAAGCCAGGAAACCTCAACCAGTTTAAGTTCTGTTGTTATTGCACTGCTACCTAGTTAAATGCCTTAATATTCTGAGATAGAAAACCTTGAAAATGTGTCAAGTAAATCGCAATCAAGCAACGCCAAAAGTATACTGTTTACAGTCAAACAACACAAGTGTTTTCATCTGAAATAAGGGTTCACGTTTGACGAAGGCAGAGTGTAGAACGGTACAGATACTTATTCGGAATTGAGTCCTAAGGCCAGGAAACCTCAACCAGTTTAAGTTCTGTTGTTATTGCACTGCTACCTAGTTAAATGCCTTAATATTTTAAGAAAGAAAACCTTGAAAACGTGTCTAGTAGACTGAATTCAAGTATGCCGAATAAATCGATTGCGATCCAACCACACAAGTGTTTTCCTTTGAAATAAGGGTTCACGTTTGACGAAGGCAGAGTGTATAATGGTACAGATACTTATTCGGAATTGAGTCCTGAAGCCAGGAAACCTCAACCAGTTTAAGTTCTGTTGTTATTGCACTGCTACCTAGTTAAATGCCTTAATATTCTGAGATAGAAAACCTTGAAAATGTGTCTAGTAAATCGCAATCAAGCAACGCCAAAAGTATACTGTTTACAGTCAAACAACACAAGTGTTTTCATCTGAAATAAGGGTTCACGTTTGACGAAGGCAGAGTGTAGAACGGTACAGATACTTATTCGAGAGTTGAGTCCTGAAGCTACGAAACCTCAACCTGTTTAATTTCTGTTGTTAATGCACTGCTACCTAGTTAAATGCCTTAATATTTTAAGAAAGAAAACCTTGAAAACGTGTCTAGTAGACTGAATTCAAGTATGCCGAATAAATCGATTGCGATCCAACCACACAAGTGTTTTCCTTTGAAATAAGGGTACACGTTTAACGAAGGTAGAGTGTATAACCGTACAGATACTTATTCGATTATTGAGACCTGAAGCCAGGAAACCTCAACCAGTTTAAGTTCTGTTGTTATTGCACTGCTACCTAGTTGAATGCCTTAATATTCTGAGATAGAAAACCTTGAAAATGTGTCAAGTAAATCGCAATCAAGCAAAACCAAAAGTATACTGTTTACAGTCAAACAACACAAGTGTTTTCCTTTGGGATGAAGTTTTGGCTGGGTTAGTGTATATAATATACGGAGAAACTTGTAAGGGGAACCAGTACTGATACTCAGGAAGCCCACATATAGTTTAAGCTCTGTAATTATTACGCTCTTCCCTTGCTAAAATCTAGCCTGAGGTTGAAGACCACGAAAACGTGCCTAGTAGACTGAAAACGTGTGTACTGAAAAACGAAATATACTGAAAAATGAAATGAAATATACTGAAAAATGAAATGATATGAAATATACTGAAAAATGAAATGATATGAAATATACTGAAAAATGAAATGAAATATACTGAAAAATGAAATGCAATATGTTGAAATAATGAAATTAAATATACTGAAAAATTCAATGAAATATACTGAAAAATGAAATGAAATATACTGAAAAATGAAATTAAATATACTGAAAAATGAAATGAAATATATGCGATCCAACCACACAAGTGTTTTCCTTTGAAATAAGGGTACACGTTTAACGAAGGCAGAGTGTATAACCGTACAGATACTTATTCGATTATTGAGACCTGAAGCCAGGAAACCTCAACCAGTTTAAGTTCTGTTGTTATTGCACTGCTACCTAGTTGAATGCCTTAATATTCTGAGATAGAAAACCTTGAAAATGTGTCAAGTAAATCGCAATCAAGCAAAACCAAAAGTATACTGTTTACAGTCAAACAACACATGTGTTTTCCTTTGGGATGAAGTTTTGGCTGGGTTAGTGTATATAATATACGGAGAAACTTGTAAGGGGAACCAGTACTGATACTCGGGAAGCCCACATACAGTTTAAGCTCTGTAATTATTACGCTCTTCCCTTGCTAAAATCTAGCCTGAGGTTGAAGACCACGAAAACGTGCCTAGTAGACTGAAAACGTGTGTACTGAAAAACGAAATATACTGAAAAATGAAATGAAATATACTGAAAAATGAAATGCAATATGTTGAAACAATGAAATTAAATATACTGAAAAATTCAATGAAATATACTGAAAAATGAAATGAAATATACTGAAAAATGAAATTAAATATACTGAAAAATGAAATGAAATATACTGAAATATGAAATATGGGGTGCAGGAAAGGAGCCTCCCAGTGTGGCGCAGTTTCATATGCGTCCGGCGCACCCCGGGCAACAGACTACGTGGATGACGACTCGGTAACGCAGACTGGCTGATCCTTTCACTACGGCTCGATGGCAAGTAAAAAATTTCTTACCTGCCCACCCCAAGCGTATCCTAATACCTGCACACGCGAAAACCTGCAAAGCTACAGACAACATAATATCCGTGGCGGAGTACTGTATCTGAATCAACACGGAAGAATAGAAACATTATGAAATGAAATGAAATAAAAAATCTTCTTTTCCATTTAACCCTATATAATGTATATTGGGCAATCTTAAACTGTTTTCATCAAATCACCGTAAACGAACGCAGTGAGATTTGCGGAGCGTAGCGGAGCTAGAGCGCAGCGAAGCGTAGCTCAAATCTCACTCCGTTCGTTTGCGGTGTTTTGATGAAAACTGTTTTAGAATGCCCACAACATGTTAAACCGATCCACATTTGCTCAATAGTGATTGGGAATTCTAGAACAGAATGGTGATTGGGCGTTCTAGAACAGAATTTGCACAACATGTTAAACCGATCCACATTTGCTCAATAGTGATTGGGAATTCTAGAACACATTCAACGACAGTGATCGAACGGAGGTGAGATCACGTTGAATGTGTTTTAGAATGCCCAATATACACCTACTTACCGCAATTCACCGATATATCAAATTCTCGCGAATTACTAACGAAGATATAATTCTTTCTGTTTTGTTGCATATCCTGCTAATGTGATTTCATAAGGGAATCAAAACCAATACTTTATCTACTAGTATCATGAAATTACTCGTAGGCTAGAAGCAAATTTGTTTGCGGAAACGATTGTGTATATGTGCGCAAGTGAAACTTGCTGTTGGCTGATTTTTTGGAACTGACACGTGTCGGAAAATTACCTATTTCTGCCGTACTAGCAGTGCTTGCTGTGTTCCGGTTTGGAGGGTAGGATATGACAGTGTAACCACCTTGTACCGTGACTTTACATCTTACGTCACAAGTTGGCAACGTACACTGTGGTTCCTGTGGGGGTTGCAGTTTCGCTGCGAATCGCTCAAGAGCCACATGTAAAGGTGACTGCTACCACTTACCATCAGTTGGGCAGTACGCTTTTTTGCCAAGTTTGTTGTATAAAAATAAATCCAGTATAGAATAAGGAACCGTCAAGTTGCCAAATCTTTAACATTAGCGCCCTTGTCAGTGGGCAGGAGCCTAGCAACTCCGTGGCTATTCAGCACACCCGGCCAGTGTAAATCATAAGTTTTTCCCCGATTACCGTAAATCGCCCTCGCTGCCTAAATCACCCGTCGGACTGTTGCACCTCATTTAGCACAAGTTAGCATCAACGCTGCTAACGGAAAATATTTGTGTAAAATTTTTCTGGTGGAATTAATTAGCTGGTTAGTTGCAGGGATGTTTTTTATGATATGTTTTTGTAAAACTTAGTCCGCAAATAAGCAGGCTGACTACCTGATGGTAGGCTTAGTCGCCTATAGTACAAATAGTTCCTGTAAGACTTATTCCTGTAGAATATACAATAAATAATGTGCGTTACCAAATTCTGATATATAAGATGTCAAGAGTACCCACAGTACCACAGTACCCTGTAATTTTTCTGCCTATCTTACCCTTTTTAAGTGCTTAGATTAAAAGACAAGCAGGCCTAGGAAAGATTAACCCTCGTCTCGTCTCGCTTCATTGTTATATGAGAAAGTGAGAAGAAACATCTTATTTGTCTCTCTTCCCGTTTTACTCACGGTCCATGCTAAGCCTGCAGAGGGAGACTCTGTACCAGAGTCATCTGCATTAGTACCTCTATCTTACCTATTTCTGCCGCAAAACAGCAATGCTTGAATTGGGCCTAAAGCAACCAATTCGGCGTTTCGCCGATTAATCGTGGGCAATCGTGGCTGATTTTGTGACCAACTACACTCTCCTAGAATACAATATTGCTAACCTCTAAGCCGGTCCGGTCTCCGTATGTAGCCGGTGGACTTCCTGAGCCAGCTCAAAGGAAGTCGCGGCTCCTGAAGGGCTGCTGTCAATCCACCGAACCACGACCGGATGGTACACTTGCCTATTAGGTCACCAGCACCTTCGCCGACAATCAACACTCACCAATAAACGGACATTCGCGACAATAACTGTTTCGGAAAACAATCACAAGCGGACTTTCGCAACCATAAGAATTAGGTGCGCCGCGCAAAACACAATTCAATGACAATTGTACTCGAAATAGCGCGCCGCGTGGTAACTAGAGATGAGAGTAACCAAACTGTTTCCAAATAACGAATAACAGTGCTGTGTTATTTCCATATAGCTGTTATTGTAAACTGCTGTTCGTTATCCTGTTATACTGCTGTTTTGCACAATGAACAACATTGTATTCACACTGTTACCAACATCGAAATAGTTCCAAATAGGAGGGATCGGTGCTCTTATTCTCGGCATTTTTAATATTTAAAAATACTTAACACTAACTATAAAACAATTATTATTTACACTTACGCTAACTTTTAATGACGCACTTACACACTGAAATAATTAAATCGTAACAAAAAATAATCACAATTTCTCTAATTGGATCTGTTGCTGAACTGAACAGAACAGAATTGAACGAACAATGAAATTTTAAACAGCAATCTCATTCAAAACAGCAGTATAACGAATAATTATTATTCACCTATTTCAAATCGTCGCGATCATCAAACATTTTAAAGTGAACTTTACGTCAATGTGAGAAAGCACAAAAATTAGTGGTTTGCGATTATCGTGTCGTGACTCGTGCAGTTTATATTGCTATCTCCCGTACACACCTATTGCACTCTCGCTCTTTGCTTCACTCTCGCGTTACGTTATCGCTCATTGGCAACAGCGCGGTGGGTGGAACGTCAGTCATTGCGCTGCAACGCTACAATATCAACAGCAGTTTATAATGATAGCAGGATAATCCGTTGCTCAATAATGTATTATTCGTTACGTTCATATAATGCATTATATTATCTGCTATCGTAATAACGACCATCTCTAGTGGTAACTAGTTCAATCTCATTACAAATTCGACTCGACTGACATGTCACATCGGCCGGTCGCCACAGACCATCACATGCACAGACTATTAGCAGTGTTGCCACTCGCTCTTCCTCGAGCGTAAACATCCCCCCGCTCCGGACAGTCCCGGACTGTCCGCCAAATCAGTCTAAGGGGAGGCGAGAAAGAGTAGCGACCGCGCGCTTCAAAACAGAATCCCCAACTAGGACCTCGGCAAACCTGGGCACACCATCAGACCCTAGAGTAAGTTGGACAATGCGTCCGCGACGCCAACGTAGGGGTGGCAAGTTTGGGTCCTTCACTAACACGAGGTCTCCAACCCTCGGTGGGTTTGTCTTATCTGACCACTTAACGCGCTGTTGCAAAATGTGTAAGTATTCAAGGTGCCAGCGGCGCCAGAAGCTCTGGGTAAGCTGCTGGAGCAACTCAAACCGCGAAAGGCGTCCTGGATTGATATCTCTATCCCTGTGGGGGGAAGGATTTTCATTAAACCAACCGACAGTTGGTTTAATGAAAATCCTTCCGCATTCCCCGCAACGGGGGGAAGGGGGTGGTAAAGAAAAATGCGTGCGCGGCGGAGGAGTAGGGCGCTCAAGGCGCTCGAGCGGGTCCCAATCCGGCACGTACTCGCCCCGATCAAAGCGGCATCGGGGGGCCGGGCGGTGCCCATGATGGGCGAAAGTTGGGGGAGCCCGTGACAAAAGAGGTCTCTCCATCAGAGGGGGAGAGAAGCGTATCGGCTCCCGGCGTAGCTCCCTAATAATCGCGGCCCAATCCCGCGGTGGTGCCTCAGAAGCGGCGCGTCGATCCCCCCCGACCGTAGGGGGGGGGGGTATAATGAGATTGTAGTCGGTTTAAAATCAGCCGTTTGGACAACCAACAAGATTACAATACTAATTGTACAATACTAATCAAAATACTAATCAATCTAACATCAACACGCTCTGCTACCAAAAGATGATGGCGCCTAAAGTAGACGCCACCACGTCGGCGATTCGCCGATTAATGTTTTGTTTGGTTGCTGATGTCGACAATACAATCTAACGAAGTACAATATTTACCTTGAATCCGGTCCGGTCTCCGTATGTAGCCGGTGGGCTTCCTGAGCTAGCTCGAAGGAAGTCGCGGCTCCTGAAGGGCTGCTGTCAATCCACCGAACCCCGACCGGAACACATAGGCCTATTAGGCCACCAACACTCTCGAACTCAATTAACGGACACAATTGTTTGGTGCGCCGCGCAAAACACAATCAATTATATATTTCTCGAAAACGCGCCGCCCGGTAACCTCTCTCAATGTCATTTACGTATTCGACTCGACTGACATGTCACATGCGGCCGGCCGCCACAGGCCCTCACATGCACAGATTATATGCAGTGTTGCCACTCGCTCTTCCTCGAGCGTAAACAGACTGAATTCTAATTTTTACGTCTCTTAATTTATTAGATATTAAAATACCGTGGAAAAAGATGCAGTCCTGTGAAATTTAAATTAAAATCGGTTTAGAAATACATTAGATACAAGCATTTTAAGTTGTTAATTTGAAGGCGATTAGACAGAGAAATCCGACATCAACCGTGACGTCATTGTTGAGTACGGTCATATAAACTCCTTGTAAATTGCCGTTTTGCTATAAGAGATGGAGAAAAATCTTTAATACCTTATATCTTGGTTGTTTTTATAGTTATTCGAAAACCGATTTTTTCTTTCTGTTTATTATATGAATGAGCTTCTATTAAGCAAAAAAAATTTTTTGTCATCTAGCCTATTGCTGTGTCCCGGTTTGAAGAGTTAAGTGAAACTACTGGGTACTGAGATTTGAGATCTTATGTCATAATTAATAAATGTATAATAATAAAACACTATTGCACACAAAAATATGATCATCATCGCAGCTCATATACGTCCCCACCGAGGGGTTCGAACCTTTCCTAATTTAGGGTGTTCTAGGCCTTAGTTAACTGGCCCTGTGGGGATCAGGGACCGGAAAACCCGTTCATTTGCTTAAGCCGTTCGAAAGGGTAACCCATTCGTATGGTAACCCAGTGGGCTCGGTAAGCCGTTCAACAGGTTTCCCAACAATAACGATAACCCGTAAAATAGGGGTTACCACCCACAACAATAATTTACCGCTTACCTAATCTTAAAGGTTTTTAGTGTTTATGCGCTTAACCGCTTACTGTTCGGGTAAGGGTTACCCTTTCCCTCACGCACACCGAGCGATTGAAATAGCACTGCGGGCGCAATAACGCCAGAGTTCGGTCGCGACCTTCGGCAAATATGCGGTGCAAAAGCAATCTACATGCGATATACCTAAGGTCTAAAATATTTTTTACAAATTAATCAGCGTTTAGAACGGAAACCCATTTGGGGGTTTTTGATATCGGTTAGCGGTAACCCGAATTAATTCAATCGAAGGGATTAATGTGTAAACCGGTAAGCCGTTTGAAAGCTTACCGTAAGGCAAAGGGTTTAAAAACCCAGCATTATAAAATACCCCATCAAAACCCTAAGGTTACCGGCTATAACGGTAACCGGGTCCGGTCCCTGGTGGGGATTGGTCGATTTGTATACCTTTGAATTTCTTCTCAGATGTATACAGGTTGTCTCACGATGTTTTCCTTCACCGTAGGAGCGTCGGACAAATGTATATATGAATTCAAAAAACGAAAAACATATTGGTACATGGCATGATTGAACCTCGAACCTCCCGATTAAATCTAATTATTTAAAAGTTCAAAAATAAAAAACAGTAATAATAAAATTAAAATGACATGGATAATGAAACTGGAAAAGCGAAAACTACTAATAATCAATATTGTTTGAATATTGACGGTAAGAAGGTAACAGTTGACACAGAAGTAGCTGCAGAATTTGAAAAGTTCTTTACTGACATTCCAGTTTCAATCACAAAGTCATTGGATTCCTCCCCCGCTATTGCTGAATCTATAATGAAAGATCATGTTGTAGCTTGTGATGATAAATTCAAATTTGTACACATTAGTGGAATGGATATAATAAAGTCATTTAAAACTTTAAATAAGAAGAAAACTGCGGATCTGTGGGGCAATTCCGTTGATGTTACTAAATCCGTAATTGAAACAATAGCTCCAATACTTGCTAACATTTTTAATGATTGTATTGACTGTGGTGTATTTCCTGATTTAATGAAGCTGAGTAAAATTATTCCTTTAGATAAATGTGGTAGCACATCAGACCCCAGTAATTTTAGACTTATCTCTGTGCTACCTACTTTTAACAAAATTTTTGAAAAAATAATGTTGGAGCAAATGCAAAGTTATTTTAATAGGAACAATCTTCTACACTCTAAACAATTTGGTTTTAGGAGGGGTCGCTCAATAACCGATGCTGGTGTTGAGTTAATACAACATATATTTGAAGCCTGGGAAGACTCACACGATGAGTTAGGCATTTTTTGTGATTTGTCTAAGGCATTTGATTGCGTTTATCACGAAACCTTGATCAGAAAATTACACCACTATGGGTTTCGTGATACTGCACTGGATCTTCTACTCTCTTATCTAAGTGGAAGGATTCAAAAAGTAGACCTCAATGGAAAAAGGTCTCAAGGTTCCACAGTTAAAATGGGAGTTCCGCAGGGTTCGATTCTTGGTACTTTTCTATTTCTTATTTATGTCAATGACCTCCCTGATTTTGTACAGGACAGGCATAGTGTTATTTGCAGATGATACTTCACTTTTATTTAAAATTAAAAGAAGCAAATGAATGACGATGTAAATAATTATATTTCAAGAATTGTTCATTGGTTTAATGTAAACAACCTGTCACTTAATGAAGGGAAAACAAAATGTATAAAATTTGTTTTACCCAATGTAAAAGAGGTTCCCACCACTGTGAAAATAAAGGATATAGGTGTTGACCTTGTGGACACCACAGTATTTCTTGGGATCACACTTGATTCTAAGCTGCAATGGGGCCCACATATAGATAAATTGTCAAAGAGACTTAGTTCTGCAGCTCACACTGTATGGAAAATACGTCAGTTGACTGATGTTGATACAGCAAGACTTGTATATTTTTCCTACTTTCATAGTTTGATGTCATATGGCATTTTGTTGTGGGGAAATGCTGCCGACATTCAGATCGTTTTTGTGCTGCAGAAAAGGGCTATTCGAGCTATCTATAACCTTAAAATGAGAGATTCTTTGCGAGAAAAGTTTAAAGAAAGAAATTGGTATTATTTTTATTTATTTATTTATTTAATCTTTATCGTACATAAAACAAAAGATGTACAAAAGGCGGACTTAATGCCTGAGGCATTCTCTACCAGTCAACCAGTAAAAATGTATTATGACAGTATTATGACAGTAGCGTCGCAATATATTTATGAGAATCTAATATATGTTCGTAAAAATATTCATTTGTTTTGTAAAAATAGTGATATTCATTCAGTTAATACTAGACAAAGGAACATGTTAGCTTTACCAAATACCAGGCTCCAAAAAATCAATAATTCTTTTAGAGGCCTGTGTATACGTTTCTACAATAAAATACCAAGTTGTATACAAGAACTTAGCTTAAACAAATTTAAAGTTGCAATCAAAGATGTACTTATTAAAAAAGCATATTATAAAGCTTCTGATTACATGACGGACAAAAAAGCTTGGGTTTGAACTCTCATTTCTAATATTTAACAATGTGCTGTGTTTTGTTTCAAAGAAACATTCAGTGAGAGCAATTTATAAGCTAAGTTCACGCACTTCTCTCAGAGATAGCTTATATAATGTGAATTAACACATCTATTCTTGTAATGGAAGTTGGAACTTGTTGCGGGATGAGGCGCCACATCATCTCTGTTACACGCGCTTGCCGTTCTGCATCTCGTATTCATTGTTCGAGGTTAACACGTAATTTCACTAAACACTAACGTTCTAGATAAAGGCTGACACCACAATGTTTTTACTTCACACTATTACCGTTGCCACTTAATTTACGTTGGGACGCCACTTATAGGGGGTTCGGTCTAGTGGAGAATAAATGAAACAAACACTTGGTTGTAGGTACTGTTAGTCCGCGAGCGTGCGTATAAATTCTTTGTCGCGGCGCGTACGTCCTTGCTCTCTCGCGGTCTCGGTCGACTCTGGAAAGATCCAGCGCGCGTAAGTAAACGTCGCGCGCGTCGCCATATTGGCGCGAAAACGAAGGTTGGCGCGAACTAATGTCACGGCTTTGGATAAGCGTGTATTAGCCGCTAGGCATAGCCATGATATCTAGCGGGTAATCTTCCGCGAGATGCGCGTACGGTTCGGTTTACCATAGATTTTATTAAATTACATTGTTTTGCTTTGTTTTGACGTCAATAAGTGTCTGTAAAGGCCTATGTTAAATAAAGATTTTTGAATTTGAATTTGAATTAGAAGGTGAGTACTGAGTCCACGGCGCCACTGATGCTCAATACTCAATACTCAATATTTTTTATTGCGTTCTATAAGTACATTTAGATGGTAATTGAATGATCAGAAACAATTATGGACCCTGGCGGGCACAACACAAATTAATAGGAGAGAGGACGAGTGCTATATAATATTTTTTTTTCTTTTTGTCGAGTTGTACGAGTACGAGTTTGTACGAGTATATATATATTTTTTCTTTTTGTCATTACGATTATAAAAATATTAAGTACTTTTAGGCGGATTATACTGAATTCTTTATTTTTATTTATTTCTTAAAATGTAAATTTGTCTATTATATTAATTATCATTATTTTTATTTAGCTTTTAGAACTTAGATTATTATTAAAAATCAAACAACAATAAAATTAAAACACAAATTAAATAAAAATTGATACATCACAGAAATGTTTGTTTACATTTTCTCAAATAATCTTATTAATTTCATTTCTATTATTTATTTATTTACTATTTGATATATACTTATGTCTAAAAGATATTTGTGACTAGAGTGTTATAATTTTACTTTTGGGTGTTATTTAGTATAGTTAGAATTTATCATCAAGATATTCTTTTATACTGTAATAACTTTTGTTAATTAAAAATTGTTTTAATTAACAAAAGTTATTTAGAGTTAAAGTTATTAAAGTTAAAATCGCCTCCTATTATTACATTTGTTTTTGAGTACTTGGTATTTATAAATTTTAAAATTAGTTTTAATTGGTTAAGAAATACTTCCTCCTCTCTTCTATTCCAATACATAGTCACTAGTAAAATGTTTTCATTAATTAATTCACATGCACACAATTCCAACACATATTCAATAGACATATCAGTAAGTGCGTTTATTTCTTTGAAGTCGAATATATTATTGTAGTAGAATGCACACTCCGCCGCCTGTTCGATGACTTCGGGAGTAGGAAGATGCTATCTTGTAGCCAGCAACTTGTATATTGTTCAACTTTTCAGGTGAAAGCCAGGTTTCGGACAAGCATAAAGCTTTGTATTTTGTATTTATTTCTATGAAGGCTTCTAGGATATGCTGCTTATTGAAGAGGCTTTGTATGTTCTGAAATAATATCTTAAATTGTAGGTCTGTATTTTCGAAATGTACGGTTTTGAAAATTTTGGTTTGCTTCTGATTGGTTGGCTTCAGTGTTGTTATGGCTCATTCTCTGGTTCTCTTTAGGTTCGTTTGTATTGCTGAGGTTACGTTGGTTACTGTCAAAAACATTTTTGGTGTTAGCTCTTTTTCCCTCGATAAACAATTCCTGGTTGCGGATTATTGCGAACAACCCCTGCTTCCGCGCTTTGATCATTTTTTCTCGCAGTAGTTGTCTTTCCTTACGTCCTTTTTCATCTAAGAATATTGATACAGATAACCTGGTTCCTCGGAGACATTGACTGTTATTAGTGATGTATTTAGCCATACGTTTACTTAGTAGCTCAATAACAAGTGGTCTGTTATTATTTTGGGTGTATTTTCCAATCATGTACATGTTTTCTATGTAGCCCATTAGATCTATTTGCATGGCATCGCGGAACACGTCAATAAGTCTAGTATGCAATTCGTATTCAGGCTGTAGTGCCTTTTCTTGCTAAATGGTAGAAATATAGGGAAATCTTAAAAGTTGAAAGAAAAAAAACAAACTTATTCCTTTAGTCCGATACAAAATGAAAAGCTTTATTCTGGTAGGTACATGGTTGTAAATGGACAAGAACATCCTGTTGCATACTGTAGCCGTTCACTAACACCCGCCGAACGTAACTATTCCGCTACAGAGCGAGAGGCATTGGCCGTGGTACATGTCGTTGAACACTTCCGCCCTTACCTTGAAGGTGGTCGACAATTTAAAATTATTACCGATCATGCTAGTCTAAAGTGGTTTTTAAACCTTAAGAATCCGACAGGACGACTAGCGCGTTGGGGGTGTAGGCTATCGCCTTATAATTTCATTATTGAGCATCGTAGTGGATCTCAAAACGTCGTACCGGATGCACTATCACGTTCTGTACCAGTGGCAGCCGTAGACGCATTTACTTCCAGCGATGCTTGGTATAACAATATATTAAAACGTTGCACGGATAGGCCGCGCGCGTGTCCCAATTTTCAAATTATTGATGGTAGGCTTTTTAGATTTACAAAAAGCACTAACAAACTCTGTGGTGACTACCAGTGGAAAGAGGTTGTACCAAAGGAGCTTAGGGAGGATATTATTTACTTAACTACCATATGAATAAGTGAATTATGTACCTACAAGAATAAAGCGTTTCATTTTGTATCGGACTAAAGGAATAAGTTTGTTTTTTTTCTTTCAACTTTACGATCTCCCTATATTTCTACAATTTAGCAAGAAAAAGCACTACAATTTGACCCACCTAAATGGAAGCACGGGATTTTGGGCGAAAAAAAACTATCTTTGTAAATAAGGCCAGGATAAACGCGAGATTTATTTTGTTTATGCAAAAATTGAATAATGACCAAAGATAATTGCAAATGTCACTGACGTGACGTGAAACGACGTTGACGTTGACACTTGACATTGATATTGTGAAAGTTGTTGTAATTATGATTTTAGTTGTGCAATTTGTGTTAAAACTACAGTGAAACCAAAGTGTTTTTGCAAAATTTGTGTTTTATGAAATTTTCAGAAAAAACGGTGTTACAAGGCTCTCTATAATACTCATCAAATCCGTACAGTACAATTTTTTTGTCATTTAATTCAGTGCATTGAATTTCGGATGGCATTCCCTTACTTGATAAGTCTTTTATTTCTTGTTGCAGTCTTTCATTTTCTATTTTTAATTTTTTTATTTTAGTATTTATCTCTATTATTTCTGCCTTTGTTTGTTCATTTTGTTGTAATAGGGCGTCCGTTTTTCTGTCTATTTCCTCTCTTAATTGTGTAATTGCTTTTTGTATCTCAGTCTGAATTGTATTTCTTAACTCGGTGATTATAAGGTTGTTGTTTTCTTTCAGGTGCTGTACTATTGATTCATTAATATTTTTCAATAAGATTTTTTCTCTGTCGTCTGTGTTTAGTGTATGTCCTAGCAAACTTAAGTTATCTGAGCTTGCGGTATCATTTTTAGTGTTTGTAGTTCTTTTTCTAATAGTAATATTGCTGTTATTATGAGGTGAATGTATTATTTGGGTAGGTACCTTGTCCTTGTTGTTTGTTAGTTCGGTCAGATTTATGTTAGCCAAAGTATTTTCTTCTCCGGATACACATCCGGGCCCTCGCACTGGTGTGTTTTGGTTATCACACTTAGGCAACCGATTTTTACATGCCTAGCATGTCCATTTGAATTTTCTGTCTTTATCCATCAGGTGAAATCGTTTTTCGCAGATGTTTATACATTCTATGTCATATTTTTCGTGACATAAACAGCAGGACATGAAAAGTCTATTCGTTAACTTATTGTGGCATCCCGCACACTCTCCATACGACGACATTATTATTTTATTTATTTATCGGTAGCAGTAGTTAACAAAATCAGCAAGTCACGTACCGTGCGCGTGCGAAATCCAGCGCTAAGGCGCTTCAAAACGATCGACAGTGTCTGCAGGCGTATAAACATGTAACACTTTAAGGTGCTTAAGCGCTTAGCGGGTCTACAGCGAGCGCTCTGCGGTCATGGACAGCGGCCGTCAATCGTGGTTCACGAAAAATTTTTCTCAAATATTTGTTTATATCTGCACAGATGTCTTTCACTGTTACACTATTTTTATTCAATATTCCACGCACTAAGTATTGATGATAATCACTTATAGAATTGGTAACTTTATCTTTGTGTAAACTGATTTCAAACGCGGAGCAAAACAATTCGTGTGTTTACTGTCCGAGGTGCACCCCCCTCCTGCTCATAAACTACCAAACTAAAACAAAAATATAAATACATTAAATTTTTAAAAGAATAACATTGCAAGCAATTATGAGTTATAACGTAACATTTCCTAATTGCGCTCTTATCCCTTCTACATTTAAAGCTGGCTGGTCAATGTTTCGATAAACTGTATTAAGATACTGCTTACGAACACTACTTGAAGCTCCTCGCCCGGTGATTTACTCCGTTCAGACGGAATTTACGGTAATTGCCGGGAAAAGTTATGATTTATTCCACGACTTCGCTCAAAACAGACCGAATCGTGTTTGTTGGGAACTATTTCTTATACGACATGCCACTCACATCACAGAATAAGTAATAGTATGCTCACATGTCTTGGTTCTTTGGACGGTATCCGTTTCCTTATTGTGTGGAACTCATGAAGATTTGTCTTTTTGTTGATGGTCTCGGCTGTGATAGAGAAAGGTTTTCATTTGACCTATTCTCCTATTCAGGTTAGAGATTTGAATCAAGCATCACGTAGCTACACAGTTTACGGTAAGTTCGATGAAGACCCAATTTGTCATAAATAATTTTCGATTTAGATTAATGAACAGTCACTGAATTTGAATGTTTAGCAGGTTAAAGTCTTTTTGATTTTGTCCTATAGCAAAACCAAACGAGCGCTATGGAATGGAACACAATAAACTGTCAGAATATTGTTAGTTTGAATAGATTTGTAAATAGTAATTAATAAGTAATATTAATAGTAATAGTTTGATTGATACTAAGTCCATGGGTAGTTCGTGTATTGTTTGGTATTATACGAAAAAATAATAATTAACCTGCTTAGCATGAAAATTCTGTGAATTAACTACAGTTTTATGTTAGGTTATTTTGTTTGTATAGTTTTATTGTATTAAATTTCTAAACAGAATTTACTTTGCTTATACATGATATTAATAAAATGTAGGCTTATCCTTAACCCAATGGTGCGTATGTGTAGAACATATAATGAAATTGATATATTTTGTAAGCACATTAAACTTCGATACATAGTTAAGAAAACTGTTATATAGGTAAAGTCTTATACTAAGGATTCTTTAAGAAAATATATATGGGCGCGGTGTTTCATAGTAGCCGGTGGGTGGTCGATGCGTTGTCCGGAGCTGGTTATTGGATTGTGTTTGCCCGTAGTGTCATTCGGCCCGGGATTTTCATGTGCATCATGGACATGATGATGATACTATGATATGCATGGGGATTTTGGATTGGGTGGCGTTGCGTGTAGACGGATTTTAGTGATTGGTTTTGGATAGCGCATCGATTGTCTATTGGTTGTTGTGGGGCGCCATGTATATGTATACATATATATGTGTGTATATATATATATATATATACATACATATGCTATAATTTTAACAATATATGTATATACATATACATATATTGTTAAAATTATAGCATTTACAATGCTAGCATGGTTGAAGCATTGTTTAGTGTCCATTGATGGTCATGATGTGCGTACATAGTTTTGGGTATCAATCTAGCTCTTAAGGTTTTCAATATGTTATTGTATATGTTTACGATTGTTACCTGTTTTGTATGCCTATTAAATAAATAAACCAGTCATTGTAATATGTATCTATAAAGGTATTAGAGACATTTATATTTTTCTAACATACGCTACTACTTTATACTTTGTTAAACTGCAAATAATCTGAGAATTATGGTTTTTATATCTAATAAAAAAATAATGTTCTTAAAAAAATAAATAGTACTACCATTATTAAGAATAAAAATTAATTTATTTTTGGTTATAATTCCATACAATAACTGGAAAATAACCCAATTGGCCCAATTTATTTTCATTGATATGTCGATAAAGTCTGATATTGTAAAATTTATAGTGTGAACTAACACAATCTAATTGTGTAATGGAAGTTGAGCTCAAACTTTTGCTTTGAAATCAGCTTACAATTGACGACTCTGTGACAATACAGGGAGAAAGTTGCAAGTTAAATAAAAGCTTGTAAAAAAATATGAGTATTTATTATTTTTTGTCTAGCTTGATTCATTTTTGCTTTACCATGTTTTTATAAGAAAAAGCAAAAAAAAAAACTTTTTAAAAACAAGCTTTTATTTAAATGCGCTAAAAAGAAAAAATAAACTTATACACTAACACTTTTACTTACTTATAACGTATTTCACATTTGACACAATTTATATGACATAAAAGCTTATCGCGAGATTTACTTGTGTGTAGTAACTTAAAAGTACTTAAAAGAGTACTTTTAAGTACCTACTTGTATTTACTTACTTTGAAAATTGTAATGTATAAAATTATTTACATCAAATTATTTAATTTACTTGTTTATCTACAAAAGTAAATCTCGCGACAAGCTTTTATGTCATATAAATTGTGTCAAATGTGAAATACGTTATAAGTAAGTAAAAGTTTTAGTGTATGTTTATTTTTTCCTTTTAGCGCATTTAAATAAAAGCTTGTTTTTAAAAAGGTTTTTTTACATTTAATTTATTTTTTACTTTTTAGTTATCACTGGACACGTTTCTCACTCTGTTCATCTCATTCAACGCATCAATGTTGCAAGGTCGTTTGCCGGAACGTCTATACAGAATTTCAGCTCAATCGGTTAAAGATATCTACTTCAAAATTGATTTTTTAACTTTAGAAGTACGCCATATTGGATTAATAATGATATCACTTTATTTTTCAAGTTATTCTTAGCCAGACATTTTATTTGATACCCATATTGTAGGAGTGCATTAAAAATAATTGGTCCGCCATCTTGGGTATGCCGCCATCTTGGATTTAGAATGACGTCACACAGTCAACCATGCATTGTCATCCAAATTGAACGTGTATACAAAATTTCAGCTCAATCGGTTAAAGATATCTGCTTCAAAATTGAGTTGCAAGATTCCACCCGAACATACATACTTACATACTTACTTACATTGCAAGTTAAATAAAAGCTTGTAATAATCGCCAGTCTAGCTGGTCACTGGTTGCAAAATAACTGGCGGCTGCATCGATACTGCCGCGGCCCTCGGAATCCAAACAGCGGAGTCGCTGCGACAGAGCCGCGGCGTACGCACTGCCGCAGCGGCAGTGTCGCTTTGCTCGGAAACCTATCTTGAGAGGGGATGGAAAGGTTCACCATCATTAGACTGTAGGACAGGGGATTGTCCGCTGCTGAACATCCCCTAAGATTTGCCCTCCGTCTGGAGATTGCCCTGGTGTTCTCAGGCAATCCTCCCTTGGCGATAGCCCGACCAGTTGGTCGGGCTTGCCCGGGCGCGTGGGTAGTGGAGTCGCAGTGTGGACCTTACCTAGCGCGCCCATAAGGGCAGGGAGAACACCGGGGGGTTTTAGTGGGTAGGCCTGGCACTCTGCCGGGAGAGCCCCACACACGCTTGCCTTCTAGCCCACGGCGGGTACGGTGCGGTTACGCATTTCAGTCCAGTCTTCGGTTTCCTCGCCCATGTGCTCTCAGCTGTCCGACGCGAGCCGTCACTCCACTTTGTTGCAGGGCATTCTGCACTCTCCCTGAAGAAATTCTAAGAATAGGTTTAATCGAGTATAAGGAAGCCGATGGAATTCCCACTGGCAGACCAGAGTTCTTAAACAGACCGTCCACTAGGGTACTCCCCTAGTGGACGGTCTGTTTAACGTAGCCCCCTGGTATCGTAATAAACTATCTCGCCTTAAAGGAAAGGGTTCCGTCTGCAAAACATAGTGTGAACTCCTTCCTCGCAATAAGCATTATTGAATGGGTAACAAGTTACGTCTAAGTAATACAGTGACCACGTTTTTTTACATACGACAGGAAAGCTCTTGGCCTTCACCTCATCTGATGGTAAGTGATGATAAGGCTGAAGGTGGAAGCGAGCTGCACCTGAACTCCTCAATAACTGAGGAACTGGCTATCTTATCTCTAATTGCTACAAAAGTTATTAAAATCTAACGTCGTCGCTAACAATACTACATTCCATTTAGGCGGTTGGCCACAATATTGATTTAAATAAAACTACATTTTTCGGATTTACCTACTCGCTATTTTAAATATTAAAGCCCGAGGTATAGAACGCTTTTCAGCATTTGTGGTCACGGGATGACTAAAGCATGTGTGACGTCAAAATAAATTAACGCATTACGACGCAAGTGAAGCCAGAGCGTAAACAAATCACCACATCTCCTAGCATCCTATTTGCGAAAAATCTTAACGTTTTCCGTATCCGGGTTGCTTACAAAAAGCCGAAGGGCGAAGAGTAAACAGAAATCAGAGAATTTGTCTTGTCCAGGTATATTTTCATGGGGAAATTTGTCGATAAACAAACCACAATAGCTGACGGGCGCTGGCCCGCATACTAATACGGCTTAAACCGTTTCCATTGTCAATAGATAAGTGTGCGGAAAGTGCTTAGATTTGAGTTGTATTTCGTTCAAATTTCGAAGTCTTGGGTCCCTTTAGATATTATCCGGAATCCTACACGAGATAATGCTAACAGTTCATTAGTCACCGGACGAAGGACTTACAGAATTACGTCAACATTACCCCCCATCACCCAGTATCATTAATGTAATATCATCATTAATGTTAGCGATGATTTATTAACGTGAAACGTGCCAACGTAAGTTACTCCTAACTTGACAGTAATCGCAGCCGACACGCACGCCTCGACACCTGTTGACATAAATGACGCACGATTCTGTGAAATAACGATAATGTAATTATTCTAAGTCTAGACACTGTTTACACTTTTGTTTGTTCCACCTTGCTTTTCGTTTTTTTGGCTCCTATTCAAATCGTACGCTGATATTGATGACGAAGCGCGGGTAAATTGTACACGGTTCGCTTTTACGTTGCGGAGTTTTTTTGGCGTTTTTATTTAGGTTCGTGTATTAGGCTTTGAATGATGTCATTGAACAGGGAAGGGTTTATTTGCTATATCTCCTATTACTGTTTTACTGACATGTTTGTTGAATGGGAAATATAAAAGTGGTATAAAAAACGGATATGAAAACAGGATAAAAAGATTTAGTGGGGATAGTGATTTCAAGAATCGATTTGTTTCTTTCTTCGAGTACGCCGCTAAAGTCTGAAATGGACTTCGTTGCTAGGCTGCCTTAAAAAGTTACTTGAGCTTAGTACCCAATATTATTATCTTTCGGTCTCTCTTTACTTTTCAGAGAGACCGAAAGTTAGTAATCTTTCGATCTCTCTGAAAAGTATTGCGCTATTTCCATTAAAACTCATCCAAATCAAAGCAAAGCTGTATGAGACAGAATATTTACTGAGTAAGTATCAAAAAAGCGATGGTGTAGAATACTGTGTAAATTTTTAATATAAATTTAGTATTGTCACCGCTTGACTATTATTCTCAAAATATTCTTTATTCAAATATGACTTGATAGAAAGCTTTTTTGAATCGTCCAAATTTTTTACCTACCTACTATTCTATTTTTAAATTCAACACAGACATTGAACTCATAAAATCACAATTAAAATTGTAGCCACAGTCATATAAAACATGTGACTGTACGTAAACACCTTTACCAGAGAAGAAAACAATAGTTACACCATTTTTAGGAATATATCTCGGGAAATATTTTGCAGAGGATATTTATCACGCCTCTGAATCGCAGCTTTTGAGGTTTTACAATACATCGTTTATGATGTTTTGGTAGGTTTATATATTGCGGAAAGTAGTTATATCGCTATAATCATCATTAAAGACAGGAATCATAACACAAACAGATTTCTTCTATTTTAAAAGAGAGAAGGCTGAAAATTTAGAAATTGTTATGTAATATACAATTTAATTAGGAATAAAATCATAGAGACGGTGAATAAAAGAGCAACAGAGAAGAAATCAATATCGGATTAACAACTTTTTTTTTTATGTAGGACCCGGCTAATGACCTCCTCCCGCCTGATGTTAAGCGGTGAAAGAGGCCCAAATGAGTTGACAGATAGAGTAGGGACGACATCGACTATCCTACCTGCCCACCCCTTGCCGGCACAAAAGATGCTTTTTCACGCCTCTTTTGAAGGAACCCAAGTTGTAGGATGGAGGAAACACGTGCGCAGGTAGAGAATTCCATGTGTGGGATGAACGACAGAAGAAGGAATCATGGAGTTTCTTGGTACGGTGTGAGAAGGAGGACACAGTGTACGGATGACTCCAAAGGCCCTTACGCGTGTTTCTGTTAAGAAATGGAGAGGGAGGGATAAGGTTAAAGAGCTCCTCAGAGCATTCCCCATGGAACATTCGGTAAGGTAGGTGCTAAGAGAGGCGATGTCACGACGAAGTTGTAGAGGCTCGAGGGTGTTAGTTACCTCTACATCGCCAATAATGCGAATAGCGCGACGCTGCAATCTGTCCAGAGCATCGAGCAGGTACTGAGCGGAGCCGTCCCAAAGGTGCGAGCAATATTCCACGCAAGACCTAACCTGAGTTTTATACAACAAGCATAGTTGGCCCGGCGCAAAATACCTACGCACCTTGTTCAGGACACCGAGTTTCCGTGAGGCAGTAGTTATGACGGATTCGATGTAGTCTCTGGGGTTCAGATCGCAGCGAATGTTAATTCCGAGCAAGGTGATGTTGCTCTGTGTGTGAAGGGTTGTGCCCTGAAGAGAAGGAAGGGGGAGGAAAGGTGACCTTTTCGCCGAAAACGCGCACACCTGTGTTTTCTTAGCATTGAACTCAACAAGATTGTTGGAGCCCCATTCGGAGACGAGGTCCAGCGTCCTGTTGAGCTCAATGATAAGATTCTGCCTCTCCCTACCAATATCACTACGAGCAGCCCCTGAGCTTCCGTGATATCCCCCATGCACTTTACTGTCGTCTGCATAGCAATGTATAGCTCCCAAGGAAAGCATGTCATTGACATGCAGAAGAAACAATGTTGGGAATAGAACGGAGCCTTGCGGAACTCCAGCGTTCACTGCCACGAACCGCGAAGCGCAGCCGTCAACGACAACGCGAATTCTACGCTCGTGGAGGAAGCTGGCAATCCACGTACAGAACTACGCGGGTAATCCGTATGCCGGAAGCTTGGAAAGAAGAGCCTTGTGCCAGACTCTATCAAAAGCTTTGGCGATGTCGAGACTAATAGCCACCGATTCGCCGCGCTTATCGATAGATTCACCCCATTTGTGCAAAAGGAACGCTAGAAGGTCACCTGTTGACCGTTTAGGAGGAAATCCATACTGTCGGTCATTAAGTAACGAGTGACCTTCCAGATAATGGATCAGCTGGGTATTTAGGATCCTCTCCATGATTGTGCACACAATAGAAGTGACGGCTATAGGACGATAGTTAGCCGGGTCAGAACGATCTCTCTTTTTGGGAACCGGCTGGACATTGGCCTCTTTCCAAGATTTCGGCACACAACCAGCAGAGAACGACAGACGGTATAGACGCGTCAGGACCGGAGTCAACTCCGCTGCACACTTCTTAAGAACAATCGCAGGAATGCCGTCTGGTCCACTTGCTTTTCGAGTATCGATCGACTGAAGCTCCGCCCGCACATCACGCTGTCTGATACGGATATCGGGCATGGTGCTGCCACAATGGGATAGTTTCGGAGGTTGTGCACCACAGTCATCGACACGGCAAGGAGCCGCGAAGAGTTTTGCCAGGAGGTCGGCTTTCTCCTGCGGCTGATGAGCAAGTGAACCATCGGCATGTCTCAGCGGTGACAGCGAGGGTTGGCAGAAGTTTGATTGCACAGCTTTGGACAGGCGCCAGAAAGAACGGCTACCCGTAGGGTGCGCAAGCAGTTCCTGGCCCACTTGTGCAATGCGCTGAGCATCCGCTCTAATGTAAGCCCTCTTACACAACTTGGTGGCATTATTGTAGGTTGTTTTCAGTAGGCTAGTATTGGGATCCCTAGAAACTCGGCCTCTGATCCAAGCGCGGTGAGCCAGCTGTTTGTTTTCAACAGCAGAGGCGCACTCGCGCCTCTGCTGTTGAAAACAAATATTTGTTGAAAAATTGTTGAAATAATGATAATAGAATACGAAACTGAATAAACAGCGTGTGTAATAAAGTAAGATACTCTCTGCGCTCATTGTATAAACTGAAGAATTTTCTTTTTCCTTGCAGTAAAATACTCCTCATGCAGTCCCTAGTTCTCCCTATAATTGATTATACTGATGTGTGTTGCACCAACGCGAACCAAGACCTTCTCGACAAATTGGATCGAATGCTTAACAACTGTATCCGCTTTATTTTCATTTCGAAATAAACTCAAATATTTATACCTATCCGACTGCGTAAGAATCTGAGAGTAGTTTCCCTGCTTTTCAGCATTATTTTCGATCCTAATACTACTAATTACTTAAACGAGTAAATTTCAAGCGCTCGGTAGTGCCCGTACGCGTAACCTACGTTCCGATGCCATTCTTAATCTCGAAATTCCAACCCAATCCGGGTTTGTCTCCGACTCTGTCACACTCTCTGCTATACGTGTGTGAAATGGCTTGCCTTTTGTACACCCTTAACATGTTGTACGAAAAGTATAATTAAATAAATAAATAAACGGAGGATAACTGCAGTGATTGGAATGGTAAATGAAGGACTATGTAAGCGGAGTAAAGTCTTTCTTTCCGTAACAGGACGACATGTTGCAGAAAAGAGCATGAAAAGAAATTAGTGCTCTGAGATCGGATGTCAACAGTTTAATCGAAATTGGAATGTAAACTAAGGTTTGATAATGAAATATGATAATCGAACATACAACGCGCCACTCGGGCAACGAACTCGTCCACCGTCGGCCGAACGTCCCGGGAGATGGCGTCATTCCTGAAGGCCTAACACGGCACTTGGACTATAGGAGAGAAAGTGTCTAACCCTCGTCCCATCTCGCTTCATTGTGATATGACAGAGCGAGAAGAAACGTGTTATTTGTCTCTCATCCCGTTTTGTCCACGTTCCGTGCTACGCCTGCAGAAGTAGCGACCCGCGTTCGTCACGACGAGGGGAGAGACGTTTTGGACCACCTGCAGTCTGGTCGAGGAGCACAAGGCATATCACGCTGGGGGCAGCATAGCAGCAATATTATATTGATTATATTTACAAACTGAAAATATAATCATTGCAAAAATGTCACTGTAAAGAACTGTACAACGATATGAGATAATACGTAGTACTTAGAAGAAATATTTTAGCGGGTGAAAACACCTAATATAAAACGTATTTATTTATTTCCATAAAACCAGAATTTTACCAGAAGGAACTCAGTACTTACGTCTAAACGGATAGGTACTTCTAACTCACCTATTTCTGCGTCCAAACACTGGTGCTTGCATCGCTGTGTGCCAGTTTGAAGGGTGAGATAGGCAGTGAAGTTACTGGATACTATGACTTGACATCTTATGTCACGAGTTGGCAACGAATACGTACATTGGGTGTGTAAATCTAACAGGAACAACATAAACTGTAGGCGAGTGTAACCACATACCATCAGGTAGACTCTGCTTTTGCCAAATTTGATTATAAAAAGAAACATTTCAAAGCCGTCGTTCGATATAATAATATAATTAGTGTGCCGTGGAACCACGCACACTGACCCGCTTGTGCCTCCTAGAAATTCCGGACAAACACAAAATCCCAGTGGCAACTTTTCATTCAATTAACAGAGGTCGATCAGGAGCAGGTAAAGCAACATTACCAGGTACATGTCTTTATATTGTACGAGTTAATCATTCACTAAAGGACGCGTCTATGCATAACAATGGGACAAGTATTCCTCAAGTTGTCGCGGCAAGATGTTTCTTTAGTTATTGTTAAGAATGGGGATGGGAAAAAACTAAAAGTAAAGCTATTTACATATTATATTAATTAAAGGAAAAGGCAAAATACCGAATACTTACAGAGAACAAGAACATGCAACAAGAACATTCGATAAAGAAAGGACCTAACTAACAACTCATCAGAAACCAAACAAAACTAACAATAAAAAATAAATGTACTAAATACTATTAACAACTGGTCTCGTAGTCCGTTCGTGACAATTATCTATATACAGTGTGTAACAAAACCCTATAAATCCTTTTAGGAGCATGTTCAGCATCTATGTGCGATGGAATTGTCATTTTTTAAAACTCTTCAATAAAAGAAATCAAATAAATATTTTAATCGTTAATATTTTTAAGTAACGCCAATTGCTCACCTCTGTGTGCCGGCGACAACGCCTCGTCTATGCCGATACTGGTACTTGTAAATACTGATGCTAGAAACATTTTTTTTATAATTTTAAAAACAATCCTATATATGGATATTATTTGGTCAATAATTGTTTTTTTTTATTGTTTCGGTCAGATCAGAGGTCAAATGATCACCTACTGCGCAATGGGTCGCGGGTTCGATTCCCGTACGGGACAAATATTTTGTATAGCCTACAGATATTTGTTCCGGTCTGGGCGTATGTGAATGTGATATCTTATGTGTGTCTGCACTCACGACACAGGAGAAAATCCTAGTGTGGGGCGACTTTTTTTTTAAAGAAAGGAAGTTATGGTAAGCCTATAAGTAAACATATAGCACAGGGTTTTCGTTACATCATGTATAAAAATCTGGTGTCACTTGTCTGTTACCGAACTCCTCCGAAACGGCTTGACCGATTTTTATGTTTATTTTTTGTGTATATGTATTTGGTGGGTCTGTAGGTCGTAGGCTATTTTTTATACCCTAAGATGACAAGCGAGCCTCTTTAATCCGAAATTTTCATCTTCTTGCCACCGACCCCCGTTTTAAATAGCGATATTAGTATTTTTACTGGCGAAACGCAGTTCGCAGGCACAGCTAGTAACATATACTATATTTTGCTATCGTTATATGATTTCTACTTCCTTCAAATCTATTTGTGATTAGCGAAGAGCATTCAAAGTTTCGCGCGCTGTTCGTGCCATTAATGTCAACGCCGCATTCATTAAAAGTCCATAAAATCAAGCCCATTGCCGCCATAAAGAGCGCCTTCGCAGACGCCACAAGACGACAATGGGACGTTAAGTTTAAGACACGCAACCTTGATCGAGAAGTAATAAAGGGCAGGTTCTCTCGGGCGGCAAATCGAATTAAACTTATCCTAGGCACCCAACTAATCGAACAAGCACGTCACGCGTCGCGAAGTAACTTTCCCGTTCCAAATTACGCCCGTTCTGGGGGCTGATTCTTACGGATTCGAAAAAAGTTCGATTCGAATTTTTTCATGAACGGGTAGGTAGTAGTCACAGCTCAACCAATCAGAACGCAAGATATGTCGTGCTCCGCCATATTTTAAAGGAACGAAGCCGGAATTGTCTCGAGTAATAGAATCAGTATTTACTTCCTTTTTCTATGAAATATTTATTGTTTTAGATAAATAAGCCATCAATAAAATAATTTTAATTTGATTAAATAATATTTTTAAGTGTTTATTTAGACAAACAAAATATTAGGTTAAATTCTATAATAAATATCTATTTTATTTGAAAATAAATTAAAATATCTTAATATATAAAATTCTTGTGTCGCAGTGCTTGTAACCAAACCACAAAACGGATATGTACCTACTACGTACCAAACTCCTCCAAAACGGTTTGACCGATTTTTATAAATTTTTGTGTAGATTCGGTATGTCTGAGAATAAGGTCGTAAACTATTTTTTACAACCCTGGGTGATAAGTTTTTTTTACAATTATTTTTTACAATTATTATGGCGAAACGTAGTTCAAGGGCACAGAGGACGCATTTTTGAAACAATGGAATTCGAATTCGCATTCGAAATCGTAAGATTCGCATACGAATTTCCAAATACACTATTTTTGAATATTCATTCCGTGAATTCTGCAACGAGTGGTCCTACCCACTCGTTTTTGATTTCTACTAGTAGAATATACTCAACTTATATATGTTCCGTTTTACATGCAATTCATCATTGGTTTTTAAAATTAATGATTTATTGCCATGTTATTACGTACCGAAATTGATTTTTTGTGCGTGTAACGGTTTCATATATAGAATTTATTATTATTAACAGTAGTTGACAGTACTGAATTCGAGTGATTCAAAAATCCCTAAAATTGGGAACAGTAGAAAATAAATTCGCACGTGATTTGTATTCGTGTTCGAATTCAAGATTCATTTCTAATGATTCAAAAATGCGTCTCCAGCTAGTAATAATATAAATCAACCAAAATTAACCTTCCTAATTTGAATTTTACCTCTCGACTACTTCCGAGCACACGAGAAAATACAAGCGACTTTCCATAAAAAATGGCGGACCTCTACATGTTCGGTGTTTTAATTGGCTGAGCTGCGATAACCGTTCCAGATAAACTTGATTTCAAACTCTTTTACGAATAGTGCGAGAATCAGCCCCCAGATGCGTAATCCCAATCCCGCGTTAAGGAATTCGACGAAAACTAATAATGCCTATCTGGCTTTGCGCTGAAAGCGTGAAGCCCTCAAACGCTGGAAGAAATTAGTTTAAGTGGTTTGAACAAGTTTCCTCGAATTAGGGGTGTATTTCCTTAGTGGGTTGAAAATTAGTTCGTTTACAAGCTTTGAAGTTAAACTAGGTTTGTCAATGCAATACAGTGCCAAGCTGAAAAACTATACATATTTTCTTGCTTACTAGTAGTATCTACTATAAATCTACTACAGATTTCAGCAATATATGCGCAGTAGTGACAGGGGTGAAGTAGACAATGTAGAAGTTAATAAGAATATAGCGATAAAATTTATATTGAATAGTCTGGAAACCTTCTGATACTCGTACTTAAGAAATTTAATGAAGAAATCAGCTACGCCGAACACATGTGAATAAGTAAATTAGATGAATAATAAAAAAATCTAGTTTTTATTTTTAAATATTTACAACGCCACAAGGGCTATTTCAAGATTAAATAATTCAATTCATGTAAGTTTACATTAGATTAATATAAAATAGTTCTTTTCAATATTTTAGTTTATTGCGCCTGGCTTTTTTTGCCTCTGGTCACAGCACGCTCATCCTCATTAGTAACATTGATACTCTCACAGCTGATGTTCGGGTGAAATGTCTGTCGTAAGTCCATGATAGTCTGGAGCTCCGTCTACCCAGTTAAGCCTATTCTTACAGAGACAACAAAGCTCGTGGGATCAATCCCAAATCAAACAGACTCGCTGATTTCTACTCAGTCTCTCTCAGGACGATATAGACAAAGCCAGATTTTTAGCTATTGCTGAACGTGAGTCAGGTCACTGGCTCCACGCTTTACTCTCGGATCATTTAAGCCTGGGTCGAGACTGCCTCAGAATATATATGCGAGCCTCACCGACGTCCGTGCGGCCGTGACGTAGGCTAACATGGTCTCTCTCATGTATTAAAAGCGCCGGTCGCACCTTGAACGGTGGCGCCATTAATGACCTTGTCCGTCGTGCTCTGGCTACTGCGGGTCTGCCCGCCACTCTCGAACCCTGTGGCATGTACTAAGATATTGACGTAAATAAGGGGGGGGGGGGGGCGGTGTACACACTAGGCAAATTCAAATTAAAGACTTCAATCTGAACACCCCTATGGTTATACCTACGCCTATGTACAGGGATGACGGTGTCGTTCATCCATTTCAATCCAAAACCAATCAATCATCAATAATGGTCAAATTGTTTTCTAATGCTACAAAAAAACCGCATTTAGAAACAGACACGATGATTACATCAGGACGCTCCATAGCGTCACCAAAAATGAAAACAAGGAGCAAACAAATTCCAAAACATTATATTCAGAATTCAGAATTCACATCTAAAATGATTTACGCTGTCAGCCCAGTGCAGGTGGCCTCGAGGGGTGCGTCACGGCGGACTTCACAATAATCGAGTTCCGCTGTTCGTTTGTCAAACATTGCAACGACGTCGGTAATTTCATTCTCGATTTCATTTTATAAGTATTTTGGTGAACATTTTTACTGACCTTTGCTTGTAAAGGATGGCACGTGTGCGATACTTCGGCTCAGATGGTGAGAAAGTATAAGCATATAATGGACTGTATGGAAAAAAAGATGATCAACAAATTGTTGTTTGTAATAAGAAGATCGATTCCTGTGCTATAAGAAGTAACTACTAACCTGATGTCACATCAGCCAGCAGCAACCATCCCCTCGTTTGTATCAGGCTCTGCAATCCTTGTTTTGTAGGCACAGCACAGCAATCACTTGTAGAACGAGATCACTAATTAGGGTTCAACTATATGAACTTGAAACGTTCACGGAACGGTATTTCTTAAGCTTGGGCAGCAGAACGTCTGCGCAGGTGTGCCGATGGCGAGCGTGAATGGCTAACTGACTTGACCAGATGCAACACTGAGTCAGTGGATTATTTCACTACCCTCCAAATATACACAAGAATCGGACGCACGTTAACTGTATAATGCTGGTATAGAATCTATAGTAGAATATTGATTACATTGCAATAAAAACTTTTTTTATCAGCATCTAAATCGGTAAAACGCCGAACTGATTGCGTCGACTGTGGCGTATTCATATATACTTGGTTATTTTTCAAGCAGGAGTCAAATTTTGTATGCTTGTTCAGACAAGCAAACTGGACAACTTTTACCAATGCACCAGTCTTGAAACCGCGAAAAAAATCAGCTGTACGAGTACCTTGCAGTATGATGGTCCGACACCTTTCGGAACCCAGACCATACTCATTTCAGCTTACTCAGATCGCGATAGACCTTGAGGGTTAATAGATTAAACTCCCCACCCAACCAAACCCTCAACCCCTCGCTGAGCAGACTATTCCTTTTTTAAAGAGAGTTCCTAGCCTTTTATTGTCACCTAGTAGCCCTAGGAAATTACTTCATTCCACATGTGATGGTGACAACGCAGGCAAGCACGTGTAATCTTTAAACGGAATGGAGAATGTGGAATTAGTGAAAAAAGCTCTTCGGAACACTCACCATGGTATATAGGCGATATAAGCGGAGCAATTGGTTCTAGAGGGTCCAGATTGTAAGTCACGCTTACATTACCAATGAAGCGTGTTGCGCGCCACTGCAAGCTATCCAAAGCATGGAGTAAATAAACCTCGGTTGAGGTTTTAAAAAACCACACCCAATCCAGTGGCATACATTGACGAGTCTATGTACTTTGATGTTGCATTGCTGGCGATAAATCCTAAGCCGCGAATCATTAGTTACATTGGCAGCCGCGCGGGGCAGCGTGCTGCGGGCACTCCGCGGCCAGATAACGTTGATTGATGATGCTTGCGTCATGTGGCTCTAGGGGACACTATAGGTCAGCTATAGATTTGGAACTACTACTTTGTCTGCTAAAATCTGAAACCATTCAATAACACTTCACCAATGTGGTTACTTCGGTGAGGCAATATTGTTCACGAAATTGGTTTCACGAGGGTAACTCATTACATTGCAATATAGTTGAATATTGCATACTTTTGAACTGTCGCGTCACCCGGTTTACGAACGATAACATCACAATTAAAGTCGGTGCCAAGCTATGATCACCTTGAAAGTCTTAAAAAATATAGGAACAATTTAATGTATTAGCTACTTAAAGTTTAGCACCGACTTCAATATAAAATTGTGATGTTGTGTGTATTCTTATATTGAAGTCTTTTTCGTGTTTTTGAAGTCGTTTTAATTTTTATTAAAAATTCTTAGAAGACTAATTGATTTTTGGAAACTGGATTTTTTTATTCCCATCGGATTATGTAAGAACGATAAAAAAGCTATCCTTTTTGTTTTAAATATCACTGTTGTTGACAATTACTTAATAATCAACATTGTAATTTTTTATTATGGTGAGAATTTGATTTTTTAAAGCATTACTTACTCATTTTTTAATATTCTATTTAATAATTGAGTTTCTTTGTTTATTTGTCAGTGTATTTTTGTGTAGTAAAGTTCTACGTCATTTCTAGACGCTGGAAGCTTAAACATTAACCTTTTGTCAAATTGTGAATACCTTTGTCTGGCCATGACGGCAAATGGAGATACTTTTGGATCAATCTGGACAAATCGTCGATTTATTAATTAATTAATTAATACTACTTGATTTACATCTCTAGAGGTTCGAGGTTCGCTTCTCCGCGATAGAAACTTTCCTGCTTTGTTTGATTGCGAGTCCTCCTAGCTAGTCATAACTGTCTGTTTCTTGGTATAATGTTAAAAGTTTGTTTATAATGTTGATGGTTTAAACCAGTTTCTCTGCTGAAGAGGAACTGAGGCCCAATTCTACTAATAAGTTTCAGCCGAATCGAAACTGAACCGTTGCGATCGACCAATCAGAACGCCACATTATCACGTCATCGAACAGTTGAATGGCAATATAAGCGCTCCGATTGGTCGACCGCAACGGTTCAGTTGCGATTCGGTTGTAACTTATTAGTAGAATTGGGCCTTATTTCGTTTTTGCTCTATATACTCATTCATCTCATCTCATTAACTATAAACTATAAACCCATTTAATTATCTTTATATACAGTGTGACTTTTCATGATGTGCAAATATTAAAACAAGGGAAACTATCGCTGTTTGAACATGATGCTGTCTCTGTCTATCCTTTTAAAATAAACGCAGCGTTTTAAAACTTTTTCTAGTTCTACGTCGTAAAAATTTAAATTTATGATCTCTGATGTTACCCACGTGTAAACAAACCATGTAAGCTGAAATAAAACTATATACTCTTGAATTAAATGAACAATCATGACGAAACAAATTCTATAATATTTTTTATTCCAAAAATTGTAAAATTAAACAATATTTTTTTATCTAACTTTTTTATTATGCTGAATCATACTAAATGGTATTAACTACTCAATAGTAATACATAGTGGTGGAGAACGAAAAAAAAAACAAATTGCCATAATAAATATTTTTTAAAGGTTTTTCAATATGATGTCTATAAGTGCAGTTCACAGAAACTCGTACTGTATAATTCAATGTCTTTATTCAAATTGGATTATTACATAATCACTTTTGCGCGTCAAAGAAGCTACGCCATTGATTCACATGTCTAAGGCGGGAGACCTTGTACTGGAAAGAACCAGCAAGGGCTATTTTTTCTCCCTGTATTGATACAGAGTCGTCAATTGGAAACTGACCTCAAAGCAATGTTTGATCTTAACTTCCATTACAAATAGATGTGTTAGTTCACATTATACATTTAGGCAACACCGGTCTTTATTTAAATATTAATTACCTATAAGAAATTATTAGGTATGGAGCTGACTTCATGTCCAATCATCCAAATAATCTTACTTACTGTATAGTAAGTTTAAGTAGTGTTGATTTAATGTAATTTTTAAATTTATGACTTGGTAGATCTGTTATATGTTTTGGCAATGTATTATCTGGGGCCACGGCAGTGCCCCCGCCAAGTCGAGCGCGAAGCAAACACTGCCGTACCATCCTTTACTGGAACCATTTCGCCGCATTTTCAGGCCCCTATTTGAGAACCTCTGGATAAGACCAGAACGCAGAAATTTTCGTCATCCAGTAAGCTATAATCATATACTTAAAATCCAAAATTTCAAGTCTGTAGGTCATTTAGTTCCGAAGTTAAGCGAAAGCAAAGTTTCGCATTTATGACACTCACTCACTTACTCATGATCATCAAAATAGAACTAGTACTTCCCATAAACTCAGAGAGCTGAAATTTGGTACAGAGTTAAAGTTTAATGGCCACATAAAGGGATAACTATAAAAACAAGGATAATCGAAGATCTGGAGTACCTGGTGACCCTGATTAGAAAACACAAGAGCCCAACCAAACTATTAGAGATATCGACATACCGCCTTTACAAAAAATATTCAACTTAATGGGCCGCTTCATTTGATGTCAAAAATCGAAGGTCTGATGTATCTGATGAAGAACCCTCAGCTGGTCTCAGCTGTACTAGAGATATGGTAATGCCCCCTTCTACTATTGGTACATAAAAAAATGGACTGTTTTCAATCATTGCCTTGAAAAACTGTTGCTACTGTACAAGAATCAGAACCGGAAAAAAAGAAAAGAAAGATTTGTAATAATAAAAAAACTACTCCTAAAAAGAAAAAAACTGTGTCAAATAAGAAAATCTAATAAAAAAAATCAATAAGCTCACGTTTCTACAAAAATAAGTGAAATCCCACCAAAAACATTCTGTAAAAAACTAGCTAAGTCTCAACGTACAACGGCCAAGTCGCACAATATTAACTATAATAATAAAGAAATCGCAGTAAGAAACCTTAGACTTGGCACGACTTTGTCTAGATTTCATTACTTTTTAGAGATAAACAAGCAGCTCCATCGAGACTTAGCTAGTTTTTTACAGAATGTTTTTGGTGGGATAATATTTTATACCTTGCCCCTTAAATGATCTGAGAAGTTTTTGGAGTCTCGTTTTAGGTTATAAAAGCCGATTTTGTGTCTCGTATTTACGTTATGTACATCACTACACTATAGTACATTACAGTACGAAGAACTTATCTTACTGATCAAAATTCTAGATTATATTTCCTTTGTTATTAATAGTGACTTTCAAGGCTCTAGCTTAATACAAAAAGTGAATCTGCTTACCGAAATTAAATTAACAATTAGGAAAGAGAGTAATTATTTTTTGTTTCGCCTTGAGGAAAAACTGGTAATTACGACCATCAATCAACGACCGACGCTGTCCTGTAAAAGCGGAATGGAATTATTTTTAGACATTCATTGGAGAAGGAAAAATATAGCAAATTTTAATAAGATATGTATACCTACTACATCGGTATATTTACACGTTCAGATATACTTAAATTTTTAACACATTTTAATGCTATTCTGCTTAGAGTACTACTGTCGGTGCCAGTGGAGACAAATAGAAATGTTTGTAAAAATTACTTATTAAATTGTTCACAATGTGTTGGCTGCTGAACCAGAGATAGAAGATTTGAAAAGACTAGAAATTATAATTAATTCCAAGTAATTATTTGAATCAATTTATAACCAAGTAAATATTTGAATATATTTTTTTCATAGAGGACTAATATTTTTTTTTGTTTCTGCAGTTGACAAAGTAGCAGGATGCCCAACCGATAGCAAGTTATTAGAGTCACCTTAGTTCTTAGTGAAAGAAGATATCAAGTCACAATAACCAGTAATTTAAAAAACAGCTTCATGAAAACTCGGTTTCCTGAACAAGGTGCGGCGCTTCTTCACGGCTAATCAACTGTGCTTACTATACAAAACGCAAGTACGGTCCTGAGAAGTATATTGCTAGCACCTTTGGGATGGCTCCGCCAACTTACTCGATGTTTTGATGCGATGTAGAGGTGACTAACAACCTTGAACCTCTGCAATTGTGTCGCGATGTTGCGTCACTAAGCGCGTTCTGACGCCTATCTATACCACTGTTCTGTAGAGCTTTTTTCACTAATCCCATCATCTCCTTTCCTTTTAAGGACTACACGTGCTGGGCTGCGTTGTCATCGCCTTACTCTGACTACCATTCCAACGCGAACCAAGAAATTTGGAATCTCATTTCTATGTCACACGATCGAAAAATGGAACTCTCTGCCAGCACACGTGTTTCCTCCTTCTTACAATCCCAGGTCCTTTAAAAGAAGAGTGAAGAAGCACCTACAGGTCGGTAAAATGAGGGTGGCCAGTCAGGCGTGTTTTCTCTCTCCCGCATTAGCTATCTTATTTACCACCAGGTGACATTTCACCTGGTCATTTTCTAGGCCTTCTTCTATTTAATAAAATTGCTGCCTGTCTTATCCTTCAACCGCAGCACAATATATGCAAGCATCGCTGCATGGCCGCAGAAATAATTAAGATGGAGGTTCAGAAGACTCTAGTACAAGGTTTCTTTTGGATAAAATAATATTAACGTTACAGTTCTAAGGAATTTAAGAAATGCTATGTAGATAATATATTTTAAAAGCAGGACAGAAGTTACTAGTCTTCGCGAGTGAGCATTAAGGTACACGTAAATGCACTCAAGAAACTATATGTCACTTTAAATTTGAAATATTTCCACGTGCATTTATAAATTTAATAAAATGGCAGCAAACATTTTTTAAATTAAGAGGACGTGACTGTTTCTACATTGCTTAAAGAAAAAAAGCTTCTGTAATATTTATTTCCATGTTACTTGTATCATATAAATATTACCGGAGACGGAGAGACTCTGTACCAGGGTCGTCTGCTTGGATAACAACAGAAAAGCAACACTACTCGCATTGCTGTGTTTCGGTTTGAAGGGTAAGATAATTATGGCAGTGGAATTACTGGGTACCGTGACGTTACATCTAATATACAAGTTGACAACGTACACTGCAGTTTTGCTGCGAATCTCACAAGAACTACATGTATTATAGGTAACGTATCACTTACCATCAGCTGGGCAGTTTGCTTTTTTGCCAACTTAGTTGTATTAATAAATATGCATAATAAAAGGTGCCTGCCGTGCTAGTCTGATGACGATACATTGCCGCTGCAGTGCCAGTACAGTATGCATGACCTGAAACCGACACGTGCAAGGCGAAATCAGTTACATAAACCACTAAAAGTACCTGTCCAAGGGCGCCAGGATCTATAGAAGTTAAATACTTAGACATTACCCATCAGGGTACTGCCTACTGTGCAGTTTGCAACATATTATATGTATACATTGGGTAACGTTACGGTACTTAATACTACAAACATTGGGTAACTTTAGCAATGATAACGCTGAACGCATATACCCCTAAAAAACAAGCCAATAAATATTTCGATTTCAAAATAGATGAATTATAAAAATAATGAATTTTCAGATTCTGAACTGGAAATCAACACACATCATCATAACAACTCATATAGGTACCCACCCAGGGGCTCGAACCGACCCTAAATTAGGGTGTTTAGGCCTAAGTCAACCACGCTGGCCCAATGCGGATTGGTCGACTTCACGGACACCTTTGAATTTCTTCGCAGATGTATGCAGATTGTCTCACGATGTTTTCCTTAACCGTAGGAGCGTTACACAACATTGAAAAACGAAAAACTTATTGTCAAGTGCCGAATCCACAGCACCACCGACGCTCAAAAACGACGTAATCGACACACAGCATAGTCATTAGTTATTAAACATGCAGCAAATATAGATGTCACTGTAACGAATTTGTAAATTAGACTTTTAGCAATGTTTAGTCAATGAATGGTAGGGCTTCTGAGCGCTTCCGCTAGCTAGCCACCAACGTCTTACCTAAGTCTGTCGCCATAATAACAATGGTAATAACATTGTCGTGTTCCGAGAATAGGAATGATGACTGAATTGTAATTTTCATGTCTCGTCATAAAATATTAAAATACCATATAAAAAGATACAATCCTGTGAAATTAGAATTAAAATCGGCTTAGAAATACATTCGATACAAGCATTTTAAGTTGTTAATTTGGAAGCGATTAGACAGAGAGATCCGACAACAACCGTGACGTCATTGTTTAGTACGGCCATATAAACTCCATGTAAATTGCCTTTTTGCTATAAAAAGATGGAGAAAAATCTTTAATACCTTATATCTTGGTTGTTTTTTTAGTTATTCGAAAACCGATTTTTTCTTTCAGTTTATTATATCATTGAGCTTCTATTAAAGCAAAAAAAATGTTTAGTCATCTAGCCTATTAAAGGTAAGATAGCCAGTTCCTTGGATGCTGAGGAATCCAGGTAAAGCTCGCTTCATCTTGGACATTACCACCACTTACCATCTGGTGAGCTGAAAACTAAGTTTTCCTATTATGTTTAAAAAAAATGATACATCGCACACGATCGTCTCTCGTTGTCCCCTTAAATATAAATTCCAAAGTACAGTGCAACAGACGGACACGTTTCACGGAACGCCGTAGAATGGTCGGAAGCGATCAGTCAGGCTGATGCATCACCAACATTTCCTCTCCGAAACAAACAAAGCTCTGCAGTTAAAACAAAAGTCATAGCTTTTAAAATAATGTGTAGGGATCATGAAATATTGTTGTTCGCTTGTTAAATATTGTTCTGAATTTTGTTATTGGAGCGTGTAAGTTTTGTAATTCGTGCGATGACGAGTCGGACTTGTTTGTACACAAATAATTTTTTTATACGACAGGGAAGCTCTTGGCCTTCATCTCACCTGATGATAAGAGAGGATAAGGCCGAAGGTGGAAGCGAGCTTCACCTGGACTCAACAACTGAGGAACTGGCTATCTAACCACTAATTGTCGGAACACAACAATGCTAGTAACATTGTTATGGCGATAAACTTAGATAAGACGGTGGTAGCTAGTCAGGCGGGCTCAGAAGCCCTACCACCAACTAAACCGAGCAGAAAAACTTCTGTTCCCATGGGGAATCAACATCAGGTGGTCTCAACCACTAGACCAAGGAGGTGGTTAAAGAACATTTGAATTTAAGTGCTTAGTGTAAAGGTAGGTATGTCGCAATAGCATCGTAGTATTCATCGTCAGTGGCGCTATGGACTCGGCACTTGCCTTCCAATCGGGAGGTCCGGGGTTCGAGCCCGCCACGTACCAATGTGTTTTTTGTTTTTCGAATTACGTATGTATACATTTGTCTGACGCTGCTACCGTGGAGGAAAATATCGTGAGACAACCTTCATACATCTGCGAAGAAATTCAAAGGTGTATGTGAAGTCGACCAATCCGAACTAGGCCAGCGTGGTTGACTAAGGCCTAAACACCCTAACTTAGGGTAGGCTCGAGCCCTTCGGTGAGGACGTATAGGAGCTGTGATGATTCATCAAAAATAGTAACAATCTGTTGCATTTACAAAAGTTGGTTCTCCACTTCCTCTCGTCAATTTCGCACTTGAGAGCAGTCTTGAGATCGCTTTATTAATACGGGCCGTAGAGTGGGGCCAATACCATGAGATGTAATAAAGAAGGGCTAGTGATACTACATTGTATGTACTAACGTTTGTGAAATTGAAAAGGAAAAATCAGGAAAATAAGTTCCTGAAAGTCAGAAAAAGCTTGTGGGTTATCTGATGGTGAGCGATTACCACAGCCTATGGATGCTTGCTACAACATTAGCCCACGCGCGTTGTTGGCCTTATAAAAAATTCCAAATCGGCCCTTTACGGCGTTTGGGTGGCAGAAGGAGGGCAGGTTTTCTTGACCTGCCCCATGCTACACTGAAGGAAAAAGGGCTTTGGTTCTCGCTGTCTGAGAAGCACCTAGTTTCCGATATGATCGTTTGGACATTTGCCTAACCAGACCAACTGACCGGGCTGTACAGGGGGTGAATTTGTGATTTGGGTCACCCAGATCCCAGGTCACACCACGATTGGACTGACTGAACACCCCGAAAGGTTTTTAGTAGGTAGGCCCCGATTAGCGAGTCCCACATAAATAAATATAAACCACAAAAATAAATCGTAAATGTTTTGTTACCGGGTCAAAAAGGCCCTTTGCGCAGCAGACTATGTATGTATATGCAGATAGGTTAGAGTTTTGTAATATTTGCATCATTTACACAAACATTTTAAAATATAATTATAACAATATTATAAAATAGTATGCGAAACACTAAAAAAACTTTTTAAACTTTCGCGTTGCATTATTGACTTAGTTAATTATGTAGGGTCTAAACGCGCACAATATTAGCATAGTAACTCTCGAAATACTATGTACCTTTACTCGACGTTTCGGTAAAGGTACATAGACGGTAAAGGTACATAAACGTTTAGACCCTACTAATTAACTTAGTCACTAAAAAAACTACCCATAATTTAACATTACAAAAAGCTCACATTGAAAAATTTCAAGTCGAAACTCAAACTGACACGGACACTGTAGTTCAAAAGACAGGAGGTTGGGTTCACGACAAATTGCTCGAGTCAAAAGCCGAAAGCACTGGGACTGTCAAAAGAAACAGTATAACTCAAACAGGGTTCCGTGAAAGGAAATACGGGCGTGCAACTCAAAACAGGAGCCGGGAATTGCAAGGTCCAAGCGACCCAACTCGCGGGGTTTTATGTTCTATTACAGTTGCAGAAGTGGATTGTAGCATGGTTTATTATGCAGTACTGACTGCGTTTTATTTTGGGCAACAACCTTTGCATATACCATCGAATTAGTCAGCAAAGGAGCAAAGTTATACATATATTTCTCTAATTCACCTTCTTTCACAATACATACATAATTATCCCCACTTTATACACAAAAAACCTAAAATACACGCCCATACAATATTTCATATTGATTCTGTTTATTTCTTTTTTATGTGAAAGAAATACAGTTGACATATTCAAGGTTTTTATTAGGATCCGACGAAACGCCTAGTTCGATTACAGAGGCTTTTAATAATATTGACCAGTTGTAATTCTTGAAATAAATAATAATAACTATTATTTCTATGTTATTTGTCTTATGTCTTATGTCCAGCAGTGGGCGTCTCTTGGCTGAAATGATGATTTGTCTTATCGTTTCCTCAACAAATCGAGTCCGAAAACCCCTGAGGAGGCCAGACGGCCAAGGGTCAGGGCGACAAAGAGAGCAATCGTTGGCGAATCCTGGCGTTATCGAACCGAACGCATGTTGAAAACCAAAATCAATGGTCTGTCACGCAGTCTCACTCTCTTCAGATGATCTTGAAGAGAAGTAGGGACGAGGCCTTTGGTTAAAACTACGACTGGTTTGATCTCAGTGGACGTCACTTTCCACATATCAATAGCCTCAGGTGCCAGGTTCAAATAATAACACCCAGTTTCTGAAAGGCTGGTCAAAAATTTATTACACTTGTCAATTCAACAGTATTGTCAAATCAATATGAGCTTCTGAAACATAGCTTAGTGAACTAATCTTTGATCATTTTATCATCAAAATTATTTTTGGACAGTAAATCACTCACGTTTTATCGTTCTTAGTTTCATTATCAACTATTAATAAACTCTAGAATACACGTGGAGTCGTTACCTTCCCTTAGATATCGTGAGAGTTCAGTGCCATTATTAATATTTCATAGGTGACAAGTGTTCGAGGAACTCAAAACGCATCTTGCCTTAGTAATTTTGGACAAAATTTACAGCTCTGACACAGTGTTAAGTTGATTCAGCTTTCAGCAACTCAATCGGGAGGTCCGTGGTTCGATGCTGCCATGTACCAATGTGTTTTTCGTTTTTCGAATTTCATATGTACATTTGTCTGACGCTCTTACGGTTAAGGAAAACATCGTGAGGCAACCTGCATACATCTGCGAAGAAATTCAAAGGTGTATGTGAAGTCGACTAATCCGCACTGGGCCATCCTGGTTGACTGAAGTCTAATCACCCTAACATAGAGTAGGCCCGAGCCCCTTGGTGGGGACGTATATGAGCTGTGATGATGATGATGATTGGATTTAATAGCTAAATTCACAAGCGACGCACGACACCCGTGCGCAGGGTGCGAGCCAGCCCCAGTAACATCTTGAAACTTGCTCGGAACGGTTCGACTATCATAACATAAACCATTGCAACATGGTTAGAATATGTAGATATGTATTAACATCCATTTTAGAAATATATACAGATGTCGTTGGTTAATAATAAAGCTCTGCCCGCGACTTCCTTCGCGTGGATGTCGGAAAATAATGTTATATAGCCTATAGCAGGGCTTCCCTAACTGTGCGTCGTGACACCCTGGGGCGTCGCGACACTATCCCAAGGGCGTCGTAAGTATCTCACGAATATCGTGCCCTCAGCACTGCAGCATCGCACAGTGGTCCCGCCATAAGACAAAATTAAAAAAATTCACTGTCAAATATTGGCAATCCATATAGCACGATATCATCACTACTTACGTACCTATCTAGAAGTATAAATATCTAGGTTATTTATTTCAATTATGATTTATTAATCGACTTTGGAAATGAAAGCATCTCATTGTTGTTGCCTGCTGCTTATTATCGGTGACCTATCCGCGCGGGTTTTTTTTTTATAGAAGGCCAAGCAAATGACCCCATTCCACCTAGTGGTAAGTGGAAGTAGAGTCCAAATGCGGTGTTTGTCTTTGGTGTTTTTTAAGAAACAATTATTTTGTTGCTTCTGTACAATGGAGTTCCAAGAACAGGGCAAGCGTTTCGTAAATGATTAAGTTTTTAGCACCTACTTATTATACTTTTTGTTTTATGAGGGTGCTACGCCAACCTATTTTTCTTAGTTTATTTTTCCGTTACTGTAACGTTATCAAGAGCTACAAAATTTTGGCCCCTGTTGGCCACTATCTGACTTAGTTTAAAAGTTTGGTACATCTATCTATTTTATGACGAACATATTTTTTTGCCCCAAATGCCCGCAGGACCATAACACGTCTGCTACGATGCCTTAGATGCCTCGTAGCATTGTCTACGAAACTTGATATTAATTTTATGTTTTAATTTCAGGTACTAAAATCAACTTACTGATCTTTTTCAAGGAGGAATTAATTTGAGTTGTGGTGTACGTAAGAACCTTCAGATTGTAGAAAATATATTTTAGAACCTTTTTAACGTTAATTTTGACGTATACCAAATCAAATTGTTAGTTTATGTAGAAGTCTTGACAAATTCTGGGTTAAGTCAGCACGTTCAAAAAATGGAGTTTTAAATAATTATTCAAATTGTTTAGACAAAAACGAATGTGTAGAACTAACAAGATGTGTTGAACAGTGCCCTTTACAGGAGGAACAACCGAGGCCGTCTCGGCCCAGCAAAGAAAGAAAGAAATAAATTTTAGTTCGCGGTCAAAACGTAGACGATTAACAGAACTATCACAAGTAGATCACTATTGCAAATATATTGTTTGACACTTCGGATAAATGAAATAGATGTTTGTCTGCAAAAGCCAGTCAAAGAATATCGGTATCAGTTTGGATAATCTCATGTACACTCTTGGATTCGGTTCATTGAATATTTTATTAATCTATACTGGATTATTATTTAGAAATAGCTTGAGGTAAGAAGAAAAATAAATGCTGCAGGATAGATAAGTATACATACAAACTGAATTTAGTAAAGGATCAAGTTTAGCTGTAGATAAACCAAAATGTTTTGTTTAACGAGTTTTAAGACAACTCAATAAATTGAACAAAAATCAATTTTAAAGTTTTTATTGCACTGTCGTGACATTGATAAGTCTATTTTTCATTTATAAATGACGACGGAAGAAGACGCTATGCTCGCTCACGCACTGTGCGCGTAGAGTTACAAACATTCTACAGGTATATTAAATTAATATTTATTTTTGTATGAAAGTAAAATCTAACGAATTATCAAAAGTCGTAGAACAAACGTTGTTGTTAACAATGTTAGCTATCTTATCCTGCGAGGTTGCAGGTGTTTAACAAATAATCCTGTATATTCGGTAGGTCTGAGAATAGATCGTAAGCTATTTTTTATACCACTAGGTGATTATTATGGCGAGGCGTAGTTCGCGGACACAGATATTATTAGTACTTATACATTTTGCATTTACTTTGACATGTTAATAAAATTGAAATTTTTATAAATACATTCGAACCTGCGTCTTCAATATATCGTTTTCATGCTAAGACCAAGCATTTGTTAATTAGGGTCCCGTACTTCAAAACGAAAAACAGATCCTAGGATCACTTCGTTGTTTGTCTGTCCATAAATGTCTGTCTGTCAAGACAGTTTTTGACAGACCCTTTTTTTCAGAACCGCGTAGAGATATCAAAATTTATATGAATCACTCAGATCTATGGTGTCTTTTATAGGGTACTTCCCGTTGACTGTCTTATAGCAGATTTAAGGTTGAGCGTGTATCAAGGACCCGTTCAAAATTCCGAATTCCAAGTCTCATTCAATTCAGTGCATGCCTCAGTCATTGTTTCAAGCATACCCGTTCAATCGATTCAAATTCGGAACTGCTATCAATTTCTCTCTAATGAACTGCCTCTTTTCAAGTCGAGATCGCTACAGGACTGTTTCCTCCTCCAAGTTTGGAGTGTTCCCGCGCATGCGGCCGAAGCCTCCCAGCCTCTGCCAAGTTGCCGCGGCTCGTAGTCGTGATTGGAAGCTCGCCGCGGCCCTAGCTGCCGCGACCGGAAACGCGGCGACGAACTTCGAAATTCAAACTTTCGAACCAACCTCTCTTCCTTTTGCTGAATAAGCACGTCATGTGGCCAGTGTTCTAAATTTAAATAGTATGCATTGAAGGGAGTTTTTTTTAATGAAGATTATGACTGTGACGATATGATGGGTAGAAACTTTGTGATGATGTGGTTACAGATTGTTGTGTTGGGAATTTCAGTGTTGTTCCGATGTACGGATTCTGTGGGTGAGTTTTTTTGTTGGTAATTTTAAATAATGCAGTTATGATATTGTTATATTATAATTTCAAAGGTGGCCTACAAAAGCGATTATTTAACTTACTTGTCATATAACTTAATCGTACGTAAGTAATTAAAAATATTTATTTATAAAATAATTTTAAACATAATTAACAAATCTGACTTTTTGTTTTTTAAAATTTAAAATCATTAATAAAGTAGAAAATTTTATGTTGTTGAAATAAAGTTTAATTTTTTAATCAAGTTCATTAAGTACTCCATTTTATATAACAAACACTTAACTTTTTGTTTAATAAGGAATCTTAAAGTTAATTCAGTATTTTAAACATTAATGAAATTTAACATATTTTCTGTTTTATTTACTATTTAACTAATTTAAAATAATTTAAGTAATTTATTTTGAAACAAAAAAGATGTAAGTAGTATAAAAAAGTCACCTGTAACCTAAAAATCGGAAGTAGATTGTCAACATATGAAAGCCTTATTTATAATTTTATTGGAAATATCGAAAATTAGCGTCAGCAAGAAATAAGTTCTCATGACGTAACGCGTTTAAGTATTTATTGTAAAATGAATGCGTCATAATATTTTCATGAAAATATAGAACATTATTACAAATACGGGCAATTTAGTTCTTTACTACAAAATTGATAATCGCAATAATAGATTTGAATATCTTATTTTGTGTCGAAACATTGTGACTGGAGGAATTTCAACCCGGGCTTTGGTTTGAATAAGTTTAAAAATCCTACATTTGAATCATTCGTCTGACGTCGAATGCTCGTCGAGCACTATCCGCGATCAACGTTCGACGAGCCGAACGAAAATCAGTGGAAATTGAGCGTGTTACGTCGAGCATTGAACCGCCTCTGTGCTTCCGTTTCGGTCGTCGAGCAGACCACATGATGTCGATCGGGAGGTCCGGGGTTCTTATCTAAGGGGTTCTTATTTCGTCGATTCTACAAAATTTTTGGGTATTACTCTAGATTCTAGATTGCAGTGGGATCCACATATTGAGTCCTTGGCAAACAGACTTAGTTCTGCAGCATATGCAGTAAAAAAAATAAGACAACTTACTGATGTTGAAACGGCAAGATTAATTTACTTTAGTTATTTTCATAGCATCATGTCATATGGAATACTTCTGTGGGGATCAGCTGCTAGTATAGAAAGTATTTTTGTACTTCAAAAAAGAGCGGTTCGCGCTATTTATAATTTAAGAGCAAGAGACTCTCTTAGAGATTTATTTAGAGAAATTAACATATTGACTTTAGCAGGACAGTACATTTATGAAAATTTGATTTATGTCTATAAAAATTATAATATATTTGAAACCAATTTCCAACTTCACCATTTAAACACAAGAAATAAAAATAAACTTGCCGTTCCAACGTACAGGCTCCAAAAAACTAGAAGCTCATTTATGGGGAAATGTATAACTTTTTACAACAAAGTCCCACAAAATGTAACTGACTTGCCTTTTGATAAGTTTAAAGCGCATGTAAAAAATACTTTGATGAGTAAAGGATATTATAAAGTCAACGATTATTTACAAGATGCCAATGCCTGGTGTTAATTTGAAGAAATTATTAAGGATAATAATGTAAATAATCGTGTTGTTGTGTATAACTATTCATTAAGTAGTATTGGTAACGTTGTACTAAGAAGAGAACTGACAAATCTACATTTGTTATGGAAGTTGAGCTCAAATTTTTGCCTTGAGGTCAGCTTCCAATTGACGACTCTGTAACAATACAGGGAGAAAAAAATAGCCCTTGCTGGTTTTCTTGCTGGTTCTTTCCAGGACAAGGTCTCCCGCCGTAGACTTGTGAACCATTGGCGTAGCTTCCTTGACTTTCAAAAGAGATTGTAAAATCCAAGTTGAATAAAATATTTTGATTTGATTTTTGATTTTGATTTTGATTAAGTTTACCTAAGTTGGTGGCCATAATCACAATGTAAATAGCATTGTTGTGCTCCGACAATTATAGGTAAGATAGCTAGTTCCTCAGCCGGTAAGTAGTCCAGTTGAAGCTTGCTTTCACCTTCGACCTTATCTTCACTTACCGGTCAAATGTAAAAAAAAGTGTCACTTACGCTCGATTTATACAGATTTTCGGGCTCGTCGACTGTGTCATCGAGCTGTCATGGGTTTTTCCCGAGTCTTTTTTATATAACCAAGGGCCGATTTTTTAATCCTTTTGAGAATAACTTTGACAGTTAATTTAAAATCTGTCAAAACGCCAACATCATTCGCTGGATAAATAATAACTGATGATTGAAAAATCGGCCCTAAGTTGGTAAGCAAGCAGGCTGCACCCACCTGCAGGCCTAGCACGGCGCGTGAACTGTAGAAGAGAAAGTGACTAGCCCTCGTCCCGTCGCACTTCATTGTTATACAAGAGAGCGAGAAAAAACATGTTATTTGTCCTTTGTGCCATTTTGTCCACGGTCCTTTCTACGCCTGCTGATCGTAAGTGGCTACAGTCCACGGTTCCTGCAAGGTATGTAAATTCACAACTCCTACAAGGACGCCAATGTTCGTTGCCAACTTGTGGTATAAGATGTCAAGTAACCAGTAATATTTCTGCCTGTCTTAGCCTTCAAACCGGAACACAGCAATGCAAGCGCTGCTGCTTGCGGTCCATTTTTAAAAATAAGTTACTTTGCACAAAATGTTAATTTGTTAATAATTTTAACAAATTTATACACACTTATTGTATTCAGAAACGACATTTGCGTTTGAGTTCGGAACATTTGTGGACAAGTTAACCGGACGCGCAGGTGGCATTAATAAAAACTGAACTGAAAAGACTCAGTGAGGCAATACATTTTGTTCCTACCGAAATTCGTCATCGTTTTTGAATTGTCACTTTGTCTAGGCCCCCTGGTCGCAAGCCGCTAGACAACGTTACAAAACAACCCGTTCAAATTCAAATTCAAAATTCAAATTCAAAAATCTTTATTCAATATAGGCCTTTACAGGCACTTATTGACGTCAAAACAAAGCAAAACAATCTAATTTAAAGAAATCATATTAACCTTGTATGGGCATACATCCTGAATATATTCAAGATATCTGCAAATACAAGTAGGAATGAAAAAAAAAAAGTTGACTCTACACCTGTTCGGAAATTGGGAGAGCCTTCTCGAGAAGAACAGGCAAGAAACTCGAAAGGTCAAAATTTTTTATCTCCTCTTTTAAATCGCCATTTACAATTTTGGTTTTATTACAGAGTCGTCAATTGGAAGCTGACCTCAAAGCAAAAGTTTGAGCTCAACTTCCATTACAAGAAGAGATGTGTTAATTCACATTATATAAGCTATCTCTGAGAGAAGTGCGTGAACTTAGCTTATAAATTGCTCTCACTGAATGTTTCTTTGAAACAAAACGCAGCACATTGTTAAATATTAGAAATGAGAGTTCAAACCCAAGCTTTTTTGTCCGTCATGTAATCAGAAACTTTATAATATGCTTTTTTAATAAGTACATCTTTGATTGCAACTTTAAATTTGTTTAAGCTAAGTTCTTGTATACAACTTGGTATTTTATTGTAGAAACGTATACACAGGCCTCTAAAAGAATTATTGATTTTTTGGAGCCTGGTATTTGGTAAAGCTAACATGTTCCTTTGTCTAGTATTAACTGAATAAATATCACTATTTTTACAAAACAAATGAATATTTTTACGAACATATATTAGATTCTCATAAATATATTGCGACGCTACTGTCATAATACCAATTTCTTTAAACTTTTCTCGCAAAGAATCTCTCATTTTAAGGTTATAGATAGCTCGAATAGCCCTTTTCTGCAGCACAAAAATGATCTGAATGTCGGCAGCATTTCCCCACAACAAAATACCATATGACATCAAACTATGAAAGTAAGAAAAATATACAAGTCTTGCTGTATCAACATCAGTCAACTGACGTATTTTCCATACAGCTGTAAAAATATAATATATTTATCAAAGTCAAAAATATTGCCAACGCCAACCCTAGTAAGACAATCATTTCAAAAACCGAAGCACCGCACTTGGGCCGTACTCTTAAAATCGAACTTACGATATATCGGCGCTTCATCGTGTCGTTTGCTCCTCTAACTCGCATGTTTTGTTTCGCTTCTGTCGCTCGACGGAACGACCGAACGAACGATTGACATAAGCGAGCGTCATAACCCTACTCTTAAAATCGAAGGTTCGTCTATCTAGTGACAACGTTGATACATTTGACAGACGAACATTCGTAAAATTTACGAACATTTCAACGACACCTATTGAGGTATCGTTGAAATTATCGTAAAGCGAAAAGGGCAGCGTAATTTATTCAATGTTGAATTTCACTCCTATCATTAAAATATCTCTGTCTCTATTGGAATTTTTGCAATTATTGTTCATAATATTTTACGGTAATAATAAGTAAGTACTCAAATAGCACTAATTATTTAATAATTTCTAATTAATTATGGATTTTTAAATAATATTGATTTAAATGCTTTAAAATAAGAAAATGAAGAGAATACTGCAAGTACAGTCCGAAGTTTTTTCTAATATTTTTAAATATAATGCGTAATTTCTCGAAAGTATTTTTAAATGTTATCTTTTATAAAGAAAAAAGCTTGTATTTATTAAAAGCGTTGGAGCCATTTTAATGGTATGTATTTTGCTTTCAGACATTCGTTATATAATTAAACTAGCTGTTGCCCGCGGCTTTGTTCGCATGGAAGGTGATTATATTTACAGATTTAAAAACTGTATAAATATGTATGAATAATTTATTCATGTTTTTAAACGTATTTATTTATTATTAATCAATAGTCCATTAAATAAGGACTTTCATACAAACTTTCAACACTTATTTTACCCCCTTAGGAGTAACATTTACATAAATGCTGATATACGCTGATATAAACGTTGTATATAAATACAACATTCACAGCTTTTTTGTCATTAGACAATCTATTACTTATATAAAAGGAGATGTTCCCATCTATAGACGCACGCACAGCCGTAACCGCTAATGGTAGAAACGTGAAATTTGGACAGTGGTTTTAATTTAAAATGCGGACGCACACTAAGAAGGAATTTAAAAAAAATGAATCGTGAAGGTATGAAAAAGGGGTTGCATGTTTCTATGGAAACATTTAAATTAGCAACGATTTTGATAAAACTTGAGATGTCATACTCTTAAAAATATTTCATTGAACACGTGTTTCATGGTTTATTGGAGTTACCCCTATTTTGCACCCAAAGGGTCACCCCCTTTGGGTGCAAAATAGGGGTAAAAGAAATAAAATAGGGGTTGAAAATTTCTATGAAAAATATTTAAAATCTGCTCCAATTTCTATGAAATTTATTATTCGGGCTTAAATAGGCTATAAAATTATTTTTCCTACGAGAAAATTTAAATTCCCACGGGAAAACAATAATAACGCGGGCGAAGCCGCGAGCGGAAAGCTAGTACTTTATAGGCACGCGCCGCCCGCCGGACCCCGACCGGTACCGCCGAAACCGCATTGTCCGCAACGTCCCTACATTTTAAATCTGTAATATCTTCGAAAATATTCATTTATATTACATGCTGTAAAGGGCCAAATTGATCTATATTAAATGCACATTGTAATTACTTAATTGGATAAGGATTAATACTGTATTGCTTAAAATCGCTTCGCAAATAAGCCATTATTTCTCGTAAAAAGTAAAGGATAAAAAAGGGTTATTGTGGGTTATCCCTAAGAGATAGATATATACCATCGTTTTGTAGACCTTTTTAAGGTGTACAATACTGTAGTAAATTATTTTTTTAATCTCGTAGAGTTCAGCCAGCGTTTGCAATCTAAGCGCAAAAAAAAGTGTTTATTTACGACATCACATTAGAAACCTCTAAAATTATCAGGGTTTCTCTACTATACTATGCATGTATTATACATATAAGCCTTCCTCTTGAATCACTCTATCTATTAAAACAAACCGTATCAAAATCCGTTGCGTAGTTTTAAAGATCTAAGCATTATATTATGTAGTGATGGATCCGACGACGACAACGATAACGCCAACGATAGCGAGTTTAGAGTAGGGCTAATCCGATATTATCGTTGTCGATTTTACGAGTACGGCCCCATTTTATTGAAATAGGGTTTGCACATCAATGAAAAAATTTTTTTTTGTGGTATGTCATACAGTGATGCTAAGGTTTTCCAATATTGTAAATGGACTCTTTATAAGCGACCATTTAACCTTGCTTTACGTGATTTTCGTAACACCGTGTTAGTCTGCGATAAACGCTTTACAATGATCGTTTACTTAGAGCAAGGCTGTATTTATAAATATTTAAATATTGACAGCTATATTATTACGGCAAAGGAAACAAAACCAAAGGCCTACTATGATAATTGGGGGATAGTCCCATTGATGGACTTTTTGTAGTCTTATGTCTACTTTAATCCATCGTTTCGTAGAAATAATGATCCATGCATTTCTACGCAAAAAACATGATTTGTTCCATTTTACCTAATTATTATTTTCAACCGAGAGCGTCGTCGGTGGTGCTGTGGAATCGGCAATGACCTTTTAATCGGGAGGTCCGTAGTTCAATTCTGCCAGGAATCAATGTATTTTTCGTTTCGTAAAGGTGATTGATGAATTTGAATTCAACAGCACTCCTTACCCTCTCTTCCGCAAAACCCTGACGTAATATAAAGTGGTAGATGTAATGTCTGCTTTAAATATTATTATAAGGAAAGAGCAACGTCTTTGCACGTTTTCTTTTTTCTTACTATAATCCGTATATTCGCGCATGTTCCAAATTCATTTTTTTTATTCACTCCGTGAAACAAAGAGCGTTTTATTCACTGTTTTTGAAGAATCGCAAGCACTTTGTCGAGTGTCAATAGTAAAAAAATATTGTATAAGAAATATCCTTTTCGATGATATATGGCTTGTGGGTGACAGTGAAGGAAAACGTCGTGAAGCAACCTGCATACATCTGCGAAGAAATTCAAAGATGTGAAGTCGACCAATCCGCACTGGGCCAGCGTGGATGACTAAGGCCTAAATGCCCTGCTTTGGGGAGGCCCCTCAGCGAGAATATATGAGCTGTTGTGATGATGATGATGGTGATAATTTTTAACCGCCTTACTGGTCCAGTGGTTGAGACCACAGGGTGTTGATTGCAAGGTCCGGGGTTCAATTCCTCATGGGGGCAGAAGATTTTCTTCACGGTTTGGTGAGTGGAAGGGGTTTCAGAGTCCGCCTGGCTAGCTGTCACCGTCTTACCTAAGTTTGTCGCTATAATAACAATGTTAATAGCATTGTTGTGTTCCGACAACTAGGGGTAAGATAGCCAGTTCCTCAGTTGTTGAGGTATTTAGGTGAAGCTCGCTTCAACCTTCGGCCTTATCATCACTTACTATCAGGTGAGATAAAGACCAAGAGCTTCCCTGTCGTATGAAAAAGAACCTATACCTATGCTTCTTCGTATGACCCATATCTTTAACTTCTCTTTTCCTTTTCTTTATTGCAATTAAGTTGGCAAACAAGCAAACTGCCTACCTGATGGTAAGTGGTAACAGCCACCTATAATACATGTGGTTCCTGTGAGATTCGCAGCAAAACTGCAAACCCCAAAAGAACCACAGTATACGTTGCCAACTTGTGACTTAAGATGTGAAGTCACGGTACCCCGTAATTTTAGTGCCATATCGTACCCTTCAAACCGGAACACAGCAATGCAAGCACTGCTGCTTTGCGGCAGAAATAGGTAAGACGGAGGACATGCACACGACCTTGGTTCAGTCTCCCTCCGGTTCCTTCTGCTTGTAAATAAGCTAACGTGATTTCCTTACCAAAATCTCCTCACCTTATTTATTATCACACCACAGTACATTTAATGTAGATTGTCATCTTGGAATTACGGACAGGTGTAAATGCAAGACACGTTTAATATTTTGTGATGATTCGCACACAACAGAAAAACTCTTGGCTCTCATCTCACCTGATGGTAAGTGACGATAAAACCGCAGGTGAAAGCGAGCTTTAACTGGACTCCTCAACAACTGAGGAACTGGCTATCTTTCCTCTGATTGTCGGAACACAAGAATATTGTTATTATGATTTGTCGTAGCTAGCTAGGCAGGCTGTGTCATTTGGCTGCAGAGAGGTGGAATGTATACTTTTCAGGTCAAGTTAGTCGTTAGAGCAATAAATACTGTGCGATTTCTCATTTCTATCCGCGCGATCTCGTTCTAACAAGTAGAAACCTCATAGATGTCGCAACAGCATGTAAATGTAATTTATGACATTTACACTACCAAGAGATGGGAAATATTATGTTCGGCGGACCATATTATGTTTTATCCAAGGCTGTCAAAACGCAATGGACTATAAACAAAAATGCTTTTAATAAGCTCCGTCGAACGAGATCCAACCTTCGCTTTGGTGCTCGCGTTATGAATTTGTATATTGAGTAAACGCTCACGAACTAGGCGCTACAGTATAAATGCGTACAGTACCTCTTTATCTCTTGGTTCATGTTACGGCAACTGAAATTGGCAAGCTATGTACCTCAACTCTGTCAGAACAGGGCTCTCTTTTTGGCGAGGATCAGTTGGTCTATAACACCACGCTCAGCAGGCAAGTTTTTTTTCGAGACAATCAAAATACTTCTTGCAAAGGAAGAATAGTAGTAACCTCCCATAGTCGGCTTTTACGTCATCCACAGGATGTTAGGGCGCGGCGATACATGTTAATGTTCTAAATCCGCTATTAGTATTGTAAGTTACCTAGTTGCTGTATCGTTGAGGAATTCAGGAGAATATTGTTTCCATCTTGAAACGTAATTTAAGCCATACGTATTGTGTAAACATAAATTTTGCATGCCGACTCCGGCAAATCGTGTGTAGCCTTCCTAACAACGTACGTGACATCTAAGTATCTGTATTAATATGATAATTGTATCCGCGATTTGAGCAAATAAATATTTATGATTATGATCTTTGGCTTTTACGATGCCATCGGGTGAGGTGAACGCCACGGACTTCCTTGAAGATATAAAAATGTAACAGTAGTTAGTTCCATTTCGCTACATCGATTGATAGCTCGATGCTTGATTAATTTATTTGTTTTTATTTATTAAGTTGTGTCATACAAGAAGATTTAGATTATTCCACCAAATCTTTTACTTAAAATCACGAGGAATCTAACTGATAAACCTAAAATTGAAATGAAAAAGGTTATTTAAACCTAAACATAGTAGGCACTAGTTTTAATCATTTCATGAATATTCACGTCAGTATTATTTGTTGTGCTAATTATAACCTAAATATAAAACATGATATTAGTTAGCTTATGGTTCGACACAGGACGTTGCGAACGTGTGATACTTAATTAGTTCGTCACATCAATCTCGCAGAACGCTAATTTTACCTTTTTACGATGGACGAAATTTTTAATAAGAGCGTCATCAACTTAATATTCAAACTGTTTAATTGTACTTTAAAGCGACACAAAGCATAATTTTCAAACAAAAACTGAACAGTAACTTAATGAAAATAACAATCGACATCGCTTAAAATGTCATGGTATCATAACCGAAACTTAGTATTGTATTCGATTCGTAATACTATTCCTTTCGTGCTTGCACCTGTAACGTGTTATCTCTACAAGGCGAGTCTCTGCATCTACGTATTTACTTGTGCCGAGACTCGATCCCTTTTTATTAGGGTTCTGAAGAAATAGTAAAGGAACGAAGGCTTCATCGCCTTATCCGTATTTCAGGATGTTATGAACGTGTCGTAGTGTTATCAGCTCTGATGGATTTATCAGACAGGTGCGTGGTACTCTTGGTCTTAGGAAATCATCAATACCTTTACTACACTGAAAAATGTGTCTTCTGTATACTTTAACCTATAATAGAATTAAAAATTTATAGGTATTTGCACCTTGGCATGCCTATAAGAAAAATTAATGGAAAACTCTATTCTCAAAGATCTTAAGCGGCTTCCAATCCGTCTTCCTAGAAACACGTGTATCCTTTGTCTCCATTTTAATAATCTGCACAAACTATGTCTTGTCCTTTCTATTTTCGTGATCGGTTTTCCTTATCCATCCTCCTAACTCTGTTTATAGATCCCAAGATAAACGTCTCCTTGACATCCCTTCTTATTCGACTCAATTCGTCTCTAATCCCATCCTGTTCACGCAGTAAGCCTATACAAATCTGTACCTACGCACAACATCTGCAAATCTAAATCACTGTATTTTTTTAAGATAGTGCTTTAGCACTATCTTTTGTGTATCTTATGAATGTGAATAATAGTAATATATAATAATTAATCGTGTAAAATTATGTAATTAGTATTTTAGTGGGTAAGCCCCATTCTGGGGAGAGTGCCACGTAACCGCAGGTGGGCCCCCACACCCCTGCGGTAAGATATAAAATCATTTTGACCGTGTTAAAAAAATGCCCTGAACTGTGATGGGTATCATGACGTACTCGTATGTCAAGCTTTTCCAAACTTCAGAGGGCATTTTATCGGTATAGACTGCTTTTTGACCTTTCCTAACCAGGTCATTAATAATTATATCAGACTGCACTTGTGAGCATAGACACATCATAGACTTTTAAAAGTCGTCAGAGATCCTTATGACTCTTATAAATTACTCGCTATTTTAATAAATACAACAAATTCTAAGACGGAGACGAAACGCATATTAAAATAGATATTTATATAGAAACCAGCCAAAAACTTTACTCGAAAAACAATAAAGCAGGATATCGTATTGTTGACAGTAGCCTGTGCCACAATGCACTCGAATAATCCAATCAATTGTATCAATTAACGAGCCAGACTTTCGGTTCGTTTCGAATCAATTGCTTCGAATTCCTTCAATTCGATAATCCGAAAATAATAACCTTGTTGGCTTGTTTGACATCGCCACAGATAATATAATAATACAGTAACATCGCCCAATAATGCCCTTTGAACAGCGAGCGGCTTATAACGATTCCAATCCGTAATATTTTAAATGAAATCGCAGTTTCGCCTACCATATTTGCATCATGTTTGTTCGTGTTTGCTGTTTGAAAACGGCGGCGTTTCAGTTTTTACGAGTGATTTGGCCTGATTGATACCTGTCGATTGAATCCGAAGCGGGTAAAATTTTGTGCGGTATTCAAATTGCTTCCTAGATAGTTTGACGCCGAATGGAAACGTCAGGTTTTCAAACTGTGTGTATGGAATTGTAGTGGTGTCTGTGTCGAGCGTGTCTGTTTATAAATATGTATACTTTTTGGGGGCTGTGGGATCTTGGAATGGTACCTAGAATGCTTGGAACGCTACCTTGCTAGATTGTCAAACCAATACGTTGAGAGGTGTTATTTACCACACGGAGCCTATACCTGAGTCGTCTGTTCCTCTGTCTGACTACCTATTTCTGTCGCAAAGCCGCGTCCCATCTCAGTTTCATAGTTCTGATTGGCGATGATATCGACGACAGCGCGCTAAAAGTCTTTTCTAGTCGCGCACGTTGACAGCATCCAACCTGACGTCATTGATGACGTCATCGCTTTCATCGCATCGTAGGTAATTGTTGTGAGTGTCCTGTTATAAGACTGTTAAGTGTCAGACTGTTAAATGTCAATGCCAGCGATTGAAGACCACAATTGGCTTGGTTATATTGTTTGATGGGGATAATAATACAGTAGTGAAGTATTTTTTCTGTTGTATACTTAATTGCCCATGAAATAATGGTTAGGTACAAGAATAACTTGCTGCTGCTGATAATTACTAGGTACTAACTGTCAAGCTAATGGTCGTCAACGTCTAAGGCAACATCAGCGTCTTAAGTGCGCGAAACATTATTCCGAATGGCGAACATATTCTATAAGCATATTCGGAACGCAGAGCATAGTAAAGATTGAAACACACTATTGAAACGCCACGCGACCAGACAAAACGCAATGCGTGTTGAGTTGAATCAAATCGTTTTATTTTCTACTAGTTTATGCCCGCGGCTTCGCTCGCGTTAAATTCGGAGTAACACCGAAGATTTCCAAAAAAAATAAGGTATAGTTTTCGTTGGTAACAAAGAGTCTGTGTACCGATTTTTAGCTTCCTACCTTGAAAACTGCAAAAAGTCCCATATAAAATTTCACCCCCTCTTTTAAGGGGTTAGGGGCAGATTTCCAAAAAAAAAGATGCACGACTTTTTTGTTAGTCACAAATAGTTCGCATACCAATTTTTAGCTTTCTACCTTGAAAATTGCGGAATGCTCCATACAAACTTCCACCCCCCATTTTAGGGAAGTGGGGGGTTAGAAAGAGACAAAAAGTAGCCTATGTCACTCTCCATCCGTTTAACTATCTTCACTTAAAAAAATCACTTTAATCCGTCGCTCCGTTTTGTCGTGAAAGACGGACAAACAAACACACACACACACACATTCCCATTTATAATATTAGTATGGATGATCAGAATCATAATATTATAAACATCCGTACCTGCCAGATTGACGTGCCGCCGGCGGCGAGGATAACCTGACGCAACTCACGCAGTGTGTTTCTAGTTCAGGCCCGCCACGCGTTATTTGTCGGTGAGCTTTCTCAAAAAGCACACACGGGATAAAGCACCGTGCAAGTTCATTAGCAGTTAAGAAATTGCGAGCGTGTCGTGGCATCGCGTTTTGGTTTTAAATAGCCCCTAATAACATAGGCTACAAAATTATTTTTCCTACGGGAAAATATAAAATTCCCACTGGAAAACAAAAACAACGCGGGCGTAGCTGCGTAAAGTAAAGCTATAATAAATAATTATATCTACTGACAAAGCAACATCACCGCAACATATTTAATCCCTTGTGCTCCAGAAACAGTTTATCGAAAACATTGTTTCCCGGTGAAAATGTGGCACTATAAACTAACGCTCGGCCCAAGCAGGAGTTAAATTGATTCCGGTCCATCATTTTCATCACGACGTAATCCGTCCCGGTGCAATCTAAAGCCGCTTGTTCCGGCAGCGGCTGTTATCAAAGTTTTTCGGATAGAACTAATGCGACGGCTATAATCTTTTTGGAGCCTCTCTTGCCTTGAGGTATTCGCGACGGAGGTTTTATATCGAATTTAATTTTTATTTCACACTAGCTTTTCGCTCGCGGCTTCGGCCGCGGTATTTTTGTTTTCCCGTGGAAATTTTATATTTGCCCATAGGAAAAATAATTTTGTAGCCTATATTACTCAGGGATAATGCAGCATTCTAATGATGAAAGAATTTTTAAAATCGGTCTAGTAGTTTCGGAGCCTATCCAATACAAACACACAAAAATACAAATCTTTTCTCTTTATAATGCTAGTATAGACTAGCTGTTGCCCGCGTGTATGTCCCCATGGAATTCATAACAACAATGATGGAATTGTTGTGTTTTGACAATTAGAGTTAAGGTACCTAGCAGTTTCTCAGCTAGTGAGGAGTCCAAGTGATGCTCGCTTCCATCTTCCAAATATTTACAAAAATTTCATGAGCCACATGTTCTCTAGATGATAAAACTTACCACTTGTCGTGCATAACAATAATTTCAATAGCATTGTTTCGAGACAATAGAGGTGAGAAAAACAGTTTCTCTGTTTTTGATCAATGTTCGCTTCCGTCTTTATCGTCATTATTATCAAGTTGAATGTACGCAAAAGCCTCCCCGTAATGAAAAAATATCTTTATCTAAAATAGACATGTTAATGAAGATCCATTCTTGGAATTCATTAGAGCCTACCGCGTCAAACCAGCTCGACATGTTCTTATTCTAAAAATATAAACCGATCACTCTGTCGCCTGTCAACATTCATTCAATCTTTCCGCAGATTTCGCGGTGACATGATTGGTTCCCGAAGCCTTCCAGCGGCATTAATAAAGTAATGTCGTAGACTCTTACAATATATTTCGGCTTAATTATACTAGAATATATACAATAATATTATCTATTATACATTCCTAATTATGTGGCACAGCATCATAGTGCTTATTACTAGCTCCTGCAACTTTAATACGCGAAACATTTACCTTAGAATTAGGTAAATGTTTCGCGTATTAAAGTTGTAATTTATTAAAACTCGAATTGCGAGAACAAAATAAAACATAAATTGTGCACCAAAACCAATTTAAACATAACACACACACCTACCCCCCCCCCCCACACACATACACACACAGTTAATAAGTGCTCTTTCAGTTTATGTTTGAAAATATCAACTGACGTGCTTATTAGCTAATTCATCAGGTACTCGTATTATTTAAATTAACAACATCATATAAAATGTGTCTCATATAATTTCATTCATCATCATTATCATTATCACAGCTCATATATACGGGGGCTCATATATATCTCCCTACTGAGGGGCTTGAGCCTACTCTAGAGTTAGGGTGTTTAGGCCTTAGTCAACCACGCTGGCTGAGTACGGATTGGTCGACTTCACGTACACCTTTTCAATGCTTAGTTAGTCGCAAAGGTAGATAAGATGCAATTTCCTCCAAAGCTTGCTACTCAGTCAACTTAAGACATTCGGACAAGTAAAAAGAAACATGGTACCCCGTAGAAAAGCAACTCTTCTTTACCAGACCTTTGCCAACCACATAACAATGTAACATTACAATTTCCGTAATATTGAAAACATTGTCGAGGCCTCGAGATTTTGCGCAGAACTAATCTCCTCTTAATGGACTCGAAAACTCCACTTTTTTTTTTCAATCTGTGCCCATTAATTCCGCTCAATATTCATTATTCAGGGGACTTATAAGCAAAATGTGAAACACGGATGTAATTGAATTATCTCGAGTAAAAAGGTCGGCGCTGTTCGACCGATCGCTGGATGAATATTCAGAACGGTGAATTTAAGAGGATCTCTCAAAAACCTCCGAACGTACTGTTCTGGGCTAATTGGTCTGTTGCGCCCTTTCTAAAGCCGAGCGCTCTTTCAAGGGCAATTACGTATTAATTTGCCTACTGCGAGGAGAAAATGCTTAGTGCGGTCATACTTAGCGTTTTTAAGGATTTACAAATTCGTTTATTCATTCATTTACCTATTTATTTTCAATTTATGTACACATAAATAAAAGGACTGTGCTCCGAGTAGAAATCGAGAGGCCCGCGATCGATCCTGTCACGTACCAATGTGTTTTTCGTTTCACGAATTTCATATGTACATTTATCTGACGCTCTTACGGTGAAGTAAACATCGTGAGGAAACCTATATTCACCTATTCTATTCTAACAAGTGATGTAAGGGAGTTCTGAATAACACCCTTTGGTACCAAAGGCAGCCTCACCTGTTCGCGGTACAAATCTATCTAATCGGTAACTACATCATCAGTCAAAGGACAAGGCTTTGGGCATAAAAATCATACATAATATGCCAGTCAGCATCGAGCAGAGTTCCCAGTAGACTTCACCAAATGAATAGGACCGTTAAGTAAGGTAAATAAAATGATGTTTACATACTTAATCTTTTAAAAACAAAAACATGAAACATGCATTCTCATTCTCAAATGCATGTTGAATATGATTTTCAGTAAGATACAAGGCTCGAAAAGATAAATTAACATACAAAACATCTTAGAAAATCAGTTTTACTCTCGCATCGCACGCAGTTCGAGCGCCGCGAGGTCAAAAGATACGCTTTGTTCCATAAAATGATAGTCGCTTATAATGTTTGTTCGCACGGAGCATATCCCCGGGGCACGGGACGCTATCTCCAGCAAACGGGAAACGACGGGGAAGCTCGCCCACAGATGTATCCATTTGTTCACAATTCAATGGAGAAATATCAATAATATTTGTGCCCTTTGAGTCGTGCATTATACTGTGGAAATAGCATCTCTCTGTGGTAAGAACTGGCGATTTAAATAGCATTCTGTCTTGTGTTGTTACCTGACAGATGGACCAGTTATCTAAGAAAAACTACCAGTAGCAGTCTCGAAATTACTCCACACAGGCATGATTTGAAATTTCGATTTTTATAGGTAAGTGCTATTTTCACTAAGCTAAAAGCTGAGTTAAAAGCGCGTTTCATCATCGTCGTCTCAGCCATAATACGCAACTAAAAATAATATGCTCACAACTGACTATAGACCTTAAAATGGACTGTTTGGGCCGTTTCCACCATGGTGCCGCAAGTCTGAGGTATTTCGAGCCAACATCACAGCTGAGGAGGTTGGCTCGGGTCATCTCAGGGGTTTAGTGGAGTATAAGACGACAATGGATTAGTGAATAAGCGACACGGTGTCTTCCCAAACCAAAGATTACACGGTAACTGTAAAGATAAATTAGTGTTAGGGGGACAAGACCCAGTTTTGTAAGTCAAGTAAAAAAAAACACGAGAAAATGTCACGAGGCGAAGACATGTGGTAAGGAGAAGACATGTGATGAGAGTCATTTTATCAGAAGATCTATGGACATGGATGTGGACGGACATAAGGGCAGAGGAAGATCTAAAAATACCTTCTTAGACGGATTGATTGCTAAGAGCGGAGGAACCCTAAAAGAGTATGGATTGATTGCGTGAAGAATATGCATGCAAAGAATGTCAGTGCTGAGATGACGTATAATATGAAGGGAAGAAGAAAACGTGTTGCGCTGATTCCAAATAAGAGTGAGATAAGGACAGAGTGAAGACTGAATCACTCAGAGCCCTGTCACTATAATAGAGAATGTATAAAAGAATAGTTATCGCGGTGGCAGTAGGTACTGTGCTGGACATGGGACTTCATTGATCTGTGTGAAAGTGATCGCCGACTACCTGCGGGAGCGTGTTGTGGTGTATGAAGATCGCGATGGTCGACTCGGAAGGCGAGCGATGTACAGGGGGGTTCCCCAAGGTTCTGTGTTGGGTCCACTACTGTGGAATATTGGGTAGGACTGGGTGCTCAGAGGTGCTCTCTTAGGCGGGCTGTACGTCGTGTGCTACGCCGATGACACCTTGGTCATCGCTCGTGGTGACACGTACAGGGATGCTGCCTTACTAGCAACAGTAGGAACCGCTCACGTGGTGGTGCGGATCAGAGCCTTGGGTCTCCAAGTGGCTCTAGAAAAGACGGAGGCCGTCTGTTTTCACAGACCCAAAATGCGCCTTCCCCCTGACGCCCAGATCGTAGTCGGGGGAATTACCATCAAGATCGAGGCCCAGCTCAACTATCTGGGTCTCATATTAGACAGTGGGTGGAAGTTCGCTGAATATATCAAACGCATGGGCCCAAGATTGGTGGGTGCGGCGTCAGCTCTCGGTCGACTTCTTCCCAATATCGGCGGACCGGGAGCCACATGCCGTAAGCTATATGCAGGGGTGGCTGCCTCTATGGACTTATACGGGGCTCCTGTTTGGGCACACGCCCTCAACAGAACCATTAGACCCCTTCTGCGGCGGCCACAACGTATAGTGGCGATACGTTTGGTAAAAGGATACCGCACAATATCTTTTGAGGCGGCGTGTGTTATTGCCGGTACCCCCCTGTGAGATTCTGCCCTGAGGAGATTTCGCGATGGCGACACGATGCCCATAGTGTCATCATAGAGAAATGGCAGGAGTCCCTGCTCAATCCGTCTGCTGGCCACTGGGCGATTACGGCGTTACAGCCGGTGTTGAAAGAATGGGTGGAGCGAAGGTCGGGCTCACTTACCTACCGCCTGGTGCGGGTCTTGTCTGGGCACGGCTGCTTTGACAAGTACCTCTACCAAATTGCCAGAAGGGAAGTGAGCCCGATCTGCAACGCTTGCGGGAGTGCAGACGATACTGCACAGCACACATTGTGCGATTGTCCCGCCTGGACCGAGGAGAGGGAGATTCTCCGGGCGATGATAGGCGACGATGTAGCTCTCCTAACCATCATCAGGGAGATGATGGCCCACAGAAGATCGTGGCAGGCGATAGTCGACTTCTGCGGATCAGTTATCACGCAGAAGGAGGCAGCCGAACGCAGGAGGGAGGAGGATCCTCTCGCTGATAAGAGGAGGAGTCGGAGGACAGGGCGACGGAGAAGGTGGTTCCACCAGACTTCGCTGCCCTAGTGGGAGCCTGCGGGTCGTCCGTGGGGTGATGGCTGCCTGCATTGCACAGGTTCCTGCGACGGTGGGGGTGCTCCGTGGGGTGTTCGGGACCCCCCATGCCTCTGACGGACAGAGAGCGGTGTGCCTATGGGCGAACGCCGGGCAGAGTTTTTTTTTTTTTTTTTTTTTTTTTTATACTACGATGCCGGCAAACAAACTTACGGCCCGCCTGATGGTAAGCAGTTACCGTAGTCTATGGACGCCTGCAACACCAGGGGCATCACAAACGCGTTGAGTATGACGAGAGAGTATGACGAGGATAAATGCACCAGCGTGCAACTCCCCCTTCCCCGCCTACCTGGTGAGCTGAAGAGCCCCGGGGTGGTTTAGTTGGTAGGTCGGCGAGTCACCTTCTCGTCGGAGTCCAACATAACCCTGTACCCCCAGTGCACCAGTGCAGGGTATCCATGAGGATTCCACCCGAAAACAAAAAAAAGGCCTTAATGATGAGGTTCAGGAGAACAAGAGGCGGGTTCGTGCAGGATTGGATGCGAGTGGCCTCAGCAGTGGACCGGTCCACATAGGTAGAGATTTTTTTAACACAACATAGCTGGCAAATAAGCAAACTACCTACAAAATAGAACACAAAGAGTAGTAGCACACGGATTCAAATCTTTTCAATATGTAGCACTTTCAGGGGTGCCCCAGGGATCACATATTGGTCCTGTGCTATTTCTAGTTTTTATAAACGATATTTCTAAATATATAAAGTACAGCCATTTGTCTATCTTTGCTGATGATTTAAAAATATTTAGGACTATAGCTAACCATGGCGATGTTCTGTTGTTGCAAAAAGACCTTGATGCCATATACAAATGGTGTAAATTAAATAGGATGAAACTTAATCCACTGAAATGTACATACATAAGATTTACAAGGAATAAAAACATAATCCCATTTCGTTATTCCATCGGCGATGATTTCTTACAGGAATTATCGGCTAATCGAGATCTCGGTGTTGTAATTGATCAGAAGCTGAATTTTGTAGAACATATTGATAGCATAGTGACACGCTCCTGGAAGTTATTGGGCTTTGTCAAACGTATTTGTAAGGATTTTAAAAATGTCCAGACCCTCAACACTATATACAACGCCCTGGTTCGTAGTGCTTTGGAATACGCCTCAGTCGTTTGGAATCCTTCATATAAAATCCACATATATAGATTAGAACGTATTCAAAAAAACTTCACACGTCATCTTGTCTACAGAGTGCGAGATTGTCCTAATGACTCAGACTATAAAACTCGCCTTTCCTATCTTAAAATGACTTCATTGGAGAACCGACGGAAACTCCTAGATCTTATGACATTGCATAAACTACTTAATGGTAGCTTAAGTTCAACTAGTTTATTGAGCCAAGTCGAATTTGCAGTCCCTTGTCGTATACCCAGATACCCGATAACTAATACTTTTAATATCCCTATTAGTAGGACCAATTTAGGTAGATTCTCACCGTTAAAAAGATGCATGAGAACTTACAATGACCTGAACACCCATGATATTGACGTCCTAAATGACCCTGAACGCTTATTTAGAAAGAAGTGTGTAGAACTGATAACCTTACTAGGTTAATTTTGCATGTAAGTAAGCTAATCATTTTTTAAAAATCTTTTTAATAATTTTATGTTGTTGTTATAGTTGTTCTATTATATCAATGTTGTATACACCTGTAGCGATATATATTGTATAACTAAGTCTAATTCAATGTTTCCTATTTTTATGATGTACCTAATCAATATTGTCGATGGTGTATCATTACAAATAAATAAATAAATAAATAACTGCCCACCTCCTGGAAAGTGGCTACAGTCACCTATAGTAGTGATCCCCCTAAGATTCGAAAATATGCAGGAACTCCTTCCCCTACAGAAACCACAGAATACGTTGCCATCTTGTGACGACATAAAAACTCACAGTAATTTGACTGCCATATCTGTTAGATTTAAAATTTGGCGCCTTATTAAGTATGTAATGACATTTTCATTATTGCATCTGTGACTTTTTTTTTAACCTCTCTCTCTCGTCCGCGTTGTATCATACGAGTTCCATTCCACGTTCTATAATTAAATTATTTTTGTAGTCTCATTAAAACTATCAATATTTTTCTTAGTGTTTTAATTTCATCAGGTTATGGGCCCAGTCACGCCCTGCTGATATAATAAAGTAAAATAGTAAATTCAGTGATAGTTGGTAATAAAAAAAAAATAACCTCACTTCTGCAACCGCGTGTAAATTTTTTTTCGGTATCGTCGATTAAGCAAAAGAAACATGTCCTCAAGTAGTAACATGACATTAATCGAAAGACTGACTGGCAGAGATAATTTTGCGAGCTGGAGGTTTGCCGTCCAAACATATTTGGAACACGAGGAACTATGGGACTGTGTCACGGGAGCCGGTGATGTTGACCCAAAAAAGGACGTAAAGGCGAAATCAAAAATAGTACTGTTAGTGGATCCTATAAACTATATCCATGTCCAAGAAGCCAAAACTGCCAAAGAAGTATGGCGTAAGCTCTGTGAAGCTTTTGATGATTCGGGCCTTACTCGTCGGGTTGGATTATTAAGAGATCTTATAACAACGTCACTCGAAAGTTGTCAAAACATTGAAGAATATGTTAATAAAATCATGACTACTGCACACAAGCTTCGTAACATCGGATTTAAGGTTGATGATGAATGGCTGGGAACATTGTTGCTCGCTGGACTCCCCGAGCAATACAAACCCATGATCATGGCCATTGAAAGCTCTGGTGTTGCCATAACAGCTGATTTAATTAAAACAAAACTGTTACAAGAAGTCAAGATTTCTGAATCGAGTGTGTTTTTTGTCAACAAAATAAAACAAAGGCAACCTATCAAACAATCAAATAGTAAAGGACCGAGATGCTACTCATGTAATAGATATGGGCATATAAGCAAAAACTGCAGAGTGAAGAGTAAGAAAAAACAAGACAGCTTTCTTATATGGTGAATTGAGAGAACATATTTACATGACGCCGCCAGAGGGCCTTACAGTTCAACAAAACATGATTTGCAAGCTTAAAAAATCATTATATGGCTTGAAACAAGCACCTCGGTGCTGGAATGAAAAATTTAACTCTGTTTTGAAGAAATATGGCTTTGTGAACAGTCATGCTGATAGATGTGTGTATATAAGCTGCAACAAAGGAACCAAAGTATATTTATTATTATATGTCGACGATGGGTTATTACTCTCAACTAATGCCACTGTGCTAACAGAAGTACTGAATGATTTGAAAAAGGAATTTAATGTAAAGATATGTCAGACTTCAATCTTTATAGGAATGCAAATTGAAAAATTTAAAGATTGTATTTTCATTCATCAAAGAAAATATATTGAGGAATTATTGAATCGATTTGAGTTATGTGATGTCAATCCAAATAGTATACCTGCTGATCCACATGTCACATTAAATAAAAGCACTGTGTGTGAGAGTGAGAACAATAATATACCATACAGAGAAGCTGTAGGATCTCTCATATTTGCTTCTATAGTTAGCAGACCTGACATCATGTACGCTGTGAGCACAGCAAGCCGTTTCCTCAACAGTTATGATCAAACACACTGGAATGCGGTGAAGCGCATTTTTAAATACTTAAAAGAAACAAAACATTTTGGACTCTGTTTCAGGTCAAACTTGGGTAGCGAGGTGGAATGTTACTCAGATGCTGACTATGCCAACGATCCAGTCACAAGACGGTCTATCACAGGATACGTCTTCTTGAAGAATGGGGCAGCTGTGACATGGAGCAGCCATCGGCAACCAACTGTTGCTCTGTCAACAACCGAGGCTGAGTTTGTGGCATCCTGCTGCGCTACTAAAGAAGCTCTCTGGGTTAGACAGTTGTTGTTAGATTTAGGAGAGTATCAACAAGACTGTATTAATCTTAATATAGATAATCAGAGTGCTATTTGTTTAATTAAAAACACTGACTATCATAAAAGATGTAAGCATATTGATGTAAAATATAACTTTGTAAAAGAGAAATATGCACAAAAAATAATAGATCTCAAATATGTATGTTCTAATGATCAATTAGCAGATATTTTTACAAAAGCTTTGTGTAAAACAAAATTTGAAAATCTCAGAGAGAAACTTGGTGTAATTGATTATAATCAATTAAAATTTAGTTCAGAGCACTGAAGTAATTAAATACTTAAGTACTTTTACATTTATCACCTGTTTTGTTCTCAAGTTAAATATTTATTGTATTAGCAAACCTTGCTCTATTTCATTAATAAGGCTAAAATTAAGAGGGAGTGTTAGATTTAAAATTTGGCGCCTTATTAAGTATGTAATGACATTTTCATTATTGCATCTGTGACTTTTTTTTTAACCTCTCTCTCTCGTCCGCGTTGTATCATACGAGTTCCATTCCACGTTCTATAATTAAATTATTTTTGTAGTCTCATTAAAACTATCAATATTTTTCTTAGTGTTTTAATTTCATCAATATCTTACCCTACAAACCGGAACGCAGCGATGCGAGCACTGCTGCTTTGCGGCAGAAATATGTAACAAAGGTACCCATGCCGACGACTCTGGTACAGAGTCTCCTTCTGGTGGGAGTGAAGTGTGATGGTGATGGAGTCCCTTTGGAGTTTAAAGCATATTTCCGGGATTTTTCGAGCAAGATACGTATGCTCAATTACCCCGTAAGGCACAGATGATGATACTTATTGACATTAATTACATTTCGCAATGATTCAGAGAGTCGTCCAAATCCCATTAATAATTTCGCCTCGCTCGCACAGGTCTATACGGTACTTTGTTACTGTCACACCGCCACACATAGCTAGTGCGAGTGGTTCGCACAATATATTGTGATTGTGATTTTTGGTGTGGGAAACTAATAGCGTCACAATCACATATGACATAGTTTTCAGGTTAATACAAACACGTATTTAAATCGTCTGCTAGGAATAAGTATTATATACCTATGTTTTGTGTTTGACAGCTTCATCACCATTTTAAGTTTTTTATGATGTTCTATATTCTACTAGTCATGCATTTGATATCCATATTGAGGGGGTTGAAAATAATTTAATACTTATGTCATTTTGTTGTGACGGCCATCTTGGATTTTTTCAAATCAACCGGTCCATACTTTCCTTTGACCCAACAACAGCAAGAAACAGAGCAATCTAAATGAAACCTTTTAATAATATACGCTTCCCTATTGCTCAATCCATCACCGCACTGGCAAAAATTTGATTACCATTAAACATTTTAATAATGCCGAAAATATAAAATATAATAAAATTAGAGCCAGTTAAAGAATTTCCAAGTTAATAATTCTCACTGCTTTTCCCTGAGCGAATCAACATTTTATAGGCTCTTCAGTTCAATAAAAACGTAACGATTACGCTGTAAAGGTGGAGGACTTTCGTTATCATCCTTTTGCAGTAATTGTCTGATTTCGAGTTTAATGATTCCCCGAAATTGCTCCTTTCCGAAATGATTAGAGCCTAATTTTGCCGAAATGAGGTTTGACTTAACAATTTCGCATAAAACCCCAGTCTCGATTATTAATAAGTTCAAAACTTTCTGATTAGCAGTCGGTTTATTGTCTAAACTTTAAATTTTCTACTAAATAAGTGGGTATCTTTATCGCGGTTGGCACCACTTGGTGCTGATTTAATGGGGCCAGGGCTCGATTCCCTTTGGGGGTAGTAGTTTTTCTGGTTAGTGGTGGTGGTATGACATCAGAGCCCGCCAACAATGACAGTTCTAGTTAGCAACTGAAGTTAGAGAATAGGCCCGCAAATGTTCATAATGTTGAGGAGTCCAGGTAAAGTTCATTTCCATCCATTGCTTTGTCATCATTAACCATGCCATGGTCGACTGGCTGAGAATGCCCAGCCCTGGCATCAAGTCCGCCTTTATGCGCAGTAGGTACAGAAAGAATAAATAAACCATCGGGTAAGATGAAGGCCAAGAGCTTCCTGTTGTGTGTAAAAAGTCGAATATAAATCAATATTTATCCTTGCCTTTGAAATGTTTAAATAGCGTTAAAGTTAGTATCCTTGTACGTTCATGTCTTAATCTTTAAATAATGTATTAAGCCTAAATCAACTAATACAGAGGTTTCTTATCGTTTATTTTATTCAGTAGTTCTACATGAATGCTTCGCTGCAGATGGACTATGCTGTAGGTTGTTATTTTTTTTATTGTCATGAGCGGCTATGGTTTGTCACTGCGACCTATAAGATATATTGTGACCCCCACGTTGTTATTCACAGGTGGTGTAAGTTGTAAGGATGCGATACCATTGTTTTTAAATTGTTCTAAAGCGTACGACGTTCACGTACGGAGAAATTTTTCCACAACAATATGAAAATGTGCCAGTTGAAACAACAATACAACGAACAAACATCATAAGAAACCTAACATAAAAAGTATATAAGGTGTTTCTTGACAGACTCTGCGAAGAAATTCAAATGTGTATGTGAAGTCGACCAATCCGCACTGGGCCAGCGTGGTTGACCAAGGCCTAAACACCTTAACTTAGGATAGGCTCGAGCCCTTCGGTGGGGACGTACATGAACTGTTATGATGATGATGATGATGATGAACGAACCATATTATACTACATATTATTATACTCTTGACTGTTGACATCAATGAAGTCTGGAGTCTAATTCCTACAAACCAGGGTCAAGGCGGCGCATGAAAAGTTATTAAATCAGGCGTTTACTTTTGGGATGAAAATTTACAATTCCGGTCATAGTATTCATCGAATGCTGCGCTTGTCAGGCTTATAAATGAGCATTTTGCTTTGAATGAGTGAAGTGAGGTCATGATAAAGAGCATAAAAGAATTAATAAGTTTATCGTGCTGAACTCGACTAGGGAAGTAAATACACAATTACTTCCATCTCACCGTCACCCTAATCAAAATAGGATTCCTGCTTCTGCTGATAAATTTTCTTATACAGAATGGAATTTAAGGCCAGTAATTGAAGGAAGAGTACCATAAATATTGTTGATAACAAATTTTCTTGAAAAGCAACATTCCTTTAATTACAAACTGAGTTGAAATATTTTCGATAAACCACATGACTGAACCGGGAATCGACCCCATAAAAGAGTACCAACCGATATGACTAATTTGAGCGATCAATTTCTTAAATGTAAAATTATAGACAAAGCAAGCATAGAAACAGAAGGTTAATAATAATAATAATAATAATAAACACTTTATTGCACACAAAATAAACATATAAAAAAAAATTTCAAAAATAATGCAGATGTACAACACAGGCGGCCTTATTGCTAATGAGCAATCTCTTCCAGGCAACCTTGGACTAGGGAAATACTGAGAGGAAATTTAAACGGGGATTGGTGCAGTAGTAGTGAAGGACACAATGAAGGACTATTTTAGCTAAGGATTTAAGGATAGGAAGTGATTTCGAACTTGATTCTTAAAGGACTCCAGCGTGCGAGCTCTCTTAATACTCTCAGGGAGAGAGTTCCATAGCCGGACGGCATATGCTGGAAAAGAGTATGAAAGGAAATCCGTGCTGTGGGGTGGGATATCAAGAGTTAAATTAAAGTTCGACCGTAAAGTACGACTTGAAGAAGAGGACCGGAAAGAGAACTGAGACTGAAGATATGATGGAAAGGTCGGAAGAAACAAAACATTGTAAAGTAGGGATAAAACATGTAAATCTCTGCGCTGGCGAATTGGCAGCCATTTAAGTTGAGAGCGATAGTAAGAAACATGGTCATATTTACGAAGATTAAAAATAAACCGTATTGCCACATTTTGTAGACGCTCCAACTGGTTCAATAGCTCTTCGGATAAACCAGCCCAGGCAGCGTCAGCGTAGTCAATTAAAGAAAGTAAAAGTGATTGAGCTAACACTGTTTTTGTAGCCATTGGAAGAAAGTTTCGGAATCTGTTGAGAGAACCATATGCGGCAAACAGTTTTTTCCGAACTGCTTCAACTTGAGGCCGCCAAGAAAGGCATTGATCAAAAACAATACCTAGATTCTTAACAGATTTGCTAAATGGGATAATAGTTCCGCCAAAGATCACTGCCGGCAACAGACTGTAGTCGATGCGTGATACGAAATGGGAACTGCCGATAATAATTGTCTGCGTTTTGTTAGGATTAATAACAAGACCGAAAGACTTACCCCAGTTATCTATTATATTAAGGTCACTGTTAGTTGTCAAAATAGCTTGTGAAAAATCAGATAGCGGGGCTTGCGTGTAAATTTGCAAGTCATCGGCATACAAGTGATAGAAACATGAAAGTGATTGCGTAATGGAATTTATAAATATCGAGAAAAGAAGCGGAGATAATACGCCACCCTGAGGGACACCGGCAACGATAGTGCACCAATCAGACAGGGAGTCCTCAATGCGTACCCGCTGCCGACGCCCCAACAGGTAACTTTGAAACCAGTCAATTACGACAGGAGATATGCCAAGAGAACGTAAAACACTGGTGAGTACATCAAAATCCACCGAATTAAACGCGTTGCTGAAATCTAGAAGCGTCAGTAGTGTAAGTTGGCGATTTTCCATGCCCTGGTGAATATCATGGGTGATTTTAGCTAAAGCAGTAGTCGTGCTATGACCCACGCGGAAGCCGGATTGTAGAGGATTCAGAAGCTTATTAATATTAAGGAACCTGATAAGTTGACGATGGACGAGTTTTTCAAGGACTTTGGAAAGGAACGGGAGAATGGAAATAGGACGAAAATCAGAAAAGGAACCTGGGTTGAATTTCTTAGGAAGAGGAATAACAAATGCATCCTTCCAAGCAGATGGAAAAACACCAGACGTTATGGAAGTATTGAGGATTTGAGTGATAATAGGAGTAAGAATATCTAGGATAGGGAGGATCATGTTACGACTAATACAATCACTGCCCATAGCACCAGAAGTTATAGAAATAATTGTTCTCTTGACATCACTATCAGTAAATGACTCGATAGCGAATGGAGCATAATCAGGTAAAGGCGACGAAGAAAGTTTCTTTAAGGTTTCAGTTTTGCGATCACCACTAAAGGGCGAAATTGAAGTAAAGTGTGAGTTAAGAAGATTAATGTCAAGCTTGAAATCGCTACTACGCATCTGAGATTTGCCAATACCAAGTGATTTGAGGAATTTCCATACTTTAGCTTAAGTAGTTCATACATGAAATAGATATCGTATTATATTTACAGCTATATTTATTTTTGATAATTTTGATAAGAAAAAATGATCCTTTTCTTTTTAGTAAAATTCGCTATGATTGATATTTAAGGTATTTTCCCTCTAGTTACTTTAGTTTTTAGGGAAAAAAGTATCCCTATTTCCCCAATTTTCTCTGAGTATATGCTATGATATTGTAAATAATGAGTTGAAAAACTCTTTATGTTATTTTTGTGCTAGTTCTTATGATGTTTGTTTGTAATGATGTTCGATTCGGATCTTTGATCTTCGATAAAGATATATTATGTAATTTCAGTTTGTTGTAGTAAAAATGTTTTCGTAGGTGCTTACATATCGTATGATCATAAAATAAATTAAAAACGCATCTTCCTGAGCGAGCATAAGCACATGATATAGCGGCACGCCATCATTGTAGAAATTATAAAGTGGTTCGGTTCAACGAAATTGTCGTAAAAGTATTGGGAAATTTTTACACGGTTTGCCCGGTTTATCTGTAGGAATGTTAATGGATTTCGTGTCCGTTTTAATTAAATGAGTTTCATTCCTATTTTTGACGAAATCATTACCTTTAGATCAGAAATCAAATTAAAATGTTGATGGTTGCAATTTAAGATATAAATCTTTGAAGTTATTTTGAATCAGATAGAACAAACAATTTAAACTGGAAGTTCTGTAAAAGGATAATGAAAGAACTGTAGTGAATGAGGTACATACAGTAAGAGGTCCAAACGAAACAACTTTTTTTGTGAGCCCAAAAATAATCTTCTAATCAATCATCCCAAAACCTTTTTTTTCATATACTTGAACAAAACGGGTTTACTAACTATGAATCCACTTTAAATGTTGCACGATATAATATGACCATTAAAATATATATAATGTAAACCATTATAAAACCCCGACTTTATATTTCATTCGAATTGGTTCACACTTTTAATGAGTGCAGTGCTAAGTAATAAGTATCTTGTCATAGTTATATACTTATACTCTTAGAGTATGTATAAGTATGCTTGCATATTTATACTCTAAGCTTATACTGCTACTAAAAAATGCTCCAATGCTTTTAATACTACCCCACGTAAAAATTCTGAAGGTGGTGTAGGATAATTTGATGAAAATCGTAATTGGTCGAGCTTGAGCCGCGCTGAACAGCAGCTCCGAGTGGTTAATTGATATGTAATGGGGAAACCCGCTTTGATTCACGTGTGCGCGGGTAATTACTGCAAAATGGACCTTTTATGTTAAATTAGGATGAATTACTTAACCCGCGATTACTCAAAGGGCATGTTCAGATTGTGCGCTTCAAGTGCCTTTGTTCCTTGTTTCACGAATCTGGAATTAATTACATGGTATTTGTGCATTTGTATAATTGAGCTGAAGTGTACATTTTCAAGCAATCCACACATCTACACCGGTAAGTGGTAAAGCTTGTAATTTTGGAAAGAATTCTCTATGGGACTATAGGGCTTTGATATTAAATTTATAAATAATAGATACATTGCCTTTGGTTTTGTTTGTCTATTTAGGGCATCTAAGACTTATTAAAGCTGAGAAAATTTTCAAGTGTATGTTATTACAGTTGAAATTTCTCTCAGCTTGTTCAGTCCAGAGTTGAACAAAAAATATTTTTTTGTTTTTATTTATTTATTTATCAGTTGAACCTACTCTTCGTCATCGTCTCCAATGACCTCATGTTGTGTTCCTGCTTGAGTTAGGTCGCCTCACTCAAGCAGGAACACAACATGACGTCATTTGGCTGCGATCTTTCGAAGATACTATCTCACATCTACGCCTGTGTGACTGACGTAACGAACTTCCATCACCACGCAGATATCACTCTGCTTCCCAAATCTGAGATTTATTGTTGATGTTCGGTAAAATCAGATTCTGAAGTGGATGATTACTTTTTTTCACAAGGATTGACAGCCGCAAACGTAATTCGGTCAAGGGATATTATTACAATGGAGATAAAAAAATCAAACCTCGCCGCTCTTGTCCGATGGACCTGAGATAAATGGCACGGCTATAATGCTTTATTGGTTCTAATATCTGTCACTGGCTGAAATATAGGATGGCTGTTCCTAACAGATTGATCTATTATTCGGTTAATTATTATTTATGTTCACGCTCGAGGAAGAGCGAGTGGCGGCACTGCATTCTAGTCTGTGCAGTGACAGCTTTTTTGGCGGCCGGCCGCATGTGATATGTCAATTGAGTCGAGTCGAAATGTCATGACATGCTTAGACGTTATGTGCGGGCCGGAATAAAATATAATACACAATATTCAAGCAAATAGTGATTTGCGCGGCGCACCTAATATCGGGGTGCGAAAGCCCGCTTTGTGTTGTGCAAGGTGTCAAAATCGCGTGTGTGAGTCGTGGTGGCCTAATAGGCATTTGTAGTGCTCCGGTCTCCACCGGTGGATCCACTGCAGAACTTCAGGAGCCGCGACTTCCTTCGAGCTAGCTCAGGAAGTCCACCGGCTACGGAGGAGACGGACGGAGACAATTGGACTCGGGGTAAGCCACAATGCTTTCTATGAGCGGGTAGTAGGGCATCAGCAATCAACCCAAAATTCCTTACTCGGTGAATCGCCGACGTGGTGGAGTCTACCTTGGGCAACACCATCTCTTGGTAGCAGAGCGTGGTTTTTAGATTTGAGTGGTTCTTAGATTTGAGTATTTGATTAGTATTGTACAATTAATATTGTAATCTTGTTGGTTGTCCAAACGGGCAATACATATTAATTGGTTTTGATTGCTGATTTTAAACCGACTACCAGCTCATTTGTGGACCGATCTCCTTAACTAATTGTCATTGTATATGAAAAATTGGGGTTAAATGTCTTTTGTTGTTCTAGTTAAGTTCTAGCATTTACCTATATTTGATTTTGGTTTGTTTTTTCATATCTTTGTTTTGCCCTTGACTATTTTGTTTGTTAAGTTGTAAACTTATACTTGAATTTAATTTGTTTAACAGATTTTGCTGCTAAATGACTTTGCTGTTGTTGTAATACACTATATTGCTGTGTTAAGTTTTAGCATTTACATTTGATTTTGTTTTGTTTGCCTTTGAATATTATGTTTGTTAAGTTATTGACTTAATGCTTGAATTTAATTTGTTTGAAAAATTCTGTTGTTAAATGCCTTTGTTGTTCTAGTTAAGTTCTAGCATTTACACTTGATTTTGGTTTGTTTATATATTTTGTTCTGCCTTTGAAGTTCCTCCCGATCTGTTTTATTGTCTGCGGTTGTCGGTCTGTTTGTCTGTGTATTATTATAGAGTATCTTAATTTTGGTGCAAAATGGTCCCGCCAGTCAGCCCGCTTAGTGGTGCCCGCGCGGGTGCACAAAAGATTTTGAGATGGTTTGCTAGTGCCGTCGCTTTGGTAGACCGACCAGACCGAGAACAGGCCTTGTTAATTCGGCATGAGGGAGTACCGGCTCGCTTGAAGGAATTGGAGCAGCTTTTCGTTGCTCATCAACAATATCTGCTCGACCACCCAGCCGAGGGTGCCGCTGAGTTGCGGGCAGTCGACCAATTTAATGCCGATTATGATCAGTGTTTTGAACAGGCGGATGTGATTATAAACAAGGCTCAGGCAATCCTATCCGTCCGGAGGGGTGAGTCGTGCACGCCCGGGGAGGTCAAGCCTACCCCGGCCGGCTTGCTGGGCAGACTGCCCACTTTAGACATCCCAACCTTTGATGGGAACTTGGCTGCTTGGATGGGGTTCATTAACCTCTTTGATAGCCTGGTCCACTCGAGGGAGGACCTGTTCCCTAGCCAGAAATTGGCCTATTTGCTCTCTGCCTTACGTGGAGAGGCTGGTGTACTTGTCCAGCATCTACCTGTCAATGATGACAGTTATGATATTGCAAGGGCGTTGTTGACCGCCCGGTATCAGAATGTTCGCTTGCTAGCGGACACACATGTGGCTGCCATTTTAGGGCTGCCACGAGTATCGCGGGTCTCCTCATTGAGGAAGGAGATTTTGAACCCGCTGCTGAGCGCTATTAACGCGCTCAAACGACTTGATCTACCGGTGGACCAGTGGTCCTTTATTTTGCTCCACCTCATCCTCGATAAGCTTCCCATGGAGATGAAGGGACGCTTCGAACAAAGGTACGGGGGCAATAGTGCCTCGTACCTCCCCCCCTTCTCGGATCTCCTCAGATTTTTGGAGGATGAGTGTCGGATGACCGACCACTTGGATCTGGCTCCTATACCGGGACCGAGTACAGGCCGCTATGAGGCGACCCGGGCAGCGCCACGGAGAGAGCGCCGCCCGTACAAGCAGTATACTGCAGTGCGGCAGAACTCTCCACATGGGGAGAGGCCGAGGCCTTGCAAGTGTTGCAAGCGGGATGGCCATCGTTTGCCTACCTGTCCCAAATTTGTTGGCCTACGCACCGAGGGGCGTAGGAATATGGCCAAGCAGCGCAATTGGTGCTACCGCTGTCTGGGGGCTCATATGGCATCGGCTTGCCCCCACCCACGAGATTGCCACTGTTGTGGAGGTGCCCATCACCCCCTCTTGTGCTTTAATAATAAAGACACTCGTGAGGTGGTGAGAGAGAGGGACTCGCACACGGGCGGGGGCCCTCGTAGGTCACCCACATCTCCGAGGAGATCGGAGGGGCGTGCCACCCCTCCGCGGAGATTGGACAGGCGCCCCCCCTCCCGTGAGAGGATTGGGCGCTCCACCCCCCCTACGGGCGGGGGGGATCGACGCGCCGCTTATGAGGCGCCACCGCGGGATTGGGCCGCGGTTATTACGGAGCCACGCCGGGAGCCGATACGCTTCTCTCCCCCTCTGATGGAGAGACCCCGTTTGTCACGGGCTCCCCCAACTTTCGCCCATCATGGGCACCGTCCGGCCCCCCGATGCCGCTTTGATCGGGGCCAGTACGTGCCGGATTGGGACCCGCTCGAGCGCCTTGAGCGCCCTATTTCTCCGCCGCGCACGCATTTTTCTTCGGACCCCCCTTCCCCCCCGTTGCGGGGAATGCGGGAGGATTTTCACTAAACCAACTGTCGGCTGCAACCCCCCCACAGGAGCAGGTGCTGTTACCAACAGCCTCCGTACAGGTGTGGGGCCCGAGGGGCACCTTTTTTACCCCGAGGGGGTTTTAGTTCGCGCCCTTTTGGATACGGGAGCTCAGGGTTGCATTGCCTCCAGCTGGCTGGTCCGGCAGTTGAGTTTGAACACATCTCCATACCTTGAATCGGTACGAGGAATCGGAGACCTGCGGATCCCGGATCCGATCGGTCAGGTTTTGTTCTCCTTCTCCCCCCACTTCTCTTCAGCGCCCAAAATTGGCGCTACCGCGATTGTTTATGAGAAGGTTGTTGGTCAGCTTCCGCAACAGCACGTTTCGCGCGCTGTCGTTGATGCGACATCAGGATTGACCTTGGCTGACTCTTCCTTCCACCGAACCGGTCCGATTCACTTATTGCTCGGTGCCGATGTTCTAGGCCGCGTGTATTGTGGGAAGAGGAGAGAGTTACAGAAGGGTGGGCTGGTAGCCTTATCTACATCGCTTGGGTTTGTAGTGATGGGACCAGTTAGGCATAACCCACCGACTCCATCGGTGGACAGTTACATAACTGTTAGCTCCACCTTATCGGATGTCCTTCAACGGTTTTGGGAGGTGGAAGAGCCACCTACCGTGAAGCGAGTGAACCCCTTGGACGAGGAGTGTGAGTTGTTCTACCAGAACAATACAGGTCGCTTTCACTCGGGATGGCTGATCACTCGTTTGCCCTTTTTGTCAGTTCGCCCCTCACTTGGCAGCTCCCGGCCGTTGGCCGAGAAGCGGCTGCTGTCCATGGAGCGTCGTATGAGTAGGAACTCCGACCTCAAACAGAAGTATGTCGACTTCATGCGAGAATATGAGCAACTGGGGCACATGTCGGTCTCGCGACTGGACTGGCGAAACGAGGAACATAATTTTCTTCCTCACCACGCGGTTTTGAAACCTTCCACCGGGAAGATACGCGTTGTGTTTGATGGGTCAGCTCCTACGTCTACCGGAGTTTCGCTGAATCAATGTCTGCATGCTGGACCGAAGTTGCACCACGAGGTGGGTGATGTATTGACCAACTTCCATCGCCATGCCGTCGTCTTTGTGACCGATATCCGGATGATGTTTCGGCAGACTGTGATTCACCCGGACGATAGACGATATCAGCTCATATTATGGAGGGAGGATCCCAGGGATCCCATGCTGGTCTACGAGCTGAACACCAATACATACGGTTTGCGTTCGAGTCCCTTTGTGGCAATTCGCTCACTTGTGGAACTCGCTGAACGTGAGCGGTTACGATACCCTCGCGCATCCTTGGTTCTCAAGGAGGATGCATTTGTGGATGATATTTGTACGGGCTCCTCTAGTGTCGAGGAAGCCTTGATCTTGCGAGATGAACTAATTGCTCTTCTCGGGGCTGGTGGTTATGAACTGAGGAAGTGGATGTCCAACTCACCTCAGCTTTTGTGTGACTTGCCAGACGACCACCAGCTGGAGCCTCATATTTTTGAGAATGCCAACACTCCAGATTTACTGTCTGTTTTGGGAGTGCAATACAGACCTGTCCAGGACACGTTCACCTATCGATTGGAGCTGCCAAGCCCCAAGGTCTGCACGAAACGGTTGGTTTTGTCTACAGTAGCTCGTACCTTTGACCCAAACGGCTGGATTAGTCCCGTAGTGTTTTGGATGAAGTGCTTCCTACAGGAACTTTGTTCAGCCGAAGTGTCGTGGGATGAGCCCCTCTCGGGCCGTTTGCTGCGAGATTGGGAGTCCTTTATGTCGTCTCTCCCCGACATTAACCGTGTTAGTATCCCTAGACATATACTGCCTAAGGGACGGTTTACGGCCAGCCTTCATGGCTTTTGTGACGCGTCTGAGAGTGGATACGCAGCCGTCGTATATATCCGTACGGTCGATGATAGAGGAGCTGTTAAGCTCCACTTGCTAATTGCTAAGAGTAAGGTTGCTCCACTTCGGACTCGATTAACGATTCCGAAGTTAGAATTGTCTGGAGCTACTCTTCTGGTTCGGTTGATGAACCACGTTGTTGACACCCTGCTACGTAGTGTGGACTTTGAGTCGCTCTTTGCTTGGTCCGACAGTCAGGTTGTCCTGTGTTGGATTAAGAACTCCGTCCACTCCCTGGAAGTATTTGTGGCCAATCGGGTATCCCAAATACAGGCCTCGAAGGCCACCCGAGTGGAGGGGGTTCGTATACCGGTCGAGGCGCACTTTAAGTACCTCGGCCTGGTTCTGGACCCCCGATGGAGTTTCGAGGAGCATTTTAAGCTCCTCGCTCCACGGCTGTGCGCCGCTGCAGCCGCACTTGGACGGGTCCTCCCTAATGTGGGAGGTCCAGGATCGGCGTGCCGTCGACTGTATCACGGGGTAATACGGTCGATGGCACTCTATGGAGCCCCGGTATGGGCAGAGTGCCTCTCCTCCCGAACGGTGGCCCTCTTGCGACGTCCGCAGAGGGTCATAGCGACCCGGGCCGTGCGAGCTTATCGCACGGTCAGTCATGGCGCGGCCTGCGTTCTAGCGGGCCAAACGCCGTGGCATGTCGATGCACGCGTCCTTGCGGAGGTGTATCGACATCGGGTTGCTACTCGTGAACGGGGGGGACGATCCGCTCCACAGGAAGTGGAGCGGATTCGTACCCTGGCGCAGAGGGAGGCTCTGCGTCAGTGGGGTGTGGCACTCGCCTCCCCAGCTGCCGGCCACCGGACGATCGACGCGATCCGTCCGGTGTTGGAGGAGTGGGTTGGGCGCCGGCAGGGCAGCCTCACATTCCGCATGGTGCAGGTACTGACCGGGCATGGCTGCTTCGGTCACTACCTGCACCGAGTCGCGCGTCGGGAGGAAACGCCGCGGTGTCACCACTGCGACGCTCCCGATGATACTGCCGAGCACACCTTGTTGGTGTGCCCGGCCTGGCGACCCCAGCGCAGCGAACTTAACGCTGCGCTGGGAGGCGGAGACCTCTCGCTGCCGAGCATGGTCGTGGCCATGCTCCGCGGCGAGGCGGAATGGGAGGCTGTGGCCTCCTTCTGCGAAGAAGTAATTTCGCAGAAGGAGGCTGCGAAGAGGGAGCGGGAGGAAGATCCCCAAGCCGCTCCCCTCCGCCGCAGACGGATAGGCAGGCGAAGGCGGGCATTCGCACAAGCGATGCCCGTCTAATGACCCTGCCGTGGAGGCCTGCGTGCACGGTTGGCCCCGTGCACGCCGCCGTAAGGCCCTCCGTCTGGGGATTGCCCTGGTGTTCTCGGGCAATCCCCCCTTGGCGATAGCCTGACCAGGTGGTCAGGCTTGCCCGGGCGCGTGGGTAGTGGAGTCGCAGTGTGGACCTTACCATGCGCGCCCACAAGGGCAGGGAGAACACCGGGGGGTTTTAGTGGGTCGGCCTGGAACTTCGCCGGGCCAGCCCCACACACGCCTGCCGTCTAGCCAACGGCGGGTACGGTGCGCTTACGCATTTCCCCCCGACAAAAAAAAAAAAAAAAAAAAAGGCCTCGAAGGCCACGTTGATTTGGCGCCACGTGCCAGGTGAAATAAACCCTGCTGACTGTGCATCACGTGGCAGCGAAGCCCCTCAGCTTATTGACCACACTCTGTGGTGGGGTCCCGAATGGTTGTTACTACCGTCTTGGCCTTCCACACCAGCTGTGGTGAAGGTACCAAATCCGGGCTTGCGTGTTCACGCTGTCGAGACTATGGCGGCTCCAGAGCGGGAATTTTTATTAGACCGCTACAGTTCTCTGGACAAGTTGCTCGGCGTGACCGCTTGGATAAGAAGATTTATTCGAAATTGTCGACGGCCTCAGGACAAAGATTTGTGTCCGGTCCTCTCACCGCAGGAGCGCCAAGATGCTCTTCTGCATTGGGTGCGTATGACCCAGTCTAGAGCGTTTGAACCGGAACTTAAGGTTTTCCGTACCGGGACGTCCAAATTGAAGGGACCCTTGGTGCGTTTGACTCCCTTTCTGGATGATAAAGGATTGTTGCGTGTAGGAGGCCGATTGAGGCACGCTAACTTGCCTTATAGATCACGTCATCCCCTGTTGCTCCCCAAGGACGGACCATTGGTGCGATTGTTGATCATTGATCGCCATGTGAAGAATGCTCATGCCGGATGTAATGCATTGACCGCGCTCCTCCAACGGGAGTTTTGGATTTTGTCAGCGCGAAGAATAATCCGATCTGTTATCTTTCGATGTCTGCCCTGCTATCGTTTACGCCCCGAGACGATGCAGCCCCAAATGGGTGATTTGCCTGCTGATCGTGTGAATGAATCGATGACCTTCTTAGGAGTTGGAACTGATTTCGCGGGACCGTTCACTATAAAAACGTCGCGACTCCGTAATGCTAAGACTGAAAAGGCTTACTTGTGTGTGTTTGTTTGTTTGGCCACTAAAGCCGTTCATTTGGAGGTGGTGAGTGCGCTCACCATGGACGCTTTCTTAGCAGCGTTAGGCAGATTTGTCTCCCGCCGGGGACTGCCTTCTCTAATTCGGTCCGATTGTGGGACGAACTTCAAGGGCACTGATAGACATATAAGAGAAGTTTGTGAATTTTTAGATAAAAATAATATTGAGATCGGATCCACACTCTCCCGTAGGGGGGTAACATGGCGATACTCCCCGCCGTCTTGCCCTCACTGGGGAGGGATTTTTGAATCTGTTGTAAAGGCCGCCAAGACTCACCTTCGCCGCGTTATTGGGGAGACTATTCTCACGTTTGAGGAACTCGCGACGGTGTTTCATAAGATTGAGGCGGTTCTCAACTCGCGTCCGTTATGTCCGTTGTCTACCGACGCGAACGATTTGCAGGCCCTCACGCCGGGCCATTTCTTGATAGGCAGACCACTTAACGCCCTGCCCGAGTATCCTTATAGAGATATCAATCCCGGACGCCTTTCGCGGTTTGAGTTGCTCCAGCAGCTTACCCAGAGTTTCTGGCGCCGCTGGCACCTTGAATATTTACACATTTTGCAACAGCGCGTTAAGTGGTCAGATAAGACAAACCCACCGAGGGTTGGAGACCTCGTGTTAGTGAAGGACCCAAACCTGCCACCCTTACGTTGGCGTCGCGGACGCATTGTCCAACTTACTCTAGGGTCTGATGGTGTGCCCAGGTTTGCTGAGGTCCTAGTTGGGGATTCTGTTTTGAAGCGCGCGGTCGCTACTCTTTCTCGCCTCCCTTTAGACTGATTTGGCGGACAGTCCGGGACTGTCCGGAGCGGGGGGATGTTCACGCTCGAGGAAGAGCGAGTGGCGGCACTGCATTCTAGTCTGTGCAGTGACAGCTTTTTTGGCGGCCGGCCGCATGTGATATGTCAGTTGAGTCGAGTCGAAATGTCATGACATGCTTAGAGGTTATGTGCGGGCCGGAATAAAATATAATACACAATATTCAAGCAAATAGTGATTTGCGCGGCGCACCTAATATCGGGGTGCGAAAGCCCGCTTTGTGTTGTGCAAGGTGTCAAAATCGCGTGTGTGAGTCGTGGTGGCCTAATAGGCATTTGTAGTGCTCCGGTCTCCACCGGTGGATCCACTGCAGAACTTCAGGAGCCGCGACTTCCTTCGAGCTAGCTCAGGAAGTCCACCGGCTACGGAGGAGACGGACGGAGACAATTGGACACGGGGTAAGCCACAATGCTTTCTATGAGCGGGTAGTAGGGCATCAGCAATCAACCCAAAATTCCTTACTCGGTGAATCGCCGACGTGGTGGAGTCTACTTGGGGCACCACCAATTTGTGTTGTTCGATTACCTACCAACCTATATGAACAGCGAAAATAAGATACTTTTTTACCTCAAAGAAAACTGAGCTCCTTATTTCATGTCTAAGGGATTGAAAGTTAGTGGCAGACGAGCTAGTGGCCCACCTGATGGTAAATGGTAACCACCGCTCATGGACATCTGCAATGCCAAAGGCATAACTCAGTTTCTGCCTACCTGGAGAGAAGTGCTCTTTTTAAACCTGGTTTGAAGTTCGACATATCGTAGTGCTTAGGAAACACCGCAGCTAGGAGTTCATTCCAGAGTTTGCACGTACGTGGAAGAAATGAACGCTGAAACCGAACTATGCTAGTTCAGATCGGTTCCAGGTGGTACGGATGAACTCTGCTGCGGTGGTGGGTGGTGCGATGGTAAAAAGGGTGACGAAGCACCATTGCTAACAATTCCTCAGAGCACTCTCCATTAAAGAGCCGAAAAATAACCTTGACCTTGACTTTTTTTTTGACATTTCTGTATTTCTCAAAATTAATTAATTAATTTAATTATGTTCTATCTTGTTTGCTTTTTGACATATTATTTGACATTAATTTATTTGACATTTTATTTATTTGACATTTTATTGTGCTGTTATTTTATTTTATTTAAAATTTTATTGTGCTTTTATGTATAAGTCATTGGTCTATCTGTACTGTTAAACTTATACTAAATTGAATTAAATAAATTGAAATTGAATCAAATTTGGCAAGAAACTACTATAATCTAGCATAAATTGCAGGAAACCTCTACTAGCACTTAAGTTCAATATTGTAATTGTACAAGCTCCATGCATAGAAGTGAATGTTTTCTACATTTACTCATTCAGGTTGGCAATCTGCTTGTTTGGCTACATTCTTATATAAAAAATAAGCTAAACATCTTTCGTTGTTATCGAAGAAGCTCACATTATACATTTTCGCAACATCAGGCTTTATTAACGTATTATTTAAAAGAAATCATCCGGTGTGGAGAATGCCGATCCTCGTGCCGAAACAGTTTCATATTCAAGTAATCTTTAACTGTGTAGTCCTTTTGTAAGTAGTCTCAATTTTAAGTACTTTTAAATTTAAGAATTGGTTCAAATTGGTCGTTCTATTGTATTTTTGTAATAAAATATTTTTTTATATGAAATAACCACGATCTTCTCCTAAATCCTTTAATTGTTGCTTCCATCGAAGATTTCGATTTCCTATTTAAATTGTTTAATTGTTCAACGCACCATTGTTTGATTTAAAAGCGGACCCACAAACAGTTATCATTGATGGACTCTTCGAAGCATTAGATGCTATTTTAAGTTCAGTAATTAATGATGGCGTTGAAATTGAGAAGATTCGGTGAATTGTTTGACTTATAATTGTGGTGTTTTACAATCTTGTGGCTGGGTAAGATTCCGAATTCTAATGGCAGCATTATTTCTAATTGGTTATTGAAGCATTTTTTTCTTTTATAACACTTATCATGATGCAAAACTGTCAGATCTCAAGTTGTGCAGCTTAAGTTTTGATCTTTTAAAGAGGAGGAGGTTTTGTACATGCGAATATTTATATGTAATTTAAATATATCTGCATATAAAGAAAATAATAATTATTGAAAAATGTTTTCATAAATTTCATAAACCATCAATAATACTTAACAGTCTATCAAGATTATACTCGTATATAGATATAGTTTCAATTTTGACTAAATACAAAAAGAACCTAGTCGATCTGTACTTGTTGGCGTCCTTTGTCAGTTTTTTTTTTATATAATAATAATCTTTATTATCAGACAAAATAGTTCATAGGTACCTACAGTACAGTGCTTTGATATCAAAAATTTGTTAGTATTAAAAATTTGTTGGTTTTTTTTAAGTATTTGGTGCTAGTTGAAATACGGTGCCAGATTTTCGTGTGACTTTATACCGAACCTATTCTTTTTCCATGCAGTTATGAGTCACTCCGTGCCTCAGTGGTTCTGTTTGTTTTATTGAGTATTTTTTATATGTGCTGCGTATCTCGCTTCTGTATATAAATTAAATTTCATTAATCCATTGATACTTCAGTACGTGAGATGCACACATCTTTCTTATTTTAAAATCTTTCCTCACTTATGAGGTTTACTTAAAACATCATTGTCGCTTGATCCAGGTTATTGTAATAAAAATACTCAACCAAACAATTCCAACAAATCGAAAGTCTCATCTGTTTGTAAGGTCCGCCAGTTTTTGCAGTGAATAGCGACTTCGAGAGCCATTCTGTCCGCTCAGAGCTCTTGAGCAACGCTTGACCCAGCAGCAACATAATTTCAACAGGCACTTTGGCGTTAGTTTATTTTGTAACGGGCTGTGAGTAGCTAGTAAGTTTTTATGTTCTACTATATTTTTTTATTTACCACGGTGATATTTTTGACTCCGATCTTACCTCTTAAGTTGTAGCGTGAAGAAGTGCAGTAACTTAGTAGTGCAGTGGTTAGGGAGGATAAATGAAGCACCAAGATTTTGTCACTGATAATATATTCACCACCGTTATAATTAATTATCTCTATCTCTATATATAATAAAATCGTAGGGGTACAAAAATCTGTAATTGCAAAATATTAAGAAAAAAAATACACAGGTCGCCTTAAAATCATTAGCAGAACACGATAGAATAGTTTTTAAAAAAATTGTTTGTTTGTTGGTTTGTTTGTTTGTTTGTTTATTTGTTTGTTTGTCTGTTTGTCCGGAAAGATCTCCGAAACTACTGGACAGAATTTGATATGGCTTACACCACAATGCTTAAAATTTTCCGGAAGAACATTTAGGCATAATTTCATTTGCTTAAATTCACTTTTTATTTTTATTCAAAAAATACCATATTAAATTTTTGATGACAAGTATGTAGAAAATCAACATGGCGCACGTGAAATTATTTTGACAAGTCTGTCACATAGTACAGAGAGAAGGTATTTTCTTCCACGAAGGAAAGGCAATGGAACTACGCCATACAGCCTGATCTTAAGTAATTGGATTTCGAAAATTGTAAGGCAGGAATGAAGTGTTTCACATAGTACAAATAAAATTTAATATTGTCTGTTAATGGCTGTGCCCAACTGGATTTCGCCAACCAAATTGTCTTTTTCTTATGTCGTACCGTGGTGGTAAGGCAAAAAGATCAAGCCATACAAGCAATGTATAAAGCATTTTTTATGATAATACTTATCGAGTGACCATAAAATTTGTAGATTGGTTTAATTCTTGACTAATTTTCACCAAATCGGTACAATTTTTGAAATATTTGAAATGTTAAAAAATGAGGATACTCTTTTCAAGGTATTTTGAAAGGTGTTATATGTTTTTACATTAGGACTAAGGAATCAAACTCTTTCATCCATTTAAAACTATTAAAAGTAATAGATTAATATTTATAATTAAAAAAATATCTGACTGCAATATTCTGGGTTACGCGTAGAGGGACGGGACGGGACTCTTGATCCTAATGTCTAAAATGACGGATCACATTTTTTTGGATCCACCCATGGAACATGGATATCGAACGAAGAACCTAAAGAATAGAACACATTGAACCTAGCCACGTTGACTAAATTTGACATGACTGCCGATAAAGTTCGTTTCCAAACCCAGCGATATGCATATCAAATGAAAGGCCTTGATGAGTAGAGCACTATGAACATAGGAAAATCGCCCTAAATTCAACATGGCCGCCGCTCAAATAAAACGGATAAAAGTTCGTTTCCAAACCCAGCAATATGGGTATCAAATGAAAGGCATTGATGAGTAGAGCACTATGAACCTAGCAACATTGACATAAATTCAACATGACCGCCGCTCAAAAAAGGTGGATAAAAGTTAGTTTCCAAACCAAGCAATATGGGTATCAAATGAAAGGCATTGATGAGTAGAGCACTATGAACCTAGCAACATTGACATAAATTCAACATGGCCGCCGCTCAAAAAGGTGGAATAAAGTTATTTTCCAAACCTAGCAATATGGGTATTAAATGAAAGGCATTGATGAGTAGAGCACTATGAACCTAGCAACATTGACATAAATTCAACATGGCCGCCGCTCAAAAAAGGTGGAATAAAGTTAGTTTCCAAGCCTAGCAATATGGGTATCAAATGAAAGGCCTTGAAGAGTAGAGCACTAGGTACCTAGGAAAATCGACCTAAATTCAACATGGCCGCCGCTCGAAAAAAAAAAAGATAAAAGTTCGTTTTCAAATCCAGCAATATGGGTATCAAATGAAAGGCCCTTATGAGTAGAGCACTATGAACCTAGCAACAGTGACATAAATTCAACATAGCCGCCGCTCTAAAAAGAAGAATAATAGTTCGTTTCCAAACCTAGCAATATGGGTATCAACTGAAAGGCCTAAAAGAGTAGAGCATTATGAACTAAGGAAAATTGCCCTAAATTAAACATGGCAGCCGCTCAAAAAATGGATAAAAGTTCGTTTTCAAACCCAGCAATATGGGTATCAAATAAAAGGCTTTGATAAGTAGAGCACTATGAAACTAGCAACATTGACATAAATTCAACATGGCCGCCGCTTAAAAAAGATAGATAAAAGTTCGTTTCCAAACCTAGCAATATGGGTATCAAATGAAAGGCCTTGAAGAGTAGAGCATTAGGAACCTAGCAAAATCGACCTAAATTCAACATGGCTGCCGCTCAAAAAAAAGGATAAAAGTTCGTTTCCAAACCTAGCAATATGGGTATCAAATGAAAAGCCTAAAAGAGTAGAGCATTATGAACTTAGGCAAATTGCTATAAATTCAACATGGCCGTCGCTCAAAAAATGGATAATAATTCGTTTCCAAAGCCAGCAATATGGGTCTCAAATGAAAGGCCTTGATGAGTAGAGCACTATGAACCTAGCAACACATAAATAAATTCAACATGGCCGCCGCTCAATAAAGGTGGATAAAAGTTCGTTTTCTAATCTAGCAATATAGGTATCAAATGAAAGGTCTTCAAGAGTAGAGCACTATGGACCTAGCAATATTGACGTAAATTCGACATGGCCACCGCTCAAAAAAGGTGGATAAAAGTTCGTTTCCAAACCTAGCAATATAGGTATCAAATGAAAGACATTGAAAAGTAGAGCACTATGAACCTAGGAAAATAGCACAAAATTCAATATGGCCGCTGCTCAAAAAAAAACTGATAAAAGTTCGTTTCTAAGCCCAGCAATATGGGTATCAAATGAAAGGCCTTGATCAGTAGAGCACTATGAACGTAGCAACATTGACGTAAATTCAACATCATCATCTATACCGTCTGTCGTTCTCTGCTGGTTGTGTGCCGAAATCTTGGAAAGAGGCCAATGTCCAGCCGGTTCCCAAAAAGGGAGATCGTTCTGATCCGGCTAACTATCGCCCTATAGCCGTCACTTCCATTTTGTGTAAAATCATGGAGAGGATCCTTAACACCCAGCTGATCCGTTACCTGGAAGGTCACTCGTTGCTTAATGACCGTCAGTATGGGTTTCGTCCTAAACGGTCAACAGGTGACCTTCTAGCGTTCCTTTTGCACAAATGGGGTGAATCTATCGATAAGCGCGGCGAGTCTGTGGCTATTAGTCTCGACATCGCCAAAGCTTTTGATAGAGTCTGGCACAAGGCTCTCCTTTCCAAGCTTCCGGCATACGGATTGCCCGCTCAGTTCTGTACGTGGATTGCCAGCTTCCTCCACGAGCGTAGAATTCGCGTTGTCGTTGACGGCTGCGCTTCGCGGTTCGTGGCAGTGAATGCTGGTGTTCCACAAGGCTCCGTTCTATCGCCAACATTGTTTCTTCTGCATATCAATGACATGCTTTCCTTGGGAAGTATACATTGCTATGCAGACGACAGTACAGTGCATGGGGGATATCACGGAAGCTCAGGGGCTGCTCGTGGCAATATTGATAGGGAGAGGCAGAATCTTATCATTGAGCTCAACAGGACGCTGGACCTCATCTCCGAATGGGGTTCCAACAATCTTGTCGAGTTCAATGCTAAGAAAACACAGGTGTGCGCGTTCTCGGCGAAAAGGTCACCTTTCCTCCCCCCTCCTTCTCTTCAGGGCACAACCCTTCACACACAGAGTAACATCACCTTGCTGGGAATGAACATTCGCTGCGATCTGAACCCCAGAGACTACATCGAATCCGTTATAACTGCTGCCTCACGGAAACTCGGTGTCCTAAACAAGGTGCGTAGGTATTTTGCGCCGGACCAACTATGCCTGTTGTATAAAACTCAGGTTAGGTCTTGCGTGGAATATTGCTCGCACCTTTGGGACGGCTCCACTCAGTACCTCCTCGATGCTCTGGACAGATTGCAGCGTCGCGCTATTCGAATAATTGGCGATGTAGAGGCAACTAACACCCTCGAGCCTCTACAACTTCGTCGTGACATCGCCTCTCTTAGCGCCTTTTACCGAATGTTCCATGGGGAATGCTCTGAGGAGCTCTTTAACCTTATCCCTCCCTATCCATTCCTTAACAGAAACACGCGTAAGGGCCTTCGGAGTCATCCGTACACTGTGTCCTCCTTTTCACACCGTACCAAGAAATTCCAAGATTCCTTCTTCTGTCGTTCATCCCATACTTGGAATTCTCTACCTGCGCACGTGTTTCCTCCATCCTACAACATGGGTTCCTTCAAAAGAGGTGTGAAAAAGCATCTTTTAGGCCGGCAAGGGGCGGGCAGGTAGGATAGTGGATGTCGTCCCTACTCTATCTGTCAACTCATTTGGGCCTCTTTCACCGCTTAACATCAGGCGGGAGGAGGTCATTTGCCGGGCCTTACATAAAAAAAAAAAAAAAAAAACATGGCCGCCGCTCAAAAAAGACAGATAACAGTTGCTTTTCAAACCCAGCAATAGGGGTATTAAATGAAAGTAGGCCCTGAAGGGTACCTAGAGCAGCCATGCTCTAAGTGTGTTCCGCGGAACCCTCGGACTCCCCGCTACACAATAAGGGTTCCGCAATAATTTAGAAAAATCAAAACACCCTCTGTTGTGGAGCGTGAAGCTAAGTGGACTGTATATGGAGTAAATGAAATGGAGACAAGATTTCGAGCAATATAATATAATAATTTAAAATACACAAAAACAAGGACCTCACTCAAACAATATAAATTTGGCAACTAACTTCAAAAAAGAGAAGTCAAATAAAATACATATAAAAACAATGTCATATAAAAAGAGGCCAGTCACCAACATGCCGGACCCCCAGTGCAACGCTACTGATCGGTGGTGACTGGCCGAGACTCAGCTTCGAGTAAAATAAGTTTTCGGGCCGGTCGGCGTAGTATACCCCCTCTCGTACAGACATCTACTACGCGGACCGCTCCGTCCTGACCGGGGTAGGCTTTAACTACTCTTCCTAGGGGCCACAGACCACGAGGAAGGGACGGATCAGCGATGAGGACCACATCACCCTCTCCTAGCGTAGGTGCGTCGCTAGCTGGTACTCTTGGTCGTAGCGTGGGTAAATATTCACGTAGCCATCGCGCCCAAAAGTGGTCTGCAAGCCGTAAGACTCTTCGCCAGTCGCATCTCCGCACTAAGTCTGCGTCTGTAAGCGTGCATGTCCATGGTGCTACTGATGACGTGCCGAGGATAAAATGGAACGGTGTGATTGCTTCGGGAGCATCGGCTGAAGATGGGACGTATGTGAGGGGTCTGGAGTTAATAATTGCTTCGGCTTCGTGTATAAAAGGTGGTTAACACATCTTCCTTCAAGGATTTATTTTGTTTATGCAAAAATTGAATAATGACCAAAGATAATTGCAAATGTCACTGACGTGACGTGAAACGACGTTGACGTTGACACTTGACGTTGATATTGTGAAATTAATTGACAAAGTTGTTGTAATTATGATTTTAGTTGTGCAATTTGTGTTAAAACTACAGTGAAACCAAAGTGTTTTTGCAAAATTAGTGTTTTATGAAATTTTAAGAAAAAACGGTGTTACAATAGCCATTGAAGTGACTGGCGATAAGATAGTGTTGCTATAATGACAGTAAGTAAAGTAGTATTAAGGCGCATAGTGCTCCCAATGACCTTGCGTCGATCGTCCCGCACTGATAACATAGGAGTGAGTGAGTGAGAGTGAGGGGAATATTCAAGCAAACCTTTACGCGTAAGATGAATTATTCCAATAAAAAAATTATAAAGGCGAATAAGAAAAATGTAAAAAGACCATCCCCTAGAATATTGTTCACTTTATTTATTGAAATCGAAAGTATGTGATTTAACCTAATATTTAGGAAGCCATTAGGTTTATAGTTTTAAAATCGAGGCATGTTTGAGTCACATTTTAACCATGTTTTAATTAATTTATCAAAAAATTTAAAAGACCATCCTCTAAAATATGCGGTGAATAATAACATATCTTTTTTAAAGATTTTTTTATTCAATATTTATAAAGAGAACCGGTTTTTTCTGCAGTGATTTTTTATGATTGACGTTACTATGCGCCTTAAGGCCAAACATATCTTAGATACTAATGAGAACCAAACAAGGCCAAATACTTTTTTTGGATAATGACATACTGTGGGTTGTTAATTAATAAATTAGTCACTAATTTTGAGTTTCTGAACTATGTCCGCTCTCATTTTTTTTATTGCGAGCGAATGAGATGTAGCCATCTCCTTCCCCTGAAGTGAACTACCCATGTATCCTCTCTCACTTCCCCACACATCACTGGCGGTGTCACCACAATTTAACCCAGTCCCTTTGAACAAATTAGGTTTATAGTACAAGCTAGCTTTACGTCCTTCAGCTTCACCTGCGTTATTTTCATCTTCACCGTGGAAATTCTTTATTTTCCCGTAGTAAAAACAATTCAAACTATAACTCTGAAGCTTTTTAAAGTAGTTCCATTAAAACACGGTAACTATGTAGTATAATACTGACGGCGAGTGCTTAGATTAAGCTTTTATATTAAGTTTTTAGTGTAATGATTGTATTATTTAGATTCAGTTTTTTTAGGCTACTTATATTTTTTAAGGTTATTAGTATAATATACATACATGTTTAGTTTAGTACTATCACATTGTTATCTCCAATAAAATGTCTAGTAATAATGGATCAATCTATTGTAAAAATATTTTAGGAACCACTAGTATAATTGAAGTGTAATATGCAAAAAAAAAACAAATTTTCCAGTCCTCTTTCACCTTTGTAAAGGGAATAATTTAAAAAAAGCTTCAACATGGGTCACTCATTTCAATTTATTAGCCTAAATAAAAAGGTTCATGCTTTAATCATGAGAAATAACAAAGTACTTTCTAATTTCTATTCCATATTTTACCACCTTAGAAATTCAACCTGAATTTCCATAAACCCTTTCTTGGTGGATGCTGGGCGCTGGCGTTATAAAAGTAATTCGCGGGCCAAACTTTATTTGTCCAGCTTCAATAGTGAATTATCATCCATGTTAAATCAGTCGGAACATGTAATAATAATTATATTATTATATTACTATTAGGCTATTAAGTAATTTACACCTAATTACAGTGTTGCATTTATTTTATAACGTTACCTACTTAAGACACATTCAACACAAACCTCGACAAATTATTTTTTATCTGTATATGAGTTAAAAAATCAATCGACAACGTGTCTATTTGAACACATAGAAGTCTTGTACAAGGCAACGATTTCGGTTACATATTCTTTCAGTGAATCAGGCTTTATGTATAACAATCACTCATGCTTAGATATATGTAACTCGACACAGCTCGAAGGCCTCGCCTGTCGAAGCTGGCCATCCGGGGCTGACGGACGGCCGGGGAGCGATTGATGGGGGTCTATTGCTGATAGACCTACACTCTGCGTCTACGAATATCGGCAGCTCTACGCTCATTATTGATCAACATAAGTACTGAAAATGTTATACATATAATTTTTATCATCTCTGACGTCTAGTGGTTGATACTGCTTCGGATCTTATCCGTCCGATTCCCCAAATTCGATTACCCTAAAAATATGTAGCCTAGCTACATATTTTAGGGTTCCGTAGCCAAATAGCAAAAAACGGAACCATTATAGATTCGTCATGTCTGTCTGTCTGTCCGTCCGTATGTCACAGCCACTTTTCTCCGAAACTATAAGAAGTACACTGTTGAAACTTGGTAAGTAAATGTATTCTGTGTACCGCATTAAGATTTTCATACAAAAATAGAAAAAAGCAATAATTTTGGGGGTTCCCCATACATAGAACTGAAACTCTAATTTTTTTTTTTCATTAAACCCATACGTGTGGGATATCTATGGATAGGTCTTCAAAAATCATATTGAGGTTTTTAATATCATTGTTTTCTAAACTGAATAGTTTGCGCGAGAGACACGTCCAAAGTGGTAAAATGTGTCCCCCCCCCCCTGTAACTTCTAAAATAAGAGAATGATAAAACTAAAAAAAATATATGATGTACATTACCATGCAAACTTCCACCGAAAATTGGTTCGAACGAGATCTAGTAAGTAGTTTTTTTAATACGTCATAAATCCTACGGAACCCTTCATGGGCGAGTCCGACTCGCGCTTGGCCGGTTTTTTGCTTAGTATGGCGGTATTTGCTAATAATGTTAATAAACATTGATGCGTTGTAAGATAGCCAGTTCCTCAGATGTTATAGTTAAATTCGCTTCCGTCTTCGATCTTAACCTCACTTATCATCAGTTCAGATGAAGGACAAAAAAAGTATTAAAAAATTAAGGTCCATACAGGGGTCGGCAAGTAGTTATTAGTGGGGTCCGGATAGTGTTAAATTTTTTTATCGAGGTCCAGAAAACAAACTGATCATGATTAAATGCTACTTATTTGGTTTCAACGGTATTATTAAAATATTAGTAGATATTATTTATCGCCATAAAATTTGCAAACAATACCAAGAAACATTTGAAATAGCAATAACAATGTTCCGAGCCCGGGTGAGCTTTTGTAATATTACAAACATAACAAGAAATTAAACTACTTTTGAAGAACACAATAACTAATCAGAAGGCCTAGCACGGCGCGTGGACTATAGAAGAGGAAGTTACTAACCCTCGTCCTGTTTCGCGTAATTTTTTTTTTTTTTTTTGGATGGCCTGGCAGATGACCTCCTCCCGCCTGATGTTAAGCGGTGAAAGAGGCCCAAATGAGTTGACAGATAAGAGTAGGGACGACATCCACTCTCCTACCTGCCCGCCCCTTGCCGGCCCAAAGGATGCTTTTTCACGCCTCTTTTGAAGGAACCCATGTTGTAGGATGGAGGAAACACGTGCGCAGGTAGAGAATTCCAAGTGTGGGATGAACGACAGAAGAAGGAATGTTGGAATTTCTTGGTACGGTGTGAAAAGAAGGACACAGTGTACGGATGACTCCGAAGGCCCTTACGCGTGTTTCTGTTAAGGAATGGAGAGGGAGGGATAAGGTTAAAGAGCTCCTCAGAGCATTCCCCATGGAACAATCGGTAAAAGGCGCTAAGAGAGGCGATGTCACGACGAAGTTGTAGAGGCTCGAGGGTGTTAGTTGCCTCTACATCGCCAATTATGCGAATAGCGCGACGCTGCAATCTGTCCAGAGCATCGAGGAGGTACTGAGCGGAGCCGTCCCAAAGGTGCGAGCAATATTCCACGCAAGACCTAACCTGAGTTTTATACAACAAGCATAGTTGGTCCGGCGCAAAATACCTACGCACCTTGTTCAGGACACCGAGTTTCTGTGAGGCAGTAGTTATGACGGATTCGATGTAATCTCTGGGGTTCAGATCGCAGCGAATGATCATTCCGAGCAAGGTGATGTTGCTCTGTGTGTGAAGGGTTGTGCCCTGGAGAGAAGGAAGGGGGAGGAAAGGTGACCTTTTCGCCGAGAATGCGCACACCTGTGTTTTCTTAGCATTGAACTCAACAAGATTGTTGGAGCCCCATTCGGAGACGAGGTCCAGCGTCCTGTTGAGCTCAATGATAAGATTCTGCCTTTCCCTACCAATATCACCGCGAGCAGCCCCTGAGCTTCCGTGATATCCCCCATGCACTGTACTGTCATCTGCATAGCAATGTATAGCTCCCAAGGAAAGGATATCATTGATATGCAGAAGAAACAATGTGGGGGATAGAACGGAGCCTTGCGGAACTCCAGCGTTCACTGCCACGAACCGCAAAGCACAGCCGTCAACGACAACGCGAATTCTACGCTCGTGGAGGAAGCTGGCAATCCACGTACAGAACTGCGCGGGTAATCCGTATGCCGGAAGCTTGGAAAGAAGAGCCTTGTGCCAGACTCTATCAAAAGCTTTGGCGATGTCGAGACTATTAGCCACCGATTCGCCGCGCTTATCGATAGATTCACCCCATTTGTGCAAAAGGAACGCTAGAAGGTCACCTGTTGACCGTTTAGGACGAAACCCATACTGTCGGTCATTAAGTAACGAGTGACCTTCCAGGTAACGGATCAGCTGGGTATTAAGGATCCTCTCCATGATTTTACACAAACTGGAAGTGACGGCTATAGGACGATAGTTAGCCGGATCAGAACGATCTCCCTTTTTGGGAACCGGCTGGACATTGGCCTCTTTCCAAGATTTCGGCACACAACCAGCAGAGAAAGACAGACGGTATAGACGCGTAAGGACCGGAGTCAACTCCGCTGCACACTTCTTAAGAACAATCGCAGGAATGCCGTCTGGGCCACTTGCTTTTCGAGTATCGATCGACTGGAGCTCCGCCCGCACATCACGCTGTCTGATACGGATATCGGGCATGGTGCTGCCACAATGGGACAGTTTCGGAGGTTGTGTACCACAGTCATCGACACGGGAATGAGTCGCGAAGAGTTTTGCCAGGAGGTCGGCTTTCTCCTGCGGCTGATGAGCAAGTGAGCCATCGGCATGTCTCAGCGGTGGCAGCGAGGGTTGGCAGAAGTTTGATTGCACAGCTTTGGCCAGGCGCCAAAAAGAACGGCTACCCGTAGGGTGCGATAGCAGTTCCTGGCCCACTTGTGCAATGCGCTGAGCATCCGCTCTAATGTAAGCCCTCTTACACAGCTTGGTGGCATTATTGTAGGCTGTTTTCAGTAGACTTGTATTGGGATCCTTAGATGCTCGGCCTCTGATCCAAGCGTGGTAAGCCAGCTGTTTGTTTTCAACAGCAGAGGCGCACTCGCGATTGAACCAGAGGTTACGTCTGCCTCTACTGACGAGATTGGAATGCGGAATATAATATTCCACTCCTAGTATGATCTCGTCAGCAACAGAGGCAGCGCAGGAGTCCGGATCCATCCTATTGAAACAGCGCTGCCACCAAGGAACAGATGCGTAATAATCCCGTATACCGTCCCAATCTGCTGACGCATAGTGCCACAGACGGCGTGCTGCAACCACAGGTGACGGTCGCGACGCCTGAGGCACTGTGACGGATACCAGACAGTGATCCGAAGATCCTAGTGGAGCTCGAATCACCACCTGATATCCGTCAGGGCGATTTGTCAGCAGAAGGTCCAATAAAGAGGGCGCTTGACCGATATACCTGGTACCCTGGTGTGCTGGGTGACCAATTGTGTCAGGTCGTGCGTGAGAGCGAATGCGTGGGCAGTCCTACCCGCATGGTCAGTTTTAGAGGAACTTAACCACAACTCGTGGTGAGCATTGAAGTCCCCTAAAAACACCAGCTCGGCGGAAGGAAATCGCTCCTGCGCGTCATCTGCCACCCGACTTAGATATTCAAAAAGTCGAGTTGTCTCCAAGTCACCACGATGGGAACGGTAGACGCAGACGTAGACACGGCAATGAGTGCCAAAATCAACGTGTACCGCAAGGATGGAAAAGGAAGGTTCCTCCAAACAGCGCAGGCGACGACAGCAAACATCCGCCCGGACGAACAAGCAAACACCAGCCTTCGCCTTGAAGGACTCCTCAAGAGCGTAGCCGGGGTAATTAAGGTAGCCTGTATCGGCCGGGCAGATAATTTGCGTCTCCGTCAAAAACAGCATTGCTGGACGGGCTGTCTCGAGATGGTGGTGGACAGCTAAGAGGTTAGAATGGAGCCCGCGGATGTTAGCGAGCCCCACCTCGAATAATGGTGTTTTGGTGGGATAATGCACCGCTGTACGACCTGTCTTAATATTTTGCGCTGCCATAATTATTGGAGTGAGAGGCGTGAAACTGAGGTGTCCTTGCCGCGTTTCGCATAGTTAATGTGTGTAGGCCTGTTTCGCCAGGGAACAGCCGACAGCTGATTTGCGCTGACCCTCCGCACGGAAGGGCCCCCGAACCCCCCCGGAAGTGGTCGCCGGGACCCACCGTCCGGTCACCAACCGGCACGACGGACCACTCCGAAATTATGCGTGGCATGGTGGGGTAGCCTCACGGACTGGTTAGGTCCGCTTGGGCCCCTGTACTATACCACGGGCGGCCAGCGGAACAGCCGTTTCTTCGGGTCTTCCTGGGCGGAGGGTCAACGCAGTCAACCTGGCACTGGTTCGACGGAAGCCCGCACAAACCATACGAATCGCAGCAACGACCCCTCAAGCTCTGGCTGTGCGCAGACTGATCCCGAAACGCGGACAAAAATGGCCACTTGACGGGTTTTACATCATGCGCACGGTGGTCGCTAGCCAGTCGGGTTTTTCAAGCCCTACCACCAGAAGTTGGTCACTCGATTAGCACCACCCGGGGATCACGTGTAGGGTCTCGAGGGTAAAACCTACGGACGTGAGCGACTCCAATCCCTCATTGTTATATGAGAGAGCGAGAAGAAACATGTTATTTGTCTCTTGTCCCGTTTTATCCACGGTCCGTGCTACGCCTGCAAGAAAACAAATGACGTATGAGTATTTTACAACATTTGACGGTCCGAGTTTAAACCTTGCTGATACACAACGGTCCGCCTGTTGCTGACCGTTGGTGTGTCCCACAAAGGTAACAGATTCAATATCCCTATATTTAAATTCAGCGAATGATTCCCTTTCATATTTGACCTTATCGTCACTTAGCGTTTGCGCGTTCCTCATTACATTGCTTTCCACGGTGCAAGTTTTAAATAGTGGATAGCGCATATTATATGGGAGCTGTCACGTCACCACGTATCTCTGTATGCTGTTCATACATTCCCGCAAGATTTTACAGCAAGATATGTACCGAAGAGCGGAAGAGCTTAGAGAGTAACCCAGTCCTTCAAGCCCTGTCGAATGCGGAAACCGATTGAATTGTTCGACTTTGATGAATCTCCGCGATTCGCTAATGAAAACGGTTGGATGTGCGAGCACACGAGAACCAAAATGTAAGTACGAGCATCCAAGTAATTATACTTATTTGCGGCTCGCCCGAGCATGCTCGGTTAAACGGTTGGATGCTTAGAGCAAAGCAGGGTCAGCGTGATTGACTAAGGATACTTCAGTACTAATATTTATTCTGTGCTAAGACTTAACTTAGGGTAGGCTTGAGCCCCTCGGTGGGGACGTGTATGAGCTGTGATAATGACAATGATGACAAAACGCGTTTATTGCGTTACCGCTTTACGGAACAGGGAGAGTATGTAGCATTAAGGCGCGTCCCCATTGCGAGCCGCTCGGCCGCGGGGAGCCGCGAGGCTCGGCGTCATGAAATTTTTTGTATTCCTGTGCAGCGCGTCCACACTATAAGGCTCAGCCTCGCGGCTAGGCCTCGCGGAGCCGCACGGCCCTAGTAGGGACGCTCCTTTAGTGGTATAATAACTTAATATTATTCGATTACATTACGACGTAGTGAGAAATTCAGTGCATTGGTGCAATGACTACCTAAGCACCCATACTGCCGGTACAAGCACTGACAACATCTATACCACTGAGCTCTGATGACGTCACTCATACAGCAACATAATGACGTCATGTGGCTATGATTTTCCGAAGGTGGAGGTACTTCCAAAACCGGACTATCTATTACACTGATATCAGCTAAGGTTGACTACAGACTAAAGGGCGACTCTATCCGCTTTATTACTTGTCTTATGTCTTATTACAAAATTGCTTTAAGCTAGGACTAAGTTAACGCTGCCTGTATCTATGTATATTAAAACAAGTGAAAGCACACTAAGTTTAAACCAAGACTAACATTAGACCAGGTTTACACCAGGTTTTGTAATAAGACGGTAAAAGTTCGTATTCAAAGTTTTGATCTCGAAGTCAGCTGTTCAACGCAGCGAGAGCGTGCATGCTTTGGTGACGTTGATGACAGTGTGCGAAGTGCTTGTTTTATCGAGCTTTACTCGATCACACGCATCGAACGCGTAAACGCGAATTTGTATGGAATTAGAGCAGCGCCATCTAGTGGTCACTAGATGAAGCTGTCTCATTCCATAGCAGCTACTAGATGGCGCTGTTCTAATTCCATACAAATTCGCGTTAACGCGTTCGATGCGTACGATCGCGTAGAGCTCGATAAAACTCATACTAGGCACTCTGTACGCATAGATGAACAGCGATTTTTACACTCAACAATTATTACAGACTCAGAGAGTAGCACTCCTGACACTTTACCGACAGGAACATTATTTCGCCGAGGAAGACAAGGACTCGGATATTCAATTTACTCGATTCCCACGAAGCGTAAAGCTGACGCGGGCTGAACCATGGCACTTGATAAATAATCGAATATCCGAATCCCGGGGTGACTAACCGTCAGGACGCGCACTTTGTAACCATTACCTTCCGTGGCACTGACACAGCTTAACCCTCGATAGATGGGCGCGAATTCCCCTGTAACGTCACAAAATGGCCTGTAATTCCACGAACAAGGAAAGGGTGTGCCTCAGCAATTTGATAAAGGGCCGCCCTTTTTATGAAAACCCCCAAACCTCCGGGAGAACGGCGGGCGAGTTTGATAAATATTACTTCTGTTTATTTGGCCGCTGACTTCATACGCGGTTGGGGATGACGCGTGACGAATGGACGGTGACCGGGAAAAAATCGTGGACGTCATCCGGGGCGGCCTCGTTCCGAGTTACAAATGTTTGCGCCGCGACCCTAATAACATAATAACGATACAAGGGCCCGGTATTGGCTGCGTCGAGGGCATCCTCAGCTCTCTGAAAACGACTCATCTTTGAACGCTTTGTGTGGTTCGAGTTGAAGCGAAAATTGGTCGCAGAACGTCTAATTAAATCTTTCTTCAGTTTCGATATAGGGCTGCAATCATTGTAGGAACAAACGTTTTAAGTTTTGATCTGCAACGCGGAACAGGGGAGCGGGCAATATTTTCTTAATGTCCGTCTGGTAGATTACTGAAAATATTTTTTTCTTTTTAAGGTTCCGAATCTGACTCAGAGGAAAAAAAACGGAACTCTTATTCTAGGCTACTTTCTATCCCGAACTTTAATGATTTCTTCATGAAATAACACGCACACAAGCGCACATACACGCACACATACACATAACCCGTCCCCACACGTACACCTACGTACAATACAACCACGTAAATCTTGGCGGTTGGGAGGACATCGATAGCAATAGAATAATGCACCATTGTTTTCACAACATTTTAATATACACAGTGTACCTGAAGATATGCTGTAACTTAGGCCTGTTACTAAGATTATCAAGTTGAACAAATGTCACTATGGGGCCAACTTTGAAATCCCGAAAAAAATTTACTGTGCCATATTTCGGTCTAGTAGGGTCTTAAGCTTTTCTATGAAGCAGCTATTTTTTTTCGCGATTTTAGTATTGGTCTAATAGTGAAATTTACAGTTGGATGGTCTGAATAACAGGCTCAAGTTAATGCATATCCTCAGGAACACGGTGTATAATTCTTATGATTTCTACTGTACGAATTTTCAAAAAAGCGATGAGACGTTTGAGAATTACTACTTTCATTATAAGTCTCCTTATTATTATCGTTTCTATCTATTGCTTCGGTGTGTGCTATCTATTGCGTCGTTGTAGTACTGTGAACCTGTCCTATCCAGACACTAGTATATGCACTTCTCTAGATACAGGTTAGTTCCTATTTCTAGGGTAGACACTTAGTGACTGGGCGCTAATGAATATCCACTGTACGATTCTTCATGAGATGAACTGCCGTCTTCGAACATTTTTTTTCTCGTTCTGCTCAAAAATAAGAATAATTATGGAAAACGTTAATATGGCTTCTCTGGAGAGCACACGCTACGTCGCCTATTAACTAATTTGTGACGTCGCGCACGCAGCCGATACCTCCTCTGCGTGACGTGTGCGGCACCGCTTCAACCGGTGTGACAGTGCTGGTACGCACACGTCGCGCGCACGCGCACGTCACGTCGCACGCACGCAGTTGGTTTGACCCAGCCTTTAACTTGCAAGACTTTATTATAGAGACCGGGACAGGTGAAGGTAAATAAATTTATAGTAAAAACATATTTATCTAAACAAGCTTTTATTTTTACCATATGGGTAGTCACCGGGACAGGTGAAAGTAAATAAAAGGTTGTAATAAAAGCTTGTAATGAAAGCGGGCGGAACTTTTTGAGGAATCGTAAGAGATGCCTAAAGTGAGATTGGACCATTACCTGCACTGTTGATATAGTGCGGGTACTTGGAGTATCAGATATAGTATAAGTATCAGAGCCACTTCCGCTGATACGAATCGTTGAAAGTGATAAGCTCACTTTCAATCGCTTTCAATAATGCCTCAAAGAACCCAATCCTGTACGTTATATTTGGAGCCCCTTACAACCTCCGTTTTTTCATAACCTAAGAATCGACGAGCAATAAAGATTACAGGCACTATAACAGCGTATGTATTTTTTTTATTGCTTTAGAAGGTAGACGAGCAAACGGCCCACCTGATGGTAAGTGGTAACCGCCGCCCATGGACTTTGCCAATATCAGGGACATAGCGAAGCCGCTGCCTACTAATAATACTCTTCTTAAATCTCGCTTGAAAATAGACATGTATAGCGCTCGGGAAACACAACAGCAGGAAGTTCATTCCAGAGCTGGACCGTACGTGGTAGAAAAGAGCGCTGAAAGCGAACCGTGCTAGACGATATTGCTTCCAGGTAGTAAGGATGAACTGTACTGCGAACTGTAATGTATTGAATCAAAGAAAATGAACAATATTCAGTTTTCTTTGATTTCAAGTGAATGACAATGATGCAAACGCCAAATTTTAACAATTACTCGTATAGTAGGTGCTACTGGTTTTTATTAAATAAATATAACGTTTCATGCAATACTCCGTTTTAGTTTGAAAATTTTATAACGCGGAGTGATCGAGCTATTTCGTGGCGGGCAACACTGCGAATCTAATTAAAATTTTCATAGAGCCAACCGAGTTAGTGATTGTTGAAGCGTAACTGTGTTTATGCTGAGGGCGACGTTTGTGCTAATGACGTGAGCTGCATGAATCTCATTTTGTATTAAAGTTTTTCCACAAACATTTCAAGTACACAATTTTAATATTTGTTATTAATATCATTTAACATAGTATTTGTGATGCTAACTCTAACTAGAATTACTATATTGAAGAATCGCCTCCGTAGTCTAGTGGTTTAGACCAGGGCTCTTCAGACCAGACACGGTCGCAGCCAATACAAATCACTGTGTAGATTGGAAGGCCGCAGAAACAAATATAGGTTAATTATTTTTTTGCAATGAAACTTCATACGAAGCAGCAAAACTTCGTTCACTGTCGGAACTAACTTTCAAAAACATACTTGTTTGGTGAATAAGTGTTTTCTTATACTTAGCCACAATATTCATTCACCGATATACCTACTTTTTATACTTTTCTTCATGTGAAGTAGTATAATGTCGTTTAACATTGTACTCTTTATTCACAGACAAAACGTGGATACAAATCATACACTGAATTGTATTATTATTATTGCTCCAGATAAAATAATCTATTTCTGATTAAATGCATGACTTTCATCACTTACTTTTCGCTTCATCGCAGACATTATGTTTGTAATTTTGATTAAAAATGATGTAGGTATGCAACACAAAACAGCAATACGAAATCAACTACTCAAACGTTCAGATAATGATAGGATTAAACGAACTTACCTTAAGTGAAGTTCAATCCATATTATATGAAGTATTTAATCCAAGACAATAATTACTATTGTAGTACCGCCTTTTCCCACCACACAATACGCGACATTTAGAGACACCACTAAAAATATGAAAGAAAAATACACCTGGCAACTCCATCGTCACCATAGCTCATTAGTTTAGAGTATAATTGGGTTAGTAATTCATTACTTCAAAAGGGAAGGGTGGGATGCTCCTTGTCTTGGATTAAATACTTCATATAATATGGATTGAACTTCACTTAAGGTAAGTTCGTTTAATCCTATCATTATATTTATATTTAATCCAAGACAATAATTACTATTGTAGATGTTTAGAGTTTTTGATAAATAGGTAAACAACTAACTATCAATATTCAATAACATTAAATATTTATTTCATATATGTAGACAATGTTCACTAGTGTAAACAGTTGTTAATAATTATAAATTTGATAACACATTCTTTATCAAACTTTCTTAGCTAAACAGTGTAATTCAAAATATTACAGAACATGTAAGAAATCAAGAACCACCAGCCGTGGCAAAAAGGTTTGCCAATCTAATTGGGGTGGTTTGTTATAATATTTAGCAAATGTCGATAATTTATTAGATTATCCAATAGTGGGCATTGGGGATATGTCACCTAATGTGTAAACTCTTTGTAAGTTTCGGTCCCATTTCCTGATTGAAATCTAATGGGATTTCACAGTACAGTATAGACTCAATTAATTTTGCCTTAGTGAAATATTTGTACAGAAGTTAATAATGAATATCAAATACATTAAAAATAATTTAGCCTTAGCCTGTTCCACAAACAGACTACATAATCGCCACGCGAAAATGTTATAGAAATCAATCGTTTACCTTTGTAGGTATCTATTTGTACTTTGGACTGTCCCACGAACAGAGTACATAATCGCCACGCAAAAATGTTATAGAAATCAATCATTTACCTTTATAGGTACCTAGTTGTACTTTGGACTGTCCCAGGGACAGAGTACATAATCGCCACGCGAAAATGTAGAATTAACAATTCCTTAAAATCATTGATATGCCTGGATATATATATTTGTCCTTTAACTTGTCCCACGGACAGAGTACCTACATATCGCCACGCGAAAATGTAGAATTAACGATTCCCTAAAAGCATTAATGTGCTTTGATAGATATATGTCCTTTAGCCTGTCCCAAGGACAGCGTACATAATCGCCACGCGAAAATTTAAAATAGTGATTTACTGAAAATGTTTATTCGCCTTTAGAATATTATCAACAGTTAATCCTGCCCTATATGCATAATAATTTGAAGCATATTGTTTGGAGGATTATGAGTAAATAGAATATTAATATGAAAGATGAATAATATAATTAACTTTCCTCCATTATGTGCTTTAGCCATCTACTAATGGGTTGAAAAGTACTAATAACACTAAAATCTTTGTCAATTAAGGCCCGATTCCACCAACATTAACGCAAAACTGGAATAACTATATCGTTGAAAAATTTATAGCCTACATTTATTCTCCGATAACCCATTTTACGTTTCACCACATTTGGTTTAACTATTCTTCCGAATAGAGTTTTATTTTATCTGTGGCAAATTAAAATTGAACCAAATGAACGAATGAATGATAATGCTGCGAAGTTAAATATGTAGTTCATTCTCTCCGTAAATCTAATAGTTTATTAGCAGTTTATTAAACAAGTAGGATTATACGTCAGTTACAACAACTGTCACTTTTGATAGCTTGCCAATCAGCTGTTAATTAGGCGCCATATTTTTTATTTATCCTGGTATTAAATCAGTTATATCGTCAAATTCGACGGTATATATTCTATTCTCGAATAGGCTTTATTCTAAGTTTAAATATTTGGTGACATTAAAATTGACTTATCTGAGAGTAACCCATGACTTTATCCTTGGCATAAAACTTATCTGACTTTGATGAAATCGGTCCTAAGTAAATTAATTTTAACTCTATTGGAGCTATAGGCATGACTACAACAATGCCATTTTAGTAAGTTTTACTTAGCTCGCTATCGTCTCTGTCTTTCCTGCCGTCCAGACAAATCTTGCAATCGATTTTTCGAAAATTTTACGACTATTGTATTGACATAAAGTTTTCAGGAGAGCTCAGAACTCGATGACAATGGAAGATTCAAGCATTATACTCGGCTTCGTCCTCGGGATTAGCAAATATTGTAGTAACGCCTAGTGATACGCCAGTCACGCACTTTATTTGAGGGTATAAATAAAATTTAAAATGAGTCTCACGTCAACAAGGTGGGCGACCTATCCGCTCGCTTCATTCGCTTTTTAGTGCTCGCCACGATCACACTCTCGCGTCTTAAAAGTTTTTACTTTAAGTGAGGTAGTGCTTATTTATAATGCCTAAGCGGAAAAGTGAGGAGGATTGTCAAATCTGGGACACGATTCTCATGCATTCGAAAAAGTTCACATTCGTAAAAATGTTCGAAATTCGAATTTTTTTCGAAGGAACCACAGTTTGTGTATTCTCAGAATTGTGTAAGTTTAAAAAACTCGAAGTGTTACGAAGATGCCGTACACGGAGTCGTTCCAGCTTGCCCGACAGGCGTTCCCGCTCGGAGTCTCAAGGTTAGTCATTGTGTGAATAAGTGCATTTATTAGTGACTATGGCCGAAAATGTCATTTTCTGTTTGCTGCCCGTACAATGCTCGTTTGATAACGGGCAGAAGTATGATAAGTCAGCCATCTTGTTATATTCTCATAAGTACTAGAGAAACTTAATTAGTTAATGACGAATTATACCTGTAATGGTAAATTTGTCACGTTTTTATTTTTTACTGGTTTTCTCTGAAATGAAGTTTTATAATCCAATGAAATAGTTTTACGAAAACTGTTAAATAAGATTTATTTCATACCTACCTAGTGGGCTTATTTATACCCCTTTTGTATGAATTTTTATGACACTATATCTCTAAGAAGAAAGTTTACTAAATAATAGTTATTGCTACAGTGATTATTCACTAAACTGGGCTTGCGTACCTCTTTTTGGGGTTGCACTACTCAATAATAATTTTGCGAACAGTATTTTAGGATTGTTCCTTAACTGATTAGCAGTAATAATAATTATCCAATCGTAGCATGCACCTACTTTTTATGATTATATACTAAAGAATAAATACAGTATATACATAGTGGTAATGATTACCTATCCTGGTTTGCGTACTTCTCTTTGGAGCTGTACTACCTTATGGTAATGGTAACCTATCCGGGTTTGCGTACTTCTCTTTGGAGCTGTACTACCCTATAAATTAGTCTCGCGAACAGTACTTTGGTCTGTTTCATGACTAATGAAGATATCGGTGGTTTTCAGAACAAGAACGTAATAACAACGTTTTAAACCTGCAGGCCTATTACGATCTCACGGTTTTCAAATGATATCATATGATATCATAGTGCAAAGCGAAAATTATGATTTTCGGACAGATTTTTGATTATTCGTTCGTTATATGATATTGACATCATCGAAATTATGCCATAGTAATGATATCATTGGAGATCGGTAATACGATCGGAGATCGGAATGAAGCATTTCATGATTTATTATGCCATGTCATACGATGAAAGATTTATAATTGGCCTACAGCTCGATGGGATTATTGGTTCTGAGCCACGTTCGGAGATGCAGGTCGACCTCGACCCAGAACCCGCCGAAGTGGCTACGCTCAGTGCGAGCCCGCCGTTTATGTCTTCTGTGCCGTCATGACGGTCACCCCCGTGGTGGTCGCCACCACCGCCACCACCGCCGCCGCCGGCGCGCCTGAGCAAGTGACGATATTCACAAAGACTTTTAATGTGAAATATCTTTCGCCGAGTAACTGCAAACTAATTAATGCTCCCGTAGGTACTGAATGCCGAAATTAAGGTGGCTATCTCCGATATAAACGCTAAACGTTATAAAAATATCGAAATTAGGCAAAAACAAGTTTCTACGGCTATTTCATGCTTGAACCAAGCTATTAATTCGCTGACCTCGAAAAATAACAGTGACCCAGAATTAATAAAAATGTTGATGGATACAGAACGTATTCTCTGTGACTTACAGTACCGGATTCAGTCATACGACGGAATTTTATTCTGTCTTCCCTTAAAAAGGACACGAATGACCACCTTCAAAATACTTAACCATTTTTTATTCATTCATTAGGCGAAAACCTGTCAGAAATTATTAAGACTGCAAAGGCGATAAATAAATAGGGTGCAGAGTTAAAAACTTCATTGCATAAGCCACAAACAAAAAAAAAGGCGCCTGCACCGACGCCTAGCACCTCCAGGAATAATTAAACTGGAAGGGCCCTTATCCTACTCGGAAGCAGCCAAATCGTCCGAAGACGAAGGAGCCCCCTGCCAGTAGAGGTCGGCCATCGAGCTCATCAAGACACTCGCAGCAGCCGCCCGCCGCCACGCGATCGCTGCAAAATCCAGTAAAATATGCAGGCACTTTGCCTCTTTTTATGACCAATGGTCTCTTATAACTAAGAATGCAGAAATTCTATCCTGCATCAAGGGATACGAAATCCCATTCACTAGTCCCGTTAACCAATTACCTATTCCAAAGGTGAAACATTATTTAGTCACAGAAAGAGATGATTTCAATTAAGCTATTCATAACTTGTTAGCTAATGGTGCTATTTCAAAATGCCAACCTACTGAAGGGCAATTTTTATCAAGTATATTCTGGTACCTAAGCCAAATGGTAAACATCGTTTCATCCTGAATTTAAAAAAAAAACATTAATAAATTTATAAAAGCAGATCATTTAAAAAGTGAAAATTTACGCTCAGTGTTAAAATTTATAACAAAAAATTGTTTCATGACAAAAATAGATTTAAAGGATGCCTTTTATTTAATAAGTATTGACCCTAATTCAAGAAAATATTTAAGATTTCAAATTGAACAAGAACTATTTGGCTTGAGTACTGCACCATCAAGGCAATGAAACCAATTGTCCGATTCTGCGGACCTAAAATCAACTAATTATTTAGATAATTATTGGCTAATGGGACACTCTTACGATAGTTGTTTGTATAATACTATACAAATCAAAAAATTAATTACCTCTCTTTGATTTTAATTGACGAGGACAAAAGTTGAATGATACCTAGTAATATATGTACATTTTTAAGATTTCGTTCTAATCTAGACTAAAAATTTCCAGATCACAAATCAGAAATTTAAAAAAAAATGGTTAACTCTTAAAAGATGTTGAATACGTCAATTCGCACAAATAGTCGAATTACTAGTCTCAGTTTGCCCGGCTGTAGAATACAGCTAGCCTTATACTAAAATATTCGAGCGCATTAAGTAATTAAACTTAAAATCATCATTAATGATAATTATGATAAATTTATAAATATCCCTAGGAATGACGCAATACAAATACCGTTTTGTCAAATCAAACATGATACACATGATCTGGAAATTTTCTCAGACGCCTCAAATACGGGGCTGTACGTGGCAAAGAGAAGGTTAGCGGGTTGTGGATTCAGGAGAGAACACAACACATTAACTACCTAGAAATTCTAGCTGCTTTTCTAAGATTAAAAGTGTTCGCCAAAAATGTAAGTACTTGTCAAATTTCTCCGCATCGGCAACACTACAGTAATCTCTTACATCAATACAATAATGGGGGGTATTCAGTTCCCCCACTTCACTGACATCACTCGTCAACTATGGCAGTGGTGTGAATGTCGCAATTTGTATGTTATGGCTTATTACATTAGCTCATCAGATAATATAACGGCAGATGCCGAATCAAGGCGGGTACATCCGCAAACACTGACACACACACACACACACAATCTCTCTTACAATAAAACACATATACATACACGCACACGTTCACTCATATTCACTCACACAAACATATCATACACCACATGGACATTTTTATTATTATTATTTTTTTCTTCCAAAAATGTTCTATAAATAATAATGTAATATGTACCTTAGTCTTGATTTAATCCTAGAGGGTGGAGGGCCGGAATTTTGTCACACAGGCTTGCCTAGTACAAGTTCCGCTCTCACTCTGGCTTGTCATTTAAATTAAACATAGTTGTTAGATAAGATGTACCTATAATGTCATTGTGAAGCCATTATGAAGATATAAATAAAGATGATTATTATTATTATTATTCTGACATAGAATCGATGACACGTTTAGCGCAAAGGTGGAGTGATCACCTACTGCGCAACGGGTCGCGGGTTCGATTCCCGTACGGGACAAATGTTTTATGGCCTACAGAAATTTGTTCCGGTCTGGGCGTATGTGCATGTGATATTCTATGTTTGTAACTGCACCCACGACACAGGAGAAAATCCTAGTGTAGGGCGACGTATTAAAAAAAAAATTGGAGTTAGCGGACTGGGCATATCAGGAAATTGTCTCATCGTATGGGGCACCTCAAGTAGAGTTATTCGCTAGTGAAATAAATACTAAATGCACTGATTATGTCTCCTGGCATAGGGACCCAGATGCATTTCCTGGGCCGATTTTAATTTTTATGCTTTCACCCCGTTCTCTGTCATGGTATAGCGGGGAACTTATGCGGATGGCGTGGAGTGTACCGCCGATATTAGCATCTATATCCCAAAGTTCCTTTAAACAATATAATGTTTATTTACGGCGCTGGTTCAATTACTGTAACGACAATAATTGTGACTTGTATAATCCTTCAATTCCACAAATAATTTATTTCAACAAACTATTATGAAGAGGGAGCTCAAGATGGCACGCTTAACTCCTATAGATCCGCGCTCGCCCTGCTTAGGGGAAAATAATTTACGAGAAGATGACAGAGTAAAAAGATATTTTAAAGGAATATTTCGGTTATGCCCTCCCTTGCCCAAATATGTGGGATACTTCAATAGTTATTAATTATGTCAGCCAATTTTACGCCATGAAACATTGTCTTTTGAAAAACTTTCGAAAAAACTCATCACTCTCATTGCGCTGTTGACGCACACAAAGTACAAACCTTGTCCTAGATTAATATTAAAAATATTGAAATCTTTTCTTCTCTTCATAAGTGCTAAAAAGCCTTATAATGCTGTTGGTTCCCAAACCTTAAGTCAGTGAATAAAGGACACACTGCGCGATAGCGTTTTTGATCTAAACATATTTACCGCGCACAGCACGCCGCTACATCCGCGGCTCATCACCTAGGTGTCGGCCTAGATCAAATAAGGCGAACCGCTGGATGGAGCGGCTCTTCAAGCACATGCTATCGATTCTATAATAGAACCATAAGTAATGTCAATACTAATGGAAATAATTATTTTGCCAGAACAATTGTTATTAATACGAGTAATTCAAATGATGATTGATGTTTATTCTTATTAACATAAATTAATGAAAATTCAGGAATAAACAAAATATTTCACACTATTATCTCTAAAAGTCTATAAGTATTATTTGCTAATCCCGAGGACGAAGCCGAGTATAATTGATGATTAAACGAACTTACCTGTACGTGAAGTTCAATCATAATTATACGAAGGCTTCGTCCGAAGGGATTAGCAACCCTCCCTCCCAACTACAAGTCCCCTTTTTTGTGTAAAATATTCCGGATGCGGCTACTCTAAACTAAATGAAGCGAGCGGATAGGTCGCCCACCTTGTTGACGTGAGACTCATTTTAAATTTTATTTATACCCTCAAATAAAGTGCGTGACTGGCATATCACTAGGCGGTACTACAAGTATTATTTGCTAATCCCTTCGGACGAAGCCTTCGTATAATTATGATTGAACTTCACGTACAGGTAAGTTCGTTTAATCATTAATTATACTAAATTTTCTGTGATTTTTTCTGCCATTGACTTGGCTAATCTAATGGCCGAAAGGCCTAATTAGCCTAACATAGGGTAGGCTTGAGCGAGCCTCTCGGTCGGAACGTATATGAGCTGTGGTGATATGATGATGAAAATTATAAACGCGAAAGTTTGTGAGTATGGATGGATGTTTGTTACTGTTTCACGCAAAAACTACTGAATGTATTTGGATGAAATGTAGGTAGACGGATTACGACAGGGGGCTACTTTTTATCCCGGAAAAGTAGGTAGTTCCCGCGGGAATGTAGATTTACCGTTTTTTCTTTGAACTTTTAATGCGAAACATAGTTCGCGGGCTCAACTAGTAATAGTACATTACTGCAGAGGCCGGAAAGTTAGGGTTTGCCGGACGAGTAAGCTTTCAATTAAGCGAGTACGAGTAAGCTTTGACAATAATTACGAGTCCGGCAATCCCATTGCCGCCGAGGTATGTATAGTGCTTTTCTCAAGTATTGTGAGGAAATAATGAAAGACGTAATACTGGGAACAAATGAGTATAATATGAATAAAAGAACGAATAAAGCAATTTATTAATGTTATACGTAATGTTTGATATATTTTACGCAAATACATATGTACGAGATATATTTTATGCGTACATACAGCCCATAGTCATTAAGCATATTTCCGTGTGATTTTATACCAGCATTTTAATAAAATTATTGTCATATTCATATTATGCTCGAAGAGTGCATTTTTTTATAATGTGGTAGCAATTGGCTGTGTGACAAAATACATAATTTAAGTTATAGATGAATTAAAAACATTTCAGCAGCGGCCAGAAATAAATTTTCATACTTAGTTTCTTACCTTCGTAGTATCTCTTCTTAGTCTATGCTTACTTACCTGTCCTAGGCCGGTAAAGTAATGCATGAGACAAGAATTACAGGCTTCGTGTCTTCTTTTTTTTTATGTATGACCCGGCAAATGACCTCCTCCCCCCTGATGTTCAGCGGTGAAAGAGGCCCAAATGAGTTGACAGGTAGGGACGAAGTTGTAGAGGCTCGAGGGTGTTAGTTACCTCTACATCGCCAATAATGCGAATAGCGCGACGCTGCAATCTGTCCAGAGCATCGAGCAGGTACTGAGCGGAGCCGTCCCAAAGGTGCGAGCAATATTCCACGCAAGACCTAACCTGAGTTTTATATAACAAGCATAGTTGGTCCGGCGCAAAATACCTACGCACTTTGTTCAGGACACCGAGTTTCCGTGAGGCAGTAGTTATGACGGATTCGATGTAGTCTCTGGGGTTCAGATCGCAGCGAATGTTCATTCCGAGCAAGGTGATGTTGCTCTGTGTGTGAAGGGTTGTGCCCTGAAGAGAAGGAAGGGGGAGGAAAGGTGACCTTTTCGCCGAAAACGCGCACACCTGTGTTTTCTTAGCATTGAACTCAACAAGATTGTTGGAGCCCCATTCAGAGACGAGGTCCAGCGTCCTGTTGAGCTCAATGATAAGATTCTGCCTCTCCCTACCAATATCACCACGAGCAGCCCCTGAGCTTCCGTGATATCCCCCATGCACTGTACTGTCGTCTGCATAGCAATGTATAGCTCCCAAGGAAAGCATGTCATTGATGTGCAGAAGAAACAATGTTGGGGATAGAACGGAGCCTTGCGGAACTCCAGCGTTCACTGCCATGAACCGCGAAGCGCAGCCGTTAACGACAACGCGAATTCTAAGCTCGTGAAGGAAGCTGGCAATCCACGTACAGAACTGCGCGGGTAATCCGTATGCCGGAAGCTTGGAAAGAAGAGCCTTGTGCCAGACTCTATCAAAAGCTTTGGCGATGTCGAGACTAATAGCCACCGATTCGCCGCGCTTATCGATAGATTCACCCCATTTGTGCAAAAGGAACGCTAGAACTCTTTTTACTACAATAATGCCTACATTTCCATGTTTGAGAAAATATATATACCAGTAACCTACACCCGTTCGTATTAACAAACACAACGCTACGTTAGCATTTAAGCAGCGTGGTTGCAGCAATTTACTTAGAACCCGGTTCCGTTTCAAAGACACGGCTTTATATTGCAAGTGGAAGGTACACAGCGCACACAACTCTGAAGACGCCGAGAATCAAGTGTTTGCGACCATCCCTGCATGTATTGATTTGTAAACAATATCGGTACAAAGCATAGCTGGCTATAGTCAAAAAGCCTTCTGAGTACTAACAAGCAGCGAACCCAAATTAACCTCACCTGGTGCTCTGGCGCTCCACCAATACACGCTTGGTCGGTTACTCTAAAATAATGACGCAATTAGGCTGTGGAACAAACTACCTCCGTATATAAAACAGTATAGAAGCTAATTTCCTTTTAAAAAAGTCATTCGCGCAGAGCTTTTGAATCGTAAATACTAACGCTTCCCCGTTTTTAATGCTCTTTTTTTGTTTATATGTAAGTCCCTATATAGCTAAAGATATATTTATTTGTATTATTTATACACTTATTTAAATTAGTGTATATGTATCATACTTACCTATATTTAAAAAGAGTAAGTAATTAATTCAATAGAATGCACCGCCATGAAATCTCTGTTAAACCTAATGTTTGATTGGTAGAAAATGCCATATGGCATTAAGTCCACCACTGATACATATTTTTAACTATGAAAAAAAGATTAAATATACAAACAATGAACTGAGTTCTTTTAAAATCTATTTTTCATTACTCATACTCTGAAAGTAGGTCTGAAGTTGCCTGAGGAGCGGGTTGAAAGTAATTCTTTTCAGTCCTATGGAGAATCACTTTCAACTGACAGCTGTTGTCAAATTTTAAAAAAGAAACTAGTTCTTTCTTCACATTTTTATTGAACCATGTTCCGACTTTCTATACAGCCACTCAATTACAGCGCGTATTAAGTATTTAAATAATATATTTGTAAATGGCTTTCTTATAATTTATTTTCTTTAAAATTACTATTTCTTTAAAATAACATAGATTTGGGCAAAATATTTACCATTTTTTAAATTATAAAAATGAAAAATAATAGCTGAATAGCCTGGCCGGCCACAGAAAAAAAAACAAAATAAGCGGGAAAGCGACAATGCGATCTTCATTTGTTTTTCCATTTATAGAAATTTGTATTAACTGTTAATTATATTTGTATAACACTGTGTTAATAATTAACACAATGAGTTCATCTGATTCAGGTATGGAGTTAACGCCTGATTTTATAAGACAAAGCGTGCTAAAGCAGAAGTTATTGATTTATGTAACGTTTTTTCTTTAGCTAATTCATTGTTTTATTTTTACTTTCTTTGTATTCGTAATGAAAATCACAGTGTTTACCTCGGGTTATAGACTTATTTAGTCCCTCGAACTATTGGTGCCCTCGCTACGCTCGGGCGCCAAACATCGTCTCGGGACTAAATAAGTTACTTTCACCCCTAGGGTAACAATGTACTATAAATATCAGCTTGGTTAAAAATGGAACCCTGTTGAAAACCCCGTAATTAGTTATGTGCAATAAAGCTACGACGCTTTGTACAGCTTACAACATTTATAAAGTTCCAGTTCACAAAGTAAGCTTCGTGTCGTCGTCTGCGACAAAGTTGTATCAGCATACATAAAATATGAAAATTCTTTATTCGAGTCATTCTCGCATAAAGATAAAGCTTCCATAGCGTTTGTATTTTGAAGCTCTCGCCGCTTAACTCATATGTCCTGATGCTGGGCAGGGGTCCTTAGACGAGGCGAAATAAGCCTACTAAACCACGCTAGCTTCTATTTTTTAGCTTTTAATATACAGGATGTCTCAGAAACAATGGATAAACCTTTAACTGTTGATAGGTTTCGTCGAGACCTCTCTAATCTCAAATTTTGACTTTAGTAAAAATATCTCGGTTTTCAAGATATTTGATAGTTTATGATTTTTTTTAAAAATGCCACTTTTGGTTGGTTTTTAATGTGCCATTTTTACAAATACGGACTTTTTCTGATTCAGTTTTTTTTAGCTTCTAACGGAATAGTTCAGCTATCAATAACAGTGGTTAAAATTGAGCTAGCTAATCACGAAGTGCTTGGAAAAAACAATGTTCCAAAAAAAATTAAACAAGAAATTATTTTTCTTCGTGTTTGGTCAGTTACCATGTAAAAAAAATGTATGACGCTCATCGTGCCCATTATCTTAAAAAAATGCTTAGTTATTCTAGTTTCAAAAAAGGTATGATAACCTATGCTTAATGTATCTCTTAAATTTTATTACTGCTTGAATAGCAAATGGTATGAAATTTTAAAAAGATTTTTTTCGGAATAGTTATTAATTCTTAGTTTGAATAAAGAATTTGAAATAAAACAACATGAAATTTTAATTTTTTATTAAATTTACAATAAATGTTCGAATTGGCGTCCTTGCGCTCTGATACACGCCCTACATCTTTTTATAAAAGAAAGTTTGATGCGGCGCGCGTAACCAGACGTTTTTATGTGTGCAGCTGCATTTTGTATGCGAGTACGCAACTCTGTTATTGAGGATACTGGCCTCGTGTAGACAAGGTCTTTCAGACATCCCCAATAAAAAAAATCCAAGGGATTTAGATCCGGCGATCCACCTTTGTGGGAAGTGTTGATTTAAATAATTTCTTACTACTATTGCGTAGTGAGCTGGGCACCCATCATTTTGAAGCCACATTCTCCGCCTCACTTCTAAATTGACATCTTCTAGCATGCCGGGTAAATCATTTTGTAAAAAATTTAGGTAAATTTCACTATTCAGTGTAGCTGGAAGTTCATATGGCCCGATCACCTGTCCGTCAATAATCCCAGTCCACAAGTTAACTTTAAATTGAACTTGGGACCGATCTTCCCTCATCAAATGTGGGTTTTCAACTTGCCAGCTATGTAGATTGTGGATGTTGAAATATCCATCTCTCCGGCATGAGGATTCATCCGTCTATAAAATTTTATTGAAAAATTACGGGTCCTCCCTTATTTTATTTAACATGATTCTACAGAATGCAATCCTGCGCGGATAGTCAGCAGGCTGTAGAGTTTGGACCCTTTGAATATGGAAAGGGTGCAAAAGGTATTTTTTCAATATGCGATGCACTTTGCTTCTATTAATGCCGGTTCGACGTGCAATTCCACGCACAGAACGTGTTGAATCTTCTTCTATTTCGTCGAGGACTACTACTTCTTCATCGTCGTTTCTTTCTGGTCTTCCTGGCCCTGCACCACCAATGCCTCTTCCTGGAAGCCTCCCTTCGCAGTACGAATTATGTACCCGAGCAAAAACTCGATAGTCCGGGTGACGTGCGTTGGGGTACCTAATACAAAAAATGACGTTATTAAATTTACTAATTCATTTAATTTTAAAATCTAATTAAACACGGCGTGTGACTATTTTTAGAAGGATAATATAATGTAAGACCCATCCTGATACGTTTAACTAAAGTTGCAATAAATGTGTGTGATTTAAAAAAAATAAGATTGATTGAATTAAAGAGAAAATAAATAATCTTACCTCTCTGCGTACAGACGAGCAGCAGCGTTAGCATTTCCTCGACATTCGCCATAAACGAAATGCATGTTTGCATATTCGCGCGACGTGTACTGATGTCTAGGCATGTTCAGTGTTATGTATTGGTTGTCAGTTAGGTTTCACAGCACAAACAATATCCAAATCGTAAAGCTAGCCAAGTCCATATGATCACCAGTTGTCAATAGGTTTCACAGCACAAACAATATCCGAATCGCAAAGCTAGTCAAGTCCAAAATCACAGCAAAATGTCGTTTAAAATCATCGAAGCTCTATCTAATCTCTCGAATACAGAAAACACGCGTGGGTCACAACCGGAGTTCAGAAGGACACTAACAATCGTAACAAAGAACCCAATGATCAGACGCAGGTAAAAAAAGTCCTTCCAGGAAATTCGATAGCAGGTAAGGTTGCAAATGCTTATGACTCATGTGCTGTTAATGATAAGGCTCCTTTTTGATTGCGCATAGTGGATGAGACATGTGGCAGGCAGGGGCCACAAAAAAAAACACGTTTCTCAACTCTGTGACTCGCAAACGAATGTTTACAAATAAGCTTTAAGTGCTTATTAGTGGAAAAAAAACCCTTTTTTTTCAAATTTTCATTTTATTTGCTATTCAACCAGTCAGAAAGTCAAGAAAGCATAAACTTAATACTGGAAAACTAAATTAACCGAATAAAATTAATCCGAAAAATAATTAATCCGACAAACAATCTTTTTAAAATTTTCATACCATTTGCTATTCAAGCAGTAATAAAAGTTCAGAGATACATTAAGCATAAGTTTATCATACCTTTTTTGAAACTAGAATAACTAAGCATTTTTTTAAGATAATGGGCAGGATGAGCGTCATACATTTTTTTACATGGTAGCAGACCAAACACGAAGAAAAATAATTTCTTGTTTAATTTTTTTTGGAACATTGTTTTTAACTAAAGCCAAGCACTTCGTGATTAGCTAGCTCAATTTTAACCACTGTTATTGATAGCTGAACTATTCCGTTAGAAGCTAAAAAAACCTGAATCAGAAAAAGTCCGTATTTGTAAAAATGGCACATTAAAAACCAACCAAAAGTGGCATTTTTTTTAAAAATCATAAACTATCAAATATCTTGAAAACCGAGATATTTTTACTAAAGTCAAAACTTGAGATTAGAGAGGTCTCGACGAAACCTATCAACAGTTAAAGGTTTATCCATTGTTTCTGAGACACCCTGTATAATAATATACACGGTTATTTTTTTATCACCCTGGAAAATTTAAGGGAGACTTCACGACATGCTATTAGAATGTTTTAAATATGAATAAAAAAAATTACTCACTTAATTGTATAATATTTTTTTTAAAAATCCAAAAAATGCTGCACTAGTTTAGAGCAGCATTTTTTGAGATTTTTTTTAATTTTTTTTAAATTTTTTATTTCATTTTTTAATTTTTTATATAATATTGGATGTGTCCTGAAGCGTCCCTAAAATTTTCCAGGGTGATAAAAAAATAACCGTCTATATGTCTAAAGCCTTATTTAATTACTGTATAGATGAATAAATGAAATTCAAATTTAATTTAATTCAATGATTTATCTATATAGCTATCTAGGGTTATGTTTTCAGATTTTCATCTCTTCCCATAGTTATTATGGGTCGAGATAGCCAGGGGATATACATATTCATGGTGTATGCCGTCTTGGTCCCCAAACTCCCGTGGATTCCACTGCTATGACAATTTTAGGTAATGACAACTAGGAAAAAGAATTCAAGTAGTTCTACATACATAAGACTGTTTAGATTTTACGAGTATATTGTTTTGTTCCATTTTTATTTGACTGTATTGTATGATATGTGCATGTGAGTTGACGACAAATGAAATAGATGAAATTGGACAGCATAATTTTGAAGTCGGTAACAGTAGTAGGTAATTCGGAAAATTATGATGATAAATAAGTGCATTTAAGCGAAGTACTACTACCACAAAGAAGTACTACTACCACAAGTACTACTACCACAAGTACTAATACCACAAGTACTACTACCACAACGAAGTACTACTACCACAAATTATGATGATAAATAAGTGTATTTAAGCGAAGTACATTCCACCACGAACGATTACAAAACCGAGTCAAACGTAATGAAGTAATTTAATTAACAGCCAGATAAATTATTTCGTTAAGTATTTCATTTATTCGAGCTATCGTGAATCGTGGTCAAACGTGATGAAGTATTTATTTGCTATACTTAGGTAAATTTTATCGTGGCTTCATTTATTTGGGCCATTTTGAATGATTTCATTTGCGTGGACTTTAGCATTGGAATTTTGCTGCAGCTACAAAGCTTTTGATAAGTTGAACGTTAAATCAGTACAAGAAAAAATTTACCTCAGGCACTACAATAGATACTACGCACCGAAGTTGCCATCCTTTGATCTTGAAAAAAGCCCGCCATTTTAATAACTAAACTTTGAGCATCTAAGCTGAATTACACCTTACGCCACGGGTTAGCGTATGTTATTAGTAAATTAAGCCTCGCGACAGGGTGGTTATCCTTTTTGCATGTAATTTTGATAGCAACATGGATAAGAAAATTCAAAATTTCAGGAGCGCATTTAGAGCCTTCACGCTAAGCACAACTTTTCGCCCTAGCGCCGCTCAACACTTTAAATGATATAGAAAGAAGAAAGAAAATCAATTTCATTTTAACTCCACACGACAGTACACAATTAACATAACAAATACAGACATGACAATTAATATTTACGACACAAACTGTGTAACGCCATGTGATGTCAAAATTGCGTCAGCTCAGTTTAAGCAGCAAGCAAGATATGAAATGAAATGAAAAATAATTTATTTGGGCATTGCAAAAATAACGAGTGTGAAGTCCTCTTTAGAGCGTCGGTGATGCTGTGAACGGCACTGGCCTTCTAATCGGGAGGTCCGGGGTTCGATCCTCCCATGTAGCAATGTGTTTTTCGTTTTTCGAATTTCGTCTGTACATTTGTCCGACACTCCTACGGTGAAGGAAAACATCGTGATGCAACCTGCACACATCTGTGAAAATATTCAAAGGTTTATATGAAATCGACCAATCCGCCCTGGGCCAACGTGGTTGACTAAGGCCTCAACACAGCCCGTTCAAGACCTTGAGACCGTTAGAGAAACCAAACAACCATCGAATTTGATGATTGCAAAACGCTCTGACGTTTTTTAGTATAATATATATATATAACTCTTATATGATTCGATGGTTTTGGGGCCATGATCTGGAACGTCATCTACTGAAAGAGGGAGTAATGAAAAATAGGTAAAGGACATAAAAAAGGACTATTTAAGGCAAACAAAGTAATTTGATTTGATTCGAAAGAGGGAAATAAACATCATTATTGCTGCAATGCGTTCTACAACTCAGAGTGAGTTTATCTGCCGAACGACTACACTCCAAGGTACTGAACGCGCTCCTGTGTTTCTCATAAAGGTTATGATAAGTTTGTTGAACTTGAAATAAGTGTGGCGCCGGCACAAGGATATGCTCAACGCTGCGCCTTCGCTTCGATCGATGTTTTCAGACAGTCCATAAAGATGAAGACATCGCTTTATCTGTGTAAGCGAGTACGCGTCAGCCGTTTACCGACAACATCGACACCGAAAAGAATATAAACATCGCATATTAGATTTATTCGCTCCACACCAATTGAAGTGGAAGCAATAAATTTCATGGGAAAACTTCACACCTCCGAATCTTGCTGTTGCTTCACGAACAAATGGGTCGGAACAATGAGATGCGCGGAGTTGAGATACGGCCATCTTTTTTCAGTTAAGCTGACTGCGGAGGGGAAGTCTCATCGTTTTCCGATATTCCATTCGGTTACACTCCCGGCCCGTTCAGAAGCCGTCTCAGTTCGCGGAAGACGCAACTCGAAAACTTTTTGAATACAACTCGGATCTCTTCGCTCCGTGATGCAACTATTCCTATGTTGGAGATTTTCTAAAAGGCTGGGCGGTTGAGTTCTTCATGAACTTTTTTTTGCAGCGTAAACTTCGCAACGCATAAGGCGTTGCGAAGTTTTATTTTGGATTGGTTTGATTTTAAATACTCAATTGACATAATGAAATGACACAACAATTTTGCTGTTATGTGAAAATGATAATTGTCAGATTTTGTTCTGCTCACTATGATCATTGTAGCAGATTTTATACATCCAACTGTTTCAATTACTTTTGCCAGATGAACTTGTAAAATAAGTAATGCTTTGTTATTAGAGCTTTAATGCATTAGAAATTTTAGATTTCTTGCAATACCAAAAGTGTTGTTAGCTTTTTTATCAGCTCAAAAGCAAACTGATTTGTTGAAATTATTACCGACTATACAAGAGCATATTTTACCCTACAAGTCCATTATTTCTTTCTTTTCTAGATTATTACATTCTTCTGATCGAAAACTATCGGATTCGATAGATAGAGATTTTGCTCTATTTCGCCACAATGCGTAATCACTAATCAGTTATTCTGTTAATCAAAGGGAGAATAATTTGTTGGGTGAAATCAAATTGAAAGCTACGAGCAGAATAAGATAATAAGATTACAGCATAACTGGTTGTATATAATGATTTAAAGAGCAATTTTAGCTGTAATTCATAAAGCTAAATGTTCTTAAATTGATAGCTGCTTATTAATTCATTCTCCAGTGAACTGGATCTGTTGAGCCATTCACCTTGGATGATCGCTTGCATTAATGAGTTCAGCCTTACCGTACTCAGTGGATTTAACTGCCGAAAATATATATATATATAGAAAATTGAAAGCGTATTTTATTGAGTCAGTAAATTTAGAAATATCTTTGAAGTAGTAGTCGAAAATGGAGCATTAAATTTTAATGCTTACTTACCATATACTGGGTTTTACGTGGAATGTTTCATGTGTCCAAGGAATACTTTCACGAGATTAATTTAAACTTATATGCGTAAAGTGAATTGCGATGGATTTATAAAGGTATGCGATCCCACGCAATACTTTCATAACTGTAATGTAATGCAATTCAATTGATTCTAATAATTTATTTAAATAATAGCTGAAAAGGGATATTTAAAAGATTCATCTTTTCAAAAATCTAAAGTACGAGTCAATATACCGACAACTATTTTGTGGTCAGTGACAGTCTTAATATTTGGAATAAACGTTTATTTATTAATTTGTTTGCATACACATACGTATTTATGTGTTTACAATTTTGTTAACACTGCATCCGTAGTTGCACCCTGCAAGGGCACCGAAAACTGATTGTTGTCTTCTAATAATTTAAAAATCTCGTGTCACAATGTTTGTTATCGAAGGAAACTACTCGACTGTTTTTTTTTAATGTTTTGTGTATGGGTAGGTTTAGGCTAGACCTATTTGATAGGTCTGAGACTAGGTCGTAGGTTTTGTTATACACCTAGGTGATAAGGGTGGCTTTCTCCAGAGATTTTTGAGTGTTGAGCTTTATTAAAGCGGAATTTAGTTCGCGGGCACAGCATATAAGTATATTACTTTAACACCATTGTAACACCGTTTTTTCTTAAAATTGCATAAAACACTAATTTTGCAAAAACACTTTGGTTTCACTGTAGTTTTAACACAAATTTCACAACTAAAATCACAATTACATTAACTTTGTCAATTAATTTCACAATATCAATGTCAAGTGTCAACGTCAACGTCGTTTCACGTCACGTCAGTGACATTTGCAATTATCTTTGGTCATTATTCACTTTTTGCATAAACAAAATAAATCTCGCGTTTATCCTGGCCTTATTTACAAAGATAGTTTTTTTTCGCCCAAAATCCCGTGCTTCCATTTAGGTGGGTTGATTTTCTCAAAATTCGGAATTTGACATTTAGACCGTTTGTTTCGATCATTTCTATAGACATATTTTAATAAAATACAAATAAGCTTATAGATCATATAATTATAGTTTCGTCGAATAGAATTTGGGAAGCATTCACAGTTTGTTTATGGTTAATTTTTTCATTACGTTTCGTTTTTCAACCAAGCTTATAACTTGGGCTGGAAATACTTATAGCATATTGTAGAATTCCGATAGATCCGTACGTTGACTTGACACATCATGACACACATGCTATGAAATGAATTTGGTTTTAGGGAAGGTTCCGTCGCCAATACGACGCTTAACATTCGGTGAACGGACCTCGATTCTAGTATGCGCGTAGATGGAACGCGCCCATTTTTCACCTTAGTCTTTGAACGCGTCTATCGTCTATGTTATGATTTGTCTGTGAGACATCGACTGAAGAAATTTGTTATTGATTCGAAGATCATAAAGTATTTAAATTAATTTCAGCGAAGAAAATCCATAGGTATTTCTCTCGTTTTCCGTGTGAATTTAATTTGAAAAGAATTTACAAAATTCAGTTCTTTTTGTTTTCAGCTTGAAGAGTAAAGCTAAGAAAAAAAATACTATATTTACTCGCCGGCACGCGATTCATTAAATTAAATGGATTTATTGTATCAATAAGTGCAAAAAATCAATAAGGTATCTAATTAACTTATTATATTTCATGATTTAAAGCAGATTTTGTTAATTTTATTTTTATTTGTGGGTAAATTGATTATTAAATCAAACATATTACATTCCCAAAATTCGCCTTTTTCATCCCCTATTTCATTAAAAAACCTTGATAGTAAACGGCATCTTAGTGGGATTAAGGCATATATTGAGTAACACTTGCGAATTTCATGTTAAATTCTAAATTTTCACAATATTAAGTTTCACATCCTTCTTTGGCAAATAACTCACAAATTAAGCTGTTTTCTTTTTATTAATAGCAGTAATTATACACAAAATAGGTGCTCTCCCCTCCATATGTCCTTTTTATTAACTACCCAATAAGAAACTTTGACAATTCATTGAAAATTATGTTTGGAATTAACTTGCAATGTTTATTACATGAAATTCAAATGTATTGACTGGGATTCCTTCAGAACTCAGTGTTAGACCCACTGACCCTAAGATTATAGGCATATTTAATTATATTTTTAACATAACACTGTGCTATGAATCTCCAGGGCAGTTCCAGGAGGCCGTAGGGCTCCGCTGCAACTAACCTACCTAATAACCTAATATCAAGGAGGAATTCTGTGGAATTACACAAATAATATTAGAAACAGAGAATAAGTTAAGAAACTGGAATATCATAGCTCTGACCCGTGATTGCAAGATTTAGCATAGAAGGTACGCTCTACTAACAACCGCTCCGGGGAAAGCTACTAATTTAAAAAAAATGAAACCTATAACTATTTGTTCGTGTACTTTATTGCCCCTCATTTTGTAGTTTTGTACCCAATTTGTACCTGATTTTTACCTGCCGAGATTGATCAAACAAACCTGAACCATCCTGCCCTTGGCTTGTATTAATTAAACATTTAGTTAAGTGCTTTGCATTGAGGGATTTTGTTAACTTCAGTAACATTATGCATAAGTGAATTACAACCATGTACCTACCAGAATAAAGCTTTTCATTTTGTATCGGACTAAAGGAATAAGTTTGTTTTTTTTTCTTTCAACTAAGATTTCCCAATATTTCAACAATTCAGCAGGAAAAAGCACTACAATGTGTAATATTTTTTATTATCTAACAGCCGGACTTATTTTAATTTTATACGAAGTTATATTTTAATTTTTCAAGTATGCCATCTTCCCTATTATCGACATCAACGACGAGACTAGTTCGTCCGTACACAGATTATTTGGACAGAGATTGGATCGGATTACGCCGAGCAATATTAATATTCCCTGGACCGGTTCCATTGCCCGAAGGCCTTCGCTTATCCTCATTCGGACCTTTTATTCTAAATATTGCGTATACATCTCGCTGCGGGACTCGTACCCCAATTATATGGGTCGCATAGGAAAATTGAGTCATTAATATCTCCCAGCGCCACCTAATGCGGGTCGGTTGGTATTAACGGCGCCGTCTGACATCACGGTCTATGTCTTTGATATACGATTAGATTAGGTCTACATATTGAGAATAATTTTAAAGTTATGCACGGGCACGCCCTCTCCATTGAGACTGATAACAGTCTTACTGGCATTAAAATCGTCACTCCATTGGGAGTGAAGGTTTAAAATATTAAGTTGTTTTTGACATTTTAATGCTAGTGTCTGTGCCATGATGGACTTCGATACGTTTGTTGCAACTTCCTTTGCTGGGGACTATCCTGCGTAGAGACATTTGAATGTTATATATTAGTGACGGTATTTAAAGTTTCAATTCGAAGGCAAATAGGTCAGTGAGGGTGCTTTAAATTTTAATAAAAAGACAAATTATTACTTTTCTCTGTATGTGTGGCATTGCCAATAAAAAAACTGAACCCTAAATGGAACTGAACTGTGGCTAATGTGATGTAGGAGGTCAATTCATTCTTATTTAAGGAGAGACCCGTGCACAGCAGTGGGAAGTTTATGGGTTGAGGTGATGATGTACTTAACTGTTGAAGCATCGTTAATCTTGAATGATTATATAAACAGGTAAATATATAACATCCTGCATTAATACTCTTATTGATATATGCTCTCTCAGTTTCCAAACTGTCGCCTTCTTGTCTTTCAGAAGTCCTTTCTAGGACAGGGATAGGAATTATCCCGAATACTAGGTAGTGATTCCCAACACGATGCTCTTTTCTATGTTCTCGCTTCCTAATGTTGATTTTCAACTTGAAGTTCACTATCATTCTATCTATATCCTTAAGCAGATTGTCATTTATCTTTCATTTCATTTTCTTTTCTGCCACTCATTCACATTCATGATAGGCATGTCTTATTTAAAGTGTTTCTTAATATACCCTTACTTCTATGGTTATACTACGATATTCAGATCAAGCTTAAAACCACTAGCTATACCCGTTGAACGATATAGGTACCTCTCATTACAATGCCTAAGCCTGAGAATCATGCTGACAAAGACTTCTTCCTCCCTTTGATTAAAAGGATGATATTGAGTAAGCTTGTTTGATTTCCCGCAGATAAATCACAAAGGCCCCTTTAGGCCGACTTGTATAATATGAACGGAAATTAAAGTTTACCTAACCACCATGAGATTTGCTTTGTGGATTATTTGACTGGAGATTTCGATCCATGCTTTTTAATTTATAGTTCATCAGATACTACGTATTTCGGGTTATGTAAAGGATATATTACCTATCTAATTTGTGATCGATAATCAGACATTGTGAATCATATCACTATATCGCACTGTTAGTTATTACGCTCTGGTCGCGTGCAGTTGATCGTGATTAGCGACCCGGTATCTGTAATTATTTGTTGTGTGTCTTGGAGGTCTATCTAGGACCCCTTGTTTAGTGAAGATTGAAGTGTGCTTTAGTTCATGAGTTGTACCTACTCCCAAGAACAGTCCAGCCACTCGTGGATCGTCAGTGGCTCGCCTTGTGACGATCAGGGGCCCCTGTTTTGTACACCACGGTGCCTAAGGAAAGAATAAGAAGCTGGACTGTGAGTAAGTAGGTCATGCCTCCTAACATAGCCGCGAAATGCGGTCGTAAATACTCCCCGTGGTGGTAGCTAGCAGGTTTATGCAAAGTGTGTCTGCTTCACACCATAACGGCCGAGTATTGAACACGTACAATCCATCGCCCCAATATTACTCGTAAACATATATTTCAACAAAAAGACACTCTGTACCAGATTCGTCTAAATGTATACCTTTATCTTACCTATTTCTGCCACCAAGCAGCGGCGTTTGAATTGCTGTTCCGGTTTGAAGGGTAAGACAGGCGCTGAAATTACTGAGAACTGGGATTTGACATCTTATGTCGCAAGTTAGCAAGGAATATATTGGTGTCCTTACGGGGGCTGTAGATATGCAAGTGTTACAAGAACCACATGTAGGTACTATAGGTAACTGAAGAAACTTACCATCAGGTAGGAAGCCTGCATGTTTCAAAATATGTTTAGACATTTTAAAACAATTATATATTTCTTTTAAGAATGTATAAATACTGAATCATATTTTTTTTGGCAAACAAGCAAACTGCCCACCTGGTGGTAAGTGGTAACAGTCACCTATAGTACATGTGGCTCCTGTGAGATTCGCAGCAAAACTGCAACCCCCACAAGAACCACAATGTACGTTGCCAACTTGTGACACGAAATGTAAAGTCACAGTACCCAGTAATTTCACTGCCATATCTTACCCTTCAAACCGGAACACAGCAATGCAAGCACTGCTGCTTTGCGGCAGAAATAGGTAAGACGGAGGTACCTAAGCAGTCGACCCTGGTACAGAGTCTCCCTCCAGTAATAGAAAACGTATTGGCCAGAAATAACAAAATTATAATAATAGCTTAAAATAACACGATACCTCATCTAAAGCTTCACATGATCCAAAATATCGCACATTAATTAAAACCGCAGCGTAAATGCCGATGCCGCTTTTGAGCTTTAACAAATGCACAATTCCGTGACGTGAACCGAGCCACATAAAGCCATCGAACCCCGAATCCCTTTTTTCGTGACCACATCGTTCTACACTCACCGCTCTCTCGAACTCGATTTTAGTAATTCGTTTTAAGCTGTTAATGGGTATTAGGTATGTTGTAGGTACAATCTAGCTGTTTAATGTGCCCACTTGTTTACTAAGGGATTTTTAATTTAACTAGCTTCTGCCCGCGACTTCGTCTGCGTGGACTTCAGAATTGGGTCTAGAGCTAAGCTCATAAACAATGTTTAATTTTCCCTCGGGAACTACTTAAGGAATCGGGATAAAATGTAGCCTATGTTCTTTTCCATGTCATAGGCTATATGCATGCCAAATTTCATTCAAATCCGTTCAGCAGTTTTTGCGTGATTGAGTAACAAACATCCAAATATCCAAACGTCCAAACATCCACACTTTCACATTTATAATATTAGTAGGATTAGAATATGTTCGCTTCCATTTTTTAATCTAATTCGCTTCCATTATTTAGCATCACACACCATAAGGCGAACTGAACAATTCGGGAACATTCCAATCACAGCTCCTCTAATTTAGTGACCGTTTGTCGTTAAGTTTGGGGTTAAACGTTATCCTGAAGCAGCAGGGGCTAGAGCGATTGACCAGTCTCGACTGTTTAACGGCTAGCTTTTCCATCATGGTTTGCAATTGTTAACAATACTGCTGTAATCGTCTGGCCAGTATTAAGGAAGCCTTAATGTATGACACAAATACTCACCAGTACCTTTTTCTGTGTTAACTTTCACGTCGCCGTGGTATTTGACCGGTTTTCCAGGTTCATCCACTGTGATGAGCATTTCTGATAATTGTACAGGATCCATTTTTCGTCACAAGTAACAATAGAATTCAATATTCCTTTATTGTGACGGTTGATTAATGTAACGCAGCGCTTAATGCTCGTTTGTTAGTGTGCTTCACATAATTCATGTGGAACCCTTTCTTGAGCTTTTTCACTTTTTAAACAGAATACACGAGCCTGTTTCATGTAACATGTTATATTATGAACATGATAACATTGATTAATTCGAAAAAATTATTTGTGGTATGTAGGTACTATTTACCAATTAGTGGGTTGGTTGGTACCTAAATCGATGGACTCAATAAAGTTTATATAGATAACTTTAGGTATAGATCTACTAAGATAAATGTTTCTCGGAAAATTGTTTTTACAATCTTCAAAGTCATTTTCCAGAATTACAAAAGCATCTAGAATATAAGCAAGCGTCTCTTTAATGTTGGTCTGAAATAAATTTTCTCAACTTTTATCGTTGATTTGTGTTTCGGTACGTGACTCTGCGTCGGCTCCAATTATACTGTGCCCTCAATTTGTGTTCAATAAGTAATTGGATCTCTAATTTACGTTCTGTTGGATGGAAATCATTCCATATAAAGTGCCATATATTGAAAATTATTGCTTGCAACTCTTTGATCTAGATTATAATGAAAACCGACCGTTAATAATCAACTGTCAGTTAATTGGAAATACGTTGGAGGTTGGTAGCATAAATTTATTGAAATTCCCGAAATTCACTTGAATGAAGCGTATCAATTACAATATTATCGAATCTTCACCAGGCGTCACATTATTAGATACCTCACCAATTATTTAACCACATCAAAGGCATCATGTTTAATATTTAATAAGAAACGTATTCAAAACATTCTTTTTAACTTTACATGCCGCTCTTTTAGTTTATATAAAATGTAAAGTACTATCTTGAATAGAGATGTTTGATCAGTATTATGTAATTTGTAGATGATATATTCACTTCGTTAAGACGCCTGGGCGACTGAGCTAGGGGATTCAAGTGGAAAAATCGAACTATCCTGTTAATTAGACAAAATCTATATATACACGGTGTTTCATAATAACCAATAAATAATCAATTCTTTATCGAAAACTAATTATTAAATTGTGTTTATCCGTAATGTCATTCAACCCAAAATTTACATGTAAATCATAGTGATACTATGATATACATGAAAATTTTGGGTTGAATGACATTACGTGTAAACACATTTTAATAATTAGTTTTAGATAAGGAATTGATTATTTATTGGTTATTTTGAAACACCGTGTATAAAAGAAGATGTTCCCATCTACAGGCGCACGCACAGCCGTAACCGCTTATGGTAGAAACGTGAAGTTTGGACAGTTGTTTTAATTCAAAATGCGGACGCACACTAAGAAGGGATTTAAAAAATATATCTCTAAAGGGATGAAATAGGGGATGCAAATTTATATGTTTTTTTTTAAATTTGCAGCGATTTTGATAAAATTGAGATTCATGCTCTTTTAAACATTTAATTGAATACGTGTTTCATGGTTTATTGGAATTCACCCCCTTAGGGTGCAAAATAGGGGTTGAAAGTTTCTATGAAAAATATTCAAAATCTGCTCCAATTTCTATGAAATTTATTATCCGAGCTCCTAAATATAAATAAACCTTCTATAAAATAGGCTCCAAATTTATATTTCTTACGGGAAAATATAAAATTCCCACGAGAAAACAAGAACGCGGACGAAGCCGCTAGCATAAATCTAGTATTTGATAAAGGAACTGAATACTAATAATGACAGTCAGATAAGTTATTGAAATATGTCTAATGTCACATTGTCAGAAACAATATAATTGTCCGAATGCTATTATAGGTAAGTCCGATTTAGTAGAAAACAATGCCGGGACTCATGCCGAGAAGAGAGTTTAACTTTTGTATTAATTAACAATTCGTAGGCAGGGAATTGAAAATCATATCTACGAATACAACCCATACACCGTAAATTTTAGCTTAAAGCATTAATCTAGAAGGGTGAAAGAATTTATGATGCTACACAAATATTTGTAGCACAGTGAAACGGTCCATAAATTTCTATCTCAATCATATCCTTTTTTATTTGAGTGCCGATTAGAATTGCGAAATATGTGACCAAATGTTTTTGTGGCGTCAATTCACATTATTCAGGGATGTACTACGAATTATGACGTTACGCTAATTCTGGGTTTGTTTGAGATAACAGTTTCAGCGTTTGAAATATTATATCGAGCATTTTTGGAATATTTAATAACATTCATTATTTTTACTTGACATTGCTCTTAAATTGTTATGTAATATGAATGACATAATATTATTTTGCTAAACAAGCTTGACGTTTTACTTTATTATTAATTCCTTTTCCCTAGCCTATATTGCCCCACTACTGGGCAAAAGCCTCACCTAATTCCCTCCATAAAAGCCTGTTTCGAACTGCATGTCTTCGTGGAAAATTTCAAGGTCATCCCGCCAGCGCTTTTGAGGCCGACCTTGTCCGCCACTTTCTTCTGGGACCCAAAGCGTGGCAGCATGAGCCCATCTTACTGGACATAGTCGACTGATGTGTCCGGCCCACTGCCACATGAGTCTGGCTGTCTTGACTCCCACATCGGCAATGCCTGTCAGGGTGCGTAGCGTCATATTCCTAACACGATCAATTCGCCGGCAGTCCAGGACGCTACGCTCCATTGCCCTCTGGCAGATCTTTAGCCGCGACTTCTGTAACTCCGACAACGACCATGTCTGCCCCCCACCGTAGGCTTTTCGTTTGCGCTTCAAAGATATAGGAATATTACCCATTAAATACGCCTTTATGGACCAAAACCTCTTCCAGGCGTTGTCGATCATAAGACCGATCTTCTTGTCCTGACTGTTTTCGAAGCTAGCTAGTTCATCACCATCATCATCATCATCACAGCTCATATACGTCCCCACCGAGGGCCTCGAACCTACCCTATTAGGATGATTAGGCCTTAGTCAACCACGCTGGCCCAGTACGGATTGGTCGACTTCACATACACCATTGAAATTCTTTGCAGATGTATGCAGGTTGCCTCAAGATGTTTTCCTTCACCGTAGAAGCGTCAGACAAAAGTACATATGAAGTTCGACACGAAAAACATATTAGCACATGGCTATCTCGAACCCTGGATCTCCGGATTGGAAGGCAAGTGCCGAGTCCACAGCGCCATCGACGCTCCAACCTAACTAATTCGCCCAAGTAAAAATATTGTACAACCTGTCTATCTACCACGACCCTTCGTTTCGTACTATTGGACTTGATCTATTTTTAATGATGAGTCTTTTTTACACTTGTTATATCTACTCGTAAAATAATTTACCAGTAGTTGTAGATTGTTGTCTTTATAGGAATATGCATCTATTTCTAACATGTCACACATTTGTTTCGCACACTGTTTTATAGTAGAATGTAAAGAAACCTTCATACATACTCGTTATACCTTAATTCATAAAAAAAATAATAAAGAATTAATTACTATTAACAATTAGGACGTTAGCTATTAAAGATACCTATACGCTTATTTCTTGTTGTTTGAACTAATCTGAATATTCATATTATTTTATCAAATATTTTTGGGCCCGTGTATGCAGACTCTGAAAAACTTTGCGAATTACTGAGCGCGTGATTGTTTGCATTGCTATCTTAACAATGCAAAGCGATATCGTAACGAAAGAAAAGAAAACGATAAATTAGTAATATTATCGAAAGCCACTCAAAAGATTTTACCTAAATCGCATTACGAACGCCGAAGATTTTATTTTCGTGCAATGTTTGCGTTCTCCAATCGGCGGGGACCTTTTGCGGGGTCGCCCGGCGTTTTATTTACTCTGAGCCCCTTTGTCAAACTAGATTTAGATTCACATACTACGTCAAAGCCAAAGGTTAAAAGGTACACAATGGTCCCGTCATCAAAGATGTCATTGGATGGCAGTTTGCACTTGACAGAAAAGTATTCAGGGATCTTCGACGTTACACAAAAGAAGCCAGTAGACGTCAGGACGCACAAAAAGAAAATTTCCGTGGAAATATTAAAGTTGCCCGAACGCCGGAGTACGAGTATATTGTATTAAAATGTTTAATCCAGAATCACGATAAGAAATTCAATACGACGTCGATGTTTTTATCCTTTGATATGGTTTTATTATAAATTATTGTGGAATAAATCTACGTTTTATGTATTTGACTTACATATTTCGAGTATTTTCTTATGTTTGTGTCACTGGTTTTCTTGATTTAGACTCTGTACCAGGGTCGTGTGCATGGGTACCTCCGTCTTACCTATTTTTGCCGCAATGCAGCAGTGCTTGCATCGCTGTGTTCCGGTTTGAAGGGTAAGATATGGCATTCAAATTACTGGGTACCGTGACTTTACATCTTAAGTCACAAGTTGGCAACGTACACTGTGGTTCTTGTCGGGATTGCAGTTGTGCTTCGAATCTCACAGGAACCACATATATTATAGGTGACTGTTACCAGTTACCACTTACCATCAGGTGGGTAGTTTGCTTGTTTGCCAACTTAATTGGTCTGTGGTCGACATCCAGTGATTTTCGTAAAAACTGATCTGGGTTACGACGATTTTGCAAACTGAAACTTACGTGGGAACAAACTTACGAGAAATACCTTAAACATCAATCTCACAATATTTCGTTGGTATACACAAAATATAAAAAAGCTTTCAAGAGAATATCGATACGCTGTTACATAATTCTAGAAGTTGTTCAATATAATTATACTCTTTGTAATTATAAAGAAAGAGTAAAATTACTAGAGGACCATTATCCTGAAAGGACTTGTGTCTATTTCACCTTGTTTCATTACGACGATCAATCCAGTTTCGCAGATGATATACACAAGTATGACAAACAAACAAACAAACAAACAAACAAACAAATTTATTGTGCATTAATTTTCACAATAGTATCCACATTAATAAAAAGTACAACGATAAGTTTTAAGCTGCATACTTCTAATGTAGGTACAAAAACAATAATCCTTTACTTTCCGCGCTAGTTATTAACTGTGTTACGGCAAAGTAATGATCCTCGTCCTGTCAGTAAAGTACATTTTTAAAACAGCTCATACTATGTTGAGTTTTACTTACAAAACAAAACAAACTGGTTTCAAGTTGACACAGTACAATGTAGACCAATGTGATGTGACAAAGTTACGAAACGCAAGTAAAAATAACTAACTATAAGACTAAAATTGATTGAGCTCAGGAAGATAGTAGTTTTTAAATATATATTTCGATATAATTGCATGATGTATATAAAATATATTTATTTAGTATATCAAAAAAAATCATAATGAAAGTTAATTTGTATAAATATTTATAATACCTACAACAATTTCTCAATAATACTAAATTAAAAAGATATCTTACTTGAGTATGTGTACCCATATTCATACAATCATTTTAAATAAACTTTCAGTCCCATCATAATCATACAATTGAAGATATTTTTTAAGTGTCTTTTCGCATATATACTTAGTTAAGCCTTCTAACTTCACATGTTTATTGATGCGATTGAATAGAAGTGGACATAAAAATTTAGAAAAACATCTAGCGAAGGCAGTTCTGCAAGCAGGAACCTTATAAACAGTATGTGCTCTACGATCCGAGTTATAGTTACGCCGTATAACATGCTGCTTTAAAATAGCAGCCTTAATAAATAGTTGTCTGACTGAGAGAGTCTGAAATTCATTGTACAACTCTGATGTAGGATATCTAAGGCGTTTAAAGAGAATAACTTTTAAGATAATTCTTTGGGCTCTTTCTAGTTTTAGAAGTGTAGATTTAGGGGCGCCACCCCAAGCAATAATGCCGTAAACGAGCAAAGATTGGCATAAGCTATGGTATACAATTTTGTTGGTACGACTACATCCTAAATGTCTGATTTTTTTAAAAATAGGTATTAATTTACGTATACGATTTTTTAAATTATTGATTTGCTCCTTCCAGTTTAAGTTTTTATCAATAATGATACCTAGATACTTGACGCTATTAGAATCAGCAAGAATGAAGCAATTACAATTGTCTTGATTATGACATACATGTGCCCTCAATGACAAATTATATGATTGTTGCAAATTGGGTGTTCTGATAGAAAAAGGAATGTATTTAGTTTTAGTTAAATTAAGGGTTAAGAGATTATTGTTCAGTAATGTCATTATATCTCGCATGCCAGCCTCAGCTCCCGAACCTACTTCTTCCCATGAGTTGCCAGTAAAAAGCAGGACTGTATCATCTGCATATGATATTATTTTGCAGTTTTGAATTTTTGCATTACATATATTGTTTATATATATCAAAAAAAGGGTCGGACCAAGCACTGAGCCCTGTGGTACGCCATAATTTATTGATTGCCTTGAGCTACATGTGTCTCCAATTCTGACAGACTGTGACCTAGCCGATAAGTAGTCTTTTATTAGATTCAGCGGTACACCCCGAACCCCAATTTCTTCGAGTTTACAAAACAACAAGGGAATCGAAACGGTATCGAAAGCTTTCGCTAAATCTAAGAAAACACCCACACATTTTAGTTTACTGTCAAGGCTTTTGACCACATGAGAGACCAAGGCATCAACTGCATCGGCAGTCGACCTTTTTTGACGAAATCCAAACTGGTTATCTGACAACAAATTATTAGACTCTAAATAATTGACAAGTCTAGCGTTAATAACTTTTTCAAGCACTTTAGCAAGAGTTGGAAGGAGTGATATGGGACGATAGTTAGAAATATCGCTCATGTCACCTTGCTTAAAAAGAGGAATTACCATAGATTCCTTCAATAACTTAGGAAACAAGCCAGAAGTTATACTCAAATTGCAAATATGAGTAATGGGCGTACTTAAAAAATGTAAGAATCGTTTTATAAAACTAGATGATATACCGTCCCAGCCAGTAGAAGTATTATTTTTTAACGAACCAATGATTTTATTTATTTCTTGTTCATTTGTTTCTAACAGCATAAAGGAATTTACTTGGCTGTAGTTAAAATTATATTGTTTAATCAAATCTGACTCAGTTGTTTTTAAATTGTGTAAAATATTTTCAGCATGTTTACTTCCCGTAGTAACAAAGAAGCCATTTACAGTATCAAGAGATTCCGTTGGTGTATCTTTAATTTTAAGAAGATTATTTGAAATGTCTGTAGCTCTTTTCGATTTGTTCATTGAACAAACACGTTTGATAGTTCTCCACGTTTTTTTAGTATCCTTTTGATTTTGTTCTAATTCTAAAATATCATGTGTCTTTTTAAGATTGTGAAGTATGTTATTACAATGGTTTCTATAGCGTTTATAAGTTAATTGCAAATTTATGTCATTAGGATACTTTTTATGTTTTTTATGTAATGTATCTCTGAATTTTATACAGCGCAAAAGTCCTGGGGTTATCCAAGACTTTATATTGTACTTCCTATTCGGTAAATTTATCTTTTGTGAGCATGTATCTATAACTTTATTGACAAAATTTATGAATTCCTCAGTAGCAATATTTACATCCGTAATTTTTAAGAAATCAGTCCATTTATTTTGTTGTAAATGAAATGATGCCTTTTTGTAATCTAATTTAGTATAAGTTGAGTTTACATTTTTGATACTATTATTGTTATTAGTTAAAGCAACTTCAACATGCAATGTATTATGATCAGTGACTGATGACACACAAACTAAAGTTAAAACTTTATTTTTAGTTTTTATGAAAGAATGGTCCAGACAACTCTTATCACGGGTGGGTAAGAAATGACTCGAAGCAAGACCATGCAATGCCAAATTATCCATATATTCATCTGACCTGTGATCGTTATTATCTTTACTAATATCTATGTTGATGTCACCGATCATAAGAATGTTTGGTGTTTGTTTTAAATTATGTAACAAGGAGTCTAAAGAATTTTGAAAATTAACCACGGAAGCAAAAGATGGAGATCTATACACGCAAATTAGAGAGAAGTTAGCACCAATTCTTACTACTAGACAGTCACAATCATCAATCAGAGGTTCATACACATGGACATTCTTTAAATTTTGCCTGACATAGACTACGACCCCACTATTTTGATTTAAGTGCCTCGTGGTACTATAATAATCATAGTTCTCCAACTCAGGTACAATGTTATTGTTTTGAAGCCAACATTCCGTTAATACGATTACATCGTAATCAATTTTACTTCTTGCTAGAAAGACCTCGAAGTCATTAAAGTTTCTATTCAAACTTCTAATATTTTGCACGACTATTTTAAGTGAGGTGTTAAATTCTGTCCTATATAATTGAAATGAACTTGGATCACCAACCAAAATTGATTCACCGACGTTGATCTGATCAACGTCAGTGATAACTTCTTCTAGATAATTAGCCATTATCATTAGTCAGTACTAAGAAGATAAGTGTTGATGTTTTATATGGTTGGTGATCAATATATCTATTATTTTGTACCATCATGATCAGACTATTAGAAAGAATATAAATGTATAATAGCATATAAATTAGATAAAATATATAGATAGCTTTAGCATATAAAAATCCTTCGCTCAATCGATGGCAGTAAACAAACATAAAGATTAACAGAATAAAATAACAATGCAAAATGATAACACAAACGAGTAAACTAAGGTTATACCACAAACTATATAGTCATGAGGAAAACAATGCTTCAGCTTGAGTACAGGATTTCAACACTATGCATGGCTCTCCATCAGATTTACGTATCAAAATATTACCACCAGCAGTCCAACAGTATTTAAACAGGCCTTCTTTTACAAGCTTTCTAGCAACTGAAAGAATCTTCTTGTTCATTGGAGTTAACGCCTCAGAAACATATATAGGAACATTTTCTCCACATAGTCCTAAATGGGTGGAATTCAGTTTCCTTTCTTTCTCAGTTTTATTAAACACCTTGGTAGCATTTATAAGTGTTTCTTTTTCTTTATAATTTTTGAATTCAATGACAATGGGTGAATTATTCTTTCCCTTTCTGTAACATTGCAGTATATCAGCTGTAGCTGATAATTTCAAGTTTGAATATAATGAGCTTACAACATTCTGCAGGTTTTCCTTTGCTTCTTTTGGTACATTTCTAATTTCTACCATATTTCTATTCCGGTATTTTAGTAAGTCATTTAGTTGAGTCTCAAGCTCATTAATGCGTTCAGCTGCTACCGTGTGATTAGTTTCTAATAAAAGCACTTTGTCATTAAGCTTTTTAAGTTCCGCGGCATTTGCTTGTAACAATTCCAACATTTCTGTGTTGGATTTGATAATTTGCGAATTTTGTTGTTTCATCTCCGTAATTTCAGCCTGAAATCCATACTTATGTGTACCTACGCTTAAAAATCGATATGCACTATTTGTTTTCTCACCTATATAATTAAATGGACAGTTATATTTAATCAGGATAAGATCAAGCACAGGATCTACAGCTTCGGTAAGCTTGCTGCCTTATTCGAAACGTTTAAACATTTGCACTGCAACATCTCAAGTGATACAAACGATTCGTTTTAATGCTACTACGGACATTATGAAGAAAAGGTGACCTCTCCTCATTTTCTTCTTCGTGTTTATATTGGTACTATTATAAATTGGAAAGATATCAAATCCATTATCCAATGGTACATATTTTATTTGGAACAATTAGAAATATCAAAACACAATTAATAGTTCGCTTACATTATTAAACAAGTAGGTGAGTTTTGTGAATTCCCCACTTCTCGATATTTTTTTAAATAAATAGATCGAAATATATGGAGAGATTGATAAGGTGGAAAAAAGAAAGATTATCTTACTGTGCTATAAAAATCCACCAGTTGAGGTTTGCCAACAATCAACCGTCTGGCCTCCTTTAAAAGCCGAATAGAGCTTAGTCGTTGGAGTGCAGCGAAGGCATCCTAGAGATGCCACATGGAGTAGCGAAACGCCACCTATTTAAGTATTTGCATGTTGGTATGTTAAGTACCTACGAGTATTAATTAGTGATATTTCCTTGTCGCATGCGATTGCGGGAGGGCGGGCAGTGCAACATTGGCCTGCGTAGTTCATACCGATTACTGACATAATTGTTGGAAGTTTTGCTATATTAACAATTAAATTACAAGTCCGTTAAAAATAAACCTGATGATTGGATTGAGATAATGGGTTGATTGTCCTCGTTACTGCTACTCTAGTGGTTTCAACAACAAATATTAAAAGTATTGAGCAAGCGCGATATTTTTGCCTATCCAACTTACAAGTCAAGTTTCACGCCACACAACTTTCCGTTAGTGAACAAACACGTACGTAGCACGTACGATCGAACAGGCTGCGACTCGTAAGAACTTCAGACCTAACATTGTACATGCTTCGCCGGCGTCACGTCCGGAGTTTCAAGATAAAACTTAAATTACGCCGCCATATTTCATGTTCAACGTGCGCACCCGGGCTTAGTGTGTCATTACATTCATTCGTAATTTTAAAGCGATTCAGATATTTAACAACATTTTTGGGTGCGAGCCAATTTGTTCATAGCTGCGAAGAAAAGAGAGTCGTGCTTAAGCTACAATTATGTAATGGAATCGGGTTAGTAGTCGATATTACGAAAAATGAGTTATTAAGTTCAAGCCTTAAAATGTTCAAACACAGTCTTGAGCAATTTTTGGTCTGTGGTCGACATCCAGTGATTTTCGTAAAAACTGATCTGGGTTACGACGATTTTGCAAACTGAAACTTACGTGGGAACAAACTTACGAGAAATACCTATATAAACATCAATCTAACAATATTTCGTTGGTATACACAAAATATAAAAAAGCTTTCAAGAGAATATCGATACGCTGTTACATAATTCAAGAAGTTGTTCAATATCGAATTGAAAGAACTACGTTAGAAAATTGAGTTTCGTAACTGCGATAAATAAAGTGACGAGTTCCCTCTCTATTCATCCGCCTACTTCTTCTTACAAAGAATTTGTGTGGTCGACATCACTACAGATAAGACCAGGAAAACGTTTGCCATTATAAGAACACGAGCATACAAAAAAAGCTCCTAAATAAATAAAACTTAAATCACAAATGGATACAGAAATTCCGGACGAGGGAAAAATTTAATTGTACCTACACGTGGCATGACACAAGGAAAGAACCTTTTTACGCTTGCTTTAAGGCGTATTTCGCCAATGACCTTTGATCTCGCGTGGACAGAGAAAACAACATTTCCTCTACCTCGAAGCAGAATGAAGAAGCGCCATCGCCCTAGGATACACGGTGTATAGCAGACGTTATAAAAATGTATATTTATGAAATAAGCCGCGAAATATTTATTTCATATCCTTTTATTTATTCTACCTCGGTGATGTATTGGACATATAAGTGTAGCTCTATTTTCCCCGGGGCTAATAGTGGACCATATGTTTGCGGAGGAAAAATGTTCTTATTACCCTCGAGTTAAAGCTGGCACGATATTTATTACGAATGCGTCGGATGCCAGCAAAACATCAATTCGTATATAAGGCCATACATCACTTTCTTCGATGAGGCCTAGAACTGTCACTGGTTTTTGTGGGTAATCGTAGACGAGACTAGTTTATTTTCCCCGTCAAGCATCAGTATGTATCTGAAATGGATAACTTTTAAATTCACATCGATATGCTGAAAGATGTTTTAATTGTAAATGTATTATTTAAATATGTGCACAAGTAGAAGATGAAGGTTAATAACACAGAATAAATAATAGTACAAAAGTATTAATAATGAAGAAAGTTGAGCATATTGTCGCGGCGTCCAGCCTCCTTACTAAGACAACGACTCGACATGACATAACGCGGCTGCCCGTCAGTGCTATATAGCGACAATGCGACAACGTTTCGCGGAGCTGACCGGGAGTTGCGACAAGCGGTCTCAAATATGGATCGTGAAGCGCTACTACGTTTCGGAAGTATCAGAAGCCTGGAATGGAAGTTTATACCCCCGAACAGTCCTCATATGGGGGGATGTTGGGAGAGACTTGTGCGCAGCGTCAAAACTGCTCTGCGTGCAACACTGAAAGAAAAGGTACCAAACGAACAGACTTTACTTACCCTTTTGACTGAGACAGAAAGTTTAATTAACAGCCGACCTCTGACGCACGTTCCCGTAGACAGTGAGGATGACCTACCTTTGACTCCAAACGACTTCATGACGAATGACACTAGGGTGATTGACAGACCTTTTGGACAATTTAATGACAGAGACCTACTCCGGCGGTCGTGGCGGGAGTCGCAGCGACTCGCTGATTTGACTTGGAAACGCTGGGTAAAAGAATATTTACCTACCTTGACGCGACGTGACAAGTGGTTCCACAGCGACGCAGTGCCTTTAGCCGTAGGTGACATTGTGGTCATCGCTGACGACCAGCTACCTAGAGGCCAGTGGGCGCGGGGCCGCATAGTCAAGGTATACCCCGGCAGAGATCGCCAGGTACGTGTCGCTGATGTGCAGACTGCTAACGGAATTTACACCCGACCGGCGACGAAGCTTTGTAGACTGGACGTCGGCTCCCAACTCTGAGTATCAGGCATCTGATACTGGGGGTGGGGATGTCGCGGCGTCCAGCCTCCTTACTAAGACAACGACTCGACATGACATAATATTGACGGAGGTTTAAACTAATGACTTGACAGACAAGGAGAAACAGACGACGCTAGACAGACAAGAGACACAAAGACGTTATATCATATATTTAATTTTAATAAAGTCATTTCGATAAATTCGAGTCTTTATAATTGACGACGAACCCAAGACAATACAAGCCAGGATGTCGCGGCGTCCAGCCTCCTTACTAAGACAACGACTCGACATGACATAATATTGACGGAGGTTTAAACTAATTGACTTGACAGACAAGGAGAAACAGACGACGCTAGACAGACAAGAGACACAAAGACGTTATATCATATATTTAATTTTAATAAAGTCATTTCGATAAATTCGAGTCTTTATAATTGACGACGAACCCAAGACAATACAAGTGGTCCTTCGAGCTAACAGAATTAGTCCATGGTAAGCACACGGAGCCAATCGAAAGCAATGGCAGAGACGACGAAAGCAGCCGCCGTTGACATGGATGGACAAGACCGACGGTCCGCCCAAGGCAGCCGCGCATCATCGCCAAGCCCATCACTTCGATCGACGTCAAGCTCCGCGTCCACCATCAAACGACAACGACTACGCCAACTGCAACTGGAAACTGCTGAGAAGCTCGCGGAGATAGACCGACAACTGCTGCGTGAAAAGTTGGCTATCGAGACGCAAGCTATCGAAGAAGAGGAAGAATTGACACGCCGAGATGAATTTCGTACACAATCTCGGAAATCGCTTCTTCACCATGACGACCCAGGAACCTGTCAAATTTCGACTAACGCTAATTATATGAATCACCGCCAGAACATTGTAAATACTCAACAATCTACATCGGAACAGCCATCGCAATTACATATACTTGAGAAGCAAATGTGTCAACTTCTGGCCCGTCAGACTAGCACCAAGGAACTACCGCCGTTCACAGGTGAGCCGGAAGATTGGCCTCTGTTTTATAGTCAATTCATGACGACTACTCGGCTTTGTAAATATACCGATGACGAAAATATAGCCAGGCTAGCGCGATGTCTGAGAGGGCGCGCTCGTGACTCAGTTTCCGCCCTGTTGGTGAGCGCTACAAGCCTAGACAAGATCATCAGTACCCTAAAAATTCGATTTGGCAGACCTGATTATATTATTGAAGTTATGTTATCCAAAATTCGCAGTACAAAATTTATACGACACGACGACATAAACCATCTCATCGATTTCGCAACCACAGTTCAAAACATAGTGGCTACAATGACATCGACTATGGAAACCGGACATCTCACGAACCCGACTCTAATCAAAGAGATCATAAACAAACTGCCATCAAACCTCAAATATCAGTGGGCATTTCATGTCGCAAGCAAACATGACAGCGTCATAACATTGAGCGATCTGTCAGACTGGCTCATGAAAATAGCAAACGCTGCGACTGTCATAGCACCTATACAACTTAGTGACAATAAATATCGAACACAATATCACGAGAAAAGAACCATTCTAACAACAACATCAAGCTCAAAACAGAACTGCGTTCGATGTAAAGGCGACCACACACTAAAGGACTGCCTAGAGTTCAAGCGATTGTCAACCAATGACCGGTCTAATCAAAGAGATCATAAACAAACTGCCATCAAACCTCAAATATCAGTGGGCATTTCATGTCGCAAGCAAACATGACAGCGTCATAACATTGAGCGATCTGTCAGACTGGCTCATGAAAATAGCAAACGCTGCGACTGTCATAGCACCTATACAACTTAGTGACAATAAATATCGAACACAATATCACGAGAAAAGAACCATTCTAACAACAACATCAAGCTCAAAACAGAACTGCGTTCGATGTAAAGGCGACCACACACTAAAGGACTGCCTAGAGTTCAAGCGATTGTCAACCAATGACCGGTGGAGTTTCGTGAGTGAACAAAAATTGTGTTTTTCATGCCTATCAAACAAACACCAATTGAAGACCTGTAGAAACAGACAGAGGTGCACCGAAGAAGATTGTGACAGAGTGCATCACCCACTGCTACACGCTCCCCCATTAATAAAACTTGCATGCGACAACATGATGCATGAGAGTGTCAATACCGCGGTAGCGCCGGTGGTGAATTTTTGTGACGAGCCTAGACAACGCGTTCTGCTGAAAGTACTCCCGGTAGTGATATCCGGCCCTAACGGTGACGTTGACACACTCGCCCTGTTGGACGAAGGCGCTGCGGTATCCCTCATCGACGCGTCACTGCTCCAGCGCGCGGGCATCACAGGTCGTATATCTCCGCTACATATCCGGGGCGCTACAGGTATGACCACCGACGAGAACGAATCTCAAATTGTTTCATTTCATGTTCGCGGACTTAATCAGAGAGACGCTTTTTATATTAACAATGTGCGTTCTGTTTCCAATTTGAATTTGTGTGTAAATAGCTTTAGTTTTAAACAAATTGTAAATAAGTATCCCTATGTAAATAATTATGTACATGACGTTGACAGCAGACATAGGACTGTTGAATTTCTTATCGGACAAGACAATATCGACCTTATTGTGACACGACAGATAATTCACGGTAGTAAGAACGGACCTATGATTTCCAAGACTAGACTAGGCTTTGTAGTACACGGAACCGTAAGTCTCGGTAGTTTGCCGCGTGACGTTTCAGTCTTACATCTGTGTAACTGTGACGAACTTCATGAACTAATCAAAAAATCTTTCTCTACAGAAAATTTTGGTTCGAAATATGTGACTGACACTCCTCGGTCTCGGGAGGATCAGCTCGCTCTGCAGACAATGGAGCGTACGACGAAGCTGTTACCCGAGGGCCGGTACGAGACTGGATTATTATGGAAGTACGACGACGCTGAGCTTCCGAACAGCTTACCACAGGCGAGGAAGCGCTTCCATAGTATTCAAGCCAAAATGCGTAAGTCAGTTGATTTCGAACAAAAGTATAGAGAAAGGTTTACAGACAATATAAATAAAGGCTACGTCTCCAAGTTAGACGCCGCGGATGCTGCCGTCCGCTCAAATAAGACCTGGTGGTTACCACATTTTGCCGTCTGTAACCCGAACAAACCCAAGTTGCGCCTTGTCTTGGATTGCGCGGCGAAATCAGACGGAAAGTCCTTAAATGACTTCCTCATGACTGGACCAGATCTCATGACGTCATTGCCGCGCGTCCTTTTGGGTTTTCGAAGGGGCAAAGTGGCAGTGACGGGTGACATTCAAGAAATGTTCCATAGAGTTTTTATTAGACCAGAGGATAGACAAGCGCAGCGGCTGCTGTGGGAAGATGGCGAATACGTTATGAACGTTATGACCTTTGGTGCCGTATGTTCACCATCTTCTTCACAGTACGTCAAAAATTTGAATGCTCGCAGGTACGACGCTGACAAGCCTCATGCCTGCAAAGCCATTATTGACCACCACTACGTTGACGATTTCATCTATTCGTTGGACAAAGAAGACGACTTGATTCAACTCGTCAATGACGTCATTGACATTCACGAGTCAGGTGGGTTTCACATTAGGAACTTCGTCTCAAATTCGAAGCGCCTACTGGAACACATAGCCGAAGAGAGACTCTCTGCATCCGCCATCAAAGTCATTACTGACTGTAAGGACGCGACATTAGTAGAGAGAGTGTTAGGTGTCAAATGGAGGCCTGACGATGATAAACTCATTTTTACGCTGAATTTCTCAAACGTTTCAGACGAACTTAAGACCGGCTTAAAGAGACCCACGAAGCGGGAGGTGCTGAAAATAATAATGTCCGTCTTCGACCCTCTCGGCTTCCTCCTCTATATCACCGTGAAAGCCCGTATATTACTGCAGGACATTTGGCGCAGTAAAATCGGTTGGGATGACGAAATCGAATCACATCATTTTGTATGTTGGCAGACGTGGCTGTCGGAACTGGAAACGGTCAGCACCATCAAAATACCGCGTTGGGTACTGACTGAGGACCACGACGAGCTGGCTGAGTTGCACGTCTTCTGCGATGCGAGCTCCAGAGCGTTCGCAAGCGTCGCGTACCTTCGGTCGTTGCAAAAGGACGGCACGTGGCACGTCGCCTTCCTAATGGCGAGAGCTCGCGTGGCCCCTTTGAAGGTAATGAGCGTACCTCGACTGGAGCTGCAAGCTGCTGTTATGGGTGCAAGACTATCTGCGTATGTACGTGAGAGCGACATACCTAGGCTGTCAAAGGTGGTTCTATGGACTGACTCTAGGACGGTTTTGAGCTGGTTGCAGTCGGACTCTGGCCGCTTTAAGCCATTCGTCGCACATCGGGTCGGCGAGGTTACCGAGCTCACAGACGTCGATCAATGGAGGTGGGTTCCAACTCACCTAAATGCAGCTGACGACTCTACTAGAAACTGCGCCTCCACTGGCCAAGACAAGAAGTGGTTGAATGGTCCTGCTTTTCTCTTGACGCCTGACAGCCAATGGCCAGACGAACTAAAAAGGAAACATGACACTGACCTTGATCCTAATGACGCTGAGGTGAAAGCTGTCCTCTTTCTGACGACCAGGGTACCACGAGAACTACCTGACGTCAACCGGTACTCCAAGTACTGGCGGCTTGTACATAGCACGGGGTGGGTACTGCGTGGTATCAGTAACCTGAAAAAGAAGAAACGCGACTGGACCCGAGGAGAGCTGTTAGCCCCGGAGATCGCGAACGCTGAGACTCTTCTGATAGCCGAAAGCCAAGGCCGACATTTCTACAATGACATCGCTGCTATAAAGACGGCGGGTCACGTAGAAAAGTTCAGCGCTTTGCGTCAACTTAACCCGTTTTTAGATCCACAGGACATTCTTCGCGTTGGCGGAAGGATCGACGCAGCAAATGTAGGCAGCGATACGAGACACCCGATCATCCTGCATCCGACCGACACTTTCACCAGACTTCTTCTCCAGCGGTACCACGAAGACTCGGCGCACGCCGGACGCGAAAGGGTACTCAACGAGGTACGTAAACGTTTTTGGGTACTGAACGGACGAAATGCTGTGAAGCGAACACGGCATGACTGTCCTGTGTGCAAGATAAACCGTGCGAAGTCTGTACCACCTCTCATGGGCGCTCTTCCTGACTTCAGAGTGCAAGAAGGCCACAGACCTTTTCATTTCACTGGTGTCGATTATTTCGGCCCTATGCTGGTGAAGATAGGCCGTCGCCAAGAAAAAAGGTGGGGAGTTTTGTATACGTGCTTGACCGTTCGTGCCGTATACGTAGATCTAGTAAGTGATCTGACCACAAGCTCCGCCCTGCTTAGTCTAAGGCGCTTTATAGCCCGACGCGGCTGCCCGTCAGTGCTATATAGCGACAATGCGACAACGTTTCGCGGAGCTGACCGGGAGTTGCGACAAGCGGTCTCTAATATGCAGCTGACGACTCTACTAGAAACTGCGCCTCCACTGGCCAAGACAAGAAGTGGTTGAATGGTCCTGCTTTTCTCTTGACGCCTGACAGCCAATGGCCAGACGAACTAAAAAGGAAACATGACACTGACCTTGATCCTAATGACGCTGAGGTGAAAGCTGTCCTCTTTCTGACGACCAGGGTACCACGAGAACTACCTGACGTCAACCGGTACTCCAAGTACTGGCGGCTTGTACGTAGCACGGGGTGGGTACTGCGTGGTATCAGTAACCTGAAAAAGAAGAAACGCGACTGGACCCGAGGAGAGCTGTAAGCCCCGGAGATCGCGAACGCTGAGACTCTTCTGATAGCCGAAAGCCAAGGCCGACATTTCTACAATGACATCGCTGCTATAAAGACGGCGGGTCACGTAGAAAAGTTCAGCGCTTTGCGTCAACTTAACCCGTTTTTAGATCCACAGGACATTCTTCGCGTTGGCGGAAGGATCGACGCAGCAAATGTAGGCAGCGATACGAGACACCCGATCATCCTGCATCCGACCGACACTTTCACCAGACTTCTTCTCCAGCGGTACCACGAAGACTCGGCGCACGCCGGACGCGAAAGGGTACTCAACGAGGTACGTAAACGTTTTTGGGTACTGAACGGACGAAATGCTGTGAAGCGAACATGGCATGACTGTCCTGTGTGCAAGATAAACCGTGCGAAGTCTGTACCACCTCTCATGGGCGCTCTTCCTGACTTCAGAGTGCAAGAAGGCCACAGACCTTTTCATTTCACTGGTGTCGATTATTTCGGCCCTATGCTGGTGAAGATAGGCCGTCGCCAAGAAAAAAGGTGGGGAGTTTTGTATACGTGCTTGACCGTTCGTGCCGTATACGTAGATCTAGTAAGTGATCTGACCACAAGCTCCGCCCTGCTTAGTCTAAGGCGCTTTATAGCCCGACGCGGCTGCCCGTCAGTGCTATATAGCGACAATGCGACAACGTTTCGCGGAGCTGACCGGGAGTTGCGACAAGCGGTCTCTAATATGGATCGTGAAGCGCTACTACGTTTCGGAAGTATCAGAAGCCTGGAATGGAAGTTTATACCCCCGAACAGTCCTCATATGGGGGGATGTTGGGAGAGACTTGTGCGCAGCGTCAAAACTGCTCTGCGTGCAACACTGAAAGAAAAGGTACCAAATGAACAGACTTTACTTACCCTTTTGACTGAGACAGAAAGTTTAATTAACAGCCGACCTCTGACGCACGTTCCCGTAGACAGTGAGGATGACCTACCTTTGACTCCAAACGACTTCATGACGAATGACACTAGGGTGATTGACAGACCTTTCGGACAATTTAATGACAGAGACCTACTCCGGCGGTCGTGGCGGGAGTCGCAGCGACTCGCTGATTTGACTTGGAAACGCTGGGTAAAAGAATATTTACCTACCTTGACGCGACGTGACAAGTGGTTCCACAGCGACGCAGCGCCTTTAGCCGTAGGTGACATTGTGGTCATCGCTGACGACCAGCTATCTAGAGGCCAGTGGCCGCGGGGCCGCATCGTCAAGGTATACCCCGGCAGAGATCGCCAGGTACGTGTCGCTGATGTGCAGACTGCTACCGGATTTTACACCCGACCGGCGACGAAGCTTTGTAGACTGGACGTCGGCTCCCAACTCTGAGTATCAGGCATCTGATACTGGGGGTGGGGATGTCGCGGCGTCCAGCCTCCTTACTAAGACAACGACTCGACATGACATAATATTGACGGAGGTTTAAACTAATGACTTGACAGACAAGGAGAAACAGACGACGCTAGACAGACAAGAGACACAAAGACGTTATATCATATATTTAATTTTAATAAAGTCATTTCGATAAATTCGAGTCTTTATAATTGACGACGAACCCAAGACAATACACATATATTTAACGAACCAAAAGAAATAAATGTTGATTTATCGAAGCTACTATTACATTTATGACCTACTCGTATAGCACATAAACTTCTGTTATCCATACTTGCAAATCAAATCAACTTAGATGGTATTTTAACAATTTCCCATATAGGTACATAGAAATCAAATTATTGCATTCAAGGTGGATCCATGATGGATCAACAAAGTCTTCAGGCTCAGTAAAGAGAGATTAGGCTTCGAACTACGGAAATAATGTTGGGTATATAACACTTTTAACAACACTCTAGTCCTAACAGCGCATCAAATAAAATCTATCTTTATTCAGATTCATTGGATCTTAACAAATATTAAGAGTTATAAAATCCTATCTCTTTAACGAGCCAATAAAAGTTGCTAAACTACTTAATGCTTAACCACCGCAGTCCTAATAAACGCTCATCATTATTCCGCTATTTTGCGCGAAGATTGCTCAGTTCATTTAACAGTGTAATTAATTTTAAAGGCGAGAATAATTTTCTGGGGAGTGCTCTAAAATGTATTTTGTTAGTCTACTATAAAAGTTAATTAATTGATTAAAAAGATATTATTTGATCATTAACAAAGAAAAAATGTTTTCTCTAAAATGTCTAATTAATCCAATTAATCAAAGTTAATAAAAAACAATAACAGCTTTCGATGGTTTTTCACGTTTAAAACATAAGGAGTAAACCTAAAAGTTTAAGAAGTAAAGTGACTATATTTTGATGTGATGACTGTAGAAATTTGCGAGAAAGGTAGCGAAGACCCTATAAAACCTATCTTCACTGGAAATCTAATCTCATTGGTTTCTATGTACATATCTACTATTTTTGAGGTGTTCTTTTCGATAAAATTCTCAATCTGTTACTCCTGGGATAGTGTTTTCTTTGTGAGAAATACACTCTTACCTCCATCTAAATATTTCCACTGTAACAGCTCCTGACTTATCAACACCAATCATTTACTCAAACTATGACAGCATAAAATTATAATAAGCTATAAGACAAAATTCTTGCCCTCCTACCGTGAGAACCGAAACACGATATGATGAAAAGATGGTATCAATATAAACTGTTAAAAAAAGTTGTTTTTTAGTTATCTTGAAGTTTTGAGTATGTTTTGGACATGGATAATGTTATTTTGGGCATTGTTCATATATTGATGTCGATAAATTTCAAGATAGCCATTACATATAAAATATTTTGACAGTTCATATCAATTTATCGCTTTATCATATCGTGTTTCGGTGTTCATGCTACGGGGACAGAACCGTTTTAAACTGGTCCAACATTAAGCTTGCGGCCATCACGTGGCCCACAAACGTATTGTTCCCAGCGGCCATGTTACTATAATCGAACCGGTAATTGACTGCGAATAATTAATGTTCTGTAAAGTTGCGTATTGCTCCTAATCTTGCTTTGGATTACCGTGATTATTGTTGATTTTAAACGGTTGATCTTGTTCATAGAAAATAACATTCGAGTAGATTTTATTGTAGCTTAATTTCTAGTTGCAAAGTTTAGTATGGTAGCAAATTTGTCTCAACGTGGTGATCAGCTATAAGCTACTTGTAGCCTGGACTATAATATTAATAATATAAGGTGTTCCAAAATGTTGTGTTAATGTTTAAAATGGTAGTGCAAACCGACAAAATAGAAAAACCTTTACTTTGGGAACAAATCTGACGTTGAGAAAATAAATTCAGCTGCTACATACAGGTCTTGTCTTGAGGCTATGTATAAAACAGCTGATATTTTTCATAACAGGACACAACTTTCAGATCATCTATACTAATATTATAAAGCTGAAGAGTTTGTTTGTTTGTTTGATTGTTTGTTTGTTTGCTTGAACGCGCTAATCTCAGAAACTACTGATCCGATTTGAAAAATTCTTTCAGTGTTAGATAGCCCATTTATTGAGGAAGGCTATAGGCTATATATCATTACGCTAAGACCAATAGAAGCGGAGCACCAATGAAGAATGTTTCAAAATCGGCGGATTTTTTTTTCCTATTGAGAACTTCCGCGTAAACGGTTAAAGTTTCTCAAAAATCATGTATGACAGAATTATTCCCCTTTAAAAGTTCTAAAAAAAAGTCCGCGACAGCATATGTCTATCTTTTAAGGTTAGCTCACTATAACCTTTTTTATGCTAACCAAATTTGTTCTAAAATAATGCATTATTTGCGAAGGTGTTTTTATAAACATGATATTACTCCTTATCCAAATAAATACGTTATTCATCACAAGTATTTAATTTAAAACAAAATTGCCCTATACCTCATTCGATTTAAATGAATATCTTAGGAGATATCGCAGTTTTAAAATAACATCACAGCAAAATAATGATCGAGTACTGCGCGCACAATGTGCAAAGCCGGCGGGCAGTCATGAGGGGAAGGGCGGTGGCCCCAGTTAGATATCTACTTCTGCCGGAAGAAAACAAAACTAAAAATATAAGTAGTGTACGCAGAAGTACTTTAAAATAACATTAGTTTAGTTTTTTGAGAAAAATCTACAATCTACATGATATAAGAGATTATAAGACCCAGTACTTACTCAGCTATATAAACGTAGTCGCGGGTTAAAGTTAGCTATAGCCCAAAATAACTATTCTACGCGGACGAAGTCGCGGGCGGAAGCTAGTGTTATATAAACTGTCTGGTTTGTATACAAAAGACCCATTTACGTCAAGAATATTACAATTTGTAAGTATGCCAAATTTCAAACAAATCTAATTTTTGAGTCGCATAAAATGATCGACCTAAAAATATTCACAATAAGTAGGTTTTTAATCCGTATGGTGATCTGTAATAAATAAGTACCTGACGACGTACCTGTTTATATCTATGGAACCAAAGATATTCAAAAACATATCATATAAAATATTTATACAAAATAATACAGATATTATATTATTATCACACAAAATAATGAAGTTTACAATCGACTAGCACCCATATTCTAAAACGTTTCCCCGAAACTTTCTCCACTCAACTTAACTATTTTCAAGGCAATCCGTATTCATCGTTGAAAACGTCTTCCTCCACTTTCTGTCATAATGCCATTTTGACAGTACTTTCCTCACTCGAGTCGAGGAACCAACTGAAGGAAGATTTCAGAGATATTTCCGCCATTAATTAAAAATCAACAATACGGTAATCCATACGAGTATCTTGAACGGCGCTATTTACGGGATGCAGAAAATACAATTGAAGTCAAGACTTTGCAATTGTATTTTCTGCATGATGTAGAATTTTAATGGCAGTATCGATTTCGTAAAGATACTGTTTAAATTTATAAGTTGTTAAGCTTTGTGTTCTATACTAAATCAACTGTAGTAAAAGATGTTTACCCATTCCATCAATTCAATTCTGATACTTTATGCAACAGGAAACATTCAAAGTAAACTATTACATTATTGCTTCTATTAAACAATCAACGCAATAGGCCAAAAATAAATTTTTGAGTAGACTGTAGACTCTCTCACACACACACACATATACACACACACAAACACACACACACATACACACATGTATGCAGAATACGGGATATCCTAACAGGCTGCGGTATTACACTAGACACATGAATAGATAAATTAAATGTAAAAAACCTTTTTAAAAACAAGCTTTTATTTAAATGCGCTAAAAAGAATTAATAACCTTTTACACTAAAACTTTTACTTATAACGTCATTTCACATTTGACACAATTTATATGACATAAAAGTTTGTCGCGAGATTTACTTGTGTGTAGTAACTTAAAAGTACTTAAAAGAGTACTTTTAAGTACCTACTCGTATTTATTTTGAAAATTGTAATGTATAAAATTATTAACATCAAATTATTTAATTTACTTGTTTATCTACAAAAGTAAATCTCGCGAGCTTCGCGCTAAGCTCTCGCTAAGCTTTTATGTCATATAAATTGTGTCAAATGTGAAATGACGTTATAAGTAAAAGTTTTAGTGTAAAAGTTTATTAATTCTTTTTAGCGCATTTAAATAAAAGCTTGTTTTTAAAAAGGTTTTTTACATTTAATTTATTTTATACTTTTTAGTTATCACTGGACACGTTTCTCAGTCTGTTCATCTCATTCAACGCATCATTGTTGCAAGGTCGTTTGCCGGGACGTCTATACAGAATTTCAGCTCAATGTTAAAGATATCTACTTCAAAATTGATTTTCAAGCTTTAGAAGTCCGCCATATTGGATAAATAGTGACGTCACATTATTTTTCGAGTTACTCTTAGCAAGACCTTTTATTTGATACCCATATTGTAGGGATGCATTAAAAATAATTGATCCGCCATCTTGGGTATGCCGCCATCTTGGATTTAAAATGACGTCACACAGTCAACCATGCATTGTCATCCAAACTGAACGTGTATACAAAATTTCAGCTCAATCGGTTAAAGATATCTGCTTCAAAATTGACTTGCAAGCTTCCACCCGAACATACATACATACTTACACAAATTGCAAGTTAAATAAAATCTTGTAAAAAGTGAAAATTAACCGAGTGTTATTCCTTCGCCCCAAATTACCCGTGCCTCCTAATAACAAGACCACAGATAAAATACACCCATTTAATCATTTTTGTGCTTGTGTTTTCTATGATTGGATGACGTATACAATGACGTTTTACCTCGATTCGACCTTGCGGGAGGTTCCTCGAGTTTCAACTAAGAATCGATTCGAGGGATTTCTCGAGGACATTATTGAGTGCCCTCAGCTGGGTCGAATATAAAGATTTTTCGAGGAAATGTTTTAGAATATGGATGTAAGAGTTCTTGGAGCGTTTTTGATCAGTTTCCTAAATTGTTTTATACATAAATATACATATATATAACGTGTTAGTGAAATGGCGCAAAAACTGAATCAACAACGTACCAACTACGACGTTTTTCAACACATTTATAAGGATTAATTGAATTTTTGGATTAAATAACATAAATTATTGTTAATTGGTAGACAAAACTAAATAATGGTATGAAAATAATCGTTTCAAAAATCAATGTAGTTCGTTGAAGCCTTTTCTATTACCTCTAGCTTTTAAAAAAATAACACTCTGACGCTATAGATCTATATCCGCACTTTATTTACGTGATAACACACGCGTGTTTTATGAGCTGCTTTATGTATCTAAAACTGGTGAAATTAAATCCACTTTACGAGCATGTGTGTTAACAATTTGATTAATCTTCATCGTTTTTAGGTTTCCGTAGCCAAATGGCAAAAAACGGAACCCTTATGGGTTCGTCATGTCTGTTTGTCTGTCTGTCCGTCCGTATGTCACAGCCACTTTTTAGGGTTCCGTAGCCAAATGGCAAAAAACGGAACCCTTATAGATTCGTCATGTCTGTCTGTCTGTCTGTCCGTCCGTATGTCACAGCCACTTTTCTCCGAAACTATAAGAACTACACTGTTGAAACTTGGTAAGTAGATGTATTCTGTGAACCGCATTAAGATTTATACACAAAAATAGAAAAAAGCATTAAATTTTGGGGGTTCCACATACATAGAACTGAAACTCAATTTTTTTTTTCATGAAACCCACATGTGTGGGGTATCTATGGATAGGTCTTCAAAAATCATATTGAGGTTTCTAATATAATTTTTTTCTGAACTGAATAGTTTGCGCGACAGACACGTCCAAGGTGGTAAAATGTGTGTCCCCGTGTTTGGTACCTTATTTTGGCTGTTAGTGTTGTGTGCTGTAACTGGAGAAATAGTGTGACGGTGGAGGAAGATTCTTCATCGGACACTGAGGCGTAACTTCGCTGCTACAGTCAGCCCGTGACCACGGCCGGTGAAACCTGGCCGAAACGTCGGAGCCAAAATATAGATCAAACGCTATTTAATCCCGTAAAAGTATTAGTAATTAGTTAAGTAGTTTTTGAATTTATTCATTACAAACAAAATGAATCTCCTGTTACTCTTCCAACGCAATCGTGTATCACATAACACTAATTTGTATTACTTAGCGCTAACTAAACACTACATAATTATGAGGGATACGGGGAGGCTCTAAAGCTGTCCCTAATTAAAATATATGTACCGCGGGGACCACGACCATTGTCCGAAACTTTGGCAACGTGAATCAATTCTCATAAAGTCAAACAGAAATTCGGGATAGTGTATGAATATTAATGTTTTCATAACGTTTAGTTTTGAACTAAACTACAGGACGCGGTGAAATAATTTGTCAGGAGCCAGAGAGCCGTAAATATGGTCAGAGCTCGCTAAAGTTTCGGTTTTCTGGAGCCACGCTGTTGCTGGATTATGGCCGCGAAACTCAATACATACACAGATACTAACTGGAAATGATATTTGGAAATCTTGCAGCTGAATTTAACCGAATATTCTCATTGTTCGATTGAGTTGAAATTTCCCGTTTCAAACATGAATGTTTTGATTAATGATACAAAATCTAATGGATAGTACTCATTTTTAACAATGATATAGGTTGAATATACAGGATGTAACAGTACATCGAAATAATATTTAAAAGGGTAGGTATGTATCCATCAGAAGTGGAGATTATGTAGGAAAGAAAAATATTGGAGTTAACCATGCTACTTTTACCAAACAAACTCAATAAATTATTTTTTGTTCCTAAGTGTCGACAGCCCTACTTCCGCGTACCTTGTTTCTTCATTCATTGTTAACATTTCTTTAGTGTTAATTCCATAGTCAGCTAATATGTTTATCACTTGAAAGGTTTTGTATTTAGTTTAATGGCGATTAACTCGGAAAGTAATAGGTTTCCATCTAAAATCTAATGTATTTGCCCCTTAAATATCGAGACCGTAACTGAGATGATTTATTTAACTATCTGTATTCACTGATTATATTAAAACTTATACAAAAAAAATTTCGCTACTATAAATTTTATCATAGTAGTTAATCCAAGCGAACTACGTATCGCTATAATGAAGCTCAACACTGTAGATTCCTATTTTTTGGGATGGGGGTCTCACAGCGTCCTGTGGGAATTTTGAAAAATCCTTCCTTAGTGGGGCACCCCTTTACCGAATTTAATACTTCTAGCTCTAGTTGTTTGGGTTCTACGTTGAGACCTCAGTCAGTCTCTCACCAAAGCCGTTAACAAATACAGATGTAATTGCAAATAATTTAAATTAAGTTAGTTAGTGAAACTTTTTTCGGATCGTAGGCATTACTCTGAAAATTTTCGGAAAATTATTCGATTCAGGGTATTAAAATCGCGTTTTTGATCTTAACCTACAAAATTTTTTTCTTCTGAAAAGAAAATTATAAATAGAAAAACTGCTTAATTAATAAAAGACAAATCTATAAAAAATTGTGCTTTACACCAGGATCGAAACACTGCTTCACAGATTAAAGCCGAGGATCTAACGTATAGACCAATCCTGACCTATATGAAGTTAGTGAAACGAAGGATCTCTTGTTTTTGTGTAATGCGACATAATAGATGGACGAAAAAATTTGAGGCGATGTAAAAAAGTTTCACTTCTGAAACAAATTATGTTAGAAATAAAAAACATTTATTCGACACAGACACAACCGCAACATACACAAAGTAGGTACAAGAAATGGTAAATAATACAAGTATAAGAATTATATTTTCTTACTTAAACGGTTTTATTGAAAGTGAAGATAATAATTATTATACATAATTGCATTGTCATCGGAACTAAAGGTATTTAGGTTTTAAACCAAATTTCAGTCCAATCGGTCACTGGCAAGTGGGTCAAATTTAGCTTGCAAAATTTGACCCACACAAACAGGGCAAGCTAAATAAATAAATATAAGATAATTAAAAACAAGCTTTTATTTTAATCCCTAAAAAGAGGGAAAATACGAATCAAACGAGCCCAAAGTCTACCTTCCCTTCCAGCTGCAGCATCAGATCAGCTCTATGTCATCATAATATTGCATTGTCACGCGATACACACATGACATAAAATTTCAGCTCAATCGGAACCAGAAAGGCCTGGCAGAAATTGCTATTTTATCAATAAGGCCGCCTTTTGTGTTTGTATCTGTTATGTGTAATAATTTTAAGTTTCTTTGTGCTATAAAGCATTCATTCATTCAAAGTGGGTCAAATTTTACTTGCAAGATTTCATTACAGACACCGGGACAGGTGAAAGTAAATAAAAGCTTGTAATAAAACCGTGATTGCAGCGGTAATTGGGCTGTGCGTGCCCGTACCTATGTAATCATAATTGTACATATAACGGCAATGTTACTCGTACTAATATATTTTAATGTTACTTATATATTGGTTTTGGTTGCTTCTGCTTACAAGACTGTGTAGTTTGCGAGACATGGAAAAACCGTTGCCAATAACTTTTTTGTTTGCCGGCGAACGAACTTTGTCTTAACAAGTATCTCATAGGCTTATAACAATAAGTACTTCGGGTAACGGAACAAGTGGAATTTAATCACAAATAATTTTGCAGTAGGCAAACTAACTTCAGGAGTTTTCTCCTCAGCGCCTAAATTGAAACGTTTTTGTGACGGGACCTGTTACGAAGGACTTTGCTACTTTAAATTGTGTTTCGGTTAGTTTTCGTTGGAAGGGATCAAGTTTTTATTAGATTTTGAATATTCGACGCTTTTTTTTCAGCGGCAATGTGTTTGAATAATGTGAGAGTAAAATGTCCTTATCTTATTGGATTAGCTGTGCCCAAGTGTTGTTTGCCCTCAAACTGAGCCTGGAAATCACCCCACATGAGTCTGGAATGTATTTAAGATACACTCTCAATTTGGAAACAATGTCTCGATCTCGCCTTTGCGGTACTCCTGGTGTGTGAAGTGAAATTATTGGTCATTATGCGTCGAGAAGACAATAATGACAAGCAACATGAAACAATAAATAACGGGAACATAACTTTAACGATAGGTTTGTAAATGATATTGTAAGTTAGATCCGTTAATATAAAGCAAAATTTCAAGATCAAAGTTTCAGAAATATTTAGTCGCATACATAATGTATTTATAATCTTTACCTTTATCTAATAACAGACTATTTATAAATGTCTTCAGAGAAAAGCACTTACGATACGACTACGTAAGTTGATAACATACAATTGAAAGGCTTTTCGTGTTTAGAAATACAAGAGATAAATAGATTTAAAGAAGTCGAAATACAAAACTACAATGAAGTGAAGAGACGTGCCTCCAAACTTTTAAGTTATCTGTTTTAATCTTCGATTGCCGTTTCAGCACAATAATAGCTTGTTCCACAGATAACTATTAAACTGAAGACTCGACGCTTCGTTCCTGAGATGCTCTCCCAAGAGTCCTTTGTGCTGATTCAACGATGAGAGCAGTCCCGAGCACCGTCCACTAGGGAGCACTCTCTAACAACTTTCTTGCACGTTGTATTGCTCAAGGCGTTTTTAGTAACAGTTCTCTTGAGTACCGTAATAATTATTGATTTAGTGTCGTTTTAAGACATTTTAATACTTTTAGGCGGAACGTTTTTCTCACTGTACCATACTTCACGTGTGGGGGATACGGAATGTACTTCTTCTTACGTTACTATACTGCACGGGTGCGGGATATCCCCGAAGTAGCGTAAACAAAAATTAAAATTAAGCACACATTAATATACTTTAAAACTCATAAGGCTTCATTTACATTGTCTGGGTATCGGGAAATCGTATCTCAACTCAAATTGTGTAGGTAAACGACCAAATTAAAAAGTCAAAAATATTTTTGTTTTCGAAAAAATCCGGATAAGATATTCAATAAAATTGAACAAGTCTTTACACTCTACGCTTTTAAGGCTATAAGGAATAGTTTAAATTATTCACCGACTAAATCGGCACTAACCTGGCTATAGTGTTTATTATTTTTTCTTCTTTTCCAGATTTACCTCGATTCGTGGGCCCGGGGTCAAACGTCACAGTGGCCGTGGGCAGAGATGCAGCTCTTACCTGCAGAGTTGACAATTTGCAAACCTTTAAGGTAAATTAATGTTAAGTATTCATTATTTGAACCACTGCTGTATTGAACTGTCCCATATACTACACAAGTCATAAGACTCATAAGATAAATATATTCACTAATGACTCAACAGAGATTTATTTGAAATAAATTTCGGAACCGATACGAAGATTTTCCTAATTACTTTTTCATTACATATATTATCTCTTGTATTTTGCACAAATTTTAATTTAATATTTATTTACATTTTAACAATACAGTTAACATTTTTATAATAGAATTTACATTTATACATGTAAAATTTCAATGGAAAAATGCATACAGTTTCTACATACATTGAAGTGTTTGCAGGGTCAATATTGTGTGTACCAGTCCATATTTTCGCTCAATTTGATGGTCGGTACAATACAATCTTGTTATTAATTTGCATTTAAAAGCACTGAGTTTAATTGTTGTATTTGCTTTCTTCTCTGATCTTCACTTGGCCTACCTGATTTAGGATCTCTAATTAAAGGCATTTTTTTGTCTTAAAATAATATTTTGATTGAGTTAATCGTCATGACGTGTAATAATCAGGAATTACAGTGTTAATAATCATGATTTCGTGTGGCAGAAAATTTTTGTCATATTATTAACACAGGATAAATATTTACACAGAAAAACTTGACGCATTATTTTCCAAAGCATAACAATTACAACGTTTGCGTTAACGCATAATTTTCAAAATAACAGTACTTATGTAATTTAATACCTACGTCAGCCAATAGTTAAATTATATAATAGCTATAAAAAGTATTATTAATTATTACTATGACGTCAAGTGCTAACGAGTAATTTGTAAACAAGTGATTTAACTGGTTATATAAAAGTATTTTAAACAGTGCAAGGTGGCGAAAAGTTAAATGCGTGCAAGCAAGCACGCATAAGTATAATATAGCGTCAGTAACAGCTCCGGTACGGTATTTTCACGCGTACTTATCGTGGCAGTTGGTTGTAAAGCCCACCACCGCAGTCTTAGCCGCGTCGCCATGTCTTCTCTCGCCCCCCGCGCCTTCGTAACTAATTTGCACTCTTGGGATAGGGCAAAAAGGACTACGTAGTGTCGGTTTTCAGAAATGAGTTTTCTTCACTGAAATCTGTGTACAAAATTTGAAGGATAAAAAAATATTTAACAAATATAAATACCGACTAAAAAGTAACAACGCAGATGCAATAGAACATCACGTTTTTAGGGTTCCGTAGCCAAATGGCAAAAAACGGAATCATTATAGATTCGTCATGTCTGTCTGACTGTCTGTCTGTCCGTCCGTATGTCACAGCCACTTTTCTCCGAAACTATAGGAACTACACTGTTGAAACTTGGTAAGTAGATGTATTCTGTGAACCGCATTGAGATGTTCACACAAAAATAGAAAAAAGCAATAAATTTTGGGGGTTCCCCATACATAGAACTGAAACACAAAAAATTTTTTTTCATCAAACCCATACGTGGGGGTATCTATGAATAGGTCTTTAAAAATCATATTGAGGTTTCTAATATCGTTTTTTAAAACTGAATAGTTTGCGCGAGAGACACGTCCAAAGGGGTAAAATGTGTGTCCCCCCTGTTACTTCTAAAATAAGAGAATGATAAAACTAAAAAAATATATGATATACATTACCATGCAAACTTCCACCGGAAATTGGTTTGAACGAGATCTAGTAAGTAGTTTTTTAATACGTCATAAATCCTACGGAACCCTTCATGGGCGAGTCCAACTCGCGCTTGGCCGGTTTTTATATTTAATTCGATGCCACTTTTAACTAACTACATTAGTTGTTCTTTTATTTTTTAACACTTCCCAGGTTGCTTTGCTTGGCACCCAGTATTAACAGTAGAATATAAGCACAAGGGCTGCCTATAAAAACAATAAAGACTGAGCCCTACCTCCCTTAAGATCCAAAAGCTGCTGTCATAAATACAGATGGAATCAAACAAGAACAGTATCAGACAAATAATGAAAAACTTCGACAAAATAATTCCTGAAGAAAATACTACTGAACGCCAAGGAAGATCGCACTTTCATAAAACGACGTAGTGTTTTTACACTATCTATTCTTAAGGTCATATAATTTAAGTATACCTTCACCTTCGCAGCGAAGTTTTGGTTAATTCCAGGTTGGCTTAAATTGGCGTCCTCTATTAGTTGAGGATTACTTTCAAAATTGCGGCAAATAAGACGAGGTATTTGTATAGAGCAGTAATATAAATAAGTAAGAGAAAACTGGTAAACAAGAAAAAAAGTACACAAAGTAAGAAAGTGGTTCTTAACCGGTGTCGGCGGACCACTGGTGGTCCCTGGAAGCAGCCTAAATAGTCCACGAAGCCACCCGAAAAATAATGATAAACAAACAACCCTTTATTCATGTACTGTAAATTGGTCTAGAGTTGTTAGTCTATGGCTAGACAGAAATTTGTAAAAAATTCCTCGTCACTAAAAGGTTAAAAACAACTGGTGGTGGTGCCCCAAGTAGACTCCACCACGTCGGCGTTTCACCGACTTGTATTGCTGAATTTTATTTGACTACCAACTCATAGAAAGCTGGTATTACTTACCTTGGCTCCAATTGTCTCCTTCCGTCTCCTCCGTAGCCGGTGGACTTCCTGAGCTAGCTCGAAGGAAGTCGCGGCTCCTGAAGATCTGCAGTGGATCCACCGGTGGAGACCGGAGCACTACAAACGCCTAATAGGCCACCACGACTCACACTCGCGATTTTGACACACAAACACAAAGCGGGCTTTCGCACCCCGATATTAGGTGCGCCGCGCAAATCACTATTTGCTTGAATATTGTGTATTATATTTTATGGATGCCCGGACATCATCCTAACCACAAATTATGACATTTCGACTCGACTCAACTGACATATCACATGCGGCCGGCCGCCAAAAAAGCTGTCACTGCACAGACTAGAATGCAGTGCCGCCACTCGCTCTTCCTCGAGCGTGAACATCCCCCCGCTCCGGACAGTCCCGGACTGTCCGCCAAATCAGTCTAAGGGGAGGCGAGAAAGAGTAGCGACCGCGCGCTTCAAAACAGAATCCCCAACTAGGACCTCGGCAAACCTGGGCACACCATCAGACCCTAGAGTAAGTTGGACAATGCGTCCGCGACGCCAACGTAAGGGTGGCAGGTTTGGGTCCTTCACTAACACGAGGTCTCCAACCCTCGGTGGGTTTGTCTTATCTGACCACTTAACGCGCTGTTGCAAAATGTGTAAATATTCAAGGTGCCAGCGGCGCCAGAAGCTCTGGGTAAGCTGCTGGAGCAACTCAAACCGCGAAAGGCGTCCGGGATTGATATCTCTATAAGGATACTCGGGCAGGGCGTTAAGTGGTCTGCCTATCAAGAAATGGCCCGGCGTGAGGGCCTGCAAATCGTTCGCGTCGGTAGACAACGGACATAACGGACGCGAGTTGAGAACCGCCTCAATCTTATGAAACACCGTCGCGAGTTCCTCAAACGTGAGAATAGTCTCCCCAATAACGCGGCGAAGGTGAGTCTTGGCGGCCTTTACAACAGATTCAAAAATCCCTCCCCAGTGAGGGCAAGACGGCGGGGAGTATCGCCATGTTACCCCCCTACGGGAGAGTGTGGATCCGATCTCAATATTATTTTTATCTAAAAATTCACAAACTTCTCTTATATGTCTATCAGTGCCCTTGAAGTTCGTCCCACAATCGGACCGAATTAGAGAAGGCAGTCCCCGGCGGGAGACAAATCTGCCTAACGCTGCTAAGAAAGCGTCCATGGTGAGCGCACTCACCACCTCCAAATGAACGGCTTTAGTGGCCAAACAAACAAACACACACAAGTAAGCCTTTTCAGTCTTAGCATTACGGAGTCGCGACGTTTTTATAGTGAATGGTCCCGCAAAATCAGTTCCAACTCCTAAGAAGGTCATCGATTCATTCACACGATCAGCAGGCAAATCACCCATTTGGGGCTGCATCGTCTCGGGGCGTAAACGATAGCAGGGCAGACATCGAAAGATAACAGATCGGATTATTCTTCGCGCTGACAAAATCCAAAACTCCCGTTGGAGGAGCGCGGTCAATGCATTACATCCGGCATGAGCATTCTTCACATGGCGATCAATGATCAACAATCGCACCAATGGTCCGTCCTTGGGGAGCAACAGGGGATGACGTGATCTATAAGGCAAGTTAGCGTGCCTCAATCGGCCTCCTACACGCAACAATCCTTTATCATCCAGAAAGGGAGTCAAACGCACCAAGGGTCCCTTCAATTTGGACGTCCCGGTACGGAAAATCTTAAGTTCCGGTTCAAACGCTCTAGACTGGGTCATACGCACCCAATGCAGAAGAGCATCTTGGCGCTCCTGCGGTGAGGGGACCGGACACAAATCTTTGTCCTGAGGCCGTCGACAATTTCGTATAAATCTTCTTATCCAAGCGGTCACGCCGAGCAACTTGTCCAGAGAACTGTAGCGGTCTAATAAAAATTCCCGCTCTGGAGCCGCCATAGTCTCGACAGCGTGAACACGCAAGCCCGGATTTGGTACCTTCACCACAGCTGGTGTGGAAGGCCAAGACGGCTGTAACAACCATTCGGGACCCCACCACAGAGTGTGGTCAATAAGCTGAGGGGCTTCGCTGCCACGTGATGCACAGTCAGCAGGGTTTATTTCACCTGGCACGTGGCGCCAAATCAACGTGGCCTTCGAGGCCTGTATTTGGGATACCCGATTGGCCACAAATACTTCCAGGGAGTGGACGGAGTTCTTAATCCAACACAGGACAACCTGACTGTCGGACCAAGCAAAGAGCGACTCAAAGTCCACACTACGTCCCAGGGTGTCAACAACGTGGTTCATCAACCGAACCAGAAGAGTAGCTCCAGACAATTCTAACTTCGGAATCGTTAATCGAGTCCGAAGTGGAGCAACCTTACTCTTAGCAATTAGCAAGTGGAGCTTAACAGCTCCTCTATCATCAACCGTCCGGATATATACGACGGCTGCGTATCCACTCTCAGACGCGTCACAAAAGCCATGAAGGCTGGCCGTAAACCGTCCCTTAGGCAGTATATGTCTAGGGATACTAACACGGTTAATGTCGGGGAGAGACGACATGAAGGACTCCCAATCTCGCAGCAAACGGCCCGAGAGGGGCTCATCCCACGACACTTCAGCTGACCAAAGTTCCTGTAGGAAGCACTTCATCCAAAACACTACGGGACTAATCCAGCCATTTGGGTCAAAGGTACGAGCTACTGTAGACAAAACCAACCGTTTCGTCCAGACCTTGGGGCTTGGCAGCTCCAATCGATAGGTGAACGTGTCCTGGACAGGTCTGTATTGCACTCCCAAAACAGACAGTAAATCTGGAGTGTTGGCATTCTCAAAAATATGAGGCTCCTGCTGGTGGTCGTCTGGCAAGTCACACAAAAGCTGAGGTGAGTTGGACATCCACTTCCTCAGTTCATAACCACCAGCCCCGAGAAGAGCAATTAGTTCATCTCGCAAAATCAAGGCTTCCTCGACACTAGAGGAGCCCGTACAAATATCATCAACAAATGCATCCTCCTTGAGAACCAAGGATGCGCGAGGGTATCGTAATCGTTCACGTTCAGCGAGTTCCACAAGTGAGCGAATTGCCACAAAGGGGCTCGAACGCAAACCGTATGTATTGGTGTTCAGCTCGTAGACCAGCATGGGATCCCTGGGATCCTCCCTCCATAATATGAGCTGATATCGTCTATCGTCCGGGTGAATCACAGTCTGCCGAAACATCATCCGGATATCGGTCACAAAGACGACGGCATGGCGACGGAAGTTGGTCAATACATCGCCCACCTCGTGGTGCAACTTCGGTCCAGCATGCAGACATTGATTCAGCGAAACTCCGGTAGACGTAGGAGCTGACCCATCAAAAACAACGCGTATCTTCCCGGTGGAAGTTTTCAAAACCGCGTGGTGAGGAAGAAAATTATGTTCCTCGTTTCGCCAGTCCAGTCGCGAGACCGACATGTGCCCCAGTTGCTCATATTCTCGCATGAAGTCGACATACTTCTGTTTGAGGTCGGAGTTCCTACTCATACGACGCTCCATGGACAGCAGCCGCTTCTCGGCCAACGGCCGGGAGCTGCCAAGTGAGGGGCGAACTGACAAAAAGGGCAAACGAGTGATCAGCCGTCCCGAGTGAAGGCGACCTGTATTGTTCTGGTAGAACAACTCACACTCCTCGTCCAAGGGGTTCACTCGCTTCACGGTAGGTGGCTCTTCCACCTCCCAAAACCGTTGAAGGACATCCGATAAGGTGGAGCTAACAGTTATGTAACTGTCCACCGATGGAGATGGTGGGTTATGCCTAACTGGTCCCATCACTACAAACCCAAGCGATGTAGATAAGGCTACCAGCCCACCCTTCTGTAACTCTCTCCTCTTCCCACAATACACGCGGCCTAGAACATCGGCACCGAGCAATAAGTGAATCGGACCGGTTCGGTGGAAGGAAGGGTCAGCCAAGGTCAATCCTGATGTCGCATCAACGACAGCGCGCGAAACGTGCTGTTGCGGAAGCTGACCAACAACCTTCTCATAAACAATCGCGGTAGCGCCAATTTTGGGCGCTGAAGAGAAGTGGGGGGAGAAGGAGAACAAAACCTGACCGATCGGATCCGGGATCCGCAGGTCTCCGATTCCTCGTACCGATTCAAGGTATGGAGATGTGTTCAAACTCAACTGCCGGACCAGCCAGCTGGAGGCAATGCAACCCTGAGCTCCCGTATCCAAAAGGGCGCGAACTAAAACAAAGGTGCCCCTCGGGCCCCACACCTGTACGGAGGCTGTTGGTAACAGCACCTGCTCCTGTGGGGGGGTTGCAGCCGACAGTTGGTTTAGTGAAAATCCTCCCGCATTCCCCGCAACGGGGGGGAAGGGGGGTCCGAAGAAAAATGCGTGCGCGGCGGAGGAATAGGGCGCTCAAGGCGCTCGAGCGGGTCCCAATCCGGCACGTACACACCCCGACCAAAGCTGCATCGGGGGGCCGGGCGGTGCCCATGATGGGCGAAAGTTGGGGGAGCCCGTGACAACCGGGGTCTCTCCATCAGAGGGGGAGAGAAGCGTATTGTCTCCCGACGTGGCTCCCTAATAACCGCGGCCCAATCCCGCGGTGGCGCCTCATAAGCGGCGCGTCGATCCCCCCCGCCCGTAGGGGGGGTGGGGCGCCCAATCCTCTCACTGGAGGGGGGGGCGCCTGTCCAATCTCCGCGGAGGGGTGGCACGCCCCTCCGATCTCCTCGGAGAGGTGGGTGACCTAGGAGGGCCCCCGCCCGTGTGCGAGTCCCTCTCTCTCACCACCTCACGAGTGTCTCTATTGTTGAAGCACAAAAGGGGGTGATGGGCCCCTCCACAACAGTGGCAATCTCGTGGGTGGGGGCAAGCCGATGCCATATGGGCCCCCAGGCAGCGGTAGCACCAATTCCGCTGCTTGGCCATATTCCTACGCCCCTCGGTGCGTAGGCCAACAAATTTGGGACAGGCCGGCAAACGATGGCCATCCCGCTTGCAACACTTGCAAGGCCTCGGCCTCTCCCCGTGTGGAGAGTTCTGCCGCACTGCAGTATACTGCTTGTGCGGGCGGCGCTCTCTCCGTGGCGCTGCCCGGGTCGCCTCAAAGCGGCCTGTACTCGGTCCCGGTATAGGAACCAGATCCAAGTGGTCGGTCATCCGACACTCATCCTCCAAAAATCTGAGGAGATCCGAGAAGGGGGGGAGGTACGAGGCACTATTGCCCCCATACCTTTGTTCAAAGCGCCCCTTCATCTCCATGGGAAGCTTATCGAGGATGAGGTGGAGCAAAATAAAGGACCACTGGTCCACCGGTAGATCAAGGCGTTTGAGCGCGTTAATAGCGCTTAGCAGCGGGTTCAAAATCTCCTTCCTCAATGAGGAGACCCGCGATACTCGTGGCAGCCCTAAAATGGCAGCCACATGTGTGTCCGCTAGCAAGCGAACATTCTGATACCGGGCGGTCAACAACGCCCTTGCAATATCATAACTGTCATCATTGACAGGTAGATGCTGGACAAGTACACCAGCCTCTCCCCGTAAGGCAGAGAGCAAATAGGCCAATTTCTGGCTAGGGAACAGGTCGTCCCTCGAGTGAACCAGGCTATCAAAGAGGTTAATGAACCCCATCCAAGAAGCCAAGTTCCCATCAAAGGTTGGGATGTCTAAAGTGGGCAGTCTGCCCAGCAAGCCGGCCGGGGTAGGCTTGACCTCCCCGGGCGTGCACGACTCACCCCTCCGGACGGATAGGATTGCCTGAGCCTTGTTTATAATCACATCCGCCTGTTCAAAACACTGATCATAATCGGCATTAAATTGGTCGACTGCCCGCAACTCAGCGGCACCCTCGGCTGGGTGGTCGAGCAGATATTGTTGATGAGCAACGAAAAGCTGCTCCAATTCCTTCAAGCGAGCCGGTACTCCCTCATGCCGAATTAACAAGGCCTGTTCTCGGTCTGGTCGGTCTACCAAAGCGACGGCACTAGCAAACCATCTCAAAATCTTTTGTGCACCCGCGCGGGCACCACTAAGCGGGCTGACTGGCGGGACCATTTTGCACCAAAATTAATAAACACTATAATAATACACGGACAAACAGACCGACAACCGCAGACAATAAAACAGATCGGGAGGAACTTCAAAGGCAGAACAAAATATATAAACAAACCAAAATCAAGTGTAAATGCTAGAACTTAACTAGAACAACAAAGGCATTTAACAACAGAATTTTTCAAACAAATTAAATTCAAGCATTAAGTCAATAACTTAACAAACACAATATTCAAAGGCAAACAAAACAAAATGAAATGTAAATGCTAAAACTTAACACAGCAAAATAGTGTATTACAACAACAGCAAAGTCATTTAGCAGCAAAATCTTTTACACAAATTAAATTCAAGTATAAGTTTACAACTTAACAAACAAAATAGTCAAGGGCAAAACAAAGATATGAAAAAACAAACCAAAATTTAAATATAGGTAAATGCTAGAACTTAACTAGAACAACAAAAGACATTTAACCTCAATTTTTCATATACAATGACAATTAGTTAAGGAGATCGGTCCACAAATGAGCTGGTAGTCGGTTTAAAATCAGCAATCAAAACCAATTAATATGTATTGCCCGTTTGGACAACCAACAAGATTACAATATTAATTGTACAATACTAATCAAATGCTCAAATCTAAGAACCACGCTCTGCTACCAAGAGATGGTGGTGCCCCAAGTAGACTCCACCACGTCGGCGTTTCACCGACTTGTATTGCTGAATTTTATTTGACTACCAACTCATAGAAAGCTGGTATTACTTACCTTGGCTCCAATTGTCTCCTTCCGTCTCCTCCGTAGCCGGTGGACTTCCTGAGCTAGCTCGAAGGAAGTCGCGGCTCCTGAAGATCTGCAGTGGATCCACCGGTGGAGACCGGAGCACTACAAACGCCTAATAGGCCACCACGACTCACACTCGCGATTTTGACACACAAACACAAAGCGGGCTTTCGCACCCCGATATTAGGTGCGCCGCGCAAATCACTATTTGCTTGAATATTGTGTATTATATTTTATGGATGCCCGGACATCATCCTAACCACAAATTATGACATTTCGACTCGACTCAACTGACATATCACATGCGGCCGGCCGCCAAAAAAGCTGTCACTGCACAGACTAGAATGCAGTGCCGCCACTCGCTCTTCCTCGAGCGTGAACAACTGGAGTAAGGTATTATTTAGGGTTCCGTACCTCAAGGAGTTATAAAAACGGAAACGGAGTCTGACATTTTTTTGAAAGCTGAAAAAGACTGTTTCTCTCAAGAACGCGTAGAGATATCAATCCGAAATTTATATCAAATACTCAGATCTACGGTCACTTTCAGCTTTGAAAAAAATGTCAACGCTATCAAACTATATGACCGATTATGTCGCATATTTTCGCATATTTTTTGATTCACAAGGGAATTAAAACCTGTGGGGTACTTCTCGTTGACTTGAAATCATGAAATTTGTCAGAAAACCATGTCATACACGAAATATATTATATTGTTAGATAAGTTTTTACGGATCCCTCGATCACCGAGTCCAATTCGTACTTGACCGGTTTTTTTATTGGACACGTGTCGCCTTTGAGTATTTGCGCCGAGTATCAAAATACTCGTAAAAATGTCATCGGTGTAGTTTAAGAACATTAACAGGTTAATTTAAAACCACAATGTATTTTTTGAAAAGAATAATTAGCCACATTGAAAATAGTGGATTGAAAAGATAACCTTAATTATGAAGAAGCTAGTCATCTCAATGATAACATCTGAGATAGAAATAAAAGAAGACAGTACATTGTCAATATTCCTATTGATGTGATATTAAATAAAATGAGAATACGTAATGAATCTGTAACATTATTCTTATAAGCTTATACGAGGAAAAAATGGTAAAGATCTTTCACTGTTTAAATACGATCTTGATACTTTGCCATCAATTTGAAAACATTTCACAATAATATTACAGTGAAAGGAAACCTTAAATGCGACTCTTTATACAAATAAGTTTGAAATAAATAAAAGAAATATGAAGAGCTTCTAATAATAATTCCCTTTGGACATTAAAATAAACATATTAATTTTGCCAAGGTCATATGCCATTTATTAGTCAAAGATGTCACACACGAACTCATGCTTCATACTAATAATACTACTAAAAGTATTTTTCTGCAAAACATTATTAATTTACTCGGGCTTACATTTTGAAAGGGTTCATAGTTCCAACATTGTAGGTAGATAAGCTACAAACAATTTTCCAACACGCCTAGCAGAGGTTTCAAAAATACAAAATTTAATTTTAAACAACATAAATCATGGCGGCACGTGACAATGTGCCACAATAAAGTATAGTGGATCATATATCTAACAGTGGCCATTAGATGTCCCGGCCAGGATTCATGAAGGCACAGGCTCTTAGTGAGATGGACGATACGAGTCGACTCGACTACAAATAAATTTTAGAGAAACATCGCATCTTGCGTGAGTGATTCCATTAAGGAAATGGGTGCTAACACACATTTATCTAAAGAATACCGTAAGCTTTCTTTGTTTGGCAATAGAAAATTTTAAATAAACATTATTCCACATCCGTGGAAACAGTTCTCAGAAATTGCCCTTGAATAATACGAACCATTATATTTACGCTCTCTTGAAACTTGTAAATCTATTCAAATTTCTTGTCATCCCAAGTTCGCTGATATAAAATGGATTTTCCAAATCAGTGAAAGGTTTCCGCAGATTACAATAATAATCCGTTAAGTACGTCGGGGAAGTATTATTTGGGTTAAATTTATTGTTTTTTTCTCTTTCTTTTGCGATTATTTTGTGGATAGCAATAGCTGAAAATTATTTTGAAAATGTTTCCTTAGAGTTGGTTGAGTTGTAACAGCTTCTTTTTCTATTTATCTTTCGCTGCGGAATGGGTCATTTATCTCAATCCCAGGCACGTAGTCAGTGTACGTATACTCATTTATCGTCTCTAGAAACGCTAATGCTGAGACCTAGTCTACGTGACACAGATCCTGGACTATAATGTAATTTTGTTGTTTTCTTTTCCTTAGTTATATAACCTTAATCAAGTGCAGTTGTTTTATAAATTCCAGATTTGTAAAATTTGTTATTGAAACTTATTATTATAGAGTTATCATTTATTTAAGTTCTATCGTTGAGATCTTGAGCGACTTCAACAAATGAGGAATTTCTATGTTCCACTGTAATAATCTATCTTTTATTATATTTGTTCAATGTTCACGGATTTATCCGCCGAGGGATTTTAAAATTCGTTTTTCTGCCATAAATAGTATAGTTCTGAAGTGGCCTCACTGTCACCATGTAAGGATTTGATGATGGCATCCCAGATTTTAAGAGGCACTAAAAAGGTGTTTGACTTTTTTCTGGTTTGGAAAAGGTTCAATACAGAATTAACAATAGGTATTTGTAAATTAAATTTAAGCAATTAATGATTGTTAAAATAGTGTTACTCTGAAACAATACAAAACTTCAAGTAATCTTATGTCCAATGACTACGAAATTTAAGTTATAAACAAATTCAATTAGTCCTAGTTGAAATTTGACAAGCTTAAATTAAAAACTTAGGAGTAATTCAAAATACAAACTTCGCATCGAAAAGGTGGGTACGTAGAATATTAATTGTCACTCGTTTGAAACGGCTGGATAAATAAAAACTCTCGACAGTTTGAAATCAGATCTCAACTCTCTTTGCAATTTATAGTAATTGTGGAAGTGTAGCCGAAATCTAATTAGTGAGTTAAATTGTTTGAGAGGAATAGAATACCTTCAGAGGCGCAGCATAAATTGCCGCGGAGTGAAAAGTTGGCGACCTCGAGAAACCTGAGGTCGATTTTTTTATTTCTTCGATGTTTACAAATGTCGCTCGTGATAAAACTCGAAAGTGCTTTCAATGGATTTGGATTCCTTAATGGCATTTAATTTTTTCTGTCATACTTCGGATATCAGATCGTAATTTGATTTCATCATCAAATATAATTTGATATTACTCCAACCACAGGACTCGGTACCAGATTCGTCTGCGCGGGCATCTCTGTCTAACCCATATCTGCCGCCAAATAGCGGTGCTTGCATTGCTGTTCTGGTTTAAAGGATAAGACAGGTGATGGAATTGCTGAGTACTGTACTGTGACTTGACATCTTATGTCACAAGTTGGCATTGTTCATTGGGTCCTTGGGTATTTGCAAATCTTACAAGAACTTACACTATACTATAGGTAATTGTAGACAATTACCCTCAGAAGGGCAGCCTTCTTATTTGTCAACTTTGTTGTAGAAAAAATTAACGAAGGTTATTCCAATTCAAATATTTTTTTCTGCAAAGGCCAGTCGTCGGGTGGGTGATAGAAATATGTTATCTTGGGTTTCTCCTGCTTCCGTCGTCGGTCCCATTTGTATCAATTAGTGGCATCCACTAACTATGTTTTTGCCTATTCACTATTTATCTTTTTGTCGTTGCAAACAAACACCGATCGAAAGTATTTCGATCTAGAGAAGATTCGATCGATCGTTTTGTTGCTCGAACGTTCGTCGGTCAAACTTAATGTAGTGCAATTTAAGTGTCCGTCAAAAGTTACGTCGCTCAAAACTATGTCGGCCACAATTCATATCGTACAACTGTAGTATCGGTCACTAGTTACGTCGCTCATACGTCTGGCGGGCAACGGTTTGCCGAACAACATTTCCACAATCTACAAATTCGATTATTGACTGAGTTTGAAATCGGACTATAAAGTTCTTTTAAGCTTTTGATTTGAATTGAATAATAATTACGTGCTCATACAATGCTACCAAAGTAACGTTATATGTTTCAATCTTACATCTATTGGTTGAACCAAAAAATTAAAAATTATATTAAATATATTATTAACTATAATCAAATATAAACCTTTGCCATAATTTAATCAATCATACCACTACTCCCACATTACTTCACACACAAGTTCACTGTTGCGAAGTTGCGCCCATTACCCTGAAGATGTTCACATACACATCTGTGGCATATAGAGGAATGCTTTATGGATGCAAATGGCTCCTCTGGGGCGCCCGCGATGAATAATAGCGCGTGGAGTTGATGCTATTGTCATTGCCAATGTCCCCGGCGTTAAGGGAACTGAGAGCGCTTAGCTTCATTCACCTGGATGAGTTATGAACGGGGAATATTATCTTTGGGTGTTAGGTGCATTTGTTTTGTTCTGTTGTAGCTACATATAATGTATACTACTTTATTAATATGTGGTAGTAATGCAAGCCGCAACCGTGGTCTAGTGGTTGTGACTACGTGGTATTAATCTGAAGATCCGGGGTTCGATTCCCCATGCGGACTAAGGCTTTTCTGCGTGGTTTGGTTAGTGGTGGAGCTACTGAGCCCACCTGGCTAGCTCCCCACCATCTTACAGTCATGATACTATGAAAGAAAAAAAAAATACAATTACTTTCCGGAAAATTCATTGTAACTTCGACTTCACCGTCTTTATACCGCGTTTAACCACCTCCGTGATCCGTGCTCATACAATGCTCAGACTTAGACCACCATACATGGCTTAGAGTACCAAGTGTTGATTCTCCATGGGAGCAGAAGTTTTTCCGCTTAGTTTGGTTGGGCTTCTGAGCCCGCCTGGCTAACTACAACCGTCTAACCTAAGTTCGTCGCCATATTAATAATGTTTATTGTATTACGACAATTAAACGTAAGATAGCCAGTTCCTTAGCTGTTGAGGACTCCAGGTAACGCTTGCTTCCACCTTCGGCCTTATCGTCACTTACAATCAGGTGAGATAAAAGCTAAGAGTATCCTGTCGTATGTAAAAAAAGACTGATTGCGTTACTCCAATTGACGACTCTGTAACAATACAGGGAGAAAAAAATAACCTATGCCGGTTTTCTTGCTGGTGCTTTCCAGTACAAGGTCTCCCGCTGTAGACTTGTGAACCAATGGCGTAGCTTCTCTCACGTTCAAAAGCGATTGCAAAATCCTACTTGAATAAAGGATATTGAATTTGAATTGAACTCCAACAATTGCCGGCAGGTGGCGTGGCTGCGGGTCGACACGCAAACCATCCTCACGATCGCCGGCCACGTGATCACCAAGAACCACCGCATCAGCGTGAACCACGGCGACGGCGCCTGGACGCTGGGCCTCAAGGACGTGGGCCCGGCGGACGGCGGCCGCTACATGTGCCAGGTCAACACCGAGCCCATGATGAGCCAAACGCACCAGCTGCAGGTTGTCGGTCAGCAGACGAGTCTTCTTTATTTGTCATTAGGGTAGCTCTTAGCTCCCAGTCTGGGTATTACCCATACGTACGTAATCTCTACAGACCCAAACGCATGTTCTGCGCGCTTCTCCTGTGTCTCGGCCATAATAACCGCGAGGTTGGAATGGCCAAGGGTGGTGGCGGGAAGGAGCCGTCCTCCCGTAGCTGACTGGTCTGTCCATGGGTGCTCCGGTGATATTGGGTCTCCCAGTCCCTGGATGACCCCGACTAAAAACAAAACGGACGTCGATATGGTTTAGTGGGTATTATATATACCCACACAGTGCGGGGAGAGTCCCATACACGCCCATAGACTAGCCATCAGCAGGTTCGACGCCCAACAGCATTGCACCTTGTTATTAAAGGTAATTCTTAGAAAATCGAAGGCCCGTGTTAATAATTGGATCTGAAAAATGAAACCCAACATCAAAAACTTACTTGACGCAACGACCCAAAATGAGTCTTGGCCTCCGAACTTCAAAAACACTAAGTTGAAAATAATTATAATATTACATTTCTATATTGAGGTCGGCGCTAAATTTTATGACTTTCTAGGTGATCATCGATTGGCACCGATTTCGTTTTTGAAGTCTATTTTAATTTTTTTTCTTTTTAGCGAATTTAATACCAACTTATCGCAGTGACTTGAAGGAATACGACAAAGGGTCAAATACGTGCCTATTGTGTTTAAAAAACATCTAACCCCTATAAGTTAAGAATCCTTCCATCATTAGCTTAGTTCATGACTACCAGACGTAAATACCTGAATAGTTTCGGAAAAAACATGAAAAACATTGGACGTACCTATAAAATTTAAGGGTTTTGTTTTCTTTTTATAGAAGGCCAAGCAAATGACTCCATTCCACCTGGTGGTAAGTGGAAGTAGAGTCCAAATGCGAAGATAGCTAGTGCGGGAGAGAGGTTAAACGCTGCACTACCTGAATAGTTTCGGAACAAAACATGAAACACATTGGACGTACCTATAAAATTTAAGGGTTTTTTTTTCTTTTATAGAAGGCCAAGCAAATGACTCCATTCCACCTGGTGGTAAGTGGAAGTAGAGTCCAAATGCGAGGATAGTTAGTGCGAGAGAGAGGTTAAACGCCGCACTAGCCATCCTCACCTTGCCGACCTGCAAGGTGCTTCTTCACGCCTCTTTTAAAGGACCCGGGATTATAGGAAGGAGGAAACACATGCGCTGGAAGAGAGTTCCATTTCTTAATCGTGCGAGATAGAAATGAGTTACCGAATTTCTTGGTACGCGTTTGAATGGTGGTCACCGTTAGACGGTGACAAAGCAGGCCAGCACGTGTCGTTCTTAAATGGAAAGGAGAAGGTGGGATTAGTGAAAAAAGCTCTTCAGAGCACTCACCGTGGTATAGTCGATAGAATGCGCTAAGTGACGCTATATCGCGACGCAGCTGCAGAGGTTCAAGGTTGTTGGTCACCTCTACATCGCCAATGATGCGTGTTGCGCGCCACTGCAACCTATCCAAAGCATCGAGTAAGTACTTGGCGGAGCCATCCCAGTGGTGCGAACAATATTCTACACAGGACCGTACTTGCGTTTTGTATAGCAAGTACAGTTGATCAACTGTAAAGAATCACCGCACCTTGTTCAAGACACCGAGTTTTCGTGAAGCTGTTTTTAGAAGGCTTTCGATGTAATCCTTTGGGTTTAGGTCGCAGCGTACGTCCATACCGAGCATGGTAATACTACTCTGCAGGTTTAGTCTAGTGCCCTGAAAAGAGGGTAGAGGGAGGAATGGTGACGTTTTTGCCGAGAATGCACACGCCTGCGTTTTCTTGGCATTGAAATCAACCAGGTTCTCTGTGCCTCATTTGGATATGCGGTCCAAGACCTGGTCAAGTTCAATGACAAGGTTATCCGGTCTCTCCGCAATGTCAGCCCGTCCAGCCGCCGCGTGTCCGAAATATCCCGCATGCACTGTACTATCATTTGCATAGCAATGAATGTTCCCAAGAGGAATCATATCATTGATATGCAGAAGAAAGAGTGTCGGGCTAGAACGGAACCCTGGGGTACTCCGGCATTCACCGGCATAAGCCGCGATCGACATCCATCTAATAGGACACGGATTCTTCGCTCATGCAGGAAGCTCAGCCACCCAGGTACGGAGCTGAACGGGAAGACGTAGGACGGAAGTTTGGAGAGAAGACCCTTGTGCCAGACCCTATCAAAAGCTTTGGCGATGTCTAGGCTGATAGCCAATGACTCGCCTTGCTTGTCAATAGCTTCACCCCAGACATGCGTCACATACGCTAGAAGATCACCCGTCGATCACTTCGGTCTGAAACCGTATTGACGGTCGTTAATCAGGGAGTGATCCTCTAAGTAACGGATCAGTTGGTTATTTATGATCCTTTCCATGATTTTACACAGTACTGAGGTGACAGCTATTGGCCGATAGTTGACCGGGTCCGAGCGGTCCCCTTTCTTGGGCACTGGCTGCACATAGGCTTCCCTCCAAGCCTCCGGAACGCGTCCCGAAGAGTAGGATAGTTTGTACAGGCGTGTGAGTACGGGAGACAACTCCGCTGCACATTTTTTGAGTACAACCCCCGGAATGCCATCAGGTCCAGTAGCTTTCCTGACATCGAGTGACTGCAAAATAGCACGAACATCACGCTGCCTGATTTTGATATCAGGCATCGTGGAGCCACAATGAGGTAGTGAGGGTGGCAGTGCATTGCGATCATCGAGTTGGGAGTTGGCCGCGAAGAGCTTCACCAAAAGGTCGGCCTTCTCCTGCGGCTTGTGGGCTAGGGATCCATCTGGACACCTCAAGGGTGGCAGCGATGGCTGGCAGAAGTTACTTTGCACGGCCTTGGCCAAACGTCAGTAGCCACGATAGCCCGTGGGATGCGTTACTAATTCGTGGCCAATGCGTGCAATGCGCTGGGCATCCGCTCTTATGTAAACCTTCTTACAGGACTTGGAATCCTTATTGTAGGCTGCTTTCAGTGTATCGATCCCAGGATCCTTGAGTGCTCGTCCCCTGATCCGAGCGCGATACGCCGCCTGTTTGTGTGAAACAGCATCGGCACATTCGCGATTGATTGTTATCCAACGGTTACGTCTGCCCTTACTGATGAGATCGGAGTGTGGAATGTAGTATTCCATACCCATGACGATCTCCTCAGTAATAGCAGCGGCAATGGATGAAAGATCCATACCACTGAAGCAGCGCTGCTTCCAAGGGATAGACGCAAAGTAGTCCCGCATACCATCCCAATCTGCCGAATTATAGTGCCAGACCCGACGTTTGGCAACCACAGGTTTCGGAGGCTTTGCCTGTAATATTTTTGCCGATATCAGGCAATGGTCCGAGGTGCCTAATAGGGCTCGAGCCTCAACCCGATATCCGTCCGGATGGGTCGTAAGCAGAAGGTCCAGTAAAGATGGCGCTTGACTTGCTATGTCTGGGATCCTGGTGGGCTGATCAACCAGTTGTGTCAAGTCGTGCGTGAGAGCGAATGCATGGGCAGAGATCACAGCATGATCATTTTTGGAGGAACCTAACCATAAACTTTGGTGAGCATTAAAGTCGCCCAAAAACACCAGTTCTGCATTGGGGAATTGCTCCTGCGCATTGTTTGCAGCCAGACTAAGATGGTCAAAAAGTCGAGTTGTCTCGGCGTCACCGGTGTGGGATCTGTAAAGGCAAACGTAGACTCTTCTTCCATTTTCCTAAGATCCCATCATCAGGGTCCTGACTTTGGTGACAATGAAACCACCGCAGGAATACACTCTATCCAGTGAAATGAGTAATCGCGTAACATGCACAAATAAAACATACGCATCGAATCGAGAACCTCCTCCTTTTTAAAGTCGGTTGAAAATGAGATGTATCTTAAGATGCTGTTTTTGACAGGTTTAATACCTCAAAACTGCATCTAAGATCGATCTCAACTTTAAGATGTACGTAAGTACTTATTAATACAAAGGATTTTAATGAGCCTCAACGGGGATCTGTTTGTGAGTAAGTTTGAGAGTCTTCATAACTTTGTTGTCTTCCCACAAATTTGAGGTAAGAGTTTCTCAGTTGTTGAGTAGTGCAGATGAAACTCGCTTCGATATTCAGCCTTATTGTCACTTACTACTGAGTGAGATGAATTACTGATGAATTCCCTGTTGTGTTAAAAAAATGTTCTTCACGCGTCATTTCAAATACTGGTAAAGCATGTAGCTCCACTGGGTGCAGCCACCAATGGATGACCAAATGAGGCTTATAACTAGAAGTGAAATTTTGACTGAAGTTTCACTTAACCTTATATTTATGCTAGGTTAATGTAAAGTCCATGATAAGCCTGAACTCGTAAGACAAAACCAAATCCATCATAAAACACCATGATAAGACATTTGATTTGTCATAGATTAGTATGTTATTTGTAATCAAATCACATCGGAAACACGTCCTTACTAATAATTAAAGAGAATGATAAATTAACTCCTGAGTGCAATTGAACATTATTACAGCCGAAGCGCGTAGTTTTTCATATAAGCACATCCAATAATAGTTAAGTTATATAGTTATAATATAAACCTCTCGTCACGATGTTTCCCCGGGATAAACTCAGAAACTACTTAACCGATTTTGCTGAAATTTGGCTTAATGTATGTAGTTTGATCCAATTCAAATGATATGAGAGTTTTAATCTCGATTATTGATCTCAATATGTATTATTGGTAGTGTGAGTAAATTTATCGACGCAACACTAGGTTATCTAGGTTGGGTAACATCCAGTAGATTGTGTTGTGTTTCAATTTCTTTTTGCTACAGTCTATTCTACTAGGACGTTAGTACAACATTGATCCGACATTTATTTAATTTTAAACAAGTGCATACTATAACTATTAAGCTACAGCAACGTGTTACCAGGTCAGCTAGTAGCGTATAGTTTTCGTCATTGCTGTCACTTCTACTAATTGTACAGCCACTAATTGTCCACATCTACTCAACTGTTCGGATACTTCTTTGTCTCTGCCTGTATCTCACGATAGCGTTCTCTGTTCATTTACAATTTCCATTCGAGAACTCTACTTTACTTGATTGAGACACAATTGAACCTGTATATTGTAAATGATTTTCTAAGGTATACGAAACCGGATTCAAATTACATTATGCATGTGGAACACGTGCCAAGTCGACACGGAACCTATTACTATTCACAAGCAGTCGACTATCTAATTTAACTTTATATAAGTCACGTGAATTGGACCTTTGGGGCGTGAGCTCTGATCTTTTCCCCGAGTCCTAAGAGGCTTAAGCTTGAGGAAATACTCGCTTCATAAATATTTTTACATTGCTTTGTTTCCTATTGGCTTTTTTCTGTCTGCGACTTTGTATGTGTGTGTGAGATCCTCATAAATTACTTTATTTCATATAAAAATATCGAAATATTTTTGGCAGGATCTACTCAAGGAGTTTTCTTCAAGGTAATAAAAATAAAATATATCTTAGTCCATATCGCACGCTGATTTGCGTACTTCCTTTCAATCGAGGTTTAGATAAATTTTGATCAGGAATCGAAATATTTATCAGTGCAACGTTAACTTACTAGAAAACAATAAAACTTGAAAGTTTTATAACTAATCCTCACATTTATATATAGTCTATTAAATTTTAAAGTGAGTTCCAAGCTAAAATTTCATTTAAATTGTTTAGATATTTGTACGAAACAGATTCCTTTCACACGTAACTTTTGGGTTCATGTGTTTGTAAAGGTAAAAGTTCTGGATAACGAATTAAATGTGTCATCTCCAGGTAGGATTGTTACTGAATTCGTTTAAAAAATAAAAGAATGTTAAAATGTAAACGATCGTTTTTATTGTATGGTTGGATTTTTTTTTCTTATTCAGAGTATTGCATCAGTGGTAACATAAATTTCTAAAACTGTACTAATTTATATAGTTAAGAAGACAAACTTAGGTGAGTTGTTAGACAAACAGATTTTATAACAGTTAAATCATCACCAATTAAACATTTTCATGACCCGTAAGTCCATAAACATAAACTGTTAAATGGTTTCAACACTCCAAATATTAGATCACCGCTCGTAAAACGAATTTCAAATGTAGCATCAAAGACACCTAATAAAGTTCGACACAAAACCGCTGATCCACATATCGATCACGGAGATTTATTATCGGGAACACCTAGACTTGGTGACTTGGCAGATTTGTGGCAAGTTGCTAATGATGCGCGTGTCGCCTTCGAGCTACACTGCAAACTTATTCGCCTCATCATGCTGCCACGTTGCACATTGTCTGTCTCATTCGCGATAAGGACAGGAAAGCGAACACTTAAACGTTCAGTTTGATGAAGTTTTAATGGGAAATCATTATTCAGTAGTAAATTCTCTGCTGACTATAAATATCAAAGGACCGTTGAATACTTGGGAATATGCCAAGAACGCTTCGCTGTGAAAAACCTGACGGTGAAGAAACCACATTAACTTACTATGAATATTTAAAAAACAGATAAATCAGCCCCCCTAGCACGTCCACCATAACACGATATGATAAAGCGGTTTATCGCGATGAACTATCAAAATACAATAGGGTTTCGTCGTATTTTGACATTTCACCGCGATAAATTGCTTTATCATATCGTGTTTTGGTGGACGTGCTACAGGGGCAGGTTCATGGCAATTACATTTCTACAACAGTTTTTACTCTTAAAAAAACAAGCTTTGCGTTCGCAGTTTCTATTTCCCTGTAGTAAAAACGTTTCAAGCAGAAGCTTTAAAAAACAAACTTGCAACCACTATTTCCAAATACAAGTTGCATGCTTTCGGCTTAAAAAATAATTAAGTTCCATACAAACCTTCAAGCTGCATTTACCCACTTAGAGGTCGAATTTCCAAAAACCCTTTCTTAGAACCCCCCTGGCCGTTTGCCCGCAGATGCACAGTTTTCAACTGTGCATAATACTTTCATTTTTTAACACATTGTTAAAAAATTAAAACACTTACGCCATCATTTATTTTCTTACTGCTCCATCGCAAGCGATACGAACATTTCCCATTTGTCAAGTTTAACAATCAGCTGTGTCCTCACTCGAAAGCTTGCTAAATCTGCGGTTTCGCTAATATTTCCAGCTATTTCCCGCTCTCGAGCCCCAAGCCATGCATCTAGCGCAACGTTGCATGTCACTTCAGTAGCAGTGACATCCTTGTTGCTAGCGACATAATGGGTTTCACGAGAGCTTGAGCAATGTTAAATTTCAGCATTTGCTAGATTCATGAAATATTCCGGAGTTTTGATGTTCCGCTTTACAATAAGTACGGGGTCTGATAATAAAGTACAATACATCAAGATAAATGATGGGCATCGGAAACAATCGTCTAGCTTATCAAAGACATTTGACAAAAAGGAGTTTGACCCTAAAAATCATTTGCAATCACAAGAGCAGCTCTATATCATTATGTGTAACTGAACACCCCAATAACATTTAAAGGGCATATAAGTAAATACTAAATGGACCTTCGGTGCGTGTCTGAGACCTGGAACCCCAATACTTTCAGATGTATTTTATTTTAAACAGAAAGCAAAAACTCTCAAGTGACAATCATAATCAGCTCTTATCATATAAGAATTTTAAACACAAAATGACATGTGATAGACGTGGGCGTAGTATTCCTCGTACGCTTACGTTGGGCCGTCGGCACTTAATATCAAAAAATAATTTATTTACTTTGTATGGGAAAAAAGTAGGTTTGTTAGCCCTAATATTTTTCCTACATAATCTCTACTTTTGATGGAACACCCCAATAATATTTAAGAGTATGTATACTCTTAAATATTATTGGGGTGTTCAGTTACACCCCGTATATACTGCCTAGTTGTGTCGATCATCTTCGGCAACACGAAGTAAGCTGATGCCCATTATTTATCATGAAGCAGTGTATTGCATTCAGGAATGACTATTGCTAAATAAGAATTAGAATGAACCAGTTAAATGTATTGATAAATATTCACTTTATTAAGACGCAAACTCAATTACCTCACTTAACTCGATAAGTTTTGACGCAATTATTTCATTGTCCACAGTCCCACCTGATATTGATGATGAGGCAAGTAGCGGCGAGGTGCTGGTCAAGGAAGGTGAGAATGCGGTGCTGAGATGTGTAGCTTCCGGCACACCGCCGCCTACTATCGCCTGGAGAAGAGAAGACTCCAGGCACTTCAAGATCAACAATCAAACGCTGGGTAAGTAATTTGGAACAACAATCTGACATGTATGAGTAAAACACTAAAAGCCGCAATAAACTAACCCTTGATTTCTTTTTAAATTAAGTCTCTTCGTATAAATTTTGAGCAATTAATACATAGTTCAAGAAGAATATTATAAAAAAAGAACATTGGATAATTACTGAGACTTTAAACTATTAAATTGCAAAGAATAGTGAAATTTTTTTGTCACACAATTTTTTGGAGCGTTTCAAGTTGTGGCTTATACAGATACTAGCTGTGACCGCGACTTCGTTCTCGTGGATGTCAGAAAATAACATCGTGATGTTATTATAGCCTATAGACTTCTTCGATATATGGACTGTCCAACACAAAAATAAAAACCGACTTCAAAAATACTGAAAAGTTTAAAATAATCTAATATATAAAATTCTCGTGTCACAGTGTTTGTTACCAAACTCCTCGGAAACGGCTTGACCGATCTTTATGAAATTTTTTGTGTGCATTCGGTAGGTCTGAGAATAGGTCGTAAACTATTTTTTATTATGGCGAAACGTAAGTTCGCCGTTATTATGGCGGAACGTAGTTCGTCGGCACAGCTAGTATTATATAAGAAAAAATAGGTACAGACACATCACACTTCTATATTGAAGTCGGTGCTCCCCAAACGATGATCCCCTAGAAAGTCTTAAAATTTGTCACTTATTACTTATATTACTTTAAACTTTTCAGTGTTTTTGAAGTCGGTTTTTATTTTTTGTAAAATATTTTTATTTTTAACTTTTTAGTGAATGAAATCTTTTCAGTGAAAGTGTCCCCTCGATTTTCATGAGATATCAACTTCAGATCCTGACTTTAGTGATCTTGGGACCACCCCAGGAGTATACTCTATCGAATACAAAAGGAATTTTGAAAATCGGTCCACAATTGGCGGAGTAATCGCGTAACATACACACAAAACACGTTGGACATACGTAAAACTTCAAGGGTCTCCCTCGATTTTTATGGGATCCAATCATCAGATCCTAACTTTGGGGTGGGGACCATGGGACCACCCTTGGATTATCCTCTATCGAATACAAAAAGAATCATCAAAATCAGTTCATAAATGAAGAAGTTATCCGCGAACAAACATAAAAAAAGCATATACGGTCGAATTGAGAAACCACTTTCTTTTTTAGAAGTTGGTTAAAAAAGAACTATTAAATTTGAACAGTAGTGCCTGTGGTTATCAAACAAACAAAGTAAGTAAGTATAGTAAGTAAGTATAGATAAGCCATTGAATATTGTTCATAAAAGTTTTTAATGTCAAAGCCAAGATTAAGTTATGATATTTAAAAGACTCAATTAAATAAAGGAAAATTTGGCAGTACTGGATGAAAAAAAAAGTTTTCTTATACGTGTATGAAAAATATAATAAATGACAAATTCGATGCAGTTGTTCGTAATCGTAAAATAAAAGATTACTTACCTATTCATTTTATTCCAAAGCACAATGTGAAATTTTGTTTGAAAACTTATGGTTCTCAATGTCGTGTACTTTTGGCAAAAAAAAATCCAGTAGCAACATTGTAAAACAACAAAAAATAAGCGTCATTTGCCCGCTAACCATGTTCGCTCAGAACAATATTAAAACCGCACTGAGAGCGGGATGGCGCTATACGCAGCAAGAGCGGCGTCCCTGTTTCAGTATTGTTTCAACCTTGTCATAAACGATCATGGTAGGGCCCTGGTGGGTTATTGTCTAAGAAAAAAAAATATAGCGATCACTTACAATTTCGCAGCCATTGCGCCGTGAACACAAGACTCTGCGCCGACATCCTTTTATAAAGGAGCGATGGACGGACGGCGACTGTCAAATTGTAGGCGATCGAGATAGAGTTTTCCCTAGACTATAACCCCCCAGGTTGGACGGACATTGACGTTTTGCCTTACCTACGCAACGTGCGTTGTTATTTTATGCTTTATGAGTTGAGGGTAGACTTAGAAGAAAGCGTAGACTTTTAAATATTACAATTATGCTCTAACAAATACAAGGTAGAATTTAAAGTGTCGTTGCATAGTTACGCGTTAAAGTCTGATTAGAAATTTTGAACCAATCACTCCACTGTTCTCAAAATCCAAATGCGATTCGGAGTATGAACTCGCTCATGGTCGATATAGTGCACGCATTCAAAGGAGATGTTAACAAAACATACTCGTATGCCCCTGACAAAGATTCTTTGTTTTTTTTATATATAACTAGCTGTGCCGGCGAACTACGTTTCGCCATAATAAAAAATATTTTACGACCTAGTCTCAGACCTACTGAATATACACAAAAAATTTCATAAAGATCGGTCGAGCCGTTTCGGAGGAGTTCGGTAACAAACACTGTAGACTTGTCTTTGGTATAAACGATTATTTACTACAGTTCACAATATACGACATCAAAATACAAAAATGTTAATAAATATTAAACGCCATATTAAAAATGTTATTATTTATGATTGTTATTATGTAACGAAACTATTATCATCTAGACATTTTCGAAGCTAGTCGTATTAAATCGATTTCTGGTAAAATATGAGCATCTATAACATATTATAAATAGGAAGCGGTCAGCTCGAGCAAATCATGTATTGTAGTATCGAGTAATAAGGGAGAAGAAATTTATCCTACTAAACAGCGCATGATTTGCATTGCGTGCTTGCAAAAGCTTGTGAAGCATATTTTTCGAAAAACATTTAATTCATGCCAAGCGTAATTGGCTCCCATAGCTCAAAGCCACACAAAGCGAACTGTAATTTCAGCCCAAGTTTTATTCAAATTTATTTTTATGCTATATTTTACTCTCGCATTTTAACAGAAAGCAATTCCTGGATTGCACGCAAAATAATATAGTTGCAAACATAGCTAGAGTTCCATTTATCCTGATTATTTATTAAATTCTTTATCGAGAGTTAAACTTTAATGTGGATGGCAAAACCTATTTTATACTCTAAGTATTCATTGTTGAAGCGACAGGGTATCAGAATAATATGCGAAGGGATACAGCTAACCCCACCTGCTTGTGGTGCATCCTGGTGGTCAACAGTTTGATGTACCCAAGCCACTCGTACTGAGCAAGCGTGCTAACAGACGATCCAAGCCTGTCTTATTGGGGAGGACTAATAGCTGCAGTAGACGATGCCAGTATATAATATTAAGTGTGACCGCATAATACAAAATTTTAAGTATTATGTAGTAGGTACAATCCTCCTCCTCATTGCTGAGGGTCTTGAGCCCCTGTCTGTGGAGTGATCATCGTCTTTACAATATTGCACCACTTATTCCTGTCTTTGGCATTGTGGGGCGCATCATGAAGCTTGGTGTTCAGCGTTGAGCGGATTTGATCCGACCATCTAAGCGGACTACGGCCTCTCTGACGTTTGCCTTCGACCTTTTCAGTAACCATGAGTTGTTCGAGGTTATGCCCATCCTAACTAGCTATGTGACCGAAAACTCAAGTACTCGACGCAAGCAGATAGTAGAAAGCAACAGCAAGCAATAGTAAGCAGGTAATAGGTACAATAAATGATTATAATTTGAAAACCTAAACTAACTTTATCCGTTAATCGATAGTTTGCAAAACTATGATGGCACCAAACATTTACCGTTGAAATACGTCACGTAGCTCTGTTTTGCTTATGCCAATCTACATTATGTTAGGGTGATTTAACAATGTGACAGAATCTGAAATGCCTTTTGTTCTAATGTTTTTCTTCTAACTTAGTAAGTGACGTCGAAATACCTTTGGATATTGCATTGACGTATATATGATATTGCCATAATGAAATTGTCCCCTGTTGTTGGGGATCCCAAACGTAGCTCGCAACAGCTTGCCTTATCATCAATTACCAACAGGTGAGTCACGGGTGGCGAAAAGCCAACCGAAGATAAAATATTTGTAATAATAACTCTTAATTACATTTGTTTCAAATATTGTATAACTTCATTCGAATCATATCTGTATTCAGTAACAAGAGTAATCTATATTATAAAGAGGAAATATTTGATTGTTTGATTGTTTGGTTGTATTGAATAGGCTTCGAAACTACTCAACCGATTTTGATGAAAGTTGGTATAGGGATAGTTCGAGACCAGGGGAAGGACATAAGGCAATTTTCCTACGGAAAAAAAATAAACAAAAATAACGCGGGCGAAGTGGCGAGTGGAAAGCAAGTTAATAATAATAATAATGTGCTAACGCTTGTGTGAGTTATTGCTTGCTTTATCCACGAAAATGTTTTTTTTAATATAATGTATGCTGATTGACGACCCATAGAATGAAATTTAAAAAAAAAAGATAGTGCTAGACCAGCGATTCTCAGCCTTTTTTTTAGTAGGGCCACAAAAGATTTCATTCATGGTGTCACGGGCCGCAAGTAAAAATTATTTGGGTGAGAATAAAGAACATAATTCAAAATTTTCACCATCTATGTACATACATGTATGTACTTTATTTATTTTAAAGGTTAATGAAAAAAACAAAATGTCTCGCTCAGGCAACGCTCAATGCAACACACCCTGGTAGGATTATATAGTTATCTATTTTATTTCCTCGGTGCGCCCATAGTTTCTCTGATGGCTTACAATTTTGTAACTTAATATGTGCCAATCACAAAGCCCCGGCTGGCCACATGCGGCTCGCGGGCCTATATGACTCCTATAGAATCCAAGCTAGATACTATAGTATTATTAAAGAGGCAAAACGCTAATATGAAATAAATTCAATTGATAAATAAAAAATTAATACCCACCAGTCAATCAAGAATATGCATGTTATTATCAACCAACTTGATAAGATGCTGCAGCTATAACGTCAAACTACTCTCAAAAGAAAGGAGCGCAAAGTTCTGAATGGCGCTGTTACACAGCGACTGTAGAGCTAATTGTGTGAGCAAAATGAAAATACATTTCAGTTTTATATAAAGTTGGGCGGCACAAAGCGTTGTGAGGAAACTGTCACATTGCCGGCACACGGGCCAAACTTCCGTCCGCAGTGTTACAATTCTGTTTTCACAAAACTAGTTAGCCCGATATGGAAATAAGCGGGGGAACAATGAATTCTTTATTGGCATGCATAATTTATCGTGCTGAATTCGCTTTCTTCTTCAAACAACCCGTGGCCGCTTCAATTTTACATTCTTCAATAGCACATATAATTTTTAAGGGCTCTTTCATCCGGGCCTTTTCAAAGGATTTCGTTTATCGTTTTTAACATCAAGTACCTCGTCACAATGCCGTTATTATGGTACATGTAGGTACTCGTGGTAATAATATTCTAGATTTTAAGGTTTTAGAAATATTTTACATTGTTAACAAGTATTAACATTAGAATGGAAACTTTGGAGGTACGGAACCTTAAATAATAAATAAATCTCTTTCAGTTGTGAAAAAATCAAACTTGGAAGTAAACACGATCAAAAGATGTGAACGTTTATGTCGCATATTTTGCTATTTCACAGACAATCAAAAACATCCCATTGACATTAGAACGACAAAATTTGGCAACAGCAAAAAAAAAGGAAAAGACAAAAATACAAAAATTAAAACCGACTTCAAAAACACTGAAAAGTTAAAAATAATATAAGAATGTTTTTAAAGTCGGTTTTAATTTTTTGTACTTTTTTTAATTGTTATCTTCTGAGTGAATAAGAAGGATCCTTCCATCATCAGCTCTGTTCATGACTATCAAACGCAAATACGCGTGAATAGCTTCGGGAAAAACATGAAACACGTCGGACGTGCTGATAAAATTTAACGGTTTCCCTCGATTTTTATGGGATACCATCATCGGATCCTGACTTTGGTGATAATGGGACCACCCCACCACCCCGGGAGTATAATATATCTAATACAAAAAGAATTTTCAAAATCGGTGCACAACTGGCGGAGTAATCACGTAATATACACACAAAAAACACACGCATCGAATTGAGAACCTCCTCCTTTTTTGAAGTCTATTAAAAATCTGAAACCGTAAACATCTAGCTAGAAACTTATAAAATGTGCGAACGTATATTTGTACGGAACCCTCTGCGTTAGTCCAACTCGCACTTGGCGCTTTTATGCTTTAATAAAGGCTTGCAAATTCAATTAAAACTCACTTATACAATTCTTAGATTTGCCACAGAAGTTTTGGAAAGAGTTCAAAGTATTTTTCTGCTTGATGAAAACATGAGCCAATACGGGTTATTCAGAGCTCCGCACTGTGGGACATCCATAGGTCATAAATCTTAAAAACCTGCTTTCTTGTTTTACATTTTATTCCTTGTCGTTACATTGGATAGTTGCGGTACCTTCTGAAACTATAAATAGGTCAGTAATTAGAGTGCGCCTTCATTATCTATTGTGCATTCAAAGAGAGCGCATCGCCAATCGTAAATACTGTTATCAGTGAGTCATTAAAAAGCGTGACGTCATTTGTTGTCATTGCGGGACCTGTGAGTGCTGTGTGAGTTTTTTCTGAAATGGATATCCAAGAACAGGGTATGTAATAATTAATATTTTTATTTTAATTGTATCTTAGTATATATTTTCTTTAGTATGTCATTGCTACGAGGCGACTTTTCTTGGAGTATTATATTTTAATATTCAAAGTTTGAATAAACTTTTAAATATGTTCCCACTCGCTCCGACTATGGAGGTATATTGCACCATAATCTTTAGACTTTCTTATCTTAGGAAAATTAAAACTTGGCTGCCCTTATCTGCCCTTTTGGCGATGACAAGGGTGCTACGGTTGCCAGATTATCTCGTAACATTTGCTACGAAATTAGTTTATTTAGTCTTAGTGCTTTGTGTAGGTTTTGTGACTGAATTTTAACCGTTTTTTTTTGTTTTAGGTAATTTATATATATGCTCGTTTTCAAGAATGCATATTCTTGAAATATGGCTAACTGTCAATACCGATAATGACTCGGAAAAGTGTCGTCAAGTCCTACAAAGTTTGTTGACTACTCTGAACGACGATGCTGAGAACATTGATATTCATTATTTAGAGAAAATTGTTAATAATTTATGTAAAGCTATTGCTCGATTCTGGAAAAAATGTAATAGGGATAAAACCAAGCTTTTATATAAGAATTCCGATTGGTTTAATGTTATTGAAAAAATTCAACTTGTGAAAAACAATAAGCAATGTACTCCGTCTGAAACGTCGCCGTGTCATTCACGTGGTCGTCCTCGAAAACCTTTTACGCAATGTAGTAAAAGGACTAAACGTCGGAGAGTAGCTGATTTGTCAAAGTCTGATGATTCTACTGTGAGTGCATTGCTTGATGTTTCAGACTGTTCTTTCGATTCGTGTATATCTAGAGTTAGCACTGATGATGTCTTGTCACTTGTGACTGATGCTCAGTTGACAAAACATCAGTATTTATTAATTAAAAACTTTGTTAATAGTAAGATTTCTCCTAATGTATTACCATGTTACCAACAAATTACTAAAGCGAAACAGAGATGTTACCCTTCTAATATAACTGTTTCCGAGTCTTCAGCTGAAGTTGAATTACAAAGTCTTTTTGATCACACAGCTTCTCGAATCCTTGAATCTCAAAAAGAGGTCTTAGATCAGATTCCTGATGATTGTTTGTCTAATATCTCTTTACTTGGGAAATGGGGATTCGATGGCAGCACTGGACATAGTGAATACAAACAATTTTTTTCAGATTCAACTTTAGAAGATAGTAGTTTGTTTGTAACATCTTATGTACCCCTTCAAATTATTGTAAAATTAGCTGAAGATAATTGTAAAATTTTATGGAAAAATCCTCGACCCTCTTCCACTAGGTACTGCCGTCCTATTCGATTTCAATTTTTGAAAGAAAGCACAGCAGTGTCTTTGCAAGAGGAAGCTTATTTTAAGGATAAAATTGAAAGTTTGCAACCTACTTTTATTCAGATCGACAATCGTGAATTGGTCGTTTCTCATAAGTTGCAGCTTTCAATGGTAGATGGTAAAATTTGTAGTGCTTTAAGTGAAACATCTACAAGTAGATGTTATATATGTAATGCTACCCCTAAAGAGATGAATAAAATAGACGAATGTTTACAAAAACCTGTAATAGAGAGTAGATACCAATTTGGATTATCACCACTACATTCTTGGATACGTTTCTTCGAATATTTTATTCATCTTTCATATAGATTAGACATAAAAAAATGGCAAGTTAGGCTAAATAGTGATAAACAATTGTTATCAAATAAAAAACAATATGTACAGTCCCAGTTTAGGGAACGATTAGGTTTAATAGTTGACAAGCCGCGTAGTGGTGGAAGCGGGACGTCTAACGACGGAAACACGGCCAGGAAGTTTTTTTTGGAATCAGCTGTATCTGCTGAAATTACAGGTTTGAATAAGGATCTCATAGATCGTTGTTGTGTAATATTACAAACGTTATCTTCTGGACATAAAATTAATGAATGCAAGTTTAAAGACTATGCATTACAAACAGCATACAGCCTGGTCGAGGAATATCCGTGGTATAGTCTTCCTGCTTCTGTCCACAAGGTGCTCGTACATGGATCAGATATTATAAGTTATGCATTGTTATCTATAGGAGAACTTTCCGAAGAAGCTGCTGAAGCGACAAATAAGTATATCAAAATTTATAGACGAAGTCACACTCGAAAAATGTCACGTGAAGTTACCAATCAAGATTTAATACAACGACTATTATTACATTCAGATCCTTATATTACAAGTCTTCGGAAACTTCCCCCTAAAAAGAAAAATACTCTGTCACAAAGTGTAATAGAATTGTTACATGTTTAATATTGTTAGAATAAGAATAATTTATTTGTATTTTGTTAGTTGTTTTGTTTTTTTTGTATTTAATTAATTTTAATTTATTTATTTCTATTATTTTATTATAATTAAATAATGTTATCAATGTTTTGACTCTTATTTTATTTAAAATATATGTTTTACATTCCAATTTTTAAGTGTTTGTTCATGATAAATTTAGGTAAAAGTATGTTATTGTTTATATTTGTTTTTTACTGAAGTAAACGTTTTTTATTGCGTAAATACATGTACTTCTTTCATTTTAATGTTCCTAAAACACTTTTACAACTATAAGTCACTAAAATAATACAATGTATTGATAGTAACAGGACTTTAACTATTTATGACCGCCCTTGTATGGAGCGTGTCCCTCTGTGCTCCGCTTGCAAAATTGTAAAATTTTCCATCGCAGATTTTCTTTTTGTTCTACGGGCTTGTAAATTCAATTAAAACTTGCCAGCACACTACCTAAAAATTCACGCTCGAATTGAGTTAGCGCGGAAAAATCCAGTTTCGATAACAAAGCAATCTGCGAGTTTGATCATCTGCTAAACTGCGCGACAAGCAAAACAAGGTACAGGGTGTATTAGCATTTCTCATTGATAAGCGACACGGGCGGCCGTAGTTTCTGTTTGTTTGCGAACATTGAAATTAATGCAGGCGTAACTTAGTTGGCGGAGAAACAAATTGAGTGTAAGCCTGGCAATTTGCATCGCTTAACTGCTCACGCGGTGCGAGCGAACAAATAATTGAGACTTCACAAGTTTTATCTATTTTAAGGAGCGCCGCTTGAAGTTTGACTCCAGTTTAATTCGCCCCCTAACTGGCTGAAGTGATTAGGCAGTTTCTCCGCGTTGAATTGAATTTGATCGAGATTAGAGATGTGACTTTGGAGAAAATTTTATACCTGCATGTATGATAAAATTAAATTAATGCTTCTCACATAATAATATACAACCTTTAATGACTTATTCATATATCGACACCTTTATTTCTCTCGTGTTTTAAACCTTGTATTTTGTTCATTATGTAATCAGTTCAGGTAATCACAAATCTAAATTGTAGAGCATGTTCGGTATTCGTGATAATAATACGAAAACATCTTTATTTAATAGGTCAGTCATGAAATTTTGCAAATTTTAACTCGCATGAAATGTTTATGTGATTCCATAGCAACGCTTACCACCCTGAGGTTGAAATTCAGTTTTATGTCGTAATACAAAACAGTTGACTGTCCTTTGCAATGATAATACTGCCGGCTACTTAGCTGACCTTTACGATAATTTATTTACTCGCGGAATTTTGTCAAAACGGGTACACCAATTTTCTGGTCAACCGAGCTAATAGAACGATTATGGAACGGGCAAGAAGTATGCTTGAAGAAGCAAACTTACCAAAAGTTTATTGGGCAGAAGCAGTCCTTACATCAGTTTTTCTGAAAAATAGATCACCCACTAGAGCTGTCGCAGGAATGACTCCTTATGAAGCTTGGACTGGTAGAAAAGTAGATTTAAGTTTTTTACGTGTTTTCGGGTGCAAAGCGTTTATGCATGTTCCAGATGCGAAGAGAAAGAAACTGGATCCGAAGAGTTTGGACCTAATATTTGTAGGCTACTGTGAAACAACAAAAGGTTATCGTCTAATACATCCCAAAACACACAAGCTTTATAAAGCAAGAGATGTCGTTTTCCACGAGGATATATATAGGACAAAAAGAACTTTAAAAAATAACAAACAAGCCACTGAGCAAGTTGTTGTACTTTCACCAGTAAGCCATGAGTCTGGAATAGAAAAAACCACGACATCTACAAGAGATATACCGGTAACTATTCGTGAACTTGATGATAGAGATGATGAAGAAATTGAAAATGCAGTTGAAAATAATAACCATTTTGATTGTATAGAAGAAGTAGGTGAGCCGTCCACTTCTAGAGAAGTTGAAATTGTGGAACCAACAGAGAGAAGGTATCCATTACGGGAAAGAAGACCCACTAATTTCAATGATTATTGTCTTTATCAAGTAAAAGAAGGAGTTAGGGATGATCCTCTGACCATAGAAGAAGCTTTATCTAGAGATGATAAAGAGGAATGGAGTAAAGCTATTCAATCAGAATTGAATTCTTTGCAGAAAAACGGAACATGGTCTTTAGTAGACGATGTGAAAGGAAATTTTGTTGATTCTAAATGGCTATTTAAAATCAAAAGAGAACCAGGAGAGAAGATTAGGTATAAAGCCAGACTTGTTGCTCGTGGTTTTACTCAAGTGAAAGGAGTTGACTATAATGAAACTTTTTCCCCAGTGGTACGTCATAGTACGTTGAGACTACTTCTAGCCATTGCAGCAGAGAATGAATTACATATTGATCATATGGACGTAGTTACTGCATTTTTAAATGGTGACTTAACAGAGAAGGTCTGTATGAAGCAGCCTAAAGGATTCGAAGTAAAAGGCAAAGAGAATTATGTATGCCATTTAAGAAAAGCACTTTATGGTTTGAAGCAGGCACCTCGTGCTTGGTATGATAAACTCAACAATGCACTGTTAGGGCTAGGCTTCAAGAGATCAGAGAATGAACCATGTGTTTATATGAGAAAAAGAATAAACAGTTTGATGATAATAGCAGTGTACGTAGATGATTTGTTATTATTATGGAATAATGAAAGGGATAGAAAGTCTATCAAAAAGGAGTTAGAAAAGAAATTTGAAATGAAAGATTTAGGTAAAGTTGAAGTTTTCTTAGGAATGAAGATTCGACAAGATAAGGGAATCATAAGGCTCAATCAAAAGGAGTATTTAGAGAAAATACTAGAAAAGTTTGGAATGGATAACTGTAAGAGTGTCAGTACTCCATTAGAGACCAAACTGAAATTGATTAAGCCTGAGGAGAAGAATTATGTTCCACCAAGTAATCTACCATACAGAGAGTTAATCGGTTCAATGATGTATCTGGCTGTTTGTTCAAGACCAGATATAGCATATGCAGCGAGCTATCTGAGCCAATTTAACAATTGTTACACAGCGATACATTGGACAGCAGCAAAAAGAGTATTAAGATATTTAGCTGGAACCAAAGAATATGAATTAACATTCAAGAAAACTGGAAAGCCTATAGTTGGCTATGCAGATGCAGATCACGGAGGAGATGTAAGTGATAGGAAATCATACACTGGTTTTGTATTTGTATTTGCAGGAGGACCAATCTCATGGGAAAGTAAAAAACAGAAAACTGTAGCACTGTCTAGTGCCGAATCAGAATATGTAGCTTTAGCGGAAGCATGTCGAGAGTCGATATTTCTTATGAGATTGTACAGAGAACTTACTGATAGTCAGACAAATTCGTTGAAATTGCTGAGTGATAGCCAGTCTGCAATCAAGATTGCAAGTAATCCAGTTCATCATCAGAGAACAAAGCACATAGATGTGAAGCATCACTATATACGAGATATGGTGAGTTCTCAATTAGTGGCATTAGAGTATGTACCTACACAAGAGATGATGGCTGATATGTTGACAAAAGGACTATCGAGAGAGAAGCTTGAAAGGTGTATGACTGGACTCGGCAGTGCATGAGTAGTTAGTGGCCAAGTTAAGGAGGGGTGTTGAGAGCTGTAAGTTGTACTGGCTACTCGACCTATTTATGATTTTGTAATGGACTAGTCTAAGTGATGTGTCACTTTTATAAATATATGTCAACCTATCGACAATGTTATGGCAACCCTTGCAATTTAAAAGTAAAAAGAATGAGTCGGTGAACGATTTGAGCATCGTGTGACAGACAGAAATAAATGGAATGACAGTTTTTTTTCGGTTTTTTTCACCTTTTTCAGTTTGAGATTGTCTTTCAAGGTTATTTTGTGGTTATTTTGTTCGCGATTTGTGATCGCAATATTGCAAAAACATGACAAAACGCATACGCTCCGTTAATTGGGACGAAGAGGAAAAGGTACGCGCGCGCGCTATATTCAATTTCTTCGATTTCGTCGATCAACATCAAATCATCTACTTAAATAATAGTCACTTTCCATTTTAATACAATACAAAATTAACCACATAATAAGCACAAATTCGCTCAATTCGACTGTGAAAAATAAAACGGTCGCCATCTAATGACAAGATACGTGTCAAAGTTGACAAATTATACAGGTTTACGCAAAGACAACGCTACTCCAACCTTAATCTGTCGCTAAACTAGGTAGCTAGCAGGTATAACATTTACTCCGTGTTTATTAATATAAAAAATGTTTACTACTGACTTAATACTCGGGGAAAGTTACTCCTGCCGTAGTCTACGTTTATTAATAAGACGGCTATTGTGCAAGAATGTTAGTTCTTGGTTCTCATTCTTGCTCGTTGATCTTTTTAACCGACTTCAAAAAAGGAGGAGGTTCTCAATTCAATGCGTATGTTTTTTTTTGTGTGTATGTTACGCGATTACGTCGCCAATTGTGGACCAATTTTCAAAATTATTTTTGTATTCGATAGAGTATAATCCAAGGGTGGTCCCATGGTCACCAAAGTCATGATCTGATGATGAGATCCCATGAAAATCGAGGAAAACCCTTAAATTTTAAGGTGTGTCCAACGTGTTTTGTGTGTATGTTACGCGATTACTCCGCCAATTGTGGACCGATTTTCAAAATTCTTTTTGTATACGATAGAGTATACTCTTAGGTTGGTTCCAAGGTCACCAAAGTCAGGATCTGATGATGGGATCCTATGAAAATCAAAGGGAAACGCTAATTAAATACCAGCTAGGTTCCTTTCACTAAAAAGATTTCAGACACTAAAAAGATAAAAATAAAAAATATTTTACAAAAATAAAAACCGACTTCAAAACTGACACTTGACAGATGGCGCTGTCGATAACAATAACCTCCGTATTTATATGTGTTTAAAAATAGTTAAACTAATTTTCAAACATCAAATACCAATTCAATTAGTGTAAAAGTGAATAAATTTAGTGCTCAAATGTTATCTTCACAATCACATAACGAAAAGTGCGAAAATATACAATTAATATCCAGTGCAAGAAAATTTTGAAATAAGCCAATAGTTAAGTTATTATGGATTTTATTGGGACAAGTATAATATAACTCCAGGCAGAGGATTTATGACCTAAATAGTGAGTACGAAATCAAAATATTAATTTGGAACATGAATCATTTAGTTTGTCGGTTACTTCTATTTAAAATCAGAATACTTGCTATAGAAAAATAAAACTTACGTGAAGACAACAGAGAACAAATAAACTAACAATCGCTTGAAAACTATCAGCTGTACATGTTGGAAATTGTGCTTGCTTAAGAAATTTACAGAAACCGCTTACAATTAACTTTTAAAATGAACCGCATGTTAAATGTACTAGAAACTAAACTGGCTTGATTGTAAATACTGCCATCTAGCGATATCCATTGGAACTGGATTGTGCTGTGCTTTGCTTACTTTCTACTTGTAAACTCAAGACTTCACATTGGCTGTAGTGCTATACTAACAAGACACAAGAGATAAAAATATTCACACCTTTAATTGATGACGCCGTGGCCTAGCGGTTGAAGAAGTCCCCTTCTAATCCAAAGTAACGGAGATCAAAACCACGGGCGCATCTTGACTTTTTGTTTTTGTTTTCTGACCAAGATATTTGTATGTTTGTACTAACATAAAAATAAGATAATAACAATAATTTATAAAATAAAATATGGATTTTCTTGGTAACATAACATTCCGACGTAGAAGAGCAACATCTGAAACATTAAACAATACATCAAATGAAAATTTAAATAGTACTAATTTGGAGGAAACACGCAATAGCTTACCAGATCTAACTGATGACGAAATGGACGAAATAAAACATTTAAAAGAGAGAATAGGAACCTTAGAACTAGAACTACAAAGTGCTCATTCTGAAATTGAAAAATTGTCATCAGAAAATACAAATTTGAAACGAGAAAATGAAGATCTTTTAAAGAAAAACTACCTTTACAAAGAGACCTCTAGCCCAGCAAAACGAAAACAAACACCTAGGAGAAATAAAATACAAAAAATATCGAATACAGTCATAGAACAACTTGAAAAATTTGTTACACACCAAATGCAAGAAAAGTTACAAGCAGGGAAAAAAACTATAATAAATGTTCAGAGAAATCATCAACCTAACACAACCAAAAAAATATGTTTGCTAAGTTCCAATAAAAGAAATAGCATATTAAACTTCAGTGATTCGCCCTTCGAGATTACACCATTAATAGTTTTATTTACTTGTAGTAGCACGCGTATGTGCTGCCATCTTAATAAAGATGGCAGCACATACGCGTGCTACTACAAGTAAATAAAACTATTAATGGTGTAATCTCTCGGGCGAATCACTTCGTTTAATAATCATCGAACGTCACTTACAGGTAAGTTCGTTTGATTTTCTATTAAACTTCAGTGATTCGCCCTTCGAGATTACACCATTAATAGTTTTATTTACTTGTAGTAGCACGCGTATGTGCTGCCATCTTTATTAAGATGGCAGCACATACGCGTGCTACTACAAGTAAATAAAACTATTAATGGTGTAATCTCTCGGGCGAATCACTTCGTTTAATAATCATCGAACGTCACTTACAGGTAAGTTCGTTTGATTTTCTATTATCTATTGCTAAAGAAACCTTTGGAACAAACTCAGACTTATGCCATTATCTTACTCCGAATTGTAATACAGAGGAACTGCTAAGTGGATTACATTCAAAACTATCGAAATTTGCGAAAAAAGATTTTTGCATCATATTAATAGGTGAAGATAATTTTAAAACTACAAAGGACTATTTTGCTCTTATATACTATTTGCGAGAAACGCTGAAAGAAATAACTTTTACGAATATAATTATTTGCCTTCCGACTTACAAAATTGGTCATTTTAAAAATATTTTTAATTGGAGAGTTAAAAATTTCAATAATCTTCTATACTTGGATATAACCAATAATGAACATTAATTTATGATTCAAATAAAAATCTCACCTATAACTACAAGATGTTTTGTGACAAATCGGGATGTGTAAACGATCATGGAATACGTAACATATTTCACAGCATTAATAATCTTATGTTGAATCTGGAATACTACTTTAAAGATTACGAGTAAGAAACACAAACAGAAAGCGAGGACATATTTTTTCGACGCCAAGAAAACGCTGAATATTCTTCATCAGAACATCGCGAGGTTGCTAAGTAAATCTGATACACTACTCATTCATTTAAACGAACTTCAAGATTCTAAAAAGATATTTGTAGATGTGCTTTGTATAACTGAACACTTTATAATGTCGGGATATGAACAGTATCTTAACCTTCCGAATTATACTCTAGCGGCAAGTTACTGTCGAAATAGTTGATTGAGTTGGTGCTTGTATTTTAGTTAATAATGAATATAAATATAGAGAGATTTCAGATATAAAAAAATTTTGCTTAATGAATTTATTTGAATGTTGTGCTATTGAATTAATTGAATTTGATATTGTTATAATTTGTATATATAGAATACCAAAATGGAATAATTTAAAAACATTTTTAAATAGAATTGACATGGTTTTAAACTATCTTATTGTAAAAAAATTCCAAAATATTGTAATTGCTGGTGACTTCAATATAGACATTTTAAAAAATAATAATATAACACAAGAACTTGAATGTTTGTTACTGAGTTATAATTTAAAGTTGGCTGTAAAACAACCCACCAGAATATCAAGCAAAACGTGTATTGATAACTTTGCACATAGTTATAGAAACTGTAAGACGGAAGTGATAGAATTAGGTTTATCTGATCACACAGCACAATTGATAAAAATACCTGTTATAAGAAAACCGAGATTAAAATTTTGGCGAAAAACTGTTCGTGATTACAATCATGAAAATCTACTGAAATTCAAATCCCATATTAACAGTCTTAGTTTTTCAGAAATTTATGAAAATAATATAGACCCGTGCGTTGCATATCATCGTTTTTATGAGATTTTTAAACTTATATACGATCTCTGTTTTCCGGAAAAAACAATTATAGTTAGAGTGAATAATAAACCACGTTGGGTATCAAGTGGCCTAAAAAAATGTTGCAAAAAGAAAAGAGAAATATTATGGAAAGTTAGGAAAAATCCTACAATGGATAATAAAAATAGATATAAATCGTACTCCAAAAAACTTAAAAAGATTATTTCTCTTACTAAACTTGCTCAAAACAATCATAAAATAAAAACATCTAAAAATAAATGTAAAACAACATGGCAAATAATAAACAAAACACGATTAAATAAACCAAGAGATTGTATAACAAAAATAAAAGTAAATGAAAATGTAATTGTAAATCCCACAGACATTGCTGATTCATTTAATGACTTTTTTGTAGATAAGGTTCAACCAATAACGGGATCTGGTGTAGATGTGACGTCTAAAATACGCAGTCAGGGTCATTCTATGTTCATGGCACCATGTATACCGCAACAAATAAGAGCCATCATAAAATCATTAAAAAATACACTTAGTGTGGGACATGATGGATTTGCTACAAAGGTTATTAAGTTTGTTAATGATGATATCTGCCACCACTTGAGTCATATCATAAATCTTAGTATACAACAAGGAATATTTCCAAATGATTTAAAGCTGTCAATTGTAAAACCATTATTTAAAAAGGAAAATAGGGAGTTAATGGATTTTTATAGACCAATTGCTCAAATTTCTATATTTTCCAAAATATTTGAAAAGTTTTTATATAACGAACTCAATACATATCTTGAAACAAAAGATATATTTTGTAGTGAACAAAAGGGATTTCGCAAAAATCAATCAATTAATAAGGCTATATATGACTTTGTTAAAAACACGATTACTGAAGTAGATAGATCGTCACCAGTATGTGCGATATATTGTGATATGACACAAGCCTTTGATTACGTGGATCATAATATTCTACTTAAAAAACTTGAAGCCTATGGTGTAAGGGGAAACATTGTATGTATGTGTGTGATGTGCGGTCGGCGGCGCGTAGAGCACTAAGAAAACCTGCACTATTACGAGCGATATAAGATCTGTCTCATGGTCGATATGTGGGCTCTGAAGCGTTGCCGTTTGTACGTTTGTTTAGTATAATTGAAGTATAATTTAGTATAATTGAACTTTTTTTTTTATTTAGTTTAGTATAATTGAACTTTTTTTTTTCTACCCACAACGCACAGTGTTGACGCATCTCCGTATTAACTCAGTGTTTACATTAGAAAATTTATTTATTTCTAACTATATGTATTATAATCGTAATCTCTGTTGAAAAACGCTCAATTTGATACATAAATTAATATAAATAGTGTACTTCAAGATAAAATTTGTGAACTTTTTGTACGTAGTATCTTGCCGTGTTGGCTGCCATTGTTTGCTTTTGTCAAAGCAAATTTTTTAAACAAATAAAAGTGAAATCCAAACACAGTGTACAAAATGAATAATTGTGGTGCCTGTAGGAAAGTGTGCAGATTGAGTGACAAAGTAATATGTACCAGATCTTCATGTTTGAAGCCGTATCACTTCCTTTGTGTGGGTTTGACGAGTGATACACATAAGAAGATCCCAACTTGGATATGTCCTGGTTGTGTAAATAAACAGCCCAAGGGGGACAATAGTGACACCCCAGTAAAGCATATTGATCAGCCCGACATATGTGATCAGGATTATGCAAATCGTAAGCCTGCTGCTTGTATTTCAACGTCATCCTTAGAAGATCACACGGATGTTCACTCTGTACTTAAGGAACTGCCAGCCATGATTAAAAAAACTTTGTCGCCTGAGCTGACATCTATCAGAGATAAAATGGATAGCCTGGAAAACTCGATCCAATTTTTAAGCAAACAATACGACGACCTGCTCAAAATGTACAAATCAAGTTGTGCCGACATAAAGACTCTCAAAGATGAGAACACTGCTTTAAAGAAGGATATAAGCAACTGTCAAGAGCGTATACACAGATTAGTTAATAGTTACTACGTAACAGATACATCACTCCCATAGAAACGCTCGAATCGCTGTAATAATAATAGCCAAAACCGACAAACAAAAGTCGCTGCAAGAAGAAAAGGTCTCTATAAACGCGAGCCGAGAATCGAGATTCCCGCGTACACCGCGTGATTGCGTCATCGAGCGAAAACATAAGGGTTGTACAAAGAACATAAACAAAATGGTATACGTAGGATTAATGAAATAAATTGATTGCGAGGAAAGCCCCACTCAAATGTGCTTTAATTTTATAAAATATATAATAACAATAGTACTTTATTTGCAAGAATATGGTAAAATACATGATTGGTGTTAAATTATATACATTATTCCTCATAATCTACTTCTAAATTGGCAGTGCGCAAATATTGAAAATTTTAAAATACTTAGTACATGGCAAAAAATAAGAGAATAGAATATTATTTTATCGTCATTAATACATTTAAAAATTATAAAAAAATACAAATTCTTGGTTTTCATCTCAGCCGATGTTAAGTGACGATGTTGCTGAGGACTGAAGATTGTTACTATGGCATCGAATTACTGTCTTATTAGTTCGAATAACTTCGAATTTCGACTATGAAAAAAAAATACATTTTTTTGTCTTTTAACAACTTACAATAGCTTCACAGTAATGTGCCACCGTATGGTTAAATAAATTGATTAAATTAAAATTATTGTGTGGTTTTATAAACCACAATGCAAGTAGAACTTTTTTCGAATCAACATTTAACCGAAAATTTTCGAAAAATTATTCGATTTAGGTATAAAAATCCCGTTTTTAGTTTTGAAAAGAAATTTATAAATAAAAAATTATTGATAAAAAAAAGAAAATAAAAATCAAATTAATATAATAAACAAAAAAGCAATAAAATAAACAAAAAGAAACCAATAAAAAACAAAATAATAAAAAACAAATTTATGAAAAAAAAACAAGTTACAAGATACGATAATAATAATAAAAGTCTCGCGTGCGGCGCGGCGGGTGGCGGCGGCCCTCTGCCGGTCGGAGCGCCGGCGCGCTACTTAGCGGTAGGTATTTATAACGCTGCATTGCGCGAGTGACGGGGGCCTGGCGTATAGAGCAATTGGAAGAAGAAAATTTGAAGCAACAGCAGTGGTCCCGTCTTCAGAATGTTGAGATTGTGGGTGTTCCAGAACATGAAAACGAAAACACATTGGACATCGTTCAGAAGATAACTAATCATATTGGTATTTCATTGGAAAGAGAAGAAATTGAATTTGCACATCATGTCCAATCGCGCAAGACTTCCAGCTCGTCGCAGAACCGTGTTATTGTGGCCCGTTTCAGGCAGAGAAGTACGAAGGACAGTGTTGTGGCTGCGGCTCGTAAATGTCGTGGTTTTACTGCTAGGGAGGTGGGACTGCAGGGCGATGCTCAAAAATTGAATAATAAGATTTACATAAATGAACATTTAACTAAACAGAACAAATCATTATTTAAAGACTGTAAAATTAAAGTAAATTAAGTTGTGTCACGTGTGTATGCTAATTCTATTATATGTTGCAGAATAATAACACATAATAATTTTTCTAAAAACTATGGCTGATAACGTAACTGAACATCTGACAATTCGATACCAAAATGTGCGTGGTCTACGCACAAAGACAAATACTTTTTACCGGAGTATATGTGCGTCACTGTGTGATTTGTGCTTATGTACGGAGACTTGGCTTTGTGATGGCATTTTGGACGCAGAATTGTGCAATGCCAGATATGACGTGCTTCGCCGTGATCGCGGATCGCTTGGTGGCGGAGTAATGGCACTCTGCGCGGCGCGGCTTCAGGCATGTGCACGCCTTGAGTGGTCGCCTCCTAATGTCGAGTCTGTATGGTTCACCCTTCCCGCGCGCTGTCTTGACACAAGGCATGCTTTGCATGTAGGTGTTGTATACATTCCACCCAATTCTGATATACCTACTAAATTAAATTTTTTGACTAATAAGTTGAATGAGGTTACACAAGACCATCCAGATGATTACTTTCTGCTCGTTGGTGACTTTAATATGCCATGTATCGATTGGGCATCTGGTGAACCAGTTTATCTGAAGAAGGGTACGTTAGAATTACAGACTGCATCTCAGAACTTTATTAATCTGTTAGTATCTCTCGGATTAAAACAATATAATTATGTACAAAATTCACAAGGTAGTACACTTGACTTGGTTTTTGCAAATTTCTCACTTTCAGTTAATGGATCTGCAGATTTTTTTGTGATTGAGGATAAATACCATCCCACACTCGAGATAAATATCTCCGACATTATTGCGTCCCCATTAAAAGTAAAACATTGCTCAAAGTATTTGTTTAGACGGGCTGACTTTGAGACAATAAATACATCCTTGAATTCTTATGATTGGCAAAACATATTTAAAAACATGAATGCTGACCAGATGACGGATTTCTTTTATTCAATTGTTTACGAACTGATCGAAAAGCATGTGCCTCAAGTTTCCACTTCGGGTAAGTATAATTACCCGATGTGGTACGACAGAGCACTAGTTAATGTTATTAAGGAAAAGGCAAAAGTACACCGTCACTGGAAAAAGTATAATAATCCCGTTGATTATGCTTCATTTGCTAGGCTACGGCGCGTGCAGAAAAAGATGGAGAGGAGATGCTACGATTCTTATATACAAAAGGCACAAGATAACATCAAAAAAACTCCGAAACAGTTCTGGTCGTATGTTAAGTCTCGCAGAAAAAATAACTCTAACTATCCTAATGTTATGCAATACCACGACGAAAGTATTTGTGGTGGGACAGAAATATGTACCGCTTTTAGTGACTTCTTTAATAAAAATTTCATCAAAGCTGCTAAAACGTTTGACTCTGTTCTCGAGGAAACTAACACTTACGCTGACAATCTAGCTGATTTGAAGGTTACTGAACAAGAGGTACGTAAATTGCTAGTAAATTTAGACACAACGAAAGGAGCAGGTAGTGATAAAATTCCTCCTTTATTTATCAGTAAATGTGCAGCTAGTCTCTCAGTACCGTTAACATTGATTTATAACCAATGTTTTGAGCAAGGTTTTATGCCTCAAACCTGGAAAACAGCTCTTATTGTACCAATACATAAAAAAGGTCTGAAATCATCAATAGAAACCTATCGACCAATTTCAATTCTTAATACGCTAAGCAAAGTAATGGAAAGAATTGTGCATAACTATATTTATAGCTGTATAGCTCACTACGTTCCTCAACAACAGCATGGTTTTATGAAAGGCCGTTCCACTAACACTAACCTAGCAATTTTTTCTAACGATATTTTTAATGCAATGGACGGTGGCGGCCAAGTGGACGTAATTTATACGGATTTCGAAAAAGCGTTTGATCGTGTTGATCACGTCATACTTATAAGAAAATTACAGGAACTGGGGATACATGGCAATTTGTTGAGGTGGATGGAAAGTTATCTTAGAAATAGAAGTCAAGCAGTGGTTTTGGATGGCCATAGGTCAGATTATATCACTATATCTTCAGGGGTCCCTCAGGGATCGATCCTCGGTCCTTTGCTTTATGTGGCATACTTGTACGATGTTGGTAAGTGTTTCATGTACTCAAGATACCTTATGTACGCGGACGACACAAAAATTTATAAAATTATTGAGAATATATCAGATTGCTTAAAACTGCAAGAGGATCTTGATCGATTAAACGCTTACTATAATAACAACCGTATTTCTGTTAATGCAGCAAAGTGTACGGATGTAACGTTTAGTCGTAAAAAAACTTAATAAGTTATCAATATGTTTTAAACAATATTACTCTTGGTAGAACGTCGCTGGTGAGGGACCTGGGCTTGATCCTTGACTCTAAATTGATTTTTGCGGATCATATTGACAATATAATAAGTAATGCTTATCGTAACTTAGGATTCATACTGAGGGTAACTAAACCTTTTACTGACACTTACTGTCTTAAAATATTATATTTTGCCTATGTAAGAAGCATACTTGAATACTGTAGTAGTGTATGGAACCCTCAGTATGATAAGTATGTTGACAATGTTGAAAGTATACAATCAAAATTTCTTAAACATCTCAACTTTCGTACTGGCTATACAAATGATGACTACGATGCATCGTGTAAGTATCATAAAATGGTAACACTCAAAGATCGACGCACCATTTTGGACATGTCTTTTTTGCATAATATCTGCAACAATCGGATAGATTCGATGGAACTCGTCTCATCTTTTCTCAAATTACGTGCTCCAACTAAATGCACGAGACACACTCAACTCTTTCACACACCAATTGTAAACACAAATTATGCCGGTAACTCTATATGTCGTATACAAAGAAAATATAATAAGGTCTTTGCATCTTCAACGGATTTATTTAATATAAGTAAACAAAAATTCAAGCGCGATATTTTAGACCTGCTGGCAAACTAATATTTTTTAGAATATTAATTTTAACTTTATAATAATAAATTATTAATTTAGCTTTTTAATAAATATATTTTTCATACACACACTCACATACACAAACATTTTTAAGGCTTCCTAATTATATTTAATTAATTACCTACATATGTATTCACTACCAGTCATTGTGAAAGTTGTCGCATTGTGCTTTAAATGTTTTTTTTTTAAATAGTGTAAATCCGTAACTGGCATTAAGGACTAATTTATAAGTCATGAAATTTTTATAACATTGTATGCTGTGGATTTTATGAAATAAATAAAATAAAAAAAATAAAATAAAATAATACGGTAGGGTATCATAATAGTTATATTGTAAAGTATATTTTAATTTATAAGCTGCGCAAATGTAGAAAAAAAAAAGTTACTAAGTGATAATTGTTATTTATAAGGAGTTTAAAAAGGAATTTTGTAAAAAAATAATAATAAATTGAACAAGGGCATGGACTAAGAGTCTGTGGAGTAAACATAATAATAATGTGGAGGAAACATTTTAAGATTAATAGAATCATATTTGACAAACCGTCGCCAAAGAACACAAATACCTTACTTTGATGGCAGCACAAAAAGATATATCACATTTACATCACCTGAAAGACATGTCATATATGGAGTCCCGCAAGGGAGTGTATTAGGACCACTTTTATTTTTGGTATACATAAATGACCTACCATTGGCAATTAAACATCCTATGACATTATTTGCAGATGATAGTACAGTCTCCATTAAATGTCCTGATATTGATTTATATGAATCCGATATTAATAATACATTGACAACAATAATTGAATGGCTTAACAATAACAATTTAAAAATAAATCTTGATAAAACTAACATAATGCACTTCAGACAAAAACAAAACGTTTGTTCAGGTATATTACTCAAACACAATGACAAGGTAATCAAAGAAGTAGACAGCACACGATTTCTTGGCATTCTCATTGACACTAAATTAAACTGGAAAGATCACATAATGAATTGACTAAAAGAACAAGTAGTTTGGCTTATGCCTTATTTAAACTTTCATTGGTCGTCAACACTGATGCATTGCTTACAGCCTACTATGGTCTGGTTGAACCCATTCTTAGATACGGATTAATATTTTGGGGAAATTCAACAGATAAGGATATGGCATTCAAATTTCAAAAGCGCTGTATTCGGGCCATGTTTGGTCTTAAAACATCTGACAGATGTGCTCCACTATTTAAAAAACACAAAATTTTAACACTTCCGTCACTATATACATCCTGGAAAAACCGAGTTATTTAGAAAGAGCATTATAGGTTTGGGTCCAAGAATTTATAACAAAATTCCAAAAAAAATCTGACAATTAAATGATAATACATTTAAGAGAATGCTAAAGAAATTATTACAAGAAAAATGCTACTATAATATCTTTCATTGGTCATCAACACTGATGCATTGCTTACAGCCTACTATGGTCTGGTTGAACCCATTCTTAGATACGGATTAATATTTTGGGGAAATTCAACAGATAAGGATATGGCATTCAAATTTCAAAAGCGCTGTATTCGGGCCATGTTTGGTCTTAAAACATCTGACAGTTGTGCTCCACTATTTAAAAAACACAAAATTTTAACACTTCCGTCACTATATACATCCTGGAAAAACCGCGTTATTTAGAAAGAGCATTATAGGCATGGGTCCAAGAATTTATAACAAAATTCCAAAAAAAATCTGACAATTAAATGATAATAATAATAATAATAATAATAATTTTATTTTTCAGAAAACATGTTCCATTGGTTAGTAATTACAATAAATCTTATAAGTAATGTTAGTAAGTTACATAATTTTAAAGAAAAATATATAAATTAAATTAAAGATTAGGATGTCAGCCTCTCGTTGTTAGCGAGAGAATGATATCCCATCCATACCTGCAGCATGGGGGAGTCCCACCTTTTAACTAACGTCGCCAGGAGGAGATTGGGGCTGCCACGCACCCTGGTTAATAATGACGCGCAACGCGAGCGCATCACTGCGTAAAAATCTGGTACACCCGCCTCTGCAAACATAGCAGACGCACTACACCACCGTGGCAGCCCCAACATCGCCCTAAACGCGTTGTTGTACTGTACACGGAGCGCGCTGTATGCCCGCCGTGTGTATCTCACCCACAAACTACAGGTGTACAGTGACTGGCAATAAGACTTGAATAGCGTCACTTTGACATCCACCGTACACCTTGCAAATCTACGAGCGAGCATGTTACAGCGGACAGACAGCGCCCTCCGCTCCCTCTCAATGTCCATGTCATCGGACAGGTCATCGGTGACCCAGTGGCCCAGATATTTAAACTGCCTTACCTGTTTAAGAGGACTGCCGCACAGAGTGATCGCAGGAGACGCATATTGTTTTCTCCCTGACTTAAAAATTATAAACTCACTTTTTTTGGCGTTATATCTGAGCCCGTGGGCCACCGCATACTCCTCACATATCTTGATTAGGCGTCGCAGAGCGCCGATTGAGGGACTGAGCAACACCATGTCGTCCGCGTAGCTGAAATTGTTCATACAAACGCCATCTATGGAGCAACCGACACTTGTAGCACTCAGCTCCTCAATCAAACCATTGATGTATAGGTTGAAGAGACGTGGCGAGCTCAACCCTCCCTGCCTCACCCCGCACTGCAACCCATACACCTGTGACTGAGTACCTGCCCATCGTACATTATTCTGCTGGTTTTTATACCAGTATCTCAGCAGTTCAATCATCTCAATAGGGAGTTCCGACTTAGACCTTAATTTCTGCCATAGTATATCGTAATTTACAAGATCAAACGCCCTAGAGAGATCCAAGAAACATGCATACACAGGCGTGTTTCTGGCTGTATAGTAGTGGACAGTCTGCTTGAGACAGAGGATAGCACTCTCAGTCGATAAATCTGACCTAAAGCCGAATTGTGCATCGTGCAGATGTATATATTTCTTCAACTGTTTGTCAAGCAGACTGTCCAGCACCTTGGCTATTATGGTGGCCAGAGAAATAGGTCTGTAATTCGACAGGTCCGATATGTCGCCTGTTTTATTCTTAACAATAGGAACGACCAGTGTCCGCATTAGGTCTCTCGGTAAATAGCTGTGCGAGAGGGACAAGTTAAACAGTAAAGCAAGAACCCTCGGAAGGTGGACTCCGGCGAACTTCAGGTGCTCGACACTGAGACCGAATACATTTAAGAGAATGCTAAAGAAATTATTACAAGAAAATGCTACTATAATATCAATGAATATATTAACGACATTTTTTAATACAATTTTTTTATTTTGTTTAATTGTGTGAATGAATTATATTTAAATTCTACTTTTGACATTATGAAATTATTGATATTTTTAATAATTTTAATTGACATTGTATTGAATTGACTTGAAATTATATTAATTAATTATTTTGTTTCTATTTTGATATTAACGATTTATTATTAGTGATTTGACATCTTATTAATTATGAGTTGATTTTAATAATTTGATGGGACATTTTATTAATTAATTCATTCATTTATATTTTGACATTAACAATTTCATAATAATTGATTTGAGATTTGTATTTGAGCTGACAATTCATTAATCTTATTTTGGTATTGATTTTAATTTCATCTCTATTTTGACATTTACAGTATCAAAATGAGTGTTTTAAATAAATTGTAATATAGTTTAAGCCATACGTATTGTGTAAACATAAATTTTGCATGCCGAAGTCGGCAAATCGTGTGTAGCCTTCATAACAACGTACGTGACATCTAATTATCTGTATTAATATGATAATTGTATCCACGATTTGAGCAAATAAATATTATGATTATGATTATGGTTAAAACACTGAAAAGTTAAAAATAATATAATAATAGGTACAGACAACATCACACTCTATCTTGAAGTCGGTGACAAATTTTAAGACTTTCTAGGAGATCATCGTTTGGCACCGACTTCAATATAGAGTGTGATGTTGTCTGTAAGTACCTATTCTTATATTATTTTTAACTTTTCAGTGTTTTTGAAGTCGGTTTTTTGGTGTAAACGCTCAAATCGAGCTTTCATTTACACTAAAAGATCAAGAAAGAATTCTCTTGTTCTAGCTCTAGCTCTCTTGATATGTATATGTCACCGTAAAATTGCAAATACCGTTAGATTGTAATCTATCTCGCGAGATTGTAAACTATGGAAAGATTGTGAACCGTAACACACTGCTTACAATTTAACGCATTATTTTTCGGTAGATTATAATCTATCGAAGTGAAACTGTTAGATCACAATCTGTCGCACGTTAAATTGTCAACTGTCCGAAGGCTGTCCCTGATTGGTCAGTTTTACAGAAGATCGTTCTGTGTCCATAGAATTAAGAATCAAACACAAGTGTCAGTCAAATAAAATAAATGCACTTCAATAATACTGACAGCAAGTATTTATTTATTATTTAGTAGTTAAATAATATTTCTGACATCATAATATAGTAAGAAAAATTGTAACCAAATGAGAAAATCCGAAAGGTAACAACATTTTCTTTTCAAACACAAATTAAGATTGAAAAAATAATAAAAAATTTTCGCCGAAGCAAATTAAACACAAACTAATTAAAATAAAAATTAAAATCGAAACGTAACAGAATTGTCTATTACAAAAAACGATACTTATTGTAAGAGTAATAAAAATAATATGAAAAAAAAATACATCAAAAATGTTTCCTTAGCCTACAAATTCCCAATACGGGAACATTTTTATTGGTGCATTTTTCTTTCATATTATTTTTTATTACTCTTACAATAAGTCAAGATTTTGTTTCGTTAATTTTTCTTACCTTAATATGATGTCAGAATTATTGATTAACTACTAAATAAAAAAATAACATACTTGATGTCACTATTCTTGAAGTGCATTTATTTTATTTGACTGACACTGTGTTTGATTCCTAACTCTATGGACACAGAACGTTCTACTGTAAGACGGACCAATCAGGGACAGCCTTCGGAGAGTTGACAATTTAACGCGCGACAGATTGTGATTTAACAGTTTCACTTCGATAGATTATAATCTACCGAGAAAAAATGCGTTAAATTGTAAGCAGTGTGTTACGGTTCACAATCTATCGATAGTTTACAATCTCGCGAGATAGATTATAATCTAACGGTATTTACAATTTTACGGTGACATATATAATAATGCGCATTTAATAATTTCAGCCGTCTCCATGGTCTAGTGGTAGAGCCCATCCGGTATTAATCTCAAGATCCTAGGTTCAATTCCCTATGGGGGCGGAAGTTTATCTGCTTGTTTTAGTTGGTCATAAGGCTTCTAAGTCTGCTTTGGTGGCTATCCTACTTAAGTTTGGCGTCATATTAAAGCTAAATTCTCAGTTGTTGAGGAGGACAGTCGAAGTTCTCTTCGTTTTTAGGCCTTATCGTCACTTACCATCAGGTGAGATGAAGGCCAAGAGCTTCCCTGTCGTATCTACAAAAAAATAGCATTTTCGGTACCATTTAAATACTCATTGACTCGGTTATAACCTTTTCTAAGAAGAACCTTTTTTACATGCTCTATAAACTAATGAAAAGAAAAATCAGTAACACTTTGTGAAACTTTGCTGTAAAAAGTTATAAGGTACCTTTTTCCATAAAAGAGCCTCTAGTTTTCAGAAGCCTAAACGTTGGACCGGCATGTTTATTTTCATTTCTTGTGTTTAACTGATGAACTGGAAACTTTGTATCAGTTGTTTCCTTATAAAGATAAAATTATCACAAAAGTACTGACCCGCTTTCCCATTTCCCCGTAGATCAAAAATAACCTTATTTGGGATCCTTATACAATTTTTAAGCTTAATGAATACTTCTAATTTTGAGCACAGAACTGTCATCATTTGCGACATTAGATAATTATACAAATAAAATATGTCACGATTACTTTGAATATGCAAAGTGAAGATTAATCACTAATATCGACAATTACAGCGACAAGCGTGAAGCCATTTACATAATACAACGACAAATCTCATCTTCAACATTCTCAAAGGGTTCAGTATAACTAAAGGACCTGTTAGAACTCTCTCCAGTCTGTGCCATTATCATAATAATCTAGATGTGATCTGCACCTATTCATAATTCAAAAGGTTAAATGGCGTCAAGGTTCAAGCTGATTTCGTGATTGAGACAAAATAAAGCACTATACTTCATTTATAATGTACCCTACTTTATTTAACATGATTATTTCATCAAAAATCTTTTCAAATGTAAGTTGGCATTAAGAAAAGATTTTTGATCAAACATCATGATAAGTTTATGTCTTAATATATTTGCTACATACATTTGCATATTTTGATTATTTTATAAGCTCTAGTACTTTCTTTTCACTTGCGTTAAAAGTTGCTTTGTTCTTATAAAAAATAAATGTCGAAATCTTGTTATTCCATGCTTAACACTAGAGTACACGCGTGGTCTACTATAGTAGACCAGGGTGACATTTTAAGTGATAACTTTTGAAATATCCACGCTGGTGCGTTGGAATTTTAGGCTAGCCTCGGCCATTAAATTTGTCAGCGAGCCAGTAAAGCCCGCAAGGTCAGCACGTAAACACGTTCCTGCGATTTCCCACCAAATACGTTGGCCTACCATAGTAGTCCGCGCGAGTATTTTGAGTATATATGAGTTTAACAAATTTAGGTCAGTGCTATTTGTTTCGATTTGCTATTTATTTTGTTCGAGCAACCATGAAGACTCTTCCTCGACAGTTGAGATGTAGAATAGAAATGCTAACGGGCACAACTCAAGTCACACAGTGTGATGTTAGCCTCAAGATGGGATGGGTCGGTCGATGCGCACTTTGCTCAAGAGCCAGAAATCGATCCACAAACAAATGGTGCAAGACATGCAACCAATGGGTTTGCTCTGATCATCAAGCTGTAGTATGCCTTGAATGCTATGAAAAATAAGGGACTGATTGAATATATTTTTCATTTCTGTAGGAATTTTATTCATACGTAACCAAAAAACAAATTGATAGCAATTATAAAATGGTATACCATAGTAGGCCACGCGTGTACTCATGTAAAAAAAAGGGGCGCGTGTACTCTAGTGTTAATATATTTCTGATGTCTAAAAATAATAAACATAATTTCGCTACTCGAAAACATTGTTCTTTGAATTCTTTGTATCTCTAGAGCTTAAAAGTTATTTCAAAAAGCTTAGTCACTTAACACAAAGTAAGGACTGAGATCACTTATTATAACGGAGCCCTCATTTAGTCCAGCAGGGAACAAGAATCGATGTTTGATCCGAGATTGTAGCAAACTAATACCCTCGTTAGGGCAGCAGAAATGGAAGTAGGGATGTGTCGAGATACGTTGAATCGAGCACTCGAATATATAGTGTTGCGCCGATGGTATAAGAAACTTCCGGCGTGGTTTTCTTGGCCTTAGAAGCGTTTTCAGCGGCCTGAAAACGCAGTTCAGCGCGTTTCAGGAGGTGCTCTATCACATACTAGAATATCGAAATTTTACCCAAGTTGCCGTTGTTTTCAGGCGCCTGAAACATGTTTTCAGTCCGTTTCAGGCTAACCTCTATCAAACCGCATCATAACCTGAAAACCCGTTTTCAGGCGTTTTCAGGACCCCTTATGGGCCTTTGAACCGCACTTTGATATATGACTAAATTTTTAATAGGAGTGAGTGAGATAGCACGATAAGAAAGAGACAACAATAGTGGGCACCTTCCAGAGATAAAAGATAGATCGAGATGCATTTAGAAACTTCTAGACGTGCTGACAGACAGAGATAGAACATGCTCATAAAGACACATAATCGGGAATACGATGGAACTTTCTAGAAAGACAAACAATCGATCGGGTATGGAATGTTCTAGAATAGAACATTCTCGAATGTCTCGGAAGTTCACCAGTTCTACTGTAGAAGCATACACGGAACTTTCTAGAAGACAAACGATCGATCGGGTATAGAATGTTCTAGAATAGAACCTTCTCGAATGTCTCGGAAGTTCACCGGTCCTACCACATAAGCGCGAAGGGTACCAAGGAACTTTCGAGAAGAGAAGATAAATAATCGATTGGGTACGGAATATTCGAGAATGGAACATTCTCGAATGCCCCGAATGTTCGTCGGCCCTACTATATAAGCGCCTAGGCGAATACAGCCGGACAGTTCTATTCAAGAGAGCAAACCGAGCGGATCAAGCGATACATAGTGAAGAATTCTGTGTGTTCAGTGCTTAGTAACGACTTACAGTGAAGTGATTTGTGTCCATAGTGTTACTGTAAAGTTTTCAGTGATTGTAAAGTAGTTTTAGTGTTAAGTAAAGTTGCTTAATTGGTGCTTAATTAAATCTTATCTCTAATTTTCGGTGTTTCGCGATTTTCTATTGAACACCCACCCCACAAACGTAACATTTGGTGTCAGAAGTGGGATAGAAAATGCCGATTACGCCGCGAGATAAGGAGCCGGAGAGGGTCCAGACGCGAAGCCAGGCTGCTGCCGAAGCCCATGCGGGTGCTGCAAGTACCACTACAGCGACTCCGCCGCCACCGCAAGTAGATTTAAATACAATCCTGCCCCTGATAAAATCACAGGGCAAGTGGCAGGAAGAACAAACCAAACAACAGACGGAACAATTGTGTGCCCTTCGAGACGAGCAGGCGAAGAGGCAAGAAGAACAAGCCCGACAACAGGCAGAGCAGGTGTGCGCCCTCCGGGAGGAACAGGCCAGGAGGCAGGAAGAGCACGCCAAGAAACAGGATGAACAACTGAGTGTCCTCCGAGAAGTTCAAGAGGCTGCAAAGCAATGGAAGAGGGAATTGTCGGAGGTTCGTGAGGATCTCAACAATTTGGAAATCAAGTTCGAGGACCGCCTTCAGGCTGTAAGTAACGACGTGAAGAAGCTTGAAATAAAAGTCGTCGTAGAGTTGAGTGATGAAGTCATGCAGCGAGCTCAACAAGAGGACCGTGACATCAAACCCATTTTTGATTGGATCCAGGCGGGAGTACCCAAGCCAAGGTGGTGTGAAGTAGCTCCGATGAGTACAGTCACGAAAAGCTACTGGGCTCAGTGGGAAAGCTTAGTCATGCATAATGGGGTACTTTGCAGAAGATGGGAGTCAGCAAATTGTAAGAGTGCGCACTTATAAATAATTGTCCCAAGGTATAAGGTCATTCAAGTTCTGCGACTTTATCACGACGGAATATCCGGTGTACACCTTGGAGTGAAAAAGACCTTTATGAAAATTCGGCAAAGATTCTATTGGATTAACTGCCGTGAAGATGTCGAGGACTGGTGTAAGAAGTGTACGAGCTGCTCGACAGTCAAGATACGACCTCCGGATACCCCAAAATGCATCACGGAGTACGTAAGCGACTTAAGAAACCGAATGGAAGGTGTTTACCATCACATTCGTGAACATGGACTTCAGGCTAGTGAAAAAATGAAGTCGCGATATGACCGGAATTCTAATCAAGCAAAATTTGAAGAAGGTTCGTTGGTGTGGTTGCACAACCCGATGCGACGTAAAGGGATATCCCCGAAATTGTTTCCAGATTGGGAAGGCCCGTATAAGGTTGTGACCAGAATGAACGACGTCACCTACCGTATACGACGGAATCAGCGCAGTCCAAGCAAGATTGTCCATGTTGATCGACTGGCCAGGTATCACGGTTCTAACGATGCTCGAGACGAGCATGTTTTAGAGGGGGGTAGTGTTGCGCCGATGGTATAAGAAACTTCCGGCGTGGTTTTCTTGGCCTTAGAAGCGTTTTCAGCGGCCTGAAAACGCAGTTCAGCGCGTTTCAGGAGGTGCTCTATCACATACTAGAATATCGAAATTTTACTCAAGTTGCCGTTGTTTTCAGGCGCCTGAAACATGTTTTCAGTCCGTTTCAGGCTAACCTCTATCAAACCGCATCATAACCTGAAAACCCGTTTTCAGGCGTTTTCAGGACCCCTTATGGGCCTTTGAACCACACTTTGATATATGATTAAATTTTTAATAGGAGTGAGTGAGATAGCACGATAAGAAAGAGACAACAATAGTGGGCACCTTCCAGAGATAAAAGATAGATCGAGATGCATTTAGAAACTTCTAGACGTGCTGACAGACAGAGATAGAACATGCTCATAAAGACAAACATAATCGGGAATACGATGGAACTTTCTAGAAAGACCAACAATCGATCGGGTATGGAATGTTCTAGAATAGAACATTCTCGAATGTCTCGGAAGTTCACCGGTTCTACTGTAGAAGCATACACGGAACTTTCTAGAAGACAAACGATCGATCGGGTATAGAATGTTCTAGAATAGAACCTTCTCGAATGTCTCGGAAGTTCACCGGTCTTACCACATAAGCGCGAAGGGTACCAAGGAACTTTCGAGAAGAGAAGATAAATAATCGATTGGGTACGGAATATTCGAGAATGGAACATTCTCGAATGCCCCGAATGTTCGTCGGCCCTACTATACACGGTTATTTTTTTATCACCCTGGTTATTTTAAGGGTGGCTTCAAGACACGGTAGAAGAATTATTTAACCATTAATAATAAAATTTACTCACCTGTTTAATTAGATATTTATTATCTAAAATATCCAAAAAATACTGCACTAGTATGGACACTAAGTGAAGTTGTAGGCAAAACATTGAATGAACGCGAACTGGCAACAACGTCGCCGATTCAAAGTCATCACTGAGTTGATCACAATTTCACCTTCCTACTTTACGGGCTTAGGACCGGCAAAACAAAGTTTTTAAAGAAAACAAACAGTACTAAGTAGGTATTACGGTTATGGTAGGTTGTTTTGGCGTAGTTAAAAAATTGGAATCAACTTTAAATACTTACCTACCTAGGAAACAATTTAAATCAACTTTAGTTCTAATAACAAAAGAGTTCTAAACTTAAAGGAAGTCCTCTAACTCATACATAGTCGTGCACGTTTAAAACTATACATGACCACAACAACATATCACTTTGGTTAGTGTTTAACGTCTCGAAATGCAGTTTTCGCTTCCAAGTCTTACGTTTGTGGGTTCACTTTCTTACACCAAACACTTAATTTCACTTCACAAGTAAAAGTCTACGGTCTACCGGAGTAAGGTCTGTGTATTCGCGAGATGTGTTAACTTGAAACTAAAATTTCGAATGCGCCCGATTGCCGCGCGTCAGGCGCGGGCGCGACATCGCGATACGTTCACACGCGCCGCGGTCAAAGGCGAACTAAAGCCGGCCGGCTCGTGCCGACAAGCGACAGCAAACAACAAAACGCCGCCGCCGGCGCGCGGCGCCGGCGCCGACTGTCTCTGTCTTTCACTATTGTAGTGTCTAGTGCAATAATAACTCTTATTTCAAACGAGTTGTAGATTGATCTTGCTTGAATTAATAATGCGACGTTGCCGCATTTTCCTAAGCCCGTAGTAGTAAATGCTTTATTCATTCATAATCTTACCTTATCTTGTAGTAAACAAGAACAATGTCTATAATTTAATATTATTGGCGGATAAAATTTAAAAAATATAACCACATGTTTTTTTTATTGATATGAGTCGTCTAGCGTCTACCGAGCTGCCTCTAAAATTTTCCAGTATGATAAAAAAATAACCGTGTATAAGCGCGTAGGCGAATACAGCCGGACAGTTCTTTTCAAGAGAGCGAACCGAGCGGATCAAGCGATACATAGTGAAGAATTCTGTGTGTTCAGTGCTTAGTAACGACTTACAGTGAAGTGATTTGTGTCCATAGTGTTACTGTAAAGTTTTCAGTGATTGTAAAGTAGTTTTCAGTGTTAAGTAAAGTTGCTTAATTGGTGCTTAATTAAATCTTATCTCTAATTGTCGGTGTTTCGCGATTTTCTATTGAACACCCACCCCACAAACGTAACAATAGTAACAAACTCGAGAATAATTACCTACTGCGGAGCGGAGCTGACTTAAGAATCATTCAATCAAACCCATTGACCGCAGGACCGTTTCAAAATTTCTTAAACCATTTAATAGTTTAAGATCCTCCTGAATAGGGCCTTCCTGACCACGAACGTGTCCTTCATAAGGGGTGGAGAGGTTCAGGTGGAAGGCTTAGGAGGGTATGATAAAACTAACGGACCAGCCACTGGTGGATTAGATTCCTACAGCATACCCGAGAGTGTAGAGTTGTCAGCTTACCACCTCGGTATCGTAAAAGATTATCCTGCCTTAAAAGAAAAGTATATTGCCTGTAACGTCAGTTGGCTGAAATGGTAAGTCTTAGGCATTTATTGCCCTCAAGATCAGACTGGGGAAACAACTGCACCTCACTGATGATCACATTGAAATATAGAGTTTATGTGCTAGAATGGTCTCATCGGACTCCTCCAATGAGCTCTAAAACTCCTCCAATGAGCTCCCAAACATAGCACATGAGTATTGATAGCATCCCCATGCTGTGAATACTCATGTGTTCTTGATCGACTTTAATGCTTCTAGGGATATTATAATTTCTGATTTGATTACGTAGAGGAAGCCAGAGCATAGCCTTCTCTTCTGCTTTGAGTGATCGTAAGCGTTCTTCTTCCATTGTTAGCGGCCACGTAAGTCCTGTAGACGTACTGAACGAGTTTTGGTACTGAAGGTGAACTAACATGGTGACGTTGTCATAGAGTGACTGCAGTCCTTGTATGTAACAATAATCTGTTTGACACTTCCGGAGTAACCGAAGCCCGGGCCAGGTTTCGACAGAATCAAAGGCTTTCTCATAGTCCACAAACGACAGGCAAAGTGTCAAATTACACTTCCTGAACATCTGTATAATCAGCCGTTGCTTATATATGTGGTCTATGGTCTATAGCCTTTTCGGAATCCAGCATGTGCAGGGGGCTGGAAGTCGTCAAACCTACGCGAGTGGCAATTCGAGATAACTCTCGAGAACAACTTGTATACATGACTCAGGAACGTAATGGGTCTGTAATTCTTCAACTAGGCCCTGTCGCCCTTTTTGAAGATGGCTATATGCCATGCTTTGGGTTTTATAATGATATGGCTACGGAGACTCCCTAATCCGTTAATTATGTGCGTGACGATATCGTTAATTATGGTATCGTCTGAGTGACGTAATTGTGACGCTTGTGACAAAAACTGCTTCGGCAAACGTTTAACGTCAAGTGATCCATATATTTTTTGCTACCCTTATGTTTGCGTCTTCCGACTTGAGCTCTGATTCGAATATTTTATATAACTTGAATTCGAAAAATTCTCCATTCGGCACATCACTATCGGAAGGTAATCCTCGTATCGCAGGATAGGTAATCGAGATACGCTCATTAGCTGTAGCCAATGTTGCGTTAATTCAACAATTACCGCTTACCTTATTACCTTTTGTACCTTTTGTAGCTAAGGCACAATAGGTTCTTGAACGTTTATCGCTGAGGGGATTTGTGTTGAAATTAAGATAATGATAATTCATTGTCTTAAATAGATTTCTGGGCACTTTTCTGCTGACAAATTAGAGCTGTATTAGGGTTGTCAAACAATTAAAGTATTTGTGATAGTTTTATTTAAAAAATACATTTTCATTTAAAAATACAATTTCATTTAATAAATACATTGAGAAGCAAAGAAAGTGGGCCAGTAATAAAAACTAATTATTATCTAAAAATAGTTGGTTTTGTATAATATTACTGATTATGATAATTAAATAGTTCTAAATGATACTATATTCATATTAAGGGGGGGGGGGGGGGGCGTATCCCACCACGCTGGCCCAGCCCCACACACGCTCGCCGCCTAGCCAACGGCGGCCGCTTGATGCGGGAGTCGCAGGATCGATGGGTGTGGAGAGCCCTGGAGAAGGCCTATGTTCAACAGGGAGCATTCATCTTAGCTGAAATTATGACACCATATTTTAGTAAAACATCAAATTGACGCACAACACAACTCAATATCTCCATACAAATAAATTTCGTCGTTAATATTTGCCAGAGAATGAAATATATTTTTTTCGTAATTCCAGAAGGTGTAACACGAATTCCGCTAATTTTAATTTCTCCAGTTGTCCGAAGAAGCGAATTAAGCAAATTTTACCTCCAATGACTATATTCATCGTAATTTGCGGCAAGGCAATTTTCGACAACAAACATATTTTCAGGCTTAAAAATGTCCAGTAAAATTTTAATTGAAAATACCAAGCTTATATAATCTGTTGGCACAAGCATACAGTAAGAACTTTTTGTTTCAGTGTCGAAATGGACCGGAGAATGGATGAACTTAACAAGTATAGATCGGGCGGCGTCGGGGGCTTACCTCTGTATAGCGACCAACGGGGTGCCGCCATCAGTCAGCAAGAGGATTCAAATTAATGTTATGTGTAAGCATATTCATATTCAAGCTCTTCGTTCATTCGCTTTGTTTATTATTTTCATCTCCTTCCTTCACGACTTGAAAGGGAATTCAATTATTAAAACTTATAAAACTATGTAAATAACCAATGAAAATTCTTTCCGAACTCATAAACTATTGACTTAAGATGTAGGTTTGAAATAATAATATGTGTGGAAGTGTGTGTGTGTGTGTATATGTGTATAAACATCACACACTCATATACAATAAAACAAATAAAATGTGTGTAATAGAAAATGTATCTGCATTTTCTATGACACACATTTTATTTGTGTAAGTGTGAAAAGAAAAATATTGACGTCTTATCTTATGTGTTTGTATTATTATGTATCTATCTATGTAACACACATAAAATGAGATATACATATAGTATAACGGTTCGTAATGTTGCCCTTTTTTATATGTAAACTTTAGAAACAGTAACAGAGCGGTCGTTTTAACATGGAAATTATATTTTTTACTTTTATAATACCTAATCTTAATATAAATACATATTTTTATCTCACTACAACAAAGAGGATATTATTCATCTGTTGCCTCATAACGTCAAAACGCATTATCATAAATTCACAAATAGCTGCTGATTATGGGCTTTTTATAGAAGTAATAAGTTGGCAAACAATTAGACACATTGTGGTAAGTGAAAGTATCATTTCAGCAGTTTAATGTATCATCATCATCATCATCACAGCTCAAATACGTCCCGACCGAGGGGCTCGAGCCTACCCTATGTTAAGGTGATTAGGCCTTAGTCAACCACGCTGGCCCAGTGCGGATTGGTCGACTTCACATACACCATTGAATTTCTTCGCAGATGTATGCAGGTTGCCTCACGATGTTTTCCTTCACCGTAGGAGCGTCAGACAAATGTACATATGAAATTATAAACGAAAAACACATTGGTACATGGCGGTCTCGAACTCCGACCTCCCGATTGGAAGGCAAGTGCCGAGTCCACAGCGCCACCGAAGCTCTCGTTTAATGTATAATCCCTTTTAATTATTACTGTAAGTTTCATGTTTATAATTTACAGCGATACTTATATTAAATAAATCATAATCTTAATAAGTCACATAACATTTATTCCATACATCGTGAATAACTTAGAGAATATTCAACTCTGTGAGTGTCCGGTTATTTAAACAAGCCAGTGTATTAGCATATTATTACCATATTATAACAAAGCTCACTGGAACATATTGTAAGGCAGTAACCCTTTGCTCCCGTGAAATTTAATTAACCATTAGTTACTTCCTTGTTGAACCTAATTTCACAGTAATTTTACACATTATCTGTTCAGAAGTTTACTACGAAAGCTGTTCGAAATTTTCTCATTTATATTCATGGAATTACAATGGACTTAACAGATACACGTTTCATGCATACTAACTTTATATTGTATACGATTCTCTTTTGATATTTACTCTTTCAGTTCAAATTGTGTGATATGTGGTTAATGCTAAAATCTATAAATTTTGCCATTCATATTCATCTGAAACTAATAACAGACCTGTAATACTACAGCAAAAAGTCAAATTCTAAAGGTCACAAATTATGTGCTGGGCGTTTAATATGTTTTTATATACTACAGGGAAGTTTGTAACGTTAGGCCCTAATGGGTGACCGAAATATTTGTCACCTTTAGCTCCTCCGTTCTTCCGAAGCAAGTTATTTGCCTGTGCCTGCACTCGCTCCAGTTATGTACAGTAAGCTCCCATTCAAGATTTACATTTACACTACGAAATTCGCCTCTATAACGAGCGATATAAGAACGGTCCAAAGGTCATACTGCATAGCTTGACAAGGAGCTTACTGTATAACCCTCGTGTCTGTGATTAATTGATTTTAAAATCTTCATATAGACCACAGTGATGATTAGTTATGTTTTATTAAATTATATTAAGAAGCTTTTAATGTATCTATGTATGTGTGTGTATGTGTGTATGCGGGTGTGTATGTTGGTTAGTGTAAATATAAATTCAAACACATATACAAAATTGTAACCAAAAGGCCGGTGGTGTTGCTGGTCCCCAACGCAGATCCTACCAGTCGTTCTGCGCAAATCGGTGCACCGGGTTGCGTCTGTCAGGATCAGCCCCACGAAAATGATCTTTAAACAGGCATTAATAGTACGTTACAGCATCGCTGTCTCAGATTTAATATTATTTTAACCTCGCTCTGCAATTGTGGTGAGGTCCTTAGATTAAATCAAAAAGAGAAGATACGGCACTAGTATTTCATTTGTTTCCTCATTTATAATTTTTTTATTTATATTATCTTATTTATTATTTTGACGTATTTTGTATGGAGCCTATGTCAAATACCTATCGCTGGTAACCAAATCAGACACAGATATAGATAGAATATTGAAACCGACCGCAAATCACAAATCGCCGGGGACTCCCTGATTCTAACGACTGTCGCTATCTCGTTTGCGTTCGCGCCGAAATACGTCTCTCTATCTCTGTCATTGATATATGTGTACGCGAAAAATGCTTGTAGTTGTGTGCAAAGGTGTCAGCGCGTGTATTGTATTATTTATACAAGTAAGTTGGCAAACAAACAGACTGCCCACGTGATGGTAAGTGGTAAGAGTCACCTCTAATACATGTGACTCTTGTGAGATTCGCAGCAAAACTGCAATTTCCACAAGAACCACAGTGTACCTATGTTGCCAACTTGTGACCTAAGATGTAAAGTCACGGTACCCAGTAATTTCGCTACCATATCTTACCCTTCAAACCGGAACACAGCAATACAAGCACTGCTGCTTTGTGGCAGAAATAGGTAAGACGGAGGTACCCAAGCAGACGACCCTGGTACAGGAGTCTCCCTCCGGTAAATATCCCAGTAGTCAATGTCGCGAAGAACGCACCGTATCTTCTCTTTTTGATTTAAGGCGCTATTTTCCCGTTTTCGAATATTTTCGATGGACTGTACCGCCACAAATATTATTATTAGTTCTAAAATTCATATGTGACATTTTTGAACATTTCATCTAAATATTCGTATATAAATATTACAGAAATATGATTAATAATACTTCACTCGATAGAAAAAAAATGCAAAGATTACTCTGATCAATATTTTAAAGCTGCTGTGAATTAGAAAATACAATAGTAAATGACATAAAAGTTTTACCAATAGATGTGCAGTTTTATTATCTAGAAAATTGCAAAAGTACATTTTTTTATTTTGTACCCCAGTATTCCGAAAATCGATTAATAAAACGTGTAAAAGGTAACATTTTAGTTCGGTCAAAGCTACATTAGAAGCTATGCAATTATCAATAGGAAATATAAGGAAGTGTAACGGAATAGTCAATATAACGGAATAGTCAGAACGAGACAGTGATGGCGGCCCCCAACATACGAGTTCTAGCCTCAGCGAGTGTAAGCGAGACAACTCTTGAACTACACGTGTTTTGTGACGCATCCCCCTGCGCATACGCAGCCGTAGCGTATTGGCGCAAAATAATAGATAACGGTAAAATATGTGTCTCATTCATAGCTAGTAAAAGCCGCGTCGCGCCCATTAAGCCTACGATCACTATCCCGAAACTTGAATTACAAGCTGCATTATTAGGATGTAGGTTAGCAAATACGATTAAAAGTGAACATAGATTATCAGTTTCTAAGACTTATTTCTGGACTGATTCATCAACTGTTTTGAATTGGATTAGAAACGACACAAAGAATCACAAGATTTTTATTGCAAATAGGCTCGGTGAGATCGATCAGCTGAGTAATATAAGCGATTGGCACTATGTTCCGTCGGAATTGAACATAGCCGATCTCGCGACAAAGCTCCGCGCCGACTGTGGCGCGCTGCACAGCCACTACGAGTGGTTTACGGGTCCGCAATTTCTTCACTCTTCGAATGATCAGTGGCCGCCACAGCCGGAACTCGTACCTGAAACAGAAAAGTATGAAGAGTTAGTACATATTGTTAACCATAGTCATAATTGCTCCTTACCTGTTCCTGAACCAGCTCGATTCTCTAGTTAGTTGCGTTTGGTGCGGAGTACCGCTGCTGTATTGTTATTTATTGAACGGTGTAAAGGTAATAAGGCACAGCAGATTGATTACGAACTTATGAATCGCGCGGAGTTGCTTTTATTGCGTGATGCGCAAGCGCGCTTTTTTCCGCGCGAAATAAGTTTATTAAAACAAAATATAAACGTCGAAAACAACAGTCGTTTAAAATCGTTAACGCCATTTTTTAATTCTAATGAGCTTCTTTGTGCCGGTGGGCGTATTAATGCGGTTTCCGATGTACATGTACAGGTAAAATGCCCTGTAATACTCGATGGCCGTAATCACGTTGCCCGGCTGCTGGTCAAGTACTATCACGTTAAGACCGCACACGCCAATAACGAGACGGTTGTGAACGAACTTCGGCAAAAATACTGGGTAGTAAATTTGCGACCTACAGTTCGTACTGTGTCGTCACAGTGTCTTATGTGCCGAATAAGGAAGGCCAACCCTGAACCACCGCGCCTGGGTGATCTCCCTGAGGGACGCCTTATGCACCACCAGAGGCCGTTTACAGTGTGTGGGCTGGACTTATTCGGCCCCATAGACATATCGGTGGGGCGGCAAAGACCCAAGCGCTACGGAGTGCTTTTCACTTGTTTGACGGTGCGGGCGATTCATATAGAGATTGTGTCAAGTCTTACGGCGGACTCCTTGATATTGGCTCTTCGCAGAATGGCTGCAAAACGTGGCTGGCCTCGGATACTCATGTCTGATAACGGCACAAACATGAGAGGCGCTTGTAATGAACTGAAGCAGTCAGTCAAGGAACTGGATAGGGACATTTTATCTAGAGAAGCCTTAAATCATGGGGTAGATTGGCGATTCATTCCACCTGCCAGTCCACACATGGGGGGAGCCTGGGAGCGCCTCATACGAAGTGTCAAGACCGCCCTTGAAGTTGTGCTTAAAGAAAGGGCCCCTAAGGAAGAAGTTCTTACCACAGTGCTCGCTGAAATAGAGAACATGGTAAACAGTAGACCACTCACGCACGTTTCAGTAGACCCCTCAACCCAGGAAGCACTCACCCCAAACCATTTTCTGTTGGGCTTCTCTGGTGCCGGCGGGACTTCCTCATTTTACTTACCGCCTCTTCGTGTATTTGATGACGGGGATCTTTACCTGCGTCGTCAGTGGCGAATTGCGCAGCGTCTCATCGACCTGTTTTGGAGCAGGTGGATGAAGGAGGTCCTACCGGTGCTTATTCCTCGAGGCAAGTAGACTGGGGAAAATCGCAATTTAAAAGTGGGAGATTTTGTTGTTGTCGTAGATCCAGCCTTACCTAGAAACACATGGCCAAAAGGTATTGTTGAACGAGTATATGCGGGGAAGGATAAAAGAGTGAGGGTAGTTGACGTCAGAACTAAGTCGGGAATACTTAAGAGACCTGCCACACGCGTCGCCTCACTTACCTTTAGTGATGAGTGTCTCTCTCGCGACACTGGGGGGGAGGATGTTGACGACGACCACACTGCTGCCCTGAAAAATAAACGAAAACGTATTTATTGTTAATGTAAAACTAGGATATGGTGGAAGCAACCTCCTTAGCTCCTGACCATGTATTCACCGCAATGATGAGTTTAGAATGAATATCTCGGCTACTGTCAGGGTCTAAGGAGATTGCTTCAAAAAGATTAAAGTAAACGTAAAAATAGTATTATAAATTATAAATATGATAAGAGACTTACCTATACTATTATGTACGCATTTCAATTTGTTTATATTTGAATTAAAAATCCTACCTTCAGTAGCGGTATTGCGCGACCAGTTACAAATTTGAATTTGTAGTTGCAAATACCTGCGTTTTGTCAGTGCCGAAAATACTTTGACTGCGACCGCACGCTCGCTACTGAAATCTGTTCAAATTCACATCAATTCACGTTTTTATTATCCCGTTTTCCTCACACCAGCTATCCATCATCTACAACCATATTGCCTTGCAATACAGCATTTGCCGTGCACGCGTAGATTTCCTGGAAAGCCTCGCCTTAATCCAAAGCCCTAAAATGCTACCCTGGAGGAGTGTTTACATCTCTCGGTCGCGTCGCAGTTGCCCCGTCGGCGTGGGCGGGCCGCGTGGCGGTGCGCACGCTGGCGGGCGGCGCGGCCACGCTGCAGTGCACCGCCGAGGCCTTCCCCGCGCCGCAGTTCCACTGGACGCTCAACGGGGAGCAGCGGCTAGTCAACGGTCAGTGCCAAATTGTAGTGTTAGGACTGACGCCGAGATGGCGTTGTTAAATAAGTATTTCTTAACACTAACGGAGTAGATATATATAGTAAGTAATGTCAACAACTACCGGTAGATGTCGTTATTACAGATATTTTGACTCTAATCGTCAAATTACTAAATTAAAAAAAAAACAAAAAGGGAAATAAAAAAATGAGTTGCATATGTCGTTGCCCCTGATCGTCGATATTGATTCTCCTACTTTTCCAGCTAGATGTAACTTCCTCCATTATAAGAATACAGCAAAGGCTTATTTCTAGAGTTGCAAACCGCTCCTGTGAGGAATTATGTAGAAATTATGTCACCACAGCTCGTTATGTCCCCACCGAGGGGCTCGAGCCTACCCTAAATTAGGGTGTTTAGGCCTTATTCGACCACGCTGGCCCAATGCGGATTGGTCGACTTCATATACACCTTTGCATTTCTTCGCAGGCGTATATATGCAGGCTGTCTCACGATGCCTCCCTACTTCGTACATATGAAATTAGGAAAACGAAATACACATTGGTACATGGCAGGATCGAACTCGGGCCTCCCGATTAGAAGGACAGTGCCGAGTGTTAGTCTCAATATTCAAACATTATTATTCAAAAGCCTTTTTTTACAGACAGTTATTGACGTCAAATGACAGAAGCTTATTAACATCAATTAATAGGCGCCTTTTGACTTCATATTACAGGCGCGTATTGACGTCAAATCGTATTACTAACTTTTTTATACAGCCTGTGTAAAATCCTCTGTGGTTAAGTGTTTAAGACCACCCGGTATTGGTCTGGAGGCTGGGATTCGATTCCCCACGAGGATTTTTCTAATTGGTTGGTGGTGGCAGGCCTTCTTAACACGCCTCAACTTGGGAATAATAATCAAGAAAATGCAGACACAAGCTAAATTTGCTTGTGTTGATAATGTCTCGTAAAAACCACCAATCACCTGCTTTTCTCTTTAGGTTCTAAATTCAAACTGAGCGTGTCGTCGAGGGGGTATCGACACACTCTCAGCCTGCTCGTATCGGAGATGTCGCGCGACGACGCGGGCGCGTACCGGTGCCACGTCGAGAACAGCCTGGGCAAGGCGCACGCAGAGCTGTTCCTTCATAGTAAGTTGTTATATAATAATTAACTGCTGGATGAATAGAAATCATAGATCTAGAATAAAAAACCCACGGCGACACTGGTGTAATCGTTGCAAACCAAAAATACTGTTTCAATGTATATCGGTCAAGCTCTTTTAGAAATAGGTTACAATAATGGTTTGATACAAAAAAGAAGGTTATTGCGCCTATACAAATTCATTTAACGTACTTAAAACTATTATGTGATATGCAAATTATTAAAATATTAAAGTTGTTGCGAACAACTTTTCAAAGAATTAATTTTATAGTAGGATGGCAATGGCAAAGGTTTTTAATTGAAAACATGAAAACATGTTAGAGCTATGTGATTGGAACTAATTGTTGTAACTAACTAACTAATATACACCTAACACATGAAACTTAAAATTTTATGACCAATTATGTTCATGACTATTATGATAAATTTATTGCGATAAAGGACTATAAAATTACTGAAGCAATTTTACAATTCAAAACTTTGGCTTAGCTTATTTTAGTTGAGAATAGTACAAGAGAAGAACTTGTTACGCGGCTGATCACAAACAATGCCATTCTTTGTGATCGCAAGAAACTCGAACAAAGCAGCCGTTGAAAGTTTTCAGATAAAATTGTTTTAATTGCACCCCTTTCTTTAATATGCAAAGTAAAAGTATTCTAGCTACTTAAACTTTACCCATGTCTGAATCTAAATTATCTGTACTGCTTAACTGCCGCTGCAGCTTGACTTTATGATTATTATCTGGGAGATTGCCGCGAGGATAATTTTACTAAGATTCCCCTCAACTTTACAACGGAACTTTCTTAATATCGGTAATGAACATCCAACTTTTTTATTAAATTACGATTTCCCTAAAGTCTGAGTTATGTCGAGCAGTGGTTGCAAATTTAATTTACCTGTTTTTAGGCGTGCCTTACCTCAAAAGAAAAAAGCGGAACCCTTATAGGATCACTTTGTTGTCCGTCTGTCTGTCAAGACCCTTTATATATGGAACGCGTGGAGGTAACGAGTTGAAATTAAAACCATATACTCCGGTCTACAGTCTCTTGAAGCTGTGAAAGAATCAAACTTCCAAGTCAACGTAAAAGAAGATACCTACGGCCGTTTATACTGCAAAAAACGTATATTTCGACACTCTCAAAGGAATCAAAATTAGTAGGGTGCTTCTTGTTGGCCTAGAATAATGAAATTTGGCAAGGAGCAAGGTCTTATAAGCACAAATAAGGCAAACATTTTACAAAAATAAAATCTATTGAAGTCGGCGCCAAACGATGATCTCCTAGAAAGTGTTTAAATTTGTCACCGACTTTAATATAGAAGTGTGATGTCTGTACCTATTCTTATATTATTTTTAAGTTTTCAGTGTTTTTGAAGTCGGTTTTTATTTTTTGTAAAAATAATTTTATTTTTGACTTTTTAGTAAATGAAATCTTTTTAGTGAAAGAAACCCTAATTTAATACTTGTTTTTTTCCTATTAGTGTTTTCCTCGATTTTCTATGGGATTCCATCATCAGATCCTGACTGACTGTGACCATACTATCAAATACAAAACCAATTTTGGAAATCGGTTTAAAAATGACGGAGTTATGAGGTAACAAACATAAAAAAAATACAACCGAATTGATAACCTCCTCCTTTTTTGAAGTCGGTTAAAAATCTGAAAACCGGAATTATATATACATAGTTACAGGTCTATCTATAGTTATCTGTAGATTTGCAAATCTAGAACCTCTATAAGAACCTCAATGTAGGTTGCCTACAGGTGACATAAGATGTCAAGCCACAGGACCCAGTATTTTCACTGCCTACCTTACCATTAAACGAGAATAAACTAATGCAAGCACCGCTGCTGTTGCGGGGAGAATCTTTCACAGGTTTTGTCTATGTAAATACACTAAGAATAGTTTTTTATTGACATTGTGTCACTCTCGTTTTGTTTTGGTTTTGAAATATAATGTTTTAATAAGTTGATTTTTTCCTGAGTTATTATTTTGATAACGCTAAGTAGATTCATCCCTGATACGAAGCTTAGACATTAGGGCAAGGCGCTACGCCAGTTTGTTTAGAGTTTATTCAGGACCTTTTTAGAGATTTTTTATAATTTCTCACATATGGCGACCGTGACTAATGAGACGATGGATAAACTACAATTAGAACGTACGTTAGCTAGGAGACGATTCTCGATTTGTGCCAGTAAATTGGAAGATTATTTAGAGAAGAAGGAGATGTCTCATATTTATGCGGAGTTCAAGAAGTTGAGTAAATATTATGATAATTTAGTTGTTGTTCAGAACAAATATTTTAATTTATATTTAGAGAGTGAAAATCGCGATGAAAAAACTATAGAAAAAGATAGCGATAGCGCAGATGAGTATGAGTCGAAATGGTACTACTTAGAACAGAAAGTAAAGGAAGTTACAGAGGTCTTAGATAATTCAGTAAGTAGATCCAAAAAGACTATAAAAGAAGCTAGCAGCGTTACAGGCTATGGTGAGTCACCACACATGTCTCGTCACTTGCGCTTACCAAAATTAGAACTTCCGAAATTTAATGGCGAAATTAGTAAATGGCTCACATTTTGGGCTCAGTTTAAAAAAATTGATACAGATGAAAAAATTGATAATGAGGATAAGTTTCAGTATTTGATTCAGAGCATGGAGGTAGGGTCTAGTGCTAGAGAACTAGTTGAGAGCTTCCCACCGACCGCAGAAAATTACCCAAAAGTCTTAGAGCAACTGAAACAAAGATTTGCACGCGACGACATTATCATTGAACACTATGTTCGGGAGTTGCTTCAGTTAACACTAGCGCAAGCTAAAGGGGCAGCTAATGCTGCTATAGGGGTACTGTATGATAGAATAATGACTCAGATTTTAGCTTTGGAATCCCTAGGTGTCACACAGGACAAGTATGCTTCCTTCTTATATCCCATGGTTGAATCAGCGTTGCCAGTTGACACGTTGCGGGCTTGGAGCAGATCTCATATGCAAACGGAAAAAGGTAGTCAACTGTCAAAACTTTTAAACTTCTTAAAGTTGGAAGTAGAGTCAGAGGAAAGGATACAGTTAGCTAGAAACAAGTTCACTAAAGATTACTATGCAGGTCCGTCAGCATCTTGTTTCACAGCAACAAGCAAGAACGATAGAGGCGTCAGGGGTCAAACGCCAGTTGATGGTCGAGCCGAGAAAACACAGGCATGCATATGGTGCGATAAAACTTCACACACAAGCTCTGAATGTGCGCTATCCATTAAAATGACATTGGATGAGCGACGAGTTTTTTTAAAACGGAAAAGCGCTTGCTACATATGTTTAAAGATCGGTCACATGGCGAACAAATGTAGGAAGCACGTGAGGTGCATTGCTTGTCAAAGAAGGCATTATCCTATTATGTGCGAAAGCTTGATCAAATGTGAAACAATTAAGGTGAAATCAGCTGATAAGATAAATGATGATCAAGCAATGTTAAACCAGTCGGCATCTTCTAAAGCAGACACTGTACTATTGCAAACATTGATGGTAAACGTAGTGCAAGAAAATGATATTTTGACCGTAAGAGCTTTATTAGACTCAGGCGCTCAGCGTTCTTTTATTAAAAAAAACGTTGCAGAACAGCTCAAACTAAGACCACTGAGGGAACAAGCGATGAGTCATACACTATTTGGAGGAGTTGTTACGAAGAAACAGATTCATAAGGTGTATGAAGTCAATGTTGCCAATTTAGATGGGAGCTACCGAATTAAGATTGATATGCTAGAGCAGGACAATATTTGCGGTTATTTGCCAAAAGTAAGACAGGGAGAGTTATTATATAAGATGCAGCAAAAAGGTATACAAATAACTGATTGTGTAAATAATGTGAACGAGATTAGCTTGTTAATTGGTTCTGATGTTTTAGGCACAATCCTGACGGGACAATCGGTTCGAGTGGACGAGAGTTTGCTAGCTATGAAGACTGGACTGGGTTGGACAGTGCAGGGCCCGGCGGTTGGCGTATATTGTTCTAATGTGGCCTCATCGGTAAGTGCTTTGTCTTGTTCCTTCGATATTGATGACCTCTGGAAGTTAGAAACTTTGGGGATTATGGATGACTCTGAAGTAAAGGCCAAAAGTAGTGTTGAGGCTGAGGTAGTAAATTTTTTCGAGCGAACTTTAATAGTCAATAGTGAAGGGCGGTATGAAGTTATGTTGCCAAAGAAAGATATGTTTGATAGTCTTTCTACAAATTATGATATGGCAGAAAAGAGGCTTAGGTCCACTACTAAGAAATTAGTTAAGCTAGGAATTTTAGAGGACTATAGTACTGTTTTTCAAGAGTGGCTAGACAGTGGTATTATCGAAGAAGTTCTTGTTGACAATATAGAAAAGGGCCACTACATGCCACATCATGCGGTAGTGAAGGAGTCTAGTTTGACTACGAGAATCAGACCGGTGTTTGATGCATCTGCATCTGAGAAAAATGGCTTGTCACTCAACGACTGTCTGGAGAAAGGTGCCAATTTTATCGAGGTTATCCCTAAGTTGCTTATCAGTTTTAGATTAGGTAAAATTGGCATTACGGCTGACATTAAGAAAGCCTTCCTACAAATATCGGTAAATTCAGCTGACCGCGAGTTTTTAAAATTTCTCTGGTGGCGTGATATTAACAACGTCGAGAAGGGTTCAAAAACTTATAGACATTGCCGCGTAGTTTTCGGAGTGACAACCAGTCCGTTTTTGCTGTCAGCGACAATTTTACACCACCTAAATAAGTATGATAGTGAAGTAGCAATAAAATTGAGGAATGCGTTTTATGTTGACAATTGTGTTGTTAGTGTTAATAGTGAGAAAGAAATGAACCATTTTATAGAAGAAGCTAAAAATGTGATGAAAGAAGGAAAATTTGAATTAAGATGTTGGGTGACCGGTCCGGTTATAACAGATGGTGAAGATAGTTGTATCTCCGTTTTAGGAATGACATGGGATCCGGTCACTGACGAGTTATTTTGTAAGGTACCTGTTACCATTTGTGATATAGGTGAAGTCACAAAAAGAAAACTGTTATCGGTTGCGCAGAGTATTTTCGATCCTCTGGGTCTATTTAGTCCAGTAACGTTAGTGCCGAAACTGATTGTTCAGGAATGTTGGGTTAAAAAATTGGATTGGGATTCAGCATTGCCTATGGAGTTGTCGGAACGTGTAAGCAACTGGCTAAAATATTTAATTAATCTAAAAGACTGCAAAGTGCCGCGACGTATTGGTCATGCCAACATATGTTTGAGTGACAATTCCTTACACATTTTCAGCGATGCCAGTCAATCAGCTTATTCGACTTGCATATTTCTACGATCGGAATTAGGAGGTGTTGTGTCAGTACAATTATTAATGGCGAAGGCGAGAGTGACACCAACAAAGTCTATTACGATGCCGAGACTAGAATTGATTGCAGCGTTGTTGGGAACGAGGCTGGCTAGTGAGATAAAGAAGGAACTGAAAGTAAGCTATAAAGAATATTATTGGTCAGATTCAAGTATAGTACTTGCATGGATTAGACGGAAGGTGAGCCTGAATGTTTTTGTTCACAATAGAGTGACTGAAATAGTTCGGAGGACTAATATAGCAGATTGGCGTCACGTGCCAGGGGAAGCAAATCCTGCTGATCTGCCATCGCGTGGGTGTAATGCACTACAACTGTTGAAAGCGAGATGGTGGGAGGGTCCGGCATGGCTGAAGAGATCTCCTTCAGAGTGGCCAATGTCAGATCCTACGCCTAATGAAGATGAAGTAGGTAAAGAAATGAAGCGAACTACACTGACTGTTCAGGTTAATGAGAAGTTTTCAAATCGTTTACATTATTTTGGAAAATATACTAAAATAGTAAGAATGATTGCGTGGTGTTTTAGGTTTTTTAGGAAGTGTCGAGGGGAGAAGGTAAAGAGAAGCGAGAAAGATTTAACTGGTAAAGAGTATGAATATGCAGAGAAGAAAATACTAGAGATATTACAAAAAGAGAACCAAGATGTGCTAGGTGAACTGAATATAGGAACAGTGCGAAATAAACATGGTTTGTTGTGTGTTAAGACTCGGTTGACTTTAGCGGAAGACTCAGAAAACTTCAAGTATCCTATTTTATTACCTAGTAGGAATACGATAGTGGAAAGGCTTGTCATTCACATCCATCTGGTAAGCCATCATGCAGGCTCGCAGACTCTAATCAATAATCTACGTGAGGATTATTGGATTATAGGGATTAGGAGACTGGCTAAAAAGACTGTGCGGGAATGTGTAATTTGCCGACGTCATAGTGCGAAACCGTGTGGTGCACCTCCTCCTCCACTTCCATTAAACAGAATCACTTGTGGCAATGCTTTCGAGGTTAGCGGTGTTGATCTCGCTGGTCCATTACAATTGCGATCTGGTGAAAAATGTTGGGTGGTTTTGTTCACTTGTGCCACATATAGAGCTGTTCATCTAGAGATAACATTGTCACTGTCTACTGAAGACTTTTTACTAGCTTTGAAGAGATTTATAGCCAGACGAGGTAACGTGAAGGTAATGTACAGTGACAATGGAACGAACTTCCGAGGGACCAAAAACATTTTAGATGCGGTTGATTGGGAGCATGCAGCAGCTAAAACTTGTGTGGATAAAATTGAATGGCGCTTTATACCACCGCAAGCGCCATGGTGGGGAGGGTTTTGGGAGCGCATGGTCGGGTTGATGAAGAACATTTTACGACGTATGTTAGGCAAAGCGAGTTTAAACCAGATCGAGCTGTATACTGCTTTGTGTGAAGTAGAGGCCATCATTAACGCTCGTCCAATTACTTACATATCTGATAGCACAGAAAATTTGACACCATTAACTCCGGCGATGTTTTTAGGCAATAGGTTAGGAAATGATAATAATTTAGGTTTTTTAGATTCGAAGACTTTAACTGTTCGTTGGCGCTATATTCAGAACCTGCTTAACGATTTGAAAATTCGTTTTCGAAATGAATATTTATCGGCTTTAGTAGAAAAGAGGGGCGCAAATAATTCTAGAAATGTAAATATCGGAGATCTTGTTTTAATTGGGTCGGACGGTTTAAAAAGGGTAAATTGGCCTTTAGGGTTGGTTATAAATATTTATATGGGTGTTGATGGGCTGGCTCGGGTTGCGAGGGTCAGAACAGCTACTGGGGAAATAGTAAGGCCACTACAGAGGTTGTTCCCACTTGAGGTCTCAATGTCAAAGAAACAAGACATGACGTTGGGTTGCGATTTAGGCCCTGGACCGTTCAAACAAACAGAAGTCACGAATGAACATCATACTACTCGTTCCGGTCGTCCCATCAGGATTCCTGTGAGGCTCGACTTGTAATTGTTTATTAGTATGTTTTAGTTTATTGCAGATAATGCTATACCTGCAACGCCGGGAGTATGTTGCGGGGAGAATCTTTCACAGGTTTTGTCTATGTAAATACACTAAGAATAGTTTTTTATTGACATTGTGTCACTCTCGTTTTGTTTTGGTTTTGAAATATAATGTTTTAATAAGTTGATTTTTTCCTGAGTTATTATTTTGATAACGCTAAGTAGATTCATCCCTGATACGAAGCTTAGACATTAGGGCAAGGCGCTACGCCAGTTTGTTTAGAGTTTATTCAGGACCTTTTTAGAGATTTTTTATAATTTCTCACAGCTGCTTTGCGCAAGAGACTCTGGCACTAAGTCCTGCTCTGCTGTAAAATAAGATCAGTTCTATTTTTAGCGGCGTTAAGAATTATGCTAACTTCAAGACTTTCGCATGGTTATTTCCCTTGCTTAATAAATAATGTAAAAGCTTTTCCATTTGTCAAAGCGTTATGAATTCCCAATGCAAGGAAAACTAACGCTGATTTACTAGTTACTTTTAACTTTCGTCATTGTTATAATTTTACACTAAGAGATGCTGGTGTTTACATTTACAATATCTATCAGTTTTCATACAAGTATTAAATAAATGCCAAACTAACTCTATGTTGGACACGTTACAAGTAACCTTTTCAAGCCAATTCTCATAAAGTTCGCTATAAAGATAGATTGAACCTTAGGGAAAGACGTTGCCTTCGTTTTGACGCAAACATATAACTTGAAGCTTTGAAATATGATTTTGTAAAGTTTGTGTAGAGAATCCCAGTAATATGAAAAATGTGTTTCTTTAAGATCAGACAACCATGAAGAGTAAGTTTTTGGTGAGCGCTAGTGTTCTATGAAGTTTTATTGTTTGATTTCCACTTGTTAGGTGTAAGTGAAATTCGAAAGAACTATTATCGGATATCCCATAAGATGTCAAGCCAATAGCAGTTATTCCTGGTACACAGGCTGTTTAATGGACGAAACTTTGCTCCTTCACTTGCCCACTTGACATATACGTAACGCATATGTCAATGTTACCCACTAAGTAAACTAGCATGCTTGCGGAAGACCAAAAACCATTTTTTATTTTTCAGCATTGGATATATATTATGTGGCTGAGCTGACATTCTCCTTAACCTATTTAATGTTACCACACTTAGTAAATGTATCAATATTACAATCAACTACTTTTTTCTAGTGATGACTACAACGACCACCACTACAACAACGACCACAACGACAACAACCACGACAACAACTACCCCGCCGCCGACGACCACAGCATTACCATGTAAGTAGTAGTTTTTGTCGATTTTAGATTTCACTATTGCATTTTTGATACTGGAACATATATTCTAGAACAACTGTATCTTGTGGTATCTTCTTTTTGAAAGTCACTTCGAACTATTTTGATCAGTGTTAATTTTTTCCGCTAGACGACAACGAAATCTTGGAAGAACTACATCGGGGCGTTCTCCAAGACCCTGACCTGGACAATCCTTACATTGTCCTTAGTCAACATCAAATGCAGAATCTTGGTGAGTATTAAAACTTTTGAGGTGCTTTTCTTTATTTATAATGGTATGAGTATTAGGAATAAATGTCGAATGGCAAATTGTATAAGTAATTGAAGTTCACTTAACGAAAATAAATAAAAAGTTAAGACTAAAATTACCAAAATGACGCGACTATCATAAAACATGAAGTTGGGAGATAATAGAAAAGAGGGAATAATTATGAAGACGACGAAGGATTGAGATAAACAAAAGATTGGGAATGTAATGCTTACCTCAATTAATATAAGCTCAAGATCTCTATAATGATGTCTTCAATATCTGTCATTATTGCCTTGCAAGATACTGTTGCTAAACGGAACATCGTCCGTTAACAAATTTTTGAATCTTTAACTTTCTAACAAACTACGCCACTAAAATGTATTCCGTTACAGCTTCCCTGTTAGTAAGAAGATCCTGTTGTTGTTGTTTTTCATAATAAGCCTAACTGTTAATTTAGGTATATCATTTTCTCACATATACATATAGTACTTAATCAAAAAATAATGTACCGTTAGTCGGAACAAAATGAAGGTTTATGTTTGAAGTTACATCTTGTACGATATAAAAAAATCTTCATCAGAACCTTTTTCTAAAAAATCGTCCTCACTGGTACACGCGGGCAAAATACTTTTACCTCCATAATTTTTTCCGTAACAAAGGAATCAAAATTTATTGCAGAAATAAATATTTCCTTTATTATCTTCGCAAAATGTTTCACAGAAACTGAGAATGAAATTGGAGATAATTTATTCATTACCATTTTAGCTGTCGTGTTGTCCTCATTTGCATTATTAACAGTAATTTTGTGAGCATTATATTCTATCAATTGGTCCACAGTATAATTCATTACAATAATTGTTAAACCGTTCGCATTAAACAAAATATGACCTAAAATCTGTATAAGTGTTAATTATGTAACAAAATTTTGTATGTTTGCAATACCTATATCGTTCTCGTTTCGAGGTGGAAATTTATTGAATAGTGATATCACATTATAATTTCAGCAACGGTAATATCGAACCTTATAAAATTTTGACAGGAGCTTATAATTAATCAAACTTTTCGTACAGTATTTCAAAATAAATAATGGGTATTGGCTAACTTCGTGTTTCCGAAGATAACCAACATATCTAGACAGTATAAGACAGTACAGATATAAAGCTGCTCTTGTGATTGTAAATGATTTGAAGGGCCAAGCTACTTTTTGTCAATTGATAAGTTGATGATTGTTTCCGATGTTTTCCGATATCCATTATTTATCTTGATGTACTGTAGTGTAATTTGCCCTATCAATCATTTATTTTGTTTCCAAGATGTAGGTAAATAAAGCTATTAAATCAAGCAATCAAAGATGTATTGAAACCGAACGTTCGATAGACAGGCTGTCTGAAAGATAAGAGCAAGTTATTGATATTACAATGATAACATCAAATAGAACAATAATATAGGCATTAACTTCTAACCCACACAATGAGAGAAAATTACTTATATGTGTTTGATTAATAGGTATGAATCATAAGTAAGCGGTGCTAACAAAAAGAGAATGGAATATGAAAAAACACAATGTGCTAACCATTCTTAATTAGGATAACAGCGAGCAATCAATAAGTAAAGCTAAAATTTGCTTTCCAGAAATGGTGACAACGATGTGACCAGAGGCCGGGGGTCACGGTGTTTGGAGCGAAGGCTGGCCGCCCCTCCACAGTGCCGCCCCACTGTTCTTCTCATCGTTTTGGACTGTGCTCTCATCTCTTGTCGTTCTTGCGTGACCACGTAGACGCCTTGAATAAGTGAGCTTACACCCAAAGTCATGGACACAATAAGTGCCAATTTAAACACGTTTACAATATAACTTTACTGAACTTCTGATAGTGAATATTGTTGGTGACATGGTGGCGAGAGAACTTTGAGTGAGTGACGTTCCGAGTTGAGGTAAAGGAAATCAAGGTTGTTAATGTACTTAAGTCCAGTTTAACTCCTAATTTGTAAGATGTTTTGTTAATAGCTTGTACTTCAATTGGTATCTGTCCAGTTCTTATGTTTTCAGTGTTCTGAGTTTGTATTAGAGCAATGTTTGCTATAGTGATATCTGATAAAATCCATGAAATTTAACGTTTTTTTTCGATATTGTAAATAAATTAGGCAAGCCAATTTACTATTCTAGAACGTAAGTCTTGCTGTAAATAGTTTTGCACAAATTTAGCCATATCGACAATCACAGAACACACAATACATGGTGTTGTTATTATTGAATTAATCGAAATTCATTGTTAGATGTAAATAATTCAACAAATTTCTGTGTATCTGACTGAATGCCGAGGATTGTGTAGAACAATCACGTTTCGGGGAAGCACTTGAAAGCCTAAAATTTCGGATGGTAGGTTAGAGCTTGATTTTATAATAACTTGAAAGCATTATTTGTCTAAGGTGAAGTGTAAAGTTCAAAAGCAATTATTGTTGTTATCCCAAGCTTGTTCGTGAGAGGTTCATTAACGGTATTCATTACAGGTAATATCCGTTTGTTCCATATTTAAATAATTACTTGTTCCCTCAGCCCTTTGCGATTCCATCCCAGACAGTATTCAATTGTTAGATGTGGATTGAGACAGAATTATAATATAATGTTTTGACTGTTCAGTTGTGGAAATAAAATTTTGAAATTGACTTTGTTTTTCATTTGACGTTTGAATTATTTTGATTACCTGATTAAATTTATCCTATGATGGTTTAAAGTGCACCGCAAAAAATTTAATTTTTAGTTTTGGAAATGTTGTAAGTCTTATAAAAAAAAAAAATGTTGTTAGATATTCAATAAGGCCGCATGTTTGTCAACATACTTAGTTGTATAAGAGTAGAAGTTCCCACTTTTGGGATTACTTAAAATTAAAAAGTAGTATAAATGCTTCAATTGCTTATTGGCGTGGACACTTGCGACAACATCGTTTGCGCGTTATTACCCTTTTAGACGTATATAGGGGGGGGGGGGGAGTAGGCCGTGCCCACCCCTCTATGTAGTGCTCTAATCCTGGCCCAGGATGTTAAGCTACAAATTCAAAATTCTATAATGGACGCCAAAGTACTGATAACTTCACACACAAAAATCATAGGCGCCCCTGAAAAAAACCTACATATACCAGTGGTTATACTCCTTAGCCCCACGCCACCAGTGAAAGCAGTGACATTACAAGTGAAGGTACGAAGATGGGGATGAGATGATAATAATATTTGAGGTAAGTTTAAAAAAAATATGTCGACTACAAACGGTTGGTTAATACTTAAGGTTGATGGCCACAACCAAAAATCCGTTTGACATTTCTAGAGCCCTGCGGGGTTATTGTCTAAGAAAAAATCTATCGCGATCGCTTACACTTTGACAGTGGCAGCCCATCCATTACTCCTTTATAAAAGGAAGTCGGCACAGAGTCTTATGTTCACGGCGCAATGGCTGTCAAATTATAAGCGATCGTGATAGATTTTTTCTTAGACAATAACCCACCTGATCGCCATGACTGAATGTGGTATCAGACGGTTAATTTTTGATCAGTTTTCATTTAGCATCTTTTGGTAATGTAACGTTTGAACATGGAAGGAAGAATAGTGCAGAACCGATACAGCAATCTTGATTTTTTTATTCGGCATCTTTCACTTCGAGTGATGAACGAAAAATGAACGCAAAGGGAATGTTCACTCGATTAAAAATACTTTTTATTGTTATTAACGAAGCAAAAAATCGCGGAAGCTCTTCAATAATTTTCTTTTTTTATTCCCAAATAAATTATTCAGAATATTCATCGGACAATCACGAATTTAACTAACTCCAATATGCCTGTCTTCATCCGATATTTTGAGAAAAGAACAAATGAATGTTATTTTATATTTCGTTCCAGCGAAACCGTATGAAAATGGAGGGAAAAAATTAAGTATTTACTTAAGTGGACATTCATCTGAATGCGCCTTAAGGATAAAAAAAAGATGAAGTGGTTCACCTAAGATATTCCGTACATAACGGGAGAGTTACATGCCTATCAATATCAACTAGTCATAGACAAGCATACCTAGTTGACCTAGTATAGCATATCGACCTCTCTAATAGGGCTTGCTACTCTTGAAAATATATTGTTTTGCCTTGAATACAAATCAGAAAAGCGACAAAAAAAAGACGATTATAATACCGAATATAAGCTTCCTTTACATTTCTTTCAAACGGCTTTAACAAGCCTATTCAACCACAAAGATAAATTAACCAGCACACATCCAGAATACAGCTCACTTATATCACCAAGTAGGTATATAAAGCCAGCTAAATTAATATGGTGTGTCAAAACGAGCCAATATATCTCGTATCATCTAAAGCATGTATTAAACGTCTTCGAGACCCTCGGGAGCGCCATACATAAACGCTAATGGCACATTTCGGTCCCTTTTTAAAGCTCGTACCTCACAGATTGCGGTGTTAAATTCAGGTGCGAGTAGGGGACGCAAATCTTGTGGCGCTAAGTATTTGCTATTTTCGGGTTGCTTGGTTTTGTTAAGAGAAAACTGAGTTTAGACGAGTTAATCAATTTTACCAGCTCATTGCCATGTAAGGTAAGAATGAAATGATAGAAATTTCTAGGTAGATGGTTACGTGGTAAGCAACCCTTTGCTTGATCAAACATGATGTCATGGCATTTTTTCATGGCAATTTAAGTTGCAGGTGGGTCTTCTTCTTGTTATATGGCGTTAGACCGTATGCCAATTTTTGGACCATGAGTTTTATAAAGACGTGGTTGCGGTTATTCCGAAAATATATTTTAAATTATCATTATTTTTGGTCACAAAACACCCACTATTAGACATAAGCCTCCCCCAAAAATCTCCAAATGGAAAAGTTATATACTTCTCGCATCCAGACCTACGGTCCAACTTTTATGGGGCCTACCAATGCTACCTGTGAGCGGCAGCCACTCGAGAACATTTTCCGCCCTAAAGGCCGTCAGCCCTGACAGCGATGTATCTTGTCCACTGCCACTTAAGTTTCGCAATTCCTTAGACTATTTCGGTAAAGATTTCGAAATTTGATATTGATACGTGGTTATCAACAGTGAATTAAAACTACTTTGGCCTAAAAATGAGCTCGATAGCTGAGAGGTCTAGGCGTCAACACGGTATATTGGAGACACGGGTTCAAATATTTCTTTATTCATTTTTCTATGTCGATGACTTCAATTCTTCTACGGTCTCGCTATTTCTGATTCCATCACGTAGACAAATCCCGAGCATAGCCCTTATGGGGGAAATATAATTAAGTTTCAATTGTATATGAAGTACATTTGAAGTGTTTGCCCTTGTTCGAACATAACAATTTGCCCCTTCACAAAAATGCCCAAGTTGTCCCCGAGTCGACAAAAGCTTTGTCACCGCGATCGCGTCCTCGAAACGGAGAATTGGTGCAAACACACAGGCCGTTTGCTCCAACTTTGTTCGGAGATCATGTTTATGACTATGACGGAGTGGTCCCTTTCAATCCGACTACATAGTTTTGGGGCAATTTGGTATACTGACCTGAAATAGACTCACATGTTTCCCAGAAGTTTGTGTGAATAGATATTGAAGTAAAATAATAATTATTTTTTTTGGAAAAGAAACAGTAACCACTAGTCTTCGATCTTGAAACATAAGAAATGATTTTAATTAACTTTTGCTCAATAATTATTATGATGACAGCAATTTAAAATCACAAGAACGCCAAAATAAAAAGAAACGCTACCACAAGTGCGAGTTGATCTCTCGCGCCGAGGCAGGGTTCCGTATCAACTTAACTAAGTATATTAGTTCGTTACTATGTACAGTCGGCCTCAATAGTAGATAAACATTTTAGTACCATGGCACATCAACTATTAACAATGCAATATGGGTGTAATCATCTATATATTTAAAAATCAATGTATTACTGTTTGTTTGTCCTCTATGCGTTCCGAAACCATTCATCAGATTGTAATGAAACTTTGGTAGGGTGTTATGGGGTCACCCGTGAGGGTCCCTAGCAAAAAAAAAGGATTGACGTGGCATTGCAACGCATGCTGGGTACAGCTAGTACTAAATAAAAAGAATAGTTGGTGTGGCATAGTACTAAAATGTCCATCTACTTCTGAGGCCGACCGGTAATCTTAAAATCGTACATACAAGGTGTAATGCAATCGCTTCCGAAAAAAGGGAACACTATTCTAGTTGTGACACTGAACAACTTTCCTCAAGGAACATAATATGTCTGAAAACGACAAAAATTACTCGCAGGTCGCGGGAAGCTTTTGGATGCGGGAGGCGCAGGACCGATCGGTAAAAGAGTAGAGAACCTTGGGGGAGGCCTATGACCGACAGTGGGCATCTCTTGGCTGTAATAATGATGATGATGATGTTAAAATATTACAAGCGTTAAAATTCTACAGATTCTCAATGAGAGAGATAATAACTTAGCGTTCCATGGATTCAGCGTGCGGATGCCGGGTCTATCGCGTTGCAGAAAAAAGAGCCAAGAGCAGTGCCTGGGGCTTACGACACAGATGCGCAGGTTTAAGTAGCTACTTTACAATGCTTCAACATTCACCTTCACCACTTCGGCTCCTCTCTCTGCCTAACCATATTTGATACGATTCCGTCAGTGCCGCCTTTATACACAGTTTAATATTGAGCTCACGGACGTTCTCGATAAGCCTAGGTCTTTTAGCAATGTGTATAAGGATTTTGCCGGAATACCTCTCGCGCCTGCTTCTACCGCATCTAAGTTTATAATAGGTTTATTGTTATCTCCTTACATGTACACCTTAGGCGTGGGCCAGATAGAAAAGGCGCGGGCGCGGCGCACCTGTGGCGCGCCATCGGCGCACACCGCTTCTATCTGTTTTGTGCCCGTCCGTTTTCATACAATTAGTATGAAAGATCATTCGACAAGCTTCCAGATGGCGCGCTACGGTTGCAACGACGGGCGCGCCGGCCGTCGCACTGCTGGCGCGCAGCCGCGTACGTACGTACCTCAGTCTATAGTGAGTGATGCGGGGGACCAGACGTTTCTTGCAAAAAAAAAATGCGTCAATTACGTGACGATGTTGATTTTAACATTAAATTTTGCGAAATAATTAAAGAACACCCACCACTATATGATTATAATCGTTCTGAATACTGTAATCGTTACGTACAAGACAAAATATGGCACCAACGTACTCACTCGCTGGCGCACCGTAGCATACAAGCGCTGTTCGCGCCCACGGGCGCGCCTGCAGCGCGCTGAAGGCGCGCTGCGAGTGCGCCACCGGGTGCGACTGATGCGCGCCGCGCCGCCTCTGTCTGGCTTGCGCCTTAAGTAAGAGCTACGTTATATTACATCGTTAAGATTGCTAGAGGCCGGTGCTGAACTAGGCGGATGCCTGTGTCTCAGTACACCAGTACTCTCCCCTCCGAAAGATGGTCGCACAATACTACTAACATGTAAACTATATACCATTTGGTTACATGGTGCCAACAAAAATTTATATTACTATAAAATTAGAAAAAAAGCTATATACTCGTATAATATCCAACTTTAACTAACCTAACACTTATACAACTATTAATTTACAAAATTAAGTTATCTAGGTACTCGTAGCCTTCTAAAACTACACGACTTATAAAGCATACGTATTTTTTAACAATTGTTTATCTTAAGTGAACATAATAACCGTTTTTGTGATATCGTTGGTATGATCGTAGTATCTATTCAATTTAAATGTGTGGTCTTTGGGAATGTTATTTTCCCAAGGCACGGTGAGTTCGATGAGTAGCACGCGCTAGTATCCGAGAGTAAAGCAAAATGTCTTGCCTGGCTGCAGTAATCGCTACGTCAGACGGAAGCGTGTATTGTTTATTATCCTGTCTTCGCCTCCGAGATTTATTCCTTAACCATGTAGTAGCCCTGCTACGCGCTAACCCTATCGCACAAGTTTTAAAGTCAGAGAAAGAAAACCACTATATCTTCCTCTGTCTAATCACACCTCACAAGCCTCCGCAGTACCGACCTCATTCTTGTCCGTGCGCGCGCGGCGTTCGCACGAGTGTAACAGTAATATAATTTGTGCATGAGTGTAGGTAATCTACGTAAAAAAAAAAAAAAGTTTAATTTTACGGTTATTTGCTTATTTGTTAAGTATGCCTAAACGAAAACACTGTGAATCCGAAGAAGATAAATGGCTAAGGAAGATGAAGAGATACGAAGAAAAACTTAATCAGGAAAAACGTAGGGGCAAGCCGGAGGCACATTTTGTACTCAGATGATGGCGAAAATGATGTGCAACCAGAAGAATACTTTTTTACATTCCCGTTGCATTCATCGGGAATCATTTTTATGTCCGTTGTATTCTTCGGATAATATTTTATTATGTTCTCGTTGTATTGAACGAGGAACCATTTTTATGTCCGTTGTATTCTTCGGATAATATTTTATTATGTTCTCGTTGTATTGAACGAGTAAGCGGGTGGACACCGCTCGCCTGGGCCGCCGAGTACGCGCGCGGCGCGACCACGTGCAGTAATACTCGTAATGGAAAATGTGGGTATCCTTTTTTCCCCGCTGCCTAAAAATTTCCGTTGCATTCATCGGAAATCACTTTTATGTCCGTTGTATTCTTCGGATCATATTGTTATTATGTTCTCGTTGCATTCAACGAGTAATACTCGTAATATGTACTTAATGGAAAATATAGGGGCTGCCCTTTTTTCCCCGCTGTTTTAAAAATTTCCGTTGCATTCATCGGAATTATTTAAAATATTTTTTGTGCTGCCTAAATTCTCATTAAATATTTATTAGTATCTTTCACATACAAACCAATATGGTGAAAACTGATGACTTACAAACCGATGTAGCGGCCAGGTTTCAAGTCCTATTGCAAAACGGTTTCCAAAAGTGACCAAAGACGAGCATTAAAAAAAAAAAACAATGTACTATAGTACCTATGGCGAAAGGCCGAACTCTAATTCGGAAGTAAGTGCTATGTTGGTAGACAACAGAATCAACTCGGTAAAGCACTTTCAGCACTGGGAAGGGCACAATCGTGTCTTTTAAAGAAAAATCTTAATATTCCAGATGTAGTTACGTTGAACGATGCAGGTAAATTATTAGCTGTTTCTCATTATATAGAAACGGATACCCGTCGATCCGTGATTATTCCCCTGATAGATAAATCATTATCATATTATACTCTTTTATTATTAATTAAAAACAGAAGAATGGACTATTTGCTATTTAGAGTATCAAGAAGACCAGTAAATTATTACAGACACCAATTTCATCTAAGAGTCATTTAAACTTGAAAGGCTCATCGTCCCGAACGCGATAGCAAAGCAGCGGCCAATCCTACCCTCATCGAGCCGGTGGGCCGAGACAGTCAAAGACGTCATACTAACAAGCGAATCGACGGCGAGCAGCCGCGTTCGCACCGCTGTGCCAGCTTGTCGCCAGCCAGCCCCGCCGCCGCCGCCGCTGCCGCTGGCACCGCCGAGGCACCAGCCAGTCGCGTCGCATCAAACGGTCATCGAACAATCGCGCAGCCGCAAGTACATGCCAGCCGCTTAAAATATTAATTTAGTCAATGAGTGGTGAACTATCACTAGCGATAGGTTTATATTAGACAATGTGTCAAGGATTTCATTTATTGAGGAACCTTAACAAAATCCATACAGCCGTGCGCGGCGTTCTTTTTCAAAAAGTGAGTCAATAGCAATTTCTCTCGAATTAAATCATTTATTAGAAATAAAAGCTATTAGGAGATGTAACCCGACAGCAAAACAATTCGTTAATGATATCTTCGTTATTCCTAAAAGCGTGTGCTCTATATATATTAAATCTAAAAAGCTGAATTCGAAGTCGAAGTAGGTATCTCATTTCAAAATGGAAGATATCAGAACGGCTACTAGATTTATGACGGAAGACGTGATTAATATTGATATTAAGGAAGCTTAATTTTTGCTGCCGATTCACAAATCAAAAAAAAAAAAACATTTTTACGCTTTTATTTTCATATTTTGTACGAGTTTCTAGCACTCCCGTTTAGCCTATGTTCCGCGCGATATATTTCACAAAAATATTACAGCCAGCTCTTACTCATTTAAGATCTTATGGTCTGCTATAAGTGAGATATCTATGATATGTTGTGTTTAGCAAACTCTGCTGGAGAGTGCATAGAGAACGCAAAAAGAACTATTTAATGTCTGACACGATTAGGGTTAGTTATTAATTTTAAAAAAAACTAGTCTAATACCAGAAAAGCTTTGTTCAAGCCACAAAAATTTATTATACACATAAAACATATATTTAAATCTAACAGAATTCGAATAAGGTTCTTTGAACGTTTTCTACGGCAGCATGTCGGCTGTAGTATATGGGTAGTATATACACACAAAATCACTAAAAAGTGCTCTTCTTAGAAATACTTACAATTACGACGTTTTTATTACAATTACAGATATTTTATAATAATATGATGATCTCCATTGGTGGCAGATCAATATTCCATTGGCAGTCAATTGAATAAAAAGTCATAGGTACAATTTCGAATTTTACGGACGCTTCGACAGCAGGCTAGGATGCAGCTTGTGCCAACGAAAAGACTGGTGGTTTCTGGACCAACATCGAGCGAACCAATCATATAAACTGACTGGAACTACTCGCTGTATATTGTGGGCTAATTTCATTTGCTAAAAATGTCGCTAATTGTGGTAGTCTTTTAAGTGTCGATAACACCACTCCCATATTCTATATAAATAGAATGGGGAGAGTGTAATACCAACACTTAAGTCAAGTTACTAAAATGATTTGGGACTGGTGTGAGAAAAGTAGGTATATTTATTTTCGCGTCTTATATTCGTTACTCGTTAAATATAGAAGCTGACAGTGAATCGAGAAAAATAAACTTCGACACAGAGTGGCAGTTGGGTATCCGACAACTTTTGAAAATTAAACAATTTTTTTGGTGAACCATCTATTGACTTATTTGCATCTCGTAGTAATGCAAAATGTCCCGCGTATATTTCATGGAAAAGGGATCCCTTTGCCTATGATATTGACGCGTTTAAACAGTAGATTAGTCGCAATTTTATTTTTACGCTTTAACACCGTTTGCACTAATTTTTAAAACGATAAACAAAATAGTTACTGATTAAGCCACCGGAATTATCGTTGTTCAACTATAGCCCTCTTAACCATGGTATCCCCTTTTCATATCCCTGGGTGTCACAGAGATTGTGATATTTCCTCCAAGAAAGATCTACTTACTTCCTTTCAGGATGGTACACCATCTGCGCCGTCACCTTTCCCTGCCAGCGTGTGTATTTTCCGGGAAAGCTTTCATGACGTGCCAGAAACAGCCTTAGATGTTGTTATCTTCGATATCACATAACACCGGGTCATAATATAATTCTAGTCTAAAGATATGGTGGGAATTTTGTAAAAAGAATACAACAGATTTTTTTAAATGTAAATACTACATTTTTGTTGGAATTTCTGTTAATGTGTTTTGAAATTTTGAAGTTTAGGTAGAACTATTGTTCTAATGTCACGATAGCAAGTGATCGTTATTAATTAGGCAGTAGCCCCCTGGTATTATAGTATTAGACTATTAAATGATTTGAGAATGATACAATTAATCTTGAAAAAATGAGTAAGAAGTTAGTCATTTTATTAGCTGGACCAAGGACGCATACAATTTCTCTAACAAAAATACGAAATATTAATTAAGCATATGAAGATCGAGTAATTATAACACTTACAAATTTAATTAAAACATAAGCAATTGGCAAAGCTCAACCGGTTTTAAACTTACTTTTTTTTATCCCTTTAATATCCCGTTATTTGTCCAGCATCAGTGGTATTAAGATATATTGCTGTATCGCTCAGATTCAGAACAAACCTGATCCTCACACATAAGAAACCACGTAGACCTGCTTCATCTCAACCCATTGGGCGCTGGATAAAGCAGATCATGTGCGATAGTGGCATTGACATCTCAATATTCGGAGCGAGCGAGACACATCAACATCAGGCGGCGTCTCGTGCTGGCCTCAACGTCGATGTAATTAGAAAGACCGCAGGATGTTCGGAAAGATCAGCTGTATTTGCTGATTTTTATAACAGACCGGTATATTAGTTCTGAAACCAATTTTATTGAATCTTTGTCACAATTATAATTATTAAAATAATACTGTCGGTTGATTAGTTTTTTGTTCACAATATTTTGTTGTTTTGAAATTTTTGCTAGTGGCGCAAAAAAAAAAAAATGGAAATACGTAATAATTATGTTTTGATGTTTTACTGTAATGTTGTTTATTTTTTATGGTCGCAACATTGATTTTATGCTCTCTGAACATCTACATGGTTAAGGAATAAATCTCGGAGGCGAAGACAGGATAATTAAATGATCAAACGAACTTACCTGAAGTGAAGTTCGATCTTAATTATCCTGTCTTCGCCGAAGAGATTTAAGGTCCCTCCCTCCCTGAATCTTATCCCCCTATATATCAATGTTGCTCTATTTCTCTAAAAAGAATGAGGTCGGTACTGCGGAGGCTTGTGAGGTGTGATTAGACAGAGGAAGATATAGTGGTTTTCTTTCTCTGACTTTAAAACTTGTGCGATAGGGTTAGCGCGTAGCAGGGCTACTACATGGTTAAGGAATAAATCTCTTCGGCGAAGACAGGATAATTAAGATCGAACTTCACTTCAGGTAAGTTCGTTTGATCATTTAATTATACGTATCCATCACAAGGGTCCAATCATGGTGCCGAGCCTATGATCGAAAAGGGTTTATTTATTGTTTTTTTTTTATTAATTTATTTTCAATACATTTTTATACACACACATAATACATAGGCCGTACACGGAAACCTGTAAGGTTTATCTGTGCAAGGCAAGTCACTAATTATGTTAGCTTAGATTTTATTGTACTATAGTAGCAGTTGTACAAAGGCTATAATTTTGCAAATAGAATTTCTTAAATTTTGATTTATATTTCGATATAACAGCATTGGTGTACATGTCCTGTAGGTCTTTAGGTAAATCATTAAGATAAGTAGGTATTAAGTAATTCAATTTTCTACAACCATGTATGTTATTGAATTTGGGTAAAACAAACTTTTTTTATGGTATATTTTTCTTAATCTGCCTGGTCTTTCGTATACATTCAAGCATTTATTCAAGCATTTATTAGAGCCCTCTTTGGTGAATTGGATGAGGCTTGTGGTTGTTGTCATCCCTTTCTGGGCTTCACAATCTCCTCCCGAAAACGAGCTTCTGATTTGTAAATAGCAGAGTAGCAACAATGATTGCCTTCTCGCCTCCCGCTACAGTCCTATAATTGCAGCGGCTCCTGGCAGCAATTCCAATTTCATTTGGAATTCTCTGGAACGCGTTTTCGACTGCATCGTTTTTGAGATTTCATTTGGATCCGCCTGTTCAAGGAAAATAGTAGCATTGGTGTAAGTAGCTATTTGACTATTGGTTATTTCATGATTTTGGTCTTATGGAGTTGGGACTGATCACTGATTAGAAACGAAATTGACTAGAATGTAGCTAAAGTAAGCAAATTAGAATCTAAACTTAACATTTTAAAGCTGAAGAGTTTGTTTGTTTTTTTTTTTATTGAACGCGCTAATCTCAGGAACTAGGTACTGATGCAAATTGAAAAATTTATTTTGTCTTGCATAGTCCATTTATCAATGATAACATTATTTTCCGACATCCACGCGAATGAAGTCACGAGCACAGCTAATATCTGATATTCTTTGCTTTTCAGTATATTGAAAAAAAACCTTTATTCAACTTCATAAGCTTCAGCACTTAATTTACTCACGACTTGGCGCCATGTTTCTCTTTTATTTTATAACAGAAAATACTAGTAGATTTTTCTAATATTATCAGCGGACTTAAAATGGCCGTATTAATAATATGACTCAGTTTCGTAATCATAAAATGGCCAACATGTTGGCAAATATTATGAATAGGGTGCAAATTATTTTGTTTTTCAGCTTTGTATGAATATTCGTAAAACGGTCCTAATTGACACAAAGCAATTCCTAATTTGTGAACCGTTTTACTAATATTCGAACAAAGCTGTCAAATAGAATAATTGCATCAGATGAATTGTACTCCATTCAAAATACGAATTGCCTACATATTGGCTATTTAATGACTACCGAAATCAATAATATACTATTATCATAATACGAGTAATATCATGGTTCTGCCGCCGGTCCGCTGCTTATATTTAGCCGAACGTAAACTTGTGCCAAATAAAGAACACTTGCAAAAGAAAAACTTTTTACTACGTATTTTTTAATTTGTTTTTTAATTGAAACTTTCACGTAACTATTAAGCGGCAAGAAACGGTCCCGAAATGACCTCTAGACGGACACAGACTGAGTGGGATATGAGGGGTGTCTAATAACTTGCGATTAGGCACTTTAGACCCACGAGGCAGCACGAGAGAATCATTAAAACATTAAAATAATTGAAAAGAATTATTTAAAATATGCACCCATGTCGAAGTTCAAACGAGGCTTAAAAAGAGCACTTCTCTCCAAGAAGCAACTGTGCTATGCCCCTGATATCACAGATGTCCAAGAGCGGTGGTTAGCACTTACCATCAGGTGGGCCACTGGCTCGTCTGCCACCGATGGCAATAAAAATAAATCAAAATACCTAATAATAAATCAAAATATTAAAAATGACAAGCCCAATTTAAACTTTTAGCCAGATAAAATCCGCGAACGACCATTCAAATCTAGAACAAGCTGAAACGCTTGAAATATCAGGTCGAACTTAAAACATCCTTCACTCTTCAAGCGGCAAAGGGTGAAAGCGGCGCTAACTGATTTAATTGTCGCTTTCACTAGCATTGATCCAATTTATGAACCAAATTCATGGAGGAAATTGAAATTATTCAATAAAACCATCTTCGTAGGTAGTGTAGAAGCTGTGCTTGTCTTTAAGCGAGCCAATTATAGACCTGTCTCTTCATTTAGCTGTGCTCGCCGAATTATTAAGGGACTCTTTTCTCGAGTCTTAGGTTTAGATAAAGAGATAGTTGATCCGTTTGAAGTTTTGTTATCTGCAATATGATGTTTATGAACGAGTTGATTGAATTCTGTATTTAGTTCTGTAAAGAATACTTGTCATATTTGAATCTTGAAGAATTTTGTTAACTTGAAGTTTGTGAAGTTTTTGTTTAATCACAAGGCAACCAGCTGAAGAGATTTGCTAGAAATTGTATTATTAAGTGTGATTATTGTCAGTGAAGACCTTATCGTATTACATAATATTGGACAGTGAATAAAGACTTTTTTTTATACAACTAAGTTGGCATACTGCCCACCTGATGGTAAGTGGTGATTGTCACCTATACATTGTACATGTGGCTCTTGTGAGATTCGCAGCAAAGCTGCAACCTCCACAAGAATCACAGTGTACGTACTCGTACGTTGCCAACTGTGACATAAGATCTAGTCACGCTATACCCAGTAATTTCACTGCCATATGTTACCCTTAAAACAGGAACACAATAATGCAAGCACTGCTTTCTTGTGACAGAAATAGGTCCACTTTGGAAAGAGATCAATACAGTTTAAATTTCGTCGGGGCTGGTAACAGCTCGGTGGTCCAGTGGTTAAGGCGTCAACACAATATGTTTAAGATGTGGGTTCGATTCCCGGCTGAGATTCAGTCTTTTTTGTATTGATCTAATCATTTCATTACTTTTTTAGGGAACTGCTAAATCACAATTATATTACTACACTATTACACTATTTAGAAGTTTTGAAAAATAATTGTATAAAATATCAAAATAATATTTCCAATTTTGCCAACACGTGCGGACTATTACGGACTCGGAAATCTTACGTCGAATGAAAACAAAACTAAGCCCTTCATAATAACACATGAATGGCCGTCCCCTGCAATAGTAGCTTATATTGGTAAAGCCCTTATTTTGGCACTGATCTCTTAAATATTGTTTAGTTGGTTTTGGCCGTAATATTCTTTCGATCGGTTGCATTGGGAGATGTCTGAATTAAATAGGGTACGAAACAAAATTCTTACAATGCTTAGGTATTTGAAGATGCATCACGTCACAGATATGATTAATTCAGCTGTTATACGCGTAAGGTCAATGTAGTGCTATAATATGTACTATAAGGAATATGATAGATAGATAGATCGTTTATTTAGACACAAAAACACACACATAGCACACAATATAAAAATCAACAATCATAAAGAGCAATAACAAAATTGAGTAGAATGTAAGTACATGTGTGCTGCAGTGCCTAAAAGGGTCAAGGCTCAGTGGGGATTTTTGCCCTAAAAGGACAAAATACTGATTTTCAGCCATCACCATAAGGAGAGAGAATATGGTCCCCTTATTAACGAAATAAATCAAATTAGCTGTGGTGACTAACGATTCTTCTGCTAAAGCTGATAAGTTTCTTGCGCTTATTCTTCTTATCAGCTAAAAGATTCCCAAATGCATAGTAGGTAAACAAATTTGGACGATTCAAGCAAGCTTTTCGTTTTTTTATTGCAATTAAGTTGGCAAACAAGCAAACTGCCCACCTGATGGTAAGTGGTAACAGTTACCTATAATACATATGGTTCCTGTGAGATTCGCAGCAAAACTGCAACCCCCATAAGTGGCTCTTGTGGAGGTCGCCAAGTATACATTGCCAACTTGTGACTTAAGATCTAAAGTCACGGTACCCAGTAATTTCAATGCCATATCTTACCCTTCAAACCGGAACACAGCAATGCAAGCACTGCTGCTTTGCGGCAGAAATAGGTGAGACGGAGGTACCCATGCACCATGTAAGTCTTCAAGTCATATTAGAATTCAAATCTAATTCATTTGGGACTTTTTTAACTGATAAGGATATAATAAGAGCAAGAAACTTATCAGCTTTACCAGAAGAATCGTTCATCACCACAGCTTATATACGTCCCCACCAGATGGCTTTAGCCTACTCTATGTTAGGATGTTTAGGAGTTAGTCAACTACGCTGTCCCAGTGCGGATTAATTAGTTCGCTTCACATACACCTTTGAATTTCTTCGCAGGTGTATGCAGGTTGTCTCACGATGTTTTCTTCACAGAAGGAGCGTCGAACAAATGTACAAATGTACCTATGAAATTGAAAAATGAAAAAAATATTGGTGCATGGCGGAATCGAACCCTGGACCTATCGATTAGAAGGCCAGTGCCGAGTCCATAGCGCCACCGATGCTCTTAAAAAAAAACATAAAATCACTTAGAGGAATCGTTATTTACAATAAATTATAAATTATTATAATTTAATTATTACAATCTTCAACCTAATTATATGAACCACCTACAATTTTGTTATGTTTCATCAAAATTTCTTTCACACAAAAATCAATTTATAAATGTTATATCCGCTTATCTCAAAATGTAACGGAGAGATTTATAAAAATTACCATAACAACCCTTTTTCCTAGAAGGAATCTCAATAAACAAGGAAGGAACTACAGGGGACGGGTCATCCCCGGGGACTTCAGCAGATCAATCAATTTACCTGTACAAACTATCACTCATGTTGACACCAGGGAAGGAAGTGTGGATGAAGAGTTAAGATAACGAGAGTTTCATCGCTCCGATGACCGTAATTAGGTTTTTTATCTATATTAATATTATAAAGCTGAAGAATTTGTTTGTTTGTTTGAACGCGCTAATCTCAGGAACTACTGGTTTGAATTGAAACATTATTTTTGTGTTGGATTGTCCCTTTATCGAGGAAGGCTTTAGGCTATATAACATTACGATATTGCTATTTTCAGACATCCACGCGAACAAAGTCGCGGGCACAACTAGTCTAAGCTATAAGAGTATATTTAATCACGTAGAAAGAGCAGTGTAACCAATATTCTCTACATGCTTCTCGAATGAATTATATGGGAAAATGGCATAATTTTATTTGCACCCCCACACATTTTCTGAAAATTCTTTACGCCATTTGTATTTTTTCATATGAAATAATTATATTTATAGTTTTTGTCTACCGTTCATCCAGTATTCCATATACCTCCTCCTCCGCAGTGCTTCAATACAAAAGTCTTTCGAGTGTGTTGCCACTGATGACACGGGACTTAAACTTGCCCATTTATAATGGAGAAAGGTCTTAGAAAATTAGAAGGAGGTGGACTTAAAAATAATGAGATCCGCAAGACAAATAAAGTTGCTAACATAGCCCAAAGAATTAATTAGCAGTGGGCAGGAGAGATCGCTGGAAATAATGATGGCCGTTGAGGCGTGAAGGTCTTCCAGTGCTGCAATTACGGCTACTGACAAGGCGGATCAACGATCTAATGAACGTGGAAAGCAGCTGGCAATGGTAAGTAGTGCAGAAACAATGGATGTGGAGACTCTTGGATAGGCTTGTGCATAGGCGTAGGTATAACTGTTCGATGGGGGGGGGGGGGGATCCAGATTAAAACTGTATGTTGATTTTCAATGGGGGGTGTACGGACCCTAAGCCCTCCCTCCAAATTTTATGTTGTGCAATTATGCATTGACATTCTTTGTTACCGTTTATGGTGATGAAAATATTTCTACAGTATGTGGGTAATTTATATGCACCAGACTTTAGTAAGAAAGGATTAACATAAAAATGAGAAACCTGTAGACAACCAATTTTTGAATGCAACTAAGTTACAAAATAATGCAAATCATTCGTTGGTATTACCATTTTTTCATTAGAACAAATGAAAAAAACACAGTCTTAATTTTACGAATACCAAATATTGAAGACGCTCTTGAACAATTATTTGCTGCGATAAATTTTCGACGGCGTAAATGAATATAAACGCAGCAAATTTAAAAACTGCCTCCACAATCGAAGAGGCCATAAAGGTTGATCATGAATCTACATCAGAATTTATCGCTCAGGTATAAATAAGCACCTCGCGCCATTACCTCTAGATAAGTGTTCTTTATTGTAATTTTATGCGGTAAATTAGCACTAGCTGGCACCTCGTGGAAAATGCATGGGGTCTAGATTAATTGAGTGCTTCGGTGAATGACTCACTTGGAATGCGCAGCTTAAAAGTTAATTAATCAAGATTTTGAAAGATTTGTGGGTTGAAAATTAGTTTTCATTCTCTATTGCATCAGACACCAGAGGAAGACTCTGTACTAGGGTCACCTGCTTAGGTAGGTACCTCCGTCTTACCTATTTCTGCGGCAAAGCAACAGTGCTGGCATCGCTATGTTCCGGTTTTGAGATATGGCAGTGAAATTTCTGGGTACTAATTCTGTCCCCACAGGAAATCGAACACCTGACCTCCTGATCCGATTTCATGTACACTGATACATATAACGTATATGTATATAGAACTTAGCGACATGAATCACCCAATGAATTCCTGTGAAGATTATTTATTAGAAAGGTACTTCACATGTGATTTCAATGGACTGGCACTCATGGTTTTTATTGCTTGAACACAACAATACTCTTAATGGAAACATTGAGTGTTTGGTTAGGGCCCAGCCATTGTGAATCTAGTTGTATAAAATAAATTCGTTCATTTCTAACCTCTCTTGATGTTGTTTTATTGAAGCAGGTGTTAGAATATGGTATGATTAAATTCATTACACCAAAACAAAATAATGTCTATTTTAATAAAGTTACAAAATTTTTTAGGGATGACTTTATTGCTTCCTTTGTCATTAGCACCCACAGTGACAATTTCCTTTGTGTGACTTTTTAATAAAGCGCGTCCAGTGTGCGCGCGTTGACACAAGGCGAGCAAGGCAGTGCGCTGCCGAATGTGGACGCATGTACGCTGCTTAGTGTAATCGTATTTTTGTATTTTATTTAATACACGATCCTGCTCCCAGTTTAACGACCAAACTGAAAAATCTAGGACACCACACTATGTTTTTTGTAGTTTACTATTACAAAAAGGGTATTGTTTAGTCGTGTGATTCCAAACATTGACATCATTTCAACCAATTCTGCTTATTTTATAATCTTTACTGACAAAATAATGTTATTGTTAAATGTCTCACGTCAAAAAACGAAACGCAAGTAACGACTCTAATTTGTCACTCGGCACTCGTAAACAAGCAAATGTGTGGGGACAATTAATGGCGGAGGATTTCAAAACAAAAATCATTGCGACTTGCGAAGACTTGAATAGCATATGCTCACATTTTATCTTGTAACAGGAGCTGTTAGGGCTCAAATTTCATTGGAGATGCAGCGCGCAAAATTCTGAATACGTAGTAATTTAAATTGATTCTTCTTACGAAGGTCGTTGGAGACAATTTGGCTTAAATCGAGCAGATACCGAAATAACATCGTTGCAGAAGAGCTACTCTCTAAGACTATTACCAAGTTTCGGATAGGAAAATTGTAGTGCAATTCTGGGTGCAGCCTCCGCGTCCCCAAAGCCCACGCTCACTCGCTGCATTGTACGACGAACTGGGAGCTGGAAACTTTAATAATGAGCATAGACAGTGATCTCTCGGAGCCTCCAAACAGGTGCGGGGGTTCCAGCGTTAATTCCTTACGTGACCCGACTCTCACGGGAGTTTAATTGCTTTCCAACTGATTACGCGAATCGGCTTACTTTGATTTTGCTCTGTTTTTGTGCCGACGGGAATCTGGAGATTCGGATTTGAGCAATTTGAATAAAGCCAGGCATTTTGGTCAATTTTTTACTGTTTTAACTATACCTATGAGATGTGCCCTGTACTTTACAAAGGGTATTGGGCATTCTTAACGCTAATAACTCTAGTTCAAACAGTAAAGTTTTTACTACAAAGCGTTGTCTAATAGTTGTATAAAGTCAGTCGTGCTAATGATGTTTATACCGTGACTAATCTTAGACAACGTTTAAGTAACACATAGAGTGTGTTAATAAAGCTCCAGAATTAAATATCCGGTGAGGAAGAAATCTGAATTTTGTTCTACTACAACAATGCAGAGAAGAGGTATACCGGTCAAGGTTATAGAAATTATCAAGTGCCTTTATGAGGGTTCCTCTTGCCGGGTGCTGCACCAAGGCCTGCTAACTGACCCGATAACGGTCACCGCCGGAGTGAAACAGGGTTGCTTGTTGTCACCGCTGCTGTTCTTAATTGTCTTGAATGATGTGATGCACAGAGTAACCAGTAAAGAAGGGAGAGGTCTGCCATGGTTGCATGGAAAGACCTTCGCAGACGATCTCTGTCTGCTCGCCTCATCCCGTATCCACCTACAGTCCAAGACCGACGACCTCGCAAGCGAAGCTGCTAAAGAAGGGCTGCGCATCAACCACAGCAAGACCAAAGACATGCGCCTAAATACCCCTGACGCAGCGCCTGGGGAGCATCGTGGACCCACTGGGGGGAGCAGAAGCGGATGTAGAGGCGCGCATCAACAAAGCCAGAGCCGCGTATGCGCAATTGAAACCTGTTTGGACGTCTTTCATAATCACTCGGCGTACAAAGATCAGAGTATTCAACTCCAATGTCAAGTCAGTTCTCCTGTACGGATGTGAGACACGGCTCGTCAAAAATGAAGTAACCAGCAAGCTACAGGTCTTACAAGTCAAATGGGGGGTGGAAGTTTGTATAGAGCATTCCACAATTTTCAAGGTAGAAAGCTACAAATTGGTATGCGGACTATTTGTGACTAACAAAAAAATCGTGCATCATTTTTTTGGAAATCTGCCCCCAACCCCTTAAAAGAGGGGGTGAAATCTATAACCGCTGAACCGATTTAGATGAAATTTGGTATGAAGATAGTTTGAGTTGTGGGGAGGGATAAAGGGTGTAAAAAGGGTGGGGGGGGGGGGAATTTGTAAAGGGAATCAATAAAAAAGGATTTCCACGCGAACGAAGTCTCTCGAGCGAAGAAATATACTCGTAGGAGCGTCGGTGGCGTTGTGGACTCGGCACTTGCCTTCCAATTCCAACGGTCCGGGGTTCGAGACCGTCATGTACAAATGTGTTTTTCGTTTGTCGTTTTTCGAATTTCATACATATAATACATTTGTCTGACGCTCATACGGTGAAGGAAAACATCGTGAAGCAACCTGCATACATCTGCGAAGAAATTCAAAGGTGTATGTGAAGTCGACCAATCGGCATGAGCTGTTATGATGAGCACAGTATGCTAATCAAAGTTTTTAGACTTCCGCGATTTGTACACATTTTAAATACAATTAACTCGGGTCTATTTCGCGGTAAACAATAACTATATTAACTTACTGTTTCCCGACCTTTCGGCTGGCCTTATTACATCAGGCTGTGGTCACGAGATGACTGCCGAGGCTCAGCGACGTCTTCGCACAGCGCGGGTTTCACGACTACCCTTCGCTTGATCTTCAGAAATTTAATTGTATTTAATTTAATTGTATTTAAAAAGTATGCTAATATTAGAACACACACGTTGACACAATCTGTCAATCTTAGAACCGAGATTGAAACCTACAAAATTTTTAGGTTTGTGGAGAGGAATTCCTCTCCAAGTTTAAATTAAGTCTTTAATTTTTAAAGTTTCGATAGCCATTAATTTCCCACACAATTTGTTAAAACAATTAATAACACCATCTCATCAAGCAGGAACTTATCCAAATTCCATTCCGTACATTGTCACCGTTTCGCTCATTAAAATTCAAGTGTAATTAAGTTCGTACAATTACAAAATAATAACCCGAAATAATAGGGCAATTATTACCCAGAAATTACAACAGCTACGTAGTACAGTTTCGACGTTGGTTACTCCCGTAATCACAAATTAATAAGAGGACGATGATAAATGAATGGCACAGGCTTCTTGGTCCAATATGAAAGTTTCCTTGGTGACCCGTAATTTCCTGGTTTTACTAGTGATACCTGGTAAGCCCTCATTAACGTAGGCACAATTCGCTTTATCATAACTAAGCAGCCAGTTTTTTTTTATGATAACAGGGAAGCTCTTGGCCTGCATCTCACCTGATGGTAAGTGACGATAAGGCCGAAGATGGAAGCGAGTTTCACCTTTTTTTTTTTTTTTATCGCGGGGAAATGCGCAACCGCACCGTACCCACCGTTGGCTAAACGGTGAGCGTGTGTGGGGCTCACCCGGCAGAGTGCCAGGCCTACCCACTAAAACTCCTCGGTGTTCTTCCTGCCCTTATGGGCGCGCTAGGTAAGGTCCACACTGCGACTCCACTACCTACGCGCCCGGGCAAGCCCGACCACCCGGTCGGGCTCTCGCCAAGGGGGGATTGCCCGAGAACACCAGGGCAATCCCCAGACGGAGGGCCTTACGGCGGCGTGCACGGGGCCAACCGTGCACGCAGGCCACACGGCAGGGTCATCGGACAGGCATTGCTTGAGCGAATGCCCGCCTTCTCCTGCCTATCCGTCTGCGGCGGATGGGAGCGGCCTGAGGATCTACCTCCCGCTCCCTCTCCGCAGCCTCCTTCTGCGAGATGACATTTTCGCAGAAGGAGGCGACAGCCCCCCATTCCGCTTCGCCGCGGAGCATGGCCACGACCATGCTCGGCAGCGAAAGGTCGCCGCCTCCCAGCGCAACGTTTAATTCGCTGCGCTGGCGTCGCCAGGCCGGGCACACCAACAGGGTGTGCTCGGCCGTGTCGTCGGGAGCGTCGCAGTGATGACACTGCGGCGTTTCCTCCCGACGTGCAACTCGGTGCAGGTAGTGACCGAAACAACCATGTCCGGTCAGTACCTGCACCATGCGGAATAAGAGGCTGCCTTGCCGGCGCCCAACCCACTCCTCCAACACCGGACGGATCGCTTCGATCGTCCGGTGGCCGGCAGCTGGGAAGACGAGTGCCTCACCCCACCGGCGCAGAGCCTCCCTCTGCGCCTGGGTACGAACCACCTCCACCTCCTGTGGGGCAGATCGTCCCCCCCGTTCTCGGACGGCAACCCGATGCCGATACACCTCCGACTGGACGCGTGCATCGACATCCCACGGCGTTTGGCCCGCAAGTACGCAGGCCGCGCCGTGGCTGACCGTGCGATAAGCTCGCACGGCCCGGGTTGCTATGACCCTCTGCGGACGTCGCAAGAGGGCCACCGTCCGGGGGGAGAGGCACTCTGCCCATACCGGGGCTCTGTAGAGTGCCATTGACCGTATTACCCCATGATACAGTCGCCGGCACGCCGATCCTGGCCCTCCCACGTTAGGAAGGACCCGTCCGAGTGCGGCTGCGGCGGCACACAGCCGTGTAATGAGGAGCTTAAAATGCTCCTCGAAGTTCCATCGGGGATCCAAAACCAGGCCGAGGTACTTGAAGTGTGCCTCGACCGGTATGCGGACCCCCTCCACTCGGACACGCAGCCCCGGTGGGATCCTGCGACGGGAGGCGTGGAACATCATGGCCCTCGTTTTGTCGAGGGCCACGTCCAGGCCTAGGAGGCGGATGCGTCGGACGACGAGTGAAGCGCCGACCGACGCAAGGTGGGCCGCCTCCTCCCCCGTATTTGCTTTCGCCGCAACAAGTGTGTCGTCGGCGAAGCAGACGACCTCCATTCGTGGAAGGAGGTTGCCTCGCAGGACCCAGTTGTACCCCAGGTTCCATAATAGAGGACCTAGTACGGAACCCTGGGGCACGCCCGCCGCCATTGCCCACGAATGGACGCGACCATCCGGCCCCTCGTAGAGGATTGTCCTATCATCCAGGTAGTCCTCCACAAGGGTGCGGAGGTACGGAGGCACCCGGTGGAAGCGGAGTGCCTCCTTTATGCACTCATGAGGCAGGCTGTTAAAGGCGTTGCGTATGTCCAGCGACACCGCAACTACAGCCTCCCCACAAGCCGTGGCCTCCTCAGTCCACCTCTTAAGGAGGGCCACCGCGTCCACCGTGGACCGGCCGGTGCGGAATCCGAACTGGTTGGCAGCCAAGTCCGGCCCCCGGTCCTCCAGATGCTCGATGATTCGGGAAGCCAGAATTTTCTCCAGGAACTTCCCAGCCTCATCGAGCAGCACCACCGGCCGATACCCAGTCGGGGAATCGGCGGGGCGGCTCTCCTTCCTTAACAGGCAGAGCTTGCCCACTTTCCACCGACTGGGGAAGCGGCCCGAGGTGATACCCAGGTCCAGCACCGCCCGGAACCGTTCCTCGAGGTGTCTCAGGGCGAGGACCAGAACTCTGGATGGGACACCGTCCGGTCCCGGCGCCTTCTTCTTTCGCCGGAACCGTTCCCTCACCGTGTCGAATTCCACGTTCGACACGGGAGGGATTACGACAGCCACTTCCTCCGGAGGAGTGTCCGGGGGGTCCATTCTGGGGGGCTGAAACGGACCAGGATTAGGGAACAGAGTATTCAGCACCCGGTCCAACAGCCCCCTGTCCATAGCGGAGGTGGGTGGAGCACAAGCTTTTAACTTGCCCCTCACCATCCGATACGGACGCCCCCACGGATCATCGTCCAGGAGCCGCAAAAACTGCTCCCTGGACTCCTCCTTGGCCCTGCAGATTTCGTTACGCAGGGCCTTCTTGGCTGCCGCATACACCCGACGGAGCTCAGCTTCCTCGTCGGGTGTAGTTCTGTTGCGCCTACGACATCGCACGTAAGCGCGCCGAGCCCTCATGCTGGTGGTACGCAGGTCCGCAATCTCCTGCGTCCACCAGTACACCTGTCCCTTCTCGGGGCAAGCCTGCGCCCTCGGCATGGCAGCTTGGCAGACGACTTTCATGTCGTCCGCGAAGAGATCCGCCATGCTGTCGACATCCCTGGTGAGGTGGGGCGGCACTTCCGCCCACGCCCGCACCATCGCCGCCTCCTCCGCCACATCCGGGCGGAGCTTGGTGAGCGCCCATTTTGGAAAGGCGCTCACCGCCGAGCCCCTGCGGTTCGGGACCCCATGGGATGCCGTGGAGACCTCATATCGGACATATAAATGATCCGACAGGGTCTCCACATCTTCCTCGACTCGCCAGTCGTTGATTCGACGGGCGAGTGAGGGGGTGGCAAAGGACACGTCCACAATGGACGTGCCTTGCACCCGGACGCAGGTAGGGGTGGTGCCCCTATTCAAGATCTGGAGCCCCAGGGATATCTCCACCCCTCGGACTGGTTCTGGAGGACCCCCACGCAGTAGACCACGCGTTGAGGTCCCCCGCGATCAGCACCGGTACCGGGGCCGTCCTCCGGACGACCCCTTCTAACGCAGCCAGGTAGACCGCGAAGTCCGCCCGGCTGCGATTGGGGGAGAAGTAGGTCGACACGACCAAAATTCCCCCCCACATGGCGGCTACGTAGCCAGTACCCCTTTCTCTTAAAATGAGAGAGGGGGCTGTACCACGCGCCGCCCGCATTATAGCGGCGGAACCATCCGCCGCCACCAACCAATTGGGCGACTGCGGCGGAACGTAATACGGCTCCGCCACAGTCGCCAAATCTACACCCCACTCCGCCGCGGTCTGACACAGGAGGTCCTGTGCCGCGGCGCAGTGGTTCACATTTGCCTGGAGAAGCTTTACGGGACCACTAAACATTGGTGGTCTCCATTTGCTCCTCCTGGACCGCGGCGGCGGCCGGTGCTAGCGGTGGTGCCAGTTGTGACGGGCTCTTAGGGGCTACGGTCACCCTTACCGGGGCCAAACGGCCCCTGACCGGCGGGGGGTTGCAATTAATGCCCCCCATGCGGTGGTCGGCTGGCCGCTTTGCGTCCGCACAGACGGCGCATTTTAGCGCCTCTATGCAGTCCACCGCCTTGTGCCCTTCAGACCCGCAGCGGAAACAGAGTCCACTGCGATCCTTGGCGGAGGGGCACCGCTGTATGGGGTGGCCCATGCCCATACAGCGAAAACACCGCATGGGTTTCTGTTCCAGAAGTTGGATGGAGGCAGAGCTCCATCCAACCTCGATGCGCCCGGCGTTAGCAAGGCGCTTTGCCGCCTCCACAGGAACAGAGGCGAAGGCCGCCCCGACACCCCTCACCCCCGTGTGTACCCTGCCCACCTTAATGTGGTGGGCTGGGCATTCACCGACCCGGGCCAAAATTTGGCCGAGCTCCTCTGCGGACACCGAGTCGTCGATGCCGACTACCCGGATGTCCGCCGTCTTGACGGGACGCGTAACTTTGGCCGCGTCCCCTAGGGCCTCCCCTAATTTGGCGGCCAGCGTGTCCGCCTGAGACGGGGATGTCTCTTTCGGGAGCTCGATTATACGAGCCCCTGTTATTCCCGTCCGGAACTTGGCAGGCCCGATCCCTAGGGCGCCCAGGCTCACTGAGGCTTTGGCCTTAGCAATAGCTTCACCGTAGGTGAGGCCCTTTGCCACCGCCTCCGGCTTAAGGGCCACCACCACTGCAAGGGAACGTGGCGCCTTTGGCAGTTTAGGCGCCTTTTGCGCCATGGTAGCCCCAGCAGTTCCAGCCTTCTTGGGCACCACCCCATCTACCGCCATTTTTTTGCGGCTCCGCCTAACTACTGTCCAGGGAGCCTCGACGGGTGCCGTGGCCCCCGATGAGGAGGGAACCGCCGTGGACGTAGAAGGCGCAGCCTTCTTTCTGACCAGTCTTGCCTCTTTTGGCATATTGGCCGGCGGGGCAAGAGTGGTGTTAGCCGTTGCAGCCTTTGTTGGCTGCTGCTGCTGAGGCTGTGGCTACGCCACACGGTCCGATGCCAGTGGTGGCTTCCGGACCTGAGCCGGCATCAAGCGCCCATCTACCTCTAGACCCTCCAATCGGGCCGAAACCATTGTGCCTACTTGGGCTAATAGCTCCCGCTGAAGGAACTCAATAGACTCCAAGAATTCTCTCTTGGAGATCCCTTCAGCGGTGGCGGTCTTCGGCGCTTGGGCCATCGGTAGCTCCACCTCCGGCAGTTCCTCCTCTATGGCGTCATCGGAGACGACAGCCTCCGACTCAACCATGTCTAAAATCTCAGGGGCCGCCACGACCCCACGGCCTCTCGGGCGTTGCGCCGTCCTCTCCGAAAAGTCCCGACGGAGGGCCTTCATTTCGCCTTCTATGGCGTCCAGCTGACCTCGTAGGCGCTTATTGTCAGCTTGAAGCCGACGCACCTCCTCCGAGGTCTTCCTGGACGCCAGAGTGCGGACAATCTCGAGGAGAGATTCCGAGGCGTCTTTTATTTCTTTCACGCAAGTCCCCTTTAAGTTACGGGACTTGCGTGCCACTCCCACTAGCGCTTTCGCGCTCTCCTCGGCCTTGCTACACAAGAGCTCGGCAGAGGGCTCGGGGGAACTCTTCCCCTTGCCTTTACCCTTATTAACGGGGGCATCTGTAGCCTCCGACTCCTTTTCAGACTCCTCGGAGTCGGTGTCGGCCTCCAGCTGTTCGAATTCTCGCCTCGCCTGCGACAGCCCAATACCGTGCGTCAGTCCTCCTCTACCCCTTCTAGTCCGGGGGACCTTAGGGGCGTATGGCGCCGTAGTTTCCTCTTCTTCAGTTTCCAGGTCTGTAACGAGCGGATCCTGAAAAAAACGACCCTGAACCGACCTCTTCCTCGGCGCTGGTTCCGTCTCACTAGCGATTTCTCTGTAAGCAGGACTAGCCGTGCTTACACGTACACGTGAGCTCCGACGGAGCACTACCCCCCCGGCGCTTGCCAGCGGCAAAACTGGGGATACCCCCCCACGACGAGCTTTTGCCGCGCCACCGTTGACCGACGAGCGGCTCTTTTCCCTAACGGGCTCCGCGGGCACTTTAAAGAATTTGGAGGCTTTAGCAGCCCCCCCGTCATCAGCACCATCCGTTTCGGACATGCTCCAGTTGTGGGCCCTGCCCACCACAGACTCCGTTGGAGAGAGCAGAATTAAATCTGTCTTCCACCCAACGGAACACAACACAACACCAAGCGGTCAAACACAACACGTTTATATAGAACAAAAATAATAATAATATGTACAACAAGCTTAATACCTACTTAATATGAACGTTTAACTACTAGGTACTTAAAGTTCTTAACTTAGCACTAATAAAGTCAATGTCTTATTCCTAACTTATTACTATCACGCACTTATCTTGTCTTTAATGTGGTACTCCTCGTCAATCCAGTCTTCGTGCTGTGCTCCCACACAGCTTAGGGATCTCGACGCCGCGCGCCGCAGCGCCAGAGTGGCGCAATATCGGATGACAAACGGCAGCGTCGATGTCAATCAGATACGCCACAGGATTTTTATTTGCAAGTCGCAACAACAAAACCAAAGCCACAACCACTTTAACAGCGTCACTTTCGCGATTATAACATCCTGACCCGAATATCGGATATGTTGTGTAAACAAACAATAGCTAAGTATGAGATCGCACACTGACCGAACGACAAAAACAACACGATCACGCGGAGCTCAAGTTTCACCTGGACTCCTCAACAACTGAGGAACTGGCTATCTTACCTCTTATTGTCGGAACACAACAATGCTATAAACATTGTTATTGTGGCGACAAACTTAAGTAAGACGGTGGTAGTTAGCCAGGGGGGCTAAGAAGCCCTACACCAGCCAAAAAAGATAGAAAAACTTCTGCCCCCACTGGTAATCGAACCCCAGACCTCCTGATCGAAACACGATGATCGCAACTACGGTCTAGTAGTACGGCGGCGGTTAAGCCAGTGCAAAAATCTTTCCTACATCTTATTACCAGAACATTATCTTGTACTTTTATTCCCATTTTTCAGCTAGAAGTAGTGAACTTATCCAAAATTAAAACAGTTCCGAGCATTCAACGCAAACGACTTAAGGCGCCGCCTCTCTGCAATTATTTTTCTAGGCAAAGCCAAATGGAACGAGGCTGGGAGAAACTTTTTTAATTTCCTCCAAGGTAAATTATTTTGGTTCGCCGCGGCATTTTATGCTCGTAGATTATTATTGCACGCATACATATATTTGCATGTCCTTCATTTGTTAAATCCAGTTTTAATTAGCTTCGGTAGGTACTTTATTATATTATCTGTGAATTCGGTGATCGTTTAAGCGCGATTGTCACTACTTTATCTGTGTGACCTATTCCAATACAAATCTTTTCTTGATTTCCATTTCTTGTGTGACCCAAGCATTATTTGGTAATGCTTTTTGTCAGTCGGTACTGTCTGTCTGTTCCATCGAAATCACTTAGAGACTTCGCGGGCGTTCACTGTAGATGATACGGTATGAACTCTAGTTTTGCCCATTGGTTTTTTTTGGCTCCTGCTCTGAGATCTTTCTACCCAGCGCCAAAAATTCTAATTTTCATATACAACGTGTTTGATACATACCCTGACAACCCTAACCTACCCATGTTAAAATATTCATAGAAAAGTTATGGCGTCATTGAAAATTCAAAATTGTATAATTTATTAAACTTAAACTATAATTGGCGTTCTACCTAAACACAAAACCCTATCTTATATGTCAACATAGGAAATAGTCGCGAAGAACTTCCGCTTCCGGAAGCTTCAAATAGGCGCAATTTTTGAGCTACCAAATACAAAGGTATATTACAGAGGTCAATATTATTTAGACAAACCTATTAAAAGTACAAGAAAAGAATATAACAGATAACTATAAATATCTATACCTACTTATATTATTTAGAGGAAAGATTTGATTGTTTGTTTGTTTGTTTGTATTGAATAGACTTCGAAACTACTGAATCGGTTTTGATGAAAGTTGGTATAGAGATAGTTCGAGACCAGGGGAAGGACATAGGGTAATTTTCCTACGGGAAAATATAAAATTCCCACGGGAAAACAAAAATAGCGCGGATGAAGTCGCGAGCGGAAAGCTAGTAACAGATAAAAAGCAAACGTCATTATGTATTTTTATAGCTAATACATCAACAGGCTACATTTCGTGTCCAATAATGTGGAATCAATGTTTATTTTACGCCACAAACGGCACTCCAGCGCCGAAAGTGTTTCGCCTCCAATGCCACTAAAAAATAACGTTCATGGTGGCCCCCGCCAGAAAATATGTCTAATAACAGTACAACAGCGTTCCCACATAAAAGTTAGAATAACAATGGGAAGGCCGCGTGCGATGGGATCTTGTTTATACGGCCGGCGCGGGCGTGGTCGCAGTGTCGGCGAGACGGGGAAATGGAAAAGTACTAAGTTTTTTTAATACAACTAAGTTGGCAAACAAGCATGCTGCCCACCTGATGGTAAGTGGTTACAGTCGCCTATAGTACATGTGGCTCCTGTGAGATTCGCAGCAAATCTGCAATCTCCACAAGAACCATAGTGTACGTTGCCAACGTGTGACATCAGATTTAATGTCACGGTACCCAGTAATTTTACCCAGTCTTACCTAAGATGGAGGTACCTAAGCAGACGACCCTGGTACAGAGTCTCCCTCCAGTGTTCTTTTTCTTTGTAATCAAATTAAATTTTTATAATTTTCGACAAGTTCAGGCATGCTTCCTTTATTTTATAAACCTTCAAACTTTAAAGAAAAGCATATTCCTACAAAAAGCCGGCAACGCACTTGTAACTCCTCTGGGGTTGCGGGTGTCCATGGGCGACGGTAATCACTTACCATCATGTGATAAGTCTGCTCATTTCCCATAAAAAAAACTTTAAAATAAATGTCAGACGTATTTTCGCTCCTTTTCTTTCTCAATTTATACTTACGCTGCTCCAAGAAATAACAAGAAGATATAGTAAGTTACATATTTTTGACACACAGCAGGGAAGTGAAAGCAAGCTTGCAATACCTAGTGGTCTTATTATTCTAAGCTAGTGGTATTGCAAGCTTGCTTCCATCTTCATTGTCTGAAGTAGAACACAGCAATGTTATGTATATTTTTATTGAATTGAATTGGTGATGATCCCAAACTATTCTCTGCTACCACTCGAAGTCAATTCGATTCCCTATTTATTAAAAACAACGTTTGTTTTACGAGTTTTAAGATATATAAGTAACTTACGGTTCTTATGGAGTTCGCCCTGGAGATCACCCGCCACGGGTAACAACTTGACGGTTTATTCACAACTTCCTTGTGCGATTCCTAATCACCCAGACTACCCCGTGGCGCCACACACCCCGACATGAATTTGAAGAATCTCACGTTCCGCAGCCACAAATTAATATTCAGCTTTTATTCATAGCCGACCCGCCGTTTCACATGTGACACTTTTTCTTGTTTCACTGAAGTTAACAATTACAAACGGTCCAAATACTTATTCTATTAAATGCTTCACAAACAACAAAATTCACAAATGCGTAATTATCAAACGAACAAACAACTAAATTCACAAATTCACCATTCTAGGCCAATAATCCTCCCGACCCAATCACGCGAGCGAATGATCTTCTTCCTCCGATTTCAAATTCTCGATCCAACACTGCACACACACGCACTAGTCCCACACACCGCACTCGTAGTACAAGAGTGCGAAGGCCCGGTCTACACAGCCTGCGATATACCAGGTACAGATATGTGCCTGGTCGCTTTTCTCCACCCTCCACGACACGGCGAACTCGAGCGTCCGAGCCTCAGAGGCGCGCTCAAGTTGCAGCCGATCCCCACACCGGCTCAGACCGGCCTGGTGACTCTACTCAGAGAGCGGGACACCCCTGTGGTGATGCCTCTCTGAGATAGAAATCCATCAGGTTCGGTAAGCCAAACGAGGCTTGAGGACCCACCAAAGTTCTCGCCTTCTTATAAATAATTAAGGTGAAGCTGTAACAGCCATCTGCGGCTAACAGCATAGGTCCCTCAAAAAAAAAAAAAAAAAAAAGTCTAGGCCAATATCTTTGACCCAAGCGTCCCCAGTAAAACTGTCAAAGCCCACCGTTCCTTTACACGCAAAACAGAGTCCGTGCGCCGCCGGCAAGGCTCGCGCTCTTTCGCCAAGAAAAGTCGCGAGGCGACGCAAGATGGCGCCAGGTGCCAGTTTATTGTAAACAGTTATTGTAGCGAAAAACATAAATGAAACAAGTTATAATTAGGTATATAATATAATTAGGTTAGTTTTTTATATATTTTTTTTATTTCGTTTTGACTTCACATATTTTTCTTCAACGATTAAAACTTATTTACATAATATGTCATAAAAGTTTACCGTATTCTATAGACCAGGGGTAACAAAAAATCAAATGGATGAACCCAGGGATAATCGTCAGTCCAGCTTGTCAATATGAAGACCTATGATATTACCTATGATAAATTAAAGAAAAAAACGTGGCGACCAAAGTGGAATATCTTAGACTATGTGGGAATACAACTTGTCAGGTATGAAACTCTACTTATGAAATTTCAAAATCTGGTTCGATGTTACGTGACTTGATAAAATTTAAACCGGAGCCTCCTCAGACATTTGCGAGCTACCTGACCGTCGCTGTATATGATTCCGTTACGGCGCGGCGCTGCCCCCGTAGCATGAACACCGAAACACGATATGATAAAATAATAAAGCGATATGAATTATCAAAATTTGTTACATATAATGACTTCCTTGAAATTTTATCGACATTAATATATTCAGAACACCCAAAATAACAATACCAATATCCAAAACATACTCAAAACTTCAAGATAGCTGAAAATTCCAACGAGTTTTTACAGTTCATGTCGATATATCGTTTTATCATATCGTGTTTCGGTGGTCATCCCAGAAGGGCAGGAGTCATCACGAACAAAACCCGGACCTCCCGATTGGAAGACAAGTGCCGAGTCCACAGCGCCACTGACGCTCAATCAAGCGTCACTGGCCCTCTAATCGGGAGGTCCGGAATTCGATCTTACCAGGTACCAATTGTACCAATGTGTTTTTCGTTTTTCGAATTTCATAATGTACATTTCTCCGATGCTCCTACTGTGAAGGAAAACATCATGAGACAACCTGCATACACCTGCGAAGAAATTTAAAGGTGTATGAAAAGTCGACTAATCCGCACCGGGACAGCGTAGTCGACTAAGGCCTAAACATCCTAACTTAGGGTAGGTAGGCTCGAGCCCCTCGGTGGGGACATATTGTATGAGTTGTGGTAAGATAACAAATATATTGTATGTTATTTTTTAAATTAACGATTGTGTTAAAAGCAACCAATGAACAATTTTAGTTTTTTATCACTAATCCGTTTTCTCCGCGTCACAGTGTAGACTCCCGCTCGCACTGGCGCTTCCAAGCAATAATTATTATGATGGAGTTCGGCCAAGATAAATGCATTCGCTTTTGGCCTCGTCACTGCAGCCTTTTACATGCCAAAACATTAATAGTGGATTGAACTTTGCGACCACTCTATAAACAGTCGCGTCGCGAGAGATCGACATTATAACAGTTGGTTTACATTTAACAAATTCTTTATAATCCTTTGAGGGTAGAATACTCTATGGGGCATATTATTATTTTGTACGTCCTCAATTCATTGGAATTCAGCAAAAAAGGATTTTATTGATAAAATTTCAACTTAGTAGGCTTGTGTCTACTTACCGTACTGTCAACACGTAACAGAAGATTGACTAGACCGGAAGTGGCAATCCAATTAGGTACTCTGCTGTGACACTTGTCTCAGGGTGGTATTCCATTTTTAAAATATCTTTGTCCAATTTCTATGTCAAATATTTGATCAAATTTCTTTGTCGGGTGTCCAATCCTTACTTGTTCTATATCTTTGTCCGAGACGTTGCGTACTATGAGAAAATGAGACGCGGAGCAAGTTTATGTGGTGCGATTGCTATTCAGTTATTACAAAAAAAAAAACAAAACAAAAAAGCTTTGGGCAAATCCATGGATTCAAAGGCGAAGAGAGTAAAGCTTTCAGGATAGTTTACTGAAAGAATTACAGGTCAAGAACACACATTTGTTCAAGCATTTTTTACGAATAAATGACTCGACATTCAATTTCATTTTGATGTAAATATTATTGTATAGAAAAAGGCAAAATATTAACTTGGATCAAATATCAGTGTTGCTAACACATTTGATTTCTTTTATCAAATGTACATTGGACAAAGATCTTTAGTGAATGGAATAACACCCTCAGCCATGATACCCTCGCTGCTGGGCAAGCAAGATCACCCCAAGAAGGGGACGATCTTTGCCATCTAAATGCCTCCGTCGTTCTCAGATTGAACTTGAGATTGTATATATAGATTATAAAGTACACAAGATTATTAACTGTGGCAACGCTACCGCTATTGCAGCGTTTTGCGCTGTCTCGTTCTCACTACTGTTCTAAACTATCGTGTTAAGAGTTCTTTCTTTTTCCTCGTATTCAATTTGTGGGAATTGGCCGTAGAGGATAACAACCATTACTGCCAGTGTCACGTGGAGCATAATTATTAGTGTCCTTGGGTCCAATTGCACTTTTAATCTTTTCATGGACATGGAACACACACATAATTTCGTAAAAATTTGTCGAGCCGTTTTTGAATTTTAGAGAGACTTACACACAGCAATTTATTTTTATATTTAGGAAGAAGATTAAATAACTAAATAAGCAACATTTAGAACTATAACGAAATAAGGTTTTCGATTAAATTATTATTAATCTTGTTTGTAAAAAATGTGATATGGAATTTTAATTCGTTACATACCGATATTGTTTTTTCTCAAATTTATTCCTTTAAAATGACACTTTATATAAACTCTTAGCAATAAAAGTTTACAATGAAGCTATATATAGCTATAGCCATCGCATTAAAAGTAAAAGATAAACTCTCCAAGAGCCTCCAAGCTAACCTTCGATAATGTGACGAGTTAACAAGAGACAGGGAACAAAAGTGCTGGCGTAATAATAACTTCGGCAAACTACGGAGCCCCCTCACACCTACGTAGGTCACTCCCAAACTACGATAACAAGTTTGCAGTCTAATCAATTTATCACCGCCGGCAATTCATCATTTCCACAATACTACTTTTTGCCAAGTTCAAACTTTGCCGAGGCCCGATAACCAAGGGTCAAAGGGACCAATGTCACGCACCGCTTGATCCGCCCTGCAAACTCGCACTGACAATTACGCAAACTTTCCTATGTTTATGCTGTTAAGGTTTCTTTTGGGACGTCCTCTAATGCCTCCTTTATCCGCCTCGATTGAGTTGAATCGGTAATGTTGGTTACATCTTTTGGGCGTTCTCAAGTGTTACTCAGAGTGCTGTCTTCCTTATAGGTTTTATGATTATCATCAAATAAAAACCTACGTTTTACATTATTTTTTTATTATTAGTATATTGTTTGAATAAAAAAATAATGAAATATTGTTTATATAAAAAAATAAAATACCTATATAATTGCGATGGCTACGCAGCTGAAGTCTTGAAAACATAAAACGTGGGGCACATCGATTTTGCAATTTATTTCAACAAACACTCGAATTTCTGTCACTATTATAATGATAGTCAATTACATCTACTCAATTTGGCCCGAACAATCTTCAGATCAAATAGCTAGTCACTCTAGATCTGTAAAAGCTAGCCATGTGCGAGCGAAACTCGACTCAAATGGCCAGTCACTCAGTGATCCGTAAAATATGTGCGAGAAAAGCTTATATTACTGCAAATGGCCAGTAACATTAGTGATCTGCAAACTATTAGCCATGTGCGAGCGAAGCTTAGCGCAAATGGCTAGACACTCTAGTGATCTGTAAAAGACTAGCCATATGCGACAGAAGCTCAGCACAAATATTCAGTAACTCTAGTGGCAGGGAGTGTAACTCTAGTGATTTTTTAAATTTATTTAAAGTTCCAAATATTCTATCATGTATCGCAGAGTTACATATTCATTAACCGCTAAAGCCACTTATGACTTATTTACAGCTAGAGTTCGGTCTAATTTAATTATTTCACACTTTAACAAATTCATGGTGCACTGAGTATTAAACAATTTTTTTATCTGTCAAATGATAACATAAAGAGGTTATCAGAGCTATAATATATGTTCATGATTATCAGATAGCATAAAGTAGTTATTAACATCTTTGATTGATCCATAGTTTGAGAGGTACAAATCTTGAATGTGTTTTGGGAGGCTATTTATTATTTTGGCAAGCAGGTAAGGATTAGTTCTCATGCCATAAACATTTTTACTTGGAGGTAATACCAATATGTGTATTGGGTTCTCAATCTAGTATTGCGATTGTATTCGGTCAAATTGACTACGTTTATAATTTTTATTATTAAATATTATTCTTATTTTATTATATTTTTATAACATCAATTGGCAAAATTTTAAATTCTAGCCATGTGTGAGTAAAGCTTAGTGCAAATGACTACTCTAGTTATCTTTAACCGGTTGTACTACAAATACCTTGTACAGTGTGACATGCAATAAAATATATTATTATTATTAAGTATTAAAAACTGCATTGTAATGTACTGAAATTTTGCTGCCAGCTGAAGTAAATCAATGCGCTCCAAGTTTTACGTTTTTGAAACTAAGAGCTGCGAGCTACCTGCTTACCCTCGCGTCGAGGACTCCTAAATTATGTCGTTCAGGGAGGAACATGTTGGCCAAAAGCTCTTTCATAAAACTACTCCGCCTTATGCATAAAAACACGCCTGTGCAAAGCGTTTTCGACATCAGTGGGTGCAACACCTATCAGCGCCTAGTTCCCCTGTGACAGAAGAGAGTTGCTGGAATATGTTGAAGCTCATTCCACACTGTCTAAAGTATATCTGATAGTAGAGCAACTTTACAACGGCATAGGTCTTGTAATTCGGCAACCACAGACCTAATCATTGGCGATCTTATTCTTATGTCTATGTCAATTGAGTTCAGTGCAGGTACCATAGTTCACAAAGCTAAAGTCATTATCCAGATGAGAAGTAGCTCTTGATCTAAGCAGGGATGCCCAGTTTTTATGCTGCAGTGTTGTCTATGGAATCAATATATTTGTATCGTGTCTGCCCAAAAACTATTTGCCAAGAAACTCTAAAAAACAGACAGTTCGCAGGATTATTGATAATATATTTACACCCTTTCGGCAGAACCCCATAACGTCTCCTGGGAAATCCCCGTGAGTGATTACACAAACCGAACGTTGACTGGAATAAGATTCGTCGAAATTTCGTGATCACGAAACTGGCTTTGAACCATCCCCGAAAGTAGAAATTGAAGTCGAAAGCATTCGTCTCAGCCCTGACATGCTGTTCTTAGTTTTAATTTTTGATGATAACCTCAAACATATGTAATCATCATATATGATATATTATACTGTTCGGGTTTTGCCTGATGGTAAGACCAAAAACGGGAAAGGAGTAGCCACGGTTTGCTATCAAAGTTTTTAGACTTCCGCGATTTATACACATTTTAAATACAATAGAATCCGGGTCTATATCGCGGTAAATGAGAACTAATATGACTTACTGATTCCTGACGTTCTAAAGATATTGGTTATTCAAATTCAAATTCAAAAATCTTTATTCAACATTAGCCTTTACAGGCACTTATTGACGTCAAAACAAAGCAAAACATTATAATTTAAAGAAAACTTATTACGTAATAAAACCGAGGCAAAATAGCACCTTGATATGATAACCTAAAAAACATTTGACGTTTTAAATATATCGCTGTATTCAAGTTAGGTTGGTTACGACGTCCGTATATAAAACTATGATACAAATATAAATAAAGATTATCATTCTTTTTTTTCTTAAGCACCCATCAGAAGTAATAGGAAAAATATTTACCATTAAAACTGTTAAATGAAATATCTTCAGAAGGAAATGAACGGGGAAAAGGAAAGGCACCATTGAATTATTAATTAGTAGAAAAAGTCAGCTTCTTTGAGGCGATGTAGACGTAAATGGAGTATCTTTAAAAGAGAAAATATTTTGACGAGTTAATAAGATTGATTTTAGACGACGATGACGATTATTTTTTGTGTCTATGCCCTGATGGAGTTGGAAATATGTGTCGTAGCTACTTTTTTCCGAGGATGTTGTAAAAACTAAACTATCGCAACTAAGCATCTCCCTGGAAAACTCAAAACAAGAACCTTCATCAACCCGTCTGATCAGCATAATGCAGTAAGATAATTCCTTCTCCTCTTAGACTCTCCTTACTCGTGGGTAGCATTAGGATGTAAATGGTTTGTAATGAGCTAATGTTTATTTGTGTCAATTCTGTTATCCTACATAGAAATGGAATACTAATTTCATTGGCTTTGTACACACAACAAGGGAACTCTTGGCCTTTATTTCAAATGGTGGTATGTGGTAATAAGGCCGAAGATCGAAGAGAACTTCACCTAGACTCCTCGGCAACTGAGAAACTGAATATTTAACCTCTAATTATCCCGAACACAAAAACTTTATTATTTTAGGGACTATCTTAGGTATGACGATGAAAGGCTAGCTAGGCGAGTTCTGAAGCCCCACCACCAAACAAACCAAGCTGTTTAAGAAACTTCTTAACCCATGGAGAATCAAACCCTGGACCTAGATCAATACCGGGTGATCTCAATCAAGGAGGCCGTTAGAATTTTGATATAAATGTTAACTTCCAATTCTTATGACACAACCTAAACGCTGCACGAAAATAATCAGAGAGAAATTATCCCGTCCGCTCCTTCCCAAACAACCGGAACATCGCCAAATAGTGAGAAGGGGAATACAATCAAAACAAAAGAAAAGCATTTCCATTGGGCCAATAAAAATCAAGCCCGATCGACATTAAAGCCCATAAGCCAATAAAGACAAGTGCGAACGCACACTACCGGGGCTGCGGGGACCTAATGGAGGAGGATGAGACGTGCGTCCTATTGACAACGAGTCTCCGCCCGGGCCAACTGGGGAATTTAGAGTTTGGGTCAAGTGTCGGGCGAACGTTTCAAGTATGCTAAAATCGCAACAGCGGTATGATTCGGGAAGCAAATTGGACAAGTTGGTGCTGGAAACAAAGATTCAGACGACAGAAACGCGAAACAATGCGCAATTGACAATAACGTACGTCGCGTAGTTCTGGAAATTCCCCGTTTAGTGTGTGATCCGAGATCGGTGAAATGTTCGTCACTTCGCTGCGGGCGAATGTTCTGAATTATTGGATGGTAATGCTCTAAACGATTTGCAAGCAATCTCGCGTTAGGTGTTCTATTGTAGCGGAATGATGGCGATTTTGAGATAATTGAAATAACTTTGGAGACTGTCTCTGAGGCTCTGGTATTGATTCATTAATATATTTTAAGTATATTTCGCTACTTGGTACTGTGGCGTGAGATATTATGTTACAAGCTGGCAACGAACATTGGGGTTCTTGTAGGGGTTGAAGATTTACAATTAATCGTACAGTAGTCTCTTATTTCTATCTATGTTCAGTTTAATTAATACTAATCTTTCCGATGAAAGGGTACCCTGGTATTGATTCATTAATAGATTTTAAGTACATTTCGCTACTTGGTACTATGGTACGAGATATAATGTTACAAGCTGGCAACGTACATTAGGGTTCTTGTAGGGGTTGAAGGTTTACAATTAATCTAGCAGTGGTCTCTTATTTCTATCTATGTTAAGTAAAATACTTATCTTTCTGATGAAAGAGGGCTTTGTGGCCTGTAATACAGGTATATTTTTATACTTACGGTAAATATTGATCTATTTTTTCGTACATAATGTAAAGAGAAAAATACTTGACTAAATATGCTTAAGGCTTAAACATAATTGACTAAAATATGTTATATTACTATGAGCTGTACCCGCCGCGAACTACTTATCGCTTTAATAAAGCTCAATACTCAAAAATTTATGGAGGGTCAACCTTATCACCTAAAGGTATAAAAAATAGCCTACGACCTATTCTCAGACAATCCAAATATATATACAAAAAAAATCATATAAATCTGTCAAGCCTTTTCAAAGGAGTTCAATCAAACACTGTGACACGAGAATTTTATATACGTGTATTAGATTATTATCCATAGTTAATTAGTTATTATTATTAGCTCTTAGTAACATCCACGGGATAAAAGGGACGAAGCGTCACAAGAATTCCTTGTTTGTTTATGTAATGGAAACGTTCAGCTTTGTTTGTTTACCTACTTCTAAGATTACAGATTGTTTGTATCACCTATTATATTTTCTTCGCCATTCAATATGCTGTAATCATCTGAAAACATTTCACCATCACTGTATGTCACCATTCTTGTTATAGCATCTGTAAGGCTGTTTCGTTTTTGTATCTCGTGCACTATGTAATAATGGGTAGTAATTTCACAGCCCCTAAAACGTTCCTGTATCAATTATTCCAAACAGATGAAAACCGCTCACATTTGATGCCAAAGAAGCGTTAAATTGCCAAAGAGGACTTTGTTTATTTGACGGCCGCGGTAAGCGGCGGACCATAAACTTATTTACCACTAGCTGTGCTCGCGACTTCGTCCGCTTGGAATAGTAACTATTTTAAAATCTTGATAAAAAGTAGTTTATGTTATACCTTATATAAATAACTATCTATTAGTGAACAAACAGACAGACAGACAGACTGGTGGTGCCCCAAGTAGACTCCACCACGTCGGCGTTTCACCGACTTGTATTGCTGAATTTTATTCTCCGAATACCAGCTCTTGGAAAATTGGTATTACTTACCTTGGTTCCAATTGTCTCCGTCCGTCTCCTCCGTAGCCGGTGGACTTCCTGAGCTAGCTCGAAGGAAGTCGCGGCTCCTGAAGTTCTGCAGTGGATCCACCGGTGGAGACCGGAGCACTACAAAGGCCTATTAGGCCACCACGACTCACACACGCGATTTTGATACCTTGCACAACACAAAGCGGGCTTTCGCACCCCGATATTAGGTGCGCCGCGCAAATCACTATTTGCTTGAATATTGTGTATTATATTTTATTCCGGCCCGCACATAACCTCTAAGCATGTCATGACATTTCGACTCGACTCAACTGACATATCACATGCGGCCGGCCGCCAAAAAAGCTGTCACTGCACAGACTAGAATGCAGTGCCGCCACTCGCTCTTCCTCGAGCGTAAGCATCCCCCCGCTCCGGACAGTCCCGGACTGTCCGCCAAATCAGTCTAAGGGGAGGCGAGAAAGAGTAGCGACCGCGCGCTTCAAAACAGAATCCCCAACTAGGACCTCGGCAAACCTGGGCACACCATCAGACCCTAGAGTAAGTTGGACAATGCGTCCGCGACGCCAACGTAAGGGTGGCAGGTTTGGGTCCTTCACTAACACGAGGTCTCCAACCCTCGGTGGGTTTGTCTTATCTGACCACTTAACGCGCTGTTGCAAAATGTGTAAATATTCAAGGTGCCAGCGGCGCCAGAAACTCTGGGTAAGCTGCTGGAGCAACTCAAACCGCGAAAGGCGTCCGGGATTGATATCTCTATAAGGATACTCGGGCAGGGCGTTAAGTGGTCTGCCTATCAAGAAATGGCCCGGCGTGAGGGCCTGCAAATCGTTCGCGTCGGTAGACAACGGACATAACGGACGCGAGTTGAGAACCGCCTCAATCTTATGAAACACCGTCGCGAGTTCCTCAAACGTGAGAATAGTCTCCCCAATAACGCGGCGAAGGTGAGTCTTGGCGGCCTTTACAACAGATTCAAAAATCCCTCCCCAGTGAGGGCAAGACGGCGGGGAGTATCGCCATGTTACCCCCCTACGGGAGAGTGTGGATCCGATCTCAATATTATTTTTATCTAAAAATTCACAAACTTCTCTTATATGTCTATCAGTGCCCTTGAAGTTCGTCCCACAATCGGACCGAATTAGAGAAGGCAGTCCCCGGCGGGAGACAAATCTGCCTAACGCTGCTAAGAAAGCGTCCATGGTGAGCGCACTCACCACCTCCAAATGAACGGCTTTAGTGGCCAAACAAACAAACACACACAAATAAGCCTTTTCAGTCTTAGCATTACGGAGTCGCGACGTTTTTATAGTGAACGGTCCCGCGAAATCAGTTCCAACTCCTAAGAAGGTCATCGATTCATTCACACGATCAGCAGGCAAATCACCCATTTGGGGCTGCATCGTCTCGGGGCGTAAACGATAGCAGGGCAGACATCGAAAGATAACAGATCGGATTATTCTTCGCGCTGACAAAATCCAAAACTCCCGTTGGAGGAGCGCGGTCAATGCATTACATCCGGCATGAGCATTCTTCACATGGCGATCAATGATCAACAATCGCACCAATGGTCCGTCCTTGGGGAGCAACAGGGGATGACGTGATCTATAAGGCAAGTTAGCTTGCCTCAATCGGCCTCCTACACGCAACAATCCTTTATCATCCAGAAAGGGAGTCAAACGCACCAAGGGTCCCTTCAATTTGGACGTCCCGGTACGGAAAACCTTAAGTTCCGGTTCAAACGCTCTAGACTGGGTCATACGCACCCAATGCAGAAGAGCATCTTGGCGCTCCTGCGGTGAGAGGACCGGACACAAATCTTTGTCCTGAGGCCGTCGACAATTTCGAATAAATCTTCTTATCCAAGCAGTCACGCCGAGCAACTTGTCCAGAGAACTGTAGCGGTCTAATAAAAATTCCCGCTCTGGAGCCGCCATAGTCTCGACAGCGTGAACACGCAAGCCCGGATTTGGTACCTTCACCACAGCTGGTGTGGAAGGCCAAGACGGTAGTAACAACCATTCGGGACCCCACCACAGAGTGTGGTCAATAAGCTGAGGGGCTTCGCTGCCACGTGATGCACAGTCAGCAGGGTTTATTTCACCTGGCACGTGGCGCCAAATCAACGTGGCCTTCGAGGCCTGTATTTGGGATACCCGATTGGCCACAAATACTTCCAGGGAGTGGACGGAGTTCTTAATCCAACACAGGACAACCTGACTGTCGGACCAAGCAAAGAGCGACTCAAAGTCCACACTACGTCCCAGGGTGTCAACAACGTGGTTCATCAACCGAACCAGAAGAGTAGCTCCAGACAATTCTAACTTCGGAATCGTTAATCGAGTCCGAAGTGGAGCAACCTTACTCTTAGCAATTAGCAAGTGGAGCTTAACAGCTCCTCTATCATCGACCGTCCGGATATATACGACGGCTGCGTATCCACTCTCAGACGCGTCACAAAAGCCATGAAGGCTGGCCGTAAACCGTCCCTTAGGCAGTATATGTCTAGGGATACTAACACGGTTAATGTCGGGGAGAGACGACATAAAGGACTCCCAATCTCGCAGCAAACGGCCCGAGAGGGGCTCATCCCACGACACTTCGGCTGACCAAAGTTCCTGTAGGAAGCATTTCATCCAAAACACTATGGGACTAATCCAGCCATTTGGGTCAAAGGTACGAGCTACTGTAGACAAAACCAACCGTTTCGTCCAGACCTTGGGGCTTGGCAGCTCCAATCGATAGGTGAACGTGTCCTGGACAGGTCTGTATTGCACTCCCAAAACAGACAGTAAATCTGGAGTGTTGGCATTCTCAAAAATATGAGGCTCCTGCTGGTGGTCGTCTGGCAAGTCACACAAAAGCTGAGGTGAGTTGGACATCCACTTCCTCAGTTCATAACCACCAGCCCCGAGAAGAGCAATTAGTTCATCTCGCAAAATCAAGGCTTCCTCGACACTAGAGGAGCCCGTACAAATATCATCAACAAATGCATCCTCCTTGAGAACCAAGGATGCGCGAGGGTATCGTAATCGTTCACGTTCAGCGAGTTCCACAAGTGAGCGAATTGCCACAAAGGGGCTCGAACGCAAACCGTATGTATTGGTGTTCAGCTCGTAGACCAGCATGGGATCCCTGGGATCCTCCCTCCATAATATGAGCTGATATCGTCTATCGTCCGGGTGAATCACAGTCTGCCGAAACATCATCCGGATATCGGTCACAAAGACGACGCCATGGCGACGGAAGTTGGTCAATACATCACCCACCTCGTGGTGCAACTTCGGTCCAGCATGCAGACATTGATTCAGCGAAACTCCGGTAGACGTAGGAGCTGACCCATCAAAAACAACGCGTATCTTCCCGGTGGAAGGTTTCAAAACCGCGTGGTGAGGAAGAAAATTATGTTCCTCGTTTCGCCAGTCCAGTCGCGAGACCGACATGTGCCCCAGTTGCTCATATTCTCGCATGAAGTCGACATACTTCTGTTTGAGGTCGGAGTTCCTACTCATACGACGCTCCATGGACAGCAGCCGCTTCTCGGCCAACGGCCGGGAGCTGCCAAGTGAGGGGCGAACTGACAAAAGGGGCAAACGAGTGATCAGCCGTCCCGAGTGAAGGTGACCTGTATTGTTCTGGTAGAACAACTCACACTCCTCGTCCAAGGGGTTCACTCGCTTCACGGTAGGTGGCTCTTCCACCTCCCAAAACCGTTGAAGGACATCCGATAAGGTGGAGCTAACAGTTATGTAACTGTCCACCGATGGAGATGGTGGGTTATGCCTAACTGGTCCCATCACTACAAACCCAAGCGATGTAGATAAGGCTACCAGCCCACCCTTCTGTAACTCTCTCCTCTTCCCACAATACACGCGGCCTAGAACATCGGCACCGAGCAATAAGTGAATCGGACCGGTTCGGTGGAAGGAAGGGTCAGCCAAGGTCAATCCTGATGTCGCATCAACGACAGCGCGCGAAACGTGCTGTTGCGGAAGCTGACCAACAACCTTCTCATAAACAATCGCGGTAGCGCCAATTTTGGGCGCTGAAGAGAAGTGGGGGGAGAAGGAGAACAAAACCTGACCGATCGGATCCGGGATCCGCAGGTCTCCGATTCCTCGTACCGATTCAAGGTATGGAGATGTGTTCAAACTCAACTGCCGGACCAGCCAGCTGGAGGCAATGCAACCCTGAGCTCCCGTATCCAAAAGGGCGCGAACTAAAACAAAGGTGCCCCTCGGGCCCCACACCTGTACGCAGGCTGTTGGTAACAGCACCTGCTCCTGTGGGGGGGTTGCAGCCGACAGTTGGTTTAGTGAAAATCCTCCCGCATTCCCCGCAACGGGGGGGAAGGGGGGTCCGAAGAAAAATGCGTGCGCGGCGGAGGAATAGGGCGCTCAAGGCGCTCGAGCGGGTCCCAATCCGGCACGTACACACCCCGACCAAAGCTGCATCGGGGGGCCGGGCGGTGCCCATGATGGGCGAAAGTTGGGGGAGCCCGTGACAAACGAGGTCTCTCCATCATAGGGGGAGAGAAGCGAATCGGCTCCCGACGTGGCTCCCTAATAACCGCGGCCCAATCCCGCGGTGGCGCCTCATAAGCGGCGCGTCGATCCCCCCCGCCCGTAGGGGGGGTGGGGCGCCCAATCCTCTCACTGGAGGGGGGGCGCCTGTCCAATCTCCGCGGAGGGGTGGCACGCCCCTCCGATCTCCTCGGAGATGTGGGTGACCTACGAGGGCCCCCGCCCGTGTGCGAGTCCCTCTCTCTCACCACCTCACGAGTGTCTCTATTGTTGAAGCACAAAAGGGGGTGATGGGCCCCTCCACAACAGTGGCGATCTCGTGGGTGGGGGCAAGCCGATGCCATATGGGCCCCCAGGCAGCGGTAGCACCAATTCCGCTGCTTGGCCATATTCCTACGCCCCTCGGTGCGTAGGCCAACAAATTTGGGACAGGCCGGCAAACGATGGCCATCGCGCTTGCAACACTTACAAGGCAGCGGCCTCTCCCCTTGTGGAGAGTTCTGCCGCACGGCAGTATATTGCTTGTACGGGCGGCGCTCTCTCCGTGGCGCTGCCCGGGTCGCCTCCAAGCGGCCTGTACTCGGTCCCGGTATAGGAACCAGATCCAGGTGGTCCGTCATCCGACACTCATCCTCCAAAAATCTGAGGAGATCCGAGAAGGGGGGAAGGTACGAGGCACTATTGCCCCCGTACCTTTGTTCGAAGCGTCCCTTCATCTCCATGGGAAGCTTATCGAGGATGAGGTGGAGCAAAATAAAGGACCACTGGTCCACCGGTAGATCAAGTCGTTTGAGCGCGTTAATAGCGCTCAGCAGCGGGTTCAAAATCTCCTTCCTCAATGAGGAGACCCGCGATACTCGTGGCAGCCCTAAAATGGCAGCCACATGTGTGTCCGCTAGCAAGCGAACATTCTGATACCGGGCGGTCAACAACGCCCTTGCAATATCATAACTGTCATCATTGACAGGTAGATGCTGGACAAGTACACCAGCCTCTCCACGTAAGGCAGAGAGCAAATAGGCCAATTTCTGGCTAGGGAACAGGTCGTCCCTCGAGTGAACCAGGCTATCAAAGAGGTTAATGAACCCCATCCAAGAAGCCAGGTTCCCATCATAGGTTGGGATGTCCAAAGTGGGCAGTCTGCCCAGCAAGCCGGCCGGGGTAGGCTTGACCTCCCCGGGCGTGCACGACTCACCCCTCCGGACGGATAGGATTGCCTGAGCCTTGTTTATAATCACATCCGCCTGTTCAAAACACTGATCATAATCGGCATTAAATTGGTCGACTGCCCGCAACTCAGCGGCACCCTCGGCTGGGTGGTCGAGCAGATATTGTTGATGAGCAACGAAAAGCTGCTCCAATTCCTTCAAGCGAGCCGGTACTCCCTCATGCCGAATTAACAAAGCCTGTTCTCGGTCTGGTCGGTCTACCAAAGCGACGGCACTAGCAAACCATCTCAAAATCTTTTGTGCACCCGCGCGGGCACCACTAAGCGGGCTGACTGGCGGGACCATTTTGCACCAAAATTAATAAACACTATAATAATACACGGACAAAGAGACCGACAACCGCAGACAATAAAACAGATCGGGAGGAACTTCAAAGGCAGAACAAAATATATAAACAAACCAAAATCAAGTATAAATGCTAGAACTTAACTAGAACAACAAGGCATTTAACAACAGAATTTTTCAAACAAATTAAATTCAAGTATTAAGTCAATAACTTAACAAACATAATATTCAAGGGCAAACAAAACAAAATCAAATGTAAATGCTAAAACTTAGTATGCTTAAACTTAACACAGCAATATAGTGTATTACAACAACAGCAAAGTCATTTAGCAGCAAAATCTGTTAAACAAATTAAATTCAAGTATAAGTTTACAACTTAACAAACAAAATATTCAAGGGCAAAACAAAGATATGAAAAAACAAACCAAAATCAAATATAGGTAAATGCTAGAACTTAACTAGAACAACAAAAGACATTTAACCCCAATTTTTCATATACAATGACAATTAGTTAAGGAGATCGGTCCACAAATGAGCTGGTAGTCGGTTTAAAATCAGCAATCAAAACCAATTAATATGTATTGCCCGTTTGGACAACCAACAAGATTACAATATTAATTGTACAATACTAATCAAATACTCAAATCTAAGAACCACTCAAATCTAAAAACCACGCTCTGCTACCAAGAGATGGTGGTGCCCCAAGTAGACTCCACCACGTCGGCGTTTCACCGACTTGTATTGCTGAATTTTATTCTCCGAATACCAGCTCTTGGAAAATTGGTATTACTTACCTTGGTTCCAATTGTCTCCGTCCGTCTCCTCCGTAGCCGGTGGACTTCCTGAGCTAGCTCGAAGGAAGTCGCGGCTCCTGAAGTTCTGCAGTGGATCCACCGGTGGAGACCGGAGCACTACAAAGGCCTATTAGGCCACCACGACTCACACACGCGATTTTGATACCTTGCACAACACAAAGCGGGCTTTCGCACCCCGATATTAGGTGCGCCGCGCAAATCACTATTTGCTTGAATATTGTGTATTATATTTTATTCCGGCCCGCACATAACCTCTAAGCATGTCATGACATTTCGACTCGACTCAACTGACATATCACATGCGGCCGGCCGCCAAAAAAGCTGTCACTGCACAGACTAGAATGCAGTGCCGCCACTCGCTCTTCCTCGAGCGTGAACACAGACATACAGACAAACATTTTTTAATTTGTGTTTTTGTTATTGGTACCCGATATAGTACATTCATACCCATTTAGTAAAAACTTGTTATTTTGACATTACAAACACACTTCAATTTTATTTATTTGTATAGATTCGCGCTATAATTTTTCTTGCCCACTCTATGGTTCATTAGCTTCATAAAGCTGCTATTGCTTTGGTGCTCAATATATTGGTGCGGGTTATACGAATTTAGATGGTGGTTGTTTCTATACGTGTTTATTCAAATAGTTTAGGCATTTATATGATATTAAAATTATGAACTTTTAAATATTGAACAAATAATACTAGCTGTTGCCCGTGACCTGGTTTGCCTGTAATTCGGTTATATCGCGAGCTCATAAAAATTTAGGCTTGTACTATCCATATACCCAATTTCACAAAAATTGGTTTAGCGGCTTAGGCGTGAAAGTTCTACACTGATATCAGTGAGGATAGGAAAAACATATTTATTTAAAACAACTTGAATATTATTCAGGAACTAGACCAATATTTTTGTTCGGCGTCGCCGATGTTAATTACTGCTTTGATCAGTTTACAATGTCCTAACCAAACACACGCTGAGATATGTATGTACAGTAAGCGCCAAGTCACGCTATACTCTTTTACACTCTTATGTCGCTCGTAATACAGGCGGTTTTCACGGTGCAAATGTAAAGATTGACATGACTCACTGTACTATCCCTTACAATGACCCTTGCGTTTATTATGTTTCCGGGTTTGTGTGTATCGCACGTAACGCTTGCGTCGAAGTTTGCGATTGGATTCGGAAATCGCGTGAAGTTGTAGGTGTAATTTTCGCAAGAGCTAAAATAAAAATTGAAATATAAAAATAAGCAATGAGCAGCTTAGAATAAAAATGAATATAACCTGCATTTACTAAGAGTGAAGACATGACCGCTTCAGAGAATCAAATGAATTAGGAAAATTAAAACAAAACAGACAAAAACAAAATGCCCTTCGGCCACTTTCGAAACGAATGATTCGAAACCAGCTTCGAAAACTGATTTATTTTTCTCTAATCAAAACCCGATTTCAGTAAACAAAAATAATTCTGTTTTCGAAGCTGGTGTCTAATAAAAAATAATGAATCTTCTTTCGAAATTTCGGAGATTACCACTAAGATCCATTGAAAAGATCCATATGGATCTTTTGGCACTCTTTCTGTGCACTTTAATGGATCCATGGACAACTCATCTGCGCAGGAGATTTTTTTTATTTATGGTTCAAAGTTTTTGGAAAGTCATGCAATAATCATACGTATTCCTTGCACGAAAACTTCACACGAATTTTCTGTGTCGGAGATATTTGGAACAAGTATCTGTGCACTCTGCACAGATACTGTGACAAAAACTCACTTGACGAAATCCAATGAAAAAGTTAACCGACATAACTGGGCTCTTAGCCAAAGTATCATTTCGTTTAAGTTCTACGTTTTACATCGAACGACAACGTATAAGAATGATTCGTGATGTGAAATCAATCCATCACATTTTGTTTTTTAACTTTCGTTATCATTTTTGAATTGGTACTTTGTCTAGGAACTCGGTAGTGAGGACAGGCATCAACGTCGGCACAGTGGGCTTTACATTCTTGATCACCTATCAGCATCCAGACTTAGGCAAGCGATACTTCTGAGACAGGGTCCTTTGTTGGCCTTGCACACCTTCCTTCTTGTTATTTATGTTCATTATTTTACTAGTAATTTTTACTCTTGTTATTTTATCTGCTTCACCCTCGTCTTTTTTATGTATTTAGTGTGTATAGTCAATAAATGTTTTTCTGTCTTTCTTTCTTCTTTCTACTTGACTTAAGAAATCGTTACACCGAGCATACGCAGATGTAGATACAGCACCTCAAATCTCTTTTGAAAACTACGAATTCATCAAGAACAGTGTTACATTCTAAATTGGTCTGTTGTATTAGATTGGATGCTTCTATTAGACAGGTAATATCTGAGGCATCGCTCGTTCCAGTAACACTTTAAGTGGCTATTTAATGAGCTACTGGAATTTGTCTCCGCCGTTAATTAAGGTTAATTACTAATGAGCGAGGACTTTTGAGGCTGTGTAGTGGACGAGTCAAAGGGATAAGTGAATTAACTCGGCCAGATCGCGGATTTGTGATCTTATGCTGACATTAGGCTAGCTTTGCTCCTTGTAAATTCAGTAGTAACATAAATCTTTTCTGAAATGACCTTGTATTACATAATTACGCAACCCATTTTCAAAAATACAATGTTAATAAAATTAATTAAATACTGTTAGTAACTATGTATCAGCATGCAATTTGGCAATCATTACGATTTCGTGAAAATTGGGTAAGATATGGCAGTGAAATTACTGGGTACCGTGACTTTACATCTGATTGCACAAGTTGGCAACGTACACTGTGGTTCTTGTGGAGGTTGCAGATTTGTTGCTAATCTCATAAGAACCACTAACCATCAGGTGGGCAGTATGCTTGTTTGCCAACTTAGTTTGTATAAAAAAAATAATTTTACAATAATTATTTTTTTTTATTCTTTTATTTATTGAGCATTTTTAAAGAAAATGAAAAGTCTGAAATATGAAATGCAACTAATAAATACAATTTTAAATAAGCACAGAAAATATTTCGTAATTTAAAAGTTATAGAAATCTCTAAATATCATGGTTAGTTTCGAACGAAAACCTTTTTACGCGAGTTGTTTCACTTGTCCCATTTTTATAACATAGTGTACTGTGATCCTTGCATCTTAATCCTTAACTCTGTAGGACGAGAGAGCATTAATAACGGGCCGGTCAGCGAACTTTGTAAGAAACAAGAGCCATGCCCAACTCCTCGCGATGTTAAGGCGCATAGTAACGTCAATAATAAAAAATCACTGCAGAAAAAACCGATTCTCTTTATAAATATTATATTTTTTTTTTTTTAAAGATATGTTATTATTCAACGCATTCTTTAAAGGATGGTCTTCTTAATTTTTTGATAAATTAATTAAAACTTGGTTAAAATGTGACCCAAACATGCCTCGATTTGAAAACTGTAACCCTAATCGCTTCGTAAATATTAGGTTAAATCATATACTTTCGATTTCAATAAATAAAGTGAACAATATTCTAGGGGATGGTCTTTTTGGATTTTTCTTATTCGCCTTTATTAATTTTTTATTGAAATAATTCATCTTACGCGTAAAGGTTTGCTTAAATATTCCCCTCGCTCTCACTCACTCACTCCTATGTAATCAGTGCAGGACGATCGACGCAAGGTCATTGGGAGCACTATGCGCCTTAATGCTGCAGTAAAAACAACGAACGACCCTCGCTCATAGCCATTCATTGTACCCTTCCACTTTTAACAGCCAACTGCTTGTTTATTCAGATATAATTGGACATTAAACGTCTCCCGATGTCGGCCGTTTGCAACAAAGAACCGCCAGATTTAATCCCGAGTTGTGTTGCCGTTGCAATAATTAGCAATTAAGACGTCCGCTGTTTGGTACAACGTCGTTATGACTGTACGGAAGATGACTACAAATTGCGGCTATTCTGAAAAAAAAATGTTTGTATTGTCGTCCGGACTAACGTATTAGGATGCTTATACATATAGTGTAAGTGTAGATTGCAAGAGACGCATAATGGACGGCGACACTATAGCAAGATGTACCTATGTAAGAAAAGACTGCACAGATGCACTGCACATTCGTACTGCACAGTTGCGCAGGTAAGATGGTGTGTGCGACCGAGCTATTATAGCCTGACTTTGGTATGGATGGTAAGGCGTTAGTAAAATGACAGCCTGAGAATCTTCGATGGCATAGTGCGTAAGGCCGTCGCCTTCCAATCGGGAGGTAGCGGTTCGGACCCCACCACGTACCAATGTGTTTTCAAATTTTGAATTCATACGTGCGTTAAATCGACGCTTTTACGGTGAAGAAAACATCGTGAGCAAGCCTGCACACACCTGTGAAGAAAGAATTTCTTTACAGGTTGTGTGTTAAGTCGACCGACCCCCACTTGGCCAGCGTGGTTGACTAAGGCCTAATATCCCTAGTTTAGAGTAGGCTCGAGCCCCTCGGTGGGGAGGTATGTGAGTTGTTGATGATGATGATGAAAATGGACAGTCGTGTAACTGTACAGTTTTAGACTGCATCGGTGCGATGAGGCGAAGCACGTGGTCGGGCTATCTTCAATACATCGGGCTGTTTAGTGGACAGTCCTCGCCTCTAAGGGAGAGTCTGTCGCATGTCTAAGCGTGAGTTATTAAGCTACCGTTCGTCAAACCTGCATAAAAAGTAAATACTATAGAATGTATGTAAATATGTAACTGACCTATTTACTGGCGTCGACTACCAAGCTTAACTATCCCTCAAAACCTTCCTTTGAAGTGGGGACCAAATTCGCCGAACACCCCATTATAAAAAAAAATATTTTACAAAAAATAAAAACCGACTTCAAAAACGCTGAAAAGTTAAAAATAATATAAGAATAGGTACAAACAACATCGCACTTTTATACTGAAGTCGGTGCCTAACGATGATCTCCTAGAAAGTCTTAAAATTTGGCACCGACTTCAATATAGAAGTGTGATGTTGTCTGTACCTATTCTTATATTATTTTTAACTTTTCAGTGTTTTTGAAGTCGGTTTTTATTTTTTGTTTTTAACTTTTTAGTGAATTAAATCTTTATAGTGAAAGAAATTAGTGGTTCCCTCAATTTTCATGGGATCCCATCATCAGATCCTGACTTCAGTGACCTTGTGACCACCCTAGGAGTTTACTCTATCGAATACAAAAAGAATTTTGAAAATCGGTCTAAAACTGGCGGCGTAATCGCGTAACATACAAACAAAAAAAAACATATGCATCGAATTGAGAACCTCCTCCTTTTTTGAAGTCGGTTAAAAAATGCAGAAATAGTACATTTTGGACTATCGTAAATCAGAATATCCTCATAATGCAATCAGTCATTTCTGCAAATTTGTGTTTTTGAAAATCTGTACATTCCTGAAGTACCGTGGTGCCAGTACGAAACATACCTGCTTGGTAGTTTTCGAATAAAGTTCGCGCCAAGCTTACGAGACTAGCCGCTCCTTGGCGCAAATGAGAGTTGATTAAGACGTAGATTAAGATTTATGAAGAGCTGGATGCCGTTGAATTTCTAAAACTTATTTATTGGTGTGCTAGCTTGGAAGTTTACACTTGGTAATAAAAATCTAATTTCTTGGTATAGATGTTATAACAAAAAAAATGTAGGCACGTTGTTCTCAAACGTAGTTTAGAAGGTTTCTTAGAGATTTTTAATCCTTATGATTGACCCTCTCGATGGATGCAATAAAAGAACGGGGTGCTATTTTCCAAATTTTATCCGGTTCAGTTTTAAGTGTGGCAAGCGTATTTGCAACAACCTCTAAATGCAGTTTTGCTTCATAATAAAAATAAAGGAACGTTTCCATTAAAAACAAGTCCCTGTCTTAAGTGTTTAGACTACTTTCTCGCCAGTTGGCGTTTGAAATTTCATTCTGTATGTAGACAAGATAGTGTGAAGATAAACATTGGTTGACAGGATTTTTTATGTTATAAACGTGCACTTTTTGGGCTATAAGGGCCAAATATATAAATATTTGGCCCTTATAGCCCAAAAAGTGCACGCTACGTAACATAACCCCAAAACTCGCTATATCTTAGCAGCGATCCTACTATTGCTAAAATATAGCAAAATGGTAAGCAGTTAACAAGGTTGTATTAACTATCTTGCAAATATTGAGCAAGGCACAGAAAAACTGACTGAGGTTTGCACGAAATGATTTTTGATTTCAATATACTATCCACTTGTAAATCCAATAATTTTGTTGAATTAAGCACATAGGTAGTTTGTTTTTATCGCAATAAATGCTCAAGCCCATTGGTTGACTCCACAAATATTTACTATCAGGTGGGCTATCTGCTTGTTAGCTAAATTTGTTGTATTAAAAAAATACAAAAAATAAAAACCGACATCAACTTAAAAGTTAAAAATAATATATACAATACAGAATTTCTAAATACAATACAGAAAATACTAAATTTCTATATTGAAGTCGGTGAAAAACTTTAAGACTTTCTAGGAAATCTTAATTTGGTTGGTGTATAAAACATGGTGTAAAAACAAATCCCCATCTGACGTCAGACATAGGGGAAGTGAGCATTTTAAATTCGCATAAAGTCAAGATAAAATTTCCAGGCTAAGACCCTGCCACGCGAGTTTATAGAGTACTTCCTTATAATGGAGGCGGGACATCCCCGACTTAGTTTGTCTCATCAACTCCGGAAGTTACGTCGTGCCGGCTGCCTCCATCTGCTGGAACGTCAGGTTCATTACCACACAGAATAGAATTATGTTTTACGAACGAAATTATATTTCCAGCTGTCTCGTATTCATTTAGCAGTTTGCTTTATTCGTATTATTGTGCTACCGTAGAATTTTCAATGTAATACAAATAATGTTTATACTTAGCTGATGTTAATACCCGTTTACAAGATAACTCCTTTACCTCAACCTTACCTAAGGCTTAAGAAAAATATTTCCTCAAAGTCGTGATTACAAGTGATTACGCTCTCGATTCTTTGCTCTCTTTTTCTCATTTCCTTTGTTTCTGAACTCTTAGTAACCTACAAATGAAAATGCAAAAAAAATATAAGTTTGCTGATCAAATACAAATATAGATTTCCAAATTCGACTCAATTTCATTTGAGAGTATTGACTCCAAAATCGACCTTTTAAAAACATGCCACAAATTAAATTATTGTTGTATTGCTACATAAACCTGATGCAAACGAAATAAGTACTGCCAAACCATTATGTACGTAATTAATTCAGACTATTTCTTTGAATAGCAGATTCTTTGAATGGTATGATGAATTAGTTTCAATAGTGTGCTCAATGTCACGGTGAAGCTCTCATTAAAGTGTTGCCCGTTAGAATTCACCTTGAAGACCACTAAGACATCAATCAAGGTTATTCATTAAAATTCTTTTAGAACTCTAGTTGAGATTCTGTGAACGACATGAAAAATTATCGTATTTTTATTGCGAACCCTTCCACAGTGAATATTATAGAATTCTCGTTAGAAAGGTTATAGATGTCAGTATACTTGAGTTATGTAACGCAAAGCTTTGGGTTGGAAACGTGCAAATTATTGGTCCCAGGTCCATAAGCTGGGTTATTATAATTATTTTTTTTAGTTTGCACACAGCGCAGAGGTCGAGTGATCGCCTACTGCGCAACGGGTCGCGGGTTCGATTTCCGCACGGGACAGATGTTTTGTATGGCCTACACAAATTTGTTCCGGTTTGGGCGTATGCGTATGTGATATTCTATGTTTTTAACTGCACCCACGACACAGGAGAAAATCCTAGTGTATGTTTTATTTTTTTTTAAATAAAGAATAACAATGTTCATCCGTTCAATCAACAATCTTTTTAATCATATACCTCCAGATTAAGACATTCACAAGTAAAACAGCGTTATTCAGCTAGTCTTGTATAAAAACCTCAATTACCTACATCTGAATACACTACATCAGCACTTTGCTCGTAAAATATTTACGTAGTGGCAAGTCTGTAAGTGACACTAAACGGACATAATTTATTAAAGAGCAAAATATTTCCACTCTGAAATGCCTAGCTCAGAATTAAGTTGCACTTGAATCTTTGAGCCCAACAATACGGCCCGAGGCGGTTTTTTCTTAGTTAACGATCGCATAATTTCTACATTACTCACAGGAAATATTAAGAAGAATTGGCGTTTCTTTTTACGTTGTGTTGACGACGCGGTTTGGTGAAATTAATCTGTGGACTTGAATTCCACCAGCTGCCACCCAATAAGTTAGGCATCATTGAAATGAGACTTAGCAAGTAGGTACATACTTAATACAAGCCTTTATTTTCACACACAAAACATCGATTAATGGTATGCTCTCTCTCTGAATCATACGATACTGCTTCAACAAAATCTCATGTCTCTTAATCATCTCAAGATGTTAAAAGACCACTGGCAAATTTCTTTAAAAATATAAAATTATGAGAAATTAAAATAATTAAAAAGTCTCCTATTAATGAAAACAGTAATGTTGAAATCCAACAACAAGAGATAAGTTTGAAAGAACTGTCATTGAGAAGTCCAAAAGATGCTCTCTATCGTCATTTAACATCAGGCGAGATGCGAGATGCGAGATGCTTGTGACCAATGTTATAATCATCTGTTCCCGTAACACTATGAAACTTTAATGAATTATAAATAAAATACCAAATACCTATTCGGAAATGTTTTTCAGAGTTTTTCAGACCCATACCAGTTATTTTTAATAACCGCACGTAGTATTTTATTTCACCAACACATCGCTTTTATCACAGCGCCAATATTTTACTCAGCCCACATCGCTAACAGAAAATTATTTGCTTTCCGTACCACGAAAAAATAACATTTGCAGGATCACTACATTGTTTTTCTGTTCGTTTTGACCGAATCAATCGAGGTTATGGGTTCAATTCAGGTATTGCATTCAAAACAAGATGGCTTCGAGGCAGTGGTCCAAAGGCTCCAACTACAGGGTGACTTTGAAAACAATCGACAAATTTTTACAGTAGGTTTTTATCGATACTTATTATATTTTTTACTAAAAATACATGCTGTCTTTACCATAAACGGACAAACAAATATGTAGAGACACTATGGTACAATAATTATGTATGTGGTACAGTACGTAGAGTTGACGTGTGCATCGAATCGACTGACATACGCAGTCGTCCTCCGTATATTGTAGCGAACGTTAGGTTAGGTTCTTGGCGTTATATAATAATATATATTTTATTTATCAGTATTAATGACTTTCATTTCAGTCTAACCTTCTGATAGTCAGATATAGGGACATAAACCCTAAATTGGTGACCCCGTGTTGAACTACAAATTGGACCTTCAAAATTATTAGAGGACGGCTCGTTTATAACCTACGTTCGCTACACATAACGTTACCGTGCACGTGCCATGAACCTAACTAAATAAATAATAATATACAAAAAGACAGTACAGTAGTGCCTAGTGTGTGAAGTGACGCAAAATGGAACCATCTCTCATACCAACTGCAGCAGTAAAAATGGAAAATGCTGGTTTGGCTGCCTTTTCGCCAAGAAGCGGACAGATAATGCAAGTTTCTCCAAGTCCTTCAACATCATCCTGCAACCTCGAAGCGGAGATAATTAGATTGACACAACGCATAGCTAATTTGGAGAGAGGTCGCTCTTCTTTTCATCGCCGAAGACCATTTCGTAGCACATCACGCTCTCGTTCTAGAGGTCAGCATCGAAACTCCAAACATCTTTGTTACTATCATTACCAGTTCAAAGAAAAAGCAAACAAGTGCGTACAGCCGTGCGCTTGGAAAAATCGTCCAGATCCAGTACAAACACAGGAGGAAAACTAACAGTTGCAGTCTTATTCGGCGGAAAACTGCAACCCCAGCTTCAATCGCCGCTTATGTATTACAGACATTAAAAGTGGACTACGTTTTTTAATAGACACAGGTGCTAACGTATCAGTACTCCCGTATAAATGTAAATTAATTGGTAAGAGTAATTATAAGCCTAGTGATTATACCTTATTTGCTGCTAATAGCACATCTATAAAAACATATGGTTTTAAAACATTAACGCTTAACCTTAATTTAAGAAGAGACTTCACTTGGACATTTATAGTGGCAGACGTGTCACAGCCTATTTTGGGTGCAGATTTTTTGTATAATTTTAAACTATTAGTCGACTTACATTCTAAAAAATAATTGATCAGTGTACCCGTAACAAGTGTATCGTCGAATGTGCCTATGCAACCTGCACAAGCACCCACGCAAGTTGTATTTGCTAACCCTTAACCTAAAATATTTTATTGTATAAATTATAAAACAATGTATAATAAAATATGTTTAATTTAATAAAACAAATATGTATAATTGTGATATGTATAATTCAATTGGACTTAAAATAATTGTTATTGTTAATTTTTTTGTGAATTTAATAACATTAATATTATTATGTAATTTGCAATTCTTCAATGTAACATTTATTTATGTAACGTAAAACTGTTTTTACGAAAATCACTTATTTTGTAATTCTGTACTAAATCAAACTAAATTAATGTTTTTCTTTTCAAAAGGGGGAACCTGTGTAGAGACACTATGGTACAATAATTATGTAATCTGTGGTACAGTACGTAGAGTTGACGTGTGCATCGAATCGACTGACATACGCAGTCGTCCTCCGTATATTGTAGCGAACGTTAGGTTAGGTTCTTGGCGTTATATAATAATATATATTTTATTTATCAGTATTAATGACTTTCATTTCAGTCTAACCTTCTGATAGTCAGATATAGGGACATAAACCCTAAAAATATATTTAGATAAAATTAATATGAAACTGATATTTATATGAAATATTTGCGCCTATGGTCTCCTTCAGCTGTTTCAGATGTGAAAAATCATACTTGTAAGTCAACGGATACCTATATTAATGTATATCATGTTTTTGACAAATAAAATTATTATTATTATTATTATCGCGCCAAAAGATATGTCGTAAAAACTGTAAATATGTTAATAGTTAGGAACTTTTAAGTCTTTTTTTTTCTTCTTGTTTATGGGTAGACACTTGTCCTTATCTTGCCTGATGGTAAGCAAAGGTGGGGACTAAGGTGGAGCGTGTCTACGCATTAGGTGCCGATTCACTCTAGTCCTGAAAAGACCCGGGTTGTAGTGAGGTGGGAACACAGATGACGGCAAAGAATTCCATTCTTTTGCAGTACGCATTAAAAAAGTGGAAGCGAAACGCTTCGTGCAGAGCAGTGGAATTTCTACTACGTAGGGGTGTGTCTTTGCCGTTCTCTGGGTGCCTCGGTAGTAAAAGGGAAATGGTGGAATAAGATCAAACAGCTCTTGGGAACACTTTGAAATGTAACCTGTAAAAAACCGATAAACGGGCTACTGCGCGGCGATGTTCAAGACTCTGGAAATTTGAAATTTTCAGAGTGTCTTTACCGATCAACCTCTTTTTTACCGATCACCGAGTCAAGGGCAGAAAGCTGGTACTTAGCAAAGCCATCCCAAAGGTGGCTGCAGTATTTTATGCACGACAAAGGACAAAGCCAAATTGACGAGCAAAAAGCTGGGCGTCCTGAACAGAGCAAAGTAGTACTTCAGTCATGCCAGCGGCTAAAGCTTTATTAAACACAAATTCGGCCGCATATGCGCGCATGTGCTCGTACCTCTGGGCAGGAGCTCCTAAATACCAGATCGACCCCCTTGACTCCCTGCAAAGGCGTGAATTCCGCATCATCGGTGATCCCAATATCACAGCCTCAATGGAGACGCTGGAGCAAAGAAGAGACTGGTGCTCTCTGCGTGCTCTGTCTGCTCTTTAACGGGGAGTCTGAGGAACTGTTTGCAATGCTGCCTTCGTCACCTTTTTACCACCGCACCACCCACCACCGCAGCAGAGTTCATCCGTACCACCTCGGACAGATCTGCCCTAGTACAGTTCGGTTGCAGCCTTCATTTCTTCTACATATGTACGTGCAGACTCTGGGACGAACTCTCAGCTGCGGTGTTGAGCCTGAGCGCTACGATATGTCCTACTTCAAACGAGGCCAAAAAAGAGCACTTCTCTCCAGGTAGGCAGAAACTGAGCTATGTCCCTGGCATTGCAGATGTCCATGAGTGGTGGTTACCACTTACCATCAGGTGGGCCACTGGCTCGTTTGCCACCGACAGCAATAAAAAAACTTATATAAGTTTGTACGCGAGTCAACCTCGCACTTGGCCGAGTTTTTTTATTTTATTTACAACCAAGTTGGTAAACAAGCAAGCTTTCAATAAAAGCTGTAAAGTCAATAATACCTATGGTTCCAGTAACATTTTGAAATCTGCAACCCCTACAAGGACCTCAATCGTAATACTATTATCTACTCTGTGCTTCAATTTACGTTGCGGCTTGTGACCTAAGATGTCAAGTCACAGTATATACCGGATTCCTTTGCCTATTTTAACGTTCGCACCGGGAACCGGAACACAAAAAGAGGCCTAGGCGCCTCTGGTACTCAGACTTTATCTAGTGACTTTACAGACCAGACCCCTTAGACAAAAGCCACATGCTTCCTTTCCGCAGTCTTTCGGCAGAAAACATGTATGGAGATGACATTAGCCGCGGAAAAAATACCATTAGAATGTCACAAGCTAATGTCAATCCCATACATTTTTTCTGCGGTACGACTGCGGAAAAATTTGCGTATGGCATTTGTCTAAGGGAATAATCGTGTCTCAATAGCGCTTCAACAAAATTGCTTTCATCATAACTATACGCTTTTTGAGATTCAATTTATTTGTGCTACAGTTCCTTTACAAGTCATTAGTAACAAATGTTTTAGTTGGTTATCGTTCAGCAACAAACGTGCTTTAAAGCAATGTTATACATTTAAGCATTATTGACACGCCATATTATTATATGCGTTATATTAGCAGAATTGCTTGGTTGAAACCATCTTTTAAGATTAAAGAGATAAGTCGCTCTCAAGCAATGATTATCTCATCACGCCATAAAAAATTATTTATCTGCTTAAACCTGGAGCACTGCTGGCGCCAAGTTTTCATTCATAAAGCTTCGTGCTAAATTACAAATACAAATATACGAGCGAAGTGCAAGCCCGCTCGCTGAAGTTAGACAACCTAAGTGCATTACGGGTTTGTGTATTAGCATTAACTTAGCTCGGTTCATATTTGCGTATTCCCATGTACGTGCGTGCTCTGATGAGGAGGACGGTAGGTTTATAACTCCAATACAACTATTTATAGCATAGTAAAAAAGGAAATAGTTATTATTTTGCGCAATCACAATAAAACCACACATCCACACATCGATACTATTAAATAAACAAACTTGATGAAAATTTTATGAACAGATCAGATATGCTTGTATCTAATTTCTTTTTTCAAATTTATGAAAGTATTTTGTTTGGAAACTGATTTAATAGTCGATAAAACTTAACTGATAAAAGCGGGTAAGCCAATGTCATCGAAAACAAATATACAGGATGGTACATTTAGATCGGTCAGTATGGGCAAGTCTGTAACTATTAGACATACAAAGATCTGTTCTTAGGAACCATGTCATCTGTCCGATCTGAAGGTACAACTGTGTATTTCAATATTAGTCTTGTTCTAAGTTTCCTGAAACATCCATTTATCAAAATATCCCTAATTTTGTGAGTGCTGTTCTTTTTTTTATATATATATAATTATATCACCACAGACTCGTGGTCCGTGCCCTTTTAATGCTGTATTTTCGTTTTGATCTTTTTTAAACTTAATAAGTCCGACTACTCTACTCTATATCTAGGGTGAGTTGCGCATCACCTAAAGTGTAACTATCCTACATGTTTATATATAATACACACACACTTATACATCATATATATATTTATACTCATACATACCTATTATATTCCTATTACATTGTATACTTTACATATTACAGATTTTTGTTATTCTACATTACATTATATTTTAACATTAAAATAATATATGTTGTATTTTTATTATTATTAATTGTTTGTACAGCCGGCAAAAAGTAGAGAAACATTTTAGTTCCATGTCACACCAACCATTAACAATGAAATATAGGTGTAACCATACTAAATAAAATGAATAGTTGGTGTGACAATACTAAATAAAATGAATAGTTGGTGTGAGTGCTGTTCGTTCAGCCTTTATAAAACCACCATTACTACCGGTTGCCATACGACTTTTCATACCGGATCAATATTAATATCACCTATATTTTTTTCTAAGTCCAAGTAAGTAGGTAGGTAGTCTAAGTAGTGTTCTAAGAAGTCTAAGTACTAATTTGAAATCAAAACACGTTGTTTTTCCGTCTGCCCCATACGAAAGAAGAATGGGCAAGGCCGTTCTTTCATCATGTCAGTCGTACAATCAATTTGCAAAAAAGTTAATTGTATTCTGAGTAGCTTCGTGTTATGACTGCTTTTTGTTACGCTCTTTTCTAATTTATTAAACAATAATTTTTGCTATACTTCTTAATAAAATAAAGCTGGCAACAAGCACACGTTTTGAAAAAACTACCTTTACAATTTTCTATGAAACAAAAAACTTGCTCTTACAAGGTACGTTCTAAAACCTTTTAATATTATTGTCAAATAATCACATAAAAGAGTGTATGAATAAATACCTTATTGTTAATAAAAGACGATTAGTCGTATTTTTGTACAAGTTGAATTATTTCCTAGGCGGCAATCTCTACCATTCAAATTATAGGTAGACGAACTTGATTTTAGGAAAGTCAGCCTATACATATTTAGTGGACCGTTGATTTTTGAAATGCGTGCATGCAAAAAATGCATTAAAATAATTACCTAAATAAAATGACAATCAAATACATAAATGTATGCATATTAAATAAATTTGTTCCATATACCACATAAAGTACATATTACCATTTTAGGAGACAATAGTACATCTATAAAAAAATATATACTTAATATGTGCTCACTGATCTAAAAAATGATCAAAATTTATTTTTAAAAGTCCAAAATGAGAGACAAAAACGCACAATTCCGACTATAGCAAAATACAGAAGCAGTACCCAGCCAGCGCCATATTTCAGCAGATAACAAACAAAACGCATTATACTTGATTTATAATGTAACCGTTATTTTATTCGGACAAATAACATTCATAGATAAGTTGGCGAATAAATTCCTCGTAACTGGATAACTTTAACAGTGTTGTGTCCCTTTGCACTCTGATCTGTTGTTATTAATGTATTAATAACTACTGTAATAGTAGGTAATATTTAGCCCTTAGAGCCCATTCAACTGAAAACGGGTAGGCTTTAGCACAGCCACATTATATTATGTATGCATAGACAGACGCACACTTAAGATCCTCATTCATCAATCATCAGTAGGCGATGACACTTCAAAAGGATGAAGTCTTCTTGTCAATGTCAAGCAATCGCCACAGCCGAAAATAGAAGTGAGATTTACCTGGATTTTTCAACAGAGGAGGAACAGCCTCTGATTGCCTCAACTTAGCAATATGTTTATTTTTTTATTTTATCATTTTATTGTTCACAATAAAACACAGATAACACAGCACAAACAACATGGGCACAAAAATGTTTGGCATATCTCTTGCGAAATCTCTTCCAGCCAACCTACAATAGGAAAGGACAATGTCGAAAATCGCCCCATGACCAACAAAGATTTGATTTACGTCATAATTATATGCATATTTTATAACACTCATAACAAATATATATATTCGACGGAAAAATGAAAAATATATAAAAGTACTTTTAGAAACAAAACCAAATGAAGTAAAATATAGGAATGGTTATTGTTACCTTCGCTCGACTGAATAAAATTGAATCAATTTTATGTAGGTATGGACATTTATTTATATCTATAAATTAAGTTTTTCATAACTTACAACTTAAATTAAATTAAAACATACGTCAATTGACTACTCACGCACTATCGCTTGTTAGTTCGTCGTGTTTTTGACTTGCTTTATAATTTCGAGATTACTTGTTCTTCATTACGTGGCTATAATATTGTTCTTTGATTGATTGCAATAATTATTATTTTAATAATTGTATAGGTATGGACTATGTGTATTGCTCTTACGAATTAAAGTGTTACTTCAACTAACCTCAAAATCTGTTTCATTTCGATATTTAATTCGATTTCGAAGCTTGTCCGTAGTAATTGATGTGGACGTACAGTATTTACTAATGTCTAATTATACAAACATTTTTTCACTGCTGTTGGTATTGGGGCGAAAAATGTATGGACGCAGAACAATGTCCTTTTCGAAAGCTTATCGGACAAATCCTCCTATGTTGTATTGTTGTTATGGCGACAAATTCAAGAGAGTAAGAAAGAGAGTAAAGCTGGGCATTGACGATCAGTTTTTCGCGTCAGTCTAGATGTAAAACTGTGGCGTCACTCCAATGGTTTTATGCCAACTAGATTTGCCCATTCACGGGCGTCACTCCGGCTCTTCAGTTTTCGAGAGGCCGGACTGTTTAACGAACGTGTACTACCTATTGGTGTCGAGAAAAAAATGGATTCTGATTCTGAAGAAACATTAATTCTTACTGCGGCTACTCTTTGTTGCCAAATACTCACAAAAAAGCAAAGAAGAAAGCAATGGATGAAGGAATGGCTTAAAAAAAGAAATCAATTAACTCACGTTAATTTATTAAATGAGTTATCCCTAGAACCAAGTGACTGGCGAAACTATTTAAGGATGGACGAATCGACATATTTCAAGCTTTTGAAACTTGTAACTCCATATATTGCCAAACAAAATACTATTATGAGAGAAGCTATTAGCCCTCATGAGAGATTGACTGCCACTCTTCGTTTCTTAGCATCGGGAATGAGTTACGAAGAATTAAAATTTCCAACTGTAATATCACCACAGCGTCTAGGAGTCATCATTCCAGAAACATGTAAAGCAATACTCAGTGTGTTAAAGGATTACATGAAGGTACTCAAATACTACTCAATAGTTGCAATGATTACAGTTTACAAAAAAGCTTACTTTCAATTTTGACTACTCTTATACCCTATTAGTTGCACCTCACCTGTAATAACTATGTAATGGCCAATCGAGCATCACACTATGGTGTCATAATTAATTGTCATTTATAAATGTAGAGAGGTGTATCGTAGGATCAATCGATCATGCACACCAGGCATTCTATAGTGTCTTATGGTGTGCGTGATCCTCAACATTGAGGGTACGTAAAATAAAACTTCCGACAGTAAGTAAGTAGATTCTTTAATTAACACTAGGTATCTCCAATTAAAGTAGTTTTATATTAGAACGTATTTTTTAACCGACTTCAAAAAAAAGGAGGTTATCAATTCGAACCGTATGTATGTAATATTTCCAGAACTGCCCAGTTTTCATATAATTATGTTAGTCTATATCAGCGTCTGAACAAATGTGCCAAATTTTAAAAGTGTATGTATGTATGTTTGTGTTCGCATATATCCGGAACTACAAGTCCGATTCAAGTAATTCTTTTTTTTTTGTACTAGGTATTGATCAATTTAGGGAATACTGCAAGTTTAATCAAAATCGGTTCAGTAGTTTTTGAGATAGGGAATTTTAACCGACTTTTAAACCGACTTCATTATGTTTGTGTTCGCATATCTCCGGAACTACAAGTCCGATTAAGGTAATTCTTTTTTTGTTTTACTAGGTATTGTTCAACTTAGGGAATACTGTAAGTTTCATCAAAATTGGTGCAGTAGTTTTTGAGATAGGGAATTTTAACCAATTTTTTAAACAACTTCAAAAAAAAGTTACAAATAAAAAAATATTTTACAAAAAATAAAAACCGACTTCAAAAAAGTTTAAAATAATATAAGAATAGGCACCGACAACATCACACTTCTATATTGAAGTCGGTGAAAAATTTTAAGATTTTCTAGGGGATCATCGTTTGGCACCGACTTCGATATACACGGTGTTTCATAATAACCAATAAATAATCAACGCGTTATCGAAAACAAATTATTAAATTGTGTTTACCCGTAATGTCATTCAACCCAAAATTTTCATGTAAATCATAGACATGATGATGATACTATGATATACATGAAAATTTTGGGTTGAATGACATTACGTGTAAACACATTTTCATAATTAGTTTTCGATAACGCATTGATCATTTATTGGTTATTATGAAACACCGTGTATAAGTGTGATGTTGTCTGTGCATATTCTTATATTTTTTTTTACTTTTTTGAAGTCGGTTTTTATTTTTTGTAAAAGAACTATTTTGTTAATTTTAGTTGCCAGCTCTAGGCTTAAAAATCAAATAATTTTTCATTGAATTAAAATTACCTTCTGCGACGATTGGTGATGATAATGTGTTGACGTAGTCCTGCTGATCTAAATAGGGTAATTCTATCCGGATGGATTCTAATAACTCAGTTTGGGCTACAGGTGACTGTAAAGCCCTGGCTAATTGTTCATTAGGTGAGTGGTAGGGTAATTGAGTTTGTGTGGATGGTGGTCGTAAAGGTCTGTCTAACTGTTCATTGGGTGACTGGTAGGGTGACTGAGTTTGTGTTGATGGTGGTCGATAAAGTCTGTCTAACTGTTCATTGGGTGACTGGTAGGGTGACTGAGTTTGTGTGGATGGTGTTCGTAAAGGTCTGTCTAACTGTTCATTGGGTGACTGAGTTCGTGTGGATGGTGGTCGGTAATGTCTGTTTAACTGTTCATTGGGGGACTGGTAGGATGACAGAGTTTGTGTGGATGGTGGTCCGCAAGGTCTGTTTAACTGTTCATTGGGTGACTGGTAGGGTGACTGAGTTTGTGTGGATGGTGGTCCGCAAGGTCTGTTTAACTGTTCATTGGGTGACTGGTAGGGTGACTGAGTTTGTGTGGATAGTGGTCGTAAAGGTCTGTCTAACAGTTCATTGGGGGCCTGGCAGGGTAACTGAGTTTGTGTGGATGGTGGTCGGTAAGGTCTGCCTAACTGTTCATTCGGTGACTGGTAGGGTGATTGAGTTTGTGTGGAAGGTGGTCGGTAAAGTCTGTTTAATTGTTGATTAGGTGACTGGTAGGATAACTGAGCTTGTGAGGACGGTGGTCGCAAAGGTCTGTCTAACTGTTGATTAGATGACTGGTAGGGTGATTGAGGTTGTGTGGATGGTGATCGTAAACATCTGTAATAGGGTGATGAAGTTCGGCTGGACGGTGATCGAGATGGTCTTTCTAAATACGGTGACTGAGATTGGGCGGATGATGAGCTTGATCTGTCTAAATGTATATGATCCGTTACTATCCGGGATGTGTAGTTAAGATTGTTGAATTCAGCATAAAAGATAGCATCATTGATAATTTTCTGACAGTACTTGGCAGCGTCACTGTTCATTGTTCTTAACTTCTCGGCAACATGTTCACCAAAAGCACTAAAAGTTGGTTTTGTTTTTATAGTAGATGAATCTAATCTTTTAGAAATTTTGCTTAGTACTTCACAAACTCGATTTTTTTCTTTTTTTTTCGAATTGTTACTATCCAACCGCGGTGGTGGCTCTGACCGCGGCGACAGCGGCGAAGCTTGATCTGTATTCATCTCCATATCCTGAAAATATACATAATTTTGTTACAGATGCCTGAAACTGAAGCTGAATGGCTAGCTATTGCGAGAGGGTTTGAGGAAAGATGGCAGTTTCCCAATTGCCTTGGCTCAATCGATGGCAAACACATCCGAATTGTACCGCCACCTGGGTCTGGTTCCACCTTTTATAACTACAAAAAATTCTTTAGCATTGTGCTCATGGCCTGTGCTAATGCAAACTATGAAATTATATGGTGCGAAGCTGGTGTTAATGGCAGAATATCTGATGGTGGGGTTATAAAGGAAACACGTTTTTATAAGAAGTTAAATAATCGTGAACTGAATATTCCTAACAAAACAAAGCCCCAAAATTGTTCCAAAGCTTTGCCGTTTGTCTTTATTGGTGACGAAGCATTTGCATTAAGACCCGACCTTATGAAGCCTTTTGGTAAAAATTCACTAACTACAGAGAGAAAAATATATAATTATAGATTATCACGAGCAAGAAGAGTAATTGAAAATGTTTTTGGAATATTGTCTAATCGCTTTAGAATTTTTCATACTGCTATTAATTTAGATTTGCAACGAATCAAACTTATCGTCCTAACGTGCTGTATTCTACATAATTTTTTGAGAAAATCGGCTACTAATTATTTAGAATATGAATTTGATATTGACAACATTATTATAGATGATAATGTACCGGTACAAGGTGTAATTCCATTAAATATAATAAGTGGCAATGTTAGTAATGACGCAAAGTTGGTAAGAGATGAATTTGTACAATATTTTAATGGTGAAGGTGCTGTTAGTTGGCAAAATGAGAGAGCACTCATTTAAAAATATAATGATAATAAATAAAACATTTATGTACTTAGTACAAATCAAAGTACTTCAGTTAACAGTGGGATTAATAAAGTTGATTTTTACCTGATCTTTGTTTTCATCATTTTCTTCATTTAATATGGCGTTTATGTCACAAGAACTCCCAACTTCTGTTTCTCTTTCATTAAGAAAAAGAAGTAAGTCATAATACCACAGTTTTGGTATGTATTCATCTTCAGCACCAATACCAGATCGACTGGCTGCTTTTACCTACAACAAACAGATCAAACAAGTTAAATCAAGTAGGTAGGCTGAATGCTCTGAATTACAATTAAAATCATATGCAAAAACTTAAATAAAAAAATAAAAACACCCCCGCCCAAAAAGTAAAAATAATATAAGTATCTAACTATTTAAATGAAAGCTTTGTCGTGTAGGGGGAGTTCAATATCAAACTACATAACTACCTACGTATACTTACCTAATGTGCTGAATGTTATTTTTTAATAAGTTTAATATGGAGCGGTCCCCCCGAGAGTTTTAATTTAAATAGTTAAGTATAGCTATTATTTTTATACATTTTAAGCTAGGGTTATTTTAATTTTTAAATTTGGAGGGATTAATTTGTGTTAAGTATACAAAATAAAAAAATAATCCCTTTCCCAAAACATCTCCCCACCTTCTAACAGCCAATTTTCTAATACACAAATCAAATCCTTTCATTTGATGCCCCACTCGGATGTATTCTCACTGACTATCGCTTATTCATCCCCTCTTCCACCCCCATAAATGAATTTTCTTCAAACATATCCCAAGCACTCGACCACAATATCTTTCGAGCAAAAGCAATTAAGAAATGAAAATCAGTTTATCCGTTCGAGAGTTACGATGGCATATAGACAAACGGATAAGCAGGCACACCCAATAACACCCCTCGTTTTTGCGTCGGGGGTTAAAAATTACAAGTTAAGAAAACGAAACAGTTTTGAGAAAAAAAGTTAGTACGTACTTAATAGCTCGATGCGTACGGCAGAAACTAAGTAAGTACCTAGTATGCTACTATTGCAAGAATTTGTAAAATCAAAAAACTGAGTTCCAAAAGACAGGCTGTGCCGAGTTTGGGACTCGCTGATCATTCATATTCAGTTCTGTCTTTACTTTTGTTTTGTTATATATCCTAGATTAATATTGTGTAGTCACTATACGAAATAAACATTTCTTTACTTTACTTTACCTACCTACCTTCATACATTTCTACCAATTAGGTATTAGGTACCTACCTATTCCAAATCACATGGGAGCCATGGGAGGAAACAATTAAAAATATATCCAAAGCTAGCTATACATACCTTGTTATGTTCCTTATTATATGCACTCCTCATGGAATTAATTTTTTTTGTAACGCTGTCCAAATTTGCGGTACTGTCAATTTTTTTCAAAATAGGAAGCAATTCTTCTAGAGCTTTTTGTCGTTTCTGTTTTGATTTATAATTTTTGTCCGATACTTTCCACAAACATTCTGAATTTTTATATGTTTCTATAAATTCTGTCATTATGACACGTCCAGAGGACAGCGACGCCGTCATTGTATCAACAAAATACACAGCAGCACAACACGCTAATGACCGCGCGGCGCGGGCGCTGCGCACGAACTGACGCGATTGGCATCACGATCACACATTCACGTTCAGTTTGGCGCGACGCGCCGGGTTGGATTTATGGTAGCCCCGGAAATTTCGTGCAGCGTCGTCAGTTAAAACTCCGGAGTGATGATTCGACACTCACGATCAAATTTTAGATTTACGTCAGTTCAACTGACGCGCAAAACTGATCGTCAATGTCCAGCTTAAGAGACTGGAGTGTACCTGAAATTCTACCACTACTCAAACCAACCAGAAACATTTCACATCGGAGATGGTAGATAATTTAAAAAAAAAGGGAAAACTAAATCTATATAGTGTTATTGGTAAGTTTACAATATAGGGAAACCAATAGATATAATTAGCAAATTACTGTAACTATGACACGTTTGCGGGAGCCCAACTAGTTTAAGCGTTCGCTGAACTATCCTGATAAATTCCAGAGATTTCGGGGGTCTGAATTCACTTAGTTCGTTTAGTGAACTCGCGTCGTGTCTACAGGAACTCTGTGGGAATTCCTCGTTCATAGTTTAAGCGGGTGCCCGAAAAAATGTGTCCTTAAATTTTCATTATTACTCAAGCTTTCCTTACTAAGTAAGTATGATTATGATATCGGATCATTTACAACCTAAAGATTTACCAACAGACATTAATAATGCTTTTATAGTTTTTAATCTTCCCAAGCATGGACCATGGTGATGTCTGCATGTTGACCTTTTTTTACATACGATTAGAAAGCTCTTGGCCTTCATCTCACCTGATGGTAAGTGACGATAAGGCCGAAGGTGGAAGCGAGCTTTGCCTGGACTCCTCAAAAACTGAGGAACCGGCTATCTCACCTCTGGCTAAAAAAAAGCTGAATTAGATGGTGGTAGCTAGCCAGGCAGGCTCAGAAGCCCTACCACCAACCAAACTGAGCAGAAAAATACCTGGTCCCATGGGAAATTGAACCCCGGACCACCCGATTAACACCCAATGGCCTCAACCATTAACACCCAATGGCCTCAACCACTAGACCCAGGCGGTGGTGATCAGATTGTGAAATTCACTTCTTTATGCTTTGGCCAACCATTTCATGAAATGGCCAGCCAACATTGACCATATCGGTTAAACGTCAACGTATCACGATTTATTTGGCCTAAGATTTGGCCATATCGTTAATGTAGGGTATTCAATTTCATGATATCCAAGGACCTTATTGCAGATATACTCCTCAATACTTACAAATTAAACAGCTTAATTTGATTCATCTTTAATTTCATGGCATTCTACCATATTTATGAGTTTAAATAGCATTTAAACCTTTATCCATCGCATATAACTCCCTACTTTGTCGTATAGTTTGTCGTAGACTATGACGACAAACTATAGGACAGAGAAGGGATATTAGCGCCTTACTGACTCTGTACTCCTTACTCAATAACCCCGACACACCTAGCTACCTCAATACCCATTTTCAGTACTTATGTACCTCCTTTAATAAGACACCTAGTTCTACCTCTCATTGCCTCCTAATATTTGATTCGTCTTTAATTTAAGGGCATTCTACCATATTTATGCGTTTAAATAGCATTTAAATGACATAGTATACGACAAACTATATGACAGAGTAGGGATATCAGCGCCTTACTGACTCTGTACTCCTTACTCAATAACCCCGACACACCTAGCTACCTCAATACTGTTTATTCTTCCTTTTTTTTAACCGACTTCACAGAAAGGAGGAGGTTCTCGATTCAGTTGTATGTACTTTTTTGTTTTTCTCTGACATTTAGTACCCGTTTTGGAAAATTCTTTTTTTGTTGGACAAGGTATACATCCCGATTGGTCCAATTGTCACTAAAGTCAGGGTCTGATGATGAAGTCCTAGGAAAATCGAAGGAATTCCTTTGATTTTTCTAGGATTTCATCATCAAAAAGATTTTTCGAAGAATTATCGAATCGAACATGATTTATTACTTTTTTGTGTTTTTAAAGTCGGTTTTTATTTTTGATTAGTCTGTTCTTGTAACAAGTGAGAAACAGTCAAAGCAAACTCAGCTTTAAAAAAACACGCTTTTACCAAAAAGACTAAAAACCAAAAAGTTGAAAATATGCCAAAATATTGTATTGTCACCGGGAATACATATGTAGAAAAAATTTGAGCTCAATTGGAGCAATAGAAGTGGTCGAAAAATCGATTGCAAGATTTGATCGTGACAAAGAAACCAACAGACAGAGCAACTCAATAAAAAGCGTGTAAAAAATTAGATTAAACTCACACCGCCATATGCTTGAAACTTATGGAACTAATAGTCAGATAAATATTGAGGTCAATTTAAATCAAGACAAAAACTATTCTATCTTTTAAGTTGGACTAAATTACATACGTAAGTTAAATTTCATCAAAATCAGTTGTCATTTCGGATTTTATCCCGGACAAACGCCGTGACGCGTGATTTTTATAAATAGATTCACCGATAGATATATTACCGGTTGAATGTGGAATGACGTCAGTAAGGTTTCCGTAATACTAAGTCTATATTCTAGCCACAATTCTAGCAAACGCAAGGCTAAGAAAAATTGTGGTTTGAAAAAAAAACTAAATAAAATGAACAATATTTTTATTTCGTGGTCTGAAGAAGTAGGTATAGTCATAATTTTAAATATCTTTGTACGCCAGACCGATTTAAAATTTAAAAGCAATTTACATGTATTTTGATTCTTAAAGCAACTCGAGCTTGGAAGTTTGAAAGCGCTCCGCGAATTTCCCTCGGGAGGTAAGGCATAATTGTAATGTTTAGTAATTTATATGCGACGGATAAAGGTTATTGTTGAACATGGGAATAAACTACTTGTTGAACTTAACCTTATTTGCGAGTATATTATAAATCAGATATCAATGACCTTAGGCATGACCCAAGGGTAAGGCACTGGATGCAAGAATTAGTTTCATTCCATATTCAACATTAAATGACGAATTCCACAAGTTATACTACGACGTTGCATCCTCGAGATTTATATAACCAGGTAGGATGTTTAGAGTATTTTGAGAAATTTTTAATTATGAGAGAAAAAAAAGAAGGTTTGTCGTTAATTCGGTATAAGTTGACTTTTTTTATAATTTATAACAAAATCTAAATCAGAAAACTAAAGAGTTTTATTACGCATTATAGACTCTTGATAGAATCTTGATAAGAATTTCCAAGGCACAGAAAATCATCTAAATAATTTATAATAGTAAAGAGACTTCTAAGATGAGATAATATGGGTTTAAAAATCTTAGTGAAAATGTATGAAGCTGAAGCAAGTGCAAAGGGAAGAAATTAAAATTCATAAGTTATTTGCTTAAATTTAAATCTAAGATAATGTTTCGACGATTGATGCGTATAGTGACTAAAAAATAGACATCTTATAAATCGATGAACGCCATATAACAGAATTTAGACATCAGCTTAATAGCCATTCGAATGTCTTCCATTTTAAAAGGCAACTCTGAACAAATTCATTAAAAGGTTTGACATTGAGAATAAATCTATTCTAACCATCAGTTTTACGGATGGTAACACCGTTTGTTCTTAAAATTTAATTAAACACAAATTTTGCAAAAAACTTTTTCGTTTCACTGTTGTTTTTACATGAAAATCACAACTTTTTTTTTATTACAACAATTATTTGTCAATTAGTTTCACAATGTCCATTTCAAGTCCATTTCAGTACGGTGCGGTTACGCATTTCCCCCCGAGAAAAAAAAAGCAACCTTGGGACAAAAGAATGAGACAGCATATTCAATAGGGTGCAGAGCTAGGACTAAGGAAAGTTTGTTATATGGAAAAGGAATTTTATATAAAAAAGGATTATTAAGCAATCATTATAAATACATATATAAACGTTACCAACAACATCATCAAATAATACAAATAAATGATGGAGACCCGCCATCCTGATGCATATCTAAAAACGACTCGAAGTAAGAATTTACGGATCGAACACGAACCGAATACGTATGAGTGCGCAAGCGTCCATACAATCACTAGGGCGGCCAAACCGGATCAAAACCGAACACGAATCGAATACGTATAAGTGCGTATTCGGTTCGTGTTCGGTCTTGATCCGGGCGAATCACGATCTTACCCTAATTCACTATCGGCATGCATGACCCTAAATGTCGCTTAGAGCAGTGTGGAGCACTTCATGGAGCTTCTAACGATGCTCACATTAACGATCAATAATACGCGCATGTGTGGGTGATCCTTAAAAATCGCCTCTCATCGAGGTCCAACTCTACTAAAAGCAGCAGCTGCACCGTAAATGAACCGTTCTGCTCGACCAATCAGCAGGACTATTCCGGATGTCATGATTTTCAAATGATATCATGATGAAATCATAGTGCAAAACGAAAAATAAGATTTTCGGTCCGATTATTGATCATCCGTTCATTATATCATGATGACATCGTTGAAATTATGCCATAGTGATGATATCATTGGGGATCGGTAATTAATACGAAATGAAACATTTCATGACTTCTTTGTCTAAAAATTTATACCATGTCATACGATGAAAAATCCATAATAGGCCTGCCAGATTGCCACAATATCGCGCAATCAAACACTTAAAAGTCAATCCATGTACTGCGATTGTTCGAATGTAACATCAGCTTAGGTCGAGTTGCTATTTGATAGATGAATTAACCCTCCGGTGTGATATTGGCCATATTATACATAGGCAGGTAGGTCAACAAAGCAAAGTCGGAGCAATATTTTCCGGTCACCGCGTCGAAACCAATGAATTAGTTACCTCCTCAATTCCCAATACAGATGGAAATTATGATCAGGTGTTGAATGAGTCCTACACAGATCACATAAGCAAAATCTACTTACAACATTACAATAAATTAATCACAGTTCTGTTTACTTTAAAATTAGAATCTCTTCGAATTACTCCTCAAGATTCGCATGGAACGGGAGCCTCGATATAAGCAGACTTATGTTATCTTTTAGAAGATCCAATTTAAAATACTCGAAGGTATTAGAGACTGCGGCGTTTATATTTTAAAATCGTTTACATAATCTTATTGGTTTCGGATTGTATTTCCACAGAAATTGGAATGGGCGATGGAAACTCCTTTTCTGAAAAGTGTTTTGGAGATACTGCACGCGTTGGTAATATTATAATGATAGGAATTGACAGGTAGGGTGTGTTAATGACATCATTTTTAACCTTTAAGTATGGACGTCATTTTTTCATAACACTATCCTGGACGTGTAGTCGCACAGGCTCCTATATTAACTAGTGTTTTTTTAAACAAAATTATTTTAAATAGCTTGAATACTATATTTAACTTAAGGTATGGTTTAGTTATAATAAAAATACGTGAATATATAAGCCACTTTTTTATAATAATTCTAGAAACATTCAAAATTAAAATATAATGGCACATTTTGGGTAATTTTAATTACAACTACGTTTTCAGCCGTAAAATTAACTAGAAATTATAAAAAAATAATATTTACCATTCTCCCTTTTATTTTTTTACTATTCCAACATAAATAAGCCAAAGTTTACAAGAAAATCTAAAAAGAGAACAAAGTTGCTTACAAATATTTTTATAACACAACTATGGACGTGTAGCCTGACAGGCACCAAAAGATTTTTAGATAAGTATTACTCACGTATTTTTCATTGAATGACGTAATTTCCTCCTTCGCTGGTCGTTTTGATACAAAAACTGAAGCTACTGAGCTACTCAAGTGTGGGGAGCGGGGGGAAGTACACAAAACTTAGAAACTAACATTCACCCGGAGCCTGTGAGGCTACACGTCCATACTTAAAGGTTAAAGAGCGTAGTAAGTCCCACCCTATATTAGTGGATATAATAATAGATATAATATGGTATGCCAACAAAACCACCAACAGTAATACCGGGTATAAGTGACGGTGTCCCATTTCTTTTAACAGTGAGTTCAGACCAATGTTAATATTTGTTTACCGATGTTTATTTTTCCGGAAAAGCTTTTAAAGCGAAAAAACGGAGTTTTCATTTTTAATTTTTATTCATGTTACGCAAGGTATGGCGCGCCGGCATCATTTTGTTCCGCTCACACCGGTGCTTTGACGTTCGATGACCAAGCAGCTGATTCAGCACGCAGTATGATGGAAATGTTATACGATTTACATTGCAAAGTTTATTTTTTGTGTATTCGTTGTGGTTTTTTGACAGAATATGTGTGTGAAGTCGACCAACCCGCACTTGGCCAGCGTGGTCGACTAAGGCCTAATCGCCCTAGTTTAGGGTAGGCTCGAGCCCCTCGGTGGGGACGTATATGAGCTGTTGATGATGATGATGATGAAGATTTGTTAACGTTAACTTAGTTATATTACACCAGAACATTTTGAAAAATGTTTGTTTCAACCTTTGAATTTCTTCACAGATGTATGCAGGTCACCTCACGATGTTTTCCTTCGCCGTACGAGCGTCGGCAAATGTACACATGGAATTCGAAAAACGAAAAACACATTGCTACATAGCTGGATCGAACCACGGTCCTCCAGTTAGGCCTGTGCCGAGTACTCAGCGCTACCGACGCTCAGCTCAGATGAACATTCAATTAAGGTGCAAGGTGTGTTGAACGTCAAATAGCAACGAAGCAAATAAAGAAAGAAGCAGTACCTTCAAATCTCAGAGCGTTGTAATAAAACAAAGCGTATCTTGGGAGCTACTGGCGCTGAGTAAATGGTAATGAGCCAGTGCGCCTCTATCTTCGCTCGTAAAGCCTAAACAGCACGGTTTAGTGCCTGTTTCTTTTATCGCGAATATTCACTGAATCCACAATATCTGAGCAAGGACCGCTCTGAAGGCTGAGCACGAATGTATGATAACGCACGCCTTTGAATAAGCCGCCAGTCTGCGGAAATGTGAACGCCGTATCCAAATCGGTTTAATTTCTTTTTATTCTTTTGCCTTTATTCTATACTTTGCGATTGGGGAACGGTATTCGAATCTTTTAAGTACCCAATAACCAGACTACTCATATTATAATAAGTCAGTGTTATGTTACGCAAATGTGCACAAATAATTTAACCAAATTGTGAATTATAATTTAACCGAAGATCCATGTGCTATGCGTCGATGGCGTAGCTAGTGCGTAAGGACGTCGCCTTCCAATTGGGAGGTAGTGGTTCGAAACCCGCCACCTACCAATGTGTTTTCAATGTTGAATTTGTACGTACGATTATTCGACGCTTTTACGGTGAAGACAAACATCGTGAGGAAACCTGCACACACCTCTTAAGGAAAAATTTCTTTACAGGCTGTGTGTGAAGTCGACCGACCCGCACTTGACCAGTGTGGTTGACTAAGGAATAATCGCCCTAGTATAGGGTAGGCTCGAGCCTCTCACTTAGGATGTATATGACCTGTTGATGATGATGATGTGCTATGCGGAGGTCACCAAAACTTCATGTGGTTCTTGCAAAATTCGAAAATTTGCATATATACTGATACCTACTAATAATAATAATAATGTCCTTCTAACCGTTATTCGGTCACGGCGGCCAATCTCTACAGAGACTAGCTATCTGCGCAGGAGATATTATAGTGCACAAGTGACTGCGCAAACGCAAGTGCACTCTCTGTTCCTACACTCGCCTAGTCCGATATATGGGACGGTTAGCCGACACGATCGGGGCGAGATCTGGCGTAGGACCCACTGTTTAACGTGCCTTTCGAAGCACGGAGGAGCTTGAGAGGTTTCTTATTTTGATCACCCATCCTAGGACTGACCACAGCGAACGTTGCTTAACCTTAGCAATCATTCGCTGAGCGCACGCGCCAATGCGCCACCAAGCTCCTCAATACCTACTAATATTATAAAGCTGACGAGTTAGATTGTTTAATTCAACGCGGTAATCTCAGGAACCACTGCTGCACAGGTTCGAATTAGAAAATTCTTTAGTGTTAGATTACCCATTTATTGAAGAAGGCTTTAATATCTCACGCTACGACCAAGTTGAATTTCATGCAATCAAAGCTACGGGCGCAGGTATTTTTTTATACGGAGTAAGTGTTAATGGAGTGGATTAGACGGTGATACCATCGCGAAAGGCTCAGAGCGAAGTCTTTCTCTCCTAAAAATCTTCTACTTTACATCTACTTAGGATGATTCGTTATAAAAAGAGTAATTTTTGCCAAGGTGAAACTGTTAACGGTACCGTTCCGGAGGTGACAGAGTACACCCGTGTCCACTCCTGTACGGTGCGCCTGAATTTTGGTATAGCAATCTGCGCTAAAATTCTCCTTTGATTTCGCTGTATTTTCGTTGGTTTTTCATTTTCGTTTTTCGTTGTTTACTTAGAATATAGTGCTCGTTTCGGGCTATTTTGTGGTTTTCCTTTTGTATTTTTAGATATATATTTGGTATTTTTAGTTAGGGTTTTTGTTGTTTTTTTTCGTTCCCTGAAAGCCGAAATAGCAATCTTGCTATTTTTTCGGTTTTCACTTAATAACTTTATAGTTATTACGTTTTTTCTGTTTTTCTTTTTCTTTAAAAATATTAGCTTGTAAGGCCTTTTGTTTAGTTAGGGTGGCATTAGGCCAGATTTTTGTTATATATTTTTAATTTTGCTTGTTTAGTTTTCAAATCTCGCGTAACTGCGTAATTTTTGTGTTTCACTTTTTAGTTTTTGTTTTTTCCATTTTTCCTGAGATCTATAATTTGTAGGACTTTCGGGTCTCTTGCAGCTTATAGATCTCCCCTAGGCGCGTCTTTTGACACTACTTGCAAAGTCCTAGTAACTCTGCAAGTGGGTCAAATTTCGTACTCGGTAATTTTTGGGCTGAAAATTGGGCTTCCCTATATCACCTCGGTGCTGTAGGTGGCACTCTTTTGGGCCCAAGAATCCACACTTAGAGTAGGTTTTTCCGTGTTTTTGTTTTTTAATTGTTATTTTTTGGGTATTTTTAGGTGTACATGTAGGTTTAGGTTAACGTAAGTTTAATATTTCTTGTTGTGTTTTTCAAAATTTTATCACGACGATCGCGTCATTTGTCTTTGTAATCGTATCAAAGAAAAGTCGTCGAGATAAAATTTTGTAAGTAAGGTTAGGTTAGGTTTTGTCCTTTTTTCTCCCGTTTTTGTTTGTTGTTTGTGGCGAAGGTGGTTTTAAGGCTGTTTTCGCCAACAAGCTCCCTGCTGGGCTGGGCCCACAACTGGGATATGTCCGAATCGGACATTATGTCCGAGACGGACGGTGCCAATGAGGGGGGGCCCGTTAGGGCCGTCACTCACAAACTCCCGGCGGAACCCGCAAGGGCGAAGAGCCGCTCGCCGATTGACGGTGCGGACAAGGGAATGACTGGGGTAGTATCTCCAGTGCTCTCGCTCAAGAGCGTCGGCGGGGCTGCACCCCGTCGAAGCTGTAATGAGACTCTTCCCGTGTATAGGGGAATCGTCAAGGATGGGGTGCAGGCGGATCTCCCGCCGCTCCCAAAAAAGATTGCGAAGAAGCGGCCGGTATTAAGTCGCTTCTTCAAGGACCCCCTTGCCACGGACCTCGAAACCGAGGCGGAGGAGGTAACGGCGCCGTATGCCCCGAAAGTCCCCCGAACACGAAAGGGCAGGGGAGGCCTGTCGCACGGCGTTGGGCTCTCGCAAGCTAGGCGGGAGCTACAACAGCCTGGTGAGGACACCGACTCGGAGTCGGAGTCTGAGATGGAGCTGGTGGAGGTAGCGGCCTCCTCCAAAAAGAGCAAGGGGAAGCGCTCCCCTGAGCCCACTACCGAGCTGCTATGCGGCAGAGCGGAGGCGAGCGCAAAGGCATTGACGGAGGTTACACGCAAATCCCGGAATCTTAAGGGGACTTGCGTGAAACAGATAACGGAAGCCTCCGACTCTCTAGTGGAGATAGTACGCACATTGGCGACAAGGAATACCTCGGAGGAGGTACGTCGGCTTAAAGCCGACAACAAACGCCTCCGGGGTCAACTTGACGGTATCATGGGGGAACTGAAGGCCCTTCGTCGGGCCTTCTCTGAACGGGGGGCGGAATGCCCGAGTGGCCGTAATGTCGCGACCCCTCACTCCGAAATTGTGATGACTGTCGAGTCGGAGGCTGTTGCCTCCGATGACGAAATAGAGGAGGAATTGCCGAAGGTGCAGCTCCCGACGGCTCAACCGACTGTGACCGCCTCCGCTGAAGTACTCTCCAGAGCAGAGTTTTTGGAGAGCATGGAGTTCCTCCAGCGGGAGTTATTAGCCCAGGTGGGCTTTATGGTTTCGGCCCGCCTCGAGGGCCTTGAAGTGGACGGGCGCCTAATGCCGGCTCAGACTCGTAGACCGCTGCTTGCGTCGGACCGTGTGGTTCAGCCGCAGCCGCAGGCCTCGCAGCCCCAACAGCAGCAGCCAGTGAGTTCCATGGTGGTCAACACCACCCTTGCCCCGCCGGCTAATATGCCAAAAGCGGCAAGAGTGGTCAAAAGGAGGGCTGCGCTCACAACACCTGCGGCGGTCCCCTCCTCGTCGGGGGTCACGGCACCAGCCGAGGACTCTTGGACCATGGTCGTGCGGCGCGGCCGCAAGAAGCAGACAGCAGGTGAAGTGGCGCCCAAGAGGGCTCCCGAGGCGCAAAAGGCGCCAAAGTTACCGAAAGCACCACGTTCCCTGGCGGTGGTTGTGGCGCTCAAGCCAGAAGCGGTGGCAAAAGGCCTCACCTATGGTGAGGCCATCGCCAAGGCCAAGGCTTCTGTAAGCCTTAGCGCATTGGGAATTGGGCCCGCCAAATTTCGGACGGGAATTACCGGAGCTCGAATTATCGAGCTCCCTAAAGAAACATCCCCGTCTCAGGCGGACTCACTGGCTGAGAAACTAGGGGAGGCCCTGGGGGACGCGGCGAAGGTGTCGCGTCCCGTAAAGATAGCGGACATCCGGGTCATCGGGATCGACGATTCGGTGTCCGCTGAAGAGCTGTGCCAGGTTCTGGCACAGGCCGGTGGTTGCCCGGTCCACCACATAAAGGTGGGCCGCGTGCATACGGGGGTGAGGGGTGTCGGGGCGGCCTTCGCCTCGGTGCCTGTGGAGGCGGCGAGACGCCTGGCTGATACTGGTCGACTCGAAGTTGGATGGAGTTCTGCCTCCATCCAACTTCTGGAGCAAAAGCCCATGCGGTGTTTCCGCTGCATGGGCATGGGGCACCCTATACAGCGGTGCCCCTCTGCCAAGGACCGCAGCGGATTGTGTTTCCGCTGCGGATCCGAAGGGCATAAGGCGGTAGACTGCATGGCGGCACTAAATTGCGCCGTTTGTACAGACGCCAAAAGGCCGGCCAGCCATCGCATGGGGGGTATGAACTGCAACCCCCCGCCGATAAGGGGGCGTTTGGCCCCGGTAAAGGTGATCGTAGCCCCCCGGAGCCCGGTAACATTGGCACCGCAGTCAGCACCAGCCGCCGCAGTGGCCCAAGAGGAGCCCATGGAGACCACCAATGCCTAGTGGTCCCATAAAGCTCCTCCAGGCGAATATTAACCACTGCGCCGCGGCACAGGACCTCTTGTGTCAGACCGCGGTGCAGTGGGGTGTGGGGTTGGCGATTGTGTCGGAGCCGTATTACGTTCCGCCGCAGTCGCCCAACTGGCTGGTGGCGGCGGACGGTACCGCCGCCTTAATGCGGGTGGCGCGTGGCACAGCCCCCTCTCTCATTTTAAGAGAGAGAGGTACTGGCTACGTGGCCGCCATGTGGGGGGGAATGTTGGTCGTATCGACCTACTTCTCCCCCAATCGCAGCCGGGCGGACTTCGCCGTCTTCCTGGCTGCGTTGGAAGGGGTCGTCCGGAGGACGGCCCCGGTACCGGTGCTGATCGCGGGGGACCTCAACGCGTGGTCTACAGCGTGGGGGTCCTGCAGAACCAGTCCGAGGGGTGGAGATTTGGAGTCCTGGGTTCTGTCCCTGGGGCTCCAGATCTTGAATAGGGGCTCCACCCCTACCTGCGTCCGGGTGCAAGGCACGTCCATAGTGGACGTGACCTTCGCTACCCCCTCACTAGCCCGTCGAATTAACGACTGGCGTGTAGAGGAAGAAGTGGAGACCCTGTCGGACCATCTATATGTCCGATATGAGGTCTCCGCGGCATCCCAAGGAGCCCTGAGCCGCAGGGGCTCTGCGGTGAGCGCCTTTCCAAGGTGGGCGCTCACCAAGCTCCGCCCGGATGTGGCGGAGGAGGCAGCGATGGTGCGGGCGTGGGCAGAAGTACCGCCCCACCTTGCCGGGGATGTCGACGGCATGGTGGAGCTCTTCGCAGACGATATGAAGGTCGTCTGCCAAGCCGCCATGCCAAGGGCGCAGGCCTGCCCCGAAAGGGGGCAGGTATACTGGTGGACGCAGGAGATTGCGGACTTGCGGACCACCAGTATGAGGGCCAGGCGCGCCTACGTGCGCTGTCGTAGGCGTGCCAGAACTACACCTGACGAGGAAGCTGAACTTCGTCGGGTGTATGCGGCAGCCAAGAAGGCCCTGCGGAACGAAATCTGCAGGGCCAAGGAGGAGTCCAGGGAGCAGTTTATACGGCTCCTGGACGACGATCCGTGGGGGCGTCCATACCGGTTGGTGAGGGGGAAATTTAAAGCTTCCGCTCCCTCTACCTCCGCTATGGACAGCGGGCTGCTGGACCGGGTGCTGAGGACTCTGTTCCCCGATCCCGGTCCGTTCCAGCCCCCCAGAATGGTCCCCCCGGATGCTCCTCCGGAGGAAGTGGCTGTCGCTATCCCTCCCGTGTCGAACGTGGAATTTGACACGGTGAGGGAACGGCTCCGGCGCAAAAAGAAGGCGCCGGGACCGGACGGTGTCCCAAGCAGGGTTCTGGCCCTCGCCCTGGGACACCTCGAGGAGCGGTTCCGAGGGGTGCTTGACCTATGCATCGCCTCGGGCCGCTTCCCCAGTCGATGGAAAGTGGGTAGGCTCTGCCTGTTAAGGAAGGAGAGCCGCCCCGCAGATTCCCCGACTGGGTATCGGCCGGTGGTGCTGCTCGACGAGGCCGGGAAGTTTTTCGAGAAGATTCTCGCTTCCCGCATCGTCGAGCACCTAGAGGACCGGGGGCCGGATTTGGCTAACAACCAGTTCGGCTTCCGCACCGGCCGGTCCACGATGGATGCGGTGGCCCTCCTTAAGGGGTGGACGGAGGAGGCCACAGCTCGTGGGGAGACTGTTGTTGCGGTGTCTCTTGACATCCGCAATGCTTTCAACAGCCTGCCCCACGAGTGCATAAAGGAGGCACTCCGCTTCCACCGGGTGCCTCCGTACCTCCGCGCCCTCGTGGAGGACTATCTACAAGGCAGGTCCATCCTCTACGAGGGGCCGGACGGGTGCGTCCATACGTGGGCAATGGCGGCAGGTGTGCCCCAGGGTTCCGTACTAGGTCCTCTACTATGGAACCTGGGGTACAACTGGGTCCTGCGAGGCGACCTCCTTCCACGAATGGAGGTCGTCTGCTTCGCCGACGACACGCTTGTCGCGGCGAGAGCAAAAACGGGGGAGGAGGCGGCCCACCTTGTGTCGGTCGGCGCATCACTCGTCGTTCGACGCATCCGCCTCCTAGGCCTGGACGTCGCCCTTGATAAAACGAGGGCCATGATGTTCCACGCCTCTCGTCGCAGGATCCCACCGGGGCTCCGAGTCCGAGTGGAGGGGGTCCGCATACCGGTCGAGGCACACCTTAAGTACCTCGGCCTGGTTTTGGATCCCCGATGGAGCTTTGAGGAGCACTTCAAGCTCCTCACTCCACGGCTATGTGCCGCCGCAGCCGCACTCGGACGGGTCCTCCCTAATGTAGGAGGACCAGGATCGGCGTGCCGTCGACTGTATCACGGGGTGATACGGTCGATGGCACTCTACGGAGCCCCGGTATGGGCGGAGTGCCTATCCCCCCGAACGATGGCCCTCTTGCGACGGCCGCAGAGGGTCATAGCAACCCGGGCCGTGCGAGCTTATCGCACGGTCAGCCACGGCGCAGCCTGCGTTCTTGCGGGCCAAACGCCGTGGGATGTCGATGCACGCGTACATGCAGAGGTGTATCGACATCGGGTTGCCGTTAGAGAACGGGGGGGACGATCCGCTCCCGAGGAAGTGGAGCGGGTTCGTACCCAAGCGCAGAGGGAGGCTCTGCGTCAATGGGGTGAGGCACTCGCCTTCCCAGCTGCTGGCCACCGGACGATCGAAGCGATACGTCCGGTGTTGGAGGAGTGGGTAGGGCGCCGGCAGGGCAGTCTCTCGTTCCGCATGGTGCAGGTATTGACCGGACATGGCTGTTTCGGTCACTACTTGCACCGGGTCGCGCGTCGGGAGGAAACGCCGCAGTGTCATCACTGCGACGCTCCCGACGATACTGCCGAGCACACTCTGTTGGTGTGCCCGGCCTGGCGACGCCAGCACAGCGAACTCAACGCTGCGCTGGGAGGCGGAGACCTCTCGCTGCCGAGCATGGTCGTGGCCATGCTCCGCGGCGAGGCGGAATGGGGGGCTGTCGCCTCCTTCTGCGAGGACGTCATCTCGCAGAAGGAGGCCGCGGAGAGGGAGCGGGAGAATGATCCTCAAGCCGCTCCCATCCGCCGCAGACGGACAGGCAGGCGAAGGCGGGCATTCGCGCAAGCAATGCCCGTCTAATGACCCTGCCGTGGGGGCCTGCGTGCACGGTTGGCCCCGTGTACGCCGCCGTAAGGCTCTCCGTCTGGGGATTGCCCTGGTGTTCTCGGGCAATCCCCCCTTGGCGATAGCCCGACCAGCTAGGTCGGGCTAGCCCGGACGCGTTGGTAGTGGTAGTCGCAGTGTGGACCCTACCACGCGCGTCCAAAAGGGCAGGAAGAACACCGAGGGGTTTAGTGGGTAGGCCTGGCACTCTGCCGGGAGAGCCCCACACACGCTCGTCGTCTAGCCAACGGCGAGTACGGTGCGGACACGCATTCCACTCGAAAAAAAAAAAAAAAAAAAAAAAAAAGGTGAAACTGTTAACTCTCTATATTGAATTTTACGACATCCACGGGAAGAAATTCATCATCGAAAGTATTTTCAATCCACCATCACATAGAAAAGCGGCTATCGTCACTCGATAACTATTGAAGCATGACACATTCATCTGGATGTGAATTACCAGAGGAAGACTCTATACTGGGGGGCTGATTCTCGCACAATTCGTAAAATGTTTGAATTCAAGCGGTAATCAGGTGGGTTATTGTCTAAGAAAAAATCTATTGCGATCGCTTACAATTTGACAGTCGCAGACCATCCATTACTCCTTTATAAATTTTTTTTACAAAAATAGAACCGACTTCAAAAACACTGAAAACTTAAAAATAATCTTCTTCTATATTGAAGTCGGCGCCAAACGATAATCTCCTAGAAAGTGTTAAAATTTGTCACCGATTTCAATATAGAAGAAGATTATTTCCAAGTTTTCAGTGTTTTTGAAGTCGGTTCTATTTTTTGTAAAAAAAAATATTTTTTACTTTTTAGTGAATAAAATCTTTTTAGTGAAAGAAACCCTAATTCTGTGTTCTAGTTAGTGAAGTGTGAAGAGTTAGTTTTGTGACTTGACATCATATGTTACAATGGTATCCTTGTAGGGGTTGTAGAATTGTAAGGCTTAGAGGAACCATATGTACCTACTATAGACGACTAAAGCCACTTACCGTCAGGTGGGCAGATTGCTTGTTGCCAATTTAGTTCAATAAAAAACAATTCTATCTAACATCCACTAAGAAAATATTTTGTGAAATAATTATTCTCCTAATTAGATTGGTTTGTACAACTATTGTATAAGCTTGTATGAGCGACGGCGTCTGTGGACTCGGCAATTGCCTTCCAATCGGGAGGTCCGGGGTTTGAGACCGCCATGTACCAATGTGGTTTTCGTTTTCGAATTTAATAATTATGTACATTTGTCCGAAACTCCTACAGTAAAGGAAAACATCGTGAGGCAACCTTCATACATCTGCGAAGAAATGCATGTGAAGTCGACCAATTCTAATTAATCCAAATTAATTTGTATGTAAGCTGTGTACCTATAGCCTAAATAAATAAATAAAATTAAAAATTCGCACTAGGTCAGCGTGGTTGACTAAGGCCTTAACAAACACGGGGTGCGATGTCAGACACCTCCACGTGGTGCACCCTGGGCAACCCGGCAGATTCTCTGCCGCGGGCTAATAGTCTGACGAGAGGACCCCTATGGAGGGGGGGCGTGGGATGGCTGGGCTTAGCCCGGCGGGTCACTTCTTGTGGTCACCCGCTTAATGCGGGGAAGGGCGAAGTCCCCTCTTCTTATGTTAAGAAGAGGTGTGACTCTCTCTGGAAGCCGATTCTGGCGGCTACTTCTTGTAGTAGCGAGGTCGATGCGAGTTTCTCGCCGTGGCGCTCCGCGCCCGTTGGGGATTTCCCCGAGCTTCGGCTCACCCGCGCGGCGGTGGATCCAGTGGGATTTACCGTCGGGCAACCCGTTACCCGCACTGAGCGGGCCGGGGGCCCGGCGCACTGAGCGTCGGACCGCGTGGAAGACAACCACAATAAAAAACCAATTTCGGGGTGTAGAGCGGCGCAATTCTGTGCCGCTCCACAAAGTAGCAGAGTCAAATGGGGAGTCCGGCAACGGACGTGTCACAGGCAGGGGGTCAGCGGGAATAAGGCCTGGCTGTTGTCCCATTCCCCCTGTCTTGTGACGGACGGAGAGCTGCTGGGGGGGTTTTTAGTGGGTAGGCCCGGGCCGTGTACGGTCTGGGGAGTCCCACATATCCTCGTGGTTTGGCTCGACCACGAGGAATGCGTCAATGCATTTTCCCCCTCCCAAAAAAAAAAAAAAGAGGCCTTAACAAACACCCTATTATAGGGTAGGCTCGAGCCCCTCGGTGGGGATATAAGAGTGGTTATGATGATGATGTAAAACTATAATATTTATTATATTACAGTCATCATTTTCCATAGGTAAGATAATGTAGAGCGTTACCTACGGATCCTGAGGTATCGTATATCTTTCGTCGTGTAGCCTTCGTGTGTTATTTATATAACTGGGTAATACCGAGGTAAGGACTTACAAAGCAATAAATAAGTCATTGAGCTATAACGCGGCTGTATAAATTTATGAGCCCCGGACACTTGGTGGGAGTTTTTGGCGTAGCAACGAAGGTGATAGCTTTTTCGATGTATCCAAGGTTGAATAGGAATATTATTTTAGAATATATAAAGTTATCGCAAATAAGTAGTCCTATTAATCCCAGACAAGTAATTTAGTGTTCTTGCTTTATTTTTACGAGACTAATTGAATGCGTATTAAAAAGATTATAAGCAACAATCATCATCATCATCACAGCTTATAAATACGTCCCGACCGAGGGGCACAAGCCTACTCTAACTAGTTAGGGCGATTAGGCTTTAGTCAAACCACGGTGGCCCAGTGCGGATTGGTTGACTTCACATACACCTTTGAATTACTTCGCAGGTGTATGTAAGCAGGTTTCCTCACGATGTTTTTCTTCACCGTAGGAGCGTCAGATAAATGTACATATGAAATTCGTGAAACGAAAAACACATTGGTACATGGCAAGATCGATCGCAGGCCTCCCGATTCTACTAGGGGCATAGTCCAGTGCCGGGGCCACAGCGCCACCGATGCTTATATTTCATTATAAACTATAGCTGCCCGGACAGACATCGTTCTGTCAAAAAATATTTGCTCTGTGATTTGTATGGGAAAAGAAGTGTTGTTTCTACTAATTACCTCGCAATTTTCGTGTTTTTTTTCTCTCCATAAGAACCTCACTTGTGAATTAAGGAAAATATGAAAAAAATTAGCCGAATCGCTCCACACGTTCTCGATTTTTGCGTCATGAGCCTACACTTTATTCAAGGAAGTGTTCCGAGTGCCAGCATTAGAACATTCTATACACAGTTACATGTAACATGAGATCCTTTTGACTTATTAAATTTTGAATCAAAATTAGATTTCTATCATTATGATACCACCACAACTTTCCTGCTTCTTGCACTACTTGACGTGGTCTAGCAACACATTTAGCGATCCATTTTAATTTATACACGGTTATTTTTTTATCACCCTGGAAAATTTAAGGGACGCTTTATGACATGGTATTAGAATGTTTTATATATGAATAAAAAAAATTACTCGCTTACTTAATTTTATATTATTTTTTTTAAAAATCCAAAAAATGCTGCCTTAGTTGAAAGCAGGATTTTTAGAGATTTTTTTTTATTTTTTTGTAATTTTTTTTTATTTTTTTATTTTATTTTTTTTATTTTTTATATAATAATGGATGTGTCCTGAAGCATCCCTGAAATTTTCCAGGGTGATAAAAAAATAACCGTGTATAGATCTCGTATGTCATGAGCCTACACTTTATTCAAGGAAGTGTTCCGGGTGCTAGCATTAGAACATTATATACACAGTTACATGTAACATGAGATCCTTTTGACTTATTAATTTTTGAATCATAATTAGATTTTTATCATTATGATACCACCACAACTCTTCCGCTTCTTGCACTACTTGACGTGGACTAAAGAAAACACTTCCTATTTAAGACATGTCGCGGATCAGTCACGAACTCGGTAGATGTTTTGCCATATGCCATATTGCACGTAACATCATAGTTACATAAAAAAAAATATTTTATTTAAATCAGTAGAATGAAAAATTCTAAATTGGACGTCAAGAAGACTCTGTACCAGGGTCGCCTGCTTGGGTACCCCCGTCTCGCCTATTTCTGCCGCAAAGCAGCAGTGCTTGCATTGCTGTGTTCCGGTTTGAAAGGAAAGATATTATAATAATAATGTCCTCCTAACCGATATTCGGTCACGGCGGCCAATCTCCACAGAGACTAGCCATCTGCGCAGGAGATATTATAGTGCACAAGTGACTGCGCAAACGCAAGTGCACTCTCTGTTCCTTCACTCGCCTAGTCCGATGGGACGGTTCACCGACACGACCGGGGCGAGCTCAGGCGCAGGACCCACTGTTTAACGTGTCTTCCGAAGCACTTGGAGCTTGAGATGTTTCTTATTTTGGTCACCCATCTTAGGACTGACCACAGCGAACGTTGCGTAGCGCACGCGCCAATGCGCCACCAAGCTCAAGGAAAGATATGGCAGTAAAATTACTGGGTACCGTGACTTTACATCTGATGTCACAAGTTGGCAGCGTACACTGGGGTTCTTGTGGGAGTTGCAGTTTTCCTGCGAGTCTCACAAGAGCCACATGTATTATAAGTGACTGTTACCACTTACCATCAGGTGGGCAGTTTGCTTGTTAGTCAACTTAGTCGTATATAAAAAAACGCTTACACCATCGGTCGTCGGCTTTGCGACCATCGGTCGTCGGCTTTGCGACAGACACCTTTAACTTGCTAATGCGGTGAGCTATGTTGGTGATCATAATATTTTTTCGCATTCACTAAAAAGACAATCCTAACATAGCCCGTTCCATAACACGCTTAGCGACCTTCAGCTGATTCAGATAGACTAGCCCCATTGCTGGTGTACATGTCTCGGCACCTTAATAGCCTGACTATACCTACCGAGTAGATTGGCGAGACAGTAAAATGTCACTCGGCCGAGACAGCTTAGTGTGGCCGAGTGAGTGTTTACACGTTTTTTGAAAAAGAGGCGAGACAGTCAGTTTTATAAAAAAAATCATGGACGAAATTTTCTACATAGGTAGCGTGTGCACACCAAGTGAGGCGCGTTTCGAACCTACGCTCGAGCGCACTCCGAGCGCGCTCTGACAACAACCAAGCCGTTCAAAACCTCCGAGTAAAAATCACTCTGCCACACGGTTAGCACATTCCATGGCTGTTCAGAAGCTTCGAGTGATGCAACCAAACAACCAACTCGAGCGTAGGGTGAAAAACACTCTGACAGATTTTATGTCAATGTCGATGTCAAAAATACGCTAAATTTTTTTTTTTAAATAACACTACTTTGAACTCTTTTAAGCCCAATACAAGAGAAGTATAGTGATTTCTGTGTTGTAATTTTTTTAAGCAAAAAAAATGGATATTCACTGTCAATTTCATAGTCATCATTTCAGCCAAGAGACGCCCACTACTGGACATATGCCTCCCCCAGGGATCTCCAAACTGATCGGTCCTGCGCCTCCCGCATCCAGCGGCTTCCCGCGACCTTCACCAGATCGTCGGTCCACCTTGTGGGGGGCCTACCAACGCTGCGTCTCCCGGTACGTGGCCGCCACTCAAGGACCTTTCCGCCCCAACGGCCGTCAGTCCTGCGAGCTATGTGTCCTGCCCACTGCCACTTAAGGTTTGCAATTATTTGGGCTATGTCGGCGCCTCTAGTCCTTCTACGGATCTCTTCATTTCTGATGCGATCGCGTAGAGAAACCCCGAGCATAGCCCTCTCCATTGCCCTTTGAGTGACATTGAGCCTTCTGATGAGACCCATTGTAAACGGCCACGTCTCAGTTCCGTACGTCATCACTGGCAACACGCACGAATTGAAGACTTTCGTCTTAAGACACTGCGGTAGATTGGCCGAGAATATGCTGCGTAGCTTCCCGAACGCTGCCCAGCTGAGTTGGATTCGTCGATTTACCTCTTTCTGGAAGTTGGACTTACCGAGCTGGACTATTTGTCCCAGGTAAACATATTCGTCAACAACATCCAGTGTAGAGCCGCCAACCTTCACAGGAGTGGGTACTACATGGGAATTCACCATAATTTTGGTCTTGTCCATGTTCATTTTAAGACCCACTTTTTGGGAAACTCTACAGAGGTCTTCGAGCATTGCGCCTAGATCTTCCACGGTCTCAGCCATGACCACGATATCATCGGCAAAGAGAAGGTGAGTCATGTACTCGCCGTTTATGTTGATGCCGAGTCCTCTCCAGTCCAAAAGCTTAAATACATCCTCCAGCGCAGCTGTGAACAGCTTCGGCGATATAACGTCACCCTGTCTCACACCTCGCTGAAGTCGTATTGGTTTCGAGTTCTGGTCCTGAAGGCGGACTGACATATTGGCGTTTTCGTACAATGACTTCAACACTTGGATGTACCGGTAGTCTATTTGGCACCTCTGGAGTGACCGAAGCACGGCCCAGGTCTCGACAGAATCGAAGGCTTTCTCATAGTCCACAAACGCGAAGCATAGTGGCAGATTATACTCCTTTGTCTTCTGTATAACCTGCCGCAGCGTATGAATGTGGTCTATGGTACTATAGCCTTTGCGGAATCCGGCTTGTTCGTGAGGCTGGAAGTCATCAAACCTGCGCGCGAGACGATTCGTGATGACTCTCGAGAACAGCTTGTAAACATGACTCAGGAGCGTGATGAGTCTGTAGTTCTTCAACTGGGCCCTGTCGCCCTTTTTGAAGAAAAGTGCCACCACACCCCTGTGCCATGCTTTAGGCGTATTGCCCTCGAGTATGATGGAGTTAAATAGCCTCTGCAGCGCTTACCGGACTGGTAGTCCACCCGCTTTCATAGTAAGGATTAGTAATCTTTTGCCCTTTGCTTGACTTTGATCGGCAAGATACAAATTAATAAAAAGATAGCAACCGACCCTTTCTGAACCTCGGAGTGAGTTTGAAAAACACTCTCGGTTGCATTACTCTGATCATCGGATCGCGACTCTGGCGAGTGTGTGTGTGATCCACCGAGCGAGTGAGCGAGACAGTGCGGGGAAAAGGGGGATGGTTACTTGGCCTATTAAATAGAAAGGGGTCCGAGTGATTGTCCGGGTGCTAGGTCGAATACTCGGCCGAAAACTCAGCTATTACAAATACAGAGCGCTCGGCCGAAGACACTGCCTCGCTACTCTACTCGGTAGGTGTAATCGGGCTTCAAGTCATATGGGATAATCATAATGATAACATTTCAGAAATGATTTTATGTGCTCACTCACTCACTATATATTTAGTTCTACAATGAACGTCCCCGAGCTAGAGTACCTTGAGTTTAAGATGAAAATGCAAACTAAATTCAAAATAAACACTGAACTAAATTAAATATAAAACTAATTCATGCAATAGGTTTAATAATATAGAGTTTTTAGGCTTTGTAGTATGGCCATTAGCAAATATCTACCTACACTGACAAATCATTTCCCTGTCTTTTTACTTTAACCTACATATAAAATCAAGGGGATGTTCTACCCCATTCATTCATATAGATATATATGTACAAATGAGATCAGTGTAGAATAGATAGACTGAAAGGATAACGGGGAGGGCTGCGAATGTCCATTTTGTCCAAAGCCCTTATAATATGAGCGCCCGAGGCGAGGACGGGGCCATTCCCTTGTCCACCGGAGAGCGTGAAAATGTGTTTAAGTGTCAGACATAACTAGATTTTTAAAATTCAGTCCAATATAGCCAAATGCGGTGTAATTTATTTTTATTTTGCAATCAACTTATTACTCACATTAAATTTCTAATGAATTTAATTTGTGACATTGTGACAATACACACCAACAAGTATTGTTTTTCTTAAAGTAATTAAGTAGTTTTTTTTCATTGTACTCTCTCCAACGCACATTAATTATGATATGTATTGATTAATATTAAATTAGCTTTTTTATAAATTATAATGTTCATTATCTATATAAATAAAAATCAATGTATTACTAGGTTTGTTTGTCCTCTATGCGTTCCGAAACCATTCATCACATTGTAATGAAACTTTGGTAGGGTGTTATGGGGACACCCGTGAGGGTTCCTAGCAAAAAAAAGCATTTACGTGGCATTGCAACGCATGCCGGGTACAGCTAGTAATTTATAAAAAAGCTAATTAAATGTAACTGTATGGGTTGGGCCAAGTAAATGATGGTCCGAATAGACTCGAAAACAGTTTATTTTTGCAAAATAGGGGCACAGAAATTTACAATGAGGAGCGCGGTGTCACGGCGGAAGCGGTTAGCACGTAACTGATTTTTTGAATTCGCTGAGGTTCAAGTTCAAGCGCTCCCCCCGCGACCCCGCGCAGTTGCGCCATAAACAATAGGCAAAGACAACGGTTACACAAACACAGATAATATTATTAACTAACGAACGACACAGACATTAAAAAAATTAATATTTTTGCGTCGCCTACACACCCCACCCCAGTGCTGGCCTACCAGCACTCACCTTCCAATGGTACTGGGGCGACGCGCGCAACTGAACGCCTTAAGATATTCCCAGATTTAGTCTTAATGTCTATCATTCTAACGCGTCCATCTCTCCCGGGAAAAACCGAATGAACCACACCTTTCGGCCACATGTTCCTAGGGGAATCAGGATCCACAATGAGTACTAAGTCTCCTACTCGCAAAGGCCTTGACTCCTGATTCCACTTCTGCCTAGGTAGTAAAGTGGGCAAAACCTCTCTTACCCAACGTCGCCAAAATATGTCTGCCAGCCGCTGCGAAATGCGCCACTGCTTCCGAAGGCAGAGGTCGGAGTCGTCATATGCTCCGAGAGAAGGAAGATGAGAAGCGGTGCCGACAAGAAAATGATTAGGCGTAAGTGACTCCGCGCTCCCTGGCTCCGCAGACACGTGTGTTAGAGGACGGCTGTTCACCATCCCTTCCACCTCCGCTAATAAGGTGATAAGCACCTCCTCGCGGGGAGCCCGTTCCTTGAGCGTTACCTTCAGTGCAGTTTTAACACTGCGGATAAGGCGTTCCCATGCCCCACCCCAGTGAGGACTAGCAGGGGGTATAAATGACCAAGACGTCCCGTAATTTAACGACTCAGACTTCAATGAATCTACATCTAGGCCCTGAATAGATTTCTTTAATTCGGCATCAGCGCCTCTAAGGTTGGTGCCGTTATCCGAAAATATGTAATTTGGCCATCCACGCTTCACTGCCATACGACGCAACGCCATAATTAACGAGCTCGATGTAAGCGAAGGAACTACCTCTATGTGCACTGCCCTTACAGTCATACAGGTAAAAAGAACCCCGTATCTCTTTTCCCTATGTCTACCTATGGTAACTTCCATCGGACCGAAAAGGTCCACTCCGCAGAAGGTGAATGGGCGCTGACCATGAGCGACGCGAGCCTCAGGGAGGTCACCCATCCTAGGTACTGCCGGGGTAGCCTTCCTCAGCCTGCATAACATACAGCGCGAGGCTACAGTTTTTACAGTGGGACGAAGTCTAATGATCCAGTATCGCTGTTTCAACTCATTAACTACAGTTTCCTGACTACCGTGAGCGAATTTCCTATGGTAATGCATAATAATTAATTTTGCTAAATGATGATGCCCATCTAATATTATAGGACTTTTTATTTCAGACGAGACACCCCTAGCAGCATCAGCGCGACCACCAACGCGAAGAATACCGTACCGGTCTAGGAACGGCGACAAGGTAAGTAATCTACTCTTTTTGTCTACGCACCTATTATTAATTATTGCGCTCAACTCGGAAGCAAATGAATGTGACTGAGCTTGCCGTATCAACAAACGTTCCGCCTGTTCAAATGTATCACCATCTTGGACATGGGTAAGTCTTCTGCATTTATTAATAAAGCTAAGGACAACGCATGTAGTTTTAAGTAAACGCAGCCAACTAGAAAATCGTTCTATGTCAGGCACAGGTAAGTCCATTGCTTTAACCTCAATAGTTGAAACAATTTCTACTTTGCAGAAATCTGTTTCAGTTGGTGATATATCTGCTGGCCATGACCCCTCTTGTTCACTGAGAAATGGCGGGCCGCATAGCCACTCCCTCTCAAGAACAGAAAAATCATATGACTCCCGAGTCCCCACATCTGCGACATTACTATATGTAGGTACATAATACCATTCGTCCGCACGCGTCAGCTCGTCTATTTCGCCTAAACGATGAGCGACGAAAACTTTATAATTACGCGAGCTGTTGCGAATCCAGTGCAACACAGTCGTTGAGTCGCACCAAAAATACCTACTTTTAGCTTGTATTCGATGCTCTTTTGCAATTGTGTCAGCCAAACGTGCAGCGAGTAGGGCGGCCTGCAGCTCCAACCTGGGTACAGACACATGTCTGACGGGAGCGACTCGGCATTTTGCGGCAATAAATGCTACGCGCACACCACTGTCGGTTTCCCATCGCCAATATGCTACCGCGCACATCGCTTTAGTTGACGCATCGCTAAATACATGTAGCTGTAGGTTTCTATAACTCGGCGCATGTTGTTGCACCGGCGAGCCTACTGCTAATGATGCGGGTCCGGCGGAGTCGCTTGCTCGAGAATCGACCTTATTATAGTAGCGAGGAAGCCGCAATTGGCTTACACTAGCCATATGACTCAGCCACAAACACCACCTGTTGTGTAATTCGTCGTTCAGATTATCATCCCATTTGATATTACAGTTCCATGTCTCCTGTAATAAAAGCTTACCAATTAATGTAAATGGTACAAGAAAACCGTAAATATCAAAAATTGACATAACGACGCGTAATACCTCTCTTTTCGTAGGCCGTTGCGTACCATCAAGCAATTGTTTTGGGATGTTTTTGAAGGACAAATCGAATGCCAATGTATCGTCCATTGGTTCCCAAATTAAACCCAGCGTCCGTTCGCCCACGTTTTGCTGGTCGAATTTGAACCTTACGGCCGCTGGACCGAGAGATTCTTGAGGAATGCTATCCAATAGTGCTCGGTTGTTGCTATTCCAATTACAAATATGAAAACCTCCCTGTTGATGAATAAATATTATGTCTTTGACCAACTTTAATGCTACGTCTATGTTCGGTATGCTGTCAATGTAATCATCGACATAATGCTGATTACAAATTGCATCAACAGCTAACGGCATACCAGTTCCACACTGATGCGCGTTTTTATTTTTTATATATTGCGCAATAAATGGAGAGCAATTGGCACCAAAAATTAATGACGTCATAACATATGTTTTAACAGGGTCGTCCGCTGAATCCCTCCAAAGAAACCTAAGCGCGTCCTGGTCCTCTGGCCTAATTTTTATGCGCAAAAACATATCCTTTATGTCACCAGTTACGGCTATAGGATTCTCACGGAACCGCAACATAATGCCTAAAAGGGACACTAGCAGGTCAGGGCCTTTCAGCAAAAAATCGTTTAGGGAGACGCCCTCAGATTTTGCAGCGGCATCGAACACTAAACGCAGTTTCTTTTTATTTACGTTATCAACTCCAAAATGCGGTAAGTACCAAGTTTTTGGTGACACAGTGGAAACATCCTGAAGCTCTTTGGCGAAATCATTTTGTAATAAATGTTTAATACGATCGGTGTACCTAAGCGCGTAGCCACTATTTGCCCTCATTTTCCTCTCGACACCACACAGCCTAGACATTGCTTGTGGAAATGACCGAGGCATGACAGCTTCGTCACTACGCCACGGTAGTCCCACTACCCAGCGCCCGTTGACCAGGGTGGCCGTACGGTCCAGGTGTTCGACCGCGCAGACGTCGTTGGCGTTCTGTCTCGGCTTTCCACTTACACCCATCGCCTCAAGTGAGAAAAAACTACATACCTCATCATGGATTTCTTGCATCTTCTTGTGCCCATCGGTACAGCAGGAGACTAACAGTGACGAGTAAAGTACAGGAGCCAAGGGAGACTGGGGCAGCCTACCGTGAACACACCAACCGAGTAGTGTCCGAGTTGCGCATGGTTCATTTGGTTTTCCAACAACAATATCTAGAGGTAAGAGTAAATGATTATTATCTTGACCTATTAATATTTCAGGTTTACACTTTTCATAGGTAAAACAATGTTTCATTTTTTCTAAATGAGCATAATTATTACAGTTTATGGTTGATAAATCTTGACATGGCAAACTAAGTTCCTTAACACTTCTGGCAAAAATATTAAACATATTGCTACTACAGGTACTATTTTTACTAGACAACTTTATGTTTACAACTTCTGATTCGCATACAACATCATTGCTGTTCCAGGCGCCGCTCACGCGCAGCGTCTCTTTCTCGCCGGCCACGCCCAGCCTTGCGGCGAGAGGGGCGCTTATCAATGACACAGTCGAGCCATCGTCGAGCTATGCAGTCGTATTATACGCGCCCTTAGGGCCATATACTGTGACGGGAATAACTTTCAACAAAACTTTGTAACTACTTACCTGTAAATGAGTTACCGTCTCCTCCCGAGTGACTAACTCCGGTGGCTCGACTGTGCACTGATCATTGACGTTTACAGAATGATTATTATTGGCTTTAGGAACATCAAAATGCAACAAACGGTGGTGAGCTAGGCCGCATTCGTTTTTGTCGCACATAGGCGCGGTACACAAACTACAATCGTGACTATACAACAGACACTTAAAACATATGCCGTTACGCTTCACAAATGTCCACTTGTCCTTTCGCAACGATTTTTTGAACTTTTTACAGTTCGGCAACGAATGACACGACACACGACAAAATTTACATTTCTCGCTATCACTAGTAGCTTGCACTAACGCATTCTCTGATTGCAAATGCACTGTGTGTACGTTGCTATCACTCTCGTACTGCTTACGCCTGTACATCTCATAACGGAGGTTCAGCAAGTTAACAGAAGATGCCGATGTCTTCGCCGCTTCCTCGCTCAGGAACTGGGACAGTGATACAAGTTTCGACTGCGTATTATTCGTATTAGCAGAATAATAGTCTGTCCATCTCGACAACAGCACAGTGGGCAGTTTCGACAATATATTTTTTGTCAAGTTTATGTCATGCAGGTACTCACTGCGACCAAGTGCGCTTACAGCAGCAATATAATTCTTTATCTTCACGGAAAATATTACAATATTTTTATGGTACTCACTAGGCAGTGGTTGCAATTTTTGTATTTCCCGTTCTATGTGGCATATGATGACATCTGGATTACCAAATTGTAGCTGCAGTGTAGACATCACCTCTTCGGCTGACGAACAAGTTACCAGGAGCGCTGTGACGGCTTCCTTGGCTGCTCCATGGAGACATTTTCTCAAACGCCACAGATTCTCCTTGGGGCTGAAGTTGCAAACGGCTGTGGACTCGTCAAATGCCTGCTTGAACTGCAGCCATTCCATTGGGTCCCCGGAAAAAATGGGGAGGTCCTTCGGTGTACTTAACCGACTAAGCATAGTGGTGCTTGGCTGGCCAGCGGCCGTTGAAATGGCGAGATCCTTCAGCGCAGTCGCCAGTTGTTGAACTACCAGTTCCGGGCCGGGGACAGCCACACTGTTGGCAGGTTCCCGCGGCGGGCACAGGCTGGCCTTATTTTGTTCAGAATCGTTGACCACCTGCGCTTGTAGCTCATGTTGACTGCGATCGATCCAATCTCCCACTTCACTCATGGTGCACCTTGAACTCGAGCGTGAACTGTATGATTTGATATCAGCTAAATCGGCTGCTAACCTTTTATCGATAAGCTCCTTGTCGATACGTGCCTTTTCTTCGGCTGCTTGCAGTTCGAGTTGCAGTCTGCGAGCGTGTGACGATGTCGACGACGCTTTCGATCTCGACCTTTTTGATGAAGGCACATTCATCGGCGACCGTTGTACACCTTCCACTTTAACTTCAGGCCCTTTTTCACCTGCAGTCTCCAGCGTTGCAGGGTCTCGCACTTGCACCTGCTGCTGCTTACGTACGGTACTGCGAGTACTTGGCATCTTACTTGGCGGCGTAAAAAACATGTAGGTCCAAAAATCTGGCTCGAAGACCACTTGTATGGGTTGGGCCAAGTAAATGATGGTCCGAATAGACTCGAAAACAGTTTATTTTTGCAAAATAGGGGCACAGAAATTTACAATGAGGAGCGCGGTGTCACGGCGGAAGCGGTTAGCACGTAACTGATTTTTTGAATTCGCTGAGGTTCAAGTTCAAGCGCTCCCCCCGCGACCCCGCGCAGTTGCGCCATAAACAATAGGCAAAGACAACGGTTACACAAACACAGATAATATTATTAACTAACGAACGACACAGACATTAAAAAAATTAATATTTTTGCGTCGCCTACAGTAACTACATGTACATGTTTACGGTAGGTATTTGCACCAGTTAAATTCCTTAAAAGAATATTCATGTATTATTTATAATTTATCTTTCGTAGTTGCAAATATATACAATATTTGATTTTATTTCCAATGCTTTATTTAAATACATTTATTGTTCTGAATTGTATCGAGAAACACAATACTATAATAAACTGTGGATATTGCTGTGGGTTTCATTTATACTTTAATAATATTATAAAGAGGAAAGATTTGATTGTTTGTTTGTTTGTATTGAATAGGCTTCGAAACTACTGAACCGACATTTTTAGTGTGTGTTTGAATAAATCCAGGGAAGGTTTATACGTACATTTGGACCCGGTAGGTGGCGCTGTAATCGGGCGGGACAACGTTTGTCGGGCTCACTATTCGCTTATATATATGTATAAAAGTGAATTGCTCTCAGAAAAACTCTGAAATGGCTCGAACGATTCTTACGAAATTTTCGATGTGTATTTAAATAGGTCTAGGGAAGATTTATATAAAATACAATTGGATCCGGTAAGTGACGTTGTAATCGGTCAAGAAACGTCTGCGGGGCCCAATAGTCTCTAATAAAATAAACATAACCTCTTAAACTTGAGGATGACAGAAAAAATAGTACCTAATGCTTAGTAGGACGAGGCGAAGTACCAACTGTATACAAGACATACCAGGCTGTCTTATTTAAACTTTCTCCTTTAAATTCAACCCATAATCAGCGCAATAAAGCTCATGAAAGTCATTTACATAGCCGCACACATTTGTGACAACTTTTAATTGCACACGTAGTTCGAACATGTTCCGAGCGACGGTCAGTGGTCAGTGGTCAGTTGCGAACTTTAACGTGGGATGGCGTCAGACCTACGTTTGATGTTACAGGAACAGAGTGTTTAATGCGCATAGTGCTCCCAATGACCTTGCGTCGATCGTCCCGCACTGATTACATAGGAGTGAGTGAGTGAGAGTGAGGGGAATATAAGCAAACCTTAACGCGTAAGATGAATTATTTCAATTAAAAATTAATAAAGGCGAATAAGAAAAATCTAAAAGGACCATCCGCTAGAATATTGTTCACTTTATTTATTGAAATCGAAAGTATATGATTTAACCTAATATTTACGACGCGATTAGGTTTAAAGTTTTGAAATCGAGGCATGTGTCGGTCACATTTTAACCAACTTTTAATTAATTTATCAAAAAATTAAAAAGACCATCCTCTAAAGAATGCGTTGAATAATAACATATCTTTTTAAATATTTTTTTATTCAATATTTATGAAGAGAACCGGTTTTTTCTGCAGTGATTTTTTTATAATTACTACTATGCGCCTTAATGTCTATTTTTTTTTTAAATGATGGCCATAGCAAATGTCTTCAATTCACTTAATGGTAGGTGAAAGTGGGATCCAAATACAAAAATAGCTATTGAAGAGAGAATACACACGGCACTAACCCCTTCATCTTGCTCTTTTAAGGGATCCAGGGTTATAAGAAAGAAGAAACGCGTGTGCTAGCAGAGAGTTCCATTTTTAATCGTGCCACGTAGACATGAGTTGTCAAATTGCTTGGTTTACGGTGAAATGGTAGTCATAGTATATCAGTGACAACGCAGACCAGCACGTGTGGTTCTTTTACTAGTCTCATATAATACGACAGAAGCTTTTAGCATTTATTTCACCTGCTAATAAGGTAGAAGTGAGCTTTACCTGTACTCCTCTTTTCAAAACACCACAATGCTTTTAACATTGTTATGTTATGGCGACAAACTTAGGTAAGGCGGTGGTAGCTAGCCAGTCGAACTCAGAAGCTCTACCAGCAACCAAGTGGTCCTAAGAGAAAAGGAGAATGTTTTGAACTCGGAGTTGCTTTGACATCTTGGACAATGCAGAGAGAGCGCGCATGATTTGGTGACGTCGATAACAGTACGCAGGAACGAGGGACGATTTTGTTTGACACTCAAAATTTCAAGTTTACCATATTTTTTTTGATATAAAACTAGTGGGCCCGGCAGACGTTGTCCTGTCCAATGACAGCGCCACCTACCGGGTCCAATTATACGTCTAAACCTTCCCTGGACCTATTCGAATGCACACAGAAAATTTCGTAAGATACGGTCTAGCCGTTTCAAAGTTTTTGCGAGACTAACACACAGCGTTTCATTTTTATATCTAAGAAGATAATTAATTACATAAATGACTCCTCTTGCCTGCTAGAAAAAATAATCTTAAGGTAGGGCGTATCTCCTCACGTTCGAAAAACACATTTCATATAGATATTTCTCAAACCAATTACACAAAAATTCATTTATAAAGCGCTGTACTCACTATTATAATACAAACTTGAGTGAAATTGATGTATTCAATGAAAGTTTAAATAGTTTCAAAAATGGGTGGCAGATAAATTGTTTGGTGTCAGTAAAATTTAATCTAGCTTTAAATATTTAATGCAACATATTGTTTCAAAATTATACACGCACATATTATTCAAAATTACGCACGACCTGACACAATTGGTTACCCAGCACACCAGGGTACCAGATATTATCGGTCAAGCGCCCTCTTTGTTGGACCTTCTGCTAACAAATCGCCCCGACGGATATCAGGTGGTGATTCGAGCTCCACTAGGATCTTCAGATCACTGCCTGGTATCCGTCTCAGTGCCTCAGGCGTCGCGACCGTCGCCTGTGGTTGCAGCACGCCGTCTGTGGCACTATGCGTCAGCAGATTGGGACGGTATGCGGGATTATTACGCGTCTGTCCCTTGGTGGCAGCGCTGTTTCAGTGGGATGGATCCGAACTACTGCGCTGCGTCTGTTGCTGACGAGATCAGATTAGGAATGGAATATTATATTCCACATTCCAATCTCGTCAGTAGAGGGAGACGTAACCTCTGGTTCAATCGCGAGTGTGCCTCTGCTGTTGAAAACAAACAGCTAGCTTACCGCGCTTGGATCAGAGGTCGAGCTTCTAGGGATCCCAATACTAACCTACTGAAAACAGCCTATAATAATGCCACCAAGTTGTGTAATTGGGCTTACATTAGAGCGGACGCTCAGCGCATTGCACAAGTGGGTCAGGAACTGCTAGCGCACCCTACGGGTAGCCGTTCTTTCTGGCGCCTGGCCAAAGCTGTGCAATCAAACTTCTGCAAACCCTCGCTGCCACCGCTGAGACATGCCGATGGCTCACTTGCTCATCAGCCGCAGGAGAAAGCCGACCTCCTGGCAAAACTCTTCGCGGCCCATTCCCGTATCGATGACTGTGGTGCACAACCTCCGACACTGTCCCATTGTGGCAGCACTATGCCCGATATCCGCATCAGACAGCGAGATGTGCGGGCGGAGCTACAGTCGATTGATATTCGAAAAGCAAGTGGACCAGACGGCATTCCTGCGATTGTACTTAAGAAGTGTGCAGCGGAGTTGACTCCGGTCCTGACGCGTCTATACCGTCTGTCGTTCTCTGCTGGTTGTGTGCCGAAATCTTGGAAAGAGGCCAATGTCCAGCCGGTTCCCAAAAAGGGAGATCGTTCTGATCCGGCTAACTATCGCCCTATAGCCGTCACTTCCATTTTGTGTAAAATCATGGAGAGGATCCTTAACACCCAGCTGATCCGTTACCTGGAAGGTCACTCGTTGCTTAATGACCGTCAGTATGGGTTTCGTCCTAAACGGTCAACAGGTGACCTTCTAGCGTTCCTTTTGCACAAATGGGGTGAATCTATCGATAAGCGCGGCGAGTCTGTGGCTATTAGTCTCGACATCGCCAAAGCTTTTGATAGAGTCTGGAACAAGGCTCTCCTTTCCAAGCTTCCGGCATACGGATTGCCCGCTCAGTTCTGTACGTGGATTGCCAGCTTCCTCCACGAGCGTAGAATTCGCGTTGTCGTTGACAGCTGCGCTTCGCGGTTCGTGGCAGTGAATGCTGGTGTTCCACAAGGCTCCGTTCTATCCCCAACATTGTTTCTTCTGCATATCAATGACATGCTTTCCTTGGGAAGTATACATTGCTATGCAGACGACAGTACAGTGCATGGGGGATATCACGGAAGCTCAGGGGCTGCTCGTGGCAATATTGATAGGGAGAGGCAGAATCTTATCATTGAGCTCAACAGGACGCTGGACCTCATCTCCGAATGGGGTTCCAACAATCTTGTCGAGTTCAATGCTAAGAAAACACAGGTGTGCGCGTTCTGGAAGGAACCGTTCCGGAGGTGACAGTGTACACCCGTGTCCACTCCAGTGCGGTGCGCCTGAATTTTGGTATAGCAATCTGCGCCAAAATTTTCGACTGTTACTCCATATTTTCTTTGCTTTTGAATTTTTTTTCTTTTGTTGTTTGTCCAAAAAATAGTGCTCCTTTCGTGCTATTCTTTGGTCTTTAGTTTGTATTTTTAGTCATATATTTGCTATTTTTAGTTAGGGTTTCTTTGCTTTTTTGGGTTCCTTACGGACGAAATAGCAATATTTTCATTTTTCTTGTTTTTCCTTAATATCTTTTTTATTATTAGGTTTTTTTTGATTCTATTTTATTATAAAAATATTAGGTAGTAAGCGTTTTCATTTAGTTAGGGTGGCATTAGGCCTGATTTTTGCTTAGTATTTTTAATCACGTTTTTCAACTTTGTTATTTTGCGCGAGTGCGTAATTTGTGTATTTTGTATTCTCATTTTTGATTTTCTCAATTTTCTCGGGATCTATACGTTGTAGGACTTTCGGGTCTTTTGCAACTTATAGATCTCCCTTGTGTGCATCTTTTGATACTACTTGCAGCGTCCTAGTGGCTCTGCAAGTGGGTCAAATTAAGCGCTCGGGAATTTTTGGGCCGAAAATTGGGCTTCCCTACATCACCTCGGTGCTGTAGGTGGCACTCTTTTGGGCCCAAAAATCCGCACTTAGGATTAGTTTTTTATTGTTTTTATTTTTCGAGGGTTATTTTTTGGGTGTTTTTGAGTGGATGCATAGGTTTAGTTTAGCGTAGGTTAGGTATTTCTTGTTGCGATTTTCAGAATTTTATCTCGACGATCGCGTAATTTGTACTTTCCTTTTGTTGCTCTTGCAGGGAGGAGGTCGTCGAGGTAGAATTTTGTAGGTTAGGTTTTGTTAATTTTTATTCTGGTTCTCTTTGTAGTTTGTGGCGAAAGCAGTTTTAAGGCTGAATTCGCCCACAAACTCCCTGCTGGGCTGGGCCCACAATTGGGATATGTCCGAATCGGACATTATGTCTGAGACGGACGGTGCCGATGAGGGGGGGCCCGCTAGGGGGGTCCCCCTTCAATTCTCTGCAGAGCCTGCAAGGGCGAAAAGCCGCTCGCCGATTGGTGCTGCGAATGAGGGAGTGACTGGGGTGGTGTCCCCAGTTCTTTCACTAGTCGTCGAGTCGAAGAGCGTCGGTGGGGGTGCGCCCCGTCGAAGCTGCGATGTTGCTCACCCCGTTTATCGGGATATTAATGTAAGCGGGGTGACACCGGTGTTATCTGAGGTGGATTTCCCGTCCGTCTCCAAAAAGGTAGCAAAGAAGCGGTCAGTATTGGGCCGATTCTTCCAGGACCCCCTGGCCACGGATTTCGAAACCGAGGTGGAGGAGGTGACAGCGCCTTATGCGCCTAAGGTCCCCCGAACCCGTAAAGGTAGGGGAGGCTTATCGTATGGCATCGGACTCTCCCAGGCCAGGCGGGAGCTCCAGCAACCTGAGGACACTGACATGGAGTCGGAGTCCGATATGGATCTGGAGAAAGAGACGGTCGCCTCTAAAAAGGGGAAGGGCAAGGGGAAGCGCTCCCCTGAGCCCACTGCCGAACTCCTCTGCGACAAGGCGGAGGAGAGTGCAAAGGCGCTACAGGGAGTGGCAAGCAAGTCCCGATATCTGAAGGGGAATTGCGTCAAGGAGATCAGGGATGCCTCCGACTCCTTGGTAGAAATCGTCCGGACGTTGGCGTCCAGAAATACCTCGGAGGAGGTACGTCGGCTTAAAGCCGACAACAAACGCCTCCGTGGGCAATTGGAAGTCATCATGGGGGAACTGAAGGCCCTGCGTCGGGCCTTCTCGGAACAGGGGGAGGAACGTCGTCGCGCTGTAGCGACTCCCCCTCCCGAAATTGCGGAGGTCGCCGAGTCGGAGGCAATTAACTCCGATAATGATTTGGAGGAGTTGACGGAGGTGCAGCTCCCAACGGCCCAGCCGGCTGAAGCCGCCCCCGCTGTGGTACTCTCCAGAGCAGAGTTTCTGGAGAGCATGGAGTTCCTCCAGCGGGAGTTACTAGCCCAGGTGAGCTTTATAGTTTCAGCCCGCCTTGAGGGCCTTGAAGTGGACGGGCGCCTAATGCCGGCTCAGGCCCGTAGACCGCCGCTTGCGTCAGACCGTGCGGCCCAATCGCAGCCGCAACCCGCGCAGCCACAAAAACAACGGCCAGTGGAGGCCACGATGGTTACTACCCTTGCTCCGCCGGCTAATATGCCAAAAGCGGCAAGAGTTGTCAAGAGGAGGGCTGCGCTCCCAACACCTGCGGCGGTCCCCTCCTCGTCGGGGGTCACGGCACCGGCTGAAGACTCTTGGACCGCGGTCGTGCGTCGCGGCCGCAAGAAGCCGGCAGCAGGTGAGGCGGTGCCTAATCGGACTCCTGAGGCACCCAAAGCGCCAAAGTTACCCAAGGCACCACGTTCTCTAGCGGTGGTCGTAGCGCTCAAGCCAGATGCGGTGGCAAAAGGACTCACCTACGGTGAAGCCATCGCCAAGGCCAAGGCTTCCGTGAGCCTTGGCGCTTTGGGAATTGGGCCCGCCAAGTTTCGGACGGGAATTACCGGAGCTCGAATTATTGAGCTCCCGAAAGAAACATCCCCGTCCCAGGCGGACACACTGGCTGAGAAACTAGGGGAGGCCCTGGGGGACGCGGCCAAGGTGACGCGTCCCGTAAAGACAGCGGACATCCGGGTCGTTGGAATCGACGACTCGGTGTCCGCCGAAGAGCTATGCCAGGTGCTGGCACAGGCCGGTGGTTGCCCGGCCCACCATGTAAAGGTGGGCCGCGTGCACACCGGGGTGCGGGGTGTCGGGGCGGCCTTCGCTTCGGTGCCTATAGAGGCGGCGAGAAGACTGGCTGATGCTGGTCGGCTCGAAGTTGGATGGAGTTCTGCCTCCATTCAACTTCTTGAGCAAAAGCCCATGCGGTGCTTCCGCTGCATGGGTATGGGGCACCCTTTACAGCGGTGCCCCTCTGCCAAGGACCGCAGCGGATTGTGTTTCCGCTGCGGATCCGAAGGGCATAAGGCGGTTGACTGCACGGCGGCGCTAAATTGCGCCGTCTGTGCAGACGCCAAAAGGCCGGCCAGTCATCGCATGGGGGGTATGAACTGCAACCCCCCGTCGGTAAGGGGGCGTTTGGCCCCGGTAAGGGTGATCGTGGCCCCGCGGAGCCCGGTACCATCGGCACCACTGTCAGCACCGGCCGCCGCCGTGACCCAGGAGGAGCCCATGGAGACCACCAATGCTTAGTGGTCCCATTAAGCTCCTCCAGGCGAATATTAACCACTGCGCCGCGGCGCAGGACCTCTTGTGTCAGACCGCGGCGCAGTGGGGTGTGGGGTTGGCGATTGTGTCGGAGCCGTATTACGTTCCGCCGCAGTCGCCCAACTGGTTGGTGGCGGCGGATGGTTCCGCCGCCTTAATGCGGGTGGCGCGTGGTACAGCCCCCTCTCTAATTTTGAGAGAGAGGGGTGCTGGCTACGTGGCCGCCATGTGGGGGGGAATGTTGGTCGTATCGACCTACTTCTCCCCCAATCGCAGCCAGGCGGACTTCGCGGTCTTCCTGGCTGCGTTAGAAGGGGTCGTCCGGAGGACGGCCCCAGTACCGGTTCTGATCGCGGGGGACCTCAACGCGTGGTCTACTGCATGGGGGTCCTCCAGAACCAGTCCGAGGGGTGGAGATTTGGAGTCCTGGGTTCTGTCCTTGGGGCTCCAGATCTTGAATAGGGGCTCCACCCCTACATGCGTCCGGGTGCAAGGCACGTCCATAGTGGACGTGACCTTCGCCACCCCCTCACTCGCCCGTCGAATCAACGACTGGCGAGTAGAGGAGGAAGTGGAGACCCTGTCGGACCATTTATATGTCCGATATGAGGTCTCCACAGCATCCCAAGGGGCCCTAAACCGCGGGGGCTCCACGGTAAGCGCCTTTCCAAAGTGGGCGCTCACCAAGCTCCGCCCGGATGTGGCGGAGGAGGCGGCGATGGTACGGGCGTGGGCAGAAGTGCCGCCTCACCTCGCTGGGGATGCTGACGGCATGGCGGATCTCTTCGCGGACGACATGAAAGTCGTCTGCCAAGCCGCCATGCCGAGGGCGCAGGCCTGCCCCGAAAGGGGGCAAGTGTACTGGTGGACGCAGGAGATTGCTGACCTGCGTACCACCAGCATGAGGGCCCGGCGCGCTTACGTGCGGTGTCGTAGGCGCGCCAGAACTACACCCGACGAGGAAATTGAGCTCCGCCGGGTGTATGCGGCAGCCAAAAAGGCCCTGCGTAATGAAATCTGCAGGGCCAAGGAGGAGTCCAGGGAGCAGTTTATCCGGCTCCTGGACGATGATCCGTGGGGGCGTCCGTATAGGGTGGTGAGGGGGAAGTTTAAAACTTCCGCTCCCTCCACCTCCACTATGGACAGGGAGCTGCTGGACCGAGTGTTGGGATCGTTGTTCCCTGATCCTGGTCCGTTTCAGCCCCCCAGAATGGTCCCCCCGGAAACTCCTCCTGAGGAGGTGGCTGCCGACATCCCTCCTGAGGAGGTGGCTGCCGACATCCCTCCCGTGTCGAAAGTGGAATTCGACACGGTGAGGGAAAGGTTCCGGCGCAAGAAGAAAGCGCCGGGACCGGACGGTGTCCCATCAAGGGTTTTGGCCCTCGCCCTGGGGCACCTTGAGGAGCGGTTCCGGGCGGTGCTAGATCTGTGCATCGCCTCGGGCCGCTTCCCCAGGCGGTGGAAAGCAGGCAGGCTCTGCCTGCTAAGGAAGGAAAGCCGTCCCGCTGATTCCCCGTCTGGGTATCGGCCGGTGGTATTGCTCGATGAGGCGGGAAAGTTCCTGGAAAAAATTCTGGCTTCCCGCATCATCGAGCACCTGGAGGACCGAGGGCCGGATTTGGCTAATAACCAGTTCGGCTTCCGCACCGGTCGGTCCACGGTGGACGCGGTGACGCACCTCAAGAGGTGGACTGAGGAGGCCACGGCTCGTGGGGAGGCTGTGGTTGCGGTGTCGTTAGATATCCGTAACGCCTTCAACAGCCTGCCCCACGAGTGCATTGAGGAGGCACTCCGATTCCACCGGGTGCCTCCGTACCTCCGCGCCCTCGTGGAGGATTACTTGCAAGGCAGATCAGTTCTCTACGAGGGGCCGGATGGGCGCGTCCATACGTGGGCAATGGCGGCAGGTGTGCCCCAGGGTTCCGTACTAGGTCCTCTGCTATGGAACCTGGGGTACAACTGGGTCCTGCGAGGCGACCTCCTTCCACGAATGTAGGTCGTCTGCTTCGCCGACGACACGCTTGTCGCGGTGACAGCAAAAACGGGGGAGGAGGCGGCCCACCTTGCGTCGGTCGGCACCTCACTTGTCGTCCGACGCATCCGCCTCCTGGGCCTGGACGTGGCTCTCGATAAAACGAGGGCCATGATGTTCCACGCCTCTCGTCGCAGGATCCCACCGGGGCTCCGTGTCCGAGTGGAGGGGGTCCTCATACCGGTCGAGGCACACTTCAAGTACCTCGGCCTGGTTTTAGATCCCCGATGGAGCTTCGAGGAGCACTTCAAGCTCCTCACTCCACGGCTGTGTGCCGCCGCAGCAGCACTCGGGCGGGTCCTCCCTAATGTGGGAGGGCCAGGATCGGCATGCCGTCGACTGTATCACGGGGTGATACGGTCGATGGCACTCTATGGAGCTCCGGTATGGGCGGAGTGCCTTTCCCCCCGAACGGTGGCCCTCTTGCGACGTCCGCAGAGGGTCATAGCAACCCGAGCCGTGCGAGCTTATCGCACGGTTAGCCACGGCGCGGCCTGCGTTCTTGCGGGCCAAACGCCGTGGGATGTCGATGCACGTGTACATGCAGAGGTGTATCGACATCGGGTTGCCGTTAGAGAACGGGGGGGACGATCCGCTCCTGAGGAAGTGGAGCGGGTTCGTACCCAGGCGCAGAGGGAGGCTCTGCGTCGATGGGGTGAGGCACTCGCCTTCCCAGCTGCCGGCCACCGGACGATCGAAGCTATACGTCCGGTGTTGGAGGAGTGGGTAGGGCGCCGGCAGGGCAGTCTCTCGTTCCGCATGGTGCAGGTACTGACCGGACATGGTTGTTTCGGTCACTACCTGCACCGAGTCGCGCGTCGGGAGGAAACGCCGCAGTGTCATCACTGCGACGCTCCCGACGACACAGCCGAGCACACCCTGTTGGTGTGCCCGGTCTGGCGACGCCAGCGCAGTGAACTCAACACTGCGCTGGGAGGCGGAGACCTCTCGCTACCGAGCATGGTCGTGGCCATGCTCCGGGGCGAGGCGGAATGGGAGGCTGTCGCCTCCTTTTGCGATGACGTCATCTCGCAGAAGGAGGCCGCGGAGAGGGAGCGGGAGAATGATCCTCAAGCCGCTCCCATCCGCCGTAGACGGACAGGCAGGCGAAGGCGGGCATTCGCACAAGCGATGCCCGTCTAATGACCCTGCCGTGGAGGCCTGCGTGCACGGTTGGCCCCGTGCACGCCGCCGTAAGGCCCTCCGTCTGGGGATTGCCCGTGTGTTCTCGGGCAATCCTCCCTTGGCGATAGCCCGACCAGCTATTGGTCGGGCTTGCCCGGGCGCGTGGGTAGTGGAGTCGCAGTGTGGACCTTACCTAGCGCGCCCATAAGGGCAGGGAGAACACCGGGGGGTTTTAGTGGGTAGACCTGGCACTCTGCCGGGAGAGCCCCACACACGCTCGCCGTCTAGCCAACGGCGGGTACGGTGCGGTTACGCATTTCCCCCCGAGAAAAAAAAAAAAAAAAAAAAAAAAAAAAAAAGGTGTGCGCGTTCTCGGCGAAAAGGTCACCTTTCCTCCCCCCTCCTTCTCTTCAGGGCACAACCCTTCACACACAGAGTAACATCACCTTGCTGGGAATGAACATTCGCTGCGATCTGAACCCCAGAGACTACATCGAATCCGTTATAACTGCTGCCTCACGGAAACTCGGTGTCCTAAACAAGGTGCGTAGGTATTTTGCGCCGGACCAACTATGCCTGTTGTATAAAACTCAGGTTAGGTCTTGCGTGGAATATTGCTCGCACCTTTGGGACGGCTCCGCTCAGTACCTCCTCGATGCTCTGGACAGATTGCAGCGTCGCGCTATTCGAATAATTGGCGATGTAGAGGCAACTAACACCCTCGAGCCTCTACAACTTCGTCGTGACATCGCCTCTCTTAGCGCCTTTTACCGAATGTTCCATGGGGAATGCTCTGAGGAGCTCTTTAACCTTATCCCTCCCTCTCCATTCCTTAACAGAAACACGCGTAAGGGCCTTCGGAGTCATCCGTACACTGTGTCCTCCTTTTCACACCGTACCAAGAAATTCCAAGATTCCTTCTTCTGTCGTTCATCCCATACTTGGAATTCTCTACCTGCGCACGTGTTTCCTCCATCCTATAACATGGGTTCCTTCAAAAGAGGTGTGAAAAAGCATCTTTTAGGCCGGCAAGGGGCGGGCAGGTAGGATAGTGGATGTCGTCCCTACTCTATCTGTCAACTCATTTGGGCCTCTTTCACCGCTTAACATCAGGCGGGAGGAGGTCATTTGCCGGGCCTTACATAAAAAAAAAAAAAATATAAGATTGCGCTGTCTTGATTACCTACTATTTGGCTTAATTATCATCGTTTGTTTGTTACATAAGGAAACTCCAGGTCTGCTTATGTAGGGGTGCGATGTCAGACAACCTCCTTGTGGTGCTCCCTGGGTAACCCGGCAGATTCTCTGCCGCGGGCTAATAGTCTGACGAGAGGACCCCCATGGAGGGGAGGCGTGGGATGGCCGGGTTCAACCTGGCGGGCCACTTCATGTGGTCACCCGCCTTATGCGGGGAAGGGCGAAGTCCCCTCTTCCTGTGTTAAGAAGAGGTGTGGCTTTCGCTGGAAGTCGATTTCGGCTGCCGGAGGTGAGGCGATTTTTATCGCCATGGTGCTTTGCACCTTCTGGGGATTTTCCCTGAGCTTCGGCTCACAGCGCGGCGGTGGATCCAGTGGGGTCTGCCGTCGGGCAACCCGTTACCCGCACTGAGCGGGCCGGGGGTTCGGCGCACTGAGCGTCGGACCGCGTGGAAGACAACCACAATAAAAAACCAACCGGGGTGTAGAGCGGCACAGAACCGCAGGCAGGGGGTCAGCGGGAATAAGGTCTGGCTGTTGTCCCCTTCCCCTTGTCTTCTGACGGACGGAGGAGCTGCTGGGGGGGTTTTTAGTGGGTAGGCCCGGGCCGTGTACGGTCTGGGGAGTCCCACATATCCTCGTGGTTTGGCTCGACCACGAGGAATGCGTAAATACATTCCCCCTCCCCCCCCCCCCATAAAAAAGGTCTGCTTATGTACAATGTTCTTGTTTATCTTCAGTGCGTGCGATCTCCAAACCTTGATATTTATTTATTAAGACTTTATGTACAATTATTGTCGTACAGAGGCGGACTTAATGCCAGAGGCATTTTCTGCCAGTCAACCTTTGGGTGATGCAGAGAAACAATGTGGTAGATGTACCGAAATAATAAAAAAAAACATATTTTAAAATAGTTATATATTGATATATATAAAATAAGATAAAATCCCAATACATCAATAAAATATATAAAATACATTAATATATATTTGCCTACATTCACTTTACAAAAGACAGATAGATTGATAGAGTTAGCTTACATATCTACGTTAAGAAATGATTGAATGGTTAAAGTTTTATATTTCTTGGACGGAGATTTCTAAGCTTCCTGTAGGAATTTTAAAAATTCCTTCCTTTGTGGACGCCTACATAAGCCAACAATTGAACCCCTGTACAGAATGTCATGCTCAAGCTCCAGTAGTTTGGTTTTTGATACCTCAGTCAGTCACACACCCAAAGTCTTTTAGATACTCTTAATTGCATTAACAAGAAAATAAATAGTTTCTACAAAGATACATTAACATTGTATGCAAGGGCGAATTTATCTGTTATAGACTCTTCCAGGCAACCCATAACATTAGTGGCATACATTAATATACTAGAGAGCAATATGGAGAAATAGTAATTCATAAATAAAGTTTACACATAAATACCTATAATTAAATAAGTATCAAATAAAATAATTAATAAAAAAATATATATACCTGACGATAATTTGACTTATTCGTATTATCTTTATAGGAAAGTCACAGTTTCCTACATGCACCCTGATCTTACCCCTAACATTTGTGGTGAATTCGATACAGCATAATCCTCAGAACCGTAGCCCACGATGGTATTAAGCATTGTTCGCGAGATTAAACGGGAGGACATGAAAAAGAAAGGACGCAATGAGTAATCCTTTGAGTAGATACTCTGTAGTCCTTATGTGAATAGCTTAGAATCCATTTCGGCCGTGAATGTCATGTTATCATGGTATTGTCGCGGAGTTACGAAAATATGGAGCGTGTAGAATGCAAGTCCCTCAATTTTCCGTGAAATTGGCGGAGCTTATCCATCTGTGCCGAAAATATTATTGCACAAGTGTGTGCACTCTATCACAGGTGTGCTCTCCACTCGTCCATTCGTTTAAGCCGATAGGACTCGTGGAATGAATAACCGAGTCAACCAGGCAAGAGCTCGAGTATTTTGGTCACCCATCAAGATGTGACCACAGTAAATGTTGTTTGCAATTAGCAGTAGTAATTTCTACCGCACACTTGTCGCCGAGCTTCTCAAGAATAAGGCCTGAAAAGAATAAGTCTTCATCAAACATCATGCTGGGCAAGGTTTTTTCTTAGACGAAGAGGAAACTTCCAAATACATCATGCTGGCCAAGAGATTGACCTAAGGTTTTGTTTTGTTCCTTCATTCGTTCGGTGAATTGGCACTTACGACCTAACGACAATGTATTGATTTTAAATGTGCATGACATCATTGTAGGTAAATTTTTTAATTACTTGTAATGTTAAAAGTTTTAACCGTATTATATCCGTAGTGTAATGTTTTATTTTGACAAAACGAAAAACACGTAACTGTTTTTTTTATTATCTCATAATCAAAAATCAAAATTAAAAAACATCTGACCCAGGGGATCAGGGAGTCAATCTTTGACCAAAAAGAATTATTCCGAGCTAGCCGTCTTTTCGCAGAGGTGTGATTGCAGTGAAGATAAGTCGGCTCCTACGACATCCAAAGAAAGGGAGGTGCGACACACATGCGATCTGTCCTTCTGCACCCCCTAGGGTGTCCATAAATCCGTCACATTTACAAGATAAGATCGTTACTATAAAATAAACGCACATTATCCACCAAACGATATTTTGTTGCAGCGGTCTGCGAATCTTTACTGTGGTATAAAATCGCCGTGATTAAAAACTGTGAGAGCGTGAAGCACGCGTCAAAGCCTCTCTTATTGCACGAGGCGATGCGTGAAATTGTTGTGCTTAAGTAATTTAAAACGTAATTCATCATATGGACGTGGAAATTATAATTCAATCTTATAACAATTTGAGCCAAAAGACGCCCTCTGTTGGACATAGACTAATAGACTAGAGATATAAAATGGAATTTAATACTGTCTTTCATTTGCACGAGCACTACACATTTAAATAAAACTGCAACTGTGGAATAGATATCAATACTAAGAGTGAAGTGCAATACCAATCGCAATTTAGAAAAGTGAATTACGGTGTGCCACAGGGTAGTGTATTGGCTCCACTTTTGTTTCTCTTTGAAACGCTTGTTTCCTGCAGGACTAACTTACTGTGCAAAATTAAACTAAGCTGATTTAAATAAATCGTTTAATAAAAGTTAGAAAAAGAAAAGACGGGCGTGGGAACGATTGCACACAGTTCAATTGGTATTCTTTGACCACTCCCCTGTAGGATGAATCCGATGTCAGGGCTCGACGAAATCCGGCTAGCTCTTCAGCAACGTAGACTGCACTCCGTAACAACAAGGTACAGGGCGGTAGCTTGGGTGTTGTAGAAACAGCGTAGAAGTGACCTTCGTGTAGGCGAAGATGATTTCTTGCGGCGGTATCCCAAAGACCCTGGAATTTCATTATTGGACATTTTAGAGATTGTCCTAATTCCGTGAAGTGACTGCAACATCCCGCTTAGACGTCTTCGGAAATTACATAATGACCGGGGATATGGTAAGCATTGTTTATTTATTTATTTATTTATATATTGCATTACAAGTGTGAGATGAAGTTACACATTGTACCTTGTTAAGGCGTTGCAATTAAATATGAATAGAGAAGGGCAGACATTTAGTTTTACTAACTAGGAATTATTTAATTACATTATTATGAAGACGTGATATTGTAAAGTGCCTAATTACATGAAAAATAAACAAATGGAATAAATTTTAATAAATTAAACAAGCGTCAATAAATAATATTAATATGAATGAATTAAACGAAATGTCAATAGATTAATTGGAATGCCAAAGAATAAAATGAAATGTCAATGTATTAAAATCAAATTAAATTAAATTGTATTAAATTAATTAAACTAGATTAAATCTAATTAAGTCGTTCATAAAATATTTAATGTGGTGATCAATGTTGCCGTTATCTAAGCAGGTTTATATAAACCAAGGTACTGATAATAATTAGACTTCAATATTACAGTTAAAGAACAGTATCTTAACGTCTAGTATTCGCAACATAAATTTTCTATAGGAATAGCTATTTTAATTACATCTCATTTACATAAAATTAACAGTAATTAAATGTGGAGGTAACTTTGTTACAAAAATGAATTGCCAATAACTCTGCTTAGATTAACTTACAAGAAAATTATTTCAACAAGAGGGAATAAAATAAAATGATAAGCAAAATAGTATAATAACACTATATATAGTCCAGTATATGCCATAACTAAATATATATGCGACTACGCAGCTTACAGTACTTAATTAGTAATTAAATTATAAAACACTTACCCAAGTTGGGGATACACTATTCCTTATTGTTGTATTTCAATTTGATTGGAAATAAACCCAATTTGCAAATTCAGAAATATTCCACTCTATTTCAATAGGTTGTCTCAGCTGACAACGATCTCATTAGAAAGTAGAAGTTAAAATGGCAGCGCTTAATCTTTTTGCATGACACCTTCTCGCTTGCTACTAACCGGTATCATAATATCACGTTTAAGGTACACAACTATAATACTCCTGCGCCTGCGCGCCTATTGTAAGATGTTTCGAATTATTGTTTTGCATGTAATAGTTTTGATTCTCTTTTTTATTTTCATTTAATTTATAATAAGTAGTTAGGTAATTTTAGCTTTAAGTTTATTGTACATAGTTAATAATATCATAATAGGCGATTCTATTAAAATTATTGTTATGTCTATTTAACATTTTGCCGTGGCAATAACGCAAGGCGTTACATACCCCTCTTCCAAGAAAAAGGATTTTATCTATGTGAAATCCGCCTTTAACACCTAGCTAACGAAAGTATAACTTCAAGGAATTAAGACTTATAATTAATCAATTTTAAATCTTCAATATGCCATGAACCAAGCAGTTTGCCGTTCATGTCGGCCAACTCATACACTAGTGGGGATTTCTTTAATATTACTTTACATTGTATAAATTTAGGGGCAATTTTTTAGAGAACTTATTATCTTTGTCGCTTTGATAGTATGTGCGCTTCCATACGATATCGCCTACATTAAACTCAACATTTTTGCGACGCAGATTATATTTTTGACTATTACGAGAATGGGCATTAAATAATGATATTTGGACTTTCTCGAAGATCCTTCGTAAATGTCCTAGATTTTCAGCATATTCATCTCGAGGTGTAAATATTATGTCGCTATTTATGTCAGATTCAATGTAATGAGATCCGCACTCAACCAATTCCCGACCGAATACTAAAAAGGAAGGAGTATAACCAGTAGCTTGGTTTACTGAACTATTAAGTGCAAATTGTATTTTAGGTATAACTGTATCCCAAGATCTATGGTCATTATCAATGAAAGTTGATATAGCCGTTACCAAAGTCTTGTTATAACGTTCGACGGTATTTACTTGTGGTGTATATTTAGGTGTAAACAGAATGTTAGGTACTTTATATGTAGTAAATAACTTTTTTAAAGTGTTGCTTACAAATTGTTTGCCGTTATCCATTAAAATAGTAGAAGGAACACCGTGAACTAGGAATATCTTCTCTTCTACTATACGAGTAATAGAGTCAGAAGTCGCTCTACGTAATGGAAACACAAGGCAATATTTGCTAAAGCAACAAGTCACAACAAGAATAAAAGAGTTTTGATTCCTAGTGGGAGGTAACGGGCCTACGAGATCCATACTGATCATTTGGAACGGTCGCGAGCATTCTTTCGCTCGACCCATATTCCCAAGAGTTAAATGATTAGGATGTTTGTATGAATTACATTTGTGGCAGCTTAAAACGAATTTAGTTACATCTTGTAGCATTTTTGGCCAGAAGTATTTGAGATTAATTCTTTTTAAGGTTTTGTATATACCAAAGTGACCAGAAGTCGGAAGGGAGTGATTTTTATCTATTATGTTATGCCTGGATTCTAATGGAATAACCTCTTTCCATTGAAATTCTGTGGTTAATGGGTTGCAACTTGAGATATAACGGAATAATTTATTATTAACTACTTTATAGTTCGGCAAATGGTCAGGAGATTTTATACAAGTATTGAATCAGTAGTGTCAGAAAATGTGTTAGTGGAACTATTTTCGTCATCTCTAATAGCGGAAACATGCATTATACGAGATAGACTATCGGGAACTATATTATCAGAGCCACGCCTATGCTTAATTTCGAAGTTAAAAGCGGAGAGTCTTACACCCCAACGTGCCAAGCGGCCTGTTGGGTTGTTTAAGTTGAGAAGCCATTTCAGCGCTGAGTGGTCTGTGTAGACTGTAAACTTTTTGCCATTTTCTAAATAGCAACGCCAATGTTCGATTGCCGTAAGGACAGCTAATGCCTCACGCTCAGTGGTGCTATAATTGCGTTCATTGTTAGACAACGATTTACTCATAAATGCAATTACTCTTTCACTGCCGTCAATATTCTTTTGAGATAATACTGCACCAATTCCGTAATCACTAGCATCAGCATGAACTTCAAAGGGCTCGGAAAAATTCGGGCATGATAGTATTGGTGGTGAGGTGAGACGTTTCTTAAGCTCTTGGAACGCGATATCAGCTTCACTGGTCCAAGCAAAGGGAGGTGATTTTTTTCCATGAGAAGTAAGTTTATTTAATGGATCCGCAATCGAACTAAAATTAGGTATGAACCTTCGGTACCAAGATGCTGCACCAAGAAATTGTCTTATTTGTTTTTTATTAGTGGGCACCGGATAGTTGATTATAGCGCATATTTTATCTGAATCCGCTTGCAATCCATTTGAATCCACAACATAGCCAAGATATTTTAAGCGTTGTCTAAAAAACTGACTTTTTTCGAATTTTATTGTAAGATTTGCAGATTTAAGTTTCTCTAGAACACGTGTAAGGAGTGACATATGCTGGTGAAACGAGGAAGAGACAATAATTATGTCATCGATGAAAACAAATACTTTATGTTCAAATTCAGGGCCATAAAATAGCGAATCAACCAAACGCTGTTGTGTAGCTGGAGCGTTTGTCAAACCAAACGCCATAGTCTTAAACTGGAAGGTACCTCGTGAAGGGATATAAAATGCAGTTTTGCATCTGTCCTCTTTTTTTATTAATACCTGCCAAAAACTTTTAGATAAATCTAAGCTCGTTCAGTACTTGGCGTCACGTAAATTATCAATAATTTCAGATATATAGGGCAAACTATATGCATCTTTAACAGTGACTGCGTTTAGTTTACGACTGTCCAAACAAAACCTAAGCTCACCATTTTTTTTTTGAGTAAGTAGAACTGGAGATGACCATGGGCTTTCAGAGGGTTCGATAACGTCCTCTTTGAGCATATCATCTAGCTGTTCTATGATGATACGCTGTTTTTCTGGTGACATCCTATAATACCTTTGCCGAATGGGAGCAGCATCCCCAGTGTTAATAGTATGTGTTATTAAGGATGTACGTCCTAAGCCTCGTACCTCGTACGATATTTCCCGAAATTGAGAAATAATTTTGTCAGCGATAACTTTTTGAGAATTACTAAGATGATCGTAACTGCGCAAATGTTCATTTGTATCTGCTTTAACATCATGCACCTCTGGTATCGAATTTGAAAATAATAGTTCATCCAAATGTTGGGGAAATAGACCGAAGCTCCTCCAAAAATCCATGCCGAGTATTAGTGGGTTTTTCACATCCGGTACCACGTAGGCGTTTATTACATGAAGTTGATTAGCAAATTTTATTGGCAGTTTGAGTTTTCCTATACAACATAACTTTTGTCCCCCAGCTGCGACAAAATTTTGAGTTTTATCCTCATGCAGTTTGAAACCAGCATTTACAAACTGCTTAAAGGAATCATGACCTAGTAATATTACAGATGACCCTGAGTCCAGCAAACCAACCAAGCAAGTAGTGCCAATAGTTACTTCCACAAACGGTCGAGAAAAGGTCTTTTGATTATTATTGCGGATTGAATTGACACAGTAGCACGAAAAAAATTTTGACAATGTGTCCAGCCACACACGCCAATCTTTATAATCAAAATTTTTATTAAGAAATGTAATACGATGCTCAACACAATCCTTGGAAATTAGTTTTTTTGAGTGTCATTTTTAATGTTACAGCTACATTCTGGGTAAATAACGCCTTTCTTACCACATTTGAAACACACAGGGTATCTGGGTTCTTTACATTGTCCTAACGAGTGTGAGTGCACTCTGCACCTCGGGCAGAAAATAGCTATAGGAGAAACATTATTTTCGTTAAAGTCCACATCAATATAATTAGAAGATTGTGAATATACAGCAGCAAGCTCAGTCTTTTGAGCCGACTTGAAGTCTTTGTTATTAAAAGTATGGTTATGGTAGTTTTTTCGTATCGCATTTTGTTGGTAAGATTGAGTGTTGGAGAAGGTTTGTCTATTATAGCTGGTAGGTGATTTATTATATGCAAATTCAGGCGCAAGAGTGTTATAGTTAGCTTTTGGTGGTTCTTGAAAATGACTCATACGAGAATTAATTATTTCATAATTGCGACAAATATTTTTAAGAGTTTGTATATCTTTAATATCTGTACAAGCAGCAAGTGCACTAGCGTAAGTAGGTCTAATATTATGAAGTAAAATTTCTAATTTCTCATCTTCAGATAGGGGTTTTGAGAGACGAGAAAACATACCATGCATTACGGCCAGATATATGGTTATATTTTCCAGTTCACCTTGTGTGCGCAAGCGGATCTCTGACATTAGGTGATAATCGTAATCAGAGGGGCTAAAATCTTTTTTTAACAATTCGACGATTTCATGCCATGAAGTAACGCTATCTTTGATATAACGATACCAATGTAAGGCATCGTCAGTAAAAATTTCAAAAGCGAAGGACATTGTAACGTTCACCCCCTTAGAACTTGGTTATTTTACTCGACCCCTTAAGTCGACGAGACGCACCTTAATGAGGTACAATATTTGGCCAGAAGTGATCGACAGTTAGGACTCTACCTTGCGCCGCGTCTAGACCCAAACCCTTTTTATGTGGTATGTGAAAGCACCGTTGTACCTGGATTAGGCATATAGGAATATATGGTCACTTTAACACGCTTGTGTGGATTTAAGTACTATAAACAAATGTGTGTGAAGATTAGACAATGTTATATATGTCGGGATTTCATAATTATTAAACTCAATTTAATATAAGTTCTCAAGTAATTTGCAAACGCTAGTGATTATGCTTTTCCCTTATATGTACATCTATGTTAAAAAATAGCATAAATAGGTTCACCTACAGGTTTAGCGTATTTGTTGCGGAAGTTTTAATATGTAGCATCACTTATACTCAATATTTAACTACAGGCGTTTATATGTATATACATGAGGTCACCTATACATAATGTATTGGTTTCAGGGGTCTTCATATACCGGGTTATTTAAACACAATGTAATTGCGTCATACACAATGTATTGGTTTCAGAGGTCTTCATATACCGGGTTATTTAAACACAATGTAATTGCGTCGGAGGTCTTGATATATAAACATACTCGTAGTTACCTATACGCAATGTAATTGCATCGGAGGTCTTAAATTTAAGTATGGTTATCTATATGCAATGTAATTGCGTTAGTAGACTGGATCTATGAACCGGGTTAGATATACGCAATGTAATTGCGTCTGAGGTTTCAAATATAAGTATGGTTATCTATACGCAATGTAATTGCGTTAGAAGTCTTGATCTATGAACCGAGTTAGATATACGCAATGTAATTGCGTTAGAAGTCTTGATCTATGAACCGGGTTAGATATACGCAATGTAATTGCGTCTGAGGTTTTAAATATAAGTATGGTTATCTATACGCAATGTAATTGCGTTAGAAGTCTTGATCTATGAACCGGGTTAGATATACGCAATGTAATTGCGTCTGAGGTTTTAAATATAAGTATGGTTATCTATACGCAATGTAATTGCGTTAGAAGTCTTAGAGCTCCGCCCCGCTCAAGACAGTGGAGACCAACCATATAAAGCCTCCCCCTGAAGATTGAATAATTGGGCCTAATTGGATATAGTCGTAAGACTATAGTGACACCTTGGTGAATTTAGAATACATTCGTAGATGAGAAAGTAATAAGAATAGGAATCATAACCGACCGCGAGTAACAATATATAGTGGTGCTTCGCTTTACTTCAACTTAATTCATTCCACTGAATATTATGTTCGGTTAATAATGCGCGTTCGCAAGTCCGTTTAATCATTACGTTCCTATACATTAATTGTAAATAACACCAATTAGTCCAGTGGATCCGATACTAATAAAGTTCCCTATGTGTATATATTTAGTTTCGTTCGTTGCTGAAGGACTTGAAGAATGTGATAAAATGTGATTGTTCAGTATGTGAGGTCAACAAGTCCAACAGTTCGAAGTAGTAATAAACACACCCCATCAACCAGTTTGTAGTTCATTTATAGTTCATATGTTCCAGATCTCTGAGGTTGCTGACCTGAGTATCTGATTACCGGACTAATCAGGATGGTGAGCCTTTCATGGGTATAAGCGAACCAATTCGATGAATTAGGTCTTGATTCACAAACAATCCCTAGCATAATTTCAGTGAAATATGTCAACTTCAACAGTGATATTCGTATGAATTAATATTACTAGCGGTCAAGTTATAATTATGAATATTATACATTCAAAATAGTATAATATAATGTGTTGTAAACAGTACTAACTGTCTCAAGGAGAATCACAGCATAAAGCTTACTTGGGTGTATAAAGTTCTACAAAGATAAATCCTTTAGAAGTGTGCAGAACTACTGCTGGCTAATATAAGCTCTATAAAGCTTAAGTAACTATTATTTTATTATATTTAGAGGAAATAGGTACCCATAGGTTATTGAGATATTAATAGCTCGGAATGCTAGCCTATTTGCAAATTAATTATATTTTCAATTCGCATTTTAATGTTATAACTTATATGTAATTAAATCAGTAAGGTGCCACATGAAACAATCAATATTCCAGTTTATATAAATAAGGTACCTATATTATTATAATTTGCGACAATATGTTACTTGATAAGTTTTGTATTCTTCACCCCTTACCGTATAGACGCGTTAAAGTGTAGTAATATTTGTATTGCGACCTTTTTGTCGATAATAATATTGTTATCGTTTTGGACACACTATCCACACAAACACATTTTAAGTCAACTCAAAGGAACCATAGCTGTTAAATTATGCATAAAGTGTAGGAATCACAACTAACCTTTGTTAGAGTGAGCTACGGCTCAATACTGTCTTACTCACCCCCATCTGCATCTTGAAGACCGCAAGACTTACCAAACTGACAGGGAACCAAAACCGTGCACTTACTGTACATTACACAAACCGATATTTTAATCACCATTATTACATCACTCTTAAACTGATTTTGTGCGATACCGAACTAACGGAGCCCCGATCTGCCCATTGTACCCCGAGGTACAACCAACCGATAACTCTCTCTTGTACACACCAAGTACATACAACCAAATTAACGAACCCTATCCTTTATTCGCGAGCGCGAGGAAACGTCCACTCTGCTGTATTCGCGAGCGCGACCATCCCCCGACTATCCCTTGTACTTTCCAGCACGGTCCAACGTCAACTCTCCTCCTCCAATTTCCGAAATCTTTGGTGGGCTGAGTCACACCCCCACTAATTTTTATGTCCAATCGTTCGTCTGATTTACCTATTGCACACGCCTTTTAAATCCCTAAGTGCACGCCTCCTCATCTTTCAGCAAGTGCACCCCGTGTCCGTCCTCAAGCCATCTACTCAATTGGTAAATCTTATAGCCCCATTTGCGTTGCTCAAAATTATGGCACAAAAAATAACATTCTTAAAATCTTTGGGCCTCATAAATATACCTTTCAAGTCCTCAAAACAAAAAACGAACGTCGCTCTTAAGAACATAATTTTAATATTTTATGGCGACCTTTTCGCATTCCTAAGCAATCGTCGCCACATACTCGACCAAAATTCAGCTCTTAACTCTGTAAAACGCTTAAGAGTCGTACTATTAATTTAGATTTATTCATTAGAACGACCACTTCTCAGTCAGTAAAAACCCCAGCGTGGGATCGCAACATTTTCGTTTTCTACGTACCAAATTTAACCGGCGGTAATAACTATAAAATAATAAGAATATTTCACTAGCACAAGCAACCTACGAGGCTGACCCTCTGTACCGTCACAATCGCCCCCTAAATTATTACGAAGTTTACCGGAGTGATAATTTACATACCTAAGGTACAAGAGGACAAGCCTTAGTTTTACCTTTATTATGACAGCGCTAACAAATTTGATTATACTCTTATAAACGTCTATTCCAGATATCACGCTACTCAACTGATATAGATTATTTAATTACCAGAAAGTATTAATTAAATAGCCTTGGTATTTTGACAGCACCATGATCCTCATTTTCGGATTGCTACAGTCCATCTTTAATGGAATCCTGCGAATGCGCTCTCCTTTGTCTTATTGGCATAGGGCACATCCACCAACAATCAGAATTTTATCCCTGTCTATCATCATGTTCAAAAATAGCGCCCCCCATTATCGTGAATCAGATATGACTATGTACTAACCTTGTCCTAAAAACTGTAGTAGATTATCATAATTTACCCTTTTTATGCACTGAATAGTTGTGATATTTGTTTTGGTTTTTCAAAACTACGCCCCCAAAGATATTAATGGCAAACTTATCTTTATTACATACATTTTTTTTTATTCATAACTTATTGCTTTATGATAATGTCAGGACTGGCAAAACCTGCTGTACTTTCAAATCTGATTCCACTTCACTGAGCTGTATTATTATATTATAAAAAAGCCTTTCCGAGCCTCTTCTTGCATACCCATATTACCCATATCTGGTTCCTTATATCAAATTCTCAATCTGTTTCGTTTGGGTAAAGTAACCACAGACACCTCCCCTTCTACGCTAGCAGACCATTGAGGTAATAATACTACGTATAGAGAAGACGCCACATGTTACAATCGTGTTCCGTTCGATTGCGGCGACCACGCCGCACTTCACTCAGTCGCTTGCTAGATGTTTTATGTGCCATTGGTCGTGACTATTTATAATCTATTAACTAAAAACTCATTAATTATGCCGTGTTGTGTGTTGAGATATTGCACTAATAATTCAAGGAATGTGACTAAGTGCAAAGGAATAACTTTTCACCGATAAGTATCTAAATATAATCGATTTAAAATTAAATACGCACAAAATATTGTGGCGACGCCATATTGTGTCATTGACATAGATTAAGATATGCAGAAATTCTATGTAGGTAGGATACTTGACGTTTCTGTTTATACCAGAAAATATGTTAAGGGCCCGGTCTTGTAATAATCGGTGTTCTAGCACAATATTCAGAGAAGTAATATATTTTTTTAGTTATTAAAAATGCAATGAAGGAAATACTTTTTACGTTAATTTAGAGTGTAGGACTTGAAGTTTCCATAACACATTTTACTATTTACTTAAATGCTATTTTTAATGTCTTTTTAAGGCTTTTAACATACTCATATTTACATTCCACGCGTTTAAGGGCATATTCATGCACTCCTTACGTAAATAATATGATCAAAACATGAAATATATTCAGTATACATTTATTCACAAATCTTCAACAATGATATTTACTTTTCGAGAGTTTTTAGTTTTTTTATCAAAACTTTTCGAGAGCTTACGCGTCGAAATTTCCCTCAGTTCTGCTACGATTTCGCAGCGTAAACTCTCGATAAGTTTTCATTCTATAAAATTTACTTATAATTATTTTATAAATACATTTTTTTTATTATTTGCCTTAATAATAGCTCGTTTCTAAGTGGTTAAAGTTTGATTACGTTTAAGGATGATTTATTATAGAAAAAGTAATATTTAACCAGTGGTGAAATTCATAAAATTTAAACTATTTAAACCACCTTAAATAAGGAAACTAAAAAATTTCGAAAAAAAGTAACCAGCAAAAATAGCATTTAAGTAAAAAGTGAAATGTGTCATGGAAACTTCAAGTCCTACACTCTACTCGTAAATTAACGTAAAATATATTTCCTTGATTGCATTTTTAATAACTTTTAATAGCTTCCTATGCATAAAGTTAATATTATACCTATTTTCCGTTTTGTTCGGTAGTTTACACGGGTCGCTTAGTCTATAAGAGTCGCATGTTGCTGTTTACGTTGAACGTTAGGCGTAAGCGCCATGAAAAAAACGGCTTTTACGACATTTTAGTCGCGAGAAATCTGCACTTTAGAAGTGATTTAGCGCTGAGTGTTTATAACGTACTAAAACTGCTTATTAATGTTTCAGCGCTGCAGCGAACTTTAAATACAATTCAAATCAATATGGAGCACGATTTTTGCAGAAGATAGCTTCTCTAGTACGTAGTACATATTACCTCAATGTAGCAGACATATGATCTTTATGCTAAATTGTGGAGGCATAATATAACACTAAAATATAAATTAAAATGAGTGAGAAGGCTAACTTCATTCTTAAGATATTGTTGTCTTAGTTACGAGTATTAAGGAGGGGTAGACCCAATAAGATAACGTACGGCGAATAATATCGTCTACGATATTACATTGGACTTAGCACCCGATAGGATTTTAACATCACTAGGTGATAACTTCATCCTGATCATCAAGTTGACCACTACGCTTACCATCTAGCTAACCATGATAAAACCGTCGTGTACATTACACTGGACTTTACAAGTGAGAATATTTTAACGTCACTGAGTGGTCACCCTAAACATTAAGTTCACCACCACCTCGCTTACAATCTTGCTAACCATAATTGTTCGCTATCATAATTACATTGGTCTTGGTGATTACTTTACACTGACCATCAAGTTCACTATCATGTTTACTGCCTAGCTAACAACATTACGATCATCGTCAAGATCATACCCTACAGGCCTATTATGGATCTTTCATCGTATGACATGGTACAAATTCTGAGAAAAAGAAGTCATGAAATGCCTCATTTCGTATTACCGATCTCCAATTATATCATCACTTTGGCATCATTTCAATGTTGTCATCATGATATATAATGAACGAATGATCAAAAATCTGACCGAAAGTTTTATTTCTCGCTTTGCAAAATGATTTTATATGATATAATTTGAAAACCATAAGATCGGTAATAGGCCTGCCGTTTTATATCTGATAAGATTTTAATTTTAATAGGTGAATACTTCACACTAACCATTAAGTCCACTAGCACACTCGGGTACCATCTGGCTAACCATACCTACTGAAATCTAGTTACCTTATTATCATCCTACAAGTGTCATAATGATTCTTTGTAAACAATCGGAACTTAATTCAAATAATGGCATGGTGATGGATTCTGGTGTAAATATAGACTGTGTTTTATATACGTTTCTACTCTTTTATGAATCATTTGATTTAATTAAAAGATCCTAAAAAAGAGTATATTCAATTCATTCAACTTAGTATAACGCTGACATAATCTACCCTTTCTTTTATCATATTAGTAGTAAAATAGAGCAAGTAAATAAATTATGATAATGCTAAGCCCAGACGCGAGTATGCTTTTTTTTTGCATTACACGACGCGCCGGCTCCGTCTATAAGTTGCACTAAATACACTCAAAACGCGAGATTTACGACTTTCTTAAGTACTTCATGTTCCCAAACCACACTCCATTTTTTGTTGCCATTTTTTATCGCTTCTTGACTGAGAATTTATCACATTATTGCAAAAAATTAAATGTCTAACATTTTTAATGTTTACGCTAGTTTGTTTCTTAAAATTCTCATTACAACAAGCAAAGGACGTACTGAGAGCCATTCTGAAGAAATTCCCAAAACTGTGCGAATAATAAAAGATACTCATTCAACATTTAAAAAAATATTAACTTTATTTCTTTAGTTAGAAATCCTAAATATCTAGAAATTTAAGAGTTATGTTAGCCCAATCAAAAAATTCTAAAGTATCGATAAAATAAAATTGTACAGAGCGACACTAGTTTACAATTAATATCATTCGTTCCGATACTCTTTTGAACTTTGTCTATGGTTTCGAACGAATTTTTCAAATCCTACACTGTTTCGTAATAAGGCATCTATCAGATGTACGGTCGAGTTATCGGTCGGACACTTCGCTTGCGGTTCAACTCTAATGCAGAAATCAGCGCGATATCAATGTAGGACCGTATGAGAATCGAACCTTAGCGGTCCGTTCGAACTGTAAATTAGCGCGATTGGCCCCCCGCATTTCATATCCCAACCGAAACAATAAAACACGCTAACGACACATAAAACTCACTTTACATAGCTTTGAAACTTTAACAGTCCTGTTTATTACGATTCCTTAATTTAGATTAATAACAACAAAATAAGATATTTGAATTACAAAACTGAATAATCTGTTTAATCTAAACTAGAAAGATATTTGTGTCCCTTGAGTTAACTTTTATCTTCATAGTAAATAATGGCATAGTCCAATCCTTAAGATTCAGAATTGTATGCACGTGCTGGTATTTTGCTGATCTTCATCATACGTATGTCTACGTATACCACAAAGTTTATGATAATAAAATGGATTTTGTTTTCAATAAATCCCTTGTTATATATATACTATACATACTATAAATTAATGGAGAAACGTAATTTCTTATAGGAATTTTAAATTTCAACTAGCGACTTACATGGTGAATGTTTATCAATTCTTGTTTTATACACTTCCATCTTTCAAAACCACATAGAAGTTCCCCAAGCCCTATCCTACTAAGTAGTTCTTCTTCTAACCTTCTACCCCAGAACCTTAGACTGCATCTGCTTAATAAATAAATATTTTATGTTAAAAACCTCTTATTGTATACATCTCAGCTTGTGATGAACAGCTTATTTTTCAGTGAGCCTCACCCTTCCAATCCAGACTCCTTACTCTCCTTAGCCATTGATAACAACCATCATAGATATATGTCAATACGAGGTTTAGAAAATTTAAACAAGTGCTCAATAACCTAAATTTCTGTGAACCACCCCGGGCTCATTACTCTCTTAAGTCATTGAACACCAGGGCTATAAATTCTCCCAGGACAAATTTATAAGAGTTTAAAACTGCAAGATGCAACTAAGTCCATAACTAATACTAACCTATACCAATAATACCTTCGGAAATCTAGTGAACCTTAAATCCCAGAACGCCAGTTTGCATCATTAATAATAAACCAATACATTACTAGTCGATTACAATATTTGGTTTTTGTTTTCATTGTATATTCGTCCGGCTGTATTCAATAACTTTAATTGTTAGAGTTGGCTGGAAGAAATCTCTTCCAGAGATAAGTCCGCCTTCGGACAACCAATTGTCCTTTTGTAAACTCTGTTTATTTGTTTTATTTCTATTTTATTTTGTTCGGAAGACTTACAGCTTCATTTATAATATTGGGCAAAAGAATCAACATCTTAAGGCTTATAACAAGCTTCCGCATATAGAATCTGCGATTCGCATTTTATTTTGTTTAATAATTAGTTTATATGTAAAACACTACGAGCCAGCCCCTCCCAGATTCTTTACTCTCTTAAGTCATTGAGACAGCGCTTTCGAATAATAGAATAAAGAAGTAATGAAGTTATTCCTAGATGCAAACTAAGTTCATAGCTATCCTATTCCACTAATATGTTCCTACAAAGATATGGTTCACAGATTAACCTAAAACAAAAGAATATTTATTGATTGCTTTCACAGGTATGTAATTTGTGGTGTTATGTGTTTTTCAACCAACTTGAGTTAACTATAATAAGCCATCGGAGACCCTGAACAATAGATGGAACTAGCATGAACAAATATCACCGCACCTAGGTATTACTGATATCCGGACAAGTAGTCGGTTGTGAGGCGACCAAAGTCAGAAGGACTTATCCGTAGTTTCATTCGGCCCTGGCATGACTCTTCAGTGTCACCGACGAACTACAAGGTCTCGTCCGAGAAATGGTAATACGTCCTTGGTATATAAGCAATAGCTATCCAACTGCTCCCTCCTCTCTATCCAGAATAACCTCTTGCCCATTATAGCTCCTCAAGTTGGTGCTTGTATAGTGTACGAGTTTAGTATCGGGGCAGCTTTTTGCTGCATGTAGAGTATTGGATTTTCATAAATGATATTTTTGGTAAGATTGTATATCATCTCACCTGAATCTTTATTTAACCTAACACCAAACATTACGGAAACCCGTCTGGAGTGTGGTGCCATCTGATCAAGCAATCAACAAATTAGGTACAACGCAAGTTTCAACGTTGTTGTTAAAGCCTTCATCCCAATTTAACTATTCAACCTCATTCAGCCCTAAGTTCACTCCTTTCAAGTGCCCCTTTCATTGCCTTCCAATCTATAATTATAATCATGAAACTTAATGTGCATTCTGTATATCATACATAACACTGGTCATTCCATCTTTATCACGCTCTTTATCCAACAACGCAGATCCTGAGAAAGTACCTTGTACTTTAAGTACTTACTACTTTTTGTTATATTAAATTAAAAACAGTAATATTACTCTTTCTAAGCTAAAGATTTTTTTTGAGGACTGCATTTGCATTTACATCAACGCTTCTTAAGAATTCATATATTTTCCTTTTTCAAACCAAAATATTATTGAGTTTGAATTTTATATTAATTATATGGCAGTTATATTTTTTTTCAGTCCTACTGAAATAATTTTATTTGTACTCTAGTTTATTTCTGTAATCAAAACTGCAGTTTTATAATTTACATGTATAACTAGAACTACATTAAGATAAAAGCATGTGCATACAAAAACCTCTCTATATATCATAACCTAAATTTACATGGAGTTTGAAATAAACTCAAGATAAGAAAACAAAGGCACAACAACCCGAGTTAAACGTATTTGAACAGAAACCCTACTATGATTCAATTTGACGTTTATATGCTTATTAAATAATTTGTATTTAATCGGCATAAAAGGGCCCGCAGACTACGCTGAAAAAAACATGTAATAGGTCACAAACAAACAAATTACACAAAAATTTCAAAATATACAATTTACTTATAACTTGCATTACTGTGATGTCAGCCCTATAGAGAACTCGAAATAATTTCATGCTATTTAAATAACGAAACATTTGAAAAACAATTCCGGGAATCGAACCTGAGAACTTGTGTTTTAGCAATGACGTTTTTGTAAAATGATAGGGAAAATATTATGGTAGTCTAAGATTGAAATACAAGAAATGTATAAAATAAAATTAACAGTTTATTACAAATATAAATTCCTATACGCCCCCAGCACTCTTAGCAACTTTCACATTTGAACAACCTCATATCCTGGTCACGGCACCAAATTGTAACGTTCACCCCCTTAGAACTTGGTTATTTTACTCGACCCCTTAAGTCGACGAGACGCACCTTAATGAGGTACAATATTTGGCCAGAAGTGATCGACAGTTAGGACTCTACCTTGCGCCGCGTCTAGACCCAAACCCTTTTTATGTGGTATGTGAAAGCACCGTTGTACCTGGATTAGGCATATATAGTGTTGCCCAAATTCAGTCTTGGTCTTGCAGTCTTGGTCTTGTTCTTGCGTTTTTGCAAGACCAAGACCAAGAACAAGACCGCGTATTTTTAGCAAGACCAAGACCAAGACTGACCGTGCAAGACTTGAGCAAGAACAAGACATAGCCTGCAAGACTCTTGCGTCTTGCAGCTAGGACTTAGCGCTATTTCACTGAGTAGTTAGGTGTAACAGTTCGGTGTATAGGTAGGTACGCTTAGGAATTCTATGAGACGCAAAAAACTGTATCAAAGAATATGAAAAACTGGACCTATGCGCATTACGACTAATACCATAAACATAGCGAATAAAAAAATATCTATTAAAATCAAACTGAGTGCATGCATAGTTATGTTTTAACCATCGGCACTTTGATAATGCGGCATCAAAGGTTTTGTACTTACTTCTCAAAGAAATTTGCCGCTTTTCGGAAGTACATGGTTATGATACACGCGCCGGCGGCTTCTTTTGAAATCTAAAACAATCGTTGCCGCCACGCCGAAATCATAACATTTGACACTATTTGCGTACTATAAATAAAGGAATTATTTTAATTCCAGTCATTTCCAATTGAGCTGTGCTTCGAGTCTAACTTAATAATTGTTTTTACTAATTCTCGTTGTTTTCTAAAAACGTATCACGTGTACAATTTAATATGAGTGACGAAGATTCAAATTATTCTAGTCCGAGTAACGAGAGTTTGAGTCACAGATCTAAAAGACCCAAAAGCAAATTTGAGGAGTTTTTCGAAATAATTCATGCATCCCAAACTGCCTTCTGTAAATTGTGCCAACATAAAAAGATTGAAATAAAAATGAAGAACAGAAACACTTCAGGCTTAAGGAAACATCTAATATCTTTCCACAAAAAGGAATCAGAAATATTTCTTCCTGTTAAACCAAAATTAAGTGGAGATATCACAAGCTTTTTAGTAACCGCTGGAAGAAGTGGACAGGTAAGAATATTTTTTTAACAGTTAAAAGAATTTTAACTCCGCGTAGCTATTCATGCGATACTTTCAAAAACGCCATTAACTTACGTAAGTATTTTTGAGTTAGTGGTGTTTTCATCTAGGGGTGCGACATATTAAGTATGTAATTATCGTCTTAAATATTTTTTATAAACACCCATATTTTCATTTAATCGGCCAGTAACAACTAAGTACTTTATTTTGGTAAATTACAGTACAGTGCAACCTTAATATAACAAATATCAATTTAACGATTTTCTCGATTTAACAACAACAAACCTCCTCCTCTTATACGTTAAAACCTAGTATGTTTTAAATAATAACACAAGATTTATTGTTTTGCTTCAGTCGGAAAACAGCAGTGACAACATCACGACAGCTACAGTTGATTGGGTGGTGAAAAAATATCTTCCCTTCTCATTTTTCGATGACGAAGCTACACAAGTATATTTTCGACGTATTTGCCCTAATATGGTGTTTCCTAAAAGGTCTACACTTAGAAGGAAAGTCAAAGAGCGATTTGAAGAGCTCCAATTGAATCTCAAGGAACGACTTCAACAATTATCATCTAAAATGTCTTTTACCATTGATGGGTGGACGTCAATTGCTGGTAGGAGTTACTACGGGGTTACTATTCATTATATAGACAACGCATGGAAGTATCAATCTGTAGTTCTTGATTTTATACCATCACGCGGTCGACATACTGGGGAAGATATTGCAACGATTTTCCATGAATGTTTATTGGAATATGGCATAATTGATAAATTACAAGGTATCACGGTCGACAACGCAACTGCAAATACCAAATTTATGTATGAACTGGGCAAACAGCTGCCGCCACACTTTGATTCAGACAATCAACATTTCCGGTGCTTTGCTCACATTTTAAACCTTGGTGTACAAGATTTATTAAAGACCTTAGCATTACACTGTGAGTCTAACACTAACGCGCAAGATCAGCAGTACGAAGACTATGCAGACGAAACTGAGGATGAGGAAGATGAAGAATCTGCACCAAATATTGCTGACTCGCGTACATCTGTAACAAAGTTACGCAGTATTTCCAGTAAAATAAAAAGAAGTGAGATAGTGAAGAAGAAGTTTCAGTCTGCTTGTGAAGCAGCTGGCGTGCCATCAAATCTAAATGCCATTCTTGACTGTCCAACGAGATGGAATTCCACACATGATATGATTGGATTTGGTTTAAAAGTGAGAGCGGGCATTGACATATTGTGCAGTTCTGTCACCGAATTAAATGATTTTCAAATCACATCTAATGAATGGCAGGTACTCGAAAAATTACATAAATTTCTAATAAACTTTAAACTTTTAAGTACAAAACTTGGTGGAGACAAATATGTTACATTACCGCTAGTCATTGTATCATTCAATCTCTTGCTAGATAAAATTGAATCCATGGTAAAACAGTTAGATGAGAAACCTAATCGATCTGAAGTGGATGAAAGGCTCATTCTAGCTTTCCAAGCAGCTCGAGACAAAATGCTTAAACATTACAAGAAGAGCAACTGGATTTATTGTACTTCTTTAATTTTAGACCCAAGGCATAAGGCTCAGACTTTTGACCTGACAATGTGGGGGAAGCAACTTAAAACAGAAAGTCTGCGCAAGTTCAATGAACTTTATGAAGAATATAAAAGTCTACACTCACTGAACAAATCTCTGGAATTACCAGAAAAAGAAAATAAAGTATGTGATGAAGATGAAGACGTAATAGACTTTGATAAACTCTATGAATGTCCCTCGACGTCATCTGGATCTTGTCTTCAAGGCTTAGTGATAGACGAGTTGGAGGAGTACCTGAGAAAACCAAGAACTGCCAGCTCGGAAGACATTTTAGATTGGTGGAGGACGCATGAGACAGAGTATCCAATTTTATCGAAAATGGCCCGTGATTTTCTCTCAATACCTGCAACTTCAGTACCTGCTGAGAGGTTATTTTCAAAAGCATCATTAGTAATTAGAAAACATAGAAATAGGTTAAGTGATGAGTCAGCCAGATGGTTACTTTGTATTAATTCTTGGTCAAAAGAATTGATATAAAGTATCATAACCTAATGATAAAGCTGTTGATTTGTGTTGTATTTTATTTTTTATTCAAATAAATGATAAATCGTAAAACTCTTTTATTAAATTTCTTATAAGTTGAGGGTTCAATCTCTTTGTAGACAGATAAGTATTGTTCTTTAAAATACAGTCAAGTTATTGTAATTAATTTGTTTTTTTACATGTTTTAGCAAATGTAAGCTTATAAATCATAAATGTTTATTAAGAAACAGTTACTTCCATGGAAAACGACATATAGGTCAGTTGATTTTTCGAATTTCTTATCAAATCTTCAGTTATTTATTAATCTGCTTGATCTTTACTATGGCTATGTTAATTCAAGCTCACAATGTTCCAATTCTAATACGTTTTTCTAAGATTTAAAGTAAACTTTAATAAATAGTAATAGACTAATAGGTAATTGCAAGACTTGCAAGACTCTTGCTGCAAGACCAAGACCAAGACCAAGACTGGGAGCGCAAGACCAAGACCAAGACCAAGACCAGGTGTATTGGCGCAAGACCAAGACCAAGACTGGCTAAGTCTCGTCTTGTTCTTGCATTTGGGCAACACTAGGCATATAGGAATATATGGTCACTTTAACACGCTTGTGTGGATTTAAGTACTATAAACAAATGTGTGTGAAGATTAGACAATGTTATATATGTCGGGATCATTGAGGTAATAATACTACGTATAGAGAAGACGCCACATGTTACAATCGTGTTCCGTTCGATTGCGGCGACCACGCCGCACTTCACTCAGTCGCTTGCTAGATGTTTTATGTGCCATTGGTCGTGACTATTTATAATCTATTAACTAAAAACTCATTAATTATGCCGTGTTGTGTGTTGAGATATTGCACTAATAATTCAAGGAATGTGACTAAGTGCAAAGGAATAACTTTTCACCGATAAGTATCTAAATATAATCGATTTAAAATTAAATACGCACAAAATATTGTGGCGACGCCATATTGTGTCATTGACATAGATTAAGATATGCAGAAATTCTATGTAGGTAGGATACTTGACGTTTCTGTTTATACCAGAAAATATGTTAAGGGCCCGGTCTTGTAATAATCGGTGTTCTAGCACAATATTCAGAGAAGTAATATATTTTTTTAGTTATTAAAAATGCAATGAAGGAAATACTTTTTACGTTAATTTAGAGTGTAGGACTTGAAGTTTCCATAACACATTTTACTATTTACTTAAATGCTATTTTTAATGTCTTTTTAAGGCTTTTAACATACTCATATTTACATTCCACGCGTTTAAGGGCATATTCATGCACTCCTTACGTAAATAATATGATCAAAACATGAAATATATTCAGTATACATTTATTCACAAATCTTCAACAATGATATTTACTTTTCGAGAGTTTTTAGTTTTTTTATCAAAACTTTTCGAGAGCTTACGCGTCGAAATTTCCCTCAGTTCTGCTACGATTTCGCAGCGTAAACTCTCGATAAGTTTTCATTCTATAAAATTTACTTATAATTATTTTATAAATACATTTTTTTTATTATTTGCCTTAATAATAGCTCGTTTCTAAGTGGTTAAAGTTTGATTACGTTTAAGGATGATTTATTATAGAAAAAGTAATATTTAACCAGTGGTGAAATTCATAAAATTTAAACTATTTAAACCACCTTAAATAAGGAAACTAAAAAATTTCGAAAAAAAGTAACCAGCAAAAATAGCATTTAAGTAAAAAGTGAAATGTGTCATGGAAACTTCAAGTCCTACACTCTACTCGTAAATTAACGTAAAATATATTTCCTTGATTGCATTTTTAATAACTTTTAATAGCTTCCTATGCATAAAGTTAATATTATACCTATTTTCCGTTTTGTTCGGTAGTTTACACGGGTCGCTTAGTCTATAAGAGTCGCATGTTGCTGTTTACGTTGAACGTTAGGCGTAAGCGCCATGAAAAACACGGCTTTTACGACATTTTAGTCGCGAGAAATCTGCACTTTAGAAGTGATTTAGCGCTGAGTGTTTATAACGTACTAAAACTGCTTATTAATGTTTCAGCGCTGCAGCGAACTTTAAATACAATTCAAATCAATATGGAGCACGATTTTTGCAGAAGATAGCTTCTCTAGTACGTAGTACATATTACCTCAATGGTCGGGATTTCATAATTATTAAACTCAATTTAATATAAGTTCTCAAGTAATTTGCAAACGCTAGTGATTATGCTTTTCCCTTATATGTACATCTATGTTAAAAAATAGCATAAATAGGTTCACCTACAGGTTTAGCGTATTTGTTGCGGAAGTTTTAATATGTAGCATCACTTATACTCAATATTTAACTACAGGCGTTTATATGTATATACATGAGGTCACCTATACACAATGTATTGGTTTCAGGGGTCTTCATATACCGGGTTATTTAAACACAATGTAATTGCGTCATACACAATGTATTGGTTTCAGAGGTCTTCATATACCGGGTTATTTAAACACAATGTAATTGCGTCGGAGGTCTTGATATATAAACATACTCGTAGTTACCTATACGCAATGTAATTGCATCGGAGGTCTTAAATTTAAGTATGGTTATCTATATGCAATGTAATTGCGTTAGAAGACTGGATCTATGAACCGGGTTAGATATACGCAATGTAATTGCGTCTGAGGTTTCAAATATAAGTATGGTTATCTATACGCAATGTAATTGCGTTAGAAGTCTTGATCTATGAACCGGGTTAGATATACGCAATGTAATTGCGTCTGAGGTTTTAAATATAAGTATGGTTATCTATACGCAATGTAATTGCGTTAGAAGTCTTGATCTATGAACCGGGTTAGATATACGCAATGTAATTGCGTCTGAGGTTTTAAATATAAGTATGGTTATCTATACGCAATGTAATTGCGTTAGAAGTCTTAGAGCTCCGCCCCGCTCAAGACAGTGGAGACCAACCATATAAAGCCTCCCCCTGAAGATTGAATAATTGGGCCTAATTGGATATAGTCGTAAGACTATAGTGACACCTTGGTGAATTTAGAATACATTCGTAGATGAGAAAGTAATAAGAATAGGAATCATAACCGACCGCGAGTAACAATATATAGTGGTGCTTCGCTTTACTTCAACTTAATTCATTCCACTGAATATTATGTTCGGTTAATAATGCGCGTTCGCAAGTCCGTTTAATCATTACGTTCCTATACATTAATTGTAAATAACACCAATTAGTCCAGTGGATCCGATACTAATAAAGTTCCCTATGTGTATATATTTAGTTTCGTTCGTTGCTGAAGGACTTGAAGAATGTGATAAAATGTGATTGTTCAGTATGTGAGGTCAACAAGTCCAACAGTTCGAAGTAGTAATAAACACACCCCATCAACCAGTTTGTAGTTCATTTATAGTTCATATGTTCCAGATCTCTGAGGTTGCTGACCTGAGTATCTGATTACCGGACTAATCAGGATGGTGAGCCTTTCATGGGTATAAGCGAACCAATTCGATGAATTAGGTCTTGATTCACAAACAATCCCTAGCATAATTTCAGTGAAATATGTCAACTTCAACAGTGATATTCGTATGAATTAATATTACTAGCGGTCAAGTTATAATTATGAATATTATACATTCAAAATAGTATAATATAATGTGTTGTAAACAGTACTAACTGTCTCAAGGAGAATCACAGCATAAAGCTTACTTGGGTGTATAAAGTTCTACAAAGATAAATCCTTTAGAAGTGTGCAGAACTACTGCTGGCTAATATAAGCTCTATAAAGCTTAAGTAACTATTATTTTATTATATTTAGAGGAAATAGGTACCCATAGGTTATTGAGATATTAATAGCTCGGAATGCTAGCCTATTTGCAAATTAATTATATTTTCAATTCGCATTTTAATGTTATAACTTATATGTAATTAAATCAGTAAGGTGCCACATGAAACAATCAATATTCCAGTTTATATAAATAAGGTACCTATATTATTATAATTTGCGACAATATGTTACTTGATAAGTTTTGTATTCTTCACCCCTTACCGTATAGACGCGTTAAAGTGTAGTAATATTTGTATTGCGACCTTTTTGTCGATAATAATATTGTTATCGTTTTGGACACACTATCCACACAAACACATTTTAAGTCAACTCAAAGGAACCATAGCTGTTAAATTATGCATAAAGTGTAGGAATCACAACTAACCTTTGTTAGAGTGAGCTACGGCTCAATACTGTCTTACTCACCCCCATCTGCATCTTGAAGACCGCAAGACTTACCAAACTGACAGGGAACCAAAACCGTGCACTTACTGTACATTACACAAACCGATATTTTAATCACCATTATTACATCACTCTTAAACTGATTTTGTGCGATACCGAACTAACGGAGCCCCGATCTGCCCATTGTACCCCGAGGTACAACCAACCGATAACTCTCTCTTGTACACACCAAGTACATACAACCAAATTAACGAACCCTATCCTTTATTCGCGAGCGCGAGGAAACGTCCACTCTGCTGTATTCGCGAGCGCGACCATCCCCCGACTATCCCTTGTACTTTCCAGCACGGTCCAACGTCAACTCTCCTCCTCCAATTTCCGAAATCTTTGGTGGGCTGAGTCACACCCCCACTAATTTTTATGTCCAATCGTTCGTCTGATTTACCTATTGCACACGCCTTTTAAATCCCTAAGTGCACGCCTCCTCATCTTTCAGCAAGTGCACCCCGTGTCCGTCCTCAAGCCATCTACTCAATTGGTAAATCTTATAGCCCCATTTGCGTTGCTCAAAATTATGGCACAAAAAATAACATTCTTAAAATCTTTGGGCCTCATAAATATACCTTTCAAGTCCTCAAAACAAAAAACGAACGTCGCTCTTAAGAACATAATTTTAATATTTTATGGCGACCTTTTCGCATTCCTAAGCAATCGTCGCCACATACTCGACCAAAATTCAGCTCTTAACTCTGTAAAATGCTTAAGAGTCGTACTATTAATTTAGATTTATTCATTAGAACGACCACTTCTCAGTCAGTAAAAACCCCAGCGTGGGATCGCAACATTTTCGTTTTCTACGTACCAAATTTAACCGGCGGTAATAACTATAAAATAATAAGAATATTTCACTAGCACAAGCAACCTACGAGGCTGACCCTCTGTACCGTCACAATCGCCCCCTAAATTATTACGAAGTTTACCGGAGTGATAATTTACATACCTAAGGTACAAGAGGACAAGCCTTAGTTTTACCTTTATTATGACAGCGCTAACAAATTTGATTATACTCTTATAAACGTCTATTCCAGATATCACGCTACTCAACTGATATAGATTATTTAATTACCAGAAAGTATTAATTAAATAGCCTTGGTATTTTGACAGCACCATGATCCTCATTTTCGGATTGCTACAGTCCATCTTTAATGGAATCCTGCGAATGCGCTCTCCTTTGTCTTATTGGCATAGGGCACATCCACCAACAATCAGAATTTTATCCCTGTCTATCATCATGTTCAAAAATAGCGCCCCCCATTATCGTGAATCAGATATGACTATGTACTAACCTTGTCCTAAAAACTGTAGTAGATTGTCATAATTTACCCTTTTTATGCACTGAATAGTTGTGATATTTGTTTTGGTTTTTCAAAACTACGCCCCCAAAGATATTAATGGCAAACTTATCTTTATTACATACATTTTTTTTTATTCATAACTTATTGCTTTATGATAATGTCAGGACTGGCAAAACCTGCTGTACTTTCAAATCTGATTCCACTTCACTGAGCTGTATTATTATATTATAAAAAAGCCTTTCCGAGCCTCTTCTTGCATACCCATATTACCCATATCTGGTTCCTTATATCAAATTCTCAATCTGTTTCGTTTGGGTAAAGTAACCACAGACACCTCCCCTTCTACGCTAGCAGACATATGATCTTTATGCTAAATTGTGGAGGCATAATATAACACTAAAATATAAATTAAAATGAGTGAGAAGGCTAACTTCATTCTTAAGATATTGTTGTCTTAGTTACGAGTATTAAGGAGGGGTAGACCCAATAAGATAACGTACGGCGAATAATATCGTCTACGATATTACATTGGACTTAGCACCCGATAGGATTTTAACATCACTAGGTGATAACTTCATCCTGATCATCAAGTTGACCACTACACTTACCATCTAGCTAACCATGATAAAACCGTCGTGTACATTACACTGGACTTTACAAGTGAGAATATTTTAACGTCACTGAGTGGTCACCCTAAACATTAAGTTCACCACCACCTCGCTTACAATCTTGCTAACCATAATTGTTCGCTATCATAATTACATTGGTCTTGGTGATTACTTTACACTGACCATCAAGTTCACTATCATGTTTACTGCCTAGCTAACAACATTACGATCATCGTCAAGATCATACCCTACAGGCCTATTATGGATCTTTCATCGTATGACATGGTACAAATTCTGAGAAAAAGAAGTCATGAAATGCCTCATTTCGTATTACCGATCTCCAATTATATCATCACTTTGGCATCATTTCAATGTTGTCATCATGATATATAATGAACGAATGATCAAAAATCTGACCGAAAGTTTTATTTCTCGCTTTGCAAAATGATTTTATATGATATAATTTGAAAACCATAAGATCGGTAATAGGCCTGCCGTTTTATATCTGATAAGATTTTAATTTTAATAGGTGAATACTTCACACTAACCATTAAGTCCACTAGCACACTCGGGTACCATCTGGCTAACCATACCTACTGAAATCTAGTTACCTTATTATCATCCTACAAGTGTCATAATGATTCTTTGTAAACAATCGGAACTTAATTCAAATAATGGCATGGTGATGGATTCTGGTGTAAATATAGACTGTGTTTTATATACGTTTCTACTCTTTTATGAATCATTTGATTTAATTAAAAGATCCTAAAAAAGAGTATATTCAATTCATTCAACTTAGTATAACGCTGACATAATCTACCCTTTCTTTTATCATATTAGTAGTAAAATAGAGCAAGTAAATAAATTATGATAATGCTAAGCCCAGACGCGAGTATGCTTTTTTTTGCATTACACGACGCGCCGGCTCCGTCTATAAGTTGCACTAAATACACTCAAAACGCGAGATTTACGACTTTCTTAAGTACTTCATGTTCCCAAACCACACTCCATTTTTTGTTGCCATTTTTTATCGCTTCTTGACTGAGAATTTATCACATTATTGCAAAAAATTAAATGTCTAACATTTTTAATGTTTACGCTAGTTTGTTTCTTAAAATTCTCATTACAACAAGCAAAGGACGTACTGAGAGCCATTCTGAAGAAATTCCCAAAACTGTGCGAATAATAAAAGATACTCATTCAACATTTAAAAAAATATTAACTTTATTTCTTTAGTTAGAAATCCTAAATATCTACAAATTTAAGAGTTATGTTAGCCCAATCAAAAAATTCTAAAGTATCGATAAAATAAAATTGTACAGAGCGACACTAGTTCACAATTAATATCATTCGTTCCGATACTCTTTTGAACTTTGTCTATGGTTTCGAACGAATTTTTCAAATCCTACACTGTTTCGTAATAAGGCATCTATCAGATGTACGGTCGAGTTATCGGTCGGACACTTCGCTTGCGGTTCAACTCTAATGCAGAAATCAGCGCGATATCAATGTAGGACCGTATGAGAATCGAACCTTAGCGGTCCGTTCGAACTGTAAATTAGCGCGATTGGCCCCCCGCATTTCATATCCCAACCGAAACAATAAAACACGCTAACGACACATAAAACTCACTTTACATAGCTTTGAAACTTTAACAGTCCTGTTTATTACGATTCCTTAATTTAGATTAATAACAACAAAATAAGATATTTGAATTACAAAACTGAATAATCTGTTTAATCTAAACTAGAAAGATATTTGTGTCCCTTGAGTTAACTTTTATCTTCATAGTAAATAATGGCATAGTCCAATCCTTAAGATTCAGAATTGTATGCACGTGCTGGTATTTTGCTGATCTTCATCATACGTATGTCTACGTATACCACAAAGTTTATGATAATAAAATGGATTTTGTTTTCAATAAATCCCTTGTTATATATATACTATACATACTATAAATTAATGGAGAAACGTAATTTCTTATAGGAATTTTAAATTTCAACTAGCGACTTACATGGTGAATGTTTATCAATTCTTGTTTTATACACTTCCATCTTTCAAAACCACATAGAAGTTCCCCAAGCCCTATCCTACTAAGTAGTTCTTCTTCTAACCTTCTACCCCAGAACCTTAGACTGCATCTGCTTAATAAATAAATATTTTATGTTAAAAACCTCTTATTGTATACATCTCAGCTTGTGATGAACAGCTTATTTTTCAGTGAGCCTCACCCTTCCAATCCAGACTCCTTACTCTCCTTAGCCATTGATAACAACCATCATAGATATATGTCAATACGAGGTTTAGAAAATTTAAACAAGTGCTCAATAACCTAAATTTCTGTGAACCACCCCGGGCTCATTACTCTCTTAAGTCATTGAACACCAGGGCTATAAATTCTCCCAGGACAAATTTATAAGAGTTTAAAACTGCAAGATGCAACTAAGTCCATAACTAATACTAACCTATACCAATAATACCTTCGGAAATCTAGTGAACCTTAAATCCCAGAACGCCAGTTTGCATCATTAATAATAAACCAATACATTACTAGTCGATTACAATATTTGGTTTTTGTTTTCATTGTATATTCGTCCGGCTGTATTCAATAACTTTAATTGTTAGAGTTGGCTGGAAGAAATCTCTTCCAGAGATAAGTCCGCCTTCGGACAACCAATTGTCCTTTTGTAAACTCTGTTTATTTGTTTTATTTCTATTTTATTTTGTTCGGAAGACTTACAGCTTCATTTATAATATTGGGCAAAAGAATCAACATCTTAAGGCTTATAACAAGCTTCCGCATATAGAATCTGCGATTCGCATTTTATTTTGTTTAATAATTAGTTTATATGTAAAACACTACGAGCCAGCCCCTCCCAGATTCTTTACTCTCTTAAGTCATTGAGACAGCGCTTTCGAATAATAGAATAAAGAAGTAATGAAGTTATTCCTAGATGCAAACTAAGTTCATAGCTATCCTATTCCACTAATATGTTCCTACAAAGATATGGTTCACAGATTAACCTAAAACAAAAGAATATTTATTGATTGCTTTCACAGGTATGTAATTTGTGGTGTTATGTGTTTTTCAACCAACTTGAGTTAACTATAATAAGCCATCGGAGACCCTGAACAATAGATGGAACTAGCATGAACAAATATCACCGCACCTAGGTATTACTGATATCCGGACAAGTAGTCGGTTGTGAGGCGACCAAAGTCAGAAGGACTTATCCGTAGTTTCATTCGGCCCTGGCATGACTCTTCAGTGTCACCGACGAACTACAAGGTCTCGTCCGAGAAATGGTAATACGTCCTTGGTATATAAGCAATAGCTATCCAACTGCTCCCTCCTCTCTATCCAGAATAACCTCTTGCCCATTATAGCTCCTCAAGTTGGTGCTTGTATAGTGTACGAGTTTAGTATCGGGGCAGCTTTTTGCTGCATGTAGAGTATTGGATTTTCATAAATGATATTTTTGGTAAGATTGTATATCATCTCACCTGAATCTTTATTTAACCTAACACCAAACATTACGGAAACCCGTCTGGAGTGTGGTGCCATCTGATCAAGCAATCAACAAATTAGGTACAACGCAAGTTTCAACGTTGTTGTTAAAGCCTTCATCCCAATTTAACTATTCAACCTCATTCAGCCCTAAGTTCACTCCTTTCAAGTGCCCCTTTCATTGCCTTCCAATCTATAATTATAATCATGAAACTTAATGTGCATTCTGTATATCATACATAACACTGGTCATTCCATCTTTATCACGCTCTTTATCCAACAACGCAGATCCTGAGAAAGTACCTTGTACTTTAAGTACTTACTACTTTTTGTTATATTAAATTAAAAACAGTAATATTACTCTTTCTAAGCTAAAGATTTTTTTTGAGGACTGCATTTGCATTTACATCAACGCTTCTTAAGAATTCATATATTTTCCTTTTTCAAACCAAAATATTATTGAGTTTGAATTTTATATTAATTATATGGCAGTTATATTTTTTTTCAGTCCTACTGAAATAATTTTATTTGTACTCTAGTTTATTTCTGTAATCAAAACTGCAGTTTTATAATTTACATGTATAACTAGAACTACATTAAGATAAAAGCATGTGCATACAAAAACCTCTCTATATATCATAACCTAAATTTACATGGAGTTTGAAATAAACTCAAGATAAGAAAACAAAGGCACAACAACCCGAGTTAAACGTATTTGAACAGAAACCCTACTATGAATTAAATAATTTGTATTTAATCGGCATAAAAGGGCCCGCAGACTACGCTGAAAAAAACATGTAATAGGTCACAAACAAACAAATTACACAAAAATTTCAAAATATACAATTTACTTATAACTTGCATTACTGTGATGTCAGCCCTATAGAGAACTCGAAATAATTTCATGCTATTTAAATAACGAAACATTTGAAAAACAATTCCGGGAATCGAACCTGAGAACTTGTGTTTTAGCAATGACGTTTTTGTAAAATGATAGGGAAAATATTATGGTAGTCTAAGATTGAAATACAAGAAATGTATAAAATAAAATTAACAGTTTATTACAAATATAAATTCCTATACGCCCCCAGCACTATTAGCAACTTTCACATTTGAACAACCTCATATCCTGGTCACGGCACCAAATTGTAACGTTCACCCCCTTAGAACTTGGTTATTTTACTCGACCCCTTAAGTCGACGAGACGCACCTTAATGAGGTACAATATTTGGCCAGAAGTGATCGACAGTTAGGACTCTACCTTGCGCCGCGTCTAGACCCAAACCCTTTTTATGTGGTATGTGAAAGCACCGTTGTACCTGGATTAGGCATATATAGTGTTGCCCAAATTCAGTCTTGGTCTTGCAGTCTTGGTCTTGTTCTTGCGTTTTTGCAAGACCAAGACCAAGAACAAGACCGCGTATTTTTAGCAAGACCAAGACCAAGACTGACCGTGCAAGACTTGAGCAAGAACAAGACATAGCCTGCAAGACTCTTGCGTCTTGCAGCTAGGACTTAGCGCTATTTCACTGAGTAGTTAGGTGTAACAGTTCGGTGTATAGGTAGGTACGCTTAGGAATTCTATGAGACGCAAAAAACTGTATCAAAGAATATGAAAAACTGGACCTATGCGCATTACGACTAATACCATAAACATAGCGAATAAAAAAATATCTATTAAAATCAAACTGAGTGCATGCATAGTTATGTTTTAACCATCGGCACTTTGATAATGCGGCATCAAAGGTTTTGTACTTACTTCTCAAAGAAATTTGCCGCTTTTCGGAAGTACATGGTTATGATACACGCGCCGGCGGCTTCTTTTGAAATCTAAAACAATCGTTGCCGCCACGCCGAAATCATAACATTTGACACTATTTGCGTACTATAAATAAAGGAATTATTTTAATTCCAGTCATTTCCAATTGAGCTGTGCTTCGAGTCTAACTTAATAATTGTTTTTACTAATTCTCGTTGTTTTCTAAAAACGTATCACGTGTACAATTTAATATGAGTGACGAAGATTCAAATTATTCTAGTCCGAGTAACGAGAGTTTGAGTCACAGATCTAAAAGACCCAAAAGCAAATTTGAGGAGTTTTTCGAAATAATTCATGCATCCCAAACTGCCTTCTGTAAATTGTGCCAACATAAAAAGATTGAAATAAAAATGAAGAACAGAAACACTTCAGGCTTAAGGAAACATCTAATATCTTTCCACAAAAAGGAATCAGAAATATTTCTTCCTGTTAAACCAAAATTAAGTGGAGATATCACAAGCTTTTTAGTAACCGCTGGAAGAAGTGGACAGGTAAGAATATTTTTTTAACAGTTAAAAGAATTTTAACTCCGCGTAGCTATTCATGCGATACTTTCAAAAACGCCATTAACTTACGTAAGTATTTTTGAGTTAGTGGTGTTTTCATCTAGGGGTGCGACATATTAAGTATGTAATTATCGTCTTAAATATTTTTTATAAACACCCATATTTTCATTTAATCGGCCAGTAACAACTAAGTACTTTATTTTGGTAAATTACAGTACAGTGCAACCTTAATATAACAAATATCAATTTAACGATTTTCTCGATTTAACAACAACAAACCTCCTCCTCTTATACGTTAAAACCTAGTATGTTTTAAATAATAACACAAGATTTATTGTTTTGCTTCAGTCGGAAAACAGCAGTGACAACATCACGACAGCTACAGTTGATTGGGTGGTGAAAAAATATCTTCCCTTCTCATTTTTCGATGACGAAGCTACACAAGTATATTTTCGACGTATTTGCCCTAATATGGTGTTTCCTAAAAGGTCTACACTTAGAAGGAAAGTCAAAGAGCGATTTGAAGAGCTCCAATTGAATCTCAAGGAACGACTTCAACAATTATCATCTAAAATGTCTTTTACCATTGATGGGTGGACGTCAATTGCTGGTAGGAGTTACTACGGGGTTACTATTCATTATATAGACAACGCATGGAAGTATCAATCTGTAGTTCTTGATTTTATACCATCACGCGGTCGACATACTGGGGAAGATATTGCAACGATTTTCCATGAATGTTTATTGGAATATGGCATAATTGATAAATTACAAGGTATCACGGTCGACAACGCAACTGCAAATACCAAATTTATGTATGAACTGGGCAAACAGCTGCCGCCACACTTTGATTCAGACAATCAACATTTCCGGTGCTTTGCTCACATTTTAAACCTTGGTGTACAAGATTTATTAAAGACCTTAGCATTACACTGTGAGTCTAACACTAACGCGCAAGATCAGCAGTACGAAGACTATGCAGACGAAACTGAGGATGAGGAAGATGAAGAATCTGCACCAAATATTGCTGACTCGCGTACATCTGTAACAAAGTTACGCAGTATTTCCAGTAAAATAAAAAGAAGTGAGATAGTGAAGAAGAAGTTTCAGTCTGCTTGTGAAGCAGCTGGCGTGCCATCAAATCTAAATGCCATTCTTGACTGTCCAACGAGATGGAATTCCACACATGATATGATTGGATTTGGTTTAAAAGTGAGAGCGGGCATTGACATATTGTGCAGTTCTGTCACCGAATTAAATGATTTTCAAATCACAGCTAATGAATGGCAGGTACTCGAAAAATTACATAAATTTCTAATAAACTTTAAACTTTTAAGTACAAAACTTGGTGGAGACAAATATGTTACATTACCGCTAGTCATTGTATCATTCAATCTCTTGCTAGATAAAATTGAATCCATGGTAAAACAGTTAGATGAGAAACCTAATCGATCTGAAGTGGATGAAAGGCTCATTCTAGCTTTCCAAGCAGCTCGAGACAAAATGCTTAAACATTACAAGAAGAGCAACTGGATTTATTGTACTTCTTTAATTTTAGACCCAAGGCATAAGGCTCAGACTTTTGACCTGACAATGTGGGGGAAGCAACTTAAAACAGAAAGTCTGCGCAAGTTCAATGAACTTTATGAAGAATATAAAAGTCTACACTCACTGAACAAATCTCTGGAATTACCAGAAAAAGAAAATAAAGTATGTGATGAAGATGAAGACGTAATAGACTTTGATAAACTCTATGAATGTCCCTCGACGTCATCTGGATCTTGTCTTCAAGGCTTAGTGATAGACGAGTTGGAGGAGTACCTGAGAAAACCAAGAACTGCCAGCTCGGAAGACATTTTAGATTGGTGGAGGACGCATGAGACAGAGTATCCAATTTTATCGAAAATGGCCCGTGATTTTCTCTCAATACCTGCAACTTCAGTACCTGCTGAGAGGTTATTTTCAAAAGCATCATTAGTAATTAGAAAACATAGAAATAGGTTAAGTGATGAGTCAGCCAGATGGTTACTTTGTATTAATTCTTGGTCAAAAGAATTGATATAAAGTATCATAACCTAATGATAAAGCTGTTGATTTGTGTTGTATTTTATTTTTTATTCAAATAAATGATAAATCGTAAAACTCTTTTATTAAATTTCTTATAAGTTGAGGGTTCAATCTCTTTGTAGACAGATAAGTATTGTTCTTTAAAATACAGTCAAGTTATTGTAATTAATTTGTTTTTTTACATGTTTTAGCAAATGTAAGCTTATAAATCATAAATGTTTATTAAGAAACAGTTACTTCCATGGAAAACGACATATAGGTCAGTTGATTTTTCGAATTTCTTATCAAATCTTCAGTTATTTATTAATCTGCTTGATCTTTACTATGGCTATGTTAATTCAAGCTCACAATGTTCCAATTCTAATACGTTTTTCTAAGATTTAAAGTAAACTTTAATAAATAGTAATAGACTAATAGGTAATTGCAAGACTTGCAAGACTCTTGCTGCAAGACCAAGACCAAGACCAAGACTGGGAGCGCAAGACCAAGACCAAGACCAAGACCAGGTGTATTGGCGCAAGACCAAGACCAAGACTGGCTAAGTCTCGTCTTGTTCTTGCATTTGGGCAACACTAGGCATATAGGAATATATGGTCACTTTAACACGCTTGTGTGGATTTAAGTACTATAAACAAATGTGTGTGAAGATTAGACAATGTTATATATGTCGGGATTTCATAATTATTAAACTCAATTTAATATAAGTTCTCAAGTAATTTGCAAACGCTAGTGATTATGCTTTTCCCTTATATGTACATCTATGTTAAAAAATAGCATAAATAGGTTCACCTACAGGTTTAGCGTATTTGTTGCGGAAGTTTTAATATGTAGCATCACTTATACTCAATATTTAACTACAGGCGTTTATATGTATATACATGAGGTCACCTATACACAATGTATTGGTTTCAGGGGTCTTCATATACCGGGTTATTTAAACACAATGTAATTGCGTCATACACAATGTATTGGTTTCAGAGGTCTTCATATACCGGGTTATTTAAACACAATGTAATTGCGTCGGAGGTCTTGATATATAAACATACTCGTAGTTACCTATACGCAATGTAATTGCATCGGAGGTCTTAAATTTAAGTATGGTTATCTATATGCAATGTAATTGCGTTAGAAGACTGGATCTATGAACCGGGTTAGATATACGCAATGTAATTGCGTCTGAGGTTTCAAATATAAGTATGGTTATCTATACGCAATGTAATTGCGTTAGAAGTCTTGATCTATGAACCAGGTTAGATATACGCAATGTAATTGCGTCTGAGGTTTTAAATATAAGTATGGTTATCTATACGCAATGTAATTGCGTTAGAAGTCTTGATCTATGAACCGGGTTAGATATACGCAATGTAATTGCGTCTGAGGTTTTAAATATAAGTATGGTTATCTATACGCAATGTAATTGCGTTAGAAGTCTTAGAGCTCCGCCCCGCTCAAGACAGTGGAGACCAACCATATAAAGCCTCCCCCTGAAGATTGAATAATTGGGCCTAATTGGATATAGTCGTAAGACTATAGTGACACCTTGGTGAATTTAGAATACATTCGTAGATGAGAAAGTAATAAGAATAGGAATCATAACCGACCGCGAGTAACAATATATAGTGGTGCTTCGCTTTACTTCAACTTAATTCATTCCACTGAATATTATGTTCGGTTAATAATGCGCGTTCGCAAGTCCGTTTAATCATTACGTTCCTATACATTAATTGTAAATAACACCAATTAGTCCAGTGGATCCGATACTAATAAAGTTCCCTATGTGTATATATTTAGTTTCGTTCGTTGCTGAAGGACTTGAAGAATGTGATAAAATGTGATTGTTCAGTATGTGAGGTCAACAAGTCCAACAGTTCGAAGTAGTAATAAACACACCCCATCAACCAGTTTGTAGTTCATTTATAGTTCATATGTTCCAGATCTCTGAGGTTGCTGACCTGAGTATCTGATTACCGGACTAATCAGGATGGTGAGCCTTTCATGGGTATAAGCGAACCAATTCGATGAATTAGGTCTTGATTCACAAACAATCCCTAGCATAATTTCAGTGAAATATGTCAACTTCAACAGTGATATTCGTATGAATTAATATTACTAGCGGTCAAGTTATAATTATGAATATTATACATTCAAAATAGTATAATATAATGTGTTGTAAACAGTACTAACTGTCTCAAGGAGAATCACAGCATAAAGCTTACTTGGGTGTATAAAGTTCTACAAAGATAAATCCTTTAGAAGTGTGCAGAACTACTGCTGGCTAATATAAGCTCTATAAAGCTTAAGTAACTATTATTTTATTATATTTAGAGGAAATAGGTACGGAATGCTAGCCTATTTGCAAATTAATTATATTTTCAATTCGCATTTTAATGTTATAACTTATATGTAATTAAATCAGTAAGGTGCCACATGAAACAATCAATATTCCAGTTTATATAAATAAGGTACCTATATTATTATAATTTGCGACAATATGTTACTTGATAAGTTTTGTATTCTTCACCCCTTACCGTATAGACGCGTTAAAGTGTAGTAATATTTGTATTGCGACCTTTTTGTCGATAATAATATTGTTATCGTTTTGGACACACTATCCACACAAACACATTTTAAGTCAACTCAAAGGAACCATAGCTGTTAAATTATGCATAAAGTGTAGGAATCACAACTAACCTTTGTTAGAGTGAGCTACGGCTCAATACTGTCTTACTCACCCCCATCTGCATCTTGAAGACCGCAAGACTTACCAAACTGACAGGGAACCAAAACCGTGCACTTACTGTACATTACACAAACCGATATTTTAATCACCATTATTACATCACTCTTAAACTGATTTTGTGCGATACCGAACTAACGGAGCCCCGATCTGCCCATTGTACCCCGAGGTACAACCAACCGATAACTCTCTCTTGTACACACCAAGTACAACCAAATTAACGAACCCTATCCTTTATTCGCGAGCGCGAGGAAACGTCCACTCTGCTGTATTCGCGAGCGCGACCATCCCCCGACTATCCCTTGTACTTTCCAGCACGGTCCAACGTCAACTCTCCTCCTCCAATTTCCGAAATCTTTGGTGGGCTGAGTCACACCCCCACTAATTTTTATGTCCAATCGTTCGTCTGATTTACCTATTGCACACGCCTTTTAAATCCCTAAGTGCACGCCTCCTCATCTTTCAGCAAGTGCACCCCGTGTCCGTCCTCAAGCCATCTACTCAATTGGTAAATCTTATAGCCCCATTTGCGTTGCTCAAAATTATGGCACAAAAAATAACATTCTTAAAATCTTTGGGCCTCATAAATATACCTTTCAAGTCCTCAAAACAAAAAACGAACGTCGCTCTTAAGAACATAATTTTAATATTTTATGGCGACCTTTTCGCATTCCTAAGCAATCGTCGCCACATACTCGACCAAAATTCAGCTCTTAACTCTGTAAAACGCTTAAGAGTCGTACTATTAATTTAGATTTATTCATTAGAACGACCACTTCTCAGTCAGTAAAAACCCCAGCGTGGGATCGCAACATTTTCGTTTTCTACGTACCAAATTTAACCGGCGGTAATAACTATAAAATAATAAGAATATTTCACTAGCACAAGCAACCTACGAGGCTGACCCTCTGTACCGTCACAACATTATTTTATCGGGACTAATATTACGAGATTCTATAAATTCATCGATTTTTTGAATAAAAGATCGTACACATGATTTTCCAGAGAATTTTATTTTACTGATTTCCGAGGCCAGATTACGTTCACAAGAGACTGATACCATAGTAGGTTCTTGAAGACTTTGCACAGATGCGGTTACTGAAGGAAGTTTTGGTTTCAAGGACAATAACTCTTTATACTGGTTATTAAAGTTAGAACTACTTTTCTTATAAAAATCAGTAGACTCCTGACATTTTGGAATTATTCTATTGAGTCTATGATAGACATGATGTAATGTAGTTTCTGTGCAAGAAAAAAGATTTTTGTCAATTTTTGCTTTAAGTCCTATAATATTATTATGTGTCTTTTGTAAGGTGTCCTTTAGAGATTCTAAGTCCTCAAGTGGTTCAAAATGAGATTCTAAAATATCTTCGGGGGGTAGATTCAGTGTGAAACAACGATAAAATCAATCTTAATGTAAACTATCAGGGTCAATCAGTAAAGCCAACTAATTTAACAAAATGTAGGTTTATATGTTGATGGTAAATTAAATTGGAAAAATCATGTTGACCATATTTGTTCTAAGCTTAGTCAGTTTTCCTATGCATTATTCAATTTACGAAAAATAGTCAATATATCAACCCTGTTAACTGCTTACCATGGAAGGGTTGGGTCAATACTAAGATACGGCGTGTTGTTTTGGGGAAACTCAACCAACAAAGATTTGGTCTTTACAGCTCAAAAGAGAGTATACGGGAGACGTTTTGTCTACAACGAAAAAATTCCCGTCAGCCAATTTTCCAAAAATATAATATATTAACACTACCTTGTTTATATATATTAGAATGTGGTATATTCGTTAAAGTCAATCCACATTGTTTTAATATAATTCACGAGACGACACGGTTAGCGCAGAGGTCGAGTGATCGCCTACTGCGCAACGGGTCGCGGGTTCGATCCCCGCTCGGGACAGATATTTTGTATGGCCTAAAGGAATTTGTTCCGGTCTGGGCGTATGTGCATGTGATATTCTATGTTTGTAACTGCACCCACGACACAGGAGAAAATCCTAGTGTGGGTCGACGTTTTTTAAAAAAAAAGAAAAGAAAAAGAAAGAAAATTCACGAGAACGTCATAAAACTAAATTAAGGTCGATACAATGTAAAACAACATTAATGAGCAAGAGTGTAATATGCAGCGTCCCTCGCATCTTTAATAAGATTCCGGAATCTATAAGAAATATTAAAGACCTCAATAGTTTCAAGAAAAATCTTAGTAATTTGTTGATACAGAAGTGTTATTATTCTATTGACAGAGATTTCTGATTGGACTATTGAGTTGGATTGTACTGATTGTTGTGTTGTTTTGTAAGTGTATTCTAATCTTAATGTTTTCATCTAATGTTAATTCATCTTATTGACAGTGATTATTTTTGCTCATTTTAGGGCCTTCACGGGACTCGTGTTATGTACTTACTTTATTAGCTCTAAGAACCTTGTAACTACATCACCCAATAAATGATATGATATGATATGCACTTTTCGGATTTACTAGCGTATATTTGGTTTTAAACATTTTAGTTATTTTATCCGACCTTTTTTTTAATTTTATATACAACTAAGTTGGCAAACAAGCATACTGCCCACCTGATGGTAACAGTCACCTATAGTACATGTGGTACTTGTAACAGTCACCTATAGTACATCTGGTACTTGGTAACAGTCACCTATAGTACATGTGGTACTTGTGAGATTCGCAGCAAATCTGCAACCCCCACAAGAACCACAGCGTGCGTTGCCAACTTGTGACATAAGATGCCATATCTTACCCTTCAACTGGAACACAGCAATGCAAGCAATGCTGCTTTGCGACAGAAATAGGTAAGACGAACCCGGACGGATAATACCCAAGAAGGCGCGTACAGAGTCTCCCTTCGGAGTAGGTTAAGAGGTAAAATAGCCAGTTCCCCAATTGTTGAGGAATTCAGTTAAAGCTCGGTTCCATCTTCGACCTTACCGTTCGTTACTTACCATTAGGTGAGATGAAGACATAAACATCCCTTTTGTATGTAAAAGATATTCAATCAATGTGACAAATCTATAAAAAAAAAACAATCTATAAATTCATCACCACAGCTCATATTACGTCCCCACTGATAAGCTCGAGCCTACCTTAAGTTAGGGCGTTTAGGCCTTAGTCCTCGCTGGCCCAGTGCGGATTGGTGGACGTCACATACATCTTTGATATTCTTTGCAGGTGTATGCTTACCTTCATCGTAGGAGCGTCGGATAAATGTACATATGAATTTCGAAAAACAAAAAACACATTGGTACTTGGCAGGATCGAACACCGGACCTTCCGATTAGAAAGTCAATGCCGAGTCCACAGCACCATCGACACTCCCTCACCGACTATCTATAAATTAAAACAAATAAATTCAAACAACAAAACGAATCAATTCACACAACAAAAACAAATCAATCTAAAAATAGTAATTATTGGCAAAATATAATTTTGATTATAACAAAACCACATCAGAATTTATCTGACAAAACAACAAAAAGAAAATAATTTCACAGCAAACGTTCAGTCGTTTATAAAAATCGCAATAAAAAGTTAAAAAATACACTAGCATCACACAGACGGTCCATTTTAAGACAATTAATTTCCAAGTTCAAACCGGCCGCGTTGGTACTACTGTCGAATCTCGCCCTAATGGATATTAAAGAGCCCGGCTCCAAATTGGCGGATATAATTGGAGTAACTGATGGGCATACTCGTACACTTCTGAATTGTAGCATTAGAGCGGACTACAAAATCCACAGCATATTAATAAAAAATTAGTTCACCTATTTAATTTTGATAAAAAAGTGACCGTGTATAAAAACAGAGTGAGACATTTTTTACAATCATCATTTACCTGATGGTAAGTGACGATTAGATTTGATTGTGCAGTTGTTTTGATTGCGAGTTGGCTATCTCAACCCTGTTATACCATCTGATATTTTATTTTTAATGGAAGAAAAGATAAAATAGAGAGCTAAATAAAATAGTCGGATTTTCTGTTGCGATACTATTATATCACATACAAAATAAATATTAATTGATTAAGCATATGAAACTCGACTGAGTCCACAGACCAATAGTTCAAACAGTTTTGTGAACCTTTTGGCAAAAAAAATGTATAAAACCTGTTGTATTAATAAATAAATTAAAAAAATAATAATCAATAAATAAAACGTAAAAAAACCACAGAGTAAACAAATTTTTATTGTCTTATGATATAATAAATCTATATATATAAAAGGAGAGATATATAAAAGGACCCCTATTTCATCCCTTATGGGTAATTTTTTTTTAAATGCATTAGTGTACGTCCGCATTTTGAATTAAAACAACTGTCCAAATTTCACGTTTCTACCATTAGCGGTGACGGCTGTGCGTGCGTCTATAGATGGGAACATCTCCTTTTATGTATATAGATACGTATAATTAGATACACATAACTTTTCTATTTACTGTATTTTTTTTTGTATTTTATTTAAATTAAGAAGAAGCCCTCGAGTTGTAGCAGAATACCAGTGTTTTGCTCACAGCCTGATGTGAGTAAAATCCAGTCACTGAGATGCAACCCTTTTACACTTCTGCAGCGCACACATTGTAGTCTTGAATAAGGTACCTACTTTATTGTTAAGCTTATGTTATTTTAATTCTTTGTAAAAATATTATGTTTGTATGTGATGAAAATGGGTGTAAATAAAGATTTTATCTATCTATCTAGTGTGCATGAATAGGGATGAACTTCGTCATTATCACCAAGCTTACATGAAATGTATCTATCTTAGAAAAGGATGTAAGGGATTTGAATTTCACACACACAATAGCGTCAACGTCTAATGACTACGTGCATGTGATTCCTCGTTTAAGTGATATCTTAAGTGTTATCTTAGGTGGAAACTCGTTCAACATACAACCGACTCAAGCATTACTCTGTAAACTACTCAGCAACCACTCAGTGAAACGCTCACCTTCCGACTTCCACTAGATTCCGTTACGTATTCACTTGCGTATTATTTCCTTGAAAGGCTTTGTGCTCGTAACAAACACGAAACTCGTCGAGGAACTCGCGAAATAAAATCATACTTCAATTTCCATCCCCCCGCGAAATACGCCAGGCGTTGAAAGTTCCTTGAAATTCTTGGTTCCTTGAAAATCTCACTTGAGAAAGCTCTCTATAAGAGCCAAGATTACGTTCGTACTGTCAATTATATCACACTAGCTTTCCACCCGCAGCTTCGCCCGCGTTGTTTTCGTTTTTCCCGTGGGAATTCTATATTTTTCCGTAGAAAAAACAATTCAAACTATAAAACAAAAGCTTTTAAAAAGTTCCCTTTATTATACTTAAGCAGTTGCTAGTGTGATACTCAAACAAAAAACTAACTTTCAACCCCTAATTAATCCCTTTATGGATTGGACTTTAACATTTGTTCACTTGTTGTTAATTATCAACTTAACTACAAAATTTCACGGATTTCCGTACAAACTTTTAACCATTTCTGTTAAGGTGTTTATTTAAAATGAGTGGACTGTATATATGATGCTGGTTTATTGACTAAAATACAAAAATAAATTATTCTTAATTGGTCAGTAAATGTGAAGCGCGAAAGGTCTAGATGCGAAGTGCTGTTGATCGCGCCAAAAATATATCGTCGCATCCGCTCGTAGCTGCTCGGGTGGACTCGGTAAAAACTCGGTTTTGTTTCTTCATGATGAGTTGAAGTGATTAAAGGAACAATATCATCATCATAATATATAGTTAAGAATTATAAGAGCGTCAGCATCGGTGGCGCTGAACACATGGCACTTGCCTTCCAATCGAGAGGTCCGGGGTTCGAGACTGCCACGTACCATGTGTTTTTCGTTTTCGAATTTCATATGTACGTTTGTCTGACGCTCCTACGGTGAAGGAAAACATCGTGGGGCAACCTGTATACATTTGCGAAGAAGTACAAAGGTGTATGTGAAGTCGACCAATCCCCACTGGGCCAGCGTGGTTGATTAAGACTTAAACACCCTACCTTAGGGTAGGCTCGAGCCCCTCAGTGGGGACGTATATGAGCTGTTAAGATGATGATAATATATAGTACATACAACAGTTAGGATTTAGTCAATTTGATTCACCACTCATCCTTTCTCAGCTATCTTACTACAGTTTTTTTTAATACTACCCATAATATATCTGTATATCTAGCGAATTATAGCTGAAAATATTCTGCATGCGACTCAAGAGCTCTTGGCGAAAATCGAAATGAAGAGTTACGAAGGAACTAAACACGATACATAAAATTTCAGACCACGCCGCCGGGTTGCTGAAACCGTAATTCTTCTCCGAGCCATTGTGGGACCTAATTATGAGCTTAATGATTTAAGTTCGCTGCAGCGGGGACAAAGGAATCGGGTGGGCTGCAGCGATTCCGCGCCTCTAATAGGATGTTGAATTTTAATCTGTGGACTGAAGCGGATTTGATTATTCATGTACCTGCGCTGCTCAGGTTTCGCTTGGGGGTTCAGGGTGTGACTTTATTTTGTTTTTCGGATTCGGTTTCACATAATTCGAAGTGGTTATATTTTGTGGTACCCTTGTCCACACACGCACTTTGAAAGTAGAATCGAAGACTTTAAAAAATTACTTACCAGAGGGAGAGTTTGACTAATCTTAGCTTAGGAAACTCCTTCGAAGCATGCTGTCACTTTTTGTCTTCAATGAAAACAATGTGACGGCATGCCACCTAGTATCGTAAACAAAGACAATATTGGTGATATTGGCCTGTATTAGAGTCGCGGGCACCTATTTCTGCCAAGCAGCGGTGCTGTTGCGTTATAGTTTGAAGTCACATAGGCAGTGAAATTACTGAGTACTATGCCCCGACAGCTTTTGTCACGGGTTTGCCACGTATATATATGTGGGGGTTCTAGACTTGAAAATCTCACCGGAATTATCCTACTAATATTATAAATGTGAAAGTGTGGATGTTTGGATGCTTGGATGTTTGTTACTCAATCACGCAAAAAAGGCAACAATTATTTGGATGAAATTTGGCATGCATGTAGCCTTTGATATGGAACAGAACATAGGCTATCTTTTATCCCGATCACAAGTAGTTCCCGAGGGAAAATTGAAAATTGTTTACGAGCTAAGCCGCGGGCAGATAGCTTTGAAATTTGGTATGCATGTCACCTATGCTATGGAAAAAAGACATGTACTTTATATTCCTTAATGATCTCTCAAATAGTTCCCGTGGGAAGATTCTTTAGACCCAATTCTAAAGTTCACGCAGACGAAGTCGCGGGCAGAAGCTAGTAATTATATACTAGACGACTGTACCCACTAATTATCAGTTAGACGGCCTGTTTGTATACTTAATTTGGTAAAAAATACTGAAACAAATATGGATCCAAATACACTCAAAAGCTATGAATCCGGTTCGCGTACAGAAGACATAACAACTTGGTAACTAACAATGCTATGGTGGTGCAATAAACACTCTTTAATCGACAATAAAACACTCCTTAGTCCAAAGTACTAAAACTAAATTATAAAAATTAGTAAATTTGTCTATTGCACACAATTTATTCCAATAAGCTAGCATTATTAGTTTCGGAAATTTGCAGGTGAACCACGGGCAATAACCCGTATAACCATGTGACCTGGATTCATTGCTCTCGAGTGTATTGACATTTAAAATACCTAAATGAGGTCTGTTCCAATAATTTAGTAATCTATGGAACTTTTTCATAAGTTTTCTATGAAAATATCATATGGTATCGATATTCCTACAATATACTTTAGTCAAATTTCATTGGAATGGATTCTAGGAAGCAAATTATCGTAGCGCGTTTGAGCAACTCAGAATACTTTTGTCACAACTCTATTTCATTTCGTGTATATTAAAATCTATATAATGTTCTAGGACATCGACCCATGCAATGAATAGAATAACGCGAAATCAAAACCAGCGTAATCAAATCTAGAAATTACATTTTATATTTCATTCCGTCACTTCGAAAAGCGCTAATTGGTTCGCACATGAGTGCGCGTAATGTGATTATTTTTTCTGAGAAGTTTTTATAACAGGCAATAAGGAGTTTTTGATTTGGAACATAATGGAGTTTGAATTAAAAACATAAATAGTTCAGTGACATTAATAGTTGAAAATAAATATTTTTTTTTATTACAATAAAGTTGGCGAACAAGCAAACTGCCCACCTGATCGTAAGTGGTAACAGTCACCTATTATACATGTGGCTCCTGTGACATTCGCAGTAGAACTGCAACCGCCACAAGAACCACAGTGTGCGATGCAAACTTGAGACATTAGATGTAATGTCACGGTAACCAGTAATTGACTGCCATATCTTACCCTTCAAACTGAAACACAGCAATGTCAGCACTGCTGCTTTGCGGCAGAAATAGGTATAATGGAGATACCCAAGCAGACGACCCTGGTACAAAGCATGTAAAAGGAAGACATGCAAACAACAACGAAACAACGTAAGCAAAACCAAATATATTCTGTTAGTTATATCTAAGAGCGTCTCATACTCGTATTTTTTATGTAATAGATCGGTTGAAAAGTAGAGCGTATCGATCGCCAAATTATTTTCCCTCAAGTGTTAGAGAAATTATACGAGTATTTTGCTTTCTTGCGATACAATCTACTATTTATTGTCCAGGATTAAGAAGTTATTAAGACAAAACCGCTTTCTTTAAATATTCTTTAGTCCTTATTTATTACAACTGTATTATAAATTGATGTTTGTCAATAAAAAATATTATTTATCAATGTCTCAAATTATATACTATAATATTTAACTATTGAGTACACAAGTAAGTTTTCTTATTTAAAAATGGTATGCTGTATCTTGTGACATTCCAATTCTCAAAGGACTCCAAACTTTCAAGCAAAATTTTCCAATCATCAGTCGCTTCAGTAAAAACAAACAAAAGGCAACGCCAAGAAAGCGCAGACACTACTCTAATCAAAATGTTGGGAGCGCACACTGAATTTGTAAATAACTACGAGATATTTTCATAATTACGCTGTCTAGACAATGTGATCGCGCCGCAGTAAACCGAATTGCTAAGCTGACTTTAATCTAATGAATAAATACTTTGAGACTCTACCGTTGGTTCAAAGGACGCTTGGAAGTGTGATTTGCTAAGTTCCAACGGATTGAAATCTATAGTTATATACTATTATTATAAAGATGTGTATATACGTATGTATGTAACGAATAAACTCAAGAACTGCTAACGTAACGTGATAGAATGCTACGTTACACAAGTAACAATTTAAAATGTTTTTCCTTTTTAATTTCATCCTACATTCTGCACATCGATAGAATATTTCGTGATAGCATTAATAATAATGTATCATCATTTTAACCATATTCTGGCAAATATTTTTTTTGCAAATAACTCAAATAAATTATTTTTTTAACAAAATGGAATCAATCGCCAACCACAAAGGCAGTTAAAACGACTACGGTTACAGCTACGGAAAATTTTTCATATAAATCTTTCCGTAGCCACCCGTAGCTGTAGCCCGTAGCCGTGTTGTCGGCGGCTACGTATTAACGTAGCTACGTAGCCGTCAATACATTATAGATTGATAGACGCGGCGAAGCGAAGGGACTTTGTTTTCTGATTAAGATTATATCCGAAATTATAAGAGAAAGAGCGATAATGTATGGAGCTGGTTATGATCATAAGTTATCCAAATTATTATTATTATTTTATTAACTTAAGTCAACAGCACGAACATAGCATATTTTTAAAAAGTAATTACAATAGGCAGAACATAGGCCAATTACCTTCCTTTAAGTCCTTTAAATTGTATTTTATATTATGTATGTTAGCTTATAAGGTATGTATCTATGAGCCTAAGTTGTTCGAATATAAATAAATAAAAAAAAATAAAAATAGGCCAATTACAGATTTTAACTGTATTAATAAAACTTAACTACGGTGCTATAATTTATTTATACATAGTACACACAGTTCATATTATCACTTATATTAACTCTTTTTCGCCATTTAAATTACGGAGGTACTATTGAAATTAACAATAATTAATATCATCCTCATACCGCTAGTTTTGTTAAGTAGTATATTCGTCTCACTGCTGGGCACTCTCCTTTTAGATTAGGAGTGCGTTTGAAAACGAGTAATATTTACTCGGGGTAGAGTGAATTTCACCCGATAGCGTTCGAGAACCACCCGAGTGAAACCGAGGTTAACCGACGAATTACTCCGCTCGTATTTCTGAACGCATTAGTGCAGAGTAATTTTCGCCTGACAGGAGTGAATTTCTCACGACCCCCAGTCAGCGTTAAATTTTACCTGACATTGACAGTTGACTGTTCTGTGATCTGTGGCTACTGATTTCGTTTTTATGTTGAAGTTAAAGTTTACAAATGTTAAGTAAAGCTTTGTGCAGTTGTAAAATAAAGCTAGTTTGCGTTGCAAAACATAAGAACTCTTCTTTTCGTTTTTAACTGACAGAACCCGTTTGAAAACTCGTGAAGTGCGAAAATCACTCGCTAGCGTTTGAAAACCAGTTAAACTTCTCTTTCTCGCAATATATCTATCCTTTTCTTTTTTACCGAGTGAAAATTCACGGGTTTTCGAACGGCCCCTAGGAGAAATTGGCTTACTGCTCTGTACTGGCCATACTAGTCAGTGTAGAGTTTGTATCAAGTTTTCCATTTTGTTACAGAGGCATACTTGTGGTAAGCTCTCTTAATACGCTCTAACAATATATACAGAAAGAAAGAGAATTGTGGTATATGTATTTTAAATCTGACACCGCATGAGTCACTTATATTCTAATTCTGTCACTGCACGGATCACACGTATTCTAAATCTGTCAGTGCACGGTTCACGTGCATGCTAAACTCATCACCGGACGGATCACACGTATTCTAAATCTGTCAGTTCACGGTTCACGTGCATGCTAAACTCATCACCGGACAGATTACACGTAGGTATTCTAAATCTGTCAGTGATTGGTTCACGTGCATTCTAAACCCATCACTGGACGGATCACACATATTCTAAATCTATCAACCCACGGAGATGGTAGCGCTGGTTAAAGTAATATCAATTACCAAATTAATCCACACGCCCATTGTATTTGCAATTGATTGAATACGCCAAAAGTAGTGAAACTTGCGAAGTGGACGAAGTATAGCATTCGTCCATAATCTAGAGACTTCTACTTAGTGAGATAGCTGAACGGACCGTTTGCTTTCTTCGCAAAGGTAACTTGTTCCGCTGAAAGTTGGCGTGTATTAAGAAGTTTGTATCACAAGTTTCGCCCGCGTCCAGCGTCCGTTCATTTTCGATAGATTTACGAGGTAACTTTGAGACCGATGAGTTTCTAGAGTTGCCGATTAAAAAAATCTTTTAACTCTTGATAGATACGTATTATTGTATTGGGCTCTTAATTTATTAATTATACGAGATTATGTGTAATATAAATTAATAAATATTATAATGAATGAATTATCTTATCTTAGAAGTGGGGTGGCCCAAGTAGTGAGCCTTTGCACTTCGACCCACTCTGGATCTATTGTGCATCCCCAGGTGTTAGTCCCTAAAGCCATCACCACCTTCTGTCCAGTTCACCATGTCCATGATCTTGATGATGTCCTTTGGTGGCATGGCCCTGTAATCTTCCGGTTTTTGATAACCAACTCCCGTCAGCATTAGCCTCCTGCAGGCAAGAGCATCGCAATGGCACAGCAAGTGTTCCATGCTTTCCTCTTTATCCTTGCAGGCCCTGCAGATTTTGGACCTGGCTAGTCCCATCCTGGTTAGCATGATCCTAGTGCTAAAATGTCCGGTGAGAGCACCGAGCATTAGGCGGGTCTGGGATCTGCTAGAGCTCAATGTAAATTTGAGCCAGTTGTCCATGCCTATAAAGAGCTTGGCGTGCTTCATTCCATTTTGTTTGGCCCATTCTTCCCGGTGCCTCCTTTGTGATTGAGCTCTTAGGCCTGTACTAACTGTTTTTGCGGTAATTCCGACAAACGGTTCCGGCCCAACAAATTGTGTTTCCGATCCCTTTCTTGCCAGACAGTCAGCCTTTTCGTTACCATCGAAACCCTTATGGCCTGGAATCCAGACTAGACGTATGGTGTTGTCTTTACCTAGTTTGTTTAGTGCTTCAATTGTGTTCATTACTAGTTTGGATTCCACCTTATGTGACAGAAGCGCTTTGAGAGTCGCTTGGCTGTCGCTGAGAATGTAGATGTTAAGGCCTTTGCGACCTTTATCTAGATTCTCCTGTGCACAGACTATGTTTCAGCTTGAAACACAGTAGCCACACACAATAGCGTCAACGTCTAATGACTACGTGCATGTGATTCCTCGTTTAAGTGATATCTTAAGTGTTATCTTAGGTGGAAACTCGTTCAACATACAACCGACTCAAGCATTACTCTGTAAACTACTCAGCAACCACTCAGTGAAACGCTCACCTTCCGACTTCCACTAGATTCCGTTACGTATTCACTTGCGTATTATTTCCTTGAAAGGCTTTGTGCTCGTAACAAACACGAAACTCGTCGAGGAACTCGCGAAATAAAATCATACTTCAATTTCCATCCCCCCGCGAAATACGCCAGGCGTTGAAAGTTCCTTGAAATTCTTGGTTCCTTGAAAATCTCACTTGAGAAAGCTCTCTATAAGAGCCAAGATTACGTTCGTACTGTCAATTATATCACACTAGCTTTCCACCCGCAGCTTCGCCCGCGTTGTTTTCGTTTTTCCCGTGGGAATTCTATATTTTTCCGTAGAAAAAACAATTCAAACTATAAAACAAAAGCTTTTAAAAAGTTCCCTTTATTATACTTAAGCAGTTGCTAGTGTGATACTCAAACAAAAAACTAACTTTCAACCCCTAATTAATCCCTTTATGGATTGGACTTTAACATTTGTTCACTTGTTGTTAATTATCAACTTAACTACAAAATTTCACGGATTTCCGTACAAACTTTTAACCATTTCTGTTAAGGTGTTTATTTAAAATGAGTGGACTGTATATATGATGCTGGTTTATTGACTAAAATACAAAAATAAATTATTCTTAATTGGTCAGTAAATGTGAAGCGCGAAAGGTCTAGATGCGAAGTGCTGTTGATCGCGCCAAAAATATATCGTCGCATCCGCTCGTAGCTGCTCGGGTGGACTCGGTAAAAACTCGGTTTTGTTTCTTCATGATGAGTTGAAGTGATTAAAGGAACAATATCATCATCATAATATATAGTTAAGAATTATAAGAGCGTCAGCATCGGTGGCGCTGAACACATGGCACTTGCCTTCCAATCGAGAGGTCCGGGGTTCGAGACTGCCACGTACCATGTGTTTTTCGTTTTCGAATTTCATATGTACGTTTGTCTGACGCTCCTACGGTGAAGGAAAACATCGTGGGGCAACCTGTATACATTTGCGAAGAAGTACAAAGGTGTATGTGAAGTCGACCAATCCCCACTGGGCCAGCGTGGTTGATTAAGACTTAAACACCCTACCTTAGGGTAGGCTCGAGCCCCTCAGTGGGGACGTATATGAGCTGTTAAGATGATGATAATATATAGTACATACAACAGTTAGGATTTAGTCAATTTGATTCACCACTCATCCTTTCTCAGCTATCTTACTACAGTTTTTTTTAATACTACCCATAATATATCTGTATATCTAGCGAATTATAGCTGAAAATATTCTGCATGCGACTCAAGAGCTCTTGGCGAAAATCGAAATGAAGAGTTACGAAGGAACTAAACACGATACACAAAATTTCAGACCACGCCGCCGGGTTGCTGAAACCGTAATTCTTCTCCGAGCCATTGTGGGACCTAATTATGAGCTTAATGATTTAAGTTCGCTGCAGCGGGGACAAAGGAATCGGGTGGGCTGCAGCGATTCCGCGCCTCTAATAGGATGTTGAATTTTAATCTGTGGACTGAAGCGGATTTGATTATTCATGTACCTGCGCTGCTCAGGTTTCGCTTGGGGGTTCAGGGTGTGACTTTATTTTGTTTTTCGGATTCGGTTTCACATAATTCGAAGTGGTTATATTTTGTGGTACCCTTGTCCACACACGCACTTTGAAAGTAGAATCGAAGACTTTAAAAAATTACTTACCAGAGGGAGAGTTTGACTAATCTTAGCTTAGGAAACTCCTTCGAAGCATGCTGTCACTTTTTGTCTTCAATGAAAACAATGTGACGGCATGCCACCTAGTATCGTAAACAAAGACAATATTGGTGATATTGGCCTGTATTAGAGTCGCGGGCACCTATTTCTGCCAAGCAGCGGTGCTGTTGCGTTATAGTTTGAAGTCACATAGGCAGTGAAATTACTGAGTACTATGCCCCGACAGCTTTTGTCACGGGTTTGCCACGTATATATATGTGGGGGTTCTAGACTTGAAAATCTCACCGGAATTATCCTACTAATATTATAAATGTGAAAGTGTGGATGTTTGGATGCTTGGATGTTTGTTACTCAATCACGCAAAAAAGGCAACAATTATTTGGATGAAATTTGGCATGCATGTAGCCTTTGATATGGAACAGAACATAGGCTATCTTTTATCCCGATCACAAGTAGTTCCCGAGGGAAAATTGAAAATTGTTTACGAGCTAAGCCGCGGGCAGATAGCTTTGAAATTTGGTATGCATGTCACCTATGCTATGGAAAAAAGACATGTACTTTATATTCCTTAATGATCTCTCAAATAGTTCCCGTGGGAAGATTCTTTAGACCCAATTCTAAAGTTCACGCAGACGAAGTCGCGGGCAGAAGCTAGTAATTATATACTAGACGACTGTACCCACTAATTATCAGTTAGACGGCCTGTTTGTATACTTAATTTGGTAAAAAATACTGAAACAAATATGGATCCAAATACACTCAAAAGCTATGAATCCGGTTCGCGTACAGAAGACATAACAACTTGGTAACTAACAATGCTATGGTGGTGCAATAAACACTCTTTAATCGACAATAAAACACTCCTTAGTCCAAAGTACTAAAACTAAATTATAAAAATTAGTAAATTTGTCTATTGCACACAATTTATTCCAATAAGCTAGCATTATTAGTTTCGGAAATTTGCAGGTGAACCACGGGCAATAACCCGTATAACCATGTGACCTGGATTCATTGCTCTCGAGTGTATTGTTTTTTTTTTTTTTTTTTTTTTTTTTTTTTTTATGTAAGGCCCGGCAAATGACCTCCTCCCGCCTGATGTTAAGCGGTGAAAGAGGCCCAAATGAGTTGACAGATAGAGTAGGGACGAAATCCACTATCCTACCTGCCCGCCCCTTGCCGGCCTAAAAGATGCTTTTTCACACCTCTTTTGAAGGAACCCATGTTGTAGGATGGAGGAAACACGTGTGCAGGTAGAGAATTCCAAGTGTGGGATGAACGACAGAAGAAGGAATCTTGGAATTTCTTGGTACGGTGTGAAAAGGAGGACACAGTGTACGGATGACTCCGAAGGCCCTTACGCGTGTTTCTGTTAAGGAATGGAGAGGGAGGGATAAGGTTAAAGAGCTCCTCAGAGCATTCCCCATGGAACATTCGGTAAAAGGCGCTAAGAGAGGCGATGTCACGACGAAGTTGTAGAGGCTCGAGGATGTTAGTTGCCTCTACATCGCCAATTATTCGAATAGCGCGACGCTGCAATCTGTCCAGAGCATCGAGGAGGTACTGAGCGGAGCCGTCCCAAAGGTGCGAGCAATATTCCACGCAAGACCTAACCTGAGTTTTATACAACAGGCATAGTTGGTCCGGCGCAAAATACCTACGCACCTTGTTTAGGACACCGAGTTTCCGTGAGGCAGCAGTTATAACGGATTCGATGTAGTCTCTGGGGTTCAGATCGCAGCGAATGTTCATTCCGAGCAAGGTGATGTTACTCTGTGTGTGAAGGGTTGTGCCCTGAAGAGAAGGAGGGGGGAGGAAAGGTGACCTTTTCGCCGAGAACGCGCACACCTGTGTTTTCTTAGCATTGAACTCGACAAGATTGTTGGAACCCCATTCGGAGATGAGGTCCAGCGTCCTGTCGAGCTCAATGATAAGATTCTGCCTCTCCCTATCAATATTGCCACGAGCAGCCCCTGAGCTTCCGTGATATCCCCCATGCACTGTACTGTCATCTGCATAGCAATGTATACTTCCCAAGGAAAGCATGTCATTGATATGCAGAAGAAACAATGTTGGGGATAGAACGGAGCCTTGTGGAACACCAGCATTCACTGCCACGAACCGCGAAGCGCAGCCGTCAACGACAACGCGAATTCTACGCTCGTGGAGGAAGCTGGCAATCCACGTACAGAACTGAGCGGGCAATCCGTATGCCGGAAGCTTGGAAAGGAGAGCCTTGTGCCAGACTCTATCAAAAGCTTTGGCGATGTCGAGACTAATAGCCACAGACTCGCCGCGCTTATCGATAGATTCACCCCATTTGTGCAAAAGGAACGCTAGAAGGTCACCTGTTGACCGTTTAGGACGAAACCCATACTGACGGTCATTAAGCAACGAGTGACCTTCCAGGTAACGGATCAGCTGGGTGTTAAGGATCCTCTCCATGATTTTACACAAAATGGAAGTGACGGCTATAGGGCGATAGTTAGCCGGATCAGAACGATCTCCCTTTTTGGGAACCGGCTGGACATTGGCCTCTTTCCAAGATTTCGGCACACAACCAGCAGAGAACGACAGACGGTATAGACGCGTCAGGACCGGAGTCAACTCCGCTGCACACTTCTTAAGTACAATCGCAGGAATGCCGTCTGGTCCACTTGCTTTTCGAATATCAATCGACTGTAGCTCCGCCCGCACATCTCGCTGTCTGATGCGGATATCGGGCATAGTGCTGCCACAATGGGACAGTGTCGGAGGTTGTGCACCACAGTCATCGATACGGGAATGGGCCGCGAAGAGTTTTGCCAGGAGGTCCGCTTTCTCCTGCGGCTGATGAGCAAGTGAGCCATCGGCATGTCTCAGCGGTGGCAGCGAGGGTTGGCAGAAGTTTGATTGCACAGCTTTGGCCAGGCGCCAGAAAGAACGGCTACCCGTAGGGTGCGCTAGCAGTTCCTGACCCACTTGTGCAATGCGCTGAGCATCCGCTCTAATGTAAGCCCTCTTACACAACTTGGTGGCATTATTATAGGCTGTTTTTAGTAGGTTAGTATTGGGATCCCTAGAAGCTCGACCTCTGATCCAAGCGCGGTAAGCTAGCTGTTTGTTTTCAACAGCAGAGGCACACTCGCGATTGAACCAGAGGTTACGTCTCCCTCTACTGACGAGATTGGAATGTGGAATATAATATTCCATTCCTAATCTGATCTCGTCAGCAACAGAGGTAGCGCAGGAGTTCGGATCCATCCCACTGAAACAGCGCTGCCACCAAGGGACAGACGCGTAATAATCCCGCATACCGTCCCAATCTGCTGACGCATAGTGCCACAGACGGCGTGCTGCAACCACAGGCGACGGTCGCGACGCCTGAGGCACTGAGACGGATACCAGGCAGTGATCTGAAGATCCTAGTGGAGCTCGAATCACCACCTGATATCCGTCGGGGCGATTTGTCAGCAGAAGGTCCAACAAAGAGGGCGCTTGACCGATAATATCTGGTACCCTGGTGTGCTGGGTAACCAATTGTGTCAGGTCGTGCGTGAGAGCGAATGCGTGGGCAGTCCTACCCGCATGGTCAGTTTTAGAGGAACTTAACCACAACTCGTGGTGAGCATTGAAGTCCCCTAAAAACACCAGCTCGGCGGAAGGAAATTGCTCCTGCGCGTCATCTGCCACCCGACTTAGGTGTTCAAAAAGTCGAGTTGTCTCCAAGTCACCACGGTGGGAACGATAGACGCACACGTAGACACTGCAATGAGTGCCAAAATCGACGTGTACCACAAGGAGGGAAAAGGAAGGTTCCTCCAAACAGCGCAGGCGACGACAACAAACATCCGCCCGGACGAACAAGCAAACACCTGCCTTTGCCTTGAAGGACTCCTCAAGAGCGTAGCCGGGGTAATTGAGGTAGCTTGTATCGGCCGGGCAGATAATTTGCGTCTCTGTCAAAAACAGCATTGCTGGACGGGCTGTCTCGAGATGGTGGTGGACAGCCAAGAGGTTAGAATGGAGCCCGCGGATGTTGGCGAGCCCCACCTCGAATAGTGGTGTTTTGGTGGGATAGTGCACCGCTGTACGACCAGTCCTAATATTGTGCGCTGACATGTTTGTTGGAGTGAGAGGTGTGAAATTGAGGTGTCGTTGCAGCGATTAGCATGGTTAACGTGTGTAGGCCTGTTTCGCCAGGGAACAGCCGACAGCTGATTTGCGCTGACTCTCCGCACGAAAGGGCCCCCGAACCCCCCCGGAAGTGGTCGCCGGGACCCACCGTCCGGTCACCAACCGGCACGACGGACCACCCCGAGATTATGCGTGGCATGGTGAGGCAGCCTCACGGACTGGTTAGGTCCGCTTGGGCCCCTGTACTGTACCACGGGCGGCCAGCGGAACAGCCGTTTCTTCGGGTCTTCCTGGGCGGAGGGTCAACGCAGTCAACCTGGCACTGGGTCGACGGAAGCCCACACAAACCACACGAATCGCAGCAACGACCCCTCAAGCTCTGGCTGTGCGATGACTGATCCCGAAACGCGGACACAAAATGCCCACTTGACGGGTTTTACGTCATGCGCACGGTGGTCGCTAGCCAGTCGGGTTTTTCAAGCCCTACCACCAGGAGTTGGTCACTCGATTAGCACCACCCGGGGATCACGTGTAGGGTCTCGAGGGTAAAACCTACGGACGTGAGCGACTCCAATCCCCAACATATTGACATTTAAAATACCTAAATGAGGTCTGTTCCAATAATTTAGTAATCTATGGAACTTTTTCATAAGTTTTCTATGAAAATATCATATGGTATCGATATTCCTACAATATACTTTAGTCAAATTTCATTGGAATGGATTCTAGGAAGCAAATTATCGTAGCGCGTTTGAGCAACTCAGAATACTTTTGTCACAACTCTATTTCATTTCGTGTATATTAAAATCTATATAATGTTCTAGGACATCGACCCATGCAATGAATAGAATAACGCGAAATCAAAACCAGCGTAATCAAATCTAGAAATTACATTTTATATTTCATTCCGTCACTTCGAAAAGCGCTAATTGGTTCGCACATGAGTGCGCGTAATGTGATTATTTTTTCTGAGAAGTTTTTATAACAGGCAATAAGGAGTTTTTGATTTGGAACATAATGGAGTTTGAATTAAAAACATAAATAGTTCAGTGACATTAATAGTTGAAAATAAATATTTTTTTTTATTACAATAAAGTTGGCGAACAAGCAAACTGCCCACCTGATCGTAAGTGGTAACAGTCACCTATTATACATGTGGCTCCTGTGACATTCGCAGTAGAACTGCAACCGCCACAAGAACCACAGTGTGCGATGCAAACTTGAGACATTAGATGTAATGTCACGGTAACCAGTAATTGACTGCCATATCTTACCCTTCAAACTGAAACACAGCAATGTCAGCACTGCTGCTTTGCGGCAGAAATAGGTATAATGGAGATACCCAAGCAGACGACCCTGGTACAAAGCATGTAAAAGGAAGACATGCAAACAACAACGAAACAACGTAAGCAAAACCAAATATATTCTGTTAGTTATATCTAAGAGCGTCTCATACTCGTATTTTTTATGTAATAGATCGGTTGAAAAGTAGAGCGTATCGATCGCCAAATTATTTTCCCTCAAGTGTTAGAGAAATTATACGAGTATTTTGCTTTCTTGCGATACAATCTACTATTTATTGTCCAGGATTAAGAAGTTATTAAGACAAAACCGCTTTCTTTAAATATTCTTTAGTCCTTATTTATTACAACTGTATTATAAATTGATGTTTGTCAATAAAAAATATTATTTATCAATGTCTCAAATTATATACTATAATATTTAACTATTGAGTACACAAGTAAGTTTTCTTATTTAAAAATGGTATGCTGTATCTTGTGACATTCCAATTCTCAAAGGACTCCAAACTTTCAAGCAAAATTTTCCAATCATCAGTCGCTTCAGTAAAAACAAACAAAAGGCAACGCCAAGAAAGCGCAGACACTACTCTAATCAAAATGTTGGGAGCGCACACTGAATTTGTAAATAACTACGAGATATTTTCATAATTACGCTGTCTAGACAATGTGATCGCGCCGCAGTAAACCGAATTGCTAAGCTGACTTTAATCTAATGAATAAATACTTTGAGACTCTACCGTTGGTTCAAAGGACGCTTGGAAGTGTGATTTGCTAAGTTCCAACGGATTGAAATCTATAGTTATATACTATTATTATAAAGATGTGTATATACGTATGTATGTAACGAATAAACTCAAGAACTGCTAACGTAACGTGATAGAATGCTACGTTACACAAGTAACAATTTAAAATGTTTTTCCTTTTTAATTTCATCCTACATTCTGCACATCGATAGAATATTTCGTGATAGCATTAATAATAATGTATCATCATTTTAACCATATTCTGGCAAATATTTTTTTTGCAAATAACTCAAATAAATTATTTTTTTAACAAAATGGAATCAATCGCCAACCACAAAGGCAGTTAAAACGACTACGGTTACAGCTACGGAAAATTTTTCATATAAATCTTTCCGTAGCCACCCGTAGCTGTAGCCCGTAGCCGTGTTGTCGGCGGCTACGTATTAACGTAGCTACGTAGCCGTCAATACATTATAGATTGATAGACGCGGCGAAGCGAAGGGACTTTGTTTTCTGATTAAGATTATATCCGAAATTATAAGAGAAAGAGCGATAATGTATGGAGCTGGTTATGATCATAAGTTATCCAAATTATTATTATTATTTTATTAACTTAAGTCAACAGCACGAACATAGCATATTTTTAAAAAGTAATTACAATAGGCAGAACATAGGCCAATTACCTTCCTTTAAGTCCTTTAAATTGTATTTTATATTATGTATGTTAGCTTATAAGGTATGTATCTATGAGCCTAAGTTGTTCGAATATAAATAAATAAAAAAAAATAAAAATAGGCCAATTACAGATTTTAACTGTATTAATAAAACTTAACTACGGTGCTATAATTTATTTATACATAGTACACACAGTTCATATTATCACTTATATTAACTCTTTTTCGCCATTTAAATTACGGAGGTACTATTGAAATTAACAATAATTAATATCATCCTCATACCGCTAGTTTTGTTAAGTAGTATATTCGTCTCACTGCTGGGCACTCTCCTTTTAGATTAGGAGTGCGTTTGAAAACGAGTAATATTTACTCGGGGTAGAGTGAATTTCACCCGATAGCGTTCGAGAACCACCCGAGTGAAACCGAGGTTAACCGACGAATTACTCCGCTCGTATTTCTGAACGCATTAGTGCAGAGTAATTTTCGCCTGACAGGAGTGAATTTCTCACGACCCCCAGTCAGCGTTAAATTTTACCTGACATTGACAGTTGACTGTTCTGTGATCTGTGGCTACTGATTTCGTTTTTATGTTGAAGTTAAAGTTTACAAATGTTAAGTAAAGCTTTGTGCAGTTGTAAAATAAAGCTAGTTTGCGTTGCAAAACATAAGAACTCTTCTTTTCGTTTTTAACTGACAGAACCCGTTTGAAAACTCGTGAAGTGCGAAAATCACTCGCTAGCGTTTGAAAACCAGTTAAACTTCTCTTTCTCGCAATATATCTATCCTTTTCTTTTTTACCGAGTGAAAATTCACGGGTTTTCGAACGGCCCCTAGGAGAAATTGGCTTACTGCTCTGTACTGGCCATACTAGTCAGTGTAGAGTTTGTATCAAGTTTTCCATTTTGTTACAGAGGCATACTTGTGGTAAGCTCTCTTAATACGCTCTAACAATATATACAGAAAGAAAGAGAATTGTGGTATATGTATTTTAAATCTGACACCGCATGAGTCACTTATATTCTAATTCTGTCACTGCACGGATCACACGTATTCTAAATCTGTCAGTGCACGGTTCACGTGCATGCTAAACTCATCACCGGACGGATCACACGTATTCTAAATCTGTCAGTTCACGGTTCACGTGCATGCTAAACTCATCACCGGACAGATTACACGTAGGTATTCTAAATCTGTCAGTGATTGGTTCACGTGCATTCTAAACCCATCACTGGACGGATCACACATATTCTAAATCTATCAACCCACGGAGATGGTAGCGCTGGTTAAAGTAATATCAATTACCAAATTAATCCACACGCCCATTGTATTTGCAATTGATTGAATACGCCAAAAGTAGTGAAACTTGCGAAGTGGACGAAGTATAGCATTCGTCCATAATCTAGAGACTTCTACTTAGTGAGATAGCTGAACGGACCGTTTGCTTTCTTCGCAAAGGTAACTTGTTCCGCTGAAAGTTGGCGTGTATTAAGAAGTTTGTATCACAAGTTTCGCCCGCGTCCAGCGTCCGTTCATTTTCGATAGATTTACGAGGTAACTTTGAGACCGATGAGTTTCTAGAGTTGCCGATTAAAAAAATCTTTTAACTCTTGATAGATACGTATTATTGTATTGGGCTCTTAATTTATTAATTATACGAGATTATGTGTAATATAAATTAATAAATATTATAATGAATGAATTATCTTATCTTAGAAGTGGGGTGGCCCAAGTAGTGAGCCTTTGCACTTCGACCCACTCTGGATCTATTGTGCATCCCCAGGTGTTAGTCCCTAAAGCCATCACCACCTTCTGTCCAGTTCACCATGTCCATGATCTTGATGATGTCCTTTGGTGGCATGGCCCTGTAATCTTCCGGTTTTTGATAACCAACTCCCGTCAGCATTAGCCTCCTGCAGGCAAGAGCATCGCAATGGCACAGCAAGTGTTCCATGCTTTCCTCTTTATCCTTGCAGGCCCTGCAGATTTTGGACCTGGCTAGTCCCATCCTGGTTAGCATGATCCTAGTGCTAAAATGTCCGGTGAGAGCACCGAGCATTAGGCGGGTCTGGGATCTGCTAGAGCTCAATGTAAATTTGAGCCAGTTGTCCATGCCTATAAAGAGCTTGGCGTGCTTCATTCCATTTTGTTTGGCCCATTCTTCCCGGTGCCTCCTTTGTGATTGAGCTCTTAGGCCTGTACTAACTGTTTTTGCGGTAATTCCGACAAACGGTTCCGGCCCAACAAATTGTGTTTCCGATCCCTTTCTTGCCAGACAGTCAGCCTTTTCGTTACCATCGAAACCCTTATGGCCTGGAATCCAGACTAGACGTATGGTGTTGTCTTTACCTAGTTTGTTTAGTGCTTCAATTGTGTTCATTACTAGTTTGGATTCCACCTTATGTGACAGAAGCGCTTTGAGAGTCGCTTGGCTGTCGCTGAGAATGTAGATGTTAAGGCCTTTGCGACCTTTATCTAGATTCTCCTGTGCACAGACTATGTTTCAGCTTGAAACACAGTAGCCAGCTTGCCCATGCCAATTGAGATCTCAGTTTTATTGCAGTATATTCCTGCTCCCGTACCAAAATAATGAATGAATACAAATGTATAAAAATGTTGACCTTTTGAGTTATATTGAACTATTTTTTCATGTGAAGTCTCCCCGAATTTCCGAACAGGTGTAGATAATTTTTGTTTTTCCTCTACCTGTTTTTTTAGTATTTTGAACCTTATCTTATTTTTGTTTCGGATATCAACAAGTACGTGTACAATTGTGTGTTGAATAAATTTGACTTTAACACATTTTGTTCACCCTTTATCATTTAACCTTTAATTAATACCCGCCGTCTCTTTCAGATGACCCCAGCCTATATTAAGGCGCCACAGGATATCGTCGTAAACTTCATATATAGACCACTCAACAGGAGCGCCCTATTGACCTGCCAATAACGCCTCGCTCATCTGTATTTGATGAAGGAATATTGTTTCACTTGCTTTTATTGTTACTGTTATTGAGTGCGCAACCTTTTCGTTAGGCACTTTAAGATAAGCCTTAACGCTTTTATTACTTCCAATTGAATGGGAAAGTAATTGACGAGTTCGTTTTTTATGGACGATCAGAGACTTTACTTTGTTAGTCGCGAATGCTCTTTCATAGATGGTTTATGTTGCTATGATACGTTTCATCGGATTTGGTGGCGCCTAAAGTAGACGCCACCACGTCGGCGTTTCGCCGATTGTTTTTGCTGAATTTAAAACCGAATACAAGTGGTAGTAATAATACTTACCCCTAATCTGATTCGGGGTCTCCGGATGTAGCCGGTGGACTTCCTGAGCTAGCTCGAAGGAAGTCGCGGCTCCTGAAGGGCTGCTGTCAATCCACCGAACCACGACCGGATGGTACACTTGCCTATTAGGCCACCAGCACTCACTAGCTCAATTGATCAGCGGACACTAGCGACATTAACTATTTCGGAGAACAATGACAAGCGGACTTTCGCACCCCAATATTAGGTGCGCCGCGCAAAAAACAATGAATTATAGATTTTCTCGAAAACGCGCCGCGTGATAACCTATTTCAATTTCATTACGTATTCGGAGCGTCGGTGGCGCAGGAGCGTCGGTGGCGCAGTGGACTCGGCACTTGCCTTCCAATCGGGGGGTCGGGGTTCGAGACCCGCCATGTACCAATGTGTTTTTCGTTTCGAATTTCATATGCACATTTGTCTGACGCTCCTACGGTGAAGGAAAACATCGTGAGGCAACCTGCATACATCTGCGAAGAAATTCAATGATGTATGTGAAGTCGACCAATCCGCACTGGGCCAGCGTGGTTGACTAAGGCCTAATCACCCAAATATAGGGTAGGCTCGAGCCCCTCGGTGGGGACGTATATGGGCTGTGATGATGATGATGACGTATTCGACTCGACTGACTTGTCACATGCGGTCGGCCGCCACAGGCTCTCACATGCACAGACTATATGCAGTGTTGCCACTCGCTCTTTCTCGAGCGTAAACAGGATGATAACAACTAAATTTATTAATTGATGAAACGAAATTTTTCTTGTATTCGGTAGAGTATACTTTTGAGGTGGTGCCATTGTGACTGAAGTCTGACGGTGAAATCTCTGCAAAATCGAGGGAAAACCTTTAATTGTATATGTACGTCCAAAGTGTTTCATGTTTTTGCCGAAGGTATTCAAGTATTTGTGTCAATGGAGGAAATCGTAGTTTTTTGGAATTAGAGGTTAATTTTTGAAATACAATAAGCACGTTTCAAGCCTATACATATTCAAGTTACTTCGGTAAGCTGGTATGAAAAGCTAAAAAAAATTCCAGAAATAAAAACCGACTTCAAAAATATTTAAAAGCTAAAAATAATATAAGAAAATATAGACAACATTACATTTCTGTAATATTGAAGTCGTTGCCAAACGACGATATCCTGGAAAGTCTTTAAAATTTGGCACCTACTTCAATATAAAAATGTGATGTTGTCTGTATTATTTTATAATTTTAAGTGTTTTTGAAGTCGGTTTTTATTTCTTGTAATTTTTTTTTATATTTTTTTTTCCATAAATCTGCAGGTCGATGAAGCTCAGAGAACCTGCTGTTGCTGTTGTAATGATAATCCTCTTACACTCTAACATAGAAGATAGAGCTCTTCGCTACAAATAAATATAACCAGCTTCGCAGATCTAAAGCGTTATACTTTAGAAGCGTCTCGATGCAATCGTATTGCCCCAGAATTCAATTTCGTCGATAAATCTCGTCAAGCTACACCTGCAGGTGGGGCGCGGATTATTGGTATACATGTCGTGGCCAGATCTTAAAATTGCCGACTTCATGATGTGGCCAACCATTTCATGAAATGGCCAATATCATCTGGCCACATCATGATGTGGTGTGGCCATATCAATGAATGATCAAACGTTTAACGATATGGACAGCTACGTTTGGCTACCTAATGACATGGCCAAAAATTTGGTGATCATATCGTAAAATAATTACATTATTCACCGCTAGAGGCGCTGATGTCATTTTGTTTCGGTGATGCATCATGGCGGCGGACAAATATTTCGATAAATGAAATCTGTAGATTAAGTAAGGTTAGATATTGTGAACACATACAGCATGTTGCATGTTTACTTTCACGCTGCAGGCTTGTTTCATGCTTATTTGACATTTTTATTAAGCCTTAAATTATAAAGATACGTAGTGTTTGATGCAAGAATTTGTCCTATTTATTGGTTTTATTAGTTACTAGCTTTCCGCTCGCGACTTCGCCCGCGTTATTTTTGTTTTCCCGTGGGATTTTTTTTCCTGTAGGAAAATTACCCTATGTCCTTCCCCTGGTCTTGAACTATCCCCAGTAGTTTCAAAGCCAAAAAAACAATCAAATCTTTCCTCTTTATAATATTAGTATAGATAGTTGTCTGACATAATTTTTTGCTGTAATTGATGATATTAGTTTGACATTTTTAATTATCACATTGATTTTAATAATATATGTAATAAAAATATTAATGTAATTAATTAATAAAACTACTGAAATTTATATTTGTAATGATATTGTCAATAATTCAATTAATAACATGGGCTGACGTATTATAATTATACTTAGGGTCTGTTTCACAATCAATAAGTAAGTTTTGAATAGCTTACTTGACAGATTCTTTGATATATTTTTCATATAACAACCGTCAAATCGTCTGTCAAGTAAGCTATTCAATACTTACTTTTCGATTGTGAAACAAGCCCTTAGTTAATTAATTAATTCTAATCTACATGTCTAATGATCTTCCAATGATATAAATAATTCTTTTGTAATATTTGCATGCCATAATAATATAGTAAATAGGTGAACGTTCTGATTTCTTTAGTGAACAGCATTGTAATAAGTACCCTGTTTAAAGCAAATAAAATATTTGTATTTGTATGGCCAAACGTGCATGAACATTTATCATTAAACGTTGATGTAAACGATATAGCCAGTTTTAGCTGACCATTTCATGAAATACAACCATTTAATGAAATTGCCAATTTTACGATATGACCACAACATACATATTGCCTATTGTACCGCGGATGAGCAGGATTACTCTACAGATCCGTAACAGAAGTTTTACGCTGGATTCGGGGTATGGCTTTTGTACGTTCCAATTAATTTTCGTCGTCAACAAATAGAAATAATAAGGTTGTTGACAATTTTTAAAAACCCTTTTGAATGATAGAATATAGCAAATAATTATTTGTGAATTTTCGTTAATGAAATTTTTGTGTGGTATTTTATGAAATAATATACCGGGTGTAACTGAACACCTCAATAACTTTTAAGGGGCATATAAGTTAGATACTAAATGGACCTTCGGTGCTTGTCTGAGACCTAGAACCCCAATACTTTCAGAGTTATTTGATTTCAAACTGAAAGTAAAAACTTTCAAGTGACAACCATAATCAGCTCTTAACACAAAATAAATTTAAACAAAAAATTACACGTGACAGACGTGAGCGTAGTATTCCTCGTACGCTTACGTAGGGCTTTCGGCACTTAATACCAAAAAATAATTGATTTAGTTTGTATGACGTGAGCGTAGTATTCCTCGTACGCTTACGTAGGGTTGTCGGCACTTAATACCAAAAAATAATTTATTTAGTTTGTATGGGAAAAAAAGTAGGTTTGTTAGCCCTAATATTTTTCCTACAAAATCTCTACTTCTGATGGATACATACCCTTAAATGTTATTGGGGTGTTCAGTTACACCCTGTATATTTTTATAATTTTTTTTTTTTTAACCTAGCTGTGCCCTTGAACTACGTTTCGCCATAATAATTGCTCTACTCGAAGATTAACTTGAAAAAAATGCCTCAGGCATTAATTCCGCCGACAACGATATTTGTACATAAAAAATAAATATATATCATGCATAGTTATATATCATGGATTTGCCCATGGTTTTTATAAACATGAATTGTCCAATATAAAATAATGATAATTCTGAAATGTCTCCTCCAAATATCAAAATTTGATCATCATCATCATCATCACAGCTCATATACGTCCCCACCGAGGGATTCGAGCCTACCCTGTGTTAGGGTGATTAGGCCTTAGTCAACCACGCTGGCTCAATGCGGATTGGTCGACTTCACATACACCATTGAATTTCTTCGCAGATGTATGCAGGTTGCCTCACGATGTTTTCGTTCACCGTAGGAGCGTCAGACAAATGTACATATGTAATTCGAAACGAATGTACATATGTAATTCGAAAACACATTGGCGGGTCTCGAACCCCGACCCCCCGATTGGAAGGCAAGTACTGAGTCCACAGCGCCACCGACGCTCAATATCATTATAATTTAATATCATTATAATTTTAATATTATTAAATTTGATCAATATCATTATAATTTAAGCTTTCCTGCAACCACGGATGTCTTTTAAAAATTCATAGCGCTTAATTTAAGTTGTTCTCTTGGAGAGAGCAAAATTCAACATTTAATAATTATATACTCCACTTGAATCTTAATTCCTTGAAAAGTGGATATTTAATCTTAAATCCTTCAAGAAAAGCCCAAAAATTTCATTGTCACATCCAAACTGAGAAGAACTTAATGAGTTAGTGAATTTAAATTCGTTTTGTTAATTAAGACCTTAACAACTTTGAATTGTACTCAATTTTTAGTACTTTAGTTGGATTTTTTAATTTTGTGTAATTAATTAAGTCTACTCATGCTCCGGGATCGTAAAGGGGGATTTACAAATATAGTCGTTCACTTCCTTGATATTTGATGATGTATTTCCTCAGTTATAGCAATACAACATTTCTCTTAGCCCGTCTCTTGGTGACTCTCTTTCCAAAATGTCTTAATTCGATATTCAAATGGGATGTTGCCAGTAGTCTTTCCCAATAGACTTACTAGTAATATTACTGGGTGATTCCTTCCCTATAGATCTACTAGTAAGATTACCGGGAACTTAGCATGATACATTTAAACATGATATTACGAGTATGTCATGGAACATGAAGACGCGCGACCTACACAAGGAGGTCACCACAGTGCTAAGTGTATGTATGTATGTTATATAAAGTCCTCTCGAGGTGACCCCGATAATTATTGGGTTTCCATTGTTCCCGGATCAACTCGACTATGGACAAGATGGACATCGAAGATTGTATAGTGGGTATAGTCAGAACACTGCGGGGTGAGGCCCCACACACGCCTGTCGGCCAGCCATCCGACGGGTACGGTGCGCAAAAGTATTCCACCTCGTAAAGTAGTATATTATGCAACTAGTGAATAAAGGACGGATTTAAAGCGAGGGGCATAGATGAATCACGAGCAAGTGTAGGATTCTAATAATAAATAAAATAATAATAATAATAATAAATTTGTTTAATTCAGGCATAAAACCCATATTTTGTGACACAATATATACAGTGGAGCTGATGTAAAAGAACAAATAAAGAAAAATTAAAATAAGAAATAAAAATGTAAAAAAAAAATTATATCATTTCCTATTAGGGTTGCGGTGCAATTCCAACCAGTGTTTAAAAATTTTATTTTCGTATACATCTTCACATACTGTCCTCATGAGCGAATTGTCGACACTTTGTAGTCTGCACCAAAAAGATGCAACTCTTTGGCGCAGGATGGCAAAGAAATCGGGGACCTCAGCGTCGGCGAACATTTGCGACGCGCTGCACCATCGTGGTAGGCGAAACATTATTCTAAATGCATCATTGTACTGCACTCTAAGGATGCTAAAAGCTCGTTTTGTGTAGTTGGTCCACAATTGACAAGTATAAAAACTCTGACAATAGGCTTTGAACAACGTAACTTTAACATCCCTAGAGCACTGAGCAAATCTGCGTGCGATCATGTTACAGCGCACCGCCAACGCCCGCCGCTCGCGTTCCATGTCGACGTCGTCACTCATGTTCTCGGTAAGTATGTGACCCAGGTACCTGAACTGTTTCACAACCCGAACTGGCGAACCATTGAGGAATACCGGGGAAAACCTTTCCGGGCCCCTCCCATACCTAAAAACAAGTAATTCGGTTTTTAAGGTATTATACTTCATTCCATGTTGTTTCGCAAACTTTTCACATATTTTGAGTAATTTACGTATGCCATTGATCGAGGGGCTGAGGAGCACCATATCGTCAGCATAACTGAGGTTATTAAAACAAACTCCTTGCACATGACAACCTATTCCGGTACCCCTCAGCTCCTCGATCAAGTCATTCACAAAGCAGTTGAAGAGGTCCGGCGAGGTCAACCCTCCCTGGCGCACGCCACATTCCAGCTTATACTCACTGGAGTGCACGTCACCCCATCTCACTGTATTTGTTTGTCCCTCGTACCAATATCTCAACAGACTCAGAACACTGTTAGGTACATTTGCATCATATAGTTTTTTCCAAAGATACTTATAATTAACTAGATCAAACGCACGGCTAAAGTCTAGAAAACATCCGTACACCGAGGTCTTATTCTTTAAGTAGTAGTTCACTGTATTTTTTAACGCCAGTATAGCTGAGTCCGTTGAGAGACCGGGACGAAATCCAAACTGTGCATGACTAATTTTCAGACATTTTGCCAGTTCGGGCTGCACCAACCTCTCAAGCACTTTACCCACGATGGTACCTAAAGATATAGGTCTATAATTATTTATATTAGACATATCACCAGTTCGATTCTTGGGTAGTGGAATTACCACAGTTTTCATTAGGGGTTTTGGTAAGTAATTATATCTTAAACATAAATTAAATAAATTAGATAACGCGAGAAATATTTCGTCACCAGCATTGAGTATGTGCTCGATACTTAGCGCATCATGCCCCGGCGATTTCCCGCGCGTCATTTCTCTCACGATCCTGGCCACAGCGTCTGGCGTGATGTTCACGTCAGGCGCGGCGGCCGCCCCCCGCGCTGGGGTATCCTCGCGGAGCGGCTGCGGCAACGCCGGCTCACTCTCAACTTTCAGCGGTGATACACTGAAGTGACGTGCAAACTGCTCTGCTATATTTTTGGGTTCATTCACATTATTGACACTGGTCGGCAAGCTTTGCTTGTGGTTAAGGCTTTTTGTTGCTTTCCAAAATTTGACAAAATTTTTATTTTTTCTGTGCGACGCAATAACATTCATTTTAATAGAAACTTGATTATTTAAACACCACTTAAGTTTATTTTTGAATTTTTTTCTGTTTTCATACATATTTTCAAATTCTACACCACATGCAGGCCTACCTACCTGGACCCAAACGTGAAAACATAATCTAGCCACTTGATGCGCTTCCCTAACGTGGTAATTCCACCCCGTTATATATTTCTTACGTTTTCTTGCACCGCAACCATTATCCTTATCATAACTTAATACTGATGCATCCTGCAAAATTGAAATAATATTATCATAATAATAATCTAAAAAATTTAAAATACATTCTCTATCCTTATTTGTAAAATTATAAAAAATATCATGACTAGAATTATTTAAATATCTTATTTTTTTCTGACAATATTCATTATATTTATTTATTTGATAACTATTTCTATCGCCCCATCTAATTACATTATTTAAATATGGTTCGCTTTGTATCACAGATTCGTTAATATCTTTAATATTGCACTTTATATACAGTGGGAAATGGTCAGACCACAGAACATCGTAGTTTACACTCACATCCACAATCACACGGTGAGCCGCCTCCGTGACCAGGCAGTGGTCGAGCCACCTGCGCGAGCCGTGCGCCTCACTATAAAAAGTGTATGTTCCCGAGTCGATACCCAAACTATCCACATCAGCACATATCCAGCGTTGCTCATCGCAGAATGATCTCATCTCCATACCGAACCTGGCTCGTGGGTCAGCGTTGTAGTCACCAAGTAGGAATGCGGCCTCCAACTCCTCCTCTTCAATGACCGCTGCGGCGCTGGCTAGCACGTCAGTGAACTCTGGCAGATTCTCCTCTAAGTCTATCGGCATGTACACATTAAACACAACAAATTGGCGGCCTCCCAGTACAACTCGAATGCCCGCCAATCGATCACTCGTGCATTGTATGATACTCACGTTCGGACATTTAGACTTGCGCCACATTAGGGATACACCTCCGTAAGGCCGACCTCTAAGTATGCCCGCAGTTAGATCCACAGATGATTTCGAAAAGTGGTTGAAGTTACTATCAATCTCATTTAGGAAATCAAGCTCATATTGTAAAAGCCAGGTCTCTTGCAATGCTATTATATCTGCAACCCGACATAGTTCCCGTACATAGTCCACATAGACCGTTTAATTGATTTGCAATTAAACGACACCATTGTCAAGTTATTATTGTTATTAACACTGTATGTCATTATTTTATTTTAACGATATTGGGATGCGCTGAGACATACGTTCTCTGTATCTACGGTATACCACTCCAACAGGCCAGAAGTCACTTGACAATACCTTATTTATCTGTTCAACGTTTACAGTAATTTTAAACGAGTTGAACGTCGTCTCATTGTTTTGCTTCAGCTGCTCAACACTAACAATCTCAGTACCCATGTCTTTCATATGTTCCTGAATCTGTGCAATGCCTACAGTTTTCGCAAACCTAGAAACATAAATAGAACAGATGATTGGTACTACTTGTAGCTTTGCACAAGTTGTTAATGTACCCCGCATGTTTTGTTGTCTTTTACGCCTTTTGTTTTCAACTTTAGTGAATCCCTCTGCGTCAATAGTAATATTACTAATCAGCGAACTAGTTCGCGTACGTCTATTAGGTTTCTGCGAGTCTATTATAATATCTCGATACGTCGGAGTATGTGATGGTGCATTGTCAACGTGCGCGATGGTCCCGGGAACCGGTTTGCTAGCCGGCCGCTCCGTACGCCTAACGCATGACTGATGCACAAGAGGTTCATTTTGTTTACAAGCGTCGCCAATTGATAAATGCGATTTTTTGCTACTCGTCGATATGGATGACTGTAACATTTTCAACTCGTCGCGTAAAAGCTGCATTTCACATTTAGGAATAGCATCCTCTCGCAAACTTTGAATTTCAGACTTCAGATAGGCTAAATCTTTAAGTAATCGTGTGCAGTCCACGCTATCAAACGTCACTGGCGGCAAACGATTCAAATCACGAGCGACAAAAACAGGTTGCTTGTCAATGTTCGACTCCTTCAGTAATTTTATAACGTCTAATATATTCTTTTTCTTTTTGTCCTCGCCTTTTCTTTGCACACATCGTTCTTTCCCGTCCGTAATATGCCGGTATGCAACCGCCTTCCCGAGCTCGATTTCGGAGTCCGTAAAGTTTGTAACACATAGTCGCGTTATAGTCACTTCATCCAACACGTCGATTTTGTTTTGAATAAATGTCAAAAACTCGTTAATTATCACATTAGATTCACTACTTACCATTGTTACTTATGTAAGCGACATGACATTTAAAACCGGCATTAGCACAACCGACACTCAGCACAGCGCGACCGCGACTAATGAATTACGAGAGTAGCGAGTGATTCAAATATTAGAATCCTGATCGACGCGAGTCATTCATGGCCCTCGGTATAAATCCATTTCATTCAAGAGTTGCATACTTTACTTTATACCATGACTACGAGAAAAAGAAAGACTGAAGCGAAAATAGACATTTTATATCGTGTATTTTTGAGCAAGTAGGTTGTAAAGCATTGAGATGGAGGTCGAAATTCAAACACCAAAATAGTAATCAAAAGTGCTTAAAAGTTATTCACTGTTTTCAGTGCTTTTTAGAGGGGGAATTGTATAATAGTAGTTTATGAAATAGTCACATAATAGGGGGTCTTAAAACACTAGTGTGTGTTTAAAATTCGAGGCTTGCCGAGAATTTTAATAGTACCACACGAGTGTTGTAAGACCTAATTATGTGCAATTTCATACACTACTTTATCTTCACTCATGCAATCAGTGGCTACCTAAATTAAATAAAAGACACAAAATTAAAACAAAATCAAACTCATTTATTCTAATAATTATTTGCATTTTGAACAGTGCAATTGTGAAACTAATACAGAAATCTAAAACTACATACATTTATATTATTTATTATTTAACCAATAACAGCAAAATAATGAATGAAAAATTCAGAGAAACGGCGCCAACACCAACATTCTACCGCGCATGCGCTGTTGCACGCGCCGCCATAGACAATGTACTGGCAAAAATTTAAAAAAATGACGTTGAAAGTTAATATTTCTTTATCTGACATTATACAATAAAACTACATAGCCCGGAAATAATGCCCTAAAGCATTTTTTATCAGTCAACATAGAATGTATTCCTCCTTTAACGGCCTCCGTGGTCTAGTGGTTGAGACCACCGGGTGTTGATCGGGAGGTCTAGCGTTCGATTCCCAGTTGGGGCAATATTTTCTCTGCTCAGTTTGGTTGGTGGTAAGGCTTCTGAACCCGCTTGGCTAGCTACCACCGTCTTACCTAAGTTTATCGCCATAATAACAATGTTAATAGCATTGTTATGTTACGACAATTAGAGGTAAGATAGCCAGTTTCTCAGCACTCTAGGAATCCAGGCAAATCTCGCTTCCACTTGCGGGCCAATTATGGATCTTTCATCGTATGACATGGTATAAATTTGAGAAAAAGAAGTCATGAAATGTTGCATTTCGTATTACCGATCTCCAATGATATCATCACTATGGCATAATTTTAATGATGTCATCATTAACTAATGAAGAAATGATCAAAAATCTGCCCGGAAATCGTATTTTTTGTCTTGCACTATGATATCATATATATCATTTGCAAAACCATGAGATCGGTAATAGGCCCTCTGGCCTTTCATTACTTACCATCTGGTGAGATGAAGGCCAAGAGCTTACTTATCCTATGTAAAAAAAAGAAGAGTCTTATGCCCAACAGTAGGACTGTAACGAGGTGCTATGCTCTAGATATAGCAACTCGTTGCATTCCCGCCTAACTTGACTGCATTTCAAACTTTATATTTTGTCTGAATGACATTATGTTTTTCCCGTCACTGAATTGCGGGCATCAAGGTCCATGAAAGTTGCGATGCCACAAACCAATATTAAATAATATCTTATGCTCAATGCATTTATAAATATTAACATCAAGACAATATTGTTGTCGACATGACGACCATTAGCTGTAACGAATATTATAAAATCTTAAAGGCACTTATGTTTAAGTTTATATTTTGGTAAGTTTTTATATTATGTTTGTATTTCAGTCTACAATAGTCCGTATATTTGTTACAGAGTGCCTTTTCTTTTTCCTTTTTATTTTAATATTTGTAATAGTGGAATAATATATTCAGTGGCATAATTCTGGCGGCCCTACTTCCCTAACCACTGCACCACTGCGTCGTCGCTGAACCTCACCCGTTACAGGACGATGGGTTGATATGATAATTCATTCACTGTTAATAACAGAAAATATTTATTACTTACTACAGGATAGTAATGGAAAGTAGTGGACATACCTCTCATTCTCTCTCCGCACAGACCTTTCTTGTGTATGACGCAACGCGGATAGGATGACGTTTATAATCACGAGCTTATCCTCAGCAAACAACGGGGCCCATGTTTCTTTCTGCTAATTAATCTGCAAATACTGTCGCGAGACGCGAACAGGCGCCCCGTGCGGTACAATCAACGCAAAATCACATTACACAGGTTGGAAAAATAATGTAGTTATCGACGCTAGCATTGTTTCATTTGTTTTACAAGGATAGATAGAGACAGCATGCTCGGGTAATACAATAAATAACATGATAATAATATAATCATATTTTTATTTATTTATAACTATAGTAATAAATTATAAATAATGAATAAATTTAGGTTTATTACAACATAACATATATAACGTGACATTCATTGAAAATATCAGCCCACCAAAAACATTTTCATGTAAGTATGAAAGGTTGCCTGGCAGAAATCGCCTACGACGACGCCTATTTTGTTATTTTTGTATGTATTGTCTCATTCTTTGTTATTTATTATGCAAAATAAAGTGTTTCTATCTATCTATCTATGACTTGCACTGTCAAAAATTATCAGATCTCATTTAGAGCCAAGTTCCTAACTCTACAAGCCTTCACAAATTACGACTCTTCACAAATTCTACACTTTACTGAAAACCGTCCCGCACCATGTGACGGTAGCAAAGGCCAATCCACATAGGATTGGCATTGACTATGCATTAGGTACCGATTCACTCTAGTCCTGAAAAGACCTGGGTTGTAGTGAGGTGGGAACACAGAGGACGGCAAAGAATTCCATTCCTTTGCAGTCCGCATTATAAAAGTGGAAGCGAAACGCTTCGTGCGGAGCAGTAGAATTTCTACTACGTAGGGTATAGTCTTTGCCGTTCTCCGAGTGCCTCGGTAGTAAAAGGGAGATAGTGGAATAAGATCAAATAGCTCTAGGGAACACTCTCCGAAATGCAACCTGTAAAAAACCGATAAACGAGCCATTGCGCGGTGATGTTCAAGGATCTGCAGGCCTATTCTGTAACTTTGGTTGCTAACTAGAACTGTCATGTTTGAAAGGAACTTAACATCCATTACTGCTATCATAAACGCTGCCGTAAAACATAAGATCACTAAACCAGTAATGGATATAGTGTCTTTCAAAAATGACAGTTCTCGTTACCAACCGTAGTTAACGAATAGGCCTGCTGGAAATGCATTTGCTTCATCATCAATCACAGCGGGTAGACATTAGGCGTTTTGCGCGCACTTAATCCCATTTATTTACTTTAAATTTTATAAGTTTTATTGAAGAGAAACTTTCTGCTAGACCATTCTATATGTAGGGTGTAGGGGTAGTTTGTTCCACAGTCCAATCGCAGTGCTTCACTCTAAAAGTATAATTCAAAACTTTTGAACTATATGTGGCATAATTATGCAGGTGAAGAATTCCATTGAAGCGAAACTCTTGAGAGCAGGCGTTGTCGACACCACTATAGGTAAGGCTTTGAAATAAAGAAAGCACATGAGGCAATATTCACACCTTTTTTACAACAGTAAATCTTTTCTCGACTTGTTGATATGCTGTCGCCAGTACTTACTCCGACTATTGAGAACACTCCTGTTTCTTCTGATATTTATGTCAATACGTCGTGTTTGAATCACTCGGACGACATTATGTCGAGACGCGAGCTACTGTCTTGACCTATTTGTTCTTTGGATGTCCACACAATGTTAGGAGACGGAGTGAAAGGGAGGTAAATATTTTCACGTCCAACAACGGATGTGACGTTATTGTGTAGCGGAGTTTTTGTCAAATGTGAGTTGTTTGTTTTCGATGAGTGCGCGCCCGCGGCTTCACCAACGTGGATTATTTATAAAATACTTCTACCCGTGCAGACCCAGAGCGAATTGCTAGTTATATATATTTTATTTTATTTATTTGTACTCGAACAACTTAGGCACATAGATACATACCTTATAAGCTAACATACATATATAAAATACAATTTTGTTAGTATACCGGGTGTAACTGAACACCCCAATAACATTTAAGGGGCATATAAGTTAGATACTAAATGGACCTTCGGTGCTTGTCTGAGACCTGGAACCCCAATACTTTCAGAGTTATTTGATTTTAAACTGAAAGCAAAAACTTTCAAGTGACAACCATAATCAGCTCTTGGTACAAAAAAAAAAAACTAAACACAAAATGACACGTGACAGACGTGAGCGTAGTATTCCTCCTACGCTTGAACAAATGAAAATATATGGTACGTTACGTAGGGCTGTCGGCACTTAATACCAAAAAATTATTTATTTAGTTTGTATGACGTGAGCGTAGTATTCTTCGTAGGCTTACGTAGGGTTGTCGGCACTTAATACCAAAAAATAATTTATTTAGTTTGTATGGGAAAATAAAGTATGTTTGTTAGCCCTAAAATTTTTCCTACATAATCTCTACTGATGGATACATACCCTTAAATGTTATTGGGGTGTTCAGTTACACCCTGTATAGTACTTAATAGGCTATGTTTGTAAAATTATTTCTTAGGCGTATTCTGCGCCATTCCGGTGGTGTTAGGAATCCTTCCACGGAATTTCCTATCCACAACTCCCTTTGACCAGAAGTCCTCCTTCATGAAGGTGTCCAGCGCAGAGTTCGGAACTCGCACCACAAACGCTTTAAAACTAGCGTTATGACGCGACTCCAATGGCTGCACCCTCAGATTGAAGTTGGCCTTCTTCAGTATGTACCGTCCGCCCGAATTATTTAACTGATTGTGAAAATCACATGAAAATCCGTTGCGTTGTATAGAAGACCTTAGCGTACAAGGGGACACTTTTCTGAGTTTTTCCTTAACGTGTGCTATAAGCCCTCGCTTCTTGCCAAATTTCATGATTCTAGGTCAACGATTCTAGGTGTTGATCCTCTTGTGAAATCGCAAAATTTGTGAAAATATGCGACATAAACGGTCATAACTGTTGATGAGGTCGACTTTCAAGTGCGATTTTTACACAGCTGAAAGAGACGTAGACCCGAAAATTTTACATTAATTTCAGTTTTATACGCGGTCCCAAGAAAAGAGTCTTGACAGACAGACGGACAACGCTATGCTCCTATAAGGATTCCGTTTTTTTCCCCCCGAGTTAGGGTACCCTAAAAACGGGTCATGTTAAAAATTACATTATACAGACTATAGGAACTTGGACCGTTTTTAGGAGTCGTTTATAGGAGGCAACTATAGCAAGATAAGACTCCTATAAACGAGTCGAGGGGTGGGTGGTTAGTTCAAAATAAAAATAAAACGATTTCTACTCGATTACTCCTTTATCACCCCGGATAATTTAAGGGACGCTTCAGGACACATCCATAATTTTATAGAAAAAATTAAAAATACAGTACTAAACTAGTGCAGTATTTTTTTGGATATTTTATACAATTAAAATTAAATTTAATAGGTGAGTTATTTTTTTATTAATGTTAAAATCATTCTACGACCATGTCCCGAAGCGTCCCTTTTATTATCCGGGGTGATAAAAAGTAATCCTGTATAGAGTTGTCTACACAAGATTACTCGAAACAGAAACCTTTCTAAGCCAAGTTGATCCCCAGTATTATGGAAATTAGCCCGCGAGGGTAACGTTGCCCGAGCAAACATTATCTGCAGCATGGACACGACTTCAGGGTTCATGCATGTCCGGCAATCTTGTATCGTTGTGGTGACCATAATAGACGCATTTTTGAAACAAGAGAATTGGCTAGATGACAAATTTTTTTTTTTTCTTTAATAGAAGCTCATTCATGTAATAAACAGAAAGAAAAAAATCGGTTTTCGAATAACTATAAAAACAACCAAGAAATAAGGTATTAAAGATTTTTCTTCTATCTCTTTCTAGCAAAACGGCAATTTACAAGGAGTTTATATGGCCGTACTCAACAATGACGTCACGGTTGATAAGCACGGTTGATATGCTCCCAAGGAAAGCATATCAATGATATGCTTTCCTTGGGAGCTATACATTGCTATGCAGACGACAGTACAGTGCATGGGGGATATCACGGAAGCTCAGGGGCTGCTCGTGGTGATATTGGTAGGGAAAGGCAGAATCTTATCATTGAGCTCAACAGGACGCTGGACCTCGTTTCCGAATGGGGCTCCAACAATCTTATTGAGTTCAATGCTAAGAAAACGCAGGTGTGCGCGTTCTCGGCGAAAAGGTCACCTTTCCTCCCCCTTCCTTCTCTTCAGGGCACAACCCTTCACACACAGAGCAACATCACCTTGCTCGGAATGAACATTCGCTGCGATCTGAACCCCAGAGACTACATCGAATCCGTCATAACTACTGCCTCACGGAAACTCGGTGTCCTGAACAAGGTGCGTAGGTATTTTGCGCCGGACCAACTATGCTTGTTGTATAAAACTCAGGTTAGGTCTTGCGTGGAATATTGCTCGCACCTTTGGGACGGCTCCGCTCAGTACCTCCTCGATGCTCTGGACAGATTGCAGCGTCGCGCTATTAAAATAATTGGCGATGTAGAGGCAACTAACACCCTCGAGCCTCTACAACTTCGTCGTGACATCGCCTCTCTTAGCGCCTTTTATCGAATGCTCCATGGGGAATGCTCTGAGGAGCTCTTTAACCTTATCCCTCCCTCTCCATTCCTTAACAGAAACACGCGTAATGGCCTTCGGAGTCATCCGTCAATGTGTCCTCCTTTTCACACCGTACCAAGAAATTCCAAGATTCCTTCTTCTGTCGTTCATCCCACACTTGGAATTCTCTACCTGCGCACGTGTTTCCTCCATCCTACAACATGGGTTCCTTCAAAAGATGCGTGAAAAAGCATCTTTTGGGCCGGCAAGGGGCAGGCAGGTAGGAGAGTGGATGTCGTCCCTACTCTATCTGTCAACTCATTTGGGCCTCTTTCACCGCTTAACATCAGGCGGGAGGAGGTCATTTGCCGGGCCATGCATAAAAAAAAAAAAAAAAAAGCCAATGGAACACACGGTCGGTGGCGGTCGCTGTCTATCAGATCCAGATCCAGTGATCCGACAGAGATCGAAGGTTATCGACATAGCTCACCAAATAAGTATACTAAAGTAGCAATGGGTTGGCCACATCAACCGCAGAATCGACAACCGTTGGGGAAAATTTGTAATAGAGTGGAAACCATACGTCGACAAGCGAAGTGTAGGACGCCCTCAGACTAAGTGAAGCGACGATCTTCGCAAGGTGGCTGGCAAAAGCTGGAAGAGAGTAGCCGTGGATCGTGCTCAGTGGCGTGCACTTGGAGAGGCATATATACAGCAGTGAACGTGTATGGGCTGATGATGATGGTAAAGATGATGAACTGCCATTTTCGCAGTTGTTATTTTGTATAACTTTTAGTCACTGGAGTGATTACTCCTAAGTGCAATCACGCTGGGTGTATGCTTTTGTAAGAGTTTCGGGGCCTATAATGATCAAGAAATATGTTCTTGTAAACAGTTATAATTATGGTAAAGTTAAAGTAATAAATAAATTTAATTTAAAACAACATTTATTTATGCTATTCATATCGAAGTAGCAAATATTGATGAAATAATCAGAGCTTGATAAGTGCAAATAGCCTTATGAAGTACGCATTTCAGGATAATTTTGCTTGTTAGGGAGTCATAAGAGTCATGAGGGTTGGTCAAAAAACACCCTCCTCTTAAACAAGATGAAAGGCTGAGTGTACTGTTTACCTCAAGGTGCCTTATCCTCTGGGTTATTTCATGTGGATCTCCTAGAATTTCGTCTGTAGCAGATTGTGAAACTTTCTCACAATAATAGGCCTATTCCGAGGCAGCAATTACCAACAGAAAAACCTTTTTTTCCATTTATTGATTTTTATTTTCGTGTTTCTACTACCTAAATCTCTATCACTGATGAATTGTTTCACTATACGAGATGAAATGAAAATTAATCCATTCAAAGCGCCAACGGTTAGTTAATCATTTACCTCCAGGGGCTGTTGATGTTTGTGCAGCTTACACACGGCGAAGGCACTGAGCATCTCGAAATATTTCAGTAAACGATGAACTCGAGTGGCGCAAACAGAGACCGTATCGAGAAGTGTAAACAGAAAATCGAGTCGCACCAACTCGAGACTGTTTGCTGAAACTCCGAACGTAGTTAAGCAAATTATTTGTGAAACGCCATCTTTAATTCCTGTCTTCAATAAACCCCTACTATATTATAAATTCGGAAGTGACTCTGTCTATCTGTCTGTTACGGTGCCCTACTACAATATATAATTATAAATTCAAAAGTAACTCTAAATGAAATTTGGTATAGAGATTAGGAAGGACAAAGCCTATTATTTTATTCCGATTTTTAATAAGTCTTTGTTTTATCCGACAAGATGGGATGACGATATACGTAGGCTGGCTGGAGGGGCCTGGATGGGAGTAGCCGAAGATCGGGAGCAGTGGCGTGCATTAGGGGAGATCTTTCATCCAGCAGTGGAAGAGTGTAGGTCGATGATGATGATGATGATGATTTAATTAGTGGAGTCTGTCCATCTATCAATGAATACTTTTTTCTCAGGAACACGTAGAGATATCTAACTGAAATATATATCAAATCCTCGGGTCTACCTCAGTGAAAAAAATCGTATTTTTAAATCAACGCGATGAAAAGATATGACCATTTGTAACATATTTTCGAAAATTTTGCGATTTAAAAGAATTTATATTTAATTTAAAAGAGGAGACATAAATACAAGACCTACCGAGTTTCTTGCCTGTTCTTTTCGAGAAGGCTCTCCCAATTTCTGAAAAAGTGTAGAGTCAACATGTTTTAAAATTTTACTTGTATTTGCATACATCTTAATAATGGTTGGGGTGTATGCACATACAAGGATTGAATAATTACTTAATTAAATTCATGTTTGATCAGATTTTTATGTTTTGTTCGACGTCAATAAGTGCCTATAGGTCTATATCGATAAATATTTTTGAATTTGAGTTTGAGTATAGGGTACTTCCTGTTGACTGAGAGTTATGAAATTTGGCTAGAAGCAAGGTCTTATAGCGCATGTGAAGAAAAACATCTGAAAACTGTAAATAAGTACATATACACGGTGTTTGATAATAACCAATAAATAATCAATGCGTTATCTAAAACTAAATATTAAATGTGTTTACACGTAATGTCATTCAACCCAAAATTTTCATGTATATCATAGTATCATCATCATGTCTATAATTTACATGAAAATTTTGGGTTGAATGACATTACGGGTAAACACAATTTAATAATTCGTTTTCCATAAAGAATTGATTATTTATTCGTTATTATGAAACACCGTGTATAGTAAGGAATTTATATACTTAGTTATGTTTGTACGGAACCTTCATCTTGCATTTGGCCATTTTTTAATTCGATTTATAAACGATATCTAAACAAAGTAAACGAATTATTTGTAACAGAGTGGGGACCTATATGCGCAATTGCACAGACTCCATGACTAATTTACATATCAGTGCCCTACATAGTGCACAGGCATGTAGTGTTAATACCTACTTATACACGTTTTAAATAATTCTTCCGCAGTAGTGTTCTTAATTGAATATAATCTGCACTGGGCAAGCCAGGCTCAAATCCTTCATTTTAGGGCGGCCCTAAGAGGGGGTATATTATGGCTGACATGATAATAGTGATGAAGGATTTTTCTATCTACACAGTTAAACTCAGCAGTATTAATTTAAAAAAATCTTCGGGTCACTTGATAGTAAGTGACAATGAGATTTCAACAGCGCAATATTATGATCAATCAAGCAAGCCTTGCCTTAGAAATCTGACTACCAAAATGGTTTCTGCCCTTATTCGACCTCTAACTTCTGTATCAGACAACTCGGACTCAGGTAGTAAAATACGGAGGTTCTTGTCTGTTATATTGCAGGAAATCGTGAAGGGAAAACATGGGTCGGTCATGCCAAATACAAATACAATCGGGACATGATGTATTAAGACACATATAAGCCCCCATGCGAACCCGTAAGATTTAAGGCTTTTGATATCCACACCAACCAAAAGCACCACATTGTCGTTACCGGCATTCGTCGAGACCGTGAATTCTCGCCGAGAAATCCTTTGATTTTAAAAGAACATCTCCTAAAACATATTTCAATTGAAAAAGCGAGCCGCCGACATGTCCCGTCGTGTTGTTAGCGCAACAATCCCGTGGAACAATGCGACATTGTTCCTCGCCCATTGTCGTGACGTTACTGCGTTGTTTATGTGGATAATTTGTTTGAAAAAAGATGGCGGCGCTTTTAGGGCGTGTTGTACCTAACATGAGTGTTTTTTTAAACGAGCTCGTTCTCGAGTACTATAGAGGGCTTGGTGTTCAAATATCACTTTTATAATGGGCAGACCCATCCTGAAGCTGTTTTGAGAGACCCACCAATTGGTGGGTTGGTTGGTAGTGGGTCTTCGAATACAATTGTCAGTGGACGTAGCTAATGGACGCTTGCAACTTCGATGGTTGCTCCAATTGGGCCGATTGGCTCCGATTGATTGCATCCAGTTCACTGAGTGGACCCAATGATGGATGTTGGAATACAATCGTCAGTTAGCGTAGTAATGGACGTTTGTGATTTGGACGATTACTACTTGACGGACGGACGATGCTAGCCAGTCAGGCGGGCTTAGAAGCCATTACCAGAAGTCAGACATATTTGCGGTCTTGTGATTGCAGAAAACTCGCTTAGTCGACTAGTTACGACATACACAGAAAGAAGTCGCAACACATTTTTTTATACAACTAAGTTGGCAAACAAGCAAACTGCCCACCTGATGGTAACTGGTAACAGTCACCTATACATATGGTTCTTGTTAGATTTGCAGCATATCTGCAACCCCCACAAGAACCACAGCACTGCAAGCACTGCTGCTTTGCGGCAGAATAGGTAAGGCAGAGGGACCCAAGCAGTCGACCTGGTACAGTCTCCCTCCGGTGAAATGCGCCACCACATATATTCTAAGTTAGCCGTGCCTGTGAACTATGTTTCGCCTTAAAAGTTCAAAGAAAAACTGTAAATCCACCTACCGTGGGAATTACTCACTTTTCCGGGACAATAAGTAGCCTATATGTTAATCCCTGTCGAAATCCATCTACCTACAAAATTTCATCCAAGTCCATTCAGTAGTTTTTGCGTGATAGAGTAACAAACATCCATACATACCCACAAACATTCGCGTTTATAATATTGGTAAGGATGCACCATCATACAGACGGTAGGTCCTCAGAAGCGTTTCCACATTCCAAACCAAGTACGAAAGACCAGCGGACCACCAATCCCATGGAGAATTGAACCCCAGACGTCTAGACCACACGTCATTAGACCTCCGCCACTAGAACGTGGACGTAGTTATCGAAATAAAGATAATGATCTGTTTATTTAATTGTTAGTTTAACTGATAACTTTACATAGATCAAGTTGCAGCCAGAATTGGTAAAAAATATAAGGTCGCTGTTGCCTCATTTTTATCGTTACCTCAAAGTTATTGTGACTTGGACACTTTTTTAGTTTTGTTATTTCATCGTCTCGTTTCATTGTAAGCTCCAGTTGAACTGAGTCGATGATGCAGTTCAGGATTTAATCGAAGTGTGACTCGAAATGTTTACGTTCGCGAGACTGGTTCTTTTGAGAGCGCACCGACGGCGACGGTGAAGATTGCTCCTCTATATCTCTGCAAGATATAGAGGAGACTCATTATGATTTATTTGCTTCTTTATTAACTATCGTGATAACACGCATATTTCATTTGAAAATAATTGATTATGTTTGATATTCTGATATTAATGACGAAAATGCTATTCGTACTATTCCCCTCATAAAAGCTTACTTTATTCACTGAACTTTTACTTTTAAACACTATTTTGGTGTTTGTATTTAGAACATACATATACGACCTACATCTCAATGCTGTACAACCTACTTGCACAAAAAATATACTCGATATTAAATGTCTGTTATCGCTTAAATCTTTCTTTTTCTCGTAGTCATGGTATAAGTATATAGTATGCAACTCTTGAATAAAACGGATATACCGAGGGCCATTTAGGACTCACCTCGCTCAGGATTCTAACAATCTTCTCGTGATTCATCTATGGCCCTCACTTTAAATCCGTCCTTTATACAATTAATTGAAATTTTTAAAAATAACATACGGCATAAATATAATATGAAGAGTATTTTAATACCTCTTTTTGGGGTTCCGTACCTCGAAAGGAAAAAACGTAACCCTTATAAGATCACTTCGATGTCCGTCCGTACGTCTGTCTGTCTGTCAAGGCCCTTTTTCTCAGGAACGCGTGGAGTTATCAAGCTGAAATTTATATCAAATACTCAGGTCTACTGTCCCTTGGAGTTATCAAAAGATCAAACTTCTAAGCCAACGCAATCAAAAGATACAGCCGTTTATGCCGCAAATTTCCGCAAATTTTCGACACTCGCAAGGGAATCAAAACCTACAGGATACTTGCCGTGAACTCAGAATCCTGAAATTTGGTACGAAGAGTAACGTCTTATAGCACAGATAAAGGAAAAATTGCGAAAAGCGTACATTTTTACTTTCATACCTACAGGTTTGTACGGAACCCTCGGTGCGCGAGTCCGACTCGCACTTGGCAAATAGATGGGCCCATGTATGTGCTTTGACAATGAAAAAATTGTAACTGCATAAGGAAGAATAACGGTTATACGTCTAAATTGGCAATGAGTATCACAACCAACCTCACGTGAGATCGCAACATTATATTTTTTATACATAGAGTTGGCAAATAAGCAGGCCCTGATGATCGCCTATTATACTAGTATATTACATGTGGTTTCTGTAATATTTGCAAATCATCTGCACGGGTACTATTTCTGCCGCCAAGCGTGTAAGGCATTGAAGTCATTGGGTACTGTGACTTTATATTTTACTACCTGCCGCCCGTGACTTCGTATGCGTCCTCATTAAAATTGGGGATAAAAATTAGCCTAGCTCCTTCACAGGGGCTTAAGCTATCTCTATACCAAATATCATTAAATTAGTTTTGTAGTTTAGGCGTGAAAGCGTAACAAACAAACTCACTTTCGCATATTAGTTCGGAAGTCACAAATCGGCAACATACGGTCGGCCAAGAAAATGGTATACCAGCCCTGCGAGCATGGACTTGTCGATCGGCCTTATATCAATCGACAAAAGCATCTGTCCTTTTCACTTCTTAGGAATATCTGTCTGTAATTTATCAATTTTTGTCGAGTACCTATGTCGATGTTTGTCGAGAGTTCTATGCTAACTTTGCGGAGGGTTTTGAAAACTTCGCGTATAAACAAAATATCTTCCAGGTTGCCGTGGTGGCTCTCGGTGTGTTATCTGCAATCGCACCCATACTAAAATGCAACAACAACATATATATTTTTTGTCAACATTTGGGAAGACACCGCCTTTCACAACACAGTCTTAGACTACAGTGAAAGGCAGGGTTTATATCTGTCTATGTACCAGTAATATTGTTCAATAAAGATTATTTGTATTTGTATTTGTATCGCAAAGGAAAATCAACTGTGTTGAATAATATTAATAACTGTATTATCAGAAAACAAGTTCCATTTTTTTGTTAGTAATGTCTTACAGACTAATATTAGTGAAAATTATAACTAGAAAAATTAAATGTAAAAAAACCTTTTTAAAAACAAGCTTTTATTTAAATGCGCTTTAAAGAAAAAATAAACTTTTACACTAAAACTTTTGCTTACTTATAACGTTATTTCACATCTGACACAATTTATAAGACATAAAAGCTTATCGCGAGATTTACTATGATCCGCCATCTTAGATTTAGAATGACGTTACACAGTTAACCATGCATTGTCATCCAAACTGTGTGTGTATACAAAATTTCAGCTCAATCGGTTAAAGATATCTACTTCAAAATAGATTTTCAAGCTTTAGAAGTCCGCCATATTGGATTAATAGTAACGTCACACTTTTTTTCGAGTTACTCTTAGCAAGACCTTTTATTTGATACCCATATTGTAGGGGTGCATTAAAAATAATTGGTTCGCCATCTTGGGTATGCCGCCATCTGGGATTTAGAATGACGTCACACAGTCAACCACGCATTGTCATCCAAACTGAACGTGTATACAAAATTTCAGCTTAATCGGTTAAAGATATATGCTTCAAAATTGAGTTGCAAGATTTCACCCGAACATACATACTTACATACATTGCAAGTTAAATAAAAGCTTGTAAAAACATCTAAAACACAATCTAAAGATAAAGTGGGGAACAGTAATCCACCTAGAGTGCAACTTGAATGCGAACATGGCAGACGTACTGCACCACCTCGGCAGCCCCGCCATCACCCTGAACGCGTTAAAATAACATGAAACTAAATTTCAGCCTTAAGGTCAACCACTTTTTTACCCGACTTTTTTTATTTTTATTATACTTGTTTGTACTTAGAGGAAGGTATTAATTTGACGCTGTTACACTTTGTTTTGCAAGGGTTGTTCATGTGGTGTCCGTGTGGATTCCACCGGAGTCGAGTTCTGCGAATGGGATACATCTTCTCGACTCCGGTTTCCTCCGAGGGAAAAGAATTGTGCGCAGCGCGTACGGATTCTTTGTGTTGAATTAATAAATATGTGTGTGTGTATATATATATATATATTTATGTGTGAATATTGACATGTGTGTGTGTGTAAGTGTGTCTTTGTCTTGTTTGGGGATCTCATGTTGCCCGAAGGCCTGGATGGAGAGAGGTGCTATCGCCGATTACATCGGCCCTTGCTGCGTAGCCATTGAGGTGCAGTGTCTCAGGGCTGGTAGCTCCGACGGTTGGGCCGGCTAGGGTTTACCCTGGCTCCCGCGCAAGGATAGTCGGAGCTACAGCCTCCCACTCTTGGTTCCCCGACGCAGTAAGTATCCCCGTTCCCAGTGGAACTCGCTTTTGGACTTTATGTATCGCAGCAGCGTCTACGCCGCATAGGACTTGGGGGAACCATTCAGCTCCAAGTGTATGTTGCTGGTGGCTCGCCCGAGCCCTACCCATAATTCCACAGCAACTAGCTGGTCTGCATAAGTGCGTATTCGTAGTTGCGCAGTCGTACATTAGGGTCCTTGTAGGGGTTATAGATTTCAAAATCTTACAGGAACCAAACCATGTATTAATTGGCGATCATCAGGGCAGCTTGCTTGTTTGCCAACTTAATACTTTATTCAGCTGACGAAGTTGGTTATAGAATACCAACCAGTTATAACAAACCTCTGTTCACACAGAGGTCAAACCTGAGGTAATTTCACAAAGAGTTCACCTACAAATCTGCTCACCGGCGTCACCTGCAGCTGCCAATTCACCGTTATTCTATGTAAAGTGTATGTAAATCCAACCGTCATTGTCGGCAGCACTTTTACACATTTACCGAGTGCTTGAGCATAAAAACGGTTTTAGGGAAATGTCGTTAGAGCGAGACGGAAAATCGTTATCGCGCGCATACGTTCGGAATCAATTTACCAGGCAATTTGTTGAAAGCAAAGGGGGTGTGTCGTAATCCGCGAAAATTATACCACTCCTAGCGTCTAGCGAGGGCTTGAATCAGACGGGCGAATTAAACTCTTGCTCCCCTACCTTAAGAGCTAACCGTAAATGGGAATCTTGATTGATGTGTTATTAAGCTGACAAAACGTGTGATGTGTAATTAGCCAGTTCGTGGGTGTTAACTACTCATTTTAGGCGAGCAACCGAGATTAACAAGATTAACGATCGAACCAATATTGAGTTAAGCTTTTATTTGTCGCGCATCCCCCAGACGTCTTTATTGCTAGGGCAGGTGAAACCAAATTAAAACTTCATTATGTTATGTTTGACCTTGATAAGTGCATGTAAATGTCTATACTGCATAAAGATTTGAGCATTTGAGTCCAAGCTGCCAACTTGGCAATGGTGGATCTGCAGTCTTCTGAAGAATCTCGTCGGCGACTCAGCAAACAGATCCCTCAATCAATACGGAACGCTTTAAAGAGACCATTGAGCGAAACAAGGGTTCCAAAGTGCTTGCAAGAGATCTGTCACTCGGTCAGAGGCTGCTGATGAAGCTGAAGACAGAGGACGACAGTGTCATTACATTTCAACCTGAGCTTATGGCCGAGATCGAACACTACTATGGACAGCTTTACGCAATAACGCAAAGACTTATTATTCAGATCACAGACTCTAGAGCCATATAGACCCGGCATTATACCGAAGACATCCCGCACGTTAGTTTGTACAAGATTAGTGTGGCTCTCAAACGGCTCAAAAACAACAAGGAGACGGGTGGTGATGGAGTTGCAGCTGAGCACTGCAGAAGCTGTTTAACTCCGTCATACTCGAGAGCAAAACGCCTGAAGCATGGCATATGGGCGTAGTGGTACTTTTCTTCATAAAGCGACAGTGCCCAGTTGAAGAACAACGGACCCGTCATGCTCCTACGTCATGTACGAGTATGTAATACATCACTACTCTGGTGTGATTGACGCCAATCTGATCGTATAATTGACGAAATACTGATGAAAGTTTAAATGGGATGGAAAATTTACGTAAAGCAATATGGGCACCATAAGAGCTACGATATTCACCTTACAGGGAGGTGACACTATTAGTATTTCATCAGTTTGATCAATCAGTCTGGTAAAATTTTGAATAAAGTGAGACTGATAAATTTTTAACATTTACACGATCAGTTACGAATGATAAAATACCGATGAAAAGTACGTCTACTAGCTTATTTTATAAGTCTCCGCTGGACTGACGGAAAAATATCAAAAATATTTAAACTTTCATCAGTATTTCGTCAATTATACGATCAGATTGGCGTCAATCACACCAGAGTAGTGATGTATTACATACTCGTACATGACGTAGGAGCATGACGGGTCCGTTGTTCTTCAACTGGGCACTGTCGCTTTATGAAGAAAAGTACCACTACGCCCATATGCCATGCTTCAGGCGTTTTGCTCTCGAGTATGACGGAGTTAAACAGCTTCTGCAGTGCTCAGCTGCAACTCCATCACCACCCGTCTCCTTGTTGTTTTTGAGCCGTTTGAGAGCCACACTAATCTTGTACAAACTAACGTGCGGGATGTCTTCGGTATAATGCCGGGTCTATATGGCTCTAGGGTCTGTGATCTGAATAATAAGTCTTTGCGTTATTGCGTAAAGCTGTCCATAGTAGTGTTCGATCTCGGCCATAAGCTCAGGTTGAAATGTAATGACACTGTCGTCCTCTGTCTTCAGCTTCATCAGCAGCCTCTGACCGAGTGACAGATCTCTTGCAAGCACTTTGGAACCCTTGTTTCGCTCAATGGTCTCTTTAAAGCGTTCCGTATTGATTGAGGGATCTGTTTGCTGAGTCGCCGACGAGATTCTTCAGAAGACTGCAGATCCACCATTGCCAAGTTGGCAGCTTGGACTCAAATGCTCAAATCTTTATGCAGTATAGACATTTACATGCACTTATCAAGGTCAAACATAACATAATGAAGTTTTAATTTGGTTTCACCTGCCCTAGCAATAAAGACGTCTGGGGGATGCGCGACAAATAAAAGCTTAACTCAATATTGGTTCGATCGTTAATCTTGTTAATCTCGGTTGCTCGCCTAAAATGAGTAGTTAACACCCACGAACTGGCTAATTACACATCACACGTTTTGTCAGCTTAATAACACATCAATCAAGATTCCCATTTACGGTTAGCTCTTAAGGTAGGGGAGCAAGAGTTTAATTCGCCCGTCTGATTCAAGCCCTCGCTAGACGCTAGGAGTGGTATAATTTTCGCGGATTACGACACACCCCCTTTGCTTTCAACAAATTGCCTGGTAAATTGATTCCGAACGTATGCGCGCGATAACGATTTTCCGTCTCGCTCTAACGACATTTCCCTAAAACCGTTTTTATGCTCAAGCACTCGGTAAATGTGTAAAAGTGCTGCCGACAATGACGGTTGGATTTACATACACTTTACATAGAATAACGGTGAATTGGCAGCTGCAGGTGACGCCGGTGAGCAGATTTGTAGGTGAACTCTTTGTGAAATTACCTCAGGTTTGACCTCTGTGTGAACAGAGGTTTGTTATAACTGGTTGGTATTCTATAACCAACTTCGTCAGCTGAATAAAGTATTAAGTTGGCAAACAAGCAAGCTGCCCTGATGATCGCCAATTAATACATGGTTTGGTTCCTGTAAGATTTTGAAATCTATAACCCCTACAAGGACCCTAATGTACGACTGCGCAACTACGAATACGCACTTATGCAGACCAGCTAGTTGCTGTGGAATTATGGGTAGGGCTCGGGCGAGCCACCAGCAACATACACTTGGAGCTGAATGGTTCCCCCAAGTCCTATGCGGCGTAGACGCTGCTGCGATACATAAAGTCCAAAAGCGAGTTCCACTGGGAACGGGGATACTTACTGCGTCGGGGAACCAAGAGTGGGAGGCTGTAGCTCCGACTATCCTTGCGCGGGAGCCAGGGTAAACCCTAGCCGGCCCAACCGTCGGAGCTACCAGCCCTGAGACACTGCACCTCAATGGCTACGCCGCAAGGGCCGATGTAATCGGCGATAGCACCTCTCTCCATCCAGGCCTTCGGGCAACATGAGATCCCCAAACAAGACAAAGACACACTTACACACACACACATGTCAATATTCACACATAAATATATATATATATACACACACACATATTTATTAATTCAACACAAAGAATCCGTACGCGCTGCGCACAATTCTTTTCCCTCGGAGGAAACCGGAGTCGAGAAGATGTATCCCATTCGCAGAACTCGACTCCGGTGGAATCCACACGGACACCACATGAACAACCCTTGCAAAACAAAGTGTAACAGCGTCAAATTAATACCTTCCTCTAAGTACAAACAAGTATAATAAAAATAAAAAAAGTCGGGTAAAAAAGTGGTTTACCTTAAGGCTGAAATTTAGTTTCATGTTATTTTAACGCGTTCAGGGTGATGGCGGGGCTGCCGAGGTGGTGCAGTACGTCTGCCATGTTCGCATTCAAGTTGCACTCTAGGTGGATTACTGTTCCCCACTTTATCTTTAGATTGTGTTTTAGATGTTTTACAAGCTTTTATTTAACTTGCAATGTATGTAAGTATGTATTTTCGGGTGAAATCTTGCAACTCAATTTTGAAGCATATATCTTTAACCGATTAAGCTGAAATTTTGTATACACGTTCAGTTTGGATGACAATGCGTGGTTGACTGTGTGACGTCATTCTAAATCCCAGATGGCGGCATACCCAAGATGGCGAACCAATTATTTTTAATGCACCCCTACAATATGGGTATCAAATAAAAGGTCTTGCTAAGAGTAACTCGAAAAAAAGTGTGACGTTACTATTAATCCAATATGGCGGACTTCTAAAGCTTGAAAATCTATTTTGCGAAGATAAGAGCTACGAAATGCTACTAGGACTACTTTAGATACACTGTTTACACGTAACTAGGCGTCATTTATTGAAGCTTAATGCATTGTGTCAAAACATGTCAATGAAATGGGCCGAGAATTAATTTCCTTGACCGTAACAATGTGTTTTCCTTTTCCGAATTTCATATAGGTATACATTTATCCGACGCTCCTACGGTGAAGGAAAACATCGTGAAATAACCTGCATACATTTGCGAAGAAATGCAAAGGTGTATGGTGAAGTCGACCAATCCGCACTGGGCCAGCGTGGTTGACTAAGGCCTAGACACCCTAACTATATTAGACTCCAGCCCCTCGGTGGGGACGTATATGAGCTATAATGAATGCAAGCACCGCAGTCTTGCAACAGAAATAGGTAACTGTTTAGAACACACAGACGACCAAGTAACGGAGTCTCCCTGTGGAGTTTGTTTAGCCAATAATGAATCTGACGCTTACCCGCAAAGTTTGTCCATCAACGTCACGCCTGTCGGGCTCCGCGACCTTTAATGAACTGTCAAAGGGGGCAATCAAACAACGCAGCGACGGGGACTTGGATTAGGGATCATCAATAAATCGACGGAGCACCTTCAGCAATGATTGACAGTTTCTCCACGGTTCGCAGGCGAAATTGGTTGGCGCGATTGAGGGGAGGGAGCGTTTTGAGCTGAGTCTGATTAGAAACCTGAAGAAGTGATCGTAACGTTCTTGCAGGGTTTTAAAATACATCATGTATGAATATCTTAGATGAGGTAGGTAGATAATATATGAATATTTATTGATCAATGTTCCTTTGTTTAATCCATGGATAATTAGGGTTCCGTACCTCGAATGGAAAAAACGGAACCCTTATAGGATCACTTTGTTGTCCGTCCGTCCGTCCGTCCGTCTGTCTGTCTGTCAAGACCCTTTTTCTCTGGAACGCGTGGAGGTATCAAGCTGAAATTTATATCAAATACTCAGGTATCTTGCCCTATAGAACTGTGAAAAAATCAAACTTGTAAGCCAACACAATCAAAAGATACAGCCGTTTAAGCCACAAATTTTCGACACTCGCAAGGGAATCAAAACCTACAGGGTACTTCCCGTCAACTCAGAATCTTGAAATTTGGTACCAAGTAACATCTTATAGCATAGATAAAGCAAAAATTGCAAAAACCGTAAAATTTTAGTTACATCATATATTAAAAATATTTTTAATAATTTTGTACGGAACCCTCGGTGCGCGAGTCCGACTCGCACTTGGCCTTTTTTGTATTGTAATTAATTCTAGTTTTTTTACATACATCCGACATCCTACTTCTCCTGTTTCACTTTGCACAGTCTTCGGCATCTCTAATGGAGAGTTGGGTAGTACGCATATCAACCTTTACGACGTCAAACCATTACCGTTGTTTCGGCCGACCTCTCATACCTGGTGGGGGTGGAATGGCCAGATATTTGTAGGCTACGTAATTTGCAAATCATTATAAAATGTGACCAACAGAGGCGGCACTCCTGTAAGTTATCAGCAGTGTCACGGTTTACAATTAGGCAACAGTTAGTGTATTATAAGGCGAAAGTAGCCTCTTCAAGCCGGACAACGAGGGACTTACATGTGACGCAGAACTCTTTCTCCCTGTCAAGGTTAAAGAGATGACCTAAGAAGTTTATCGCAATTACAACTGTGATCCAAGAGGCGGAAGACTCGTAGCGTTCTTTTTTTTTGAGACAGGAATAATCTTTCACAACACCACGGGCTAAGTTGATTGGGCCCTCACTCGCGTATGCCGTAAGTCTCTGGTCCACTAGCAGCCGTTCCGCTGCTGTCCGAATACCCGGCTGTACCTTCCTTCCTCTTTCCAGAAGATTATCACTTGGCACCGACTTTAATAATGTAATATTGTGTGTTTTTTTGTCTTTTAAGTGTTTTTGAAGTCGGTTTATATATTTTGTATTTTTTTATGAATTAATACCAGCTCATCAAAGCGACTTTAAAGAAAGCAAGGGTCAATACGTGATCATAATGTTAGAAGATCCCTACCCATCCCTACTATCCCCTACCTCCTAATGCTAAAAGAACCTTCCATCATTAGCTCAGCATCATGAGATAACAACTACAAGTCGCATGTATCTGAAGAGTGTCTATGAAATTTGACAGTTTACCTCGATTTGCCTGGGATCGCATCATCAGATCCTGACATTAGTAAAAATGAAACCACCTCAGGAGTATACTCTTTTGAAACAAAAAGAAATTTGCAAATCGGTCGACAATTGGCGGAGTAGTCGCGTAACATACACAAAAAAAATACGGTTAGAATTAAGAACTTTTTCCTTTTTTTGAGTCGGTTAAAATCAGGTAAATCGCACAATTGTAATCGTACAATTACATCTAAATGTATAAATACAACAAGATCTTACAGACTGTTCTTAGCAACACATTAGTTGTCGGTCGCTAGATCGTCATCCGCTTCTGACTTGGGCGCCTTCGGCAGCTTCAGGCAATCACACGGACCATTGACTGCGCTGACTTATCGACCGCAAATGACGAACTTTGGTTCGCGCCGCGTCATCCCCTGCTGATCTTGCTTACCAGGTCAACGGTTCACTAGCCCAAGAGAAAGGACTTGATCTTGTCCTAATAATTTATTGTCCTCAGTTCATTAATTAACCGCCTCCGGTGTCTAGTGGTTGAGACCTAAGAATCTAGAGATTCTGAGTTAGATTTATCATGGGGCTATAGTTTTTTGAAATGATTGCTTGATGGTTAGGCCTCTGGGTCCGCCTGGCTAGCCATCACTGTCTTACCTAAGTATGTCACCATTGTAATAATAAAAACCTACCTATTGAACTATTTTTAGGATATTTTTGTGTATATTTGCTAGGCCTGAGAATAGGACGTAGGCTTTTTTATACCTCTAGAATACCTTCTCTAGATGATAACGGTGACCCTCTCCAGAATCTTGTATTTCCTATTTTCCTCTTCAGAAAAAAAACAATATTATCAAAACTGACAGCAGTTGAACTAGAAACTAAATTTAGTTTGTTAAAAAAGAAAGCTCGAATTATTCAGACGTGTAGTGGAACTACTAAATTGTTTACCAAGGAAAGTAAACAGCCAATTGCACCTGAAGTGTTTTTTTTTGTGCACGATAGAACGCAGTGAGCGTGGGAGCTAAATAAAACATCAAGGGAATGCAATTTACCGTTTGGTTCCGAGGTAAAGACTCCGCTTTTCATCACTCAAGCGAGGAAATTATCGAGTTTGTTGTAAATACTATTATATACTATACTTTTTAAAATTAAATTAAATTAAATATATATCATAGGAGCGCTAGAATAATGTTTGTATTTAGCATTATACTCACGGTAGGCAGCGACCTAGCTGTGTCCCTGATATTAGCAAAGTCCATGGGCGACGGATAACGCTTAAAATTAGGTGGGCCATCTGCTTGTCTGCTACTTTTAGTCATAAAAGATAAAAAAAAACAAGGAACTTCGTCTTCGAATTCAACTATTTTTTGTCTTGTCATTTAAATCGTCATTTATATGGTTGATTTCTACTACATACACCGAACAATCCGCACGGATAGAGAGAAAATCAATGCCATGCGAATTCCGCAAGATAAACCGCTTGTTGGAATCACAGATGTAAATAGTCTTCGTGAAACTAATCTGTAAATTGCTTGTGCGACTTGCCGGATTTGCTTTGTCTGCGTCGGTCTACCGCGGCCTGTAAAAATTGTTAGCCATTTTGCGATCTCGTGATCAAGATTACATAACTTCATGTTTTCTTTCTGTTTAACGAAGCGCTTTATGATAATAATTGAAGCGAATCCTTTGCTTAGACTACTTGATGTACACATGATGCGTATTTAATTTGTGTAGGCACAGTTGTGATAGTTGAAAGTAGAATGAAAAGAAACAGTTATTTGAACCGTTGAACCCCTTGAACCGTCGCCGTTTCCATTAGTCGTCTTCGTTAATGCGTGCCGCGGACATCTGAAACTGGTTGAATGAAGACCCGTTGATACGTGATGATGTCCATGACGATAGGCGGAGCTTGACGTACGCTGCCATAATTTAACTTTTTCTAATATGGTTTGATGGGTTTATATGACATATTTGGGTTACCAACTGATTTTCGAAAGACATTTTTGCGAAGTCCATTTCTACTACGCCATATCATCGAAGAGCTATTAACCGACGGGATATTTGATCGATTGGCTATTTCATCGAATGGCCACATGCACGAGCTCCCATATCACCGATTGTACATTTCTTCGAGTGCCACATGTTCGAAGGTCGGATAAACAATTGTAGTTGGATGGGAATGATAGACCGAGTTATGTGATATGAGAGAGACATAATATATTCACAACACAACGTTCAGAAGTGGACGAACAAGAGTTGATTATGATGATGATGATCATAAGGATTTTTGATTCGCAACGGGTGATGACGAAAACGAACATCATTTTGATTCTTTAAGAACAGCAGAATCGCTTTACCGGCAAATTGTCCGATTGTACGAGTACATGACATTTGAACAAACGGATAATCTGCCGGTTGTTGATGTTAGTTTTGCAAAGAGGTCTGTAGGAGAACTAAGATCAACAATAAGATCAAGAGTAAGGTCAGACTAGTTCACAGTATGACGAAAAAATTGATGATTGAGAATATTAAGATTTCAGTGTAAAGAAACGGCGTAAAACTATACGCTACAAAAACACTAAAGATTGAATAAGAAACACAATAACCAAATAAATTATTAATTGTTAGTAAGTAGGTATATAGCAAAACTTACGACGAAGATGTCAGTAATTGGTCCTAACTACGCAACGTTCAATTCATTTTGCGGGGCGCAGGGCCGATCGGTTTGGAAATCCCTGGGGGAGCCTTTCGGCGCGCAGAATGGTCAAAAAGCAAAACGGTAAGTGATCGTAAAATGAGGTCAGTGGGTGTCTTTTGACTGAAATGATGACGCAATGTCGTTGGAACGCATCAAACAACATCCTAAAGATACCACGTGGAGTGGCGAAATGCATCGAATCTAAGTACCTATTTGCATGTTGGTATAATGTTATTCCTTTGTCACGTGCGATCGAGGTGGTGCAACATTGGCCCGCATAGTTATAGTTAGTAAGAATTACTGATATCTTTGTCCTGATACCATTAATAAAATAAAACATATAGCTTTCCGCTCGCGACTTCGTCCGCGTTATTTTTGTTTTCCCGTAGGAAAATTACCCTATGCCCTTCTCCTAGTCTCGAACTATCCCTATACCAACTTTCATCAAAATCGGTTCAGTAGTTTAGAAGCCAATACAAACAAACAAATAAACAAACAAACAATCAAATCTTTCCTCTTTATAATATAAGTATAGATTATGACTAACTAGCTGTGCCCGCGAACTACGTTTCGCCATATACTTTTTTCCCGTTTTTGCACCATTTTTCAGTGATGCTTAGCTCCTATTAGTCGTAGCGTGATGTTATGTAGCCTATAGCCTTCCTCGATAAATGGACTATCCAACACAAAAATATTTTTAAAATATGAATCAGTAGTTCCTGATATTAGCGCGTTCAACCAAACAAACAAACAAACTCTTCAGCTCTGTAATATTAGTATAGATTTAAAGTTCACGCACGATTCTTTGAGCATATTTAATGCAATTATCTTAGACGGTGGTGGCTTAGTAATGTCCAATTTCAGGTCGGCAGCATTTCAGTGGAATCAAATTAATCTACGCCCATGTTACATTCTCGGCTGCCGAGAAGGAAATTCCATTATGAGAAAGCCTCTCTTGTACCATGAAACGTGTTTTTTTCTTCTGTTTGTCTTAATGTCATTATTGCACCAGAAACGTTGTATTCAGATTTGATATAAGTATTTGTTTTTTTTTTACGATATTACATACTCGCAAACAGTCACAAAAATACAGAAAAAAGCCGTGTGGTGTACACCCTATACGAACAAAGCACTTAATGCTATTCGACAAATATTTCATTAAATTTATTATATTTGACGAGTACATTTTTTTCTTTTTCAGGATCAATGTGGCTTTCATATAAAAACCTTAATCGATTCTCCAGAAAATTATATATAAATCATTCGCATCGTGTCGTGATCTCAGATGCGTTGTTGTCAAGTTATTTAATAATAAATGCGCTATAACGCTTTTTTGTAACGTACTGTACGTTACAAAAACGCGTTAGTTTTTGCCGGCTAGCGGCGTTAAAAAAAAGTCGGTCCCTGTATCCACAACGTCCGATAAGGAACGTCGTTCTAATAAAAGGAAACAAACATTGTTTTGCAACTATTGATGTGCTATTATCGTCAAATTACTCGCAGATAACAGTTGAGAAAACCCCCCGACCTTCAAATTTTATTTACGAGGTCTCGTCATCAAACGATTCCTATTAATTCCCGGCCATCCCGATTCGCGGGTCCTTTGGTCTCGCATCGCTAAAAATGAGGTGTCGCAAAGGGCGGCCTTCCGAATATTGTTTGATGTGAAAATGTTTTTGCCGAATACAATTTCTGTGTATCGGCGTTCAGTATCGAATGGGAATGGGGGGTGGGAAGTCTCTCATCGGTTTTCCGTTGCTGGCGGAGACTTGAAATGAAGATAACTTTTACACTTAACATTATTGTGTCATAAAACATGATGTAACCAAAAATACAAGAATGGCAAATAAGAGCACTGTTTTGCAATAAAAGTTAAGGCAAGACTACAAAATCTGATTAAGACCTTTCCTGCCAGATTCCTTTTTGGGTGGATTCCTTTTTGAACAGATTCTTGTTTGGGCAGACTCCTTTTTCACTGGAATGTCAAATTTAACTACACAAAAAATACAGGTCTGCCTTTACATGTAATTTGTGGCGAGGTGTTAAAAGGGCGCGCTATGGACAAATGATTAGTCAAATAACAGATGTGAAAACTGCGCGGTTAGTTTATTTTAGCTACTTCCACAGTATTATGTCATACGGGATACTACTGTGGGGAAATGCCGCCGATATTGGCTGCATTTTTGTACTGCAGAAGAGGGCTGTTCGGGCGATATAAAATATCATAATAAATGGATCTCAATTTTATAAATAGAAAGGGTAGACTTGTCTTGTTACATAATAAAACAAATCGTACGCAAACGGAAACGAATTTTTGGCTTTGCAGTCACTTCAAAAGAACGCGATGTGTGCGATCTGTTACGATTGAGTGAGCAAAGCATGCCCGACTCGTCGTCACACCAAATTATCACACCAGTGGTGTGACATACAGGTTTTTTTGACGTTTGTCACAGTACTGATTTTTCCCTCTGATTACTACTCAAAGATTTTTCCACACCAATATCATTATTACCAACGCTGCGCTGAGGACAATCCGGAAAACAATAGCCGATCTGGACAAATAAAAGGAAATCGAAAAACAAAAGAAAGTCGGAAAATGATTTGTTAATGATTCCAATTGAGAAAAACGTGTTCAAGCGATTTTCGACCTTAAGGCGCATAGTGGTCCCAATGACCTTGCGTCGATCGTCCCGCACTGATTACATAGGAGTGAGTGAGTGAGAGTGAGGGGAATATTTAAGCAAACCTTTACGCGTAAGATGAATTATTTCAATTAAAAATTAATAAAGGCGAATAAGAAAAATCTAAAAAGACCATCCGCTAGAATATTGTTCACTTTATTTATTGAAATCGAAAGTATATGATTTAACCTAATATTTACGACGCGATTAGGTTTAAAGTTTTAAAATCGAGGCATGTTTGGATCACATTTGAACCAAGTTTTAATTAATTTATCAAAAAATTAAAAAGACCATCCTCTGAAGAATGCGTTGAATAATAACATATCTTTTTCAAAGATTTTTTTTATTCAATATTTATGAAGAGAACCGGTTTCTTCTGCAGTAATTTTTTATGATTAACCCTACTATGCGCCTCAACGACATTTTTCAGAAAACCGTAAATGACAATGCCAGATTCTGCCCCACCATTTACTGCAATATGAAATCTACGAAAAAATCTATATGATTTCTTTTCGGAAGGCCTATATCTATCAATATCTAATATAACCAATAACTTTTATGTCACTTATTATTGTATTTTCTGATTCACAGCTGTTTGAATATATCGAACAGTGTGATCTTTGGATTTTTTTTCTATCGAGTGAAATGTTATAAATCATGTTTTTGTGTTTAAGAATGTTTAGATCTTCTGTTCATCAATTTTATATATAAATTTTGAAACTATATGTTTTATATGTATTTGCGGCGATACAGTAAATCGAAATTGTTCGAAAGGGGAAAGTAGTGCCTTTACTAAACATACTCGTACAATTCAAATAAATCGATACAAGTAAAACTCCACCTCAATCAGGACTCGAACCGTGTCTTCGACATACCGTAATGGCGTTTCTTGTTTTCACTTTTGAACAAAACATAGAGTCGCAAATATAAATAACATTTATTCAAATCACACCGGTCTCTTCTCACATAATTGAGTTCGTTAACACCACAAACCCCAATAATTACCCCAGGGAACGATACGCCTAATCCCATTGTCGCGTTAAATACTATCTTTTATATTAATTATGGAAGGTTCCGAGGTCGCGGTCATTATGCGTGCGTTCGAGCGCACGCGCTTATTTATGGGCTTTTAATGAGCTGGAGTGTGGTCGCAGCTTAGGCTGTGCGCTTTTATACAAGCTCTTTGTCACAGAATAGATAATAATACTACGTACAGAACGGCCACTCACCTCCCCGCACTCATTTCAAATACCTCGTCCTACCCGGCACTTCGTTGTAGACATCACTGACACATAATCAAGGGCGCGCGCGATCGCTCGGACGAGTAGACGCGAGCGCCGGGCGATAACAGAGACAGCGCTATGCGGGTAAAAGAGAAGGCAGTCGCTGCAGTCCTCGCGTCATTTCGATTGATAACCGAGCACTCAGCCCTACCAGATTCCACGCACACATTTGCGCGTGTACAAACGTCATTTGCTTATGTAGTAGTAATAGGTAATTGATTTGCGAACGTTGTATGGAGACCGTTACAAACGGCAGTGCGTTTTCACTGGCATTCAGCATTTCAGCGTAGATTCGAAAATAATGTCTGGATTCATTTAATTTTGTATCAGAGGGCGACGACTACTATAGTCATCTACATACGTGGATAACTCTATGTTACCTATTTCTATCATTGATTTCCTAGAAAATCTACACTGCGCGTGGGGTGTCATACACTCCAAAGCAAGCTTCCAGGCTTATAAAATATGTATGTAAGAGATTATGGCGCTGCTCTTCTAGGTAGCTTCATAAACAAGGGTGACGTTTAGAATTTAGTCGCGATAATCATTCAGTTGCGAACTGTTTGGGCACCAAGAGCAGAAAAACCAAGACTGAATGCTCTAAGTACCGCGATAATGTACGTAGTGACCATATGATTGTAGTCTGTCAAAATTATGTCGCAGAGTTACACTTATTTCGTTTCTTGTTTAAAATTTATTCATAATTTTAAAAATAACTTAATATTCTAGTTCAAATGTGGTCGCCAATAAAATTAAAAAATGGGGTGCTACACACCCCGTGCGATTATTCGCGACTCATTAGGCGCGCTTAATAACGGGTTAACAATGCCGAAAATAACAATATAAGTGTCCAAAACATACTCAAACTTCAAGATAACTAAACAATCTAACTTTTCTTAACAGTTTATATCGATATATTGTTTTATCATATCGTGTTTCGATGATCATGCTAGGGATGATCATGATAAGTGGTAACAGTCACCTATAAGTACACGGGCTTCTTGTGAGATTCGCATCTCTTGGCTGATATGATGACGATGAGGTACCTTGGTCTGTAAATTCGCAGCTTGTTAAATTTCCCCTCAAATGAACCCTTCTGCGGTGTCGTACATTAGTACGAATATGAGCGAGTATTCACAAACACACGAAAATCTGTCAACAGCGGCCTGTAATCCATTTGTTCAAATTACGTACGTACTTTGTGGGACAACGTTGTTTATAGTGATGAGTTCTCCATCCGGCCGACATCTGTTTTCGTTAAATCCCTTTATTACGTTTAGTAAATTATTTATTTCCCCTTTGAATGTAATTTGGAAATGAATTAATCGCGTAAGAAAGCGCGGTTTCCCGGTGTATTGTTAAAAGATTAAACACTCGTGCTTAATTTGTTAATATTTTTATTAAAATTTTAAATTTGTTTCGATGCTTTTGTTGGTACATTGGGATTGGGATTCGAATCCAAGTTAGTACAAAATGTAACTTTTATTTGTTTCGTTTTACATGACAATTTACGTCGCACAAATTGCATGATTATTCAGCCCCCATAGACAGACAGACAGACACTCTGTTGTTTGCTGTTTGCTTTTTAAAAAAGGGTTGCATGTTATAAATAATTATTTATTTTATTACTTTTTAAGAGTATTTTTGTAGCATGCTGTATATTATGCATATTCTCTTCTATGCAAATTCCGTTTATTTTGAGAACTGTATCTCCTTTAGCTGTGTATTAAGGAATAAAGCATCCACCCATTAACCAATAAAGTACCTTCACGACATTACTCTGGCTGGACCACTTCAGGCAACACAACTCCTTTTCTATATGTACTGTAACACCGTTTTTTCTTAAAATTTCATAAAACACTAATTTTGCAAAAACATTTTGGTTTCACTGTAGTTTTAGCACAAAATTTCACAACTAAAATCATAATTACAATAACTTTGTCAATTAATTTCACAATATCAATGTCAAGTGTCAACGTCAACGTCGTTTCACGTCGCGTCACGTCAGTGACATTTGCAATTATCTTTGGTCATTATTCAATTTTTGCATAAACAAAATAAATCTCGCGTTTATCCTGGCCTTATTTACAAAGATAGTTTTTTTTCGCCCAAAATCCCGTGCTTTTCTTTAGGTGGGTTGATTTTCTCAAAATTCGGAATTTGACATTTAGACCGTTTGTTTTGATCATTTCTATAGACATACTCGTATTATAATAAAATACACTTAAAGCTACAGATCATATAATTATGGTTTCGTCGAATAGAATTTGGAAAGCATTCACAGTTTGTTTATGGTTAATTTTACATTACGTTTTGTTTTTCAACCAAACTTATAACCTTGGCTGGAAATACTTATTGCATATTGTAGAATTTCGAAAGATCCGTATGTTAACTTGACACATCATGACACACATGTTATGAAATGAATTTGGTTTTAGGGCAGGTTCCGTCGCCAATACGACGCTTAACATTCGGTGAACGAACGCGCCCATTTTTCACCCTAGTCTTTGAACGCGTCTTTCGTCTATGTTATGATCTCCGAACTGGTTAGTCTGTGAGACATCGACCGAAGGAATTTATTATTGATTCGAAGATCATAAAGTATTTATATTCATTTCTGCGAATAAAATCAATAGGTATTTCTCCCGTTTTCCGTGTGAATTTAATTTGAAAAGCTACAGTGAGACTTCAAAAGTCAGTCTTTTTGTTTTCAGCTTGAAGAGTAAAGCTAAGGGAAAACATACTATATTTACTCGCCGGCACGCGATTCATTAAATTAAATGGATTTATTGTATCAATAAGTGCAAAAAATCAATAAGGTATCTAATTAACTTATTACATTTCATGATTTAAAACAGATTTTGTTAATTTTATTTTTATTTGTGGGTAAATTGATTATTAAATCAAACATATTACATTTCCAAAATTCGCCTTTTTCATCCCCTATTCCATTAAAAAACCCTGATAGTAAGCATCTTAGTGGGATTAAGGCATATATTGAGTAACACTTGCGAATTTCATGTTAAATTCTAAATTTTCACAATATTAAGTTTCACATCCTTCTTTGGCAAATAACTCACAAATTAAGCTGTTTTCTTTTTATTAATAACAATAATTATACACAAAATAGGTGCTCTCCCCTCCATATGTCCTTTTTATTAACTAACCAATAAAAAACTTTGACAATTCATTGAAAATTATGTTTGGAATTAACTTGCAATGTTTATTACCTGAACTTATTGACTGAACTTATTGACTGAATTCAAACGTATTGACTGGGATTCCTTCAGAACTCAGTGCTAGACCCACTTACCTCAAGATCATAGGCATATTTAATTATATTTTTAACCTAACACTGTGCTATGAATCTCCAGGGCAGTTCCCGGAGGCCGTAGGGCTCCGCTGCTTGGCTTTTAAGCTAGAGGCACTAACCTAACATCAAGGAGGAATTCTGTGGAATTACACAAGTAATAAATATACATATAGAGAGAGAATAAGTTAAGAAACTGGAATATCATATCTCTGACCCGTGATTGCAAGGCTTAGCATAGAAGGTACGATCTACTAACAACCGCTCCGGGGAAAGCTACTAATTAAAAAAAAAAAAGAAACCTATAACTATTTGTTGGTGTACTTTATTGCCCCTCATTTTATAGTTTTGTACCCAATTTGTACCTGATTTTTACCTGCCGAGATTGATCAAACAAACCTGAACCATCCTGCCCTTGGCTTGTATTAATTAAACATTTAGTTAAGTGCTTGGCATTGAGGGATTTTGTTAACTTCAGTAACATTATGCATAAGTGAATTACAACCATGTACCTACCAGAATAAAGCTTTTCATTTTGTATCGGACTAAAGGAATAAGTTTGTTTTTTTTCTTTCAACTTTAATATTTCCCTATATTTCTACAATTTAGCAAGAAAAAGCACGACAGTACATAAATATCTGTGCATAAATAAAACAATCGTTGTGTCATTAATTACAAAATCAATATAAGTTATATAGAATTCTCTTCAGTCTGACTGTCAACACAGAAGTCACAGAAGAAAATTACAAACAACAACAAGTATATTCGGCCACTTCAGTCGACTAAACTTCAATCAATTCAATTCAATTGAGAATTTTATGTATCTTGCAGACAATTTTGTTTACAGCTTAAAGATATGAAGACAGTGGTTGTTTGAACGTGCTCCAGCATTAATAGCAGCTGTCTCAGATAGACTATATCGATTCAAAGGAGACAGCAGTGCTGTGTATTGTACTAAACGTCAGCTTACTGACTGCTTAAGTTATAAGAGATAGAGATAACACAATTTGAATATTCTGAAATATTTATATATTTTAAATGTATTAAAATGAAAATTGTATGATTGATGTATATCATATTTTATAACCTTTTTAAATTGAGAAAAAAAAATAAAGTGATACAGACCGACTCTATCATTGTGTTTTTTTCACTCCTACACGCAAAACAGACCTAGATCTGAATGAAATCGGGCCTGCAGATCTTTTTAACCTGGACTAAATTCATCTAGTCCAGATATTAATTTTGTGGTTCGCACTCTCAAAGTCGCAGAGCATTACAATTTTAGTTTTTTTGAACAAAAAGTTGGCAAACGAGCGTAAACCCGCCTGGAACACCTATCCCTACCCTAGCAAGTGGCTACATCCCTCATACTACATGTGGCTCTTGGATGATTCAAAAATATGATTCACAATGAATCTTATTTTCCGGTAAGAGTTTTTCGGATTAATTCTCCGGTTCAACGTTTGCCTTTTTATCATCTCTGCTTGTCATTTGTTCATGTTCCCTAAACACTTGCTGGCGAGTTTTCATACCACAGGGAGTACGAACCATTGACATCCTGCTTACAGGTTTTGTTTTGCCTCACGAGTAACGTAGAAGTGATCCGGCTCGAAGGGCACGCGGAGCACGGCCGTTATGTCGTATGGTCAGAGCACAACTGTCAAAGGGTACTGCAACAAAAATATAAATCGTACGTAAGAAGTTGGCAAACGAGCGTAAATCCGCCTGTTACGCCTATCCCTACCATCGCAAGAGGCTACATCCCTCATACTACATGTGGCTTTTGCATGATTCAAAAATATGATTCACAGATGTCCACATTGCCAACATGTGTCATAAAATGTGTAGTCACAGCGCCCAGTTAAACCACTACCTCTGCCTCACTCTGCACTGCTCTTTGGGGCAGAAATAGGAAATAGTAACTCCTGCGCAAACCACTCAGGTATCTGGTGAATTAAAATATCATCATCATTTATCGTCATTTCACACAAAAGATGCCCACTGATATAGACCTCTCCTAAGGATCTTCAATCAAAGAATCAGTCCTGAGCTTCACGCATCCAGTGGTTTTCCGCGACCTTTACCAAATCGTCGGTTCACCTTGTGGCGAGCGAGCGCCACTCGAGGATCTTTCCACCCTAACGGCCGACTGTCCTGCGAGCAATGTGTCTTGTCCACTGCCACCTAAGGTCTTTGGGTTATGTCCGTGACTGTAGTTCTTCTACGGATCTTATCATTTCTAGTTGAATAGGTCTTTGGATTATATCGCTGATTATAATTCATCTACGGATCTCATAATTTCTATGTGGATCACGTAGAGAAATCCCCAGCACAGCCCTCTCATTGCCCTTTGAGTCACCTTGAGACTTTTTATTAATCCATAGCCATTGTAAGTGACCACTTTCTGTTCCGTGCATTATCACTGGTAACATCACAAATTGAAGAGTATCGCCTTAAGAATAAAAAATATGGTTGATTAAATTCTGACTAAAAATCAACTATCTTGAAGAGTTTTTTCCTACAACTCAGCCATGACGTTTTTGGGTGATAAGTAGCGCTCAAGATACTTTTATAGAAAAAGATACCGACATTCACAAAACGTAATGTAGTTACAGCATACATTACTAATAAACAACATTGTCAACATTACAACGAAATCAATTTAAGCGAAAGTAACTGGACTCTAGGAGAATAAATTCTTGTGAATTAAAGCAACACGGACAAGTTGAAATCACAACTCCTGGAGTCAACAGCTTGCTACGTGATATAACGGTAATCTGTCCAATATTGAACTCGTGACGGATCTTATATAGCTGACTTCCCACGGTCCGTGATATCGCTTACGGACCGGTCCGCACCGAGGAACTCCGTTTGCATTCAAATTCAATTTTAATATAGTTTATTCAAATTATATTACTAAATAATCACTTTTGCACGTCAAAGAAGCTACGCCAATGGTTCACAAGTCTACGGCTGCTACGGCGGGAGACCTTGGTGCATTACTTTGCGTTGTAGCAGTTTGTTGCTGTCTGTGGTGTCGACTGTGTATCCGTCCGTAGAATCACGGACCGTGGGTAGCCAGTTTAATAAATATACGCCACTATTTATGTAATATGATCATCTTCGAGTTTATGCAATTCGTATATATGAAAATTTCGGGTTGATTCTTTAAACTGAAATTGAATGTAATAATAGTTACAATGTGTAATATTATTGTAAGGGTGTCAATGATTGGTAACAAAATAGGGCTGTCAGTGACATTTGAATATTTCACCCTCTAAGCTAGGTCAATTCCGGGGAAACCCGGTTGGATGGTAACTCTAGGTGCGGAACATTGCTTATGTGCAGTCCATTTCATAAATGGACGTCTAGGCGAATCTACAAATCTACTCATGCACGGTGACTGCTTTATTGTATAGCATAATAAAGTTGATTCTAGTGTCGCTTATGCGCTGCGATCAAACGAAAACGTTACTTTTTACTAAGTTTCAATCAATTATTACAAAATAAAAAATATTTTTCAAAATTATTTACTAGGCAATCGTCTATTGGTAAAACTTTTTTGTCATTTATAATCATATTTTCTCATTTACAGCTGTTTTTAAATATTGAACATAGTGATCTTTATAATTTATGTTCAATATTGTCATATATGTATTTCAGAACTGTATGTTTTATGAGTTTGTCGTTATTCTTCGAAAGCGGGAAAGAAGCGCCTTAATCTGAATTACGAGTATTTTGATTTAAAGATTCACAAATTTTATTATTATTACCAAATAGGCAGGTACTGGTACCTAGTACTGGTACATTGCTGGCTCCTTGTTAAAACTGAACCTGTGAAAAACAAACGAAGAGTCGCTGACGTGGTCGAGCCTCTGCAAACAGGCCCGATTTGCGGCCTAGCTCAGCTTTACATTGTGCCTACTACTCTGATTAGGGTTAAGTTTTGTGAGCGCATCGTACGCTTTATTTAACTATACTCGTGAGTAATTTTCGAACACTTTTCGAGTCCGTTTCGTAGTTGCGACAAAATGAACATCAGGGCGACGCGCTTAAACAGTTATTTACTGTGAGGAGCTTGGTGACGCGTTGGCGTGTGCGATCAGCTGACGATTACTAAGGTTAAGGCAACGTTGTCCATGGTCAGATCTATGACGGGTGACCAAAATACGAAACATCTCGAGCTCCTCCATGATTCGGAAGCATTCGGCGCCTGATCTCGCCCCGATTATGTCGGCTAACTATCCCATCGGACTATTCTAGCGAAAGGGACACAGTTCAGTCACTGCCTATCCAGAGAGAAGTGCTCTTTTTAAGCCTCGTTTGAAGTAGGACATATCTTAGCACTCTGGAAACACCGCAGGTGGGAGTTCGTTCCAGAGCCTATACGTACGTGGAAGGAATAAACGTTGAAACCGAACTGTGCTAGACGAGATCGGTTCCAGGTAATACGATGAACTCTACTGCGATGGCGGGTGGTGCGTTGGTAAAAAGGTGAAGAGGGCACCATTGCAAATAGTTCCTCAGAGCACTCCCCATTAAAGAGCTGGTAGAAGACGCAAATAGACTCAAAGTCCCTCCGTTGCTCCAGCGTCTCCATTGAGGCCGTAAGATTGGAATCACCGATGATACGGAGCGCCCGCCTTTGCAGGGAGTCAAAAGGGTCGAGTTGATATTTAGGAGTTCCTGCCCAGAGGTGCGAGCAGTACTCCACATGCGGTCGTATTTGTGTTTTATAAAGCATTAGCTGTTGGCTAGGAGTGATGTACCGCTTAGCTCTGTTCAGGACGCCCAGCCTTTTGCTCGCCAATTTAGCTTTGTTCTCCAAATAAATAATCACTTGGGTTGCCACGCGACTTGTCGTTTGGGACTAGCCGAGTGATATATTATATATTTTTTTATTTAGTGACTTCATTTTTCTCCAAAAACTCAAAAGCATAAGAGTCGCTGAGAACATGCTAGAACAAGTCAATGCCGATACATTCATGTAACGCTTTGTTACTGGTGACGAGACGTGGGTTTATAGTTTAACATACAAACTAGTCAACAATTAGCAACATAAAGGAAAATTCGCGGCGAAAACTGAACTCAATTCCGGAAAAAGAGTTTAAAAAATATTTTGATGATTGGATTAGGTACTCCTTTCGTAAGTGTATCGTTTCTGAAGCAGCATACTTCGAAGGCGATAAAATAAATTTGGACAATAACTAACATTTTGTGTATTATTGATCTTTTCTCGATACTTTCTCGACAAAGTAGTATAACTCTACAGCTACAGGTGAATTCTAAAAGTGTTCTACTAAAATTATAATTTAATCTTGGAAATATCTTCAGGAGAAACACACAAAAGAGTAATCCAGCAAAAGAGCATTGGTATCTAATAACATCAGTAGGTACGAAAGCAATGAAATATTTTTCTCACTCAGCTCTGCACCTTACGAGCACAATTATAACTTTAGAACCACTTTTCGACGCCCGTTACGAAAGAATTTCTCATTGAAGTCGGTAATATTGAAAAACTTTAGCCAAAGAGGACTAGCCTCCGTTTGAGTATTTTCTAGTTTACACTTGACTAGTTCCCGCTCGTAACTTTGTCCGTATTCGCAACAGTTGGAATTTGAACAGGATCGATTTTACGGTCCTTTTATTTCCGTCAGCAAACTATCCGATCCTGTTTTAATAAACTTTGTTAATTAAAATAGAGTCGGATAGTTTGAAATATGTTGACGAACGAAATATGTTGCGTTCGGTTCGTCATGATAAATAAGAAACATATTAAGTGATAACAATTTCTATACGAGATATAAGTGACGGTGTCCCATTTATTTTAACAGTGAGTGCTGACCATGAAGCAAATACAATTTTCATTACTCATACTCTGAAAGTAGGTCTGAAGTTGCCTGAGGAGCGGGTTGAAAGTAATACTTTTCAGCCCTAGGGAGAATCACTTTCAACTGACAGCTGCTGTCAAATTTTAAAAAGAAACTAGTTCTATTTTCATATTTCTATTGAACCGTGATCCGACTTTCTATACAGCCACTCAATTACAGCGCGGTGTAAAATTGAAATAACATAATATTAAGAATTTAAAGAATATATATTTTAAATATAACTTTATTAAATTTTAATTTCAACTATTTCTTTAAATTAACATAGATATGGGCAAAATATACATTTTTTCTATGATGATAAAAATGAAAAATAATGGCTGAATAGCTGGCCAGCCACAGAAAAAAAAACAAAGTAAACGGGGAAAGCGGCAATGCGATTTTCATTTGTTTTTTCAAGTTGTAGAGTTTTGTTTATACTTCCATATATCAGAGATTTGTATTAACAGTTAATTATATTTGTATAACATTGTGTTAAAATTAACACAATAAGTTCATCTGATTCAAGTATGGAGTTTTTGATTTTATAAGAGAAAGGGCTAAAGCAGAAGTAGATGATTTGTGTAAAAAAAAATTACACATATATTCTTTAGCTAATTCATTATTTTATTTTTACTTTCCTTGTATTCGTAATGAAAAGCACAGTGTTTACGTCGGGTTAAAGACTTATTTAGTCCCTCGATCTATTGGTGCCCTCGCTACGCTCGGGCGCCAAACACCGTCTCGGGACTAAATAAGTTACTTTCACCCCTAGGGTAACAATGTACTATTGCTTTATGGTGCCGACCATGGTCCTAATTTGAAAATCACAGAATTTTTTCTCCGGGAAAATTCACAAATTTTCCGATTTTTTTTTTCTAAATTTTCTAGTGTAATGTAACTAACTTAACGTTAACAGATTATATTGTGTAAAAAGACAATAATTATACAAACAATAAACTTCGCAATGTAAATCGTACTACATTTCCATCATACTGACTGCGCGCGGAATCAGCTGTTTGCGTCATCGAACGTCAGCGCACCGGTGTGAGCGGAACAAAAATGATGCCGGTGCACCATACATTTTTTTTTTAAAAAAACGTCGCTCCACATTAAGATTTTCTCCTGTGTCGTGGGTGCAGTTACAAACATAGAATACCACATGCACATACGTCCAGACCGGAACAAATTTTTGTAGGCCATACAAAATATTTATCCCGTACGGGAATCGAACCCGCGACCTGTTGCGCAGTAGGCGATCACTCGACGGGCGCAGTGTCGTCAAACGTAATTGCGTAACATGAATAAAAATTAAAAAAGAAAATTCCTTTTTTCGCTTTAAAAGCTTTTCCGGGAAAAATAAACATCGATAAACAAATATTAACATTGGTCTAAACTCTATACGCCCGCCTGTACACTTATTTATTTATTTAGGACAACCAACAAGACATACACTGAAACATACACATAAAAATCTTAATACTTAGAGGTGAGCTAAGCGCTGTCTTAATTAAAGGTCGCCACGGCATGCATTAACAAGGGTGGAGATGTATCAAAAATTAGTAACAACAAAAAAACCAGTAGAACAATTTAGGACAACCGAAAGACGAAAAAGGTGTTCCAGCTCTCTGGTGACAAATTCAACGATGTGTAAAAGCTTTCAAAATGAATGACAAATTCAAAGATCTGTAAAAGCTTTCAAAATGTGATGTTTGAACTTGTGGAGGCTGCTGGAGAAAATATCAATATCAATATCCTTCCCGCCAAACAAAGTGTTATATTGATATTGCAACCTATTTAATGTGGAGAATTTATGAGAGTTGGTTCTACATAGCTGAGGCAAAAAGGGTCTATATCCGGATAGACGCAGTGATTTTATTGGTACATTAAAGTTTATTTCCTGCAATAGCTGGGGGCAGTCCATATATCCATTGACTATTTTAAATAAGAGCACCTGATCTAGTAGTAATCTTCTGTTTTGAAGGCTATTTATTTTGAAATAGGACAGGCGTTCCTCGTATTTGGTGAGTATCCTAGCTTTATTGGATTGGAATGTTAAGTGCCACAGAAATCTTTTCTGTATACGTTCAAGTCTATTAATGTGAGTATTATAGAATGGAGACCAGACCTGACTACAATATTCAAGATGGGAACGAACAAGTGTTGAGTATAATAATAATTTTGTAGATGATTTTTTAAATTCTTTACTATTCCTTATAACGAAACCCAACATTTGAAAACCTTTGTTAGCTATTTTATCGACATGCTGATGAAAGCGAAGCTTCTTGTCCAAATGAACACCAAGATCGCGTATGCTGTCTACTTCTTCCAGCAAATGGCCATCTATGAAGTATTGGGATGTTAAGTTGTCTCTGTTTCTAGTAAATCGCATATATTTACATTTATTTGTGTTAAGAGACATGCGGTTAGTAGCACACCATTTGACTAGCTGGTTTAAGTCTTCTTGAAGTAGTTCAGAATCATTAGTGTTCCTTATGGGCATCGATAGCTTCAAGTCATCAGCATATAGAAAGCATTGGGCATGTTTAAAGCAAGTGACAACATCATTAACAAATATGTTGAACAGTATAGGGGCAAAATGGGAGCCCTGGGGAACACCAGAATAAGCCTCGAAGGGTTGAGACGTGTAGCCACCTACAACAACTCTCGATATTCGGGTGGAAAGGTATGAACCAAACCATTTCAACAAATTGCCGGAAAAACCGCAAAGTGATAACTTTTTTAATAAGATTTCATGGTCGACAGTGTCAAAGGCTTTGCTGAAATCCGTGTATATAGTGTCTACTGGAATACGGCTGTCCATTTGCTTGGTGACATAAGAAGTAAACGAGAGAAGATTGGTTGTGGTAGATCGACCAGGCATAAATCCAGACTGCTGATGACAAATTTGGTGTTTAATGTGCCATGAAATAATTGGAGTTAGCAGAGATTCGAAAATTTTGGCAAATACTGATAAGATAGATATCGGTCTGTAATTTTCAATTGCGGAAGTATCTCCTGACTTAAAAGTTGGGACTATTCTGGCCTCCTTCCAAGCTGACGGAAAAGTTCCCGTCACCAGAGACTTGTTATATATGATTGTCAAAGGTAGCGCGAGCGCCTTGTGGCACTTCGAGACAAACAGCGATGGTATACCGTCACTGCCAGCTCCCTTGTTGCAATCAAGAGACTCTAGTGTTTTACGCACTTCATCTATAGTGATACAAACGCTGCAAAGTGAATTGAAGTTTTCCTGAGGAACGGAGCTGTTAATTAAGGGCTGTTGAAGTTGGAATGTACCTCTGTATGCGGTCGCAAAATAAGTTGCAAAGAGGTTGCTGATTTCCTCGCCGTTAGTCGCTTTTGAATCGTTGAGGTTCATAGATGTTGGATATGAGCAGCTGTTGCGTCTTTTTGCCTTAAGAAAAGTCCAGAAAAGCTTAGGGGATTTTTGTAGTGAATTCTCAATATTACTTATATAGTTATTATAGGCGTTTTTTATAGATTCAGTACAGCGTTTTTTAATTGTTTTATATGAAATTACATCTAATGGATTCTTATATTTTGTTATTTTTTTTCGTAACTTAAGTTTTTCGCGTAATAGTTTAATAACATCCTTAGAGAACCACTTGGGATATTTACCAGACATGTGTTTGCTTATTGGGACGTATTTTCTAATAGACTCTCTTAGTATGCTGTAAAAATGTAGCACCATGTCGTCTACAGAAGAGCAAATTGAGAATTCAGTTTCCCATAGGATATTTTCGAGATGTGCTACGATTTTGTCATAGTCTGCTTTATGGAAGCATAATTTATTGCTCGAGGTCGGTGAAAGTAGCTTTTTCGCATAACTGGAGATGGAAAATTCTAAGGGAGGATGATATGGGTCAATCACACTTAATATATTGGAGCTAGGACCCAACCCCTCGATTGTTACATTCGACAAAACAAGATCCAAAATTTTATTATTACAGTTAAAAATGTTGTTATACTGCGTTAAATCATTCAGTAAAATAAAGTCCAGCATAGTGTGAGCTAGTGTATTGCCTGACTGGACACATCCAGTGAGACCGCTGTCTGAACCGTGCCATGATATATTGCTTAGATTAAAATCTCCAACAATTTTTTTGGGATTCTAAAATGTTATTTACATTGTCTATAAAGTGTTCTATAACATGGATCTGAAGGGGAGGCGGTAGATAGATTGCACATAGATATAACTTATTTGAGCTATGAATGCTCTCACTAATCTCAATCCAGGTATCCTCACACAAGCTCTCGAAGTTAAACTTTCTTTGTGAAAACAAACGCTTTGAAACGGCAATAAGAACACCTCCGCCAGATTTACTAGGGCGGAATCCCGTCGTCTCTCGGTCGCGCCTGTACACAACATAGCGTTCACAGAAAATTTCACCATCATAAATCGTACTATTTAACCAGGTTTCGGTCAAAACTATTACATCGTAATCACAACACAATACATTTTTATAAAACTCAATTGTTTTTGTTCGAAGACCACGAACATTTTGATAATATAAACTTAGGAATTTTAATAAAGTAATTTTCTATATCTAGATCAAACATATTAAGTTAGAAAACTATGTACATTAAATCAGAATTAGCTTAAGCTCGATAGAGTGTCCATATTTTTCACAAAAGTGTAATTAGCCGAGTCATCTTTGCGCATAAATATCTTCCCGCCACGAATCCACACATACTTATAACCGAGTTCCTTCCCTCGCTTCCTAGCAGCAGCGTGGAGCTCTTTATTTTCCTGTGATAGGTTTTCCACAATATAGACAGGAGTAGAAGTTTGACCTCCAATTCCTAGGTCACTAGATTGAAGCTTGTTTTGGTTATGGGTTTGGTTATATTTTATCGCCGATGCAAGCAGGGAATCACGCAATCGTGGACTACTTAGCCTAACTAAAATAGATCTAGGTCGAGTGCTATTTGGTGTCGTTTTAGCAATACGCGAGCAGTAAAGTATATCCTGTTCATTGACCGGGCATTTCACGGTGCGTGCCAGCTGTTCAACTAGTTTGATAACATTTTCAGATTTAGTTTCAGACACACACTGAATTTCTAAGTTGCTTGCCCTAGACAATTGATCCAGCCGGCCTAGTCGCTCCGACAAATTCTGTACCGTACTTTGCAGCATTGTGTTTTCTTGCCTCAGCTCCTCCACTACAGTAAACTTTTCTGAATAGTCTGACTTAAGCTCTTCAAACTTTTCGTTTATAAATGACATAGAGTCCTGAATTATCCTTAATTCGTCTCTCATTCCCCTCAAAGGCTCATCAATATGCTTCTTCAAACTAATTTCGAAAATGTGAGCGATTTCCTCTCTAATAATAATGCGCATGGTTTCTTCCGAAATGTGTGAATCGGTTGAGACGCTTGAATTCTGATTTGGTTTTGAGCGTAGGGTGACATTATCACAATCAGGTGGACCAGGTGGGTTAGAATGGACGTTCTGACGAACGGGAGTTTCCGAGTTATTTCCCGGTTTACGCTGTTTACAGTTGCAAGAAGTGCAAATCCATTTTTTCTTTAGCTCAATGTCGAGGCGCTGATAGGTATCAGCTGTGTAGCCCACACATAGAAAGTGGTAATGTTCCTTGCAGCGTGAGCACCTTAAGTCGCATTTGTCTTTCACCACAGAGCGACATGCTGCACAAGAAGGGGACATGGCTCAAGTCGAAGTTAAAACTCACTTGGAAAACTTATTTATTATTTTTATATTGGATATCTCTTGAGTTTCAATCAAATCAAATTATGGAATATGGATGAGACTAGAAAAAAAAACCACAAAAAATACAAAAAAGAAACTGTTGACATAGAGGATTGAACGCCGACCCGCTGAACACAAGTGCGTTAAGTTGGTAACGCAGAGCCAAGGCGCTACGCCTTGATATGTTAGATTAACGAAATAACAACGAATGTTCATCGAACAGCAACTCATAAAAATATTCCGACGCACTCTTATGTATAAATTTGCGATAAGTACCGTCCACGCAAAATAAAAGTCATCAAAGCACCGGCACTTCTTTAGATTGATTTACACTTTACACATAAAAATTCAAAATGTATGCATTGAATGATGGCTTATTAAGTTCCATAAAGATGCACAAAGTTCACTGCAATAACCTTTTAGTATGAAAATCACTACAACCACTGTAAAGAAATTATTTTGCTGTCGAGTTCACTCAATGCGACCACCTCGGGCACGGACGGTTTTTGATCAATTATACCCTATACCCTGTACTGCGTAGCAGCTCGTAACAGAGAGTTCTGAATTGAAAATGAGAATATTTATTTAACAACTAAATTAAGATTTATTGTATAAACTATCTCACCCTATTTATTATAAACTGCGAGACACGATATTGTCATATTTTTCACTTTTGGATTGATTTTTATTGAATAAATTATCCATTCCTATTTTAATTAACTGCATAGATTAATAATGTCATATTACTCCTAGATTAAGCTTTATTGCATTATATGGATCATTTGGCCGAAGCCCCGGGGCACCGTCAATTAAATATTAATTTATGCATTGAAGATTTCGGAAGGTTGCCACCAAGTGAGACTTCGTAATGTGTAACATTTTGAATTGAATTCTAACATTTGAATTTAAACAGATTTTTACCTTTCAGAGATAATGGCGTGGAAATATTTATTTAATCCATACTTATTATTATAAAAAGCTTCAACCTCTTCACGCTTAAACCTGACCGCCGCTTAAACCTTAATGAGTTTGAGTTCCGAGAAAGGACATAAGATAGTTTTTTGCAGAAATCATCCTTTGAGGGGGTGAAAATGGAGTGGAAATTTGTATGGGGAATCAATAACCGCTGAACCGATTTAGATAAAATTTGGTGTGGAGATAGTTTGAGTTGTGGGGAAGAATATAAGCAGATTAAATAACAAATAAACTACCAAAATTACTAATTCCACGTGTACGAAGTCGCGGGCAAAAGCTAGTTAATTTATATTTTAATTTCAGCTTGGGATTTGTAACCTTTTTAAGAGAAAATGTCTAGAGACAGACCGACTATACGAACTGATGCTATAAGTTCGTAAAATGGAAAAGAACTTATTATAACGAATATCATGAAACCCTAAAAAACAAACTTTACTCACTTTACTCGATGTGTCCGCGAATATTGTTACATGAGTCATTCTCGATTATAACGATTTAACCATTCGTGGTCACACCATAATATCAGATGCGTTTCCATACGCCAAAGCACTCCTAAACTAGCGAGCTCATAGTAATCTAATTTCAATTTGTAAATGAGCCCGCTATCGGTCGGGTCCAGCTGCCTGCCGCGCGGGCTATCTCGGACCTCACCTCATTTGGACCCGTTCACCCTGATTACAGGCATTATCTGACTTGTCGTATAATACAAGTGTTAGCCGGGTTGTGGCTTTGGCGATAAGCTTCGAGACTTCTTTTTAACCGACTTTAAAAAGGGGAGGTTCTCAAGTTGATGCGTGTTTTTTTGTGTATATGTTACGCGATTACTCCGCCAATTGGGGACCGATTTGCAAAACTATTTTTGTATTCGATAGAGTATACTCCTGGGGTGGTTCCAAGGTCACCAAAAACCCTTATATTTTATAAGAACGTTTAACGTGTTTCATGTTTATTCCGAAGCTATTTACATATTTGCGTCTGGTAGTCATGAATGAAACAATAATGAGACAATATGCTACATTAATTCGAATCTAGTTTTGTTTTATTTTATTATTACTCTTGAAAATTCAGATAAATTTTAAATATTTAATTTTTATTGACATTTTGTTTGTTAATAGTTCGTTGACTTCTGCAGTGACATAATGAATTTAAATATTACCTATTGTTACTAATATATTTTTAATTTATTGTATAGTAGATATTGATTTGAATTTTTTTGCCTATTTAATCTTGTTTGACTTTGTATAGATTTTCTATTCTCTATAATTTATTGATTACTAACAAGCCGTGACATTAAATACAATTAATTGTAAATGAAATTATAAAATATTAATGTAACTGTGAGGTAATGCGTAATTTAATGAAATTTTTAATTATTAAGTTAATAACATGATGCACACAAAATTGCAATACCCTAACAGGTTGTCATAATGTACTGTGATATTTTTGTTAACATATTGTAAACTATGACAGGCAATGAAGAATAAATAAATAAATAAATGAACCGAGCAGATGATGGAAGGATTCTTAATGATAGGATTAAACGAACTTACCTAAAGTGAAGTTCAATCCATATTATATGAAGTAATTAGTCCAAGGTATAACTATTGTAGTAACGCCTCCTCCCGCTACTAAATACGCGAATTTTAAAGACACCATTAAAAATATAAAAGAAAAATACACCTGGCAACTCCACCGTCACCATAGCTCATTAGTTTAGAGTATTAGGTATATATAATTGGGTTAGTAATTTATTACTTCAAAAGGGAAGGGTGGGCTGCTCCATACCTTGGACTAATTACTTCATATAATATGGATTGAACTTCACTTTAGGTAAGTTCGTTTAATCCTATCATTATATTCATAATTAGTCCAAGGTATAACTATTGTAGATGTTTAGAGTTTTTGATAAATAGGTAAACATTAGTACCTATTTACTAAATATCAATAGGTATTCAATAACATTAAATATTTATCTCATAATGTAGATAACGTTTACTAGTGTGAACAGTTTCATGTTAACCATATAATAACTATAAATTTCAAGAACTACCAGCCGTGGCAAAAAGGTTTGCCAATCTAACTAGCGTGGTATATTATAATATTTAGCAAATATCGATAATTTATTAGATCATCCAATAGTAGGGATATGTCACCCAATGTGTTATCTAACTCTTTGTAAGTTTCGGTTCCCTTTCCAGATTGAAACCTAATGGGATTTCAATGTACAGTACAGAGACTCAATTAATTTTGCCTCAGTAAAATATTTGTAAGTACAGAAGTTAATAATGAATATCAAATACATTAAAAATAATTTAGCCTTAGTCTGTTCCACAAACAAACTACATAATCGCCACGCAAAAATGTAATAGTAATAAAATCCTGAAATCAATCATTTACATTTATAGGTACCTATTTGTACTTTGGAATGTCCCATGGACAGAGTACATAATCGCCACGCGAAAATGTAGAATTAACAATTCCTTAGGACTGTCCCACGGACAGAGTACATAATCGCCACGCGATAATGTAGAATTAACAATTCCTTAAAATCATTCATATGCCTGTACATATATTTGTCCTTTAACTTGTCCCACAGACAGAGTACCTACATCCTCGCCACGCGAAAATGTAGAATTAACGATTCCCTAAAAAAAAAACAAATGTGCTTTGAAAGATATATGTCCTTCAGCCTGTCCCACGGACAGAGTACATAATCGCCACGCGAAAATGTAAAATAGTGATTTACTGAAAATGTTTATTCGGCTTTAGAATATTATAAACAGTTAATCCTGCCCTATATGCATGATAATTTGAAGCATATTGTTTGGAGGGTGATGAATAAATAGAATATTAATATGATAGATGAACAATTAGATTAACTTTCCTCCATTGTTTGCTTTAGTCATCTACTAATGGATTGAGTAGTAGTATTTTAAAAGTCTAAAATAAATTTGTCAAATGTTTATTTCTATGGTCCTTTATTATTTGTTACTTCCAAAGCAATAACAAAGTTCTCACAAGTAAAATATCTGGAATAATCTTTAAATAGAGAAGAGACAACTTGCTTAAGTGTCGCTGTCATAGAACTTTTAATATCTCTTAAAATAGCCATCTTAATTTGAGAGAACTATAATTAATACATAACTAATTATGTATAGGATTTGTGACTTTTTGGGCAGTGGTTTTGCTAATAATAGTAGTTTTTAATGTCAGTTTTCTTGAGTCTAGGTTATTTCAATGTCAGGTTTCTAGATGACCCATGCTTAAGGTAATATAACACTATGGCAGGATTGCATATGCCATATTTCATTATGCTAACATACATTGGCTTTGCCAGACATAGTCTTTTAACTCGTTTTATCCATTTTTTAATTTTATCATCTGACCTTATTCTATTGCCTATAGTTAAATATGTCAGTTATAACTCTGCAAAAATTTCAAAATCAAAGAAAAGGAGTTTCTTCTTCTTTTATAACAATATTAATCCTATGGTAAATAAAAGTATCAACATTTGAAACATAAGACTATGCCATGATTACATGTATATTATAAAATATAATTTATTTATCATATAATCATATATATATTATTATTATTTTTTTTTATTGAAATGTGTTACAAATAAATCAATGCATCACAAATCTTAGAAGTACATTATGTCCTGCGACAGTTTCCAACTTACATCTGCATTGAGACTACAAGATTTAAAATCAGCTTTAATATTTTGAAATTTTATATATTAAGCAAAGATGCTGCTAGTTTCACACCACCGCCAAATGTTTAGCAAGATCAATTTGATTGATATCAAACTGAGATTTTTCTGTTAATATATGTATTGAAAGTATGGTGTTATCTATTTCTAATAAAATATCACATCTACTTGAGAGGTCAGCAAAACATCTTAATGCATAATTATGTATCTAACAGTTCTAAGAAATTGATACTGTCTTGCTTTTACCATTTAATTACTGTCAGTTGATAATACACCTGAGAAAATTTCTAAAGAAAATGTTTAGGAAGTACTCCATATCGCAGAATCATTTTACAATACTTTTCATATACATAAGCATGTTGTAATTGCCCCCCAAACGTTCAAAGTCATAAACTTATATCTATCTGAGCTCTTAGTGTAAACAATTAAACTGCCATTCCTAATGAAATATTGAGCAAAATTACAAACCAAATTTATTTATAAGTGATGATGACTAATAGTGTGATACATTTCCTTTCTATTGCACTTAATCTTTAAGGTCGATCGAAGGAATATATTTTAAAACCTAAAAATTATTTTACATTGAATAAAATTAGTAAAATCTTATTTAAAAAAAACAAAATAAAGCCTAGCTATTGTAAACCGTTATAAGTTATAGTTTAAAATTATAATAACTAACATTTCTTAATAATCAATATTTTAATCAAGTCGTCAAATATTTATTATTTTTAATTATTATTATGTTCTTTATTCAGCTTTTTTCTTAAATATATACCTATATATATATTACGATATAAAAATACCTCTTTTTTTTATAAAAATACCTGAAATTGACTTGAGACAAATGGTTAAGGTATGTATGTACTGTATTTAACCCGCATGGTAAAAGCAATTGTATTCATACAATTATTCAAACATAAAAACTAACAATTTTCTTCGTTATGAATAATTTGGATGTAAATACTTAGTGCATGCATTAATTTAATCAAATCTATAACATGAAATCTTCATTTGAAAGTGTAGATTTTCAATAAACTTATTATCAACTTATTTTAAGGAATCATTATTTTATTTTAAAATAAATCTATGGAACCATCCTTTTAGGAATAGTAAAACTCTAGAAATCTTTGCATGGGGCCAAGCATTTCTGCTACCTATGCAGTTGTTAATTTGTTTGTATAATTATCCATTTCACAATATTTATTATTGTCTAGTGGATAATAAAGTTGATTCAAAATAGTAACAAAATGTATTACATAGTCTCTTATCCACTTTTAAAATTAATTGACCTCGGTTATTTATTCCCACGATGGGTAAAAATATGGGGTCTATGGATAATTGGTTCGAGACTGGCTGCTGAAAACAGAGCATGTTCATTCGTGATCTGAATGATAGTTGAGGTTGGCCCTCTCTCTATGAGCCTCTCCGAGGAGGATATTGTTAGAAATTATTACAGCACACAGGCTGCTTATTGCAGCACACAGGCTGCTGGTAGGTTTTCAAATTAGAAGCAAATTTTTGAGGTTTTTATACATGGCTTATATTTTAGAATGTTTATCATTCTTTTTATTACTGTAAATAATTTTACACTTTTATTGGAGTACAAATATTCATCCCTCTTATTGCTTTTAATAGCTTCTATTAGGTCTTTTATAAAAGCATAGTCATGTTTCCTTCTGATCCTGCTGTACTGACATTGTAAACTTTTTGCATTGTAATCTAAAGACATCACTCAGATATTTTAAGAAGATTGTTTGGAAATTGAAGTCAATACTTGTGATATTACAGCTATTGCAAAGCTCATTTCCTTTGACTTTATTTTTCGAGTAATTTATCTCAAGTTTTAGAAGGATATTTGGAATTTCCATGTTATGTTATGGACCATCTAACAGTTTGCAGTTTTCAAGAAACTTTATCTACATAGGCAACCTCAATTAAAATATTTTTCAATGCAATTCTTTGTAAACTTGGTCATAAATATAAACTACTCGTATATACCATAATTTCCTATAAAGGTATTTATGCTTTAGCCTATATCCAATGAATAGAGTTCATAATCGAGTAGGTACCTAGATACATCATCTAATTCATTTGCCTTGGTAGGTAACGCTTTCCCACGGAAAGCAGGCAGTTTTAAAAAATATATTTCTTATTATAAAATTTTATCTAAATTAATTGTATCTAGGTCCTCTTGCCAAGCTAAATCAAAATTACGACGCATCTTCAAAACAGGTAGGTACTTACTGTTTCGACATCTTGGGTTATTTTCTTTATGTTAAAATAACCATTTTACTTTCGAACAACTTTTGACATCTTTTCTCCATTTTTATCACTGCGTATCTGGATTTTAGTTTTATTTAGATAATCACTTTGAAAAACATCAACATGTAAAATATGTGTCAGCTGCGTAGAGCGCGAAAAAACGAATGAGCTATGGTGACGGTGGAGTTGCCAGGTGTATTTTTCTTTTATATTTTTAATGGTGTCTTTAAAATTCGCGTATTTAGTAGCGGGAGGAGGCGTTACTACAATAGTTATACCTTGGACTAATTATGAATATAATTATAAGAAGTTAGAGGTTAGTTTTTAAGTATATTAATGCATATTTAGCTAGATTGGATGAATGCAAATCACACTGTCGTCTGTTCTTATAAAAGGCTTCTCTATAAGGCTTTGACAGACTGACTCTATCAATATAGAGTCCAAACGAGAAGCATTTACTTCGGTACAGGAGTTCGTTGGTTTATGCAGAACCCACCGAAGGATTTTAAATTTTAGTAGCAAGTTAAGAAATCCCCATGCAAAAATATGGAAAAACCGACGAAGCTAATGAAGTGAAACAACATGACGGGCGTATAATTCTTCGGAACCCTACACTGCGCGTGGCCCAACACGCACTGTTTTTTTTGCCCGTTTGTTGAACGTTCTTATTTGTTGCATAGTATAATAAAGGAACATATACTAAAGACATATATCTTGTTTTAATTCCTAATCATTTTTTACGAAATCTGTAAAATTTCATAATTGGACGTACGGCGCAGGACCGATCGGTATGGAGATCCTTGGGGGAGGCTTATGACCAACAGTGGGCGTCTCTTGGCTGAAATTATGACGTAGCTATTACTAACAGCGAGTAAAGTCTACCTTAGTTAAATAAAACAAAGAGAAATCAATGAAGTCGAAATTTTGTTCGGGTTGTTTAACTCTCCAACCAATTTATTAGTCACTAGCTTTCCGCTCGCGACTACGTCCGCGTTATTTTTGATTTCCCGTGGGAATTATATATTTTCCCGTAGGAATATTACCCTATGTCCTTCCCCTGGTCTCGAACTACCCCTATACCAACTTTCATCAAAATCGGTTCAGTAGTTTCGAGGCCTATTCAATACAAACAAACAAACAATCAAACCTTTCCTCTTTATAATATTAATAAGTATAGATGAAGATAAGAAGGTATGTTGAAAGGTGTTTTTTTTAACCAGGTTTAGGCGCGGAATCAAACTCTTTCACGTCTTTTTGTGCCTGTCTGTCATTTAAAGAAACGGTGTATGGGCACTTTTTAGGTATGAGCGCGTTCCATTATTTTCGAATGCTTTAAGTCCATCATAGACTTAGGCCTCGTTTACGGAGACGCGTGGCGTCGCGCGTCGCGTGTGGCGTGGCGTCTCGCGGCGCGTCCGACGTTTTTTCTGTTTACGGTGGGGCGGCGCGTGAAGCGGCACTCATAATCGCACGCGTAAACACAAACATATGGCAATACGATGTTGTTCATAGAGATGCGAGACGGGAAGCGTGGCGGCGACCGCCGCGGTGCCTGCTCAAGCGTGTAGCGAAGCACGCGGCGGGCATCGCTTCATCGAGAATTGGCTAGATGACTAAAAAAATTTTTTTGCTTTAATAGAAGCTCATTCATATAATAAACATAAAGAAAAAATCGGTTTTCGAATAACTATAAAAACAACCGAGATATAAGGTATTAAAGATTTTTCTCCATCTCTTTCTAGCAAAACGGCAATTTACAAGGAGTCAATATGGCCGTACTCAACAATGACGTCACAGTTGATGTCGGATCTCTCTGTCTAATCGCTTTCAAATTAACAACTTAAATGCTTGTATCTAAGGAATTTCTAAGCCGATTTTAATCCTAATTTTACAGGACTGCGTCTTTTTCTACGGTATTTTAATATTTAATGACGAGACGTAAAAATTTGAATTCAGTCATCATCCCAATTGTCGCTGCATGCGCCGCCGCGTGAGATGCGGCGGTGCCATCCGCGGGCTCGGCCGTAAATAAGCCATTTCAAGCAAAGGCGTGTAAAATCGCTTCTCCGTAAACGCAGTCATACAACGCCATATGTTTGAATTCTGTGCGGGCCGCGCCGCGCGACGCCCCGCGTTTCCGTAAACGAGGCCTTAGTCTCACTTACCATCAGGTGATTCTATGCCAAACGCGAACCTATGTGCAATGAAAAAAAACGTAAACTTATGGCAACGACTGCAAAATAACTCTGTGTATTAAAAAAGTATACCAATTCACAAATCACTCGTGGCCTGAATACCTAAGTGTTTTCCCGAAAATCACCAACACGGAACGCCGTCGAGCGCAATAATTTCCCCGGGGCTTATTTACAATAAATAATAAGAAACCATACAATTTACCGGGAACGCCAACTCTACCCGCGATAGGAGTTCCAAAGAACGCGGCCAATTAGCTCGACTTTAAATAAACACCATTATATTTTATTTTTCCACTCGAAGCTCCGCCGAATTTCGCATGTGTGTAGGAAATCGCCAATTTTTTGTGCGTACTAAAATAATAATTCAATATTCCTATTAAATTGTTACGCGCGGGGGCACACACAATTTTATTTTCATGCGTGATTGGAGCCAATATATTGGATGAAAAGGGCAAGGGGGACCAGTGTACGGGGAAACAGTAGGCTTTTGTCGATTCTTCGCCAACACTATACGACCCACTACAGGGTTGCCAACATTTCTTATGTGAAAAATAGTTTTTTTCAAAAGAACATTTACAAATATAGTACATTGTGGAATAGGTAAAAGTAGACAAAGATTGGCTAGTTACCTATTTATATTTAATAAAAACTATATTTCTTTGAGCCTCTTGCATTTTAACAAGCATTCTTAAATGTATTAATTGTAAGTAAACTTATTAGATTTAGAAGTACATAGAAAATAGCATGTTTATTAGTATACAGTACGTTTGCCCGAAATATAGATAAGTACTATATATTATATTATGGTCGGCAACCTTACCCACTACTGACCATGGATCTTCGTTAAGCGGGCCTACTACTGTTTGATGTAGAAACCTCGTCAATAGTGCTCTCGGTTTATATTTGCGAACCAAAACGGTAAATGATGTCGCCGAGTGCTTGGCGTGCGTTTCTTCTTCAGTGTCTTGTTTCGCCAGGTACGAGTATAAACAGTACTTTGGGAACACTTTTGAACCGTTTTCTCAGAACACAAGGGGGAGGAACTGAACGGTATCGGTCTTAGTTGTTAGGTTTTAGGTTAACGCTTATCTCGTGGAAAACGACTGGGGTTCTCCTTCGGCGTGTCACGATACACTAACAGCATTGAAGCTGAACGGACAGGTAGAAGCGAATTTTCCATTACATGTAAAAATTGCGGGAAATTCCCATAGTCGATTCTAACGACATCCACAGGAAGTAAGGGGTTATCGACACGTGTATTCTAAATCAGTCGCCGCGAGAAAATAGAGGAAGTAATATTCGTCCAATCTAACGAAAAGGTTTAAAACCATAGCGCCAGTTCTCAGCGTAGTTCTCATTTTTTTATTTATTCCCAAAATTAAAATACAATACCAGTTTATTAATGTATCGTCAAACTGCTATACAGTTTGTTGGTAATGATGCACTGTTTTACATTTAATATCATAATCGAGCTTTATCTTCTAGTATATAAAAATCTCTTGTCATTGTGTTTGTTATCGAACCCCTCCGAAACGCCCTTGCCGATTTTGGTGAAAAGTTTGCTTGTTTTTCAACTTAGTTGCAATAAAAAAAGGCTCAACCAGTCTGTCAAGAAAATGGCTGAGCACTATATATCACTACTCTTTCAAAAATTCAACTGAGAAGAACTCTCTCTTTCAAATTGAGCCTACTAACAAATACCCTCTGGGGAGTTGACCTACTGTAGACATACTCAACTATGTCTCCCGTAGCCGGCTGGTTGTTGTTGAACGTTCATATTACAGCAAATTTCTGTGCTTTACTTCAGTATCGGCAAAGTTTGTTCGGATATATTAGCCACGTACTGCTGCCGACAAGACTTCAGGCTCCTGAGATGTTGCTAAATGCCACAGCGATTCGGTTTTGCTATCGAATTTGTGTTATACTCGTAAGCACAGAACTCGGAAGGACTTTGGGTTCTGTGGTTTCTTATGAGGAAAACTGACTATTTTAATGTGTCTTTTATATCTTAATACAGTTTTGTTATATGGTCCTAATAGGTACACGAAACATTAATTCTCAAAAAACATTTACGGTATGTATATATGTTACCTATATAGCAAACGCGATTCAGGCTAACAAGTTTAATTTCATCCAAACTGGCTCATGTGAGCCACAAATAATAATCAATGTCTACAAGGATTAACCTTCCTCGGTTCTTCAAATACAATGTACACTTGAGGCCTACGAGTCATGTTGACCCGATGTCAAAAATATGGAGTAATTGTTTTGAATTAAATACAAAATCTAATTATTTTTAAAACACATTTATTAAATAAAAATAAGAACACATTAAACGACTATATCATACGTATATTACTCATTTTCTTGGCAACACGAAAGGCACAGAATTTCAGAATGTTTCGGACATATATATTTCTTACATTTTTTACAGCATTTTGAAGTTTTTACATCTTTTGAAGATGGAATGGAATATTTTGAAGAGTAGTGGAAGTATTCGTTGTTTTGGTAATATCTGACTGTATTCGTTGTACTAATTCCCGTGAAGCATTTGTCCGAAGAAGAGTTTGCCTTTTTTTTTTTTTTTTTTTTCGGGGGGAAATGCGTAATCGCACCGTACCCGCCGTTGGCTGGACGGCGGGCGTGTGTGGGGCTGGCCCGGCAGAGTGCCAGGCCGACCCACTAAAACCCCCCGGTGTTCTCCGTGCCCTTATGGGCGCGCATGGTAAGGTCCACACTGCGACTACCACTACCAGCGCGCCCGGGCAAGCCCGACCGGGGTCGGGCTATCGCCAAGGGGGGATTGCTCGAGAACACCAGGGCAATCCCCAGACAAGAAGAGTTTGCCTACGCTCGATGTGATCATTTACCAATTCCATGCCTAATTTCTCTAGAAACAAGCGTCTTTGTACGGTTCTCTTCTGTTTCCAGTCTGGGTGAGTGTCACAGTATAATACGTAAGCATTGAAACATGAAATATCAATCATATTATGAAATATGGCTATTGGCCACCTTCTAGTCATTCGTTTACAACTATAGGCCGAAACCATTTTATCTAGAAAATCAACAGCACCTTTCGTTGCATTATAGTCCTTGATCATTTTTGGTTTCTTCTGCTCTGAATCATTTATTTCTATTTTGTTGTGATTTGTGCTCAACAGAATTACATTTTTGTTCTTTTTAGGAATGTACGAATCAAGAACCATTTTTGAATTGAATGCAAAAGTGGATGAAAACACAGGTTTCTTCGTATCTCAAAGATCCTACAGGTATCTGACGTTTATTTTTCCGTAAGGTTCCAAGAATGGTAAGTTTACGATCTAAAAGTTTTTCAGCTAATTCATAAGATGTAAAAAAATTGTCACATGTAAGGTTGTAGCCCTCTAAACCTTCTGTCAGATCCAAAACTACACGCATTCCTTCATTTTTTTCCGAAGCACTTCCCTGTAGTTTGCCAGTATAACACTGAATTGAACGAACGAATCCTGTTTCACTGTCACACAATATCCTGAATTTTATGCCATATTTACTTGGCTTGCTTGGCATATATTGTCGAAAAGGACATCGACCTCTAAATGCAAGTAACTGTTCGTCAATTGTGATATTATATTTGGATTATAAAACATAGGCAACAGCTTTACCCATTCATTCCACATATCTCTCACAGCCGCTAATTTATCACTCCGTCTTCTTGCTTCTCGGTCAGAACGTTTATCAAAACGCAAAATCGCTGAAATTTCTTTGAAGCGTTTCAGGGACATTATTGCACGAAACCGTAAACTTCGGACCATAAGCTTTCTAAACGTTCATCGTTAGACTTGAACACTCCAGCAAAAATAAGAATATCTAGATATGCATCTAACTCCGTTTCATCTAACGCTTCCCATTTATTTCCGAAACGTGAAGAACCTTCTATATTTGTTTGTTTCATAATTAGATTATTATTTATAGATTTCATACGTTTATTTAGAAATAAATCAAAAGAACTTCTAAATATATTTATGCGATTAGAAGATTACCTGGTAATACCTGGTGTAAGTTTTATAAGGTTTGCACTACTCAAACGACCTCTGACTTCAGATGGGGTTCTTGACCACACAAATTCACAATTTTTCGATAGCATTTGGTTTTCATTAGCACTGGTATTGGTAACGTATCTTGAAAGAGGCTCTTCATCGCTATTTGTTCCGTCACTACTGATTTCATTGTCTAAACTGAGTTGAAAATTGTCGGCAGGATTTTCATCCAAACTATTCTTCGTTTCACTAATTATTTCATCTTCAGAATTTATATCGTAGTTTAGGATTTGCGAAATCATAGAATTAGTCAAATTGCGAGCCATTACAAACACTGGCGGAATACGTCAAGTCCAAACAACAAATGAATCAAATAAAAGTAACCGTCTGACGAAACTAATGTAATCTAACCGCATGCAAATGTGAACAAATATTTTTCCAAATTACCTTCAAATTTTTTACAAATTACCTTCAACAATAACACGCTCAGTGATTGAGGTATAACAAACATTTATAAATTGTAAGTATATTCTTAGAATGCAACAAAGCATTATTGTTAACGAAACATGGGCTTTTCTGACCCGAGGACCTTTTTCATACTCGGGTATTATTGACCCGAGGAACCTAAGATGGAAAAAACTTATTTTTGTTAAAATACAACACTTCACAATAATTTTACAGTACTAATATAGAGTGAATGCATAATTAATAATTGTCCTGAAGTCGTAATTAATTATATTAATAATTACGACTTTTATTGCCAGTTAAATATCAGATTCGGGTCAATATGACCCCGAGAAACCGAGGAAGGTTAAATTAAAAATATGTATATATGCAATGATTCGTATAAGATATTCTAATTGAAAAAAAAAGTTTTTTTCATTCATTAACTTTGCAAATTTAAAGTGATAAATTAGGTACACTATGAACTTACTCAGTAGCTGTTTTTAACGGTCCTCTTTGTGTTATTACTACAAATCGAGCACTAAATGCTTGAAGTAATTGAGAAAGGCGCAAAAAATTTAAGAACCCAATTGAGTAATAAGTTCACTCCGCCCATTATGTTTAATAAACAAAGCTCTTTAAACAAATTACTTTTCCAACTTGCCGAGTCGGCCCTGTTTTCGCGAGTAAAAGTAATTCGTCAATGAATCGAGTTCGAAATGAAAAATCTCGGAGAATCATTATTTGTTCGGGTGGTGTCCATTGTGCCTGAAGCTGCCGCTTCCTTGCCAATTTGCTTTTAGCCAATGGTCCATTGTTGTGTCGATAACAAGCGAAAGATTGGAGTACCCTGGAAAAGTAAAGTTTGTAGTCAATAAGCATCAGGGACTATTCACGGCTGTATGTTGTTTTGAGTGCAGAGATGTGGTCTTGTTAATTTGCTGGTATTTCTGGTTTGGAAGGTACTTCAGAATGTTCAGAAATTCAACAGCTGGTACCCTCTATTAAAGAAATTGCCGCTAGGATAGGGATCCCATTTGTCCCGATTTAGGCGGGACAGTCCCGTTTTTAGAAATTATGTCCCGCTGTCCGCCGGTCCCCGAAAATGTCCCACATGAAAAATATTGAAGTTTTACATACCAATAATACTTGTATTGTGTTCCCTTCCCTATTTAAAAAGGGGCCAGCGTTGCGACCGCGGTCGCCATTAATGCGAAAGTAACTCTGTCTGTCTGTGTGTTACGTAATCACGCCTAAACTACTGGACCGATTTAGATGAAATTTGATATAGACATAGTTTGAGTCCCCAGAAAGGACCTAGGATAGCTTATTTATACCGCAGAAATCACCCCTTAAGGGGGATAAAAGTTTGTATGGGGAATCAAAAACCACTGAACCGATTTAGATGGAATTTGGTATGGAGATAGTTTGAATTGTAAGGAAACATAAAGAATAGTTTTTATCCCCGAAATTACTTAAGGGTGTAAGAAGGGGCTGAGAACTTATAAAGGGAATCAATAAAAAAGGACTTCCACGCGGACGAAGTCGCGGGCAAAAGCTAGTTTATCATATTTTCAGTTCACATCTTTTGTCATGATTGAAATGTGTCCTTAGCTTCCTTTGCCTATGGTTCGTCCTTGGCGTCTATGGAGTTTTTCCACACCCTGAGGTAACGTTTTGTTTTTGAAGTGTCCCACTTTCCCATTTCAGAATTATGTGATCCCTACATTAGGATCACCTTGTTTTCAGAACCCTGTAGTTGTCTTATTAAAGAACGAATATTGTTGAATGGTTATATTTGTTAAAATGTTTCTTTGGCTGAAGATTACAGACTAGGAAAATACCGGCCAAGTGTGAGATGGACTCGCCCACCAAGGGTTACGTACAAACTAATCTTCTTCTTCTTCTTCTTATATATAAAAATGAAATGCTGTGTGTTAGTCTCGCAAAAACTCTGAAACGGCTCGACAGATTATTACGAAATTTTCTGTGTATGTTTGTATAGGTCCAAGGAAGGTTTAAACGTAAATTTGGACCCGGTAGGTGACGCTGGAATCGGGCAGAACAACGTCTGCCGGGCCCACTAGTCTATCTAATATATAAAATTCTCGTGTCACAGTGTTTGTTACCGAACTCCTCCGAAACGGCTTGACCGATCTTTATGAAATTTTTTGTTTATATTCAGTGGGTCTGAGAATAGGTCGTAAACTATTTTTTACCTATTTTTTATTATGGCGAAACGTAGTTCGCCGGCACAACTAGTTATATATAAAAACTAGCTGTGCTGGCGAACTACGTTTCGCCATAATAAAAAAATAGTTTTAAATGACCTATTCTCACACCTACCGAACATGCACAAAAAAAATCATAAAGATCGGTCAAGCCGTTTCGGAGGAGTTCGGTAACAAACACTGTGACACGAGAATTTTATATATTAGATGAAACGCTGTGTGTTAGTCTTGCTAAAACTCAAAAACGGCTCGACAGATTCTTACGAAAATTTCTGTATGTGTTTGAATCGGTCCAGGGAAGGTTTATACGTAATTTAATTGAACCCGGTAGTTGGTGCTGTAATCGGGCAGGACAACGTCTGCCGGGCCCAATAGTCTATTAAATAAATTCCTAAATATCTACATATTTACGGTTTTCAAAATTTTTCCTTAACACGTGCTTGCTTGCCTTAACTAGCGACTGCGACTAGTTTTAATGACACCATTTATTGTGTGTGTGTGTGTGCGTGTGTGTGTGTGTGTGTGTGTGTGTGGTATTTGTGTGTATATTACTTATGTAAATACACTCAGGATCAGAAATCGTTATTCAATATAGACCTTTACAGGTACTTATTGACATAACACAAAATGCAATTCTAGTTAACTAAGATATGCAATTTATTATTGAACTTTCTATGTTGTATTGTACGTAAATCCTTACCATAATTATGATGTATGCAAATACAAGTAAAATGAAAAAGTAATTGACTTTATACTGATTGACATTTGGACCGTTCTTATGTTGCTCGTAATAGTGGCGGTTTTTGTAGTGTAAATGTTGTCGTAGCTTGAATGGGCGTATACTGTACCTATAATTTTGTGGGTCCTCTATAATGTCATCCTAACCGATAGTCGGTCACGGCGGCCAATCTCAACAGAGACTAGCCATCTGCGCAGGAGATATTATAGTGCACAAGTGACTGCACAAACTCAGACCGGGGCGAGAACAGGCGCAGGACCCACTATTTAACGTGTTTAACGTTTCCGAAGCACGGAGGAGCTTGAGATGTTTCGTATTTTGGTCACCCATCATAGGAATGGCCATAGCCAACATTGCTTAACATTCGCTATCGTTCGCTGAGCGCTCGCGGCAATACGCAATAAAATCGTGTTTAATAAAGTATTATATACTCCTCTATAAACTAAGAAAACAATGTATACATTGAGGAAAACCCTGTCTCTCATACCAAGGGAAACATTTATTAGAGCAGAACTGAAATGTAATATTATAATTATGTGCACATTGAATGTGCTCGAACTCCTGCTATAATCATAAATGCTGGCGTTCTTCAAGGATCTGTGTTATCGCCGACACTGTTTAAGCTGCATATCAATGATATGTTGCCAATAAGCAATATTCATTGCTATACGGATGGCAGCACTGGTGATGCGCGATACACAGGCCGTGCTAATATGCCTTCCGCATGAGTACAAAAGAGCAGAGAACGACTTTGAAACGTCCTTGTAGCAAATTCTGGAATGGGTCCGACGAAATTTTGTTCAGTTGAACCCCACCAAAATCGCAGATCCGCGCACTCTGTGCAAAAAAAAGCGCTTTTCGTTGTGACGTCTATGTTCCAAGACACTCCCCTTACCATATCGAAAAGTATTAGGATCCTCGGCGTCGACATTACAAACGAGGTCCATATTCGGCGTCTTTGAAGAATAAAGCTAGGCTGGCATTCAAAAAGTTAGGAGTACTCAATAAGGTGAAGCGGTACTATACGCCGGCTCATCGACTTTTATTACATAAGGCCCAGGTACGACCCCACATGGAGTATTACTTGCACTTATGATCCGGTGCTCCAAAATACCAACTTCTTCCTCTTGATTCCATCCAACGCAGGGTTCTACCGTCTGTACAATGGGGAGTGTTCTGAGGAACTTTTCAAACTGATTCCTCAATCGCTCTTTCGCCACCGCTCCGTGCGCCAGGGAAGTAGAACTCACCCCAACCACCCCCACATATTGGATCAGCATACCTTGCGGGTCTCGTTCGTTTCTCTCGTGAAATTGCAAAGTGTAGAATGAACTCACTCCGGAGGTGTTTACAACACGCTACAATATGGCATTCTTTAAGCGGTAAGTAAATGGGGCACTCAAAATCAAGGCAGGCGACCCATGATGTCGCCGATGTCCATGGGTGACGAAGATCACTTACCATCAGGTGGCTCGTCCGCTCGTTCACCGCCTTTGGTGACATAAAAAAGAATAAATAAGTAATATAGCTTAGCAATTTTCGAGAAGTACAATTTATACACTCGCGGTATCACAAAAAAAAAATTCTGGAATAGAATAAAATTGTCAATTTCATTTCGTAAACAAAATTCCTATAATAATCATGGCTTTAGCTTCTCGTCATAAAGTTAAACCGTGTTCCTACATCATTTCCCCCTCAGAGTCACTTCATCCTTCACCGGCTCCCTACGGGAGACATGTTGCGAGCTACGGATTAACTTCGTATGATGTTCAGACATTTATAAATCTCACTCATAAAGTATTATTTAAAGAAACTGGGATTTATGATATTCAAGTTTTTGTTTTTGCGCGATGATTATGTGAATGTGCCATAATTTTTTGCAAATGGAATGAAATTTCATTGTCCTTTGACATAGATGTTGAAGACAGATATAGAATTAATTGACATAAGCCATGGAGCGATACACACCTGAAGAACGTGGAATTATTGTTAATGCTTATTTAATTTGACCAATTGCCGAGCCGAGTGATTTCCCGTGTTGAAGATTTGAACTGGCCTTCCAGATCACCAGATATAACGGTGCCTGCAGACTTCCTCCTTTGGGGCTTTTTGAAATCTCGCGTTTGCCACAACAAACCACAAACCGTGCAAGCCTTGAAAGCTAACATTGAAGAAGATATTGCCAATTTGGAGCCAGTTGTTTTCCAAATGCTGTAAAACGAGCATATTTCTCACGAGCATCAACTCGGGAGGTGGTCATTTGAGCGATATCATTCTTTCATCTTAATGTCAACAATTTTACATGTTCAAATGAACTTTTCATGTATACAGAGCTCATTTGTTTTCATCCCTAACAAAATTGTAGCCAATTCACATCATAACTCATTTTAAATAGTAATGTATTATATCATTTTAGAGTACAAATAGTTGTTATTAGAATAAAATACGTGTAAGTAACTTGCCAAGTGCGGGTTAGAGTTCTGTACAAACTTATCTAATGACCTATATAAGTTCTTAACTACATATTTACGGTTTTCAATTTTTATTTCCTTATGTGCTTCTTGCAAAATTTCGTGATTCTAGCACGGACCTGAAAACATGAACGAGCGAAGGTCAACGGGAAATACCCTATAGGTTTTGATTCCCTTGTGCAATTAATATTATATATGGAATATTCCCCTTTACCCGCGTATGAAACCGGAAGTTTCGAAATTAGTTTCGGTAAAAAACTTTTTGTACGGTCAGTCATACCTTTTAATTGCATTGACTTAGAAGTTTGGTATTTTTAGCACCTATAAAAAATACCGTAGACCCGAGTTTTAATATAAATTGTAGCTCGATATCTCTACGTGTTCCTGAGAGAAATATTCTTGACAAACAGATCGACGGAGCACAAAGTGATTCGATAAGATGTGGGGCGAGTTTGAAGTGGCGATGAAAGATGATTATTGACTGACAATATCATTTTTGCAGTCAATGTACATCCATATAGAAACGGTCGTCACAATATTAATGTCAAAAATGAAAACATAGACAATAGATAATATTAGAAAATAACCGATATGAATGTTTGAAAACTAAAACATGCAAAAGTATCAAGCAAAAGTAGTATGTGTCAAATCACACATCCCGTATTTAGCAGGATGTGTGATTTGATCCATTATGTTGATGCCCAAGCTCGCCCAGACACTTTCGATATTCTATTGGTGACTACTCCAAAAATTATAAGTAGCTCATATCATTATTGTTCAATCAATCCTGTAGTTGCAACAGTCTCTATATAATAAAATCGTAGGGGTACAAAAATCTGTAATTGCGAAATATTAAGAAAAAAATACACAGGTCGCCTTAAAATCATTAGCAGAACACGATAGAATAGTTTTTAAAAAAATTGTTTGTTTGTTTGTCTGTTTGTCCGGAAAGATCTCCGAAACTACTGGACAGAATTTGATATGGCTTACACCACAATGCTTAGAATTTTCCGGAAGAACATTTAGGCATAATTTCGTTTGTTTTAATTCACTTTTTATTTTTAGTGAAAAAATACCATATAAAATTTTCGAACAATGCTTTAGGTAGAAAAACAACATGGCGCACGTGAAATTATTTTGTCAAGTCTGTCACATCATAGTACAGAGAGAAGGTATTTTCTTCCACGAAGGAAAGGCAATGGAACTACGCCATACAGCCTGATCATAAGTAATTGGATTTCGAAAGTTGAAAGGCAGGAATGAAGTGTTTCACATAGTAGTACAAATAAAATTTAATATTTTCTGTTAATGGCTGTGCCCAACTGGATTTCGCCAACCAAATTGTCTTTTTCTTATGTCGTACCGTGGTGGTAAGGCAAAAGGATCAAGCCATACAACCAATGTATAAAGCATTTTTTATGATAATATCGAGGCACAATAAAATTTGTAGATTGGTTTAATTCTTGATTAATTTTCACAAAAACGGTACCTACAATTTTTGAAATATTTGAAATGTTGAAAAGTGAAGATAGCCTTTTCAAGGTATTTTGAAAGGTGTTATATGTTTTTACATTAGGACTAAGGAGTCAAACTCTTTCATCTATTTAAAACTATTAAAAGTAATAGATTAATATTGATAATTAAAAAAATATCTGACTGCAATGTTCTGGGTTACGCGTAGAGGGACGGGACGGGACTCTTAATCCTAATGTCTAAAATGACGGATCACATTTTTTTGGATCCACCCAAGGAACATGGATATCGAACGAAGAACCTAAAGAGTAGAACACATTGAACCTAGCCACGTTGACTTAATTTGACATGACTGCCGATAAAGTTCGTTTCCAAACCCAGCGATATGCATATCAAATGAAAGGCCTTGATGAGTAGAGCACTATGAACTTAAGAAAATCGCCCTAAATTCAACATGGCTGCCGCCCAAATAAAACGGATAAAAGTTCGTTTCCAATCCCAGCAATATGGGTATCAAATGGAAGGCCTTGATGAGTAGAGTACTATGAACCTAGCAACATTGACATAAATTCAACATGGCCGCCGCTCAAAAAAGGTGGATAAAAGTTAGTTTCCAAACCTAGCAATATGGGTATCAAATGAAAGGCCTTGAAGAGTAGAGCACTATGAACCTAGCAACATTGACATAAATTCAACATGGCCGCCGCTCAGAAAAGGTGGATAAGAGTTAGTTTCCAAACCTAGCAATATGGGTATTAAATGAAAGGCCTTGAAGAGTAGAGCATTAGGTACCTAGGAAAATCGAATTAAATTCAACATGGCCACCGCTCAAAAAATGGATAAAAGTTCGTTTTCAAACCCAGCAATATGGGTATCAAATAAAAGGCCTTGATGAGGAGAGCACTATGAACCTAGCAACATTGACATAAATTCAACATGGCCGCTGCTCAAAAAAGGTGGATAAAAGTTAGTTTCCAAACCTAGCAATATGGGTATCAAATGAAAGGCCTTCAAGAGTAGAGCATTAGGAACCTAGCAAAATCGACCTAAATTCAACATGGCCGCCGCTCAAAAAAAAAGGATAATAGTTTGTTTTCAAACCCAGAAATATGGGTGTCATATGAAAGGCCGTGATGAGTAGAGCACTATGAACCTAGCAACACTGACATACATTTAACATAGCCGCTGCTCAAAAAAGGCGGATAAAAGTTCGTTTCCAAACCTAGCAATATGGGTATCAAATGAAAGCTTGCCTGGATCATATCTTCATTAACTCTGTCAACACAGCCGTGGGCGTGGTGTGTGAAACAGACATCACTGACCACTATCCCGTGGTCCTTGGTCTGGCCTTGGGCAAGAGCAGTGAGAAACCAAGTAGATATAAAATAAGAACCGACTATGAAGGTGTAACGTCTACTCTGGAGACAGAGGACTGGTCAACTCTGTTGAATACGTCTTGCGCAAACGAAGCTGCCGAGTCCTTCACTAAAGTGCTTGAGTCTGCTGTCAGTCGCAACTCCGAGCAGATTTGCATCAGTAGATCCAAATGCACCAAGTGTCACTGGCTAACCCCAGGACTCCTTCGATGTATCCGGCATCGTGATCGGCTGCACTCTTTGGCTAAGCGTTTTCCTGACGATCCTATTGCGGTGATCTCTTACAAGAGGTACAGAAACTACTGCAATGGTCTCCTGAGAAAAGTGAAGGCTCAAAATAACGCTGAAGAAATTGAACATGCGAAGGCCAATCCGAAGATGCTCTGGAATTCAATCAAATCAATATACCACTTCAAGACAAAGAAAAAGAGCTGTTCCGAGCAGCTTTTGTCTGTTCATGATCCCAAGGCTTCGCTGAACGCATGCAACATATATTTTTCTTCGGTGGGTGAGAGACTAGCTAAGGACATACTCAAACGAACTGATCAAACAGAAGAGAGCTTAGCAAGCAAGGTGATATCAGACAAAAGTGCGGCAAAGTCGTTGTTCCTCTCTCCCACTGATCACATAGAACTGAGAGGCCTTATTAGGGCACTGAGGATCGATGGCTCCCCGGGTCTTGACGGTCTTACTAATGGGCTTATAAAGAGAATTGCTGAAGTAGTATTGACACCACTTACACATATTTTCAACCTTAGTCTATCCTCAGGCGTTTTTCCTGCTTCGTGGAAACTGGCTTCCATTACCCCAATACACAAAAAAGGTGCAGCGAATGTCGCTAGCAACTTCCGACCCATATCACTTCTAAATATTTTGTCGAAACTCCTGGAAAAACTGGTAAACAAACGCTTGGTTAACTATTTAGAAGCCCAACAGTTATTGTCGGATAATCAGTTCGGATTTCGACGAGGAAGATCTACTGAGGATGCCGTGATGCTGCTTACGGACCTTACTTCCTCTCTTATCGATGATGGGCATAAAACACTAACAGTCTTTCTGGATCTCGCTAAGGCCTTTGACACAGTCTCGATTGCCATCCTCTTGAAAAAATTAGAATGTATGGGTGTTCGGGGCATCACTTTGGCGTGGTTTAGAAGCTATCTCTCAGGGAGACGCCAATTGACACGCATTAACGGACTCGCAAGTGATGATCTTCCCGTTCACTTTGGCGTGCCTCAAGGTAGCATTCTTGGGCCAACCCTATTCATAATTTATATGAATGACTTACACAGGCTTAAAATTCCTTCATCCAAGATAACGTGTTACGCTGACGACACGGCAGTAACTTTCTGGGGCCGCGATTGGAAAGACGTCAGGGTGGTAGCGGAGGATGGCATGCGAGTGGTCGCCGGCTGGCTGGAACGGAATCTGCTCACCTTAAATATTGATAAAACTAAATATATTTGATTCCATAAAACTGCATCGTCTGCCCCTCAGCATGATCTGGGAATCCGGATGCACACATGTTCAGCAATTCCTCTTCCCTCAAACTGCGTGTGCAGCTCGATAGACCAAACTACGCAAATTAAATACTTAGGCCTGACTCTTGACGAGAGACTAACTTTTAAACATCACATCACTGACGTGGCGGCTAGGGTTCGGAGGCTGGTGGGAGTAATGCGTATACTTAGAAACTGTACCAACCTAGCCACGATGAAAACTGTTTATTATGCGATCGGTCAGTCGATCATCTCTTACTGCATTGGGATCTGGGGAGGAGCGGCGAAGACGTTCATGATTGACTTGGAAAGAGCCCAACGAGCACTTCTCAAGATAATGTTGAAAAAGCCTATAAGATATCCGACAAATAGTCTATATAGTGATATGAAAGTACTTCGTGTGCGACAACTATATATTGTGCGGGCCTGTTTATCTGCCTACAAGTCCGTTGATTCCGACACCATGAGGAAGCTGGGTAACAAACGTGTGTTCAAACTCCCTATGCCCACTGTGATTTGCAAGATACTATCACCGAGCCATTTTCAACGAGGTAGCATCTCGCTGCGACCTTAGAGATTGCTCCTTGAGGGGGATCAGGGAGAAGGTAGTTGACTTGCTGTCAACGTACGACTACAATCTCACAGAGTCTCTTTTGCATTAAGCTGTTTGCATTAAACTGTAATACTTAACTCATTAATACAGCAGCAGAAAACATATTTCTCGTAACATGCACACACTTGCACTCTTCAACTGAAACACGCACTCATACACACATACACAAACACACACACATAAACAGACACACACACACATAATCGCAGTCTACCATCCTCATAAAATTCCGAATAGTAATAGTTATTTGGTTTCCCAAGAGACAGGCATGGCCTAGTTTGGGAACCTCTGGTACTTATGATTGATCATACTCTTTCACACTATGTACAAAAATTTATTGTAGAAAGGAAATGTATCCTATTTCTGTATGTTAATAAAAACCTTATTATTATTATTATATTATTATTATTATAAAGGCCTTGATCAGTAGAGTACACGAACGTAGCAACATTGACGTAAATTCAACATGGCCGCCGCTAAAAAATACGGATAACAGTTGCTTTTCAAACCCAGCAATAGGGGTATTAAATGAAAGTAGGCCCTGAAGAGTACCTAGAGCAGCCATGCTCTAAGTGTATTCCGCGGAACCCTAGGGCTCCACAATACCCCTATAGGGGTTCCGCAATAATTAAGAAAAAATCAAAACACTCTCTCTGGTCGTACTTTTATTATGCTTATTAATAAAGAATACACTTTTAAAAACTATTGTTTTATTTTAGGGTTCCGTCAAGTATTTCGCTTTCGAAAAGGGTTCCGTCACCAAAAAAGTTTGAGAACCGCTTCGGGGCCTATTGGATGTTCGATGTTAGATGTTACCTGTGTTTAGTGTCCTTCGAGACCGTGATAATGCAACGATCGTGAACTAACTAACGATAACTCCAGGTTTGTTGTGTTGGATGTTAGTCATCACGGCAAGTTTGCTAACCGAACTATGCCAGCAAAACTATATCGCACAGTACACGTTACAAAAACGGAAGTCTCAATACATTTTAAGGCTAACCGCATAAATACGTCTTTTCGCATTCGTTTTCTGAATGCAGGCATCCGAATGCATCAAATCTATACAAAATACACATTGACTGCCGCACACCTTCGTTTTTATTACGAACGGAATACGTTCTGTACGTACATTTAGGTAGAATGGTAGAAATCCCGAATGAGAAGAAACGAACGTCTGCGCTACGTTCACGAAACTCCGTGTCTGTATTCCGTGATCGGAAATCGAATACGGAAAACGTTTTTGTATAGTAACCGGGGTAATGGGGGCATTCATGTTATACATTAACTCTACGAAAACCGCCAGTATTACGAGCTACATAAGAACGGTCCAAAGGTCAAACAGTATAGCTTGACAAGGAGCTTACTGTACGACCAGTCTAAATTGGCCAAGTTGTCATATCCAAAAAATATATTTTGTTTGTGTTACCAACACCCATTATAAAATTTAAACTTTATTCGTATACAGTTCTAATTTATTTAACAATTGCTTATTTCAATTCGAAACATGAATATGATAAAGATTATTCTTGCAACTGTGTAGTTCTTTCTACTGAAGAAGAATTAATATCAATAATGTCTCTAAAACAGTAATAATACTTAGTGTTTATAGTAATATGTATTGTATTTAATTTTTGTGAACTGTTGAAAAAAGAGCATTATGAACCTACGAAAATTGTCCTAATTTCGAAATGGCCGATGCTCAAGAAAGGCAGAATAAAGTTGAATCATTATGGAATAAAATGGAGGAAAAAACTAAACACTGTGTTAAGTATTTTGATGGCGAAACGTAGTTCGCGGGCACAGCTAGTCACAAATAAAATCATAATCGCAAATAAAGCAACAAAGATAAATCCATTGAAAGACGATAAGTACGTGATATTACACAATAAAATTACAATTAACAAAACTCTCGTGTTATTCTCAAGAAAATTGCCAAGAAAATATTTACAGAATTGTTAGTGGCCGGTCTTCCTGCGGGGCCGAAATCCAATTTTGCAAAGTAAATTACGATTTGAAGCGTTAATAAAATACTGAATAATGCTCCGCGGGCCGGGGAAGGGTTTTCATTTTATCTATTTGTGATTGTCGAAACCAAGAGTTCTGCTTCTGCGGATAAAGATTGAAATAGATATTATTTTTTAAACGTAGGCTATTGGCTGCAGATGCTCTTAACAGCGCCACCAATATCTTTGGATTCAAAGATATGATTAAGTATTCTTTTGCTTTGGTGAAATGGTTTTTTTAGGGTTCCGTTTCAAAAGGACAAACGGAACCCATATAGGATCACTTTGTTGTCTCTCTGTCTGTCAAAACCTTTACGGGAACTTGTAGAGGTATCAAGCTAACTAGTGGGCCCCGCAGACGTTGTCCTGCCCGATTATAGCGATACCTACCGCCTACCTAGCAAACACACACAGAAAATTTCGTAAGAATCTGTCGAGCCGTTTTTGGGACTATGATTATCACAGCTCATATACGTACCCACCGAGGGGCACGAGCCTACACTAACTACTCGTAGTTAGGGCGATTAGGCCTTAGTCAAACCACGCTGGCACAGTGCGGATTGGTTGACTTCACATACACCTTTGAATTACTTCGCAGGTGTATGCGCAGGTTTCCTCACGACGTTTTCCTTCACCGTAGGAGCGTCAGATAAATGTACATATGAAATACTTGAATCGAAAAACACATTGGTACATGGCAGGATCGATCGCGGGCCTCCCGATTTTACTCAGGGCACAGTCCAGTGCCGAGGCCACAGCGTTACCGACGCGACGCTCTGAGACTAACACACAGCGATTCATTTTTACCTGTCCACGCTGTGAAAAATCAAGTTTGTAAGTTAACGCAATCAAAAGATATGACCGTTTATGTCGAACATTATTATTCGCAAGTTCTACGATTTCACCAGGGACCTTTCCCGTTGACCTAGAATCAAGAAATATAGCAAGAAGCAAGGTCTTATGGCATGTGTTATAAAAAAAATCTGAAAACCGTAAATATGTGTGAGCATAGTTAGGAACTTAACCCTCGGTGCTCTGCCATACTCGAACTTGGCCGATTTTTTTAAATCTAGGCTGGCTGCAAACGCTCTTAACAGCATCATCAATATCTTTGGAATCAAAGATTTAAGTGTTCTTTGGTTTTGGTGAATTGCTATATCTATTATTATTTTATTTAACTCAATACTGACAGTGTATATGTTTTACCTTAACATTTACTGTACCTTTAGTCGTACACAAATACTTGAAAAACTGACAATCATCACAACCTTTGAAAAGCATATCAGAGAGTCATGTTAAGGTTACAGAACACGTTCCATGCCTTGGAACAAATTAAATGAAAACGTCAAATTAATACTCATGCCAAAACACTAGGATTTAATCCTGAGTAGGGGAAGTATGCATCATCATCATCATCATTTCAGCCAAGAGACGCCCACTGCTGGACATAGGCCTCCCCCAGGGATCTCCAAACCGATCGGTCCTGCGCCTCCCGCATCCAGCGGCTTCCCGCGACCTTCACCAGATCGTCGGTCCACCTTGTGGGGGGCCTACCAACGCTGCGTCTCCCGGTACGCGGCCGCCACTCGAGGACCTTTCCGCCCCAACGGCCGTCAGTCCTGCGAGCTATGTGTCCTGCCCACTGCCACTTAAGGTTTGCAATTCTTTGGGCTATGTCGGGGAAGTATGCGTTTGAATCGAATTCAGTTATTTTACATGAAGGGTTGCGCTTGACACAAATCACCCGATGGTCAGCGAGACTAGGTCTATGATGGAGCGCGGTTACTTAGTAAATGCTCATTACGTGAGAAACAAACTATAATGGTCTGGGAACACCGACGAAGATAGAGTTCCATTCTTCAGCGATAAAATTAGCATTGAAAATCTATTAGGAAATACATAAATTTCAAATCAAATCCTATGTCTAATGTCTGTGTGTACATGTAAATATGTAATTGTAAAAATTTTCAAATAAAATACTAAAATTTTCAAATTCGAGTCTGAATCCTCACCATTCAATACCCAAGTTCTCACGACGATTGTTACTTTGAATAACGCCAGAAATATTGAGTTGGCTTTGGATCCAGAACCCAGACTCATTTCTGTGAAGGAATTAGGAGCGGCGAGCGTAAAAACCGTGAGCTCGCACGGTTTTATGAGATCCGGTGGATTTATTTTAAATTAATCCGAGGAATCTTTTTCAGTGCTTGTTCGGTTGTAATTTTAATTCCATTCTCTTGGAAACTTCCCCGGAACGAGCTTTGATCTTCGTCTGATTCCAAATATTGTAGAGCTCTAACATTGCCGGGTTGCCGAGACGGATTTTAAATACACGTGCCGCCACATCATTCATCATTTCTTCCTAGTTCCAAAATTGGTGATTTAATAAAGGTACCCAATCTTGTACTATCTTAACACGACAATACAAGCAGCGCTACTTTCGGGAAAAATGGCTAATGAAAGATAGAGGTACTTACCCGAGCAGACGCTAGTTAAAAATAACCCTCCGGAACACTTATTTCCTGGAACAGAAATAGTTAAAACATGTGCGTAATAATCTACTTAAGATTTCATTGTAGCTTTATTTGCTATATAAACCAGCATTAATACTTTTTCTTTTCTCATATTCTGAAAGTAGATGATCTGTTAAATAAGTATAGGGCTGAAAATTACACATCGCAGAATTCAAAAGAAGAATATCACTATTTGTCAGATTTTGTCATACGCGGCCTCAGAACAATCACTACAGCATAGAAACCTAGCAAAAATAGCTACTGAACTTAATATATTTGACTCACTTTGACATTAGGCGCTGCTAATAGAAGTTAGACAGAGACACGTATATGCAAGATGTTTCGAAATTTTGTAGGTCGTCACTAATTCTCGCTTGTCAGTTCTTCTTCCAGTGATGTCGTGCTCATCACTCACCTAGTTTCAACGTCGATAATTATATTATGTAGGTATTTAATAGATCCCTAATACTAAAATGTCTTTATTACGAGAAATATAACATAAATAATTAAGGGTAGATTTTCTTATGTAACTTATCCATCTAATAGCTGCTGTGTCTCTTTGGTATGGTCAGGCTGGCCGTTCGAGACTAAAAGCGGGAAGTGCGAGTCGGACTCGCCCACCGAGGGTCCCGTATAAAATTGTAGGCTATACTTTAAATAGAGACTAAATTTTTTATGATTTAATTACAAATGTGGAGTTTGAGATTTTCCCTGACTTGTAGTGTAAGACTATATAACTTCACAAATTTCATAGTTCTAGCTAGATCAACGAAAAGTACCCTATACATTTTGATGCCCATGAGAATGTCGAAATATACGTTTTTGGCGACATAAACGGCCGTAACTTTTTTTGTTAACTTAGAAGTTTGATTTTTTCACATCTTCAAGGGACTAGAACTTGTTAGTGTAGAACTGAGTAATTATATGGTTTTAATTTCAACTCGATACCTTCACGCGTTTCCAAGATAGTCTTGACAGACAAACGGACAATAAAGTGATCCTATAATGGTTCAAGTGTTTCTTTTGAGGTACGGAACCCTAAAATTTGAAGTATTTAAGTGACGGGTATTTCCCGTTATCTAAAATGTTGGAATTTTTCTATTGCAGAGATTCACAAATTCTATGGGAAGGAAATCGAAGACACGCTGCTTACGAAATAATCGTCGCTTAGATTTAATTCATTTTTTATCGCATCGCTTAGAGGTACTTGAGGTTAATCTCATATTTAATTTACTTACCCGAAAATTTAACCCTCATGGATTTTGAACCTTGGATAAATTCGTGAATGCTGAAACTACTATTTGTACATATGCTTGGAAATTAAACTAAAAACATTAACATTTGACCATAATTTATTGTTAAGACATTTTTCGATAGATTTATTACGCTTGATGTGCGGCCGGGCTTAGTTAGAATGTAAACTTTCCGAAGGAAAATTTACAGGCGTATTGATATTTTACCTTTTTGACTCTATCAAGTTCTTATCTTGATCTAATATTTTAATTCTTAGAAAAAAATCATCTGAACTGGTTGTTCTTGGCATCCGTGTCAAGGATTCCTTAAAGAAATAGTTAAGAAATTAAATACGTTTTTATTTTCATAAATAATAATTTAGTTTAAAGATTTCCTTTCATTAAATAACTTGACTTAAGTCATGACGTCTCCATTTCATAGTTTTTTTTAATAATAATAATAGTTTTATTTCCTTAAAAACTTACATCTTTCTTAAACATAATGGTTGGAGCCTTCTTTTAAGTATTGAATACTTGTGCTAGAAGACCCCGCTCTTCCATGTCATACAATACATTAAATAAAACAAAAAACTAAAACAGGACAGGAGTTTTACTACTAAGTAAGTACATACAAAATTAATCTGATGGAAATATCTGGAGCAAATTTGACTATGCTTTCTTGGACTCCAATTTCGTCTGACAATACACTTTATCCATATGTTTTTTATACATTGTCTTTAGGAAATCTGTAAAATAAAAATATCGACAAAATTTTACAACACTACGCATGATCAAGAAAACCTCAAAGTAATTTTCTAAAAATCGCTAGAAAATAAAAGTGAAGTTAATATTACGTATTGTTTTTCTACAAAATGATTCAGCGATATTTCATATGTATAAGTGTACTTAGTATTAGCTCACATTCAAGTAACAATATGAGAAAACATGCCAATTTAAGGTCAATAAATTTTTATTGTTTTCCTTTCGCGACGAATGAGACTTGCAGCCCCAAACTACACAAGACATTGTGTTACGGAGTGCACAAACACACACTATTTGTAAATACCTAAAGAATTCTTGCTTTGCACTTAAATATTAATAAAATATCATCAAAATATTACTAGCCACGGACGCACAAACAAATATTATACGAACAATTCAAATAGTTCAAATTCGGATGGTCTATCTTCGATACAAGGTACTATAGAATTTAGCCGTGTTATATATTTTTAACCAATTTTAATTTTTAACCAAAATGACAATTCAATCAATTCATATACTGACCACCTTGTGATATGCCAAAAGACAAATATTACTCGTCTCTTACATTTACACAGTTTTGTGCCGTATGTTAGAAAGAGACAAATAGCACACAATTAATTCTTGTTTTAATCTTCCTTCTATGCTGTAGTGATTGTTCTTGTGTTGTTGCTTTAGTTATTCTTCTGAGTACGCGGCCATAGATAAAGTATCAATTTAAATCCAATACAGCCACATCTAGTGTATATAAAGAAAAGCTTCTTATTTTGGCAATGATAAAAAAGCATATACAGATACACTGCATATACAGATATATTAGCATACACACCGATTCTTATAAAAAATAAATTAAAAAAATCAAATATGCTTATTTATCTAAATCCTTTCTTTAAGGATATGTCCTCTTTTTGTATGAAACGTGGTATTTTATTCTGAACCTTTTTTAACCAGTTTCAAATTTATGACGGAAATAGAACTTTATGAGAAGGATGTTTATCCATGAATATAAAAAATATTAAGGCCTGCATTTAGGAGAAAAAAATTATGGAAGAATTTTATTCCGATTAAGAAGGAAACCGATTAAACAATTACAAATACTTACAATACTTAACCTGCACACACCTGTGAAGAAAGAATTTCTTTACAGGTTGTGTGTGAAGTCGACCAACCTGCACTTGGCCAGCGTGGTTGACTAAGGCCTCATCGCCCTAGTTTAGGGTAGGCTCGAGCCTCTCGGTGGGGACGATATATGAACTGTTGATGATGATGAAATACTTACATATTAAACATTTACATAGAAATACAATGGCATTATAGTGCCTAAATATGTGGGTCAAAAAAGACGGGAGTGTCAATGTCATCGAACACAAATATGTTTTTGGAATACTCTTACTCGAATACGCTTTCTAATCACTTAAATATTAATAAAATATCATCAAAATATTACTAGCCACGGACGCACAAACAAATATTATACGAACAATTCAAATAGTTCAAACTCGGATGGTCTATCTTCGATACAAGGTACTATAGAATTTAGCCGTGTTATATATTTTTAACCAATTTTAATTTTTAACCAAAATGACAATTCAATCAATTCATATACTGACCACCTTGTGATATGCCAAAAGACAAATATTACTCGTCTCTTACATTTACACAGTTTTGTGCCGTATGTTAGAAAGAGACAAATAGCACACAATTAATTCTTGTTTTAATCTTCCTTCTATGCTGTAGTGATTGTTCTTGTGTTGTTGCTTTAGTTATTCTTCTGAGTACGCGGCCATAGATAAAGTATCAATTTAAATCCAATACAGCCACATCTAGTGTATATAAAGAAAAGCTTCTTATTTTGGCAATGATAAAAAAGCATATACAGATACACTGCATATACAGATATATTAGCATACACACCGATTCTTATAAAAAATAAATTAAAAAAATCAAATATGCTTATTTATCTAAATCCTTTCTTTAAGGATATGTCCTCTTTTTGTATGAAACGTGGTATTTTATTCTGAACCTTTTTTAACCAGTTTCAAATTTATGACGGAAATAGAACTTTATGAGAAGGATGTTTATCCATGAATATAAAAAATATTAAGGCCTGCATTTAGGAGAAAAAAATTATGGAAGAATTTTATTCCGATTAAGAAGGAAACCGATTAAACAATTACAAATACTTACAATACTTAACCTGCACACACCTGTGAAGAAAGAATTTCTTTACAGGTTGTGTGTGAAGTCGACCAACCTGCACTTGGCCAGCGTGGTTGACTAAGGCCTCATCGCCCTAGTTTAGGGTAGGCTCGAGCCTCTCGGTGGGGACGATATATGAACTGTTGATGATGATGAAATACTTACATATTAAACATTTACATAGAAATACAATGGCATTATAGTGCCTAAATATGTGGGTCAAAAAAGACGGGATATATGAACTGTTGATGATGATGAAATACTTACATATTAAACATTTACATAGAAATACAATGGCATTATAGTGCCTAAATATGTGGGTCAAAAAAGACGGGAGTGTCAATGTCATCGAACACAAATATGTTTTTGGAATACTCTTACTCGAATACGCTTTCTAATCACTTAAATATTAATAAAATATCATCAAAATATTACTAGCCACGGACGCACAAACAAATATTATACGAACAATTCAAATAGTTCAAACTCGGATGGTCTATCTTCGATACAAGGTACTATAGAATTTAGCCGTGTTATATATTTTTAACCAATTTTAATTTTTAACCAAAATGACAATTCAATCAATTCATATACTGACCACCTTGTGATATGCCAAAAGACAAATATTACTCGTCTCTTACATTTACACAGTTTTGTGCCGTATGTTAGAAAGAGACAAATAGCACACAATTAATTCTTGTTTTAATCTTCCTTCTATGCTGTAGTGATTGTTCTTGTGTTGTTGCTTTAGTTATTCTTCTGAGTACGCGGTCATAGATAAAGTATCAATTTAAATCCAATACAGCCACATCTAGTGTATATAAAGAAAAGCTTATTATTTTGACAATGATAAAAAAGCATATACAGATACACTGCATATACAGATATATTAGCATACACACCGATTCTTATAAAAAATAAATTTTAAAAATCAAATATGCTTATTTATTAAATCCTTTCTTTAAGGATATGTCCTCTTTTTGTATGAAACGTGGTATTTTATTCTGAACCTTCTTTAACCAGTTTCAAATTTATGACGGAAATAGAACTTTATGAGAAGGATGTTTATCCATGAATATAAAAAATATTAAGGCCTGCATTTAGGAGAAAAAAATTATGGAAGAATTTTATTCCGATTAAGAAGGAAACCGATTAAACAATTACAAATACTTACAATACTTAACCTGCACACACCTGTGAAGAAAGAATTTCTTTACAGGTTGTGTGTGAAGTCGACCAACCTGCACTTGGCCAGCGTGGTTGACTAAGGCCTCATCGCCCTAGTTTAGGGTAGGCTCGAGCCTCTCGGTGGCGACGATATATGAACTGTTGATGATGATGAAATACTTACATATTAAACATTTACATAGAAATACAATGGCATTATAGTGCCTAAATATGTGGGTCAAAAAAGACGGGATATATGAACTGTTGATGATGATGAAATACTTACATATTAAACATTTACATAGAAATACAATGGCATTATAGTGCCTAAATATGTGGGTCAAAAAAGACGGGAGTGTCAATGTCATCGAACACAAATATGTTTTTGGAATACTCTTACTCGAATACGCTTTCTAATCACTTAAATATTAATAAAATATCATCAAAATATTACTAGCCACGGACGCACAAACAAATATTATACGAACAATTCAAATAGTTCAAACTCGGATGGTCTATCTTCGATACAAGGTACTATAGAATTTAGCCGTGTTATATATTTTTAACCAATTTTAATTTTTAACCAAAATGACAATTCAATCAATTCATATACTGATCACCTTGTGATATGCCAAAAGACAAATATTACTCGTCTCTTACATTTACACAGTTTTGTGCCGTATGTTAGAAAGAGACAAATAGCACACAATTAATTCTTGTTTTAATCTTCCTTCTATGCTGTAGTGATTGTTCTTGTGTTGTTGCTTTAGTTATTCTTCTGAGTACGCGGCCATAGATAAAATATCAATTTAAATCCAATACAGCCACATCTAGTGTATATAAAGAAAAGCTTATTATTTTGACAATGATAAAAAAGCATATACAGATACACTGCATATACAGATATATTAGCATACACACCGATTCTTATAAAAAATAAATTTTAAAAATCAAATATGCTTATTTATCTAAATCCTTTCTTTAAGGATATGTCCTCTTTTTGTATGAAACGTGGTATTTTATTCTGAACCTTCTTTAACCAGTTTCAAATTTATGACGGAAATAGAACTTTATGAGAAGGATGTTTATCCATGAATATAAAAAATATTAAGGCCTGCATTTAGGAGAAAAAAATTATGGAAGAATTTTATTCCGATTAAGAAGGAAACCGATTAAACAATTACAAATACTTACAATACTTAACCTGCACACACCTGTGAAGAAAGAATTTCTTTACAGGTTGTGTGTGAAGTCGACCAACCTGCACTTGGCCAGCGTAGTTGACTAAGGCCTCATCGCCCTAGTTTAGGGTAGGCTCGAGCCTCTCGGTGGGGACGATATATGAACTGTTGATGATGATGAAATACTTACATATTAAACATTTACATAGAAATACAATGGCATTATAGTGCCTAAATATGTGGGTCAAAAAAGACGGGATATATGAACTGTTGATGATGATGAAATACTTACATATTAAACATTTACATAGAAATACAATGGCATTATAGTGCCTAAATATGTGGGTCAAAAAAGACGGGAGTGTCAATGTCATCGAACACAAATATGTTTTTGGAATATTAGCGTTGTTTTTCTTTTCTCATATTCGAAATAAAAAGTAGAGTGCTTTATTCGGGTGAACGGTCCTATTCGGCCCTTGTAAAACAATCTACTATTTCAATTTTAACAGTTAAGACCGATTGCTCTTATGCATTCGGCGTTATCCATATCGTAATTACCTTAAAAGAACTGGTGACTTCCCAAGTTGCCGCTAAGAGTCGTCGCGGTTCTCAGTTAACGAGTGGATCCGAACTCAAAAGTTCTACCGTGGGAACTCAGGAAGTAGTTCTTAAGTTCATTAAGCGGCATGCGGCTGCGTGTTGGGGAAGTTTTAATCATTATTTTTCCGCAGCTTTACTCGTAACGGGTAAATGGTTTGTAGTTGTGTTTTCGGCTCGGTAGTTTCTGTCTGCGTGGAGCTTATCCGAGCCCCATCCACCAGTTAAGGGATAAATTTTTGAAATAAAACCAGACACGTCTACGTCTAGTGACAGCATTAGAAAACATGAGTGAAGCTTGGCTACTGTAGAATTATATTATCTGTAGCTAAGACAAATTTTCAAAAGACTAATGGTCGATTTCACCAACCATTACTTAGCTTAGGTAGCCCCTAAGACGCATGCTGTCACTTTTTGTCTTTAATGAAAAGATTGTGACAGCATGCCACCTAAGTGTCCCCTAAGCTAAGAAGAGGTTGGTGAAAATGGCCATAAGCCTAGTTATTAAGTACAGTTAGTTATGATTTTAATCTGTAAATGTAAATTAGGTACCTTTATTAGATAAATAAATAAATGTATGACAAAGCTATTTTTGACTGACGTGTTTGACTTCCATAACTCAATGTATATATTTTAATAATTCACTATTTAGGAAAAAAAAAACGTTTTTTACTTCTCCAGAATCCAATAAATACTTACCAAAAAATGAATTAACGGAATCAATTCAGGGATTCTCGAATTTTGCGCTTAGCAACATATTTTACCTTTTAACGGTAGCATCTTTCTTATTAGTATACTCGTAGATTAATGTTCAGTTATGTAACAGTCTTTCTCTTGAACCTCAGAACAATCACTACAGCAATCAATCAATCAATCTGCTTTAGTTATTCTTCTGAGTCTTGAACATTGGATTACGTAAAGGTACTGACAGACATGCTCATAAAAAGTATGCTAATAAGCATGCTGATTACTAGCAATGTCTTGCTTGACACACGTGCTACTATGTCGCATTGCTCAATAATGACATGCTTTCGCGCTAGTAATGAGCATGTCTGTCAGTTCTATTATGGGGCGGCCTTGTAAGAGCGAACCTTTGTGCACATGATTTAAAAATTAGACATTCAAAAGAGCTTTTTATCGAGTCATATTTAAATAAAGATTATTTTGATTTTAATAATATACATACTCTATATAATACTGTCCTTTATTTGCACGAGTACTACACATAGAAATGAAGCAACACTTTCAGAATTTATTAGCGTATATTTCTTTTTAAACGCTTTAATTATTAAGCCCTACGTTTCGAATGCCTTTCAGCATTCGTACTGTTATTGGATGACTAATGATGGTGGATGCTACAGAGTAAGTATTAAGTACCAGTGAGCGTCGGTGGTGCTGTGGTCTGGGCACTGGTCTGTGCCCCGAGTAGAATCGGGAGGCCCGCGATCGATCCTGCCATGTACCAATATGTTTTTCGTTTCACGAATTTTCATATGTACATTTATCTGACGCTCCTACGGTGAAGGAAAACGTGAGGAAACCTGCATACATCTGCAAAGTAATTCAAAGGTGTATGTGAAGTCAACCAATCTGCACTGAGCCAGCGTGATTTGACTAGTGCCTAATTGGGATGATGACTGAATTCTAATTTTCACATCTCGACATAAAATATTAAAATAGCGTAGAAAAAGATGCAATCATGTGAAATTAGAATTAAAATCGGCTTAGAAATACATTAGATACAAGCATTTTAAGCTGTTAATTTTGAAGCGATTAGACAGAGAGATCCGACATCAACCGTGACGTCATCGTTGAGTACGGCCATAATATAAACTCCATGTAAAATGCCGTTTTGCTAGAAAGAGACGGAGAAAAATCTTTAATACCTTATATTTTTGTTGTTTTTATAGTTATTCGAAAACCGATTTTTTCTTTCTGTTTATTATATGAATGAGCTTCTATTAAAGCAAAAATTTTTTTTTTGTCATCTAGCCAATTCCCCTAACATAACTAGTTAGGGTAGGCTCGCGCCCCTCCGCTGGGCCTAGGTAGGGGTACGCCCGTCACGCTGGCCAGCGTCGCACGGGAGATGCTGACCAGCGCGGCGGCGTGGGAGGCTGTCGCCTCCTTCTGCGAGGACGTTATCTCGCAGAAGGAGGCTGCGGAGCGGGCGCGAGAGGATGACCCTCTCGCCGCACCGCTCCGGCGCAGGCGGTTGGGGAGGAGGAGGCGTGCGTTTCTCAACGCGCGCCAGCTCCCCTAGCAAGCTGGCGGTTGAAATGGCTCGGTCGGATGACCACCGGCCGAGAGATACTTTTCACCCCTAGCTTGGCCGTCTGGGGGGGTCGAATTTCTCAAGATACTTGTCGACCCCCTCCGTAGAGGTAAGCCCTGGCACCAGGCAACCCTCCAGGGGGCACAATCGGGGAATGGCCAACGCCGATCCCGATTGTGTCCCCACGGAGGTCTAAGTATCTAGAGAGTTTTTAGCCGGTAGTGGGTCTTCTACCCGAGTCCTGCATATCCAAGGGGTGGCCTAGTCAGCTGAATGCCCTTGTCGAATACCGTAAAGACTGTATTTTCTCTCTTGTAAAAAAAAAAAAAAAAGGCTCGCGCCCCTCGGTGGGGACGTATATGAGCTGTGATGATGCTACAGAGTAAAAATCAACATCATATTTTTTATTTTACTTCCATCCTCTCATAATATATTATATTTATTTGATCTAATCTATGCAAACGAAGGTCACAGTATCTATCGTTTTTGCAGTCTATGGATGGCTTTGGGATTTTCATAATAGGGTCCACAGCCGTTGGAATACTCCAACCAATTTTTCTATTAAAATTCGGGTGTTTCTGAATTTCAACAGCCTCGTGTAGCCTCCTTGTAGGGATGAATCGGTGTTCTTTAGCTGCAATCTGTGGTTTATCAAATGTTAAATAATAGTTAGTTCCGTCAATAGCGTGTTTTTGTTTCCAGTCTATGTTTGAAATCATAAAAATACGTTAAAATGTAGAGCATAAAATATACACAATGTGAGTTAGTTTTGCCTGAGTAAGTATGAAATTGTCACTGTTTTGTTCGATTCTATGTGTGCGTTTGTAGTAAATGAGATCACACTTTCTCCTGTGTGTTTCCAGAAATTCTAGACTTACACGCGCTCTGAGAATCAAATAAAAAGAAGGCGCAAGAATCTAAAAATTCGAGGAAGTACGCCGACAAACGAAACGAACTAACAACAATACGTCAATTGAATTAATCTTGAGTTCGCAGACAGCACATCGAAAGTCAGTTGCCTTTCTTAATAATTCACGCTTTCTTTTCTCAAGCATTAAGGGGATTTTGGCGGAATCCAAAACTAAGGCGGCGAGTTACAAAATGGTGTGTCCCAATATATTGAGGGTCGGTTATCGGCGGACCTTCGTCACTTTCAAGATCAAACGACTTAACATATTTATCAGTAGATAGTACTTCTTTCGCAGCCGATAAATCTTTATTTTTTTCGGAATCACTTTCTATTTTTCCGTCCGCTGTAACAATTTTCTTGTGGTTATTATGTTGGCGTGGTTGTTGCGCGACGTGGGTGTAATCATACGTTTATTTTGAACGACTTCAAAATGGTGCTATCATTTCTATACAAATACTGGGTTATTGTTGTCGGTTCGCAAAAAAATTACATTTAGGTAGTTCATTAAAAATAATTAGGGCAGCCTTACATTTCTCAGCAAGTATTACATAACAGCCCAGATTAGAAGCTTACTTATATGAATGTGAAATTATAGTCTGTATTACATTCACCTTAGGCACTGATCTGAATTTAATGAACATTTGGTATACAAAGAGATGGAGGCCACGAAGAAGGACATCTTACTTTGGTTGTGAAATTAACACTTGAAAGGAATGAAATGTCTTTCAAAATTTGTATTGAGTACAAATACAGCTCATCAACTTAAAAAAATCAAAATCCTCGGGAATTGCCGCGTTGCCCGTTATGGATTAGTAAAAAGTGAAATAATTTCAGAAATTGAATACTTGTGTGTGAGAGATACAAGAAACCTAATAAAAAAACATATATCTAATTGAGACACATATTAATTTCGGTGAAACTAGGTGCATGACCCTAAATGCAGATTTTAGGGTGCTAGTGCTAGTGCCAATTTTTCCATACTTAACACCAAAAATTCAGTTCAACGATTTGCTACAAACCAAATGCGGCGCAAGTCCCGAATACCGCGCTGGACACCTACATGAAAGAAGACTTCTGGCCGAAGAGAGTTGTGTACAGGCGCTTCCATGGAAGAGTACCTTGTACTACTTGCATGGCAAAAAATACGCCTAATTTTACTAACAAACATAGCCTATATTTTTATATGCTAAGAAAATTATAATTATGTAAATTAGTATGTAAGGTATATATGCATATGGGCCTACGTTGCCTGAACACAAATAAAAAAATAGGTATATAGAATTTATATATTAAAATTAGAGGGTTTGGCCCTAGGTAGCATTAGTGGCATAGGAGTTGATATCCTAACACCGAACAAAAACCCGAAGTCACTAGTTGATCCACGAGGCTGATATCTTGATAGAACATACTGACAGGTTGATAGACAGACGGACGAACGGAAAGATAAAACAAGAAAATCCTAATCTAAAAGCACGACCAATTATCGCAAAACTGTCGCTATATTCAACGAAACATACAATTTACTAACTAAATGTAGACGTGTTTCATTCAGATGCTGAAAATATATATTCACTTACATCATGTTTCGATGTGTTATGGATTCCTCCGCAATATATTAGCCGAAGCAAAGCTAAAGTAACCATTGTGGGGCGAGATTCCGATCTCGCCAAATAAAAAGATCTGGGTACTGTGTTATTTGAAATATTTCTTCGGGATCGCGAGACGGGCCCGGGACTCAATGGGATTCTCGTTTAGACGCGACGATTCGTGGAGTTTATTGAATTTAAAGCTGATATATGGGAACGGGATTCGTAAGGGTCTTTAGGAGAGGTATTTGGCAAAGAGGATGTTCTTGTTTTGTCTGTTGCACGTTTTCGTAGCCAAAGACGTAGTAATGTTTTGCAGGGAATAATTTTTAGAAATCCATTGATAGTAAATTGTAAGAGGCATGATTTTTTAGAATGAATTCCAAAATTTGCTCAAGTAATAAGAATTAATGAAACTTCATTGTATTCATTTTGTGTACAGTAGTGGACTAGACTTTATTCCTTAATATGTGTATACAGCATAATTTAAAATATAGCGGCACAGTAAGTTAAGAGAACTTACTTACCTACTCTTACACTTAGCACTGTGAGGTTTGAAAATAGACATAGTAGTCCTCATAGCAAAGGGCTAACGAGCAACAATTAAACAATAACCGATTACAAAATACATATCTGAGAGAGCTTTTGTCCAAAATGGGTCGGTCACCCTGTCTTGTGACGAATTTTAGAAATTCTTATTATCAAAATTTGAAACTTATCTAATCTTAGAAAATTAATTTTTCAGAACCTTTAAATTTCCATTTATATTACTTCTGCCAAACTGCAAAACAGTCTCTTGGCAGATGTAGCTTCGCCTATAAGCAAATTAACACTATAACATTTAATTGATTAACCTACTTGCAATTCAATACTATATTTATACCATTACTATTCATCATCACCACAGCTCATATACGTCCCCACCGAGGGGTTCGAGCCTACCCTATGTTAGGGTGATTAGGCCTTAGTCAACCACGCTGGCCCAGTGCGGATTGGTCGACTTCACATACATCATTGAATTTCTTCGCAAATGTATGCAGGTTGCCTCACGATGTTTTCCTTCACCGTAGGAGCGTCGGATAAATGTACATATGAAATTCGAAACGAAAAACACATTGGTACATGGCGGGTCTCGAACCCTGACCCCCCGATTGGAAGGCAAGTGCCGAGTCCACAGCGCCACCGACGCTGTGGACCATTACTATTATCATTTTTAATTGATACTATTAATGCATTGTCGGGATCTTGGACGTAATAATTTGATTTTATATTTACATCTAATTTATCATTGAACCTAAAAAGAATGTTGAGAACACGCAAATAACGTGTTTATAATATCATTTCGTCAAAACACGAAGGACCACAAATCACCTCATCATTTTAGGGCAACACAAAAGCGCCTTGCGATACTCACACACAAATGTACAAATTACGAAACACAAATGAAACCGAATGTGATCATGTCGCGAATCGCTCACCCTCGCGGTTTAATCACATCGAATGCATAAACAACCTGATTAGATCGGGGGGCTTTTCAGATAACAAAAATTGGTTCAGCCGGAATTCTATGAGCCCTATTTTTCGAACAACAAACCCGCCAAATGAATGGTGGGTTGTTTAAAATTGTAATAAGCCTTCGAATTGGATCCTTATCCCTCTGCACGACGGGCTTTAGATGTACAAGATTCCCCGCATCTTGTACATCTTGTGTTGTATCGGAGAAATGATGTAAAGGCAACCCTTGAAATAGGTCTCGTGGGTTGATTTTGCGGACTTCTACACACATGCCTGGATTTGCCTTTTCATTATGACTACTCTGTACAAAAATAGGTTTACCTTTCGATTCGCTTGTGAGTCCAAACCTTTTTTTTCGAAACGACTCATTGAAATGATTCTTATTGGAAATCTTGGAATTTGTTACTTCCATTATGTTTGTGTTTTTTATAGAACTGGCTTGTTTCATATTTTTGGGATTAGAAAGAACTTGGGTGCGTTTAATAGGCACCTGATGTTTTATTAATATATTTGGATTCTAAATAGCCGTTTAAATTTAGCATTTCAGCAATTATATCGCAATAAAATCTTAACTCTTCTAAAATGAATATCATTCAATACAAATTTCATTAAGGCGAAGTTTCCCGGAAATCGACTCGTGCACGGCGACTGCTTTATTGTAATGTAATATAGTTGATAATTACATAGCTTAGCTTCTAATGTCGCTTATACGCTGTGGTCGAACTAAAAACGTTAATTTTTATACGTTTTAATCGATTTTTGACAGACTGAGGTACAAGAAAAAAAATGTACCTATTCATACCATTCCCACTCTAAAAAGCTTATTTTTTTCATTGGAAACAGTGAATAAAAAGCACTTTTAATCGCTATTTTAGTTTTTGAATTTAAATTGCACCGCAATGCTGTACTTTTGTACTTGCACAAATAATATTCGATATTAAATGTCTATTTTCGCTTTAATCTTTTTTTTTCTCGTAGTCATGATATAAATAAAGTATAGTATGCAAATCTTGTAGAAAACGGATTTATACCGAGAACCATGAATGACTCGTGTCGCTTAAGATTCTAACACATGAATCACTCGCTACGCTCGTGATTCAATCATCATGAACGGTCATGATTCAGTCGTTAGAATGCTTCACTTACTCGTGATTCATTTATGGCCCTCGCTTTATATCCGTCCTTTATTCACTAGTTGCATAATATTTTCAATTTTCTAGATAATAAAAATGCACGTCTATTGGTAAAACTTTTATGTCATGTATTATTGTGTTCTCTGAATCACAGCTGTTTTAAAATATTGAAAAGAGTGATCTTCAGATTTTTTTTCTATCGAGTGAAATATTACAATCATGTTTCTGTCTTTAGGAATGTTTAGATTAAATGTTCTACAATATCATATATGAATTGTAAAACTGTATGTTGTACTATTGTGGGGGTACAGTACTTAAATCGAAATTGTTCGAAAACGTTTTAAGAAGTGTGCGCTTTGAAAAATCAAAGAAGCGGGGTTTTTGACCTATAATTAAACAATTCAATATCCAGATAACACAACCTCGAGTAACCTTATTTCACATGAAGCAACGTTAAATCTATGATCAGCCATTAAATAATTATAAAATTAATAAATTCAAGGCGAGAGTTAAGTTAAATACAACTTCGCGATGAAATTAAAAAATGAAAATAATGTCAAAGAAATCGGTTTACCAAATCCACAGCTTTGTTTACTTATTTCTGACTAGCACGTGACTTCGTCCGCGTGAAATAATAACTTTTGGCAATAGCATGGGATTGTCTGTAGTATACGCCTTGTAGTTCCAAACATCTTGCAAAAAGTTTTAAAGGTTTCATTCCGAGTGAAGCGGAGCTGCCCCCTAGACAAATTGCACACGCTAACTTTTCCGCAGTCGTTCCGTAGAAAAAATGTATGGAAATGACATAAACTTGCGACAACCTCACGCTTTTTTCCCGCAGCTAATGTCATCTTTCTGCGGAACGACTGCAGAAAAGAAAGCGTGTGGCATTTGTCTAGGGGGGCTGCTCCCTCAGACAAGAGCCACACGCTTATTTAGTGGTTCCGCAGAAAAAATGTAAGAAGATGACATTAGCTGCAGGAAAAATACCATCAGGTTGTTTCAGGCTAATGTCATTTCCATACATTTTTTTCCGGGGAACGACTGCGGAAAAATAAGCGTGTGGCCTTTGTTTAGGACCCCTGAGCTGAGTTCTGATTAAATTGGTTATTGCTAAAAACTTTCTATTATTAATAACGATAGACAATGTTTGATAATTTTCAATTACTCACACTTACCATTACATATACATAATGTTCAATCCAAATTGGTCAGTAGGGAGAAGTCAGAGACTATGAGAGATAGCGAAATCTATTTTCAGGAACCATGGCGTCGATTTTATATTTAATAATAATGGCATTCAATTTTTTTTTAGTTCTCATACATAACCGGGAATCGAACCAGGTCAAAATTCTGTGTGTAATCGCATGTAGTATTTGTTTGTATAGTTGATCTTGTGAGTATATAAGGATCAAATTTGGCTAAGAAATCTTGTGTAAACATTAGACTGAAATGCCCACAATTTAAATAATTTGCAAAATGTCGTCATAAGTTCATCAATGAATCATTTATCTGAAGAGACCACTTATAATTTAATTTTATATAATTTAATTATATTATATAAAATTTTATAGCAAAATTTGGTGTTATATACTCACAGCACAGGACCTACAAACAAATACTAGATGCGATTACTGAGAAAATTATGACCAGGTTCGATTTCCTTTCCATTTGATAGTTACATTGCGTACAAAAAAGCTCAAAGCTCTTTCTACTTGGACAGAACATAGAAGGGATTACTGTGAGGATAATCTTAAAAAGTTTGTTAACTGTATTTCAGCATTATCGTTTGCAGATACTTTATCTAGTGATAATACAGTTGAAGCATTTGATGCATTTTATAATGATTTAATTTTATTTTATAATTTATGCTTCCCTATAATAAAGGTAAAAATAAATAATCGCCCGAAAAAAATAAAATGGTTAACGAAGGGACTGCGGAAGTCTTCTATAATAAAGAGAAAGTTATATTTTAAATACATTCATTCCAGTACTGATAAAAACTTTCACAAAAGGCAATTTAAAAAATATAACTCTATTTTTAAAAAATGTTTGTTAACATCACAAAAAAAGTGCAATAATATTTTTTTTATTAATAATGGAAAGAATCCTAAATCAATATGGAACAGAATTAACTCAATTACCTCAATGTATAATAATAATAATATTAATTCTATTAAATCTAATAATGTCATTTTTCATGATCCCAAGCAAATATCTGACATTTTTAATGATCATTTTGTAAATTTGACTAAAACAAAAAATGACACCGATCCACCTTTTACTAACCAAAATACAAATAATATCACGTGCTCTAGAAATTTCAATACAGTTTACTTAACCCCTGTAGATGATACAGAAATATATAAGATTATATTGGCTTTAAAAAACAGTAAATCTTGTGGTTATGACAGCATTACTACAGGAGTTATGAAAAAATGTGCTTCCGTATTATGTCGACCTATAGCCCATATTATTAATCTTTCATTTGTTGAGGGTGTATTTCCGGATAAACTTAAGCTGTCCATAGTTAAGCCTTTATTTAAAAAGGGGGACAAACTTGACCTAAATAATTACAGACCAATTACACTGGTTCCTATTCTTTCAAAAATTTTTGAAAAAGCAATGTTCTCTCGATTGGATAAGTTTTTTGCTAAATCCAACATTTTGCATCCCATTCAATTTGGTTTTCTTAAGGGAAGCTCAACAACGTTGGCTTGTTTTGAATTAATCAAAACAATTACAGAAAACATCAATAACGGTTATCCTATAATGTCAATCTTTATCGATATGAGCAAAGCATTTGATTTGGTTAATCACAAAAAACTACTAAATAAGCTAGAGTTGTATGGTATTAGAGGTAAGGCATATGATTGGTTGTTGAGCTACTTGTCTGATAGAAAACAATGCACAGAAATCTCTCAAATTGTGAACAAAAATAATAAAATATTCAAAATAAAGTATCAGTCTGAGGTTAAAACTAACAACACTGGAGTTCCTCAAGGCGGAGTATTAGCACCATTATTATTTAAAATTTTTATTAATGACCTTCCAAATGCAGTGAATCAAAAAACTATTTTATTTGCAGATGACACAACTATTATAGTAAAATGTGACGATAAAGCTAATTTTGAAGAAAACGTAAATAAGGCCTTTAAAGATGTAGTTCAATGGATAAATATAAATGACTTGCAAATAAACGTCGGAAAAACTAAATTTATGACATTTAAATCATATAATTCTATTTATCCTAATCTTGACATCATCATCATCATCATCATCGACCTACACTCGTCCACTGCTGGACATAGGTCTCCCTATGCTCTAAGGGCTATGCTCGGAGTATCTCTGAAAGACCGTATCAGAAATGATGTGATCCGACAGAGAACTAAAGTCACCGACATAGCCCACCGAATTAGTAAACTGAAGTGGCAGTGGGCTGGCCACATGAGCCGCAGAACTAATCTTGACATAGTGCTTTATAATAAAAAAATAGATGAAGTAAGTAATATAAAATTTTTAGGGATAACAATTGACGAAAACTTAAATTGGAAGGAACACATAAATAAAATTTGTAAAAGACTCGATAGTTTTGTTTTCGCATTAAAGCGTATTAGACAAACTGTGTCATTGGAAGCAGCGTTGACAGCTTACCATGGTTACGTTTCGTCGGTTCTTAACTATGGACTAATAATTTGGGGTAATTCAGTGGATATTGAGACTGTTTTTAAACTGCAAAAGAAATGCATACGCGCCCTATGCAATGCCTGGTACAAAGAAAGCTGCAAACCTCTTTTCATAAAAATGAAAATTCTATCACTACCCTGCATGTATATTCTAGGTATATGCTGTTTTGTTAAGCAAAATTTTCACTATTTTAAGTTATTCTCCGAAGTTTCTACACGAAGACTTAGATCTGACTACAACTTACTTTTATATCAACCAGCAGCCAATAAATATATATATAAGAAAAATGTTTATAATATGTGTATTCAAATATATAATAAAGTGCCAAGTGACATTAAGATTTTGGACAAGAATAGGTTTAAGATAAGTTTGACAAAATGGTTGAATGAAAGGTGTTTTTATAGTGTAAAAGAATTTATGAGCTTAAAGCATTAACAAGAAATAAAAAAGATGATATGATATTACTCTGCTCATTAATTGTTTGTGACATATATTATAATTTTTTTACCTAATAATGTTAATAATAATATATTAATTTTTTCCTTTAAATTTGACGTTAAATGATTATATTTATTTATATTAATAAAATGGACATTGATCAATAAATTAGACGTAAGTAAGACTGATTGTGTGTAATACAAGCATGTTAATTAGATACAAATAATGATTATACCGATATTGATGATAATAATTATGTTGACTATAGCATGTAAAATTAGTAATACATAATTTAATAATTAAGATATTTAAAATACAATGTAAATATTTGCACATTGACTTAGTTCAATTGGATATGTGAGACTCTAAAGATTATAAAACATGTAAGCACCATATTCTAGCAAAAAAACGATACTATTACTATTATTATTCCGGTTATGTATGAGAGTTAAAAATGAATACCATCATTATTAAATCAACGCCATGATTCCTAAGAACAGATGTCGCTATCTCTCATAGTTTCTGACTTTTCTTTACTGACCCATTTGGATCGATCACATATATTTGGATTTGGATGGTATATAGCCACAACGTACTCTCCAGTGCAGGAACTAGGTGAAGCTTGATACTGGCTTAATATTATCATCACTAAACATCATCAGATCGGAGGCCAAGAGCTTCATGTCTAGAAACAACAAAAAATAACTAACTTAGCAAAATTAATGGACGATCGAGCTGTTTAAAATGGCAGATTGAACCAATTTGCTCGGTGGCTCCCAGATGACATTATTCAGTGCTGAATGATAATTGTCCGCGGTGTTCCGGGAAATAAAAGGGACAATGGACGTGTACGAATTCCCGGTTATTTATGGGCGGTCCGAGGCGATGGCTCGGGTAATTTGTCGCGTTATCGGCCGTTACCGTCGCCATTGTGACTTCATTACAGCGTCCTCATTAACGAGTGAACGACATTATTATAATGGTCGTTTGCTTTGGAAGTGTGCTTACAACATGATCTAACCCCACCATCCACCCATGGCCCTACTCAACCAATCGTGGTTATACGGGCCGAAACAGCGGGAGATGCGCGCGGAGCCTGCTTTCGCACTCTACCGCGCCGCAATGTACTAGTAGAGTACATACGCTCAAATACTCTATTTACGGCGTAACGCAGACGAAGATATGAAAGGAACAAAGTTACCCTAAATTTAATTGAAAACTTGCTGATTATTATAAAGAAATAATAAAATAATGAGCTTCGGAAATAATCGACCAACTTATCAAAGAGAATAATTCACAAAAAAAAGTTTGACCCTTAAAATCATTTACAATCACAGCAGCAACAGCTCTACATCTTTTTTTATGCAACTAAGTTGGCGAATAAGCATACTGCCCACCTGATGGTAAGTGGTAACAGCCAATTATAGTACAGGCCCCGACAAACATCTTGAACATTTTCACTGATAGAAAATGCGCAGTAAAAGTTTTTCTTAGTACTAAATACTGGAACTGCGCCTGTATTTTTTATCTGTGAAATTGTTCAAGATGTTTGCCGGGGCCTATACTTGTGACTCTTATGAGATTCGCAGCAAATCTGCAACCCCCACAAGAACCACAGTGTACGTTGCCAACTTGTGACATAAGATGTAAAGTCACGGTACCCAGTAATTTCAATGCCATATCTTACCCTTGAAGTCAATGCCCATTATTTATCTTGAAGTTCCGTAATAAATGTTGCGAAGAGCATCAAAATTACTTTTATTGATATAAAAAGTAAAAAATAAATATGTTCTCCTTTTTTTGTTCTACCTAAATTGAAAAAATACTTTATTAGTCTAAAAGAAGATGGCAACCCTAATTCCCACCTAACCTATATTTAGGGATCAGTATTATATACAGGAAAACAGTTTGCGGAAGTTAAATAAGTATGTGAGAGGATGAGAAGAAATTATACGTAGTTACTAATTATGTGTCTGAGCTAGGGAATTTTCGAATTACAATTTTACAAAATATACACATGTACAGTCGGCTTCAGAAGTAGATGGACATTTTACTATCACGTTACGACAACTATTCCTATTATTTAGTACGGTTACACCTATATTGCATTGTTGACAAATTGGTGTGACAAGATACTAAAATGTTTAAAATCTACTTTTAAAGCCGACTGTACGTACTAGAAGGTTATAATCCAGCTATTGATTAAATTTTTTGAATATCTTTAGATTAAAAACAGTTTTGTAAGTCGAATTACAAAAATGAGGAAGTCTATTTGGGATTTTTCAATAGGTGGCATGAGCCATGGGTCGTGTCCAACTAAAATGCACAAAAAAGAGTTCATCCCCTTTCATCATCTTGTGATAAAACGAAGTCCCTTGGCCTTGGCAGCTATATTTTGATGCAACAAACGAACAGACAGATAGACGGACGAAGGAAAAATGACACAAGAGACACAAGAGTTACCAAATAAAGTTTGGATCACGGAAAAAAACAGATGAACTGTGATAATATGACCATAGTATTATATTTACTATGTCGCCAAAATCTTATACAAAAAAAAACTACTCAGTAAACAATATTCCACCAGTGCCTAGAAATAATTTGATTACATTTGAATTTAAATTCAAAAGTACCCAAATTTATTTATGTAATTTGGTGATAGTATATGCTGTCTCTAGATATCCAAATAAACTAAAATACGAGGTACTGCCAATGATGGAAACCACACTTCGGTCTCGAAATACATACGTCGTGGCTGTAAAAAGTTACAATAGATTGCCGACGCAAATAAAATCCTTGCCTCACAGTCGATTTAAGATTTAATATTTTTTTTTTTTTTTTTTAAAAACGTCGCCCCACACTAGGATTTTCTCCTGTGTCGTGGGTGCAGTTACAAACATAGAATATCACATGCACATACGCCCAGACCGGAACAAATTTCTGTAGGCCATACAAAATTCTGTCCCGTGCGGGAATCGTACCCGCGACCCGTTGCACAGTAGGCGATCACTCGACCTCTGCGCTAACCGTGTCGTTAAGATAAGACTTAAGACTAGGCTTGTTCAAAATTGTTTGTACAATGTTAGAATTTAATGAAATTTCATACAACATTACCGCCCTCAAGTTTCCCAGAGTAGTAATGTATTATAATACAGGGTCATTTTGAATGAACCAACAACCTCCCAGGGGCTGATTCTAGTGCTCAGATGCAACAACTTTTTGTATGGGACCAACATCGAAATCGCAAAAAAAAATCCACTTTCCCATAATAAGGTCTCAATCAGCTAACCTAGTTTGTATGGAGAAGTATTTTTTTTGAGATATCGATGTTGGTCCCATACAAAAAGTTGTTGCATCTGAGCACTAGAATCAGCCCCTGGGAGGTTGTTGGTTCATTCAAAATGACCCTGTATACTTAGTGTTGCCTTTTCCAGTGATTAAGAGTAAAATTATTGAGTAGTTGGAAGAAAAATTATGGAGTTCAATCACAACCAACTCTATAAAAATGGTAACAACGCTTTTCAAGTGATAAAACCTCTTTAGAAACTATGAATCCTCTTTAGATAAGTAATAGTAACTTGATATTCCTTTCCATGATGCATTTAATATAGACGTAGGTACAAGGGTGGGTCAAAAAGTTCGCGGAATGGAGGGTAAAAAGTAAGAAATAAAACACAAAATTATTTTTCCTTCTCAATGTATTCCCCCTTAACTCTAATACATTTATTAGACCTATCAATTAATTTAGTAATACCTTCGAAAAAAAAATGATTTCTCTTTGTCGTCAAAATCGGCCGAAATTGCGCTCTTCACTTCTTCATCGCTGGAAAATTTCTTCCTTCGAAGCTCTTTTTTCATTTTTGGAAACAACTAAAAATCACTTGGGGCTAAATCTGGGCTATAGGGAGGATGTTCCAAGATTTCGAAGCCCACTCTTTGAACAGCAGCCATCGCAACTTGCACCTTGTGCACGGGTGCATTGTCGTGCAAAAGGAGCACACCTTTAGTCAATTTTCCCCGTCTTTTTTCTCTCACAGCATCTCGCAGACGTTCTAATAGTGCAGCGTAGTACTCTCCAGTGATAGAGACACCCTTTTCTTTATAATCAATAAGGAGGATTCCCTCTGAATCCCAGAAAACAGTAGCCATGAGTTTTCCAGCCGACGGAGACACTTTGAATTTCTTCGGAGGTGGTGTGCCCTTTTTGTGCCACTGCATGGAGTCTTGTTTGGACTCAGGCTCATAATGATGAACCCAAGTTTCATCTCCAGTCACAATTCGGTTCACAACTTCATCCTTTTGTTCACCACAGAGCGCTAAAAACTCGCGACAACACTCAACTCGCCGCTGCTTCTGGTGTGGCGTGAGCATTCTCGGCACCCATCTTGCACACACCTTTGACATGCCAAGATGGTCGTGTAGGATGTTCAAAATGGTTGTAGCTGATACTCCAAACATTTCTGCAAGCTGTTTCTTCTTTAAACGGGCATCTTCCAATATGATTTTTTCAAGTTTTTCGACGTTTTCTGCCGTGGTTGCCTCGACAGGCCGCCCTGGCCTCGGATCATCTTCAATTGAATCCCTGCCTTGCTTAAACAGGTTGTGCCACTTGTAAACCATGGTTTTACCAGGGCAAGAGTCCCCGTAAACAGAAGACATCTCTTCCAGAATAGTCTGGGGAGGTTTTCCTTGTTTGGTAAGGAACTTGACTGCGCGAAACTCAATTTTCTCCATGTTGCAAATGTTCTTCCGGATTGACTTGTTGATTGATAATTATGACCTATTTTTTTTTAAACTTAGTATTTATACTCTTAATGAGTGTCACAACTAGAATTAAATTATTACTCTAAATTATTCCGCGAACTTTTTGACCCGCCCTCGTATATTGCAATGTTCTGGGGGGCTACCTCATAGCGATCACTCGCTATCGCTTTCGTGACATAAGTACAATAGCTCTAATGTCATATGTGACATTAAAACTATTGTTCTAATATCATGATAACGATAGCGAGTGCTCGCTCTGTTTTAGTAGTTATCTATGTTTCAATTATTAAATAGAGGATACGTGGGATATGAATCTAAGTATATAATTTTATGTTTTATTCTTTTTTTAATGAATTAGATATATATAAGTATTATTAAGTATTTGTTATTGTACCATGGAGAATTTCGTTTCATTATTATAATTTGTTCATTAACAAAACGTCAAAGTTTAGTGACAAAATGTAATATCAGAACAGAATTCCGTCGAATTAATCGACGGAATTCTGACATTTCGGAAGTGCTGGCAACATTGAAAAAAGTTTACTAAGAAGAGAAAGCATTTTAACAAAATAAAAATAAACCTTTATTGAATTTAAAGATTCCATTAGTAAAACTAAGACTTAAAAAATTACTGATAATTTTAAGATGGTAATTAGATTTTAATATAATAATATTGAAGTTGCAATAATTATCAAGGAAAATATTTTTCTTCTACAGGAATCCCTGACCAAAAATCCATCGGTTGCCAAACTTTCTTTAGGAAAACCTCTTTGTTTGTAAAATCTTCGCTTCTTGTAAGGGCAAATATATATTATTAACACGATTTTTTTCACCTAATTAGATTTTTATCTGGAATCATACGTAAAATACCATTTTTTTTATATGCTGCCGAAAGTCACTCTTCCACGCGGACGAAGTCGCGGGCACAGCCAGTGATAATGATTAATAAAAAGAAATATGTTGTTTTACTTTGTTTTTCTATTAAGCTATTAAAAAATTACAATCTAGTTAGCGTCATTAAATGCACAAAACCAACATTATTTACCATATAATTTACTTCATCTAATTTTGTTCAATATATTTTGTTAATTCATATTTAAAAAAATCAAAGCGGAAAAGGTTAAAGATATCTGAATTGTCTATGAATGGCATCTGTCAGAATTCCACGAATTAAAAATCAGACTTTAGCTTTTTAATTTTATCACGAGTATACCTTCCTACGCTTTTGAGCCTAGATAAGAAAAGTTTCATATAAAAACATTAACCTTTAAACAAGTGAACGGCTAATTTTCGTTCCTAAAGTATTCATTGTGAAATTTATTTACAGTTAAGCTCCTCAAAGTTGGATACTTCCAACACGATACTTCCTGTAGTTGGTTAAGCTTAAGACGATAACAAGGCCGAACTTAAAACTTTGTTGCTCAACTTAAATGGGACCCGGTGAAAATCTGGGACGTCCCGAAAATGCTTTAAGTGCTTAACTTATTAAGATAATTCTGATTTTTATCAAGTCTCAGCCGGCTGTGATAGCGAACGTTTCTCATTTACATTACACTAGCTGGTTCCCGCGGCTTCGATCGTGTGGTAGTTAGTTTTATCACAAGTTCGGTTATACCACGCTTTCCCTAGGGAACACATTGCAATTCGGGATACAAAGTGGACTATTTCCTACTCTATTAAATATGAGCGCCGACTGTCGTATCCGCGGCGGTGGCGCGGCCTAATAATTTCCACGGCGGCGCGGCGGCGCGACCGTAAATCATACATTATCAAACCCAAACTAAAAGTTTTAAAAAACGAGCGAGCCTAAATGTTTATCCACACACATCCGGGCCATGCCCGGGACGTGACCGGGCCGTGCCCGTGGCAAGACCGGAGATCCGTGCCACGTCAGGGCCACCAACTTCAATCTGTACCTCTTAAGCACCATTTACGGAAACAAATATGCATTATGACTTTGTTTACAACTGCAGAGATGCATATCGCTTCTATTAATAACTCGTCATTAATTTTATTTTAAAAAAGCTCGGACGTGTACTGGTAATATCGGTGGACGGGCGCACGTCACGGTGTCAGTTCGGGCACTGAAGCTCCGTCGCCGGCCCGGACTCGGACGTGTGTGAACGAGTTCATATAAAAAGTACGCAATGATATTTTTTCAAGCCACTGACGGAACACGTCCCGTCCACGTCCCGGGCACGGCCCCGAAATGTGTGGATTGAGTTTAAAGCCGGCTTCCCACGGCGCGTTATTTCACGGGCCACCTCTGGTGAGCTCGCGCCGACGCGCCGTGGGAAGGGTGCTGTCCGTGGCAGCCCGATCTCGCCCGTACGTATCTGTTGAATGTCGGTAACTTCAAACACTCCAAGGCGAGCTTGCCCGAGGCCAGGGACGCATTTGGAATAACGAGCCGTGGGAAGCCACGCGATCTCAGGTGGCGCGAGCTCACCTGTGGCTCGGGCATGCCCGCGAAAATCACTGGCACCTGCGAGTTCACCGGTCATGCCACCTTAAAGGCGCGTCCCCATTGCAAGCCGCTGAGCCGCGGGGAGCCGCGAGGCTCGGCCTCATGAGCTTTTTGTGGTCCTGTGCCACGCGTCCACACGCGTGGCCTAGCCGCGTGGCCCTAGTGGGGACGCTCCTTAACAGACGCTTTCTATGGCGCGTGATTTCACAGGTCACCTCGGGCGAGCGCGCGCCGACTCGCTGTGCGATGGGCGCAGTCCGTGGCGGCCCGAGGTGGCCCGATCTCGCCCGTACCGCACCGAGCTTTCCCGTAGTCAGAGGCGCCCACGCCCCGCGGAATCACGGGCCATGAGATGCCGCCGTCGTGTGGTGGAGGCGAATAGTCAAAGAAACACAATATAAACCATAATAGTAGGTACGCATTATAGCGTCGTTTATCTCATAAGGAGAATTGTGCCCGCGCCTCCAGGCGAATTTTGCCACGCGGCGCGGCGGGGGCGCGAGCACAATTCTGCTTATGATATAAACGAGAGAGAGAGCAAAGATGCTACACATACGAGTAAAAACCTTGTGGCCGGTATACACTTTGTTTAGTCAAGTGCTTAGTGTTTAGTGTTTAGTAGACTGTTTAGTGTTAAGTGATTAGTAGGTGCTGTCCCAACACTGTTAAGTAAACAGTGTTTAGTTTATTTGTTCATTATATGGACTTAACACTAAACAGATCTGTCCAGACGTGTTTAGTGAGTGTTTAGTGTTAAGTGAGGGGTGAAGGCGGGAGAGCGGGAGGGGCGACTCGCAGAAAAAATAGAACGCGTTCCTATTCGCTAAACACTAAACACTAAACACTTAACACTAAACAGAAGCTGTCCGAACGTGTTTTTTACTAAACACTTAACACTAAACAAGCCACTCGCACTAAACACTAAACAATGTGTGTACCGGCCATTAAATAATGTGATAGACATAGGTACAATTGAAGGATTGTTTGTAAGTATAAGTTAGTTTATTTAAAAATGTCGGATCAATTTACTAACATCCTGGTGAAATAGACTTTAGAATCACCACCACAGTACGTACGTAGTGGGGACCACTAAGGCGATCGAGCCTACTTCAAGTTAGGCTCGATCCTTGTTTGTTTTAGTCTTAATCAACCACGTTTAGGCCTTAATCAACCACGCTGACCCATGATTGGTCGACTTCACAATCACATACACCTTTGAATTTCTTCGTAGGTGTGCATACACCTCACGATGTTTTCTTTCAGCGTAGGAGCGTCGGACAAATGTACATATAAAATTTTAAAAGTGAAAAACACATTCGTACATGCAGAATCGAACCCCGGACCAGAAGGATAGTCAATACCTAAAAATCGGTATCACAATATTATTATTCATTTTCGACTTACTTTTATTAAAATCCGTATATCAGCTCTGCTACCATGTTAAATATATACCAGAGGTTCTTCCGTAAATCGTTATTTATTAAATAATCATTATAAACACACTGTGGCGGTTTTATTTGTACATAATTGTATTCAAGCTCTCTTCAGTATAAAACCTTTTTAGTTGTCATAACGTAGGTAACTAGGCATAGAAAAACAAATGACGATAGTTTTGTCAGAAATGTCACTGAATATTTTTCGGTCGTAATTATTTACTGTTGTAAATAGAAATATATATTTATTGTTTGAGACTGCGTCGTTGTTATTCACCCACTAAAAATATCCCAAAACACATTCAACAACTCGACATTACATTATTTATATGACAACCAGATCCATGAAATAACAACTCTTGACAGCCAGTATAAATCTATGATAGGTATGCAACCTTAACATGTTGATAGTCCACAACGCCACCAGCGCTCGACTGTAGCTTAAAGAAATTGAAACATATAAACAATCAATATAAAAAAATAAACATTGAGGACAATAATTAAGATAAAAAAAGTAAAAAAAACTTTTTTAAAAAAACAAGCTTTTATTTAAATGCCCTAAAAAGAATAAAATAAATTTTTCGTTAAAAACTTTTACTATCAACTTATAATGTTATTACACAATATATCTGATAAGAAAGCTTGTCGCGAGATTTAAGGACCTACTCGTAAGTATTTAGTTTACTTGTTTATCTAGGTGCTCAGGTAAAACTCAGGTAAAAAAAAAGTTTTTTTACTTTTAATTTTTTTTTAGTCTGTCTTCAGACTTTTTTTTTTGGTTTATATTTAAGGGTATGTTAGAACTGTAGTCACGTGTAAAAAAATTTCAAGTCCGTACTGTTAACTATTGAGGAGTTCTTTCGTTGGGAGCCGATCCTGGATGTACCATCAGGTCAATTCAATCATAATACTGCATTGCCATTAGCACTGTAGCCACGTGTAAAATTTCAAGTTCATACTGTTAACTATTGAGGAGTTCTTTCGTTGGGAGCCGAACCTGGGTACACCATCAAGTCATGCTGAACATTATAATGTATTGTCACGTAAATCAAACGCATATACAAAATTTCAAGTCAATCGAATATCAGGAAGTTGTTGAAAATTGGTTAGCGAGATTTGAAAAAATGAGTTTGTAAAAAATCCCATCTTTAAATAGGAGCAAATTACATTCAAAGCGAAATTTCATCAAAATACTTTCTAGGATTATCCCGGACAAACAAGGATTCGTGACGTGAGATTTTTAATAAGATGAAGTTGAGAACATACATGAAACCTTCACAAAGGCCGTGGCTGATAGAAACGAAACATACAAGGCTGCTGAAAGCTGTCTGCTTTTCAATATAGTGGTTCGTATTGAAACAACCAAATTTATTCGAGAAGTTTTTCAAAGAACATTCATTTAATACTTGTTGTGTTGGGACAGACTATACGAGTAGTTTGCATATTTATTAATTTTCACATTGCGAAAAGCTACCTATGTACAGACAGCGAACTTTATGCCATATGGTATTTTCTTCCAGCTTTCCGTTATCACGTAAAAGTACGCCTAGAAAGTAAGCAATAAAATTAAATTCATTAAACAAAAAATATACTTATATCATGTAGATCTATACTGTGCTTATTATTTTACTTGTTTAATTTTACTATAGAATATATGTCGATTCCTTTTACTTTAATTCTGATGACAATTTAATGATGTATGTTCTGGTTTACTCAGACTACGCTACGCCGACCGTCCGACTAAGTTCCCTTGGTCGGTTCTTAAGACATTCATAGACACAGGTACATGTGAGGTCTCCCTTTGGTAAAACTTGACTCTAACTAAGCGCTAGTGGTGAGGCCCCCAAACAGGTACCTTGATTGGTGGTAAGACAAGTGTCATTTTGATAATTTATATTATTTTTGTAATCTATTGTCAGATTATATTTCGTTGTTGCACAAGATCCAGCGTTTTATTTCAGTGGGGAAGTAGTAAAATAATCACAGTCCACAGCCAGCTATTACAACGATCATTAAATAAGTTGGTGACGTGTGATTATTATTTTGATAACATATTATACTAACTTTAAATAGGTCCCGCTAATAGTTCTCCGTTATAATAGTTTTCGCGTAAGCTTCTCGCTTGTTTGAGTTACTTTAATGAGTTTGTATCTGGAGAAGGAGAGCGTTTCTTGGAAATTTTATTTATAACATAAGCTCTATGTTGTTCCGTGTGCGCCTTGCTTGTGGATACTTAGAACTTACTTCTATACTCAGAATTATGTTACGGCTTCAACTGCGTCCTAACGCGTTAACGAACGCGATAGTTTGAGCAGTAACATAAGCAACAATCACAGCATTAATGAAAGTAGCAAAACCTATCCTTACTAATATTATAAACGCGAAAGTTTGTGGGTATGGATGTATGGATGTTTGTTTCTCTTTCACATAAAAATCACTGAATGGAATTGGATGACATTTTGTAGGTAGACGGATTACGACAGGGATTAACATATAGGCTACTTATTATCCCAGAAAAGTCCTGGTTTGAACCTGACGCTGTATATATAGATAGATACAGCGTCAGGTTCAAACCAGGACTAAGTTTAGACCATGTTATGTAATAAGACGGATAATGTTTAGGTCAAAATAATCTCACTCAATGGAAAACTATAAATACTGTGATAAATGAAAAAATACTTCTAATGAAGCTGATAAGTTTTTGCGGCCATTCTTCTTGTCAGCTAAAAGACATCCTAAATCGATGGACTATTCAAAAGAGACTTTTTATCAAGAAATATTTAAATTAAGACTACTTACCTACTTTACTTTTGTTTTAGTGAAAATAAAAAAGGTGTGGTATGGTTATGGTAACTTAAAAAAAACAGTGCGCATAATAGTCTTGATAATTTTTCATATTTCTTTAGATTCGTAGACTAATTTTATCATTTATTATTATAATTACAATTTACTATTTTTCCATTTTTAATTTCATATAATAAATTTAATACTATTTATATTTGTATGGAGGTAAATCTGGAATATAAACCTTTTCATTACATTTTCATTCACCATCTTATTTTTTGTTTCTACACTTTCTATTCACATTCAAATCATCGATATTCAACACACTAACATCATACCAACACTATTTCCTCTGAAACATAACGTTCAGGAGAAAGAGCCTCTTTTGAAAGTATTGGCTGCAACTTTTTTGAGAAAAAGGAACAACGATAATGTATATCAGATGGGATGCATTCGCTGGCATTTCTTTTGTTAACACTGACGTTTTCTCTGTATAAGTTCGTGATAATCTCCTAAAAGCATTAACAAACAAGAATACGAGTTTTGTTTGCTTTCATCTGCATTAGCCTACATGTATGTGAACTTTCGCGAGAATGTATGAATATTTACGCAAAGACTATTGGGAATTGCAATGTCAAAATAATTCAGATTTGTTTGTTACAATTTTACTTTCTCATCCTAACTGTTGAATATACAGTATGTAACAAAAACTCTGTGAACCCTTTTACGAGCATGTTCAGAATCGATATACGATCTTATCTTATCTTATAATGGGGGGGCCCCAGGGGGCCCTGCACTTCGACCCTTAAGGATCCTTTGTACTTCCCCAATTTCTGCATTCATAGATTGCTATCACCATTTATGGACCAATTGAGTTCACTCATGAGTCTCACAATTGGTCCAGGGGGGATAGCCTTGAAGTCTTCGGGTTTGGGATATCCGATCCCGAAGAGACTCATTCTCCTACGAGAAAGGGAATCGCAGTGGCGCAACATGTGTTCCATGCTTTCCTCTCCCTCATTGCAGGCCCTACAGGTCTCTGTGTTGCTCAGACCCATTTTTGCAAGCATACGATTAGTGCCAAAGTGGTCAGTCAGAGCACCCAACAAGAGTCGGATTTGCATTTTGCCTGAATTCATTGTGAATTTGTTGAAGTTATTCAGGCCCATGAACCGCTTGGTGTGCGCCATTCCTTTCTGAGCGACCCATTAATTTTGGTGTCTTCTCTTTGCTTGATCTCTGATGGAGTTCACTGAACAGTGTGCCAGACTCGCAAAAGTTTCCGGACCCAAAAAAGTTGGTTTCCGATCCTTGTCTCGCGAGACTATCGGCCTTCTCGTTTCCATAGAAACCTTTATGTCCTGGAATCCATATCAGATGTACCGTATTTTTCTTCGCAAGCTTGTTTAGTACATTGATGGTATTCTGGACCAGTTTAGAATGCACTTTGTATGACATCAGTGCCTTTAGCGCAGCTTGACTATCGCTTAAGATGTATATGTTGAGTCCATTGCGCCTTTTATCAATGTTTTCTTGCGCACAGGCAAGGATTGCATACATTTCTGCTTGAAAAACTGTAGCAAGCTTGCCCATGCTAATACTAGCTTCAAAGCCTTCGGAATAAATTCCTGCACCTGTACCAGTGTCCATTTTGGAACCGTCTGTGTACCAAATCATGCTATTCCTATCAGGAGGCGCTAGTCCTTTGTTCCAGTCCTCCCTTGTTGGGATTTGTATACTGAATGACCTCCTAAAGATGTACCTGGGTATCATCCTGTCAGCGACCATTTCCAGTAGCCAATCCCCTTCTTCTTTGCCAAGTGCTGTGTGTCTCGTGTGGGGCTTAGTTGCATTCCACAGATGTACAGTCTGTAGTCTGTGGAGCGCTTTCTTTGCTTCACTACGTATGACAATGTGCAGCGGTGTGAGATCCAAAAATCTTTCCATGGCTGCCATTGGAGTGGTTCTGAAAGCACCAGTGATTGCCATACAGGCAAGTCTCTGAATCTTATTTAGTGCCGTTTTGCATGTGGTTAGGTTTGTCCTTGGCCACCAGACAATACTTCCATATGTTATAATGGGAAGTACCATGATTTTATATATCCAGTAAAGTATCCTCGGTTTAAGACCCCAGGTTCTCGCGAAGGTAGATCGACACATATTAAAGACTCTTTGTGCCTTTATTAGAGTATCTTCTACATGCTTTCTCCACGTCAGTTCTTTATCAAGTACTACTCCCAGATATTTAACCTCTGTGGACCATGGTAGTTCTTTACCGTACAGAAAAAGATTCCTCATATCACTGAGTTTCCTTTTCCTCGTGAATGGTATAACCATCGTTTTGTTGGGATTAATGGTTAGATGTGTTTCCTCACACCATCTCTCTACCTTGCACAGTGCTTCCTGCATTAAGCCGGATACTACACTCGGTACTTTTCCATTAATCAAGATGGCCAAGTCATCCGCATAGCCTACTGTGCGAAATGGCCCTTCATTCAGTTGTGAGATCAATGAATCCACCACTAGGCTCCACAATAGTGGTGAGAGCACGCCTCCTTGCGGGCATCCTCTTCTTACCCTGGCACTCATTGACTCACCCATGACGTCAGCAGTGATAGTTCTGCCTTTAAGCATATAGTCTACCCATCTATTGATGGTTTTGCTGATGCCGTGTTTCTGTGCTGCCTTGTTAATAGACTCAAAGGTGGTCTTGTCAAAGGCGCCTTCTACATCAAGAAAGGCTCCCAGACATAACTCCTTTGAGTCTAAAGCATTCTCGATTCTGTCTGCAACCAGATGCAAAGCAGTATCCGTTGACTTACCTGCCTGATAAGCACATTGCATATGATGCAATGTGCTTATCGGGGTCGCTTCCTGAGTGGCCCATCACGTATGTGCCTATCAACTAGTTTTTCTAGTGTTTTCAGTAGGAAGGACGACAAACTTATAGGTCTATAAGATTTTGCTTGTTCATAGTCAGCCTTCCCCGGTTTCGGTATAAAGCTGACTCTGACTTGCCTCCATGATTCCGGTGTGTATCCGAATGCTAAGCAGGCCCTGAAAAGCCGGCATAGTATCGGCACCAGCGTTTCTTTACCATGCTGTAGTAAGGCTGGATAAATTCCGTCAGGTCCAGGGGACTTGAAGGGCTGGAAACTTTCCAACGCCCACCGAATCTTTTCTTCCGTTACTACTTTTTTAGCAGATGTCCAGTTCTCCCTCGTAGTATGAACGTTTGGCTCATCGTTCGAGACCCTGTCATCTGCTTCTGAGTCTAGGATAACAGAACCAGGGAAGTGGGCCTCAAACATGGTGAGTATAGTCTCCTTCCCCGTTTCTGTCAGTTTGCCGGTCGCATCTTTTACTACTGTAAGTACATTCGACTTCGTGTTTGCCATTGCTTTACAAAGTCGTAAACCCGCAGGCATGGCCTCTATGGATTCGCAGAGGCCACGCCATGCCTTACGCTTAGCTTTCCTAACCTCGCAGCTATACTTGGTCAGATGTTTTGCATATTGTGAAAAATCTTTCGTCACCTTAGCCCGATTAAAAGCCTTTCGAGTCTCCCGTTTGAGCTTGCTCAATTCAGGTGTCCACCATTGTTCCCTTTTTTGTCTTATCTCTTTCTCTGGACAGTTATCAGACCAGGTACTGATAAGACCATCTATAACACGGGTTGCCTCCGCTTCAAGTTCCTGAATTGTATTCAGCCTTTTAACCTCAGTGCCTAAGATAACATTTAGGTCCCTTTTGTATGATTCCCAGTTCGTGTTCCTGGGATTCCTTCGTCGTACAGATCCTAACACTTGTTTGGTCCTATACCTGAAGCATATATAGTTGTGATCTGAAAGCGAGACCTCATCTGACACATGCCAATTACCTGTCGAAACGAATGCGTTTTTGGACGCTACCGTGACATCAATAACCTCCGCTCTATTCTTGTTAATAAAGGTAGGCTTGTTTCCTTTGTTTAATATAAGCAAAGATGAACTCACCAGAAATTCCAGTAGGTCTTCTCCTCGCCTGTTTGTGTCTGTGCTACCCCAGACGACATGATGCGCGTTTGCGTCAAGGGCAATGACAAGTTTGTCGTGCCCATATATACCCTTTTCCTCATACGGTAAATACGCCGAGGACATTACAACACTTTCAGCTGGGTCCCCCCCTCCAGCCGGACCTTGATGGTGGTAAGGTCCCTGCAACATAACGAACGCAACGGTGAGACAATAATGCCCTCCCTCACGTATATGCACGTCCTTGTATTAGAGCAATAACCATGTACTACCCCACCTTTGATATTTAAGCCCTTAATCTCGCCTTTGTACAAGTTAGGTTCCTGAATAAGTGCTATATCATATTTATATTCCTTAAGCTGCTTAGCTAGGATAGCAGTAGCAGCCTTACAATGATGTAAATTAATCTGTACCAACCTTAGTTCCTCCATCTTGATGGTATCGATGGGTTTCAATGGTCTTAATGCTCCGAGGTTTGGTATTCTGGCGACTTGAAACAGAGCGCATCCAGATCGTCCACAATGTCATCTGTCCCCACCGACTGTTGCGATAAGGGCAGACCCACTGCGTCCTCTCCTTCTATGCACCGCTCCAAGCCACCCGAGCACGACCTCGCAGCCTCTTCGTCGCTGTGGCCCACCTCTTCCGCCATAGCCCTTTTTGCCTCTGGGGTGTCTTCAGGGTTCCCATCGCCACCACTCGCATTATCTGCGAGAAGCTTGAATAGACACACCTCAAGACACCCCTCAAGTGCATACACAGCCTGCTTTATGGCCTCAGCCGACTCCCCGTCCATGAGGACGATCCTCCGGATGTGGTTCGCCTCCACCTTAGTATCGACGACCTTCCAGTCGATCGTCCTCAGGGACGGGTTATACTTGTTCAGCGCTCGGCAAGCCATTTTGTTATCGGTAAGTCTCATGTTGCGGCTCTTCCACACCATTTTAATAGGCTTTGGAAGAGCCGCAGCATCGACTACCTTTAACTTTTTGTCTCCAACAACCTGCCCTGAGACATGCTGTTGGAGCCATTCGACAGACTCGCTGTCCCTGCAGCCGACATAGAGTACGCCTGCAGAGACAGACGAGCCTATCCTTAAATGCGGAGGGGGGTCGTCGGAGGCCATGATGAGGTCCGTGATGAACCCCATCACCGCCCCCCGATCCTCTTCCGCCAGATACGTGCCAGGGTAGTCCTCAGCGATGATCGCTAACCTGGCAGTGGTATTTTCGATATACGATGGTATTTATATCATTTCTTAACACTCTTTAATAAAAATTAACAAAATAAATATTTATTTATTAATGTTTAAGAAACTAACACCGATCGCTTGCCTTTTTGTGCTTGCATTGCTGTGTTCAAGTTTGAATTGAAAGACAAGCAGTGAAATCACTGAGTACTGTGTGAGACGCTCCAGCCAGATAAATATATAAATCAACATGACAAATAAACTGCTTATTTCCCTAATAATTTATCAACAATATCACAATAATTCAAGAATTCGGCTTATTACCAATTATATTGTTATGATGTAACTGTCTAAAACTAAGCAAAAAAAATAAAGAAAATCAACAATATTATATGTGCGTGAAGCGTTTCGCTTATTATCATGTAAGATCATAAATTCAAATTCAAATTCAAAAATCTTTATTCAACATAGGCCTTTACAGGCACTTATTGACGTCAAAACAGAGCAAAACAATCTAATTTAAAGAAATTATATTAACCTTGTATGTGCATACATCCTAAATATACTCAAGATGTCTGCAAATACAAGTAGGAATGAAACAAAAAAAAAAGATGACTCTACACCTGTTCGGAAATTGGGAGAGCCTTCTCGAGAAGAACAGGCAAGAAACTCGAAAGGTCTAAATTTTTTATCTCCTCTTTTAAATCGCCATTTACAATTTTGGTTTGTTACAGAGTCGTCAATTGGAAGCTGACCTCAAAGCAAAAGTTTGAGCTCAACTTCCATTACAAGAATAGATGTGTTAATTCACATTATATAAGCTATCTCTGAGAGAAGTGCGTGAACTTAGCTTATAAATTGCTCTCACTGAACGTTTCTTTGAAACAAAACGCAATACATTGTTAAATATTAGAATTGAGAGTTCAAACCCAAGCTTTTTTGTCCGTCATGTAATCAGACACTTTATAATATACTTTTTTAATAAGTACATCTTTGATTGCAACTTTAAATTTGTTTAAGCTAAGTTCTTGTATACAACTTGGGATTTTATTGTAGAAACGTATACACAGGCCTCTAAAAGAATTATTAATTTTTTGGAGCTTGGTATTCGGTAAAGCTAACATATTCTTTTGTCTAGTATTAACTGAATGAATATCACTATTTTTACAAAAAACATGAATATTCTTACGAACATATATTTGATTCTCATAAATATATTGCGACGCTACTGTCATAATACCAATTTCTTTGAACTTTTCTCGCAAAGAATCTCTCATTTTAAGGTTATAGATTGCTCGAATAGCCCTTTTCTGCAGTACAAAAACAATCTGAATGTCGGCAGCATTTCCCCACAACAAAATACCATACGACATCACACTATGAAAGTAAGAAAAGTATACAAGTCTTGCTGTATCAACATCAGTCAGTTGACGTATTTTCCATACAGCGTGAGCTGCAGAACTAACTCTCTTTGACAATTTATCGATATGTGGGCCCCATTGCAGCTTAGAATCAAGTGTGATCCCAAGAAATACTGTGGTGTCCACAGGGTCAACACCTATATCCTTTATTTTTACAGTGGTGTGAACCTCTTTGACATTGGGTAAAACAAATTTTATACACAGGCGTCGAATATATGTTGTATTAACTCAACACCAGCATCGGTTGTTGAGCGACCCCTCCTAAAACCAAATTGTTTACAGTGTAGAAGATTATTCCTATTAAAATAACTTTGTATTTGCTCCAACATTATTTTTTCAAAAATTTTGCTAAAAGTAGGTAGCACAGAGATAGGTCTAAAATTACTGGGGTCTGATGTGCTACCAGGTTTATGTAAAGGAATAATTTTTTATAATCTTAGGAACTATACAAATCACAGATCAGGGTTTGTTATTAATATTTTTTTAACAAACGTGACTTGACTCTGCGTCTTTTCTTCCGCCCTATCTAATCTCAATGGGAAAACGTTCTCATCCTCCTTTTTGGGGAGACGCTCACAGTCATGACTCTGGTGTTCCTTACCTCCAGTCATACATAGGTATTCTAGAAATGTCTAGAATACACCTAGCATAAGGCTATCACACACGAAAAGCAGTGACTAGCAATTATTTTTTTTTTTTTTTTTTTTTTTATGGATGGCCCGGCAAATGACCTCCTCCCGCCTGATGTTAAGCGGTGAAAGAGGCCCAAATGAGTTGACAGATAGAGTAGGGACGACATCCACTCTCCTACCTGCCCGCCCCTTGCCGGCCCAAAAGATGCTTTTTCACGCCTCTTTTGAAGGAACCCATGTTGTAGGATGGAGGAAACACGTGCGCAGGTAGAGAATTCCAAGTGTGGGATGAACGACAGAAGAAGGAATCTTGGAATTTCTTGGTACGGTGTGAAAAGGAGGACACAGTGTACGGATGACTCCGAAGGCCCTTACGCGTGTTTCTGTTAAGGAATGGAGAGGGAGGGATAAGGTTAAAGAGCTCCTCAGAGCATTCCCCATGGAACATTCGGTAAAAGGCGCTAAGAGAGGCGATGTCACGACGAAGTTGTAGAGGCTCGAGGGTGTTAGTTGCCTCTACATCGCCAATTATGCGAATAGCGCGACGCTGCAATCTGTCCAGAGCATCGAGGAGGTACTGAGCGGAGCCGTCCCAAAGGTGCGAGCAATATTCCACGCAAGACCTAACCTGAGTTTTATACAACAAGCATAGTTGGTCCGGCGCAAAATACCTACGCACCTTGTTCAGGACACCTGTAGATCGAAGATCAGGCTTAATAGACTGCCTTGTGGAAGGCCCACATGCAACAGAAAAGTTATATAGGCTGGTAATCACATACAATATAATTTGAATGAATTTCAAATGAGCAGTAGTTTAATCCTTTTCACTTCAGCATTCATACTGAAACACAACTCACTGAAAACCATTAGAGTCGAAACAAAACGCGGGCGAGTTTTAAAAACTGAAAAAGCGAGCAATTTTAACGAGAGCCGGTCAAAAGGCCCTTGTGTAAATCTGGGGATGGCGGAAAATTTGCGAAATAAACCTGGCGTGTAATCCCGTTCGAACTCAAAGGTCGGTGCAGGCACACAATGCATTATGCACGAGGCTTTTCAACGCCCGTTTGCCCCCTACCCTTGGAGGTGATGGGGCAAGCTATAAGAGACGACTTTTCCTTGATTTTAAACAAATGTATAAATTCAACTAAAACAAGAAATCAAATAATAATAAAAAAATATTCATAACTATCTCAAAATCACAAACATTGTGTCTTTTTAAAAACCAATCTCGGGATCTTGCACTAATAAAAAGTTGCATTAGATTACTTGGGTGTAGTTAGGAGATATTTCCTAATTCTGCTTTTAAACGATGAAAACTGCGCTCTCTTCTCTTCTCGCTGATCACTGCTTCACCAACAGTAAGTGAATGTGTCGATATTACAATATTATTATTAGACATATTTGGCTAGGGACACATATTTTAAGGCTATCCCATTTCAATGACTAATTGGTGTTATGGCTTTTATTTAAAACTAGTGGGCCCGGCAGACGTTGTCCTGCCCGATTACAGCGCCACCTACCGGGTCTAATTAAATTACGTTAAAACCTTCCTTGGGCCTATTCAAACACACACAATAAATTTCGTAAGAATCTGTTGAGCCGTTTTTGAGTTTTAGCGAGACAAACACACAGCGTTTCATTTTTATATATAAGAAGAAGATGAAATATTTTCGGCGCTTGGCTTGCCTAACTGTAACTGATAATAAAATTAAAATAAGTTTCTCTGGGTTATCATCGGCTTAAAACAATTGAGAATACCCAGGGAAACTCACCTAGCTAATTAAAGTTACATAATTAGATGAGGTGACCGCCGCAACTATTCCATCTTCTTCTTCTTCTTATATATAAAAATGAAACGCTGTGTGTTAGTCTCGCAAAAACTCAAAAACCGCTCGACCGATTCTTACGAATTTTTCTGTGTGTGTTTGAATAGGTCCAGGGAAGGTTTAAACGTACAATTGGACCCGATAGGTGGCGCTGTAATCGGGCAGGACAACGTCTGCCGGGCCCACTAGTTTTAAATAAAACTGTCCAAATACCTGCACTAATTAATTTGCAGTAATTTTAAAGGTTGGCATAAACGCTCTAAGCCTGACCATGGACCACACAACATCGCGTATAATGTTAGGGCTTGTTACCATTCTAAGTGTGCCGAAGTAGCCGAGAATGAATTGAAACTTCGGACGCGAAATTTGAGTGTGTCTGTTCTCCTTTTCTTTCGTGTTTATTTTTCTCGTTTCGTAGTCACCCGTTTACTTCGTGCCAGTGTCATAAAGATAAGGTGTGGCTTATCAACTTAGCTCTACCTGGTTCATCCGTGATTTTATCCTCAAGGGATCGGAGAACAAACCTGCTCTTGCTACGTGTCGATGCCAGGTTCATTAGGCCACCCTGGTTTCACCCTGTTCCCTATTTGTGTTATTTCTTAATCTTGTTAGCATGATCAAACTCCATTCTCATCAATCAGCAGCACCTTCCGCACTCATTCCTACCTCATTCCACCTCACACAGTTCCTAACTGGTCAAGGCTCCCACCTCTCATATCTACACCGCTTTGCAACGCACACTCTATCTGTTCTCCATGCGACCTATCATCCTCACAGACCCCTCTCACTTTCTCCTAGACTACCCTATATTCTCCACCACCTATATTAACCACAAGTCTCTTTGCCACCTTCACAACTTCGCCTTCGCCATCCCTGCCCTGACCTTTTAAACCTCATTGTCAAAACAAATTCATTACTCACATTTAATTTCAACTCCGCCACCACAACTGTTTATATTAAAGAGTAACTTGTGTATAGTAATTACTTTCTGTATTATGTAATTAATTGTAATTACTTTATGTCGTTCAGAAATGTCCCTTAATGTGCATCTAACTCGATAGTCTCTCAACCACCCTAAGGTAGAATGGCAGAGAATGCCTAAGGCATTAAGTCCGCCTTTGTACTTCTTTTGTACATAAAGAATAAATAAATAAATAGTAACCAAAGTAGAAATGAGGATGTCATTGTTCCTTTGTTTGTATAGAATTTTGCTTAATTCCTTTTGCATGCTATTAAAATATCGGAACACAACAATTTTATTAGCATTCTTATTATTGTAAAAAACTTAGCGGAAAATCTTCTGCTTCTTTCCTTCCTTCACCGACACGGGGAAACGAACCTCGGACCTCCCAATACTTGTTAGTCTCAGTCGCTGAGTACGGAGGCAGTTGAAATATTTAATAAAATATGTAATATGTAATTGGCGATATCGTCAATTAGGATCATCATCATGATCATCATTCAAATCATCCCCCAGCGGTCCATTCGAACAACTGTATTAAAATACAGAAATTATATAATTTCAGATCTGAGCATACCTTATAAATATGGACACTTTTAATACGGCCCCCAATAAAAATCGCTCATAAAAAGAGATAAAAGAGAAAGAGGACATTAATATATCTTTATTAGGCGCCTTTTGTTTGAACGTTAATAAGCAGAAATAAGACAAATAAACTCTCGCCGTAAGTAGGTCGTTACTTAAGGGGAGTTTTTACATAATTTAGACGTTACCTCGAAATTTCCTAGTCTAATAAAAATCATCCAACTCCGCGTCGCCGTTCAAATAAACACTTTGAGTGACACGCCGTCCGCTCAATAATTAAGATGGCGCTTCTAAGCAAATTAAACTATGGGCCTGTTTTGCGCGTACCCGCAGTATTGAAGTTTGTCGGTGGCACAATTTAATTTGATAATTTCGGGTGTTGATTACGCAGTTAGTTAGGATTGATTAATTGTTAGATATTCGATGAGGCTTCTGTGTATATCGCGGCGCAATTTTCGATGTCTTCTACAAGAGTGCCAACTGAATATAAAAAATCGGCCAAGTGCGAGTTGGACGTGCACCGAGGGTTCCGTGCAAGCTTATTTAAGGCGCTACTTTCCCGTTTTCGCACACTTTTTATTTACTGTACCGCCACAAATATACAACATTCAGTTTTAAAATTCATATATGATATTGTTGAACATTTCATCTCAACATTCTTAAGCAAAGAAACATGACCAAAAATATTTCAAAAAAAAATCCAAAGATCAAATGAAATCAAATCAAATCACTTTATTTGCCTTAAATAGGGTACATTGTGGTGGTCTTATATATTTTATGTCCTTTACCTATTTAGCTATTTATAAATAGCATGCAAATTATATTGTCTATTTTAAAGTTATTACAAATTCAAAATATTTTTATATTGTTTAAATTTATCTAATCATTATCTTTATACAATTTCATTATCAAATCTTGAATTCATTTTTGTCACCATATTTTTTTTAATATTTATGTATATTCTAAGGTATTTCATTTAAGTGTAAGTAAATTTTTTTATGTAATTAAATACATTATTATATAATCTTAAGATATTTTCATTTCAATAATAATATTCTATGTCATAAATAATTACAAATATCATTACAAATATAAATGGCAGTACTTTTATTAATTAATTATATTAATATTTATTATTACATATATTCTTAAAATCAATGTCATAGTTAAAATGTCAATACCTAACTAATATCATATAATAAACAACTATAACTAATAAAACCAATAAATAGGACAAATTCTTGCATCAAGCACTACGTATCTTTATAATTTAAAAATTGGTCTACCGTGTAAAACGTTTTATCTATTAACCAATTTCGCAACGACAACTTGAAACTATTTAAGAGTAGTTCCTTAAATCGATTTGGTATTTTATTATACAGGGTGTCCGAAAAAATAGTGTCAAGCGAAAGTCCAGAGTTAGAGCACCTCTTGGAGTACCCGAATCACCCCCATGTATGTTCCGCGATTATTCGTAGTTTTAGAGTAATAATTTTTTTTCTGACTTTTTGAAAATTTCGATCTAAACAACTTAAAAATTTTTAATAAAAAAAAGTTGAACATATTTTAATGTTTTTCTTTATGCCACTGAATTATCTTTAGTGCTTCTTTTATGTCTAAAATAATCAGCTTCGTAACTTTAGTGGAAATTTAGAAAACAGTAGTGTAAAGTCAAAATTTGAATGTTAGTGAATAATTACTTAAAAATTCATTTTTAAATTAAAAATCTAAACAGGCGAATTCATGGTTTCTAAGTATGTGTAAAAACTTCTCTAGACTCTCTGCTTTCATAATAATTAAAAAAAAAGTACTTAATAGGGCTACTTTGGCTTAAATCGGCCATCAAAGACAGCAAGGTGAAAATTTCATAAAACTCGACTTCTGAATAATTTTTTTTTAAATTCCAATTATTTATTAATAAACCAAAAATGATTGTAGAAAAGCTAAAATATTTTATTTGAAGGTCAAAAATAACTGTTCCTGCTGCCATCTTTAATAACCTTTGAAGGTTTATTATAACTTAATAAATGAAACAAAACATTATTTTCAAAGTATTTATTATTCGATCGCTTAAAGAAAGTTTTCAAAATGACGACCTTCGTGCTCAATACATATTCTACATCGTCTAAAAAAGTTTTCTTTTAAATTTATAAATGCAATTCTGTTGTTTTTTATTGTTTCTTCCGCTTGTCTTAATTTTGTTCTTAACACTGTGACGTTTGTAATATCCTTGGCGTATACTAATTCCTTGTAGTATCCCCAGACGAAAAAATCTATGGGGTTCAAGTCGGGGGACCGTGGCGGCCACGCAATGGGCCCTCCACGACCGATCCATCTGCCTGGAAATGTTTCAGACAAATGTTGTCTAACATTTCTAGCAAAATGGCATGGAGCGCCGTCGTTTTAAAAAATCATATTTCTCCGCGTTAATAGGTCTTTAATACATCTTCTAATAAGTCGCCGAGATCACGTCGTAGAAATTGCAAGTAGGCCTCGCTGTTCAGTCGGTCCGGTAGTTCGAACGGACCAATCAGCTGTCCGTTTAGGATGCCTGACCACAAATTGATACTAAATTGTTCTTGGAAATTAGATTCCCTTGTGAGGTGTGGATTTTCAATACTCCACGAATGGTAGTTATGCGCATTAAACACCCCACATCGCACAAAATGTGATTCATCAGTCCATAGAATATTTTTAAAGAAATTTTCGTTTTCAGCTTGTCTCCGTAACATTTCCTGACAAAATGCCACCCTTCTCGGGTAGTCTGCGGGCTTGAGCTGCTGAACTTTCTGTATGTGATATGGGTGAAAACGCTCTTGATTAAGTATTCGATGTGCTTGTGATTTCGGAATTCCGATTCGACGTTCTATTGTTCTTACACTAACTGATGGATCTCTCACCACTTCTTCGACCACTGATTGGACAGTATCTGGGTCACTCATTTCAGATGGGCGCCCCGATCTTCTACCTGGTAGGCGTCCTTCCATGTAAGAGTTATGTACTCTTAAAATCATGCGATGATCAGGCCAAGTTTCAGGCTGAGGTCCACCTCCATTTTGTACTTGCTGCCGGAACAACCTGGCTGCTTCAGAAGCATTTCCTCTTGCATATCCATAAAAGTAATGCATAAGAGCATATTTTTTATTTATTTATTTATTTAAACTTTCGTACAGCATAAATAAAGTGTACAGGGGCGGACTTAATGCCTGAGGCATTCTCTACCAGTCAACCCGTAAAATGTGAGAAAAATTTTGTTGACGGTGTACGAATTGGAAAAAAATAATAACTAAAAAAACTTGACACAACAAGCAACAACATACTAAATAAAGATAAATACTAAGTACAAAAATATATAATTTTTTTTTTTTTTTTTTTTTTTTTTTTTTTTTATGTAAGGCCCGGCAAATGACCTCCTCCCGCCTGATGTTAAGCGGTGAAAGAGGCCCAAATGAGTTGACAGATAGAGTAGGGACGACATCCACTATCCTACCTGCCCGCCCCTTGCCGGCCTAAAAGATGCTTTTTCACACCTCTTTTGAAGGAACCCATGTTGTAGGATGGAGGAAACACGTGCGCAGGTAGAGAATTCCAAGTATGGGATGAACGACAGAAGAAGGAATCTTGGAATTTCTTGGTACGGTGTGAAAAGGAGGACACAGTGTACGGATGACTCCGAAGGCCCTTACGCGTGTTTCTGTTAAGGAATGGAGAGGGAGGGATAAGGTTAAAGAGCTCCTCAGAGCATTCCCCATGGAACATTCGGTAAAAGGCGCTAAGAGAGGCGATGTCACGACGAAGTTGTAGAGGCTCGAGGGTGTTAGTTGCCTCTACATCGCCAATTATTCGAATAGCGCGACGCTGCAATCTGTCCAGAGCATCGAGGAGGTACTGAGCGGAGCCGTCCCAAAGGTGCGAGCAATATTCCACGCAAGACCTAACCTGAGTTTTATACAACAGGCATAGTTGGTCCGGCGCAAAATACCTACGCACCTTGTTTAGGACACCGAGTTTCCGTGAGGCAGCAGTTATAACGGATTCGATGTAGTCTCTGGGGTTCAGATCGCAGCGAATGTTCATTCCCAGCAAGGTGATGTTACTCTGTGTGTGAAGGGTTGTGCCCTGAAGAGAAGGAGGGGGGAGGAAAGGTGACCTTTTCGCCGAGAACGCGCACACCTGTGTTTTCTTAGCATTGAACTCGACAAGATTGTTGGAACCCCATTCGGAGATGAGGTCCAGCGTCCTGTTGAGCTCAATGATAAGATTCTGCCTCTCCCTATCAATATTGCCACGAGCAGCCCCTGAGCTTCCGTGATATCCCCCATGCACTGTACTGTCGTCTGCATAGCAATGTATACTTCCCAAGGAAAGCATGTCATTGATATGCAGAAGAAACAATGTTGGGGATAGAACGGAGCCTTGTGGAACACCAGCATTCACTGCCACGAACCGCGAAGCGCAGCCGTCAACGACAACGCGAATTCTACGCTCGTGGAGGAAGCTGGCAATCCACGTACAGAACTGAGCGGGCAATCCGTATGCCGGAAGCTTGGAAAGGAGAGCCTTGTGCCAGACTCTATCAAAAGCTTTGGCGATGTCGAGACTAATAGCCACAGACTCGCCGCGCTTATCGATAGATTCACCCCATTTGTGCAAAAGGAACGCTAGAAGGTCACCTGTTGACCGTTTAGGACGAAACCCATACTGACGGTCATTAAGCAACGAGTGACCTTCCAGGTAACGGATCAGCTGGGTGTTAAGGATCCTCTCCATGATTTTACACAAAATGGAAGTGACGGCTATAGGGCGATAGTTAGCCGGATCAGAACGATCTCCCTTTTTGGGAACCGGCTGGACATTGGCCTCTTTCCAAGATTTCGGCACACAACCAGCAGAGAACGACAGACGGTATAGACGCGTCAGGACCGGAGTCAACTCCGCTGCACACTTCTTAAGTACAATCGCAGGAATGCCGTCTGGTCCACTTGCTTTTCGAATATCAATCGACTGTAGCTCCGCCCGCACATCTCGCTGTCTGATGCGGATATCGGGCATAGTGCTGCCACAATGGGACAGTGTCGGAGGTTGTGCACCACAGTCATCGATACGGGAATGGGCCGCGAAGAGTTTTGCCAGGAGGTCGGCTTTCTCCTGCGGCTGATGAGCAAGTGAGCCATCGGCATGTCTCAGCGGTGGCAGCGAGGGTTGGCAGAAGTTTGATTGCACAGCTTTGGCCAGGCGCCAGAAAGAACGGCTACCCGTAGGGTGCGCTAGCAGTTCCTGACCCACTTGTGCAATGCGCTGAGCGTCCGCTCTAATGTAAGCCCTTTTACACAACTTGGTGGCATTATTATAGGCTGTTTTCAGTAGGTTAGTATTGGGATCCCTAGAAGCTCGACCTCTGATCCAAGCGCGGTAAGCTAGCTGTTTGTTTTCAACAGCAGAGGCACACTCGCGATTGAACCAGAGGTTACGTCTCCCTCTACTGACGAGATTGGAATGTGGAATATAATATTCCATTCCTAATCTGATCTCGTCAGCAACAGACGCAGCGCAGGAGTTCGGATCCATCCCACTGAAACAGCGCTGCCACCAAGGGACAGACGCGTAATAATCCCGCATACCGTCCCAATCTGCTGACGCATAGTGCCACAGACGGCGTGCTGCAACCACAGGTGACGGTCGCGACGCCTGAGGCACTGAGACGGATACCAGGCAGTGATCTGAAGATCCTAGTGGAGCTCGAATCACCACCTGATATCCGTCGGGGCGATTTGTCAGCAGAAGGTCCAACAAAGAGGGCGCTTGACCGATAATATCTGGTACCCTGGTGTGCTGGGTAACCAATTGTGTCAGGTCGTGCGTGAGAGCGAATGCGTGGGCAGTCCTACCCGCATGGTCAGTTTTAGAGGAACTTAACCACAACTCGTGGTGAGCATTGAAGTCCCCTAAAAACACCAGCTCGGCGGAAGGAAATTGCTCCTGCGCGTCATCTGCCACCCGACTTAGGTGTTCAAAAAGTCGAGTTGTCTCCAAGTCACCACGGTGGGAACGATAGACGCACACGTAGACACTGCAATGAGTGCCAGAATCGACGTGTACCACAAGGAGGGAAAAGGAAGGTTCCTCCAAACAGCGCAGGCGACGACAACAAACGTCCGCCCGGACGAACAAGCAAACACCTGCCTTTGCCTTGAAGGACTCCTCAAGAGCGTAGCCGGGGTAATTAAGGTAGCTTGTATCGGCCGGGCAGATAATTTGCGTCTCTGTCAAAAACAGCATTGCTGGACGGGCTGTCTCGAGATGGTGGTGGACAGCCAAGAGGTTAGAATGGAGCCCGCGGATGTTAGCGAGCCCCACCTCGAATAGTGGTGTTTTGGTGGGATAGTGCACCGCTGTACGACCAGTCCTAATATTGTGCGCTGACATGTTTGTTGGAGTGAGAGGTGTGAAATTGAGGTGTCGTTGCAGCGATTAGCATAGTTAACGTGTGTAGGCCTGTTTCGCCAGGGAACAGCCGACAGCTGATTTGCGCTGACTCTCCGCACGAAAGGGCCCCCGAACCCCCCCGGAAGTGGTCGCCGGGACCCACCGTCCGGTCACCAACCGGCACGACGGACCACCCCGAGATTATGCGTGGCATGGTGGGGCAGCCTCACGGACTGGTTAGGTCCGCTTGGGCCCCTGTACTGTACCACGGGCGGCCAGCGGAACAGCCGTTTCTTCGGGTCTTCCTGGGCGGAGGGTCAACGCAGTCAACCTGGCACTGGGTCGACGGAAGCCCACACAAACCACACGAATCGCAGCAACGACCCCTCAAGCTCTGGCTGTGCGATGACTGATCCCGAAACGCGGACACAAAATGCCCACTTGACGGGTTTTACGTCATGCGCACGGTGGTCGCTAGCCAGTCGGGTTTTTCAGGCCCTACCACCAGAAGTTGGTCACTCGATTAGCACCACCCGGGGATCACGTGTAGGGTCTCGAGGGTAAAACCTACGGACGTGAGCGACTCCAATCCCCGAAAATATTATAAACATAAATATAGATATATAAATATATAACAAACTGATAATCATATCATCTTGTTGTCATACCTATTTAGACAGATTCCAGAAAATGTGTCCGTACTAGACGTTTAAATCATATTCTTGCAATGAAAAAGACATCACAAAATGAAGAGCTTGAAAAGTCCGTTAAGAATGCCAAATTTGTCAAAATCCCGTATTCACACAAAACCAAATCGTAATCGCACTCAAGGTCCGTAAAGAAAGCAAAGTTCGTCAAATAATCACAAATGAGCGTATCGTACGTAAGGCGCAAACAAAAGCAGGCAAACGACTGGCGCCAGAACACAATAGGCGCTCGGACTACACCCCCCGCCTCATCCCCTTGTCACAAAGAATAGCATTCCTCAGTTACAGTTATCCATTTCGCCAATGAGAGTGAGAGAGATAGCAATAATGCGGTCTCTTTCATATCCTCTCACTCGGGCAATTTTTTAGCAGGTAAGTACTGCGTTACATCCACCACTACAACCGATGTGATCCGCGAGAAAAATATTTAAATATGGGTTTCATGTAGTTAATTTTTGCTAAATTGTAATTAATCTGAACCTTAGAAATTATAAAAAGACCAGATATTTTTTTTTTATCATCTGATAGGAATTTGGTAAATTTTATGAAATTTTCACCTCGCTGTCTTTGATGGCCGATTTAAGCCAAAGTAGCCCTATTAAGTACTTCTTTTTTTAAATGATTATGAAAGCAGAGAGTCTAGAGAAGTTTTTACACATACTCAGAAACCATGAATTCGCCTGTTTAGATTTTTAATTTAAAGATGAATTTTTAAGTAATTATTCACTAACATTCAAATTTTCACTTTACACTACTGTTTTCTAAATTTCCACTAAAGTTACGAAGCTGATTATTTTAGACATAAAAGAAGCACTAAAGATGATTCAGTGGCAAAAAGAAAAACATTAAAATATGTTCTACTTTTTTTATTTAAAATTTTTAAGTTCTTTGGATCAAAATTTTCAAAAAGTCAGAAAAAAAATTATTATTCGAAAACTACGAATAATCGCGGAACATACATGGGGGTGATTCGGGTACTCCAAGAGGTGCTCTAACTCTGGACTTACGCTTGACACTATTTTTTGGGACAACCTGTATATAGTCCTACACATTGAATAACTATTTTTAAGGAACCTCTTAGTTTTTGGGACTAGTTGTAATACAAGTCTATCAGGATTTTGCCTTGTTCTTTGGGAGATTTCACCAATCGCTACAAATTTATTCCTATTTTGTTTGACAAAGAGTGATACCTCAAAAATATACAGACAGGGAAATGTCAGTATACGAAGCGAATTGAAATACGGCTCACATGATACATCTGGTGCAATATTTTTGATAGCTCTGATGCACCTCTTCTGAGCTACAAATACTTTTTTAATGTCGGTACCGTTACCCCAAACAATTAATCCGTATCTTAGGACTGATTCGACATATGCGTAATATGCCATAATAGCCGCATTTACACTAGCAACCTTTGTCAATCTATACAGAGCATATGAAAAACTATTTATTTTGGAACAAACTTTATCTATTTGATCCTTCCAACTAAATTTTGAGTCAATTATTAAGCCTAAGAATGTAACATTTGTAGATTCATTAATCATTTCACCATTAAACGTAATGTCAATTATTTGATTTTTAAAATTATTAAAATTAATTAAGTTTGTCTTTGTCAGATTAATTTGAAGGTTATTTGTTTGAAGCCATTTGGTAACTTTAGTCATTGTGTCCGTTATGTCAATTTTATGTTGTTCATTTGAAGAGTTTTTATCAGTTGAAACCAAGATTGAAATGTCATCCGCAAAAAGAATTGTATTATGCTTAACCACATCAGGCAAGTCATTGATGTATATGACAAATAGCAAGGGACCAAGAACACTCCCTTGAGGAACTCCACGTTTTATACATTGAAAATTTGATCTATATGTCCGCACAGTATTACAAGAGTCTAATTGAGATATTTCAACACACTGAGTTCTATCTGTCAAATAAGATTTTAGCCAGCCTAGAGCAGGTCCTCTTACACCATAATGATCTAGTTTATCGAGCAACAAATCATGAGAGACGTGGTCGAAGGCTTTTGACATGTCGAGTAAAAGCGCAGTAGTATAATTTTGGTTATTTACACCCTGCATAACTATATTGACCAAATCAAACGCTGCGTGTGTCGTGGATTTTTGTTTTTGAAATCCATATTGGTTTGGTTTTATTACATTAAATTTGCTAAAAAAATCAGTTAACTGACCATGCATAACTTTCTCAAAAACTTTCGATATTATAGATAATAATGCTATTTGTCTATAATTTATTATGTCATCTTTGTCTCCCTTTTTATGAAGTGGTTTTATTAAAGAAATTTTTAATTTATCAGGAAATTCTTCCACTTGAAGAGATAAATTTATTAAAAAAGCAAGAGCTTCAGATAGTTCATTTTTGCATGATTTTAATATCTTTGTGCATATTGAGTCATACCCTTCAGATTGAGAGTTTTTAAGCGACGATATAATTTTACACACTTGATTTGCATCTACAGGTTTCAAAAATATACTATTTGGTATCTTGTTTTGTAATATATAATTATTTTTATTGACCTTAGTTGTAATTTCACTACTTGTGTCTGTCAAAAAATAATTATTTAATGTCGAAGCTATTTTTAAAGGGTCAGTCACTTGTTCATTTTTGATTTTGATACGATTCATATTGCAATTATTAATGTATTTATTATTTGTTTCATTTTTTATTATAGTCCATGTAGCTTTACATGTATTTTTACTCTGTGCAACATATTTTGTATTTGCTGACCTTTTCGAAAAATTTATACATTTTTTAAATAGTTTGTTATAGTTAGCATAATTTGAACGAATTATATTAGTTTTATTTGCATAATACCTCTGACGAAGCGATCTTTTAGTTACACTGCTTTTCTTTAGACCTTTTGACATCCATTTAACTTTATTTGATGAGCAAATTTTTAACCTAATTTTAGGAAAACACAGTTTATACAAGAGTACTAGCAAATCATGAAATTCATTAAAAGCAACATTTAGATCATTTTGCTTATAAATATCTGAAAATGTGAGACTCTTTAGATAGTTTTTAAATTTAATGATGTTTTCCTGTGAATAACATCTTTTATAAATAAATGCAGAGAGTGGGGTTACTTTTTTGCACAAACTATCAAATTTTAACACTTGTGCAGTGTCATGGTCAGATAACCACAGTGGTAAGGTGTACCCAATTGCATTATTTATATTACTGAGTATCAAATCTAGACACGCTGTTCCCCTAGTGGGTCCATTTATATGGATATTTATGTTATATTTTTGTAAGATATCTCTAAACTTTGTGACTCTTGGAATATTTTCTAATAGATTTATATTGAGATCACCAGCTAGTATAATTTTCTTTTTCGAATATTTTGTAATACATCTGTGTAACAACATGTCAATTTTATGTAAAAAATAATCAATATGTCTACTTAATGAGGATGGGATGCGATAAATACAAACTACAATAATATTATTTGTAATCAAATTGACTGCACAGCACTCAAAATGATGATCCACTGACAAATCATCAAAACAGGTAATTTTTTTAAAATCGATGCCTTTCTTTATTAAGATACACGAACCTCCACGTTTCTTAGTCCTTGAATAATTCGTTGATAATATATAGTTTTGTATATTTACATTTTTCTCATCACCTTGTTTAATAAAGGTTTCAGTAAGGCAAATCACATCCGGGTTTGTGTTAGTTTTAATATTAGAGAGGGCTATTTCAAAATTTTCTTTTTTTGAGATCAACCCTTGTATATTTTGATGTAGGATTATAAATTCATTTTTGGGACTCTGATCGAAAAAAGGTATCGTTCTGGTACTTAAAATCATTATGTTCATTAGTTACAGTATTTGAGTTCCTTAAGTGGTTTCTAATACTTTCATAACATAGAAACTTCTCTTCATAGTGAACATATTCGATGCAAAAATTTATCCTATCAGTCAAATATTTTCTAAAAGTAAAAGCATTATAATAACAGCGATTCATGTCAATATGTGAACAATTTGTAAAATGTTTGGTCCATAACTTAATATTATAATTTAATTCATTCATATATTTACTAGAATAAATTGGTAAAAAGATTATTTTAGCCTTACCCAATACACTCAATGATACACATATATTAGAATGTAGCCTATGTATATCTGTGTCATGGTTCCCAAATCCCAATATATCATCCTGTTCAGTATTTTAAAACAGCTGTGAATCAGAAAATACAATAATAAACGATATAACAGTTTTACGAATAGTGATATGCATTTATATTGTCTAGAAAATTGCAAAAATACAGTTTTCATTATGTACCCCAATTTTCCACAAATCGAAGTGTTAAAAAAAGTAACGTTTAAGTCGGTCACAGCTCGTAAGCGACATTAGAAATAGATGCTATGTAATTATCAACTATACCTACCTTGGAATAAAGCAGTCGCCGTGCACGAGTAGATTTCCTAGGAAACCTCGCCTTAAGTATATGAGTTCCTATGTAAGTACATATTTACCTTTTTAACCGGTTTCAAAAAAAAGTTACAAATAAAAAATTATTTTACAAAAAATAAAAACCGACTTCAAAAAAGTTAAAGATAATATAAGAATAGGCACAGACAACATCACACTTCTATATTGAAGTCGGTGACAAATTCATCGTTTCATCATCGGGGATCATCGTTTGGCACCGACTTCGATATATAAGTGTGATGTTGTCTGTGCCTATTCTTTATTATTTTTAACTTTATTGAAATCGGTTTTTATTTGTCGTAAAATAAGATTTTTTTATTCAGAAGTCGGTTAAAAAAACGGATGGCGGCGCTAGTGGACTGACTGTGCCCCCTTAAGGAAATTATACATGTTTGTAAAATAATGTTAAATTGTTGTTTTTTAATACATTTCCTCAAAAACTAGGCTTATCGATATGTGCCTGACGTGCGGAAAGTTATTTTTTTCCACTTTTTCCCTCTGCATATAACCTCCAAATACATCAGGATGTTTTCTGTACAATTTCTTTTATATGAAATGACTATTTTGACTGTGGAGCAGTTCAAGGCAGCGCGACTGCGCGCGCTGCGCACTGTGGACGCGATAACCAAACGTATTGCTAATTATTACTTGTCCAAGGATTAGGTAAATAGTTATTTGTTATACATGAGTGCAAAGTTGCTTTTTAACCACGTACTCAACTTTAACGACCGAGCAAGCGAAGGATTCTTAAATTAGAAGCCTGAGCATTAGCAAAGGAATCAAAAGAGCACAAGGTGAAAAATCTTTGTACTCGAGTGCAACACGTAACTTTACATCCCCCCCTCAGCGAGGAAATGAAACAAAGTAAATTAAAAACAATAGTACACCAAGGAGGTCCAGAGTCTGAGTTTTTAACAAGTTTAAAAAAAGTTGTATGATAAATTCGGCACCATGGAGATGGAAGTACTTAAATAGGTTTATTTAATGATGTTTTGAAATCACATACCTCACATACTTTCCGAGATGGGGGGATGAAAAAGTTTTTTATTCGTTGCTTTTTGTTGTTTCATTTTTTGCACGTGCGAAAATGACATGCGTTCCGCACTTGTATCGAAATGTACTTGTAACTATTTGTGCTGAGAATAGGAAATGTGAGTTTCGTGTTTCGTAATATCGCTATGCGTATAACCAATGCAATGACTAAAGAAACTCACCGCTCGTAAAAGCGTATAAGTGTGATAAAGAGCGAAATAGTGATGTCCTTTTCCCGCACGCTACTGCCCCGCCCCGCGCGCCCCGCGTACAGCGGCAGCGAGGCCACCGCGCCGAGAAACCGAGAAAGCAAGCTATGTTAGTCTAGCGAACGTCACGCCCGATCACCGACATTTCCACGCTCCTTAATTTTAGTCTATAATGAGCAGCAGAAATTTAACTCTGAGGGAGCGAAGTGTAATTATTGATTTAAGGCAGTCTGGATACAATATCTCTCAAATAGCGAAAGAATTAAACATGTCGGTGAGTATTTTTCTTATTTAATTTGATTTGCCCTCGCGATCCGTTGTAGCACGGAGCAAATAAAACAGTGGATATGGTATACGTGTGGGCGCTCCCGCCAGCCTGCCACCACCGGTATGCGTAACTCCACATGGTTTTCTGCAACTATTTCAAGTACTTCCTATCTCAATAACGATGTATGTTCTATGTACACTCTTGTTTTGATTTGGATGATTTTTACTGAAATAACTTTCCTATAGGTAAATATCCACCAACATAACCAATTTCGGAAATATGTTAATGCATACCTTTTATTATATTATAAATTATAATATTAGAGTTTAAACAACACAAACAATTACCTAGCATAAAATTATGAACTACATTAATCTAAATTGAATATTATCTATAAAATAAGCTAAAACAATCTAAAAAAATAACACAAACGGAAATGATAAATCATAAAAATCCTTTTTTCTTGTCAGTTGCACTTGGCGACAGCGGTCCCCAATTCTCCATTATAAAATGCTTATCGCAATTCCACTGTTTTTTTTGTTGCGGTTTCAATCGGGGTCAACTATTTTTTCCTAGCTAATCTTTGATATTCGTGTTTATGTCGTGTTACGGTTTATATCTTATTATTAAAACGATATCTATATGATTGTGTATACAATAAATATACTAACTTTCACTTTCGTGTTGCATTAAGTATCAATATAAATATATAAACGGGAATTAACACGATAACGAGGTATTTACATACCTATTTTTTATCATCCAAGTACCGTCACACACTACACTCACAGTGTCCGTATTGATTGCAGCTGTGGTAGTTCTTGTGTAGGCCAAACGAAGCGGTCCATAGCTGAAAGGGTCAAGGAACATATCGCGCCTGTGAAAAACCGACAACCAGCAAACCAGCCATTGCGGAACATCTCCTCGAAGCAGGCACCAACCATTGGATAGAATTTTATCGTACGCAAGTCCTCTCCACAGATCGCCACTTTTATTCAAGAGTAGTGCGTGAAGCGATTGAAATCAAAAAACATCCTAACAATTTCAATCGGGAAGATGGTTTCAAATTATCAACTGCGTGGAATCCAGTGGTGACCAAAACACAACCTCGATTTGCACAGTCGGTTGGTTCGGGCTCGTCAGTCGGTTTTCGAAATACGGACACTGTAAGTGTAGTGTGTGACAAAAAATATGGCGGTGGTTCGAGAAGAACGCCGCATCACGAAGACCTGACAGCGCAGCTCCAGTCCGCCTGCGACCACGGCTGGTGCAACCTAGCCGAAACGTCAGGCAATAAAATAGGTATGTAAATACCTCGTGTTATCGTGTTAATTCCCGTTTATATATTTATACAATAAATATGTTTTTAACCGCCTTCGAAAAAAATAAGAAGTCGAATTTCTCAATTCGACTTCTTATTTTTTTTTTGTATGTTCTCGAATAACTTCGTCGTTTATAAACCGATTTTGATGACTCTTTTTTTTGTTGGAAAGGAGATATTCTAAGGGTGACCTTATGATAAGGAAACCAGAATCTGATGATGGGATCCCATGAAAATCGAGGGAAACCCTTGAAAATTCATAGGCACGTCTAACGTCTTTCATATTTCTTCTTAAGATATTCAGGTATTTGCGACCGGTAGTCATCATGTCTTGTTACTGAGCTGATGATGGAAGGTTCCTGGTAGACTAGGAGTTCGGGAATAATTCTTTCGAAAATGTTAAGAGCGAGAAACGTTTTATTTTAAGTTATTCTGGTATTTACCTTGACTCTAATTGTAATAGGTATGTAATAAATAAAAAGATTGAAAAAAAATTTTCCAAGAAAATAAAACCGACTTTAAAAATACCAAAAAGTCATAAATAATATAAGAATACTTACATACAACATCACAGTTTTGAATTGAAGTCGGTGCTTAATTGTTATATTATTTGTGACTTTTTGGTGTTTTTGAAGTCGGTTTTATATTTTGTAAAAAGGTTTTGTAAGTAGTATTGATTGTATTTCAATTTGCATTTTTGAAGAAAATGCAAAGTTCAAAGCGAAGATTTGTGAGGTTTGCTTTATTCGAAACTAACATTTGATATTTATACGTAGTTAGCTTCATACAGTGAATTAATTTACTTTGGCGAAACAAAGGACTCAACAATTTCGTTTGAGATGAGTCCTCTATGCCTTGTCAGAGGTGAAATTTTTGTTGTAGGATACATTTTATTTATAAACTGTTGTAAGCAAAATTTATTAAATCTCATACTGTTAAGATTATCATGGCATAACACTATCGTCTTTTATGGCTTGCTACTGTGTTTTGAAAAGTGACTGCTTTGCTTACAGAGGATCACAGTGAGAACGTGGATTCTGCGGCACAACAGTGAGGGGAGTCTGTCGACGAGAACGCGAGTGGTCGAACCAAGAGTTCTCACTGAGGAACGTAAACAGCAGCTGGTCGCCGAGTATGAGCTGCAGCCGACCACCTCAACAGAGGACATCGCTAAGCGGTTTGGTTGCTCCAGACGTGCAATCCGACGCGGTTTGAACGACTTAGGTATCAAACATAGGAAACCAAGGAAGAGAATTTCATTAACTGATGCGAACAAAACGGCCCGAGTTCAGTTCGCGCGAGATTACCGGGACTTTGACTTTTCACACGTCATATTTACATACGAGAAGAGTTTCGTGTCCGGCGAGGCTGGGCGACGTCTGCTTTGGCGTGTGAACAATAAGGGACATGAGCCTAACGCAAATGAATCGAGGGTAGTGGTCAACATGTGGGCTTGGATGAGTGCGGCAGGGCCCGGGGAGTTACTCCACATTTCGGAGAAAGCAACTAGTTCTACATACTTAGAGCTACTGCAAGACTCTTTTCTGCCCACTGCGAGAGTTGTTCACCCCGAGGACGAACATCCTGAACTAACTTTCACCCAAAACAGCAATCTCATACATCGCTCACGAGCAGTTCAGCAATGGGTCGAGCGGCAACCTAACCTCCGCACTATATACTTTCCCGCACGTTGTTCAGACTTGAATCCCATGGAGAACTTGTGGAGTAATGTGGTTCAAAGATGGGATCCTAAGTCTGATAGGACGGCGGAGGGGCTAGTCGCGCACGCTCACCAGGTGTGGGAGTCTTTCCGAGGGTCGGATCACTGCGAAAACCTCGTAAGCTCGATGCGAAGAAGATGCGATGCCATCATAGATGCGGGTGGAGCAATGGTCAAAAACTTTATGTAGGGTAGTTTTTTTTAATTCATTGCTTGTGCTTTTTTCAATTATTACTTTAGATCACTTTGCACTGTAAAAGTGTAAAGTCGTAACCATGGGGTCTTTTAAGAAACTAGTTCTTGTTGAAAAGACAGTTCTCACATTCCCCAATTTTTTTTTTACCCATGTTTCCTACCAATAAATATACTTGTTTATTTTGAATACGAGTTGCATTGGTTTCTTAACCTGGTTTCTTCTTCATAGTCGTATAAATATGAAATATAGCTAGCACAGATAGTTACTATTTATTTTATAAACTAAGAATACATAATGTGTAATATGTAGGTAAAAGAATGGTTTCGTTTCGTTTCGTTGCAGCATGACGGATATAGGTAAATCCAATTCGCTGCAGAGGTACCCGCATACAAGTCAATGTAAAAAGGTTCAACAAAAAAAAATCAAAAGAAATAGAGATAAATGACAAGAGTGCCATTAGAAAATTTTGAAAAAGTACTTAGTTTGTTATAGTTATTTATCCAAAATGTATGTGCTCAAACCATTTTTTCCGAAATGTTAATTTGATTATACTTACATTGTTTTTGTAACCAAGTTGTTTAAATATTCTTCACAAAGCTTAGTACCTAATAGTATCCTGTAATTCAAAACGACATGATGTGCCTACTAAAACCATTGTTTATATACATGATTAAAAATAATAGATAAACATTGATTTTGAAGTGATAATTATGCCATTTAGCCACTTATGTATCTAAGATATTTAGAGTTATTAATAGAGAAGATTTATTGGAAATTCTTAACAGAATTCAAAGTCGTTAAAGTCGAATAATTTTGCTGTTGTCAATCTAATATGTAGTTCAACAATAAATCAAGAAAACTTATATAATCTTTTATTTATGTAAGTACCTACATCTAATTCTCAAGATCACCTCACATTACCATGGATAAAAAATTATTTTACAAAAAATAAAAACCGACTTCAAAAACACTGAAAAGTTAAAAATAATATAAGAATAGGCACAGACAGCATCTCACTTTATATTGAAGTGTGATGTGTACTTATTATTATATTATTTTTAACGTTTCAGTGTTTTTGAAGTCGGTTTTTATTTTTTGTAATAGTACATTATGGTACAAGTGTGTAATGTTGGTGATTACCGCTGAGGCGCATTGAGGCCCGAGTCGTCAGGCGAGGGTCTTAATAAGCCGAGGACGGTAACCATCAATACACACGTGTATCATACAACGTTTTTCAACACACTTCTGAATAAAACAATACTTAAATAAAAAACCATTTTACATAGTAGATAAAAAGTTTACTTAGAGAAACAATTAGTAAATGTGCAGTTAGTAAAATTATAATAAACTATTTTTGATGACATAGCGGTCTCATCAGATAGATTATTTATTGAAATACTTTCATGTTCTATTGTTATTTGTGATGGTTCATTATTCGTGTAGGTAGGTGAAATCCAATCATTGGACGTACTTGGTATTTCGCCAGTAGGATGCGTCTCAGAATCAAGTTTAATTATTTTTGTGATTTTTGCACAAATTTCCTTCTTGTTTTGTATGGAATCTTCTACGTATGATTCTGCTACATTGCTAGATCGCCACCCGCCATGTCGCTTCAAAGTCATTATATCAGCTCCTGAATTTGCCAGCAATGTAGCTGAAGTTCTTCTGAAACTATGTCCAGTGTAGCTCTCAGCATCTACTAAACCCAAAAACTTTGCGATTTCTTTAGGCATAGAACCAAATTTGTTTATACCTATAACGCTGACAGGTACATTTACCATTCTGGTAATTTAGAAAGAAACGGTCATTTTTTGTTTTTGGCGAACGCAAACTTTCATACTTCTTAACAATATCATAGAATGGACCGTGTATGGTGAATGACCTAGGTATTTTATTTTTCGTGATAGGTATCTTCACTAAAAGCAGTTATATTTGTTAATTCTTGTATCCTACAGGCACCAGTTACACCAAATATTAAAGCAACCTGAAACAAAAGAAACAATAATTAAGGTCAACACACAACACAAGCTGCTATTAAATATTTAATTAAAATTAATTTAACTAACCTTTGTAGCCAAATATTGGTTATCTGGAGCATCTTTAATAAATTTTTCAATATCATCAGATGATAAAACCTTTGATTTTTTGCTTCTAAATCCATCAGATAGTCTCTTTAGATAAGCTGACAAATTCGAGTATGTTTTTAAGTCCACTCCATTCTTTGTTCGGACTGTACTTTTTAACATTGAGTAAATACACCACAAAGAGCTAGGTTTGTACTTAGAAGATAATTCTTTAAAGTACGCCATGAACACATTTTCTGAAAAAGACTGCGTATTCTTGTTGTTCTGCCATTGTATGAAATTTTGGTACGCTAATAGATATTTTTCCTTTGAGTTTTCTGGTAGTAGACTTTCCATAACGTTCTGGGCTTCACATCTTATATCGGGCGGTGTACAACATAAATCATTTTCTTCATAAATTGTATTTGCAGACATCTTAATTAATAACTAACTAAATAACTTCAAAAGAGAAAACGAGACGAGTTGTGAAAAATGTTGCGTAATGGCGGGAAAAATTAATCAGTTTTCCTATGCGCGCGCATCGGCCATAGACTAAAAAATGAGGTTTCTTTTTTTTGGGCTTTTCGCGGATAGCATTTTAGCGCAAGTGTAAGCGTAACTCAACCAATAATATTTAAAAAAAACTATTACTCACTCGTGAATAATAGTAATGAAAAGTCACAGTTTGATTATAGGTGTCATTATGTGCCTAATTGCCATGGGATTAGAGCCACTTTATGAGGAAGTGTGTTGAAAAATATTTTTTTGGTATTTTTCTTTAACATGCGTGCTATAAGATCTTGCTTCTTGCCAAATTTCATGATTCGAGGTTTTTTTAAATTCGACAGGGAAGCTCTTGGCCTTCAGCTCACCTGATGGTAAGTGATGATAAGGCCGAAGCGACCTTCACCTGGACTCCTCAACTACTGAGGAACTGGCTATCTTACCTCTAATTGTCGTAACACAACAATGTTATTAACATTATTTTTATCAAACATACTCGGAAATGTAGGCATTATTGTAGTAAAAAGAAGACACGACATTTGTAATTCTTGGCTCATGCATTACTTTCGGCCTAGGCCAGGAAGAATCATTTCTGGCCGCTGCTCAAATGTATTTTAATTCATCTATAACTTGAATTATGTAACTTGTCATACAGCCAGCTAATTACTACCACATTATAAAAAATGCACTCTTCGAGCATATACATATATGAATCGAACAACTTTATTAAAATGTTGGTATAACATCACACGAAAATATACTTAATTTTCGCTGCGAGAGAAAAAAGCCATAATTTACAAATTACATTTTTTTGCGTAAAATATGACTGGGCTGTATATATACGCGTAAATCTCATGTGTATGCGTATATTACATGTGTATTTGTGTAAAATATATCAAACATTACGTTAACATTAATTAATTGCTTTATTCGTTATTTTATTTATATCATACTCATTTGTTTCCAGTATTACGTCTTTCATTATTTCCTTACAATTATTGAGAAAATCACTATACATACCTCGGCGGGAATGGGATTGCCGGACTCATTATTAATGTCAAGGCCTAGAAAGCTCTACTCGTCCGGCAATCCCTAACTTCCCGGCCTCTGCAGTAATTTACTATTCATTATGGCGGCAAACTTAGGTAAGCCACCAACCAAACCGAAAAGAAAAATTTCTGCCCCCACGGGGAATTGAACCCCGGACAACACCCGGTGGCCTCAACCACTAGACCACGGAGGCGGTTAATTAGTCCAGTAGTGGAAGAAGTTTCAGTTATGAAATTCTTAAAGTTTCCAAATTTTTGATATTTTATGTAATACATATTTAAGAGTTATTTTGCAAAAAGTTAGAAAATTTTAATGGCTGCTTTAGGTAAAATTTAGGTATTTATATAATTCGTAAAAAAATCTGTGATTATAAAATTTAAGTGGAAGAAATATACAGGATCTAGTATGAAATAATGATATCATAATACTATTAAGTTTTTAGAAATGTTATGTACCTGCTTCATACCGAAACAAAAAAATGCTTATAACTTTGTCAATATAAAATTTAAGTTTCTGATATTGGGAAAATAGTAATAAAACTTACTACCGAATTTCCTTATGAAAGATTAGAAATCTAGAATTTATGCTTTCTTAGTAATTCAGTTTTTTTGTCATATTTGGTCTAATATTGTATTTAAGTTTTTAAAGATAATACCACTTCATCACAATAATGCTATTTATAACTACGCAAAAAATTAGAAGTGTAACATCTTTGCAAAATAAATTATAACAGATAATAAGTTATACGAATAAAGTGACTTACAAGCGAGCGCGGCACCGCGCGCAGGCACAAATAGCGCACGCACCGCTCCGCGCAACAAAAAACTATCGGATGTCCGCGTAAGCTACATTTTAGCGTGCACAAATGCATAGGCTAGCTTCATATTGCATTATCGGAGACGCATTTTTGAAATAATAGAATTCAAATTTGAAATCGTAATATTGGAATACAAATTCACTATTTTTGAATATTCAATACGTGCATTCTGTATCGAGTGAGTACTTACTACTCACTCGTCACAGAATACACGGAATGTGGGAAACTTCGAAACTACGAGTACTTAACCGATTTTGAAGAAATTTGGCTGACTGCATGTAGGTAATTTGGTCCAACCTCTTATAGAAGAATAATTTTTATCTTGATTATTGACGTCAACTTTTATTATTGCGTTAAACCTTATTATGGCGAAACGTGGTTCGCGGGAATTTGTTTTTAATGACAACACTGAATGCGAGTGATTTAAAAATATTTTAAATTGGCAACAGTAGAAAATAATTCGCATATTCGTGTTTGAATTCCAGGTTCACTTCTGTGAATCATTATTCAAAAATGCGTCTCCAGAAGCTTGATAGTAACTGTAACAAATAACATCGTCTAATGAAATCAATAATATTGATATCATTTAGATAAAAATTTACATCTGCATTGTATCTAGAGCATACAAAACCGGTCCTGGTTCCAGTTTTTTGAAAACAGAACTGGCAGATATAATTATTATTTTCATTACTATTAATTTCAACCATACACAAATTGAAAGCATAAGATGTTACGACAAGGAACACAAAACACAATTTTTAGGGCGCTTGCGCACTCATACGTATTCGGTTCGTATTCGATTCGTGTTCGGTTTTGATCCGGTTTGGCCGGTCCTAGTGATTGTATGGATGCTTGAACACTCATACGTATTCGGTTCGTGTTCGATCCGTAATTTCTAACTTCGAGTAATTGTTTTTAGGGTTCCGTAGCCAAATGGCAAAAAACGGAACCCTTGTAGATTCGTAATGTCTGTCTGTCTGTCTGTCTGTCTGTCCGTCCGTATGTCACAGTCACTTTTATCCGAAACTATAAGAACTACATTGTTGAAACTTGGTAAAAAGGTGTATTCTGTGAACCGTATTAAGATTTTTACACAAAAATAGAAAAAAGCAATAAATTTGGGGGGTTCCCCATACATAGAACTGAAACTCAAATTTTTTTTTCATCATACGTGTGGGGTGTTTTTTAATACGTCTTAAATCCTACGGAACCCTTCATGGGCGAGTCCGACTCGCGCTTAGCCGGTTTTTTAAATATAAAATCAACTTTTTTATTACATGTATAGGTACAGGTTACATAAAATCAACTAACACCATTAATAACATTATTCATACTTAGATCTGTTTTAGTTCTTTAGTTCTTTATTCTTTATTGTGCATGAAATTCAGGTACCTAGATAATGCAGATCACATTGCATACAAAGGAAGAACACCGAAAATCTATCTTCACAGACGTATACACAGATAATAATTGGATACAGAACAATACAGAACTATTTCTATTTCACCCATTGACGTAATATATGTCGATGATTTCACAAAATAATTACAAATAGTAAGTCTTAAATTATCATAGGTGAATTAATCTATTTATAATTAAAATATTCTGGAGTACTATAGAAACATCTTTCAGCAAGCCAATATTTTAGTAATTTTCTAAATTTGTGATATTTGTGATTTTTTTACGAATCTGGCAAATTGTTATATATTTTTATGCACATTATAAAACCATTGTTACTAACAACGCTAAGATTTGTTTTTGGTCTATAAAGCTTGTTTTTGTATTTCGATCTTAACTGACGATTACTAATTTCCTGGTTTTGCTGAAAGAGGCTTTGATGTTTGTGTACAAACAAACACATATCCATTATATATAAACAGGGCAATGTTAAGAGTTTATATTTTCGAAAAAATGGTCTGCAAGAATCAATTTGTCTTAATCCAAAAATTGCACGGATACATCTTTTTTGCATGATAAAAGCCCTGTCCAATTCAGTGCTATTGCCCCATAATACAATACCATATCGTAGGATACTATTTACATAACCGTTGTAGGCTGTGACTGCAGCCTCCTTACTCGTTGTTTGGCTTATTCGTCTTAAGGCATAAACAAAACTCTTAACTTTCTTAGAGATATTATAAATATGCTCTTTCCAATAACATTTCCGAGATAGGGCCTTTGGCAAGTCATTAATGTATAATAGAAACAGCAAAGGTCCCAGTATGCTCCCTTGTGGTACACCATACTTATTTATAGCAAAGGTTGATCGGTACTTTTCTACATTTTTACTTTTTCACAATATCTTAATATTTCAACACTTTGTTTCCTATGATATAAATATGATTTGATCCAGTCGTATGCTGGACCCCTGATTCCATATCTTTATAATTTTGCCATTAGTTGTTTGTGACAAACTAAATCGAACGCCTTGCTTATATCCATAAATATAGCAGTCACAGGAATATTATCGTCAATACAGTCAGTTATATATTTTAATGGCAATTTATAGTGGAAAGCATATGTTAGAAGTGGAATGTTAAAACACCTACAGTTTATTCAAATATCAATTAATTAAGCTGGAACTTTTGCTCGTAATTCCATTCCCATATTATAACAATCTTTCCTTAGTCCTAGTTCTGTACCCTTTCCCCTATTGAATATGCTGTCTCATTCTATCGGCCCAAGGTTGCCTGGAAGAGATTGCTTTTTAGCAATAAAAGACCTATTTGTACTGGTCTGTTTTTTTTGTAAAATATTCCATACTGTTTTTGTTCCTTTTCCATTCATTTTTTTGTGCCATCAGAATTTAAATATTCGATTTTAAAAGAAACTACTATTATTTTCTGGAGGTAGGTATTAAATTGTGGTTTAATCTGTTACATCAAATAGTTAGTAAATTTAATGTTAGATCATGATTCCGCCATTTTGATAATGAAAGCCGGATTTTGTCTAAGCTAAGCAGGTACCTACCAAAATTATAATGTTTGGTATCAAATAGTACCAAATGAGTACTAAATTGCAGTGAGTTTTTAAAAACAGGACTACAGGAAGTGATCCCGCCTTCTTGACGTTTATCGCACAACCGTCTCAAACACGAATCGAATACGAATAAGTACGCAAACGTTAGGACGTAAATTTCCCGTTCGGTTTTTTCACGTATCGAACACGAACCGAATACGTATAAGTGCGCAAGCGCCCTTACTATGGGACTAATCTTGAAATCGTGAAAAATATCAGCTGTTCCATACAAATGTTCGACATCCACTGAACCTAGATGTACTTTCATCTTTTCATCGCGAATCGCAATGTTTTCATCTGAATTAGTAATAATGTTACAGTATCTGTCTATCTGCATTCCGAGGGAGGACTTGGGGCGGCCGAAGAGCGTCCCCCAGCGAGCCACTGCGACCTGTACAGATTTTTTTTAAAGGCCTATGCTCTCTTAATAGGCTCACAGCGGTAAAGTAATCAATAACCCTCTTTGGAGACAGAGCCTTCGTATTGAAGGGTGGCAAACTAGGTCCACCCAGAGCTGCCAGCGCAGCGAACTCAACGCTGCGCTGGGAGGCGGAGACCTCTCCTTCTGCAAAATGACGTCCTCGCAGAAAGAGGCGACATCCCCCCATTTCGCCTCGCCGCGGAGCATGGCCACCACCATGCTCGGTAGCGAGGCGGAATGGGGGGCTGTGAGGACGTCATCACGCAGAAGGAGGCCGCGGAGAGGAAGCGGGAGGATGATCCTCAAGTCGCTCCGCCGATCTGCTTTTTTATATAAATATATATAAATAAATGAAAAAAGCATGGTACTCACAAAGTATGTGAATTGGTGGCTCATCATCCTCGCCTCAGAATCTACAATTAGTCAAGCCCATTCTGTGCAGATGTTTGTTGAGTTTACAATGACCAGTTAAGGTTCTAGTGAGTGCCCTTAGTTGGATTCTGCTTAGTTGGAGGTTTTGCATTGCAATCCTATATAGGCACTGACCCCACTGGAGACAGGCCTGTGTTTGTACCCACTTCCTGAGGACCCTGTTTTTGATCCCCCTTTGAAACGCCACAAGCTGGTTTTAGTCGGATGAGAGCATTCTCAGAGCCAGCCCTCGTTAGTTCGTCGACAATTTCATTGCCTCGGATATTGGAGTGACCTGGAACGCAATCGTTACAGAGGTCCTGGTCCCGAATTCATTCTAGGCCTTTGTGCACTTCAAGTTGATTTTCGACTTGAACTCTACAGCAGCAAGTGCCTTTAAAGCAGCCTGGCTCTCCAACAGAATGAGAATATTTTTACTCTCACTCGAACTGTTCGCGTGAAAACAGTCGATGATGGCATAAATTTCTGCTTGGAAATTTGGTGGCATGTGCGCCCAAGCTCATAGTTCTCCTGTATTTCGCAATAACTCCGAAAACACCTGCACCTATTCTGCCTTCTCTTCTGGAGCCGTCAGTGTACCATATCTAGTTAGTTTTCCTAAAGGGATCAGGGATTTCCTTATCTAATTCATCTCTGTTAGGAATCTAAACTTTGTAGTTCTTCTTGAACTCCAAAGCTTCAAGTATACCAAAGAACTCTGAAATCAGAACAGCTCTTAGTAAATGAAGAATGTTAAAGCTCCTGGCGAGGACGAAGTGGCCATCGAAGTGGTTAAGGAAGAAGGAAGGTAGGAAAAAATGAGATAGATTTCACCAGTATATTGCTGAACAAGTGTCTAGAAGAGTACCCGGTACCCTCAAGTCAGGAAAGTGCACTTATCCTAGGAGACTTGCACTGCATTTGTTATAAATGAACGTTTCATCTGGCTTAATTAAAACCTAATATGGGGAAAAAACGCGTGGTTAGGGACCTTGTGAATACTTCATCATCATCATTTAAGCTAAGAGACGCTCTCTGTTGGACATAAGATTGCCTCCCCGAAGATCTCCAAATCGAATCGGTCCTGCGTTTCTCGTATCCAGCGGTTTCTCGCAAACTTCACCAGATGTTCAGTCCCACCTTGTGAAGTGCCCACCAACGCTGAGTCTCCTGGCACGCGGCTGCCACTGGAGGACCTTTCCACCCCAACGGCCACTGACCACTGCTATTTAAGGCATTAGGCTTTCATTGTCCTGCGGTTCCCATCATTATGTTTTGACAAAGTAAAGAAAACCCGAGCACAGCTCACTCCATTCCTCTTTGAGTGACCATAAGTCTTCTTTTGAGGTCCTTTGTAAGAGACCACGTCTCAGAGGGCCTATTACCGATCTCATGGTTTTGCAAATGATATCATATGATATCATAGTGCAAAACGAAAAATACGATTTCCGGTCAGATTTTTGATCATTTGTTCATTATTTAATGATGACATCATTGTAATTATGCCATAGTGATGATATCATTGGAGATCAGTAATACAAAATGCAGCATTTCATGACTTCTTTTTCACAAATTTATACCATGTCATACGATGAAAGATCCATAATTGGCCTGCTGGTCCGTACATCATCACTGGCAGGTGGCAACACGCAAGTATTGAAGAGAACAATCTAGGTAGATTGTTCGAAAATATGCTGCGTAGCTGTAGCTTTTCGAACGCTGCCCAGCCAAATTGGATTCGTCGATTAATCTCTTTCTGGAAGTTTAACTTACCGAGCTGGACTATTGCTCCAGGTAAACATATTCGTCAACAACTTTCACAGTAGAACCTCCAATATTTACAGGAGTGGGAACTACGAGTACATGGGAATTCGACATGATTCTAGTCTTGTCCAAGTTCATTTTAAGATCGACTTTTTGGGTAACTCTACAGAGGTCTTCAGGAAATGTGCCTAGATCTTCCATGGTCTCAGTTATAACTACAATACCATCAGTGAAACGAAGGTGAGTCATATAGAAGCCGAGCCCTCTCTAGTACCTACAAAAGCTGAAATACATCCTCTAACGCAGCTGTGAACAGTTTCGGCGATATTACGTCGCCATGTCTCAAAACTCGCGGAAGTCGTATTGGTGTCCAGCTTTGGTCCTGAAGGCGAACTGATATAGTACTCTAAGCAATCTAAACGATTTTGTAACTTGAGTTGGAAGCGCTCGCAGTACTGAATACCTGTGGGCCTTTACATCATAGAATGGAGAAAGAGATAGGGCCTTATTCGAGATATAAATATTGATGAATTGAACTGGCCTCTCCCTCTTGAGCTAATTGACTTTGGAGCACCACTCTTTCCGCCCGGGAGGTTAGGGCATAATAAGTATCCACCGTTTCCCCTCTTAGGTACAAAGAGTATAGCGATACGGCTGGCCCGCGATGGCTCCATGCTACCACAATAGGAAGATGCACATAGAATTTTTAATTCTATTAAAAATAACTTAGTTCAGTTATTTTATAACATAAGACATCTCTTTTTTACCCCATATAAAAATCGTATGCTTTATTACTGATTAAGACTAATATCAGTGCAGCGACTGCAGCGCGTAGCTATTTCGAACAATTTCGTTTTTGATTTGATTACCGCCACAAATATAAATATAAAACATAGAGTTCTGAAATTCATATACCTATATCATATTTTTGAACGTATTATCTAAACATTTTTATAGACATTAACATGATTAATAATATTTCACTCGATACAAAGATCACTCTGTCCATTATTTTAAAACAGCTGTGAATCAGAAAATATGTATTATAAATACATACATAATAATATATGACTGAAAATGTAAAAACACATTTTATAATTTTGAAATCCAGTTTTCCAAAAATTGATAAAACGTATTAAAAAGTAACGTTTTCTTTCGATCACAGCGCGTAAGCGACATTAGAAGCTATGCAATTATCAACTGTACACTGTACACCCTGCAATAAAGTAACCGTCTCGTGCGTGAGTAGATTTTCTGCAAACCTAGAAGTAATCGAGAACGGACACACGAGTAGGTACGCGGCGAGCACGAGGCTCGCGCTGGGTTAACCTAGCCGCCTGTCCGCAATTAGGTATTAGAAAATTGCGCGCTTTTATAAATTTTTTGTTTTCTTCTGAAGCCTATAACAAAATGTTCTAATTTTTTGGATTAAGGGTATTACGTCGCCCAATGACCTTCAGCATTTGCCCGCTGGTAAAAGTATTCCCACGTTAACGCCATCTCTTTCTAGACAACTGCACTACAAAGTATCAAGCTCAAGATAAAATAAGACTACAGACACGCCGCCCAGTCAGTGTTATTTTGCCTACTTTAATCGCTCTCTGAGCGACATATATTTTCTCATCACTACATAGTATAAAACAAAGTCGCTTTCCGCTGTCTGTCCCTATGTATGTTAAGATCTTTAAAACTACGCAACGGATTTTGATGTGATTTTTTTTTATTTTTTTAAAAACTTTTATTTACTTTCACCTATGTCGATGTTTGTCATCAAATCTTGCAAATTAAATTTGATCCACTTCCCGGTTACCGATTGATCTAAAATTTAGCATACAAGTGTAAATCGCGTGACAATACAATATTATGATGACATTGGTGCTGATCTGATGATGGAGCTGGAAGGTGGCCATAGAAACTTCGCAATGAAATGACACATCCTAATCGAGTTTGGGCTCGTTTGATTCGTCTTGACGAGTACTTTGGTGCTACATGGTAACCAGGGTCTGATGATGGAGCTGGAATGTGGCCATAGAAACTCAGTAAAGCAACGACGCAACCCCATCGAGCCTCGGCTCGTTTGATTCGTCTTGACGAGTACTTTGGTGCTAGAGGTTAACCAGGGTCTAATGATGGAACTGGAATATGGCCATAGGAACTCATTAATTAATCGACATAGCTACATCGAGTATGGGCTCGTTTGATTCGTCTTGATGAGTACTTTAGTGCTAGATGGTAACCAGGGTATAGGGGATATTTTTAAATATTTATTGAATTGTAAATGTGTGTCCATCTCTCATCGTCGTAAAGAATCTCGCGACCACCCGCGATGCATTGCGAGCCCGATCGCCTTAGCGATCGGGCTCGCAATGCATCGGAATCTATCGGATTACCTCGGAGGTGCTCGGAGCGATCACAACCTCCCGCGCACCGCAGCTAGTTGACACTCTTGTTTTCTTTTGAATTCGCATGAATTACATCTCTATTGGGTTAAGTGCTCGTAGGTCTAAGCATACGTCTCTAGCGTCCTCCACTTTCATAAATGCTTTCGTACACGCTCGTCGATTACGGGTACTCTTGACCTGACCTTTTGGTGCAGGTCCAAGATGTCCCCTATTTGGTCCAGGTAAGTTCGTCTCGGTCGTCCCTTACCGACTTGTCCACTTGCATTTGCCTCGTATATTTTTTCGTAAGTCGTCTTCCATTCATCCTTTCTATATGGCCAAACCATATTAGCATTCCTTTTTCTTTTTTTGTCACTACGTCTTCTTTCATCGCACACATTTCCCTTATCACACTATTAACTTATCTAATTTATCTATCAAATATCTATAGAAACTTATCTATCAGAGTCACTCCAGCCATTCCTCTCAAAGCTCTCATTTCCACTGCATTAATCCTACTTTCATCCTTCTTTTGCCACACCCAACATTCACTACCATACATAAGCGTAGGGACCAAAACGCATCTATGAACAGCCAGTCGTGCCTTTTTTGACAACATTTGGCTGTTCAGAAAGTTTTTGCAAGCCCTATTTACTTTATTACCTTGTCGCGAAGCGGAAGGCTTCGTGCAAAAAAAAGGGAGGAAGCTAAAAGAAAAACAAGGTTAAAAGTTAATACCGTATAATTAAAAAATAAATGCAAAGGTAGGGTGATAAGGAGGGCACGACCGAACTTAATTATCTAACTTAACTAAGATCTAGCTATGTACAACAATATTTATATAAAAATCTAGCCTGGCCAGGGTAGGACGCGGGGGCGAGTAGCAGCTCAGCCGGATAGCCGGAACAGGAACAGGCACGGCAGCACAGCACTCCGGATAGGCAGCTCAGAGGATAGGTAGGCAGCATAGGAGCGCCCCAACGATGCTCCGTAGGCAGACGGCAGCAGGGACCCGTAGAAGGCGCGACGGAGTGGTCAGGTGGGCAGCAGGCACACGTAGCAGGTGCGGCGGAGACGCGTGAAGGAACCGGCATGAAGTGATATGATCACGAAGGCCTGGCGGTGGTGGTTAGGTTCCAAGCCGGTGTAAGGAGCTTAGCTACTTGCGTTTAATACCAGAGCTGGTAGTAGACTGGCTTCCTAATGACCCTGGTCCGCTTTTATACTGGCCATAACAATAGACAACTACATAAATGTCAAACGAAAGATTTTTGAGAAATAATTAATTATATGACATTTGTCAGTCACGTAGGCATTGAGCTACAATATTGAGATCAAATGTTGGACGCTAACAATTATAATAAGAAAATATAGAAAAACACAATAACGGACTAATAACTATTACAAATATTTATCGCTTGTGAATAATAGCGTTATACAAAGTGAAGTTCAAATAATCAGTTAGTGCTTTACAAACATTCGTGAATTAATAAGTGTTACAAGAATTTGTGCATATTTACAAGATCGATATGTGAAAAGACAACTCTTCTTCCAGATATGTTTAGGACTTCTGTTTGTGATTGTACTTCTTTTTCGATAATAAGGCCAGGAGGCAAAGAATCTTCATTTTGTTGAAACTAAAAAAATAGCATGTTCATGATTACTAGGCAGTTAAATATATCTTAATTTTAAATTTGTAGTTAGATTATAACACAAATATAAATAAAAATCTATATTCTGACAAATCACAGAGTATGATGACGCTAAAACATACCCTCATATTTTGTACTGGTCCCTCGTCAATAGCGACAGAACGTAGTTCGTTTGATTCTGGCGAAATTCCTTTTACTTTCGTCGTAGGCAGTTCCTTATGTACTGTTTGGGAGTTTTGTAGATTTTTTAAAAACAGAAACCTTTATAAGCACATTTATTAGCACAGTCAAGTGTAATATCAATTTAATAATTTTTAAATAATTATAGTGGCTTCATTTTTAAATAGCCGTTTCATAGAAGTTTGGGCACTATACAGATTACATATATTTATTTACACTCTTTTTTTCTTCAAAGAACGTTTGTTCTCACAAGAATCTCACAGTTGGATTTTCTCCTGTGTCGTGGCTGCAGCTACAAACATTGAATCTCACATGCACATACGCCCAGACCAGAACAAAATTTTGTAGGTCGTACAAAATCTTTGTCCCGTACGGGAATCGAACCCGCGACTCGTTGCGCAGTAGGCGATCACTCGACCGCTGCGCTAACCATGCCGCCTCGACTTTATGTACGACGAGTTATGCCCGCGACCTTCGTTTCGCTTTACGATAGTTTCTTTTGTTTTATTCTAGTTTTCCCATCTATTTTTTCCCGTGGGAAAAAAAGTATCCTATGTCCGTCTCCTGGTTCTAAGCTACCCCCCCACCAGTTTTCAGTCAAATCCTAGTTTTCCCATTTTCCCGTGGGAATTTTTATTGTAGGAAAAGTAGACTATGTGTTATCTTATATAATTAGCTATCTATTGATGAGAGTCCCGTCAAAATCGGTCTGGCCGTCCCGGAGACGTATGTTCCCGTTGTCTGTCTGTCTGTATGTTCCCGCTAATCTCCGTAACGGCTGGACCAATTTTGACGAGATTTTCACTAATAGATAGCTAATTATATAAGGTATAATATATAATACTTTTCCCACGGTAAAATATCCCACGGGAAAATGGGAAATCTAGGATTTGGCTGAAAATTAGTAGGGAGGTAGCTTAGGACGAGGAGACGGATATATGATACTTTTTTCCTACGGGAAAAATTTGACAGTAAAACGGGAAAACTAGAATAAAACAAAAGAACCTATCGTGAGGCGAAACGAAATTCGCGGGCACAGCTAGTGTATTATAAAATTTATTATGCTGATCGTCAGAAGGCAAATCATCACAGTCATCTTGTTCTCGGTGAGCCTTTTCAAATGAGTCCAAACACAAAAGTTCTACGTAATATTAGACTCACCAACAGTTATTACATTATAACAATTACTTACAGACAAAAAACAGATATACATAGTTATAATATATAGATAAGTACAGCATATGTAATAATTATTCATACATAACACAACAATTATTTTAAAAAACGTTGCCTCATAATAGAATTTTCTCCTGTGTCGTGGGTGCAGTTACAAACATAGAATCTTACATGCACATACGCCCAAGCCGGAACAAATTTTTGTAGGTCATACAAAATCTTTGTCCCGTACGGGAATCGAACCCGCGACCGGTTCCGCAGTAGGCGATCACGCGACCGCTGCGCTAACCGTGTCGTCATACTGTAGCCATGTAGCCACGTATAACGTAGCATGTGTTACATACATAAATATTTTTTTAGTAGGTAACGGAGTCTTTGGTGGTTATTTCTATTAGATTATGAATATACATACATTGAGAAAAAAAGAAAACCATAAAAGCAAAAAAAATATATAGGTAGGTATGTGAAAACTAGTGTAAGAATAAAAATAATTAACTACATTGCTAGTCGTTAATATGCTTGAGATCCTATACCTACCTTCGGAGCTGATCATCAAGAAGGCGAAACCAGTACAGTCATCTTGACCTCGGCGAGCTCTTTTAAATGAGTCCAAACACGACAGTTCTACGTAATACAGTGGTTGAGATCCTGTATCTATCTTCGGAGCTGATCACCAGGAAAGCAAAACCAGTACAGTCATCTTGGTCTCGGTGAGCTCTTTTAAATGAGTCCAAACACGACAGTTCTACGTAATACAGTGGTTGAGATCCTGTACCTACCTTTGGATCTGATCATCAGAAGACAAAATCATCATAGCTATTTTGATCTAAGTCAGCCCCCGTATTATGAATTCTTATTAACATTCGGTTTACGGGCAACAAAAACTGTGTGTAAGTTATGAACTTTATTAGCAAGGTATTAGAGTTCAATTCGAAATAAAAAATAGCCAGTCATTAAACTGCATGGAGATAATACTTCACAATACGGGGCCTGCTCTTTCAAATGAGGCCAAACACGATAATTTTACGTAATACAGTGGTTGAGATCCTTACCATAACTTCAGGGCTCATTATGATAAATATTTGAAAGAGAAATAAATTTTAACCTTTTCATAATATTTAAATGTAACTTCTTACCAATAATTTTGGAGAGCTCGACCACGAGCCACTAGGCTTTTACTTTTATGCTTAGGCATTATTACCTAATCTGAACTAATTTCACTCTATGACAACTACTTATAACAAATACTAAATAAAAACTTATTAAATACATTTACAAGCTAATTATTGTCCTTAATATTACTTATTTTAAGTATTAACACTATCTACAATCCGATTTAATTTAAAAGTCATTCAAAATTTGACACTTTTCGTAATGATGTCGCACAAAAAAACGCACGTACAGTCCACCCGTTACGAGAGTCAAGAACGCACTAGATTCTCGTATCGAGTATTGCTGTCCGGGCGTTGCGGAGGTGCCTGGCGCGGGGTTCTTATAGTATTTTAGGTTTTTCTTTATTATTTAAAAGAACTTTGAAGTTATTTAAAATCTGATCAATACGATTTATAAAAGACATCGTTACCTTTTTATTGATGCAAAATTCATGCATTAGTAATAAGCCGTTACTGAGAGAATTTGTAAATAAGTTTAAAATTGGCGACTTTTCTAATTTTTTTTAAAACAACTGGGTATAAGTAACTAAAATTTTAATCAATACGATCTATACTTCGTGACCTTGCGTATAACATATATTTTTTTTATAACTCTTGCTCAATAGGGTTCTTCTACAATCTTCTTCAAACATGCAGTATTTTTTAAGTTTATGCGAGGTAATCCCCTTAAAGCTTTACGCGTTGGCATAGAATAGTCTACTCATCTTTAATAACTTTAATACAGTATTAGGCTCACTGCGACATAAAATGTAATTTACAAAGAAAGCTGAACTTTCATTTTTCTAATATTTTTATTACAACATTATTATATAGTCCTACAGCGTATTCAATGTTTAAATGTGTCAAATAATTAAAACAGATCGCTAATATAGAATTAATGTTATTATTTTACAACTCAACAAAACATTAATAATATGACAATGCCAAGAGCTGTTAAACGCCAATCACTTTCAAAACCGATATTATGCTGTAGCGACTATCGACCATGAAGATCCGCTACACTACTCCCCTTCCTGATTTCTTCGCAGAAGAAAAGCAGGCTTCAGCCTATCTATAGAAACATTCTCTTCTTTAGATTTTATTTTCAAAGTATAATACTTGTCATGTCTTTGTAAAACTTCATATGGCCCGTCATAAGGCGATTCTAGCGGCTTTTTAACTTTGTCGACTCTTATAAAAACATGTGTAGATTTTTGTAGATCCCTGGGTATGAAAATATGTTTGGGTGTCTGAAATCTAATTTTCCTTGGTTTAATATCTTCAAACTGTTTTATCAATTTTTTTGTAAAATTGTCTAAATTAAAATCAAAATTTGGTCTATCAAAAAATTTTCCAGGTAATCTTATTGTTTTGCCATATACCATCTGTGATATCGAATATGTTTCTTCTTCTCTGATGGCAGCACGTATTCCCATTAAAATCGTCGGTATTACGTCTGACCATTTGCGAGTGTCGTATGATTTAATGGCAGCTTTGAGGGTTCTATGAAGTCTTTCGATTTTTCCATTACATTGCGGATGATATGAAGTTGTATGTTGTAATTTTGTGCCACATATTTTAGTGAAATTTGCAAATAATGATGACGTAAACTGTGTTCCACGGTCTGTTATGATTGTCTTAGGTACGCCGAATCTGGTCACCCAGTTGTTATAAAAGGCCTTTGCAACAGTCTCTGCGTGAATATTTGCTATCGGTATGACTTCTATCCAATTAGTAAATCGATCAATGCAGGTCAGGCAATATTGTTTTCCATTAGATGGTGGTAGTGGTCCTATTAAATCGATATGAATGATATCAAATCTTTCATCCGGTGTTGGAAAATTCTGAAATTCCGATTTAGTATGTCTAATAATCTTATTTTTCTGACAGCCCATACAGGCTCTTGTCCATAATTTAATATCGTTTCTCATACGTTTCCAGATGAATCTTGCAGTAATTTGTTTGATGGTAGCTTTTACGCCCGAATGATTGAGATCATGAATTTTGACAAAAATTGTTTTCCTGTATTGAGGTGGTATGTATGGCCTGATAAAGTTAGTAGATACATCACACCATAAGGTTTGTTTTGTAGGTAAAGTAAATTTCTTGAATTTCAGCGAGCTATTTATCAATAATTGTTGGAGTTCCTGGTCATTCTTTTGGTTTTCTGCCATTTGGCTATAATCGACTATTTCCATTGTTTCAATTCGGGATAATGTGTCTGCTACAATATTATTTTTGCCAGAAATATGTTGAATGTTAGTTGTGAATTCGGAGATAAACTGTAGATGTCGTAATTGACGGGGAGAGGCTTTATCGTTCTTTTGCTTAAATGCGTACGTTAGAGGCTTATGATCGGTAAAGATTATAAATTCCCTGCCTTCCACATAGTGCTTAAAATACTTGATGGCTTCGTAAATGCTTAGTAATTCGCGATCGTATGTACTGTAATTTTTCTGTGCATTATTCAGTTTCTTTGAATGGAAAGCAATAGGTGTCCAGTTATTATTTTCAAACTGTTGTAGTACTAAGCCAATGGCTTCATTAGAGGCGTCAGTAAATAAAACCAACGGTAGGTCTGGATCAGGTATCGTCAATAAGGTAGCGTTTACTAGATCTTGTTTGCATTTTTCAAATAGTATTTTTGTTTCGTCATTCCAAGGTATTTTTCTTTTGTCGTTCTTTGTTGCTCCTTTAAGATAATCGTGTAATTTTGCTTGAGTTGCAGCGGCATTTTTGATGTGTCGTCTGTAGAAATTCAAAAGACCAAGAAATTGACGTAGATCTTTGTATGTTTCTGGTAACTTATAATCGAGTATTGCTTGTACTTTATAAGGCATTGGTGTTAAGCCTTTGGGTGTAATCAGATATCCTAGGAATTCAATTTCTTTTACACCAAAAACACATTTTGATGCATTAATTCGTAATCCATATTGAGTTAGCCGTGTAAAAATTTGTTTTAGGTGAATTTTGTGACAGATTTCGTTACTAGACGCCACTAAAATATCGTCTAAATATGGAAAGACGAAGTTTAGTCCTTTAAGCACTTCATTTATGAACCTCTGAAAGGTTGCTGGAGCATTACGCAAACCAAAACTCATCACATTGAATTCATACATACCGAACGGTGTTGTTATTGCGGTTTTGTGTTTGTGCTCTTCTGCAACTGGGATTTGGTAGTAAGCTTTTAAAAGGTCTATTTTGGAGAATATTGTTGTGTTAACAAGAATATGCTGAAAGTCTTCTATTCTTGGTAACGGATATCTGTCTGGTATAGTGCGGTCATTAAGTCGTCTATAGTCTCCGCATGATCTCCACGAACCGTCTTTCTTTGGGACCATGTGTAAGGGGCTAGACCATTGTGATTTTGAAGGTCGAATGATACCATTATTAAGCATGAATTCAAATTCTTGTTTTGCGATATGTGTTTTCTTGCCATCTAGCTGTCTTGGTCTTGAAAACACGGGCTCGCCTTCAGTTTCTATATGATGTTTTATGTTGTGAGTTAATTTTCCTGGCAGTAAATTTGGTTTGGTTAAGTCCGGAAATTGTTGTAGTATATCAAAATATTGAGAACTTTTGTCTGTTGTGCTTAATATTTCTGTCTGATGTATTTCTGTTATTTCTCCTTCGGTTTGTAATTTGGTTGTATTATCAATTAGTTTTCTATTGTATAGATCAATCAGCAAGTTAAAATGTTTCAAAAAATCTGCCCCTAAAATACCTCTTTGAATTTTCGCAGTAACAAACGGCCATTGGAACTGACGTCGAAGTCCCAAATCTAAAGTCAGAATCTTGATGCCATACGTTGGTATTTGTGTATTATTTGCGGCAAATAATTTAAAAGAGGTATCTATTTTATCCTTTGGACTAGCTGGTATAAGTGAAACATCGGCACCACTGTCTACTAACAAACGCAAACCAGTTATTTTGTCGGTGAAAAACAGTCGTGATTTGCGGTATTGAAGCATGTCAGCAGCAGAATCTACCGCTAATTCTGTTGCGAGCTCAAGTTTCCCGTATTTTTCCAGGCACAGGGTGGTTTGCATTTTTCAGCTCTGCAACGTTTTCCAAATTTGAAATCGTAAAAGCAAAATTTTCCATCCGGGTTATATCTTCGCCTTGATTGGCTTCGATTTGGGCTTCTATATGTACTACGCGATGAAGATCGAGACGTTCTGGATACATTTAAAGCTTCAAATTTTTTTTCAAGTGCTTCAATTTTGGAAAATAATTTGTCGAATGGTGTTGTGTTACTAACGGTTGATTTGTTGTCAGTACTAAAAATTTCTGTATTTGGGGACATTTCTGCCATCTTATCAGCCATAGCAGCTAATTTATCTAAGCTTTCATCGCTTATGATAAGAATGTTTTTGATTGTAGGCGGTAATTTTTCAAGTCCGCAGTATTTTACTTGACAGATCAAGAGTTCCTAGGCTTTGCATTTGGCGAAGAAGTTGACTCGGTTTTGAATCGCCGAGTTCGAGACCCGTTAACAAACGCTTTAGTTGTTTTTCTTCGCTTTCTTGAAAAATATGTAGTAATCTTTTTTTTGCTTCCGAATATTTCGAACTGACTGTACCGGTAATAATGTCCCAAATGTTTTCAATGAATTTTGGTTCTAGTTGTGAAATGAGATAATTGAATTTCGTATCTTCGGATTTAATGTTATTAATAGTAAATTGAGCTTCTACCTGGTAAAACCAAATTTCTGGCTTGTCGGTCCAAAACGGTGGCAATTTTATTGAAATTTTTTCGAGTTGCTGCTGTTCAGTATTTTCTGTAGACATTCTTCAATGTATTTATTTATTATATTGAAAAAAAAACACGGGGTCACCAATTGTAGTTTAAATGTGTCAAATAATTAAAACAGATCGCTAATATAGAATTAATGTTATTATTTTACAACTCAACAAAACATTAATAATATGACAATGTCAAGAGCTGTTAAACGCCAATCACTTTCAAAACCGATATTATGCTGTAGCGACTATCGACCATGAAGATCCGCTACAAATGAATTTTAGAAACTTAAATTCAATATCGCTAAAATAAGTAACAATTTTTAACCTAACAGTATAGCAAGTATCTAAAATTTCTAAAAACTATAAAATATACAGCTGCTATCGTATAATGGCAGATGAAATCAAAATATTTCACTTAAATTTTATATTGCTGATTTTATTAAGAGATGTTGCAAATACCTAAATAATACCTAACGCCGATGTAGAAAAGTTCTAAAAAGTTGCAAAAGTGTCTATAAAAATGTCCCTGACGATATATATTAAAATAAACAACTTTAGAATTATCATAACTTTTGCGTTAAAAACACCGTCCCACTACTGGACTAAATCGATGAAGTAACGAATCATTTTTTCGTAACATTCATATAAGTACTACTCAAAACAACTCATTTTTCATTAAAATGAAATGAAAATATGATTTTTTTTATTGCAATTAAGTTGGCAAACAAGCAAACTGCCCACCTGATGGTAAGTGGTAACAGTTACCTATAATACATGTGGTTCCTGTGAGATTCACAGCAAAACTGCAACCCCAACAAGAACCACAATGTTCGTTGCCAACTTGTTACTTAAGATGTAAAGTCACGGTACCCAGTAATCTCAGTGCCATATCTTACTCTTCAAACCGGAACACAGCAATGCAAGCACTGCTGCTTTGCGCCAGAAATAGGTAAGACGGAGGTACCCATGCACACGACCCTGGTACAGAGTATCCCTCCGGTATTTATATTTATTTTACCTTTTCCATTTCTCACTTTTTGAGTACATAGATAACCAGTATGTTATTTTCTTACAGATAGAGCAATTCGACTTAGGTAGCGATCGCTAATCCTTACGTTGGCTAGGAATTAATTTTCGTTATCTCAGAGACGATGACGAATTTCGTTATTGTTTCGCTATATAACGATTGCTACTTGCCCCCAAGAAAGATTCACAGACTGATTTATGAACACCCCAGGAGGTTCAGGTGGGAAGAACGTACCTTTGTGTGTCGCAGCTCTATTTCTTCTACGATAGGTGACGACTAATCGACTTCCGGTTTGAATAAACTATCAATCTCTTAATTTGTTTACTGGAGATAGAGTTTTGAAGTATTTCGTATGGAGCTAGCCTTCTGGCTAATCTAATTCAATTCAGTCAATTCATCTAATACCGCGATTTTCTTATAAAAGGTAGCGATTAGGTATTCTGGGCTAATAAAAGTTTATTGAAACTAAAAACTAATATTTGATATAAAGTATCAACTCCGTTTCTTCCTACTATAGTCAGTATTGCCTTCCCCATTTTTTTTTTAATTTACCGCGTTTTGCTAGATTCAGCTTTCACTAGCCAGACTCTGTCAAATACCTATCACTGGTAACCAAAGCCATAGATAGACAGAATAAGGTAACAGTTACTAGTATGTAGATTATTTACAATATCATTATATTGTGGGCAGTAAAGAGACATGTTACACAACGTGCCCATTTCCGATTCCCTGGCGTATCCAAGGGTTGTAACTACACGAGCTAGAACAGGCAGAGTGCCAGAGATTTCCGCTCGGTTTAATCAAAGTTACCGATCAAAAATACGTTCCGCGCAAAACTTTTTATTATATTTCGCTGTTTACTCCTGAACATTAGGTTACTGTCTACGTCATTCATGTGACTACAATATACAATAATATCATATAGGAGAGTTGGTTCCGTATTTTTTAATTATATAGGTATTGTAATCTCATGGCACCTGCAAGGGTGGGACGGTAGAGATATATTGAAGAGATAAGCTCTACCTTGTACATTACTCGCCTATGTAAACAATTATGGATGTTCAAAAAGCGTGTATAATACTCGTATAGTTGGTGTTGGCAATTTCAAAGAGACATTCCCTGTTTGTTCAAAATGCCTTCGTCACCATTTGACCATCACACCATCCGCCCCCGCAGTAGAGTTCATCCATATCATCCCAACCGATCAGGGCCCAATTCAACTAATAAGTTACAGCCGAATCGAAATTGAACCGTTGCGGTCGACCAATCGGAGCGCTTATATCGCTATTCAACTGTTCGATGACGTGATAATGTAGCGTTCTGATTGGTCGATCGCAACGGTTCAGTTTCGATTCGGCTGTAACTTTTTAGCAGAATTGGGCCTCTGGTCTAGTACAGTTCGGTTTTAGCGTTCATTTCTTCTATGTACGTACGTACGTGCAGACTCTGGAACGAACTCTAAGCTGCGATGTTTCTTGAGAGCTACGACATGTCCAACTTCAAACGAGGTTTAAAAAGAGCACCTCTCTCCAGATAGATAGAAAGAAACACTTTATTTTGCTTTAAGTAAAAAATAACATAAAAAATGACAATACATACACAAACAGCAAAACCAGGTACTTCCAGGTAGGCAGTAACAGAGCTAAGCCCTTGGCATTGCAGATGTCCATGAGCGGTGGTAACCACTTACCATTAGGTGGGCCACTGGCTCGTCTGCCACCATTAGCAATAAAAAAATATCTGTTCCAGTACTAGAGGCATTTCTCTACAGTTTTCCGTATTTTACGACAAGTAATTTACGGTAAACTCCATCAAACTGTGGAACTCCCTACCCGAAGCCATCAGACGTGCACCATCGCATGATGCATTCAACTTGTGAATTCGACCAACCCGCACTTGGCCAGCGTGGTTGACTAAGGCCTAATCGCCCTAGTTTAGGGTAGGCTCGAGCCCCTCGGTGGGGACGTATATGAGCTGTTGATGATGATGATGAATTGTTGCATTGTTGATAAAAATAACCAAAGGAGATGTTATAATTTTAAACATAATATTTTTAATCATGAAAACTAGTATGCATGAAACGGAAAATTTCGGCCTGTCACCGAAACCTTCTTATCTTGAATATACTATAGGGATATAATGACATTTAGTACATCATCATCATCATCTCAGCCGCACGACGCCCACTGCTGGGTATAGACCGTCCCCATGGATCTCCACAACGATCGGTCTTGTGCTGCCCGCATCCAGCGGCTTCCCGCAACTTTTGCCAGATCGTCGGTCCACCTGGTCGGGGGCCTACCCACTGAGCGTCGTCCGGATCGTGGTCGCCACTCAAGAACCGTTCAGCCCCAACGGCCATCGGTACTCCTCGCTATGTGTCCCGCCTACTGCCACTTCAGCTGAGCAATCCTTCGAGCAATGTCGGTTACTTTAGTTTTCCTGCGGATCTCTTTATTTCGGATCCGATCACGCAGGGAGACCCCACGCATTTCTCTCTCCACTGCCCGCTGGGCGACTTTGAGCCTTCGGACGAGACCCATAGTGAATGGCCACGTTTCGCTTCCGTAGGTAGGCTTAGGTTCGCTTCCGTACTGGCAACAAACACTGGTCAAGACTTTCGTCTTGAGACACTGAGGTAATTTGGACGCGAAAATTTTTCGTAACTTCCCGAACGCTGCCCATCTGAGCTGGATTCGACGAGAGATCTCTTTCTCGAAGTTGGACTACCTAACTGGACTATCTGTCCCAGGTATACATAACTGTCTACAACTTCAAGTGTAGTGGTCCCAATATTAACTGGAGTGGGTACAACATGGGCATTCGACATGATTTTTGCCTTATCCATGTTCATTTTAAGACCCACTCTTTGGGAAGCACTACTGAGATCTCCGAGCATGGTGTTCAGGTCTTCCAAGGTCTCAGCCATTAGAACTACATCATCGGCAAAACGGAGGTGTGTTAGGTACTCGCCATTAATGTTAATGCCGTATCCTTTCCAATCCAGAGGCTTGAAAATATCCTCCAATGCAGCGGTAAAGAGTTTTGGAGAGATAACGTCTCCCTGTCTTACACCTCGCTGCAATTGAATGGGATTAGAGCTCTGGTTCTGAAGTCGAACCGACCTTGTGGCTATATGTTCCTGTGGCTATATGTATAGTATAGGTACCTTAGCACCTTTATGTACCTGTAGTCCACTTGGCACCTTTGGAGAGACTGCAGCACCGCCCATGTCTCGATCGAATCGAAGGCTTTCTCATAGTCCACAAACGCCAAGCAAGGTGGCAGATTATACTCCTCGGTCTTCTGTATAACCTGCCGCAGCATATGGATGTGGTCTATAGTACTATAGCCTTTTCGGAAACCGGCTTGTTCGGGAGGTTGGAAGTCGTCAAACCTACGAACGAGACGATTCGTAATGACTCTCGAAAATAACTTATAAACATGACTCAGAAGTGAGAACGGCCTATAGTTCTTCAAGAGTGTTTTATTACCCTTTTTGAAGAACAGGATGACCTCACTCTCACTCCATGCTTCAGGCGTTCTGCTCCGAGAATAACGGAATTAAAAAGCCTCTGGAAGACTTTAAATATCGGCTTACCGCCCGCTCTCAGAAGCTGTGTAGTGATTCCGTCATCACCCGCCGCCTTGTTGTTTTTTAGTTGTTTGAGAGCCATACTAATCTCGTACAGGCTGACGTCCGGGATATCTTCGGTATAGTGTCGGGTAAGCTTGGCTCTAGCCTCGCTTTCGATATTTAGAATAGAATAGAAACCTATCCCTGTTTCTAAAATATTTCAAAATGAGTTACACAGGTGGTACGAAAAATAATATTTAATTAGGTACTTATATAATTTAACCTAACCTAAATTTTATCACTAAGCTCTATTAGGTATGAAAAAATATTTATAAAATCTAACTCCGTTCATCAGATAACACATTTCCTTTTCATCTATTTCATTATTTGTAATTTTCATTTCAAATAGGTACTATATGTATTTTGGTGTGATAGAATTGTTTATTTATTTATACATGGTGTTTCATAATAACCAATAAATAATCAATTCTATATTGAAAACTAATTATTAAATTGTGTTTACCCGTAATGTCATTCAACCCAAAATTTTCATATAAATCATAGACATGATGATGATACTATGATATACATGAAAATTTTGGGTTGAACGACATTACGTGTAAACACATTTTAATAATTAGTTTTAGAGAACGCATTTTTTTATCACCCTGGAAAATTTTAGGGACGCTTCAGGACACATCCCATATTATATAAAAAATTTAAAAAATGAAATAAAAAATTTAAAAAATATATAAAAAAATATTAAAAAATCTCTAAAAATGTTGCTCTCAACTAGTGCAGCTTTTTTGTATTTTTAAAAAAAATAATATAAAATTAAGGAGGGGGGTTATTTTTTTTATTTAAGGTAGAAGGCCCAGTACTCGTCAGGTTTTGAACTTTGCTGACTTTGGAGCTGTGTTACAGTAAACCTTGTAGACTTAATAATCTAAAACTTCGATAGCTTGCTAAAATATTTATTGTAGTTTTCAGAGGTAAAAGTGGTTTTTAGATAAACTAAATAAATAATTTATTGTAATATAAAAAAGTAAAAAGGAGCCAATTGTACCAGTAGTCGGCAGGTTTGTCCTAGTAACCGTCATGTTGACCCAAAAGTCGTCAATGTTTCACGCTACCTTGAACTTTATTGCTATACGTTAAAGATTACATTATAATCATTACGAAAAAAATATATAATTATATTCGTTTTATTTTTCATATAGGTACTTACGTTATAATAAAATAATGTAATATTTATTTGTATTTTATACATATTATAGTCATAAAGAAAGCAGATCCCAGACTAATAATTTACTTTAAATAAATTTCTTTAAAGGGTTTGCGAAAACCAAAGAGTATATTCAATATTATATAGAAATTTTCTTTTTTAAGTATGACAAACTGATTATCATTAGATGAATCATATACGGCCTTCCTCCATATTTGTTTTAAAGGCCGGAAAACTGCCACATCCATCGGTTGGAGTATTTGCAGCGGAGCGGGCGTGGGAGGAGGACTCTCAAGCCGCCCCGCTCCGTCGTAGGCGGTTAGGTAGGAAGAGGCGCGCCTTCTAAGGTGCGCACCTACTACCCTAAGCAGCCAGGAAGGATTCAGGTCCAACCAACCCACAACCGGCTGGGAGATATTACATCACCTTCCTGGTTGCCCGTCTGGGGGGTCACAACCGAGTAACCCCTTCCTTGGCAAGTCCCAGCTCGTTTATACCACTGGGCCTGTTCCCAAGGGGTGTGTTCGGGAAATGGCTAGTTCGATCCCGAACATGCCTTCACCGGGGGTAGAGAGGTACCGCAGGGTGGTTTCGCCAGGTATGGGGTTGTTACCCGAGTCCTACGGCATATCCAAAGGACAGCCTTGTCAGCTACAGTCCCTTGTGAATTGTAAAGAGATTCGTCCTAAAAAAGTATGTCGCATTAGGATAGAAGGGTCCATTAAGATATAGAGATCAGGGTGATGTTTTTTCCCAGCAAAATTGCTCAGTGGTTGCCTATGAGAGCAGTGGCCATCCAAGAGATGTTATTTTTTACCCATGGGTAAAAAGCATTCATGACATATTAAAAAAAAACCTTCTGTCCAGTAGAATCCACCATCTCGATCCACCAGTTGATCAAATAGCACGCTGAAGTTCACTAAGATCCAACATTGATCTTGCTGGATCCTATGATACTTATTCTTTTTAATGCTCCACTAGTGGATTGAACAGCACACGTCAAACGGCCTCAGAAGGTCCAACTCCCCCCCCTCCCCCCAAAATGAATCGGACTAGCCAAAGGCCCCAAGTGCCCGGCGGTCCCGGAGGCCGTGTCAGCAGGGACAATCGTCGACCCAGGGCTGGGACCTGGGGTGCAAAGAATCCCCGGGCGGCGAAAACCCCCAATCAAATGACGTTGGCTCTGGCAACATATAACGCGCGTACACTGCGGACCGAGGAGCAGCTGCTGGAACTACAGGAGGAATTGAGCAGGATTTGTTGGAGTATTGTGGGACTATTCGTAGTTCGATGAGAGGGTGATAACACGATGGTCCTTAAATCTGGCAACCTGCTCTATTTTCGGGAGGGCGAAGACCTGTCCCAAGGTGGTGTCGGGTTCATTGTCCATAAGTCTCTCGTGAACAACGAGGTACAGATCGAAAGTGTGTCGAATAGGATGGCATACCTTAAACTCAGAATCCCCAAACGGTATTCGCTGAAGGTCATACAAGTCTACGCCCCGACCTCAACCCACCCCGACGAGAAAGTGAAAGCTATATATGAGAACCTTTCTCGAGCAATAGGTACATGCTTCCAAGACTCACTACACCGTTGTCATGGGAGACTTCAACGCAAGGCTAGGCAAGCGGGACGAAAATGAGTTGAAAGTGGGGCAATTTTGAGCTGGAATCCGGAAATACCGAGGTCAAATGCTAGCCGATTACATGGACAGAGAGGGACTCTATATCATGAAATCTTTCTTCAAAAAACGGCTGCATCGAAAGTGTACCTGGAAAAGTCCGGATGGCGTGACAAAAAATGAGATTGACTTAATCATGTTGATTAAGACCAGTATATTCAATGACGTCAGTAATCAATTCGTTTAACATGGGGAGCGATCACTGAACGGTAAGAGGCGCATTGAATCTTAACATAAAAGCGGAAAGGTATCGCTCCGTGCCGAAGCCATCCAGATCCAAAACCCCGAGCGCTTCCAAGTCGAATTGCAAAATCGCTTTGATTGTCTAGCTAGAGGACTGCACGGACGTGGACATTTAACATGACAGGATTCTGGAAGCTGTCTTTACGGCGGGTGCAAAGTTTTGCAAACCCAGCCGTACTCAGTAAAGAAGTAACATCTCGGAGCCAAGAGCTAAGCTGATGGAGGAATGGCGTGGAATGGGTCTACAGTCTTCTGAAGATGCTCGTCGGTGACTCAACAAACAGATCTCTTAGGCCCATATTATAAAACGATTCTCAGTAATGAATCTAGTTTTAAAACTATGTAGTTTTAAGATGAGCTTTAATTTTTGAATGTTTCTTAAAACGAGATTCATTGATCGCTGTTCATCTGAGTTATTGCTTATTATAGAAGTGCCTTGTACGCTCAAGTAAAGATTTGATCTTTGATTACTTAAGTATGGTCGAAACCACTCTTGAGAAAATAAATTCATATTATGTTACCAAATAAAGTTGAAATTTACGCCAAAATCTGATGCTGGGCGAGTGTCCAGCTGTGGGCTGGTGCTGGATGAGTGTTTCCATCAATGGGGCTGGTGCTGGGAAAGATTTCCAGCAATGGGATGGTGCTGGACAAGATTATCCAGCAGTGGGATGGTGGACAAAATTCCCAGCAGTGGACTTGTGCTGGGCAAAATTGTTCAGCTGTGGGCTGGTGCTTGGCATGATTCCTAGCAGTGGGATGGTGCTGGACAAGATTATCCAGTAGTGGGCCGATGCTGGGCAAGATTGTTCAGCAGTGGGCTAGTGCTGGGAAATATTGTTTAGTAGTGGGATGGTGCTGGGCATGATTCCCAACAGTGGGATGGTGCTGGATGGCCCAGCAGTGGACTTATGCTGGGCAAGATTGTTCAGCTGTGGGCTGGTGCTGGGCATGATTCTCAACACTGGGATGGCGCTGGACAAGATTGTCCAGTAGTGGGCTGGTGCTGGGTAAGATCGTTCAGCAGTGGGTTGGTGCTGGGAAAGATTGTCCAGCAGTGGACTATTGCGTTCTGTAACACGGGCCTTAATGTCTGACTCGCGAGATACGCTGATTTAATACGAAACGTATTAAAGAGGCCATCGAGCAGAACAAAGGCTCCAAAGTGTTGGCAAGAGATCTGTCACCCGGTCAGAGTCTGCTGAAGACAGAGGACGGCAGAGTCATTACACCCCAACCTGAACTTATGGTCGAGATCGAACGCTTCTATGGACAGCTTTACGCATCATCACAGGCACCTGTTATTCTGGCCACAGATCCTAGAGCCAAATTGACTCGGCACTACACCGAAGACATCCCGAACGTCAGCTTGTACGGGATTAGTGAAGCTCTCAAACAGCCTAAAAACAACAAGGCGCCGCGTGATGATATAGTTACAGCCTAACTCTTAAAGTGGATGGACTATCAGCCCGGAAAGCGCTGCAGCGGCTATTCAACTCCGTCATACTCGAGGGCAAAACGCCTAAGGCATGGCATAGGGGCATGGTGGCACTGTTCTTCATAAAGAGCGACAGGGCCTAGTTGAAGAACCATAGACCCATCACGCTCCTGAGTCATGTTTACAATCTGTTCTCGAGGGTCATTACAAATCATCTCGCAAGTAGGTTCGACGACTTCCAGCCTCCCGATAAAGCCGGATTCCGAAATGGCTATAGTACCATATGTTAAAACTTATGACATTATTAGGGACACTGGCAGTTTTATACTTGTTTACTTTTCTAATATGAATTTTGAATCTGACATGTATTTCATACTTCTACTCTAATTTTGATAGCTCGTGTATATTTATCCAATGAGACTCTTCCTCAAATATAATTTTCAACAAATAATCTGCGTTTTTCACTGCACCATAGACCACATCCATACGCTGCGGCAGGTTATACAGAAGACCGAGGAGTATAATCTGCCACTATGTTTGGCTAAGAACTAAGGGCAATGGAGAGGGCTATGCTCGGGGTTTCTCTACGTGATCACATCACAAATGATGAAATCCGTAGAAGAACTAGAGTTACCGACATAGCCCAAAGAATTGCAAACCTTAAGTGGCAGTGGGCAGGACACATTGCTCGTAGAACTGACGGCCGTTGGGCCGAAAGGTCCTCGAGTGGCGGCCGCATACCGGGAGACGATCTGGTGAAGGTCGCGGGAAGCCGCTGGATGCGGGAGGTGCAGGACCAATCGGTATGGAGATCATTGGAAGAGGCTTTAAGTCCAACAGTGAGCGTCTCGTGGCTGAAATGATGATGATGATGAAGCAAACTGCCTATCTCACGAGTCATTGAAAAGTTCAATACCTGCTCGACTAAAGTGCATAGAACAGTTAATTATTTTTGTAAAAGTAGGTCCCATAAAAACGTAGTCTATAAATGTTACTGAACCATATAAAAATGTTATCATAATAATGAAACTATTATACTGATATAACTATAACTAATATTAAAATTCAAGAAATTATTTGAATTAAAAAAAAAACTGTACATATAGATGTAAATGAGATCGACTCATTCATAGATTTTTATTTACTTGTCGTTACTTGTCAATATTTTCTTTTGAAAGACAACCAATGTCAGGTGTGAATTTTATTGTAAGAAAGTATATTTAGTTAATGATATCTGAAATAATAGCTTTAATTGTTGTTTTTCTATTTTTAGGTAAGTTGCATTTACGTTGTATTTAGATTAATAGAGAACTACATATATGTTAGAGATTATTTTTCAATAGTTGCATTGGTTATTAAATTACTTATATTTTCTATTTTTAGAACATCACAACGAAGACTTTTATTTCATCAAATATTAACATATTATATAGAGATACCTACTTTTTATCCAATAATAAAACAAATTGATTCAAACGAATATCGTACATAATTCAAGGTAATAAGAGCTCTATGATGGGCTCAGGTACAATTGTAACGAACGTCCCCATATCCGTTGTTATCTAAGTATAAGATTTTTATAATGTCAAAGGAAAATTAAACTTAATACCGAGAAATAAGGTAACAATGACGGGTTAAGGTACTTTTGTTAATGCTCGCCCCAGTATCCGTCAGAACTACATAAATTTTGACGAGTATTGGGCAAAACAGGCATAAGCGAGTACCAATGAATGTCACATGCAATAAAAAAATAAATTGTCAAGATTTAGCACTAATTAATAGGTATAGTGTTAGAAAATGTATTATACTATTATTAAAAAACAAACACACTTACCGTATAAATATCTGAAGCGGTATATTATGTAAAAAATAGGAGCCGGTTGTTGCTCAGTTTAGTTGGCAAACAATACCTATTACAGATTTTTTTCTGAGCGCACACTTTTAGCACCTCGAATTTTTGACACAATTACAATTTTAATGCAGTGTTGCAAATATAGTAAAACATTATAGTACTGTGATTGTATTTCAATCACAATTCTATCATTTACGGTTGGTAGAAATATTATAAGCCCCTTTTAAAGTGTAGGTATAGGTACCTGACGAGTATTGGGACACCGACGAGTATACCAGCGTTTACCTTATATTTAAATCATTCTAATACCATGCCGTGAAGCGTCCAGCGTGAATTTTCCAGGGTGATAAAAAAATTACCGTGTATATCTACAAAAATACGCATATAAAAATATACATTTGAATTAGAGAGAAAGTAAGTACTCTTTCAGATGACGTTTGAAAGATTTTAAAGATGGTCTCCACTGGTGATCTCCAACGGTGATTTATTCCACTTTACTAAACTTAGTATTTTGCTTTTTGTAAGCAAATCTTATACACAATAAAAACCTCATTTCGCATTTAGAAATCCTATTTTCAATAGTATGTACACATCACATAACTGTTACACATAACTGTTACAGTTTATGGCACAGTAATACTATTGCCGTGTTTATGGTTCATTTTTAACTGATTCGTCATATATAATATCTGTGATTACGTATTGATTAGAGGAAACTTCTGGTAACGGTTGCTGGTTGTATGCCAGCTCCAGTTCCGCGTTAGCGAACAACTTGGCCATCTCCACCTTCATGTGCGCTTGTTGCTGAGAAGACAATTTCCTGAATGACTTCGCGTAGCTCTTGAAGAGGTGATCAACATCATCGTATTCCTGTCTTTCACCAATTATACTGATTAATTTATTTATATTACTCTCGTTTAAGCTAGTTCTTTGTCGCTTTGCACTATGTCCGTCTGCGTGTGACCGAGCACCAGACGTTGAAGGGACTGGAGATGACGCTGATGACGAGTCTGTGTCTAATTCGACTGAAGGTGAAGTTGTTTTTTCTTCTGGTGATCTGACTCTTGTAACTCTACCTTGCCTAATCACCTGGTGCTGATCTAAGAACTTCAGTTGGTCTTTCCACACGTAATCGCATATCTTTTTGCCCGGGGTTTCCCTTTCTTTTTGTTTTTTAAATTTTGAATAGCTGTCTTTTATGGTCTTCCATCTGAGCTTGACTTCTGCAACTAAAAACAAATATTTATTATGAAGGAATCTCGAAATTGAGTCGACTATCCTAAAATGTAAGTGCAGCAAAGTTGAATGTGAATAGAGCTTTTTTTATGGGATAGGGGGCGAACGAGCAAACGTATCACCTTACGTAACTTCTAGAGAAATGCACAGTTGTGGACTGCCAACCATCTAAGTGGCATGGATTTTTTGCCGCGTGGAACGATGGCGGAAAGAGGCGGCAGGTTCGAACAATTCCTCGGAGCATTCCCCGTAATAAATGCGATAGAAGACGCATAATGAGGCGACATCTCTACGCAGGGCCACGAAAGGACTATACTACAACAGTTATCTCGGACTAAGTACGAATATAATGATAATATAATACTATATGCAAGAGACGCAATTTTTAATTATAGAACTAAACCTTCAAATCGAACACAAATACAAATCATGTGCGAAACTATTTTCGCCTGTCTCCAATTTTAAAGATTTTTGAATCACTCGAATTCAGTGTTATTATCAAAAACAAATTTCTTGTGTAGGGTAATTATATTATATAGGTTAGTTATATTTTGAAAAATAGCGAATTAAATCATTTAAAGTAGGTACTAATTATTACAGTTTAGTAGGTACTAATAAGTACCTTAAGGCGCTACATTGAAAATTAATCAATGGGAGGCGTGGTCTATACTTAAACCACAGAATATATCATAATGTAGTCACTGATTTACTACCAAACGTAGATAACGCATGAACGTTCGAAAAGTGGGCCGGTGAAGAACTGCCCAATCAGGCCTCGTGCAGTTCTTTTCCATGCGTTGGAGCGACAACGCGATAAGCAATTTTGAGCATTATGTTTGAGAGTATAAAGTTGATATTTTCTTGTAGCAATTACTAAAACGTCAAATTTCATGTGGCTAGGTATGAAATGATGTAACTGCACACGGTTGTACTTTCAAATTGTTGCCGTAATAATAAAGAATAAGGTTGAATTCGATAAATACGGTACTTTCTTTATGGTAATTTTAATTCGGGTGTGCATATTCAACTACCTAGTTAACAGCGTATTTTACAGCGTAAATGTATAGTCGATTAGGTGACAGATTTCAAGTGCGTTTTTGTATGAAGTGCTCTATCTACGTTTGGTAGTAAATCAATGTATGTAGTCAGTACTCCATACAGAACGGCCACTCACCTCCCCGCACTCATTTCAAATACCTCATTTGACCTCATCCCACCTCGCACTTCGTTATTGACATCACTGAGTCAGTGATGTCAACAAGCGATCGAGCGGGCCCTAGTTTAGTGTCAGTGACACTGACACAACCAGCGCCAGCGGAGCGGCAACCTTTGCCATACACCGGCCAGCGCAACGGCCGGGCCGGTGTATGGCAAAGGTTGCCGCTCCGCTCGCACGCTGGCCGCACGTCATAATTTAGATTTTTCTCGGTAATTTTTGTAACGATAACTGCATATCGGTAAGTGAAAACCCTGCGCTCTTATCGCTAAATCGGTATCGGGTCAGCGCCCCTAGACAAACGCCACACGCTAACTTTTCCGCAGGCGTTCCTCAGAAAAAATGTATGGAGATGACATTAGCTGCGGAAAAAATAGCGTGAGGTTGTCGTGAGCTAATGTCATTTCCATACATTTTGTCTGCGGAACGACTGCGGAAAAGTTAGCGTGTGGCATTTGTTTAGGGCCTCAGCTACGCGTAACGGAATTGGAACACTCGTGTAATGTAACAAACAATTTCCCGTGCAGTCAGCTGAAGGTCGTAAGAGTAGATAAATTTTCATACCTAAACATGGCTTGAGATGCAATTATTAATACGAGCCTTAATGAGGAAAAGCGGAATAGGCTATAAGAATGAAAAAAAATTATTGCTTTAATAGAAGCTCATTCATCATATTATTATAATAAACAGAAAGAAGAATTCAAGGATTGCATCTTTTTCTACGGTATTTTAATATTTTATGACGAGAGGTGAAAATTAGAATTCAGTCATCATCCCAATTATGTTCATTGACCTCAAGAATTGGGATGATAACTGAATTCAAATTTTGACGCCTCGTCGTAAAATATTTAAAATCCGTAGAAAAAGATGCAATCATGTAAAATTACAATTAAAATCGGCTCAGAATTTCATCTTCATTTCATTTTAACAATGACGTCATCAACCGTGACGTCATTGTTGAGTACGGCCATATAAACTCCATGTAAATTGCCTTATCGCTAGAAAGAGATGGAGAAAAATCTTTAATAGGTAGGTACCTTATATAGGTAGGTAGGTATTAATAGGTAGGTGACCTATCAAAAGCTTTTGATGCGTTGGTCACCAAACTCTTTTAAATAAACTCAAACATTATGGTGTCTCTGAAGAAGCAATGAGACTTATTGAGTCTTATTTATCCAATAGGGTTCAGAAAGTTGTTATTAACAAAACTGAGTCTGTTGGTGCACCTATAGTTATGGGCGTGCCACAAGGATCGATATTGGGACCCTTGCTTTTCTTAATTTATATTAATGACCTCCCACACTTCACTAAGAATCTGTGCGATACAGTACTATTTGCAGATGATACTTCTTTAATATTTAAGGTTGACAGAGGAAATGGAAATACTGACGTTGTAAATAGTACTCTCTCTAAAGTATTGCATTGGTTCACTATAAATAATTTATCTTTAAATTCACGTAAAACTAAATTTATTAAATTCTCATTGCCAAATGTAAGAAAAGTGGATACCATAGTGGAAATGAATAATGAAATTGTTGAATTCATCGACTTTACTAAATTTTTGGGTATAACACTAGATTCTAGATTGCAGTGGGATCCACATATTGAGTCCTTGGCTATCAGACTTAGTTCTGCAGCATATGCAGTTAAAAAAATAAGACAACTTACTGATGTTGAAACGGCAAGATTGATTTACTTTAGTTATTTTCATAGTGTCATGTCATATGGAATACTACTGTGGGGATCGGCTGCTAGTATTGAAAGTATTTTTGTACTTCAAAAAAGAGCGGTTCGCGCTATTTATAATTTACGAGCAAGAGATTCTTTAAGGGACTTATTTAGAGAAATTAAAACTTTAGCAGGACAGTACATTTATGAAAATTTGATTTATGTCTATAAAAATTATAATACATTTGAAACCAATTTCCAAATTCACCATCTAAACACAAGATTCAAAAATAAACTTGCCGTTCCAACATTCAGGCTTCAAAAAACTAGAGGCTCGTTTATGGGGAAATGTATAACCTTTTAAAATAAGCTTCCACAAAGTGTTACCGACTTGCCTTTTCATAAGTTTAAAGCGCATGTAAAAAAGACTTTTATGAGTAAAGGATATTATAAAGTCAACGATTATTTGTATGTGCCAATGCCTGGTGTTAATTTTTCAGATAATGAATCGTGTTATGTATAACTATTTGTTTAAACAAATATTATTTTTGGTAATAAGTAGTAAGAAGAGAACTAACACATCTAATCTTGTAGTGGAAGTTGAGCTCAAACTTCTGCTGTTAGGTCAGCTTCCAATTGACGACTCTGTAACAATACAGGGAGAAAAAAATAGCCCTTGCTGGTTTTCTTGCTGGTTCTTCCCAGTACAAGGTCTCCCGCCGTAGACTTGTGAACCAATGGCGTAGCTGCTTTGACGTTCAAAAGAGATTGTAACAATCCAATTTGAATAAAAGATATTGAATTTGAATTTGAATATCTTGGTTGTTTTTTAGTTATTCGAAAACCGATTTGTCTTTCTGTTTATTATATGACTGAGCTTCTATTAAAGCAATATTTTTTTTCATTCATCAGATTCATCTAGCCTATTACAAATCATTGTTATACCTACAATGCCTTTCGATACATACCTACCTAATGTACGAAACGATACTTTGGCTATAGGCTTACTTTGTTTGTACTCTCTCATACTTAATAGATAATACAGCGCTGTGAAAAAATAGAAAAAGACGGGGAATAACGAACGAACCGAGCCATTGACATAATATGTTACGTAACTTACGTATACTTAATATTATTAAGTATACGTAAGTTACGTAACCCAAACTTGGACCGTGCGTGGTCTTTATAGCGGCGGCAGTCGATTCTAGTGTAGGTAGGTATAGTAATCAATCTCAAGATTAATATATTGTAGTATTGCCTCAACAATCATTGAGTAGGTACTTATGGAGGTATAAATAAGTAGGTATGTACAAATCAAAATGATTTGTTCCATGTTCGTCCCACGTTTTCGCCCCACATTCCATAAATTTCCTTATTCGTCCCACAAACAAAATACCTATTTAATGTTTCGCCCTACATTATAAAAAGTAATAAAAGTACAGTTCGTAAAAAAACGCATGTCGTCAAATGAGAACTACACCGACTATGGACGACTACTGTACTGTAATACAACGATTTATTTATATTTTATGGTTTAATTTCTGATTTATACCCCCTTATAAAAGGTAACACTATAATCTACTGACTTCTTTCGTAAAAAATATTTTTCAACTCTCCAGCACGAAAAAGGTGCTTTTGGTGGCTAAAAACTCGCAGCAAATTCGATTTTTGCTGCAAGCGTGGGGAAAAGTGATTCGAATTTCGAACACAACCTTTTGGAGATACCTACCTATTCAGCGCAGAAAAAACAAATGGTCTGTTCGGAAACTCATTTTGACGTAGCGACGTACGTAACTCATGGAAATAAATTTTGTTTTTATTTATTGAAATTTAAGTTTGAAAATTGTACTATTGCTATTTTTAAATCGTGATATTCAATATAAATAATATTTTTATATATATATTTTATATTTAGCCTATTTGGTGTCCCACTGCTCAGCTGATAAATAATAGTAAATATTATTAACACTTACCTACTTAAAAATATAATGTTTGGTTTTTATAAAAATGTTAAACAGTGTAATTTTCGCAAGCAACATTTAAAAATATATAATTTAGCGGGAATCAAATTTTTTTCATCATTAGGTCGATTGAACTGTTTTGGTAAATATAAAGTAAAATGAGTGCGTCCCGCGTCTTGTCAAACTCCAAAAGAGTTGAGAGACAAGTTTTCAATGCTGAATTTAGTTATTTATCAGAAAAGTCGCATGAAAAATATCTTAAGGCATATTAAACTTCAACTTGCAGCAATTTTGCTCAATCTCGATTTAACTAAAACTAGATTTAGCCATACAAAAATGTGAAAATGTTAAATCTAGATTTGAAAATTTGACATTCTTGTATGTGTTAAATCGAGTTTTAGTTGAATCGAGATTTTGCAAAGTTGCTGCAAGTGGACCTTAGTCTTCTAAACCATATTCAAGCAAAAATCAATTCACTTATTTAGTCCACATTGGGCCGTCAACAATATTAATGTAAATAAATATATGAAAACTAAAATACACACTTTACTTGTTAAAATAATGATTAGGATGTTTCAATTTTACGAAATAAATAAAAATTTATTTCTTTTAAATGCTGCTTAAATTGACATGATTGGTCTACTAACATTGCAAAGACTTGATTCGTGTAAAATTCACCAATTTAACAATGAAATAAATGATTACAGATCGGCAAGCCTTTGTCCCAGGTTAGCATTTTTCATCTTCTCTTGAAAGTGCGGAGCGTAAGAAGGGAACACTTACTAATATACAATTAATAATAATTTTACCTTATTTTCAATTTCAATATAATTATTAAATAAATATAAAAATGTGTTTCGCAATGACATTTTTGTTGCTAGCTGTACATAAAAGTGTTAACTAAAACAAGCGAGGCGAAACCTCAGACTAAGTACCTACCTACACCAATGTCACCAATGGAATAAGCGCGAACGCACACGGCCGATTGTCGGTGACCGACTTTTTGACGGTGAGTCCCGGCCGGCCCGATCGACCGACACTGACCGATAGTCGGCCGCGTGCACTGGCTTGATAGGGCTGTCAATATCGATGTCGCTCTTTTAAAATTCCTTGGCAAAAGTTTTGTTTATTTATCAAGGATTAAGTTTAAACGTTTGATGTTTATTACATTAAATTGTACGAAACTGTTATTAATTTTAATCTCTTATATAATATAAAATCATAGGGGTACAAAAATCTGTAATTGCGAAGTATTAAGAAAAAAATACACAGGTCGCCTTAAAATCATTAGCAGAACACGATAGAAAAGTTTAAAAAATGTTTGTTTATTTATTTGTTTGTCTGTTTGTCTGGAAAGATCTCCGAAACTACTGGACAGAATTTGATATGGCTTGCACCACAATGCTTAGAATTTTCCGGAAGAACATTTAGGCATAATTTCATTTGTTTAAATTCACTTTTTATTTTTAGTGAAAAAATACTAGAGATGCCGCGAATAGTTGTTATGACGAATAGTCGAATACCGATTACTTGCCATTCCTCATGGCGAATAGTCGAATATTCGTCATTATTATTCGATATAAAAAAAGGAATATACAGAATAATTAATTTGTTATCAAATAATAATATTACACTTGTAATAGTCTCTTGAACTTACCTACCATTTATATATTACTGTAACCTAAAAACATCCAAGATTATGACTATGGCAACCCTTTTCTTGTACGAAATATAGTGTAAGAGGAATAACTTCAATTTGTTTGTGTATGCGATTTCCCGTCAAATCGGTTTCACTTGCGCTGCGCGGTGCGCGCTGCATTTGTTTCGTTTGTCATTCGTGCTGAGCGTACTTGATGTGACGTCGATAAGCGTTTAAAGTATTAACTTCAACATGACTGATTTTTGCTAACTTTTTATTTTTTTATGATTATTATATTAATACTAAGTGTGTTTTGTTTTTAAACATAAATACAAATAATTATTTTGTCTATCTCTAGTTTTTCTGTCCATTTAATATAAGTTTATTTTACTTAGACAACTATTCGCCGATTATCGAATAATGAACTAGTATTCGGTATTCGACGAATAACAAAAAATGCCGAGTAATGCCGAATACCGAATAATAGCGAGTATTCGCGGCATCTCTAAAAAATACCATATAAAAATTTCGAGCAATGCTTATGTAGAAAATCAACATGGCGCTCTTAAAATTATTTTGACAAGTCTGTTACATAGTGCAAAAAAAAATCTTTTCTATTATAGGCTGTGCCCATCTGGTTGATTCCTCTGTAACTCAATGATCAACCCTAGATGTGCACATATCTCGATTGCCACCGACAAAATGACTGCCGTTCCGTGTGCGTTGAGTCGGTGACAAAATCGGTGGAAAAAAGTCGGTGAAAAAGTCGGCCTACAAAAAGTCGGCCGTGTGCGTTCGCACAAACATTTTGTGTGCTTGTTCAGACAAGCAAACGGAACAACTTTCACCATGGGATTAACTTTGAAATCGAAAAAAAAATCAGCTGTTCCATACATCTAGGTTCAGTGAATGTTGAACATTAGTACGACACAGCTGATTTTTTTTTTTTGCGATTTCAAAGTTTGCTTGTCTGAACAAGGACACAAAATTTTTTTGGTACCTAATTAAAAAATAAACTTGTATATTGAAGTCGGTACGAAACTATGATCTTTTATAAAGTCTTAAAATTTGACACCGACTTCAATATAGAATTTTGATGTTGTCAGTACCTATTCTTATATTATCTTGACCTTTTCAGTTTTTTTCAGTCTCTCCACTCCACTCTATTTTGTCTACACGTTCGGTTGGGTCGGGCGCTAGCTATCAACTAATAGCCGTAACAGACGATCCGATTTGGTTGGAGCCAACCGCCCGACCTCGATCAAATTGGAACTTGTGTACGGCTGTCGGCCAGACATAATTATTATTAGCTTGTTGGGTGCTTGACGGCACGATCGCTCATACGACAAGTAGGGACACGACAAAAGACAAAAGTATCGATACTTTGTGATTTAATTTAATTATGTGTGCTTAAAAGTAATAATTTAGTAAACTAAAATGACTCGTCCTGCCAAACCACAAAGTGGAGAAAAAAAGTATTACAAAAATTTTGTTTTACTTTTTGTTTGTGTTTTAACAGGGCAACCGTGTTTCATTATTTATTTATTTTCGCACATTTAGTTACGCATTGTACAGTAAGCTCTTTGTCAAGCTATACTATTTGACCTTTGGATCGTTCATATGGCGCTTGAAAAGTTTCGGTATTCGTAGTGTCAATGTAAAGCTGGAATGGGAACTTACTGTACATCCTGTTAGATGATTATACATATAATCAATAACAAACATTACCCTTTTTATGAGTACCTACCTAATATAATGAACTTTGATTTGTGATTTATTGTTTATACGCAACTACTTAATTTGTTGCTGTTTTCCAGTCACTGACTGACGTTAAAGTACTCTACACTTTGAATTTGAAGTATTGATACTTTTGTTTCAATATTTTTACGAGTATGATACTTTTTAACCCCCGTTGGAAAAAGAGGGGTGTTATAAGTTTAACATGTGTATCTGTGTATCTGGATGTCTGGCTGTGGTTTCATAGTTCCCAAACGAATGGAACGAATGGACCTATTCAGTGATACAATACAAGGCATCCGACGGCGATGCCACATGGAGGAAAAGTACCTTAAATACCGTAGATATAACTTTGCGGAAAGAATTCATAATTTTAAATTCAAAAACAAATCCAACCGCATTCAAAGACTGCTAAATAATCACCTGTCTAGATCGGGAATCGAACCCGCCAAATGAAGAAAATGAATATCCTGGATTTTTATAATACCGATCGATGGGAGTCGGATCACGGGAAAGAAATATCTCTAACAAACATTACCTCAAAAACTTAAGGATAACCATGAAATCTATCAGTACCTATTTATTTATTCTTTAAAAACTATTTTTATAAACTTTATAAAATATAAATAAAAGATGTTAATTTATTTGAGTTTCGCAAAGACAAATTGTGTTTTTGTATTGGCCAAAATAGTATTTTGTATCGATATCGATATAGGTACATAATACTTTTCAGGGCATCCCTACTGTAGGATTGCCAACCGCGTCGGACCGTCTGTAGGCGCGTCGGCTCCTCATTTGGTTGGATCACGTTGGATCCAACCAAATCGGATCGTCTGTTAGCACTTTAAATGCATGCGAATGTGTAAACAGTAAGTTCGTGTTCGCCATTCGTGCCCTTTGATTCGCGTCCAAAAAACCTCCTCCCAACGCGAACTCACGAATTGCGAGGCGATTGGGCGAGGCGAATAGCCAACTTACTGTTTACACTGCGTGTTCGTTATTCGCCTCGCGATTTGCGCGAATAACGCGCTATTTCGCGCGAATCTCGAGGCGAATAGCGAGACGACTAGCGAGGCGAATAACGAACACGCATATGTAAACAGCTAGTTCGTTATTCGCCTCGCTATTCGCCTCGCGATTCGCGCGAATGTGTAAACGCGGTGTGAGAGTTATTTGTGAGTGCATTTTACAGTTATACGACGTTTTTAAATGAATTGTATAAAGAAAAACATAAAAAGTGTGGAATCTTGGATGCGGCGTCTCCAGTTTTTTCCGCCATCTTAGAGCACCAACCCAAATTTTGGCACGCTTTTTTTGTAGGTAAGTATTTCATGTCCTTTGGTATCTACAGTCTAAAGGCGAAACTGGCGAAAGGTTGGATATCGGCGGTAGTTGTGTTAACAAGTTGTTTACGATCGGTCCTAGTATTTTAGTTTATATTTATTAAAAAAGGTCGATAGTTTAGTTCAAAGTGAATATAAAACTTAAATTTCAGTAGTGGAAGTATTTACAATAATAATCTCACTTTTATACGCGAAATAACGCAAATAAATAGTGAAAATAAGTGGTTGATTGAACTCAGCCTCAGTGTTGTGATCGCTTGACTTCTGCGCAATTTATGTGTGAACGTCGACGATATTTCACGTTTATACAATTGACTCCGACTGTACAGTTTGTCTACGAAGTTTTGGCCCTGAATTTAAGAGTGTTTAATCATTAAATGCAAGTTTAATCATCGCCCATGTCAATACACATTATAGCGCCATCTCTGATTGAGCACATGAACTAGCTGAATGCATCAATCGTTTTACGCTCCTTTGCTTTATTGCTTAGTGCTGCACGGCTGGAGTTAGTGTTGCGTTAGCTAATTCAGAGAGGGCAGTTCTAGTACAGTATATTGACTCGCACTATGGATAATAATATGGAATGCAGCGCGCAGTGTCGCAATACAATAAAGTCTAATGACGACTTTATGAACTGCAATCAATGCAATGGCTTTTACCACCGAGAATGCCTTAATTTAAAAACTGGTGATTTTGCTTCGCTCAGTCGTTCATATTTGGCCTCTTGGATTTGTCCGGGATGTACTAACATAACAAAGCGGCGGCCAAGATCGACACCGGATACACCAGTGCGGATGCACCAGGTTCCGTCTGCGGAATACAGCATGAACATGTCACACGATGGCAGCTTTAAGGACGAAAGCGAAATCGTCACGATGAATAAAATGAGTGCCTTGTTGGATCAGAAGATTGGAAATGCCTTAGCTCTATTTCGCACCAACTTGCAAGAAGATATTAAAAAGCTAGTCAATTCGGAGATAAGTGCCGCTATTCAAGTGCTGGAAAGTAACTTCACAAAAACAACTGATTTTATATGCGAGGAGCAAAATAGTATCAAGTTACAAATATCTCAAAAAAACAAAACTATTGAGATGTTAGAGCATAAAAACAGTCTTCTGCAGTCTGAAATCCGCGGTCTGAGCAACCGCATCTCGGTGACCGAAAAGATATCCCGCAGTCATAACATAGAGCTTCAAGCCGTCCCAGAGACCCGCAGCGAAAATGTGGTTACGCTGTTCAGGCAGCTCTGCTCCGTCATCGAGGTTGACGTGGATGATTCAAATATACTCTCATGCCGCAGAGTAGCGAAAATGGACCAAAAATCTAACAGGCCTAGAAATATTCTGGTAACACTGTCGTCGCCCCGGCTGCGAGATTCTGTGTTATCTATGTCACGACGGTACAATAGGGCCAGAGCCAAGGACACCAGCTCAATGCTTAACAGCGCGCTTCTCGGTATTGCGGGTGAAAAATGTAGAATTTATGTTACCGAACATCTTTCCCCAGAGTGTAAATTACTGTACGCTGAGACACGCAAGGCAGCTACTAGTAAGCAATATAAGTATGTATGGGTCAAATTCGGCCGCATTTATGTACGTAAAGATGACGAGTCCAATGCAATTCCTATAAAAAATACAGAATGTCTAGAAAAACTGTAAATTATTAAATTTTCTCTTTTTTAAACAATCAATTTGGAGTTACAATTTCTTTGTTATGATTATATACTACCAAAATGTTAACAGAGTAAGAAGTAAGTTAAGAGATCTGTATTTGAACATTTTAAATAGCCAATACGATTTGATTTGCTTAACAGAAACTAATTTAAATAATAGCGTTTATGACTCAGAATTTCTTGATGCCCGTTACACGGTATTTCGCAGAGACCGCTATTCTACGTCTTTGAGTAAGACTGAGGGCGGAGGGGTGGCAGTTGCAATTAAAAAACACTTCTCTGTTACTCGTCTTACTGCATGGGAATCTGAGGTTGAAGATATTTGGCTTAGTTTAAGCTTTGATAATGGTTCATTTAAAAAAACAATAATTTTGTGTCTTTGTTATTTGCCCCCGGATCTAGAAATAGTTAAGCTTAAGAAATTTTATCACAATGTACAGGAGAGATTGCTCCACTGCCATAATAACGTTGATTTCATATGTATTGGAGACTTTAATTTACCAAAAATTACCTGGACCAAAACCGCTAATTTCTCTTACATGTGTGCTTCCCCATGTTATGATCATAAATCGGAACTTTTCCTGGAGAGCATATCGCTATGTAGCCTTTCTCAGTATAACAATATACCTAACAAAAACAATCGAATACTTGATTTAGTTTTGTCTACGATTGAATCTGTGACTGTTTACGGCGCCACCCCGCTGAGCCGCGTAGACGATCACCATCCACCCCTTCTAATTGATATTCAAATTCAACATTGCTCACCGGAAAAATATATTAGAGCTCATGAAGGAACTAGACCTAATTTTAAAAAGTGCAACTTTGATTTAATACGTAAAGAACTCGGTTCCATTGACTGGGATCAACTTTTTCAGGGATTGATTATTGATGACGCAGTTCAGTTGTTTTATGAAACACTGAATCGAGTTGTAATTAAGCACACGCCTATGAAAATAGTACGGTCACATACTTACCCTTCGTGGTTTAGTCCTGCCCTCATACGCTCGCTTAAAGAAAAACTCAAATATCATAAGCGATACAAAAAATTTGGTAATCCGTTAGATTATGACTCATTTAATTGTCTACGACTCCGATCCAAAACTCTCATGGAAAAGTGTTACAATACCTACTTAACCTCGGTTCAGGAATCCATTAAGCACAACATAAAACATTTTTGGAGATACGTAAATGATAAGAAAAAAGGGTCTAGTTCAATTCCGGTGACGATGAGATACAATGGCTCTGTATCTTCAAATATTGATGAGATCTGCGAGATGTTCTCTAGTTATTTTGGTTCGGTTTTCGAAGAACCCAGTAGCTCTGCCCTTAACGCAAATCACTTTCCGCCTAATAACTTGTGCCTGGGCCACGCAATCATAAGCAAGGAATGCATAAAAAATAAAATTAAAAGTCTAGATGCGAATAAAAGTGCCGGTCCTGACGGAATACCTTCTTCTTTTGTTAAAAATTGCTGCGACGTATTGATCTCACCTTTACACATACTATTTAATAAGTCACTTGAGTGCGGAACCTTCCCATCTACCTGGAAAATTGCTCACATAATCCCAATCTTGAAGTCAGGTGACAAGGATCTATGTGATAATTACAGGCCAATCAGCATTCTCTCAACATTCGCTAAATTATTTGAATCTGTACTTTACAATACTTTTTATTCACATTTCAACTCGATAATTTCTCATAAGCAACACGGATTTGTGTCTAACAAATCCACTATTACCAATCTTCTTGTTTACAAAAATGATCTCTGTTCCGCTATAGCTAAGCGAACACAGTTAGATTCAGTTTATATGGACTTTTCCAAAGCGTTCGATAAGGTTAACCATTCTTTGCTCTCCCAGAAACTCGAACACTATGGTATCCATGGAAATTTACTTAGATGGATAACATCTTATTTGAATCGGAGAACTCAACTTGTCAGTATCAAGGGTCATCTTTCTGCCCCAATTGTAATCACCTCTGGGGTACCCCAGGGCTCGCATCTGGGACCCCTTCTGTTTGTTATGTTTATTAATGACCTACCTATTCTACTAAAATGTCCATGCTTACTGTATGCAGATGACCTGAAGGTATATACCACTATCTCAGATGTTGCTGACTGTATGGCCCTACAGCGGGACTTGTGTACTGTTGTGGAGTGGTGTGCTGGCAATAGGATGTTCTTAAATCTGGATAAGTGTCTTGTCATTTCATTTGGAACCAGCAAACATAAGATAATTTTCGATTACACAATCGCTGGTGCTATCCTGCAACGTAAACAGATTGTAAAAGATCTAGGTGTATATTTTGATGAAAAAATCTCTTTTCACTATCACTATCAATATATAATAAACAAATGCTCCCAATTACTAGGATTTATTTCACGTGCAACACAAGGCTTCAAAAGCCCAAATGCGTATATTTATCTGTATTGTTCTTTAGTGAGAAGCACTCTTGAGTATGGGTCGGTGATCTGGTCACCATTCTATGAAGTGCATAATAATAGAATCGAAAGGGTGCAAAAAAAGTTCCTAAATATTCTCAAATACAGATTTAATCTTGGTCGCGAATACAGATCTTACGCTAAAAAGCTTGATCATTTCCATTTATCTTCATTAGTATCACGTCGAAAACGCAATGAATTACTTATCCTATTCAAAATTCTACATTTCCACCTAGACTGTCCTACTCTTCTATCACTGCTTACTTTTAGAACCAGGTTTAGATCTCGTAATCCTACAACGAATATATTTGTTCTCCAGACATACATTAATAACACTTCATATTACAATCCTATTACCAGAATGTGTCGACTATACAATGACACTGTAGCGGAGCATTCTTCACTGGACATATTTAATAGCGGTTTTCTTGAATTTAAGAGACATATAACTAAAATCTTTGTGTGATTCAATTGTTGTTTTTCTTTTTCATTTACAAAAGCAATATTATTAAGAACTAAGTCATGATAATGTTTCTATCATAGAGATACCTAATTAACGTATTTAACGCTTAATCTATGGTTTCTTTCTGTGCAATTTGTTTACATGACTATCCCATAGTTAAAGTTATAAGTGTAAATCATTCTGTGTACACATAGTTTAGAGCATCAGTCTAGTTCTAAGTTAAACCTTAATGTATTGTTATTTAATGACTGTTACTTGTTTTGTGTGCCTTTATTAATAAATAAATAAATAAATAAACAGGAATAAAATCTTGGGCGAAACAGAACTCATATAATACCGGGTTATTTTTCCAGCAGGAGCCAAATTTTGTGTGCTTGTTCAGACAAGCAAAATGAAGATCTTTTATAATGGAACCAATCTCGAAATCGCGACAAAAAAAATCAGCTGTTCCATAGAAATGTTCAACATCCACTGAACTAATTGGAACAGCAGATTTTTTTCTTCGCGATTTCGAGTTTGCATACAAAATTTGGCTCCTGATGGAAAGTAACCCGGTATAGGTAAAATATTTTTTAGGGCGAAACGGGAATAAAATTTGGGTTACACGGAATTTTGATGTGGGGCGGATGTGGAACAAATTATGAAAATTGGCGTAGGTAAGGGGGGGGATCAACATACACTAGAAAGAATGAACTTTTCTTTCCATTGACGATAGGATACGTCAATGTTTCCTTTCAAGTATCAGTACACTGGGCATATCAAAGTTTGGAACCCCCCCCCCCCCCCCCCCATCGAAAAGTTATGCCTACGTCTATGCAAATTTATAAACATAACGTAGTAGGTAAGTTAACTTACCATCTTTTTTCAATTCCTTCGCGATACTATCCCACGTGTCCGCCTTTAGCCCAATATTCTTAAAGTCTCTAAGAGAATTATCGTACAGAAAGACGTGTTGTCGGACCAGGTTAATTAGTTGTGTCACTTCCAGTTTCGTAGTTGAAGAAATATTTTTCATTGTAAAAAAGTAACGCTGGACTCCGCTTCACGCGGCGTGGCCACGAGCCGGTTTCGGCGCAAGTGGCGCAACGTACGCAACTGTTCTGGAAACAAAATGGCCCCGAGGCCGCCCGCGGCGCGGGGCGTTCGCTCGCGCGGAGTCGCGCATCACGCCCCGCCATGCTGTGCGGATGCCATAAATAACAGATGTGCGCAGAGAGCGTGTGGCCAGATTGTGAAGAATTTTTTCCATTTTAGTGGAAATGTAGTTTTATTTCAATTAGGTTGTTGTCCTAGAAATGTTTTGAAATTCTACTATTCATAAATAAAGCGGTAACTACTGCATCTGTTTGTGTATAAAAACGAAACTAACAGATAATGTTAGAAAATTCCCATACACACTTTGTGAAAATTATCTGTTGTTTTGTGGAAAGTTTCGATGTTTTTCTATACAGAACAAGAGACACGGCTAAATATACAGTGCGAAAAATTGTTTAATGAATGTAGTTTTTCAATTTTTGTTTCCATTAAAATTTTTTATTTAAAAATATTTCTTTATTTTTTTTAATTTATCATTCATCGTCATCTGGTAGACGATTATTTGAGTAATAAAATACGTTTTCATTGTGAAGAATAGGAATTATTTTATTCACAAATTGGAACTATAATATCATGTTTTAATAGAATGGCTGCCGTAGGTGTCTGTCATGTGATTTTCTGTCGTTGTCAATGTCTAAAATTTTGCAGGGGGGAGGTGAAAAAGATGTGCAGAAAGAGGAGGACTACCCCCCGATACCCCTTTCCCCTCTCGGCGATGCATAGTTTATGTAATATTAATTTTTTGAATTCATTCATACCTAACCACAAAATGTATGGACTAGTAAAATATTAGTAAAACTGTACATTGTAGTTTTTTCTTTATTGCAATGCAACTAAGTTGGCAAACAAGCAAACTGTCCACCTGATGGTAAGTCTTACATCTTTTAATAAAAGCGTAAAGCAACATTTCCTTCAGCTCTGACACCCCCTTCCATACACACCCTCTGTCATAACGGCCCTTTAGAATTTATGTAGGTACTTACAGTATGGAGTTATTATTATAATTTTGTTTGTTGTACTTTTTTTATTAATTTTCTTTAATTTGTTTCTATTTTATTTTGTTTAAAATATTTGTATTTCATTAATGATTTTTTTTCTTTTATTAACCACCAACCTAGTATGGATATCTATACTAATATTATAAAGCTGAAGAGTTTGTTTGTTTGTTTGCTTGAACGCGCTAATCTCAGGAACTACTGATTCAAAATGAAAAATTCTTTTTGTGTTGGATAGTCCATTTATCGAGGAAGGCTTTAGGCTATATAACATCACGCTACGACTAATAGGAGCTGAGCATCAATGACAAATGTTGCAAAAACGGGTAAAAAATATACGGCGAAACGTAGTTCGCTGGCACAGCTAGTCATATATAAAGGCTGCCTGGCAGAAATCTGATAAGTCCGCCTTTTGTTATTTTTGTATTTATTGTCCAATTATTTGTTATTTGTTCTATCGCGAGGAGATGACAGTAGTCGTATAATAGTGGCGGTAGCAATAATGTTCACATTTATTTGTAACTAGCTGTGCCCGCGACTTCGTCCGCACGGAATAGTAACTTTTGTTGAAGTTGATAAAAAGTAGCCTATGTTATACCTAATATAATTAACTATCTATTAGTGAAAGTCCCGTCAAAATCGGTCCAGCCGTTCCGGAGATTAGCGGGAACAAACATACAGACAGATAGACACAATTTTTTTTAAAATGGTGTTTGTTATTGGTACCCGATATACATTCATACCCATTTAGTAAAAACTTGTTATTTTGATATTACAAACAGACACTTCAATTTTATTTATTTGTATAGATGTATAGATAATAATGAATCATAACATAAAGGACATGTCCACTTTTTGTATGGAACGTGGAATTTTATTCTGAACCTTTTTTAACCAGTTTAAAAATTTATGACGTAAATAGAACTTTATGAGAAGGATGTTTATCCATGAATATTAAAAAATATTAAGGCCTGCATTTAGGAGAAAAAAATTAAAAATGTTTTTTTTTTATTGTTTCTTTAGCAGGGCCACATTTAGTTTTTTTTTACTGGCAATTAAAAGGATGTCATTGTCAATGCCACTGTAGCTGTCGTTTTGACTTTTGTTTATTGTTTGTGTGTATGTGTGTAACCTTCCTTCCTTTCACAAAATAGTATCTTTTATTTTCTACAGCTATACTCAGGTTCTTGATTTTACATGTGATTTAAATATTGGCTTGCTAACTGGAGTTTCCTCGTAAAGTTTTCTCGTAATTTGAACGTACGCAGTAACCAGACCCAAGAATTGAACAACAAAATGTTATACGTCCAGGTTACAGTCGCACTCCTGATACAACTTCTCATTTTTTTTGTACCAGAGTGCTATAATTTGGAATGTCGAAGGGTACCATTATATTTAAGAAAGAAGATCCTCGGGGATTGTAAAATATTCGTAAAGTAATGCCAGAGTCTGTGAAAATCACATGAGTCAATATGATTTTGCATTTTTACGGTAATACAAGTTCACTGTATTGTTTACACCAAATAATTCATGCTTGACTTACTAACAATAAAATCAAAGAACAGAAACTAATTGAATTTGTAAATATAGAAAATTCCACTGATATAGTATGTAAATACGGGACAGGTTTAACAGTCACACAATTTGTTTTATTGTTCTCTTGCTTAACTCAATTAGGTGAGGTTTGTTCAAAGCCTAAAAAGGCCTTAGGTTTATATTAAGTCAGACTATGGGCTAAGGAATCCCTTTGCAGAATTGCTTCTCGGGTATGCATTTCAAAAACTCATGTTTACTTATATAAAAAAGTGTTATTGCTTCAAAAATCAATATGCACCTTTACATTTAGGTATAGCCCATATAAGCAGGGAAAACCTATCCAGTAGAAATCTAACTATACGTTATACTCTTTGGGTCTGATTCAAACAATTCCATTGTTTTATTAGAGGTTACTAAAATTTTACTTACAAAAGTCCTCTAATTACCTATTTCAAAAGAAATCTTATAACTTACACTGCTAGCTGCAGTAAGCGACCAACCAACCTGGTGGTCAATCTTTTTTAAATAGGGCATTAGAAGCCATCTTTGTACATATTGATGCTTAAATTCCACACTTGAATATGTTCCCCAGAATGAAAATATTCAATTTAATATAAATTCAATTGAAAATAATCAGTCTTGGAGCATATTAAATTAAGCAAGCTAAGTCATATTTTGGGGAACATATTCAAGAAAATGATTCATCACATGAGACTGCTGATAAGAGGAAAAATCAAATGAAATCCATGAATTTAGGATGGGCTCCGCACCAAACTCATATAACACCACTGGCTCAATTTTGAAATGACGTAGTAATGAGGGAAGATGTTGAAATTGAATAAATAAAAATTACATAATTTCTGGGTTTTATTTCATACCTGCAACCAGTTTCTATATTATAACTCTCACATAGTTTCCACTATTATAATTATTCAACACTTCATATTACATATTTAGTACCCATGATAAAATCGAGGGTATGTAGTCATATAGAAGTAAATATTTACACTTTGAATTAGCATTATAGTAACCTTAGAGAATTTTGCACTTAGTTCATTATAATGACTTCATTAATTAGCATTTGTTTTGTAAATCTTTTGTTATTGAAATAGTAAAACTGTAGCATTCTTAATAACAGACCAGTATATTTCATTTATGTTGATATTTCATTACTGTGAGGTAGGTGCTTATCCTAAGAGTAGGCAGAGTAAAACAGGTATCACAGACTAGACACTACAGCCAGGGGCTCATCCTAACAAATGCTGCACAAACACACTGCTACAAAGTAAAGTATAGAAGTCATCTGCCACCAACCAATGCATTTATTGTGCTAGATTTCATTTTAATAGCATGGACCTATTGATTACATGTATAATTTTTTTGGTCAGAGTCAGAGATGCTTGTTTGTTACCAGCAGTGACCTGCAATGCTGCTAATTTGCAATCCAATTCAATATGTGGTCACCTGGGGGTTTATTGTCGAAGGAAAAATCTATAACGTCTGCGCTGCCTTTAATTTGACAGTCATTGCGGCAACAACACAAGATTGTGCACTTCTTATTAAAAAGTATTGTGATGTATTGTGATTGCTTAGATTATAAGCGATCACGATCATTAAAATCACAAAATTAAACGAGGCTTTTTTGACGCTGTCACTTCTGCAAGAGAAGGCAAAGGGAGCTAAGTTCATACAGCCATGTTTTTCGTAAATCTTGATAAAACATTAAAAATGTAATTTATGTGAATTTTAGTCAGAAAGTCACTCACTATCACATCGTTTGTGCGCTTTTGTTACTTATTTATTCGTTTGTGACATGTTTCAGTAACTTGTCATTGGTTTCCATACAAAAATCGCTTTGTTTTACATACTATGAAAGTCAATCAGAAAATTGCTGTTTTTTTGAATTTGCAGGCCTAAAAAAACCTAAATTTTATTCTAAACCCTAGATTTTTGAGTACTCTTTACATTAATACCTGAAACATGTTGGTTAATAAATAATTATATTCTTAGCCCAAAAGAGGACATGTCCTTTATACAAGTTTATTTTTTAGTTATGACAAAAATTTTGTGTGCTTGTTCAGACAAGCAAACTGAACAACTTTCACTATGGGACCAACTTCGAAATCGCCAAAAAAATCAGTATGGAACAGCTGATTTTTTTTTGCGATTTCGAAGTTGGTCCCATAGTGAAAGTTGTTCAGTTTGCTTGTCTGAACAAGCACACAAAATTTTTATCATAACTAAAAAATAACCTTGTATAATAGCAGAATATCGGCGAACAGCTGGCAGAATGGTAAGTTCAATTTAAAGTTGACTTACGGAATACAGTAGCTACCTACTTTTCGTTACCTTTATGTAGCCGACTTTTAAAGCGTTAAATGTCGAATATTATAACTTGTCAAGTCGTCTTGGTACGCATTTTGGTTCCGTAATACTTCAGTCAATGCTTGTTACAAGTTACAGCCTTTTACAGAAGTCATAATTTTGTCTATTTCTTTAAAATATCACAAAGTGTATACGTTTAAACTTCTTTCGTCTTATTAGAAAACAAACATGGTCTGAACTTAGTCCTGGTTGAAACTAGGACCAAGTTGACGTTGTCTCAATCTACGAGTATCAACACAAGTGAAAGCGCACTAGGTTTAAACCAAGACTAACTTTAGACCAGCGGCCCTACCACCTAACTAATAGTGATTAACGATGGCGATAGTGAGTTACTCGCTATCGTTTCAATTTCAAAAGCTATGATAGGCGGTACGAAATCACAATATTAGAGAGCTAAAATTATAACAAGGGAATTAGGCGGTAGGGCCGCCGCTTATCATAGCAAACTCGTAAAATTAAAACGATAGCGAGTCACTCGCTATCGCCATCGTTAATCGCTATGAGTTAAGCGGTAGGACCGCAGGTTTAGACCGAGGTTTTGTAACAAGATCGTTTAAAAGTTAGCTTATACTGTGAGGGGGCGCAACGGGTCGGGTCGCAGCGCAAAAATCAGTTCGAATCGCTCGTATGTATGATATATGAGCTATCGAGTACTATGCCGGGGCGCAGCGGGCCGCATATTTCGCCGCTAATAGTGGTTGCGTGCTATGCGGCTCGATCCGCCCCGCTGCGGCCCGTCACAGTGTGCGTGATCCTCGAGTTTACTTCACAAATTATATTTTTATGCTTTAGTTATTGTTCTGAGAGAAGATGGCATATTTTTGGCATTATCGTGGGTCGCGTTTGGTAGATTTTAAACAAGTCGGGCAGGTTTGCCGTTTTTGAGATGGTCACACTGACCGGCCGCGCGGCTGTGCCGGGCCGCGCGACTTGGGCCTCGCTTTACATCCACACTCACGAGGCTCAGCCTCGCGGCTAGGCCTCGTAAGCCGCGCGGCCCTAGTGATATGTGTTCTGTGCCTAGTGGGGACGCACCTTAAGATTCAACATCAAAATACCAAATTCATTATTCAAATATGACTTGATGGAAAGCTCTTTTGGATCGTCCATTTGTTTCACCTACGATAAGTGCTATGCAAAATTGACGCTTTCAATAGGCTAGATGAATGAAAAAAAAGTATTGCTCTATTAGAAGCTCATTCATATAATAAACTGAAAGAAAAAATCGGTTTTCGAATAGGTAACTATAAAAACAACCGAGATAGAAGGTATTAAAGATTTTTCGTCATCTCTTTCTAGCTAAACCGGCAATTAACATGAAGTTTGCCGTACTCAACGATGACGTCACGGTTGATATCGGATCTCTTTGTCTAATCGCTGCCAAATTAACAGCTTAAAATGCTTGTATCTTATGTATTTCTAAGCCGATTTTAATTCTAATTTCACATAATTGCATCTTTTTCTACAGTATTTTAATATTTTATGACGAGACGTGAAAATTAGAATTCAGTCATTATCCCAATTTTACGTCTTCTTCATCTCGTCCAGCGTTTGCTTGTCCAAATTGATGTCATAATGCACTTAAATACGATTAAAACATCTTGTAAACTATGACAGGCAATAAAGATTAATAAAAATATTAACAACGCCTTAAAAAATTAGAAATACAAACATTATCATTTTGATTGAAATAATATCATTTTTGTGTACCATAATAACAACTTAAGAGTAATTTAAGACGACCAGCCAGCTGACTTTGGTATAAACGTGTCGACAAATGCCATTTAGGCAAAAAAATCAACAGATAGGTAAACTTTGTTGAAATACAAAACGAAATTGCTACTTATACCTACCATATGAAAGTACTTTTTAAATGATAACTAGTAAATATAAAATTGTTTGTGTCAATTTAAAGAATGATGTATCCCACAAATAAATATTGCTTACCCTGTGCTTTTATATCCGAAATGTATTATACTGAATCGGATGACACCACTATCGTTTTATGTAGCTAACCTTCTGTGCCTAATATTTTGTGTGCGCGCGAACCATTCCATGCCTACGTGACGTAGGGGCTTCATCGGAGCTTGCAGCGGGCGCGACGAGATCACGAGATACATCGATGTAAAGCAGGGGTCTCCAAACTTTAAAGCCTTAGGGCCATAATGTTGGCCCTTTCCAGAATTTTTTTGTCAATTATTACGGCGAAACGTAGTTTGCAGGCACAGCTACAGTCTGTTTTTTAATTCGACGAAATTCAGACAGATGTCATCCATAGACAAATGAGATATCAATAACCTTATCTGATTAGAATTTTTTAAATATTTAATAACAAAAAATATGAAACAGAATTAGATAAAGAAATGACATTGTAAATAGTGTTTGTTTTGTGCACTAAATGCACACTAGCTTGAATGTAAATTTTTAAGTGCTAAATGGAAAAACAGAGTAAAACAACATATTTCTCAAATAAAAATATTTATTAATCATCATCACTTATATGTATATCATCATTGTCGTCATCATCATCAACTCGGATTATAAAAGAATCATACACACTATCCAGTGTATATGTATCCAGCAGATCATTACGAGGGCACATTTTATCTTCTTCTTTCATAATATGGTTTATGCATTAAATAGATTTTTTAATTTTAGATTTGACATCTTGTTATATTTGTTCTTAAAAGAAGCAAAAGTTTAACAAAAGAAAGGGTTTTTTTAAAAAAAAGGTTGGCAACCTATGGATTATTGAACAGGGATCCCAGTAATAGAAAAATAATTTCCTTGACAATTATTGTAACTTCAATAATATGATATTAAACAATGTAATTACCATTTTTAAATTATCAGTAATTTTTTGCCTTAGCTTTTCTTATTAAAATCTAAAATTCAAGAAAGGTTTATTTTTTATTTTGCTAAAATGCTCTCCCTTTTTAGTGAGAATTTTTCAATGTTGGCAACACTTCTGAAATGTCAGAATTCCGTCGAATTAAAAATCAGACTATAGTATTAGTATACATTGCACAAATTGATAGAAATTACTTTCCAGTGTCTTTTTATTTATTTCGTATCCTAAGTAGATAGGACTCGTACTTACATTTACAGATTACAATCATAAGTAACTGAATACAATCTACTTTATAACTAGGCTGGACTGTAATCCGAGATTGATGACATGTTTACAGATATACACACACACATATTACTATTATTTTATTATTGTGTGAACTAAATCTTAAACAATGTAGCAAGTCGAGTATAGGTACTATGTCGCATACAGCCGGCCGCAGAGTACGGGTAAAAAGACAAGTGAAAAAGGCGCTCGGCAGAATAGCTAATGCCGGCTCCAAACATTCGTCCAACACTCCAACTGTTCGTCCAACCTTCCACGTGTAGAGAGATAGTTCGTGTATGTTGGATGGTGTTGGTTCGTGTTGGCTCGCGATCGGTCTGATGGCGGTAAATTGTACCCAGATCAAAGGAGTTTGCCAACTCGCACGAACATATCCTCCCCTCCACACATCAGTGTTGTCTGTTTACTCGGGCGAGGCAGAAATATCTGACACGCAGCGCTCCCGTTATAAATTTATTTGCGATTAAACTTTAGCATGACTGAGTGGAGTAATGACACCGTACTCTTGTTTTTGGAGTTATATGAAAGCGAACCGGTGCTATGGAATCCGAAGCATCGTCGTCACAAACATAAAATAGCCCTACACGATGCTTGGTTGAGGATTTCAGAGTCCCTTAATAAACCAGTGGAGGAATTAAGGAAAAAGAAGGAGTCCTTATTGACGGCATATCGCAGGCATGCTAGGAAGAAGAAGCAATCTATAGTGTCAGGTGCTGAAATAAATGACATATGAACCTTCGTGGTTTGCATATTCGTGTATGGAACGTTTTTTTTTGTTTTACGTCGGCTATACACTTGTAAAAAATAATTACATACACTCATTAGGTATAGCGCAGAAGCACCTATCAGTTCAACGTCCTCCATAGTGAAAAACGTTGGCTAGTGGCCTATTAATGTGTGGAGAGTCTGTTTGATCGATCGTGATTTGGACGATGTTGGTGTCAATGTTGGAGTGTTGGACGATAGTTTGGAGCCGGCATAAGGATCAAAAACTAGGTAGGTATCTATCGCTAATGTTAGCGTCCATACGATAGGACATTGAAAACACCGATTCTCATCTGATTATCAAAGTTAAGCAACGTAGGGCACAGTCAGTACTTGGATGGGTGATCGTCTGGAAACACCGAGTGATGTTGACTTTTCGCAATTCCTTTTTTGTGTGGAACTTTTGTACACTTTTAAGTTTTCTGCTATATTTACAATCAGCACAGACAATATTGTACACTATTTATTTACACTACACAATAATAGTTATCTTCAAATTAATTTTTTGCAATTCTTTCTTTTTTCATGTTTTCGCATGGAACTTTTGTATACTTACACTTTTTTAGATTATCTACGAAAACAATCAATGTTATCTTTAATTCATTTAGGTATGTTACCCAAATGTATAAAATCATGTGGTAAGTAATTAAGCTAAATTAAAAATCAATAAAAACTATGACAACAATTAACTTTAAAAATAGTCTAACTCTAAAACATGCAAAGATCAGTGTTTTACATCTAAGTATATAAAATAACATTTTTTTATATTTAACTTTATAGTAATATTAAGAGTTTTAAAAACAACATACCTAATAATATAAAACTTTTACAATAACTCAGCATTCTAAAAATATTTGAAGAATTTCGCCATTATTAACTTATAGAATATAAAACTAAAAATAAATCTATTAGAACAAATCACCCCTATTCGTCTCTGGGGGCTTATTGGACTCAATTCTGAAGTGGCCGCTAAATTTCCTAATTTTATTTAGGTGTCGCTAAACCATTTTCCTATTCTGCGGTAACTGTCAAATTCAATTGACATTGCTAATTTGAATCTGACGTTTCTAATTTTAGACGGTCAATTCAACTTAGCTTTTTTTAGCCGTCCAAATGCTATTCCAGACGTGAGATTTTTAGGCATAAACATCCTAAAGTGACTATTTTAGGGGCGACTAAAATCATCCCGATTAAAATTAAAACCTTGCTGAAATCCGCCATTTTAGTAATGAAAAATACAAATCCAAACAATAAATGAGGTACAAATTTTAAATTTGTCCAAATTGATTGTTTTCGCCTTGAATAAATAGGAAAATAAAAAACTTTTTTAGTAGTTACAATTATATTGTAAACATAAGATATAAAAGAACAGTAAATGTATTACTGTTTTTATTTATATAAACACAAACCCTTTTTAGTTTTTCTAACAACAAGATCATTAATTTACTTTTAATATTTTTACCATTGTAACACAAACACAAACTAATCTTAGACATTGTAGAATTACGCTTAAGGCGCATAGTGCTCCCAACGCATCGATCGATCCCGCACTGATTACATAGGAGTGAGTGAGTGAGAGTGAGGTGAATATTTAAGCAAACCTTTACGCGTAAGATGAATTATTTCAATTAAAAATTAATAAAGACGAATAAAAAAATTCTAAAAAGACCATCCGCTAGAATATTGTTCACTTTATTTATTGAAATCGAAAGTATATGATTTAACGTAATATTTACGAAGCGATTAGGTTTAAAGTTATAAAATCGAGGCATGTTTGGGTCACATTTTAACCAAGTTTTAATTAATTTATCAAAAAATTAAAAAGACCATCCTCTAAAGAATGCGTTGAATAATAACATATCTTTTTTAAATATTTTTTTATTCAATATTTATGAAGAGAACCGGTTTTTTCTGCAGTGATTTTTTTATGATTGACCGTACTATGCGCCTTAAGTTCTGCCTAAATTTAGTTTGCCTGTCATCGTAGAATAGCACTTGCTTAGCCGGCCATTTAAATTAAGTTTAAATTTATAAATTTTAGCTTTAGGTTATTTAGACGGTGGGCATACAGAAGTATAAGAAAAAATCTATCACGCGCTCGCTATGTATGTATTTGCTAGTCATTGGGGCGTCAATACAAAATTGTGTCGACTGTCTGATATAAAATAGTGATAGGTACATTTTGGCTGTCAAAACTGAAGGTGATCGCGATAGATTTTTGTTACACAATCAAGGGGCTGGGGCCAGAAGAGGTTGAAAAAAATATTAGTTAATAGTTGGATAAAAATATCAGATAATTTTAATGGTTAATATTTTCATTCAAATACAAAATCTTAATAATTTTCTCAAGTTGATTTATTCTCGCTGATTTAACACAGAATACCTACATAGTACCTATATAATATTCTATGAACTTTCCTTCATACTTTTACAGGTTTAGGACTGTCTAGAATTAATTTGATGGAAATAAAAAAAAATTATTTTCATCCCCCCATCTCGGAAAGAGTATTTTTGCTATTCGATATTTGACCGCCAAAGCCGTTTTTATCCGCTTGAGGTTAAAGTAAATTTGAATTAAGAACATCGCGTGCACTAGGTAGGTATGTGATTTCAAAACATAATTAAACCTATTTACTTCTATCTCCATGGTGCCGAATTTATCATAGGTACAACTTTTTAAATTTGTTAAAAACTCAGACTCTGAACCTCCTTGGTGTACTTTTGTTTATTTCTTCGCTGAGGGGGAATGAAAAGTTACGTGTTGCACTCGAGTGCAAAGATTTTTCACCTTGTGCTCTTTTGATTCCTTCGCTTGCTCGATCATTAAAGTTGAGCACGCGGTTAAAAAGCAACTTTGCACTCATGTATAACAAATAACTATTAATGGCTAGGCCACTTTATTATCGGCTGTAGCTGTAGCTGTACACTTTTCGAAATGTTCCCAAATTTGAGTATTGCGTTTCGGCATTTTCAAACGTAGATATTTTGCCTCCCTCACGAATAAATGTCTGTAATAAAATCACTTAGGTAAACTATAATATACATTCTGTGTACTAAGTATCGGGAATTTATCAATAAAACAAAAAAATACAAATTATTCATCTAAATTTAATTTATCGCCTTCAAAGTAGGCCCCATTGCTTGCAATACAACATCTCCACCGCTCACCCAGTCCTCCATACATTTTTCTCATTTCAGCCTTTAGCTCATTCAGCGAATTTTCTTTTATGGCTTCTATCGACTCAAAACGTTTTCCTCGAAGTGGTAATTTTAACTTGGGAAATAGAAAAAAGTCAGACGGAGCCATATAAGGTGAATACGGTGCTTGGTCGAGAATTTTTGTTGAATTTTTCGCTAAAAACTCTTTCACAATAATGGTTGTGTGTGATGGTGCATTATTATGGTGCAGCATCCATGAGTTGTGTTGCCACAAATCTGGACGTTTTCGGCGGATACTGTCTCGCAAACGCTTCGTGACGCCCAAATTATATTCTTTATTCACTGTTTCTCCCGCTGGAAGGAATTCGGAGTGAACCACACCACGGTAGTCAAAAAAAAAATTGTCAGCATCACCTTAATTTTGGAGCGAATTTGCCGCGGTTTTTTGGGTTTCGGCTCGTTTTCGAGACGCCATTCTGAAGACTGTTGGCTTGTTTGCATGTCGTACCTACTCATAAACCCATGTCTCGTCTCCTCCAGTTATTATACATTTCATAAAGGTAGGATCTGTAGAAGCTCGGGAAACCATGTCTTCAGCGACATGCTTTCTGGTGCGTAAATATGCGCGGAACGGACCGCAATCAACATTATATATTGAGGGTAAATAATTATAACTGTATTTCCCTACCTACCCTATTCCTATCATTATTGGGACTGATTGACGTCTCGTCACTTCGCTTCCGGACTTCCGATCAGTAACTTGGGTCGAGCATCTCCACTCGCCAAACGCGAACCTATCGTCGAAGTACCGATCAGCCGCGATCTACGCGTATTCTATTCACGTATCGTGCATCATCACCTACATTTTATACGGAGAAGAAACATTGGAAGGGAATCAGGAAGAGCGTCTATACCATCCAGCACGCAGGACGACGGCGAACCAGGTCGGTCCCAATCTACTTTCCTTTTCTCTTGTTTTTCCCCGTCATCCCCCTTGGTCCTTCAGCCAGATCCTTATTTTCCTATAAAATCATCTTATTTTCTAAAATCCACAGTTGTTATTAATTTTTACCCTCAACTTTTTACAAAAAATAACGGTGATACATTTCTAACGTTCATTCATCATTCATTCAAATAACATTTTTATTTCTATGCTGGCAACATTAATGAACGAACTATTCTCAAGTTGCTTAGGATCGTTCATTCCTAACTGTCATTCATTTGTCGGTTTGTCACTTTGACAATTGATCAGAAAATCGAATTTCTATTTATTTACCTTCAGTTGCAAATAATTAAATTTCTTTACGATTTCTGAATCTAAACAACACAAAATGGCAAAACTTAGCCAGTATATTGTGCGTTTCAACATTTTGCAAAAGCGTATGCATGATTTGTATGATATAGCTAATAGATGCAGTGCAGTGCGTGAGTTAGGCGAAAAAGATCAAACTCTTGCGCAGTTCCAGGCTAGGTATAGTGATATTGAAAGGCATCGTGATCAAATGGATGATATATTTACTACATTAATGTCCGATTTGTCACTTGATGATTCGAAACGTTCTGATTTGGAACGAGGTTACAATGAGTTTCAGGAACAGTTCTATTCTATTAAAGTTTTATACTCTAGTTTGAACAAGCAGTCACATTCTAAACCGGCAGATAGTTCTGAGCATAAAATAAGCACAGAATTTCATTTGCCTAAAATATCATTGCCACGATTCAATGGTGCTTCTGTCGAATGGCCTAACTTTATCTCAATATTTAATAGCCTAATTCATGACAATACACACTTAAGTAATGTAGAAAAAATGCACTACTTGTTGAGCGTTCTAGATAAAGAACCTTTATCTTTAGTTAAGCACCTCACAGTGACACGTGAAAATTATATGATAGCATGCAGGTTGCTTACTGAAAGATATGAAAACATTAGGATTATTGCAGATAAACATATTGATGCGATTCTTAGCCTACCTAACCTAACACAAATAAATACAAAAGCATTGAATAGATTTTTATATACAATAAAAGAAAACACACAAGCGCTAATCGCACTCAAGTTTGATGTGAACTCTTGGTGTTTTTTGTTGTTACATATCATCTTAAAAAAACTATCTATAGATATGAGAACTAAGTTTGAATCAACAATACCATTAAATATAATTCCAACATTTGAGCAATTACTTGTATTTTTAGAAAATCAGCTGCGAATTCTAGAGAACTTATCTAATTCCACATTTAAATCAACATCAAGTAATTCTTTCAATGTTGTTGATTCAAGCAATCACTCAAACAATAATTTAATTACTTGCCGTTGCTGCAATGAACATCATCTTATTTACAAATGTCAGCAGTTTGAATCAATGAGTTCTATAGACAGAAGGAATTTTGTTAAACAACATAAACTTTGTTTTAATTGTCTACGCACACATCATATATCAAAGTGTATGTCTAAAAGTGTTTGTCAGATATGCCACGGCCGTCACCACACAAAGCTACACACAAACATACCGCAGCCACACGATGTGCCTGTATCTTCCGTTGCACCTGCGGCTAATAATGCAACACAATCTCAATCCTTGCACGGCATTGATGGTTCATCAACCATGGTGCTTGGTACTGCCATTGTACACATACAGGATGCTGATGGTTTTTATCATTCTGCCCGTGCATTGATTGATAGTGGCTCACAAGTCTGCATAATGAGTGAAAACTTAGCACAGCAACTTAGACTACCCCGCTCTCATTCTGCTTCCTTGTACGGCTTAGGTATGACATCTGACCATCAAACAAATGGGACTGTACAAACGCAACTTAAATCTGTTCATAATTCTAATCAAATGTTATCTGCTGATTTTGTTATTTTAAAGCGAATCACTGGTAATCTTCCAACAGTTCCCATACATAAGTCACTTTTAGAAACTTGCAACAATTTGATTCTCGCAGACAAATATTTTATATACCTGGTCGAATTGACTTATTATTAGGCATCGGCTTGTATGACCAGATCTTTGATGGCAGGAAGTTCAGTCTAGGTGATCAATGCCTACTGCTTATTCCTCTCTCTTTGGCTGGGTTATTATGGGTAAAGCTCCAGCGGCATCGAACTTAGTGTGCCACTCTACTACTATGGCTTGTACTATTGATCTTCATCGTGCCATAAGCTTGTTTTGGGAAGCTGAAGAACCACCCAAACAAACAATTAAAGATCCCGAGGACATTATATGTGAGAAGCACTTTACAGAAACTCACACTAGGGATAGCACTGGTCGATTTACTGTACGATTACCGTTTAAAGTCAACCACAAGCCATTAGGTGATACTTATCACACAGCACTCAAGCGGTTCTTTCATTTGGAACGGCGACTATTAAAGGATAGCAAGTTGCGTGAATTGTATATTGCATTCATGTACGACTACAAAGAATCTGGTCACATGTCAGAGGTTTCTGAACCATGGTCTGCTGATCGATATTTTATTCCTCATCATGGTGTTCTCAAGGAACACAGCAGCAGCACTAAATTACGTGCTGTATTTGATGCATCAGCGCCTAGCTCGTCTGGTGTTTCACTTAATCAAATTCTCATGTCTGGTCCTAAATTGCAGAAAATTATAGAGGACATCATCTTGCGATTTAGGATACATAGCATTGTATTTACTGGCGACATTCGACAAATGTACCGCCTAATTAAGATTGACGAAGCTGATCGTCATTACCAAACAATTCTCTGGCGCGAATCTCCCGATCAACCGCTTAAACAATATGAACTGACAACCGTCACTTACGGCATTACTAGTTCTGCCTATCAAGCGATTCGAGTCATTCACGAGCTTGCACATCTTAACTCAGAGCGTCATCCTGAGGCCTCTAGGACCCTTCTAGAGGACACATTTGTCGATGACGTAGTTTGTGGAGCTTCTAGTGTGAATTCTGCTCTCAATTTACAGCGTGATGTTGTTGCTATTCTCAAGCAGGGAGGGTTCGAACTTCGGAAATGGTGTAGTAACTCTAATGACTTTTTGTCATCTTGTCCCTCAGAGCATTGCGAGTCCCCCTATCGGTTTGAGGATGGCAACAATATTTATAAAATTTTGGGCATCGAATGGAACTCTAAATCCGATTGTTTCGTCTATAATGTCAGCGAAATGGGCAACATCATGACTAAGCGTGGTGTCTTGTCAGATATTGCAAAACTTTATGACCCCTGTGGTTATTTAGCGCCGACTATTTTCTACGCTAAACATTTCATGCAGGAGCTTTGGCTGCTCGATTCTGGTTGGGATGAGCCACTGCCCTTTGCCTTAGCAAAGGAGTGGAAATCATTTTTAGCTGACTTTCATAATTTAAATCGTATTTCTATTCAGCGACGTATTCTCACCGATCAACCTGTTGATATTCAAATACACGGTTTCTGTGATGCGTCCGAACAAGGATATGCGGCTTGTATCTATCTGCGCGTTGTCAACTCGGATGGCAGTATCTTAGTTCAGCTCGTAGATGCCAAGTCACGCGTAGCTCCTATAAAACAAAAACTTACAATTCCATAGCTCGAATTAAACGGTGCCCTATTGCTCGCTTGTTTAATGGAGCATGTTTATAATCTTTTACAATCAAAAATTAAAATCAACGATTTATTCGCTTGGACTGACTCCAGCATCGTTTTATCATGGTTAAGCACCTCTCCTCATAAACTCCAAACCTACGAAGGCAACCGTGTTTTCCAAATACAGATGATCATGCCCGATGTTAGTTGGAGGCATGTTCCATCATCAGCGAATCCTGCCGACCCCGCCAGTCGTGGGATTCCTCCCTCACAGTTAGTCAACCATGCATTGTGGTGGTCACCACCATGGCTCGAAGACTCTTCTTCGACATGGCCTGGCGACATACCATTAATTAGCGAAACTGACTTGCCAGCTATCAAGGCGCCTCCGTTCGTATCAGCTGTTGCACACACCCCCATTACAACCTTTTGTTTTGACAAGTTTAGCACGTTTGCCAAGTTACAGTCAGTTGTAGCTTGGTGCAAGCGCTTCTTACACAACTGTCTTAACCCAACGCACCGTCGTACTGGACCTTTATCTGTCTCAGAACTGAACGATAGCTTGAACTCTGTTGTCAAGTCTGTGCAGTCTACGGCGTTTGCTACAGCGTTGGAGTCATTGCGCTCAGGCAAAGGCGTAAAGGGTGGTTTGATGCGTCTTAATCCATTTATCGACTCGCAAGGACTTTTGCGAGTAGGCGATCGGCTAGTCAAATCTCAGCTTGATTACAACGCAAAGCATCCTTTGTTATTACCCAAAGATCATTTCGTTACTAAACTTATCGTCGATCATTATCATCGTTTGTACCTTCATCCAGGCTTGAGTTTACTTCAAGCATTACTCCAACAAAAATTTTGGATTTTGTCAGCACGACGGATCATCAAGCATGTAGCTTTCAAGTGTCATCGCTGCTATCGATTGCGTCCCAAATCTATTCAACCTTTTATGGGTGACTTACCTGCTAGCAGGGTTACGTCATGTCGAGCCTTTCAGCGTGTCGGCATTGATTTTGCCGGACCTTTCTCCCTAAAAGTATCCCGACTGAGAAATGCAAAGTCTGTGCGTTCATACCTTTGCATTTTCGTATGTTTTACCACCAAGGGCGTACACTTGGAAGCAGTGTCCGAGCTATCTACTGAGGCTTTTATAGCATGCTTGGATCGATTTGTGTCGCGGCGAGGGCTACCTACTGACATTTACAGCGACTGTGGTACAAACTTTGTAGGGGCTAAGAATTACATCAAGGATGTCACTAACTTTTTACAAACCACATCATGTAAAATGCATCAACATTTAGCTCATCAACAAATCAACTGGCATCTTAACCCTCCTGCCAGTCCCCACATGGGCGGTTTGTGGGAAAGCGCTGTTAGGTCTGCCAAACTTATTTTATGTAGAGTCATCGGCGAACGTCCGCTTGTTTTTGAGGAGTTATCTACCATATTTGCCAAAGTAGAAGCAGCATTGAACTCGAGGCCGTTGTGTCCAATAACTAGCGATCCCAACGACTTAGATGTTTTGACGCCCGGTCATTTGATTATAGGACAACCGCTTTTGGCATTGCCTGAACAAAATATGACTGACGTCAATGTTGGCCCACTAAAGCGCTGGAAAATGCTCCAACAAGTAACACAGCATTTTTGGAAACGTTGGCAATCTGAATATCTGCACACTCTGATGCAACGCCCAAAGTGGCTCAACAGGTCTGCTGATGTTCAGGTTGGCGACTTAGTACTTATTAAGGACAACTCTCCTCCACTTCAGTGGCGTAAGGCACGTGTCATCAGATTATGTCCAGGCACTGACGGCATAGTTCGAGTAGTCGAACTTAGGACGGCTTCTGGAACTCTACTTAGATCAGTAGTCAAAATTTGCCCACTTATACATAGCTTGTAACTATCGTCTATATCACTCAACTCAACACAATTATTTTTTTATTTATTTTATTAGCATTTCATAAAATCAACTTTATTTACATCAACTTTAATTAATTTTTATTCATCTTAAAGAGCCAACCCGCTCTTTGGGGGGCGGTATGGTGCGTAAATATGCGCGGAACGGACCGCAATCAACATTATATATTGAGGGTAAATAATTATAACTGTATTTCCCTACCTACCCTATTCCTATCATTATTGGGACTGATTGACGTCTCGTCACTTCGCTTCCGGACTTCCGATCAGTAACTTGGGTGGAGCATCTCCACTCGCCAAACGCGAACTTATCGTCGAAGTACCGATCAGCCGCGATCTACGCGTATTCTATTCACGTATCGTGCATCATCACCTACATTTTATACGGAGAAGAAACATTGGAAGGGAATCAGGAAGAGCGTCTATACCATCGAGCACGCAGGACGACGGCGAACCAGGTCGGTCCCAATCTACTTTCCTTTTCTCTTGTTTTTCCCCGTCACTTTCGCTGCGTTTTTTTGAACAAAATTGAGCTTTTGGAACTAGTCGAGCAGCGACGCGTTTCATGCCTAAAATGTCAATGAGAATGACGGGACGGACTTAAAAGATTTGTTCACCTCACTAGTCAACTCTCTCAGACTCATACGTCGATTTTCGAGTACCTACTAGCTTCTTGATTCTGTCGATGTTTTCTTTGGTCGTAGCGGTTGAAGGTCTACCAGAACGAGGCAAGTCTACTACTACTTCTCGGCCTTCTTTAAAAGCCTTATACCATTCATATGATGCCCTTGTTTTTGATATGCACCATTCGCCGTATGTTTTTTGCAACATTTTTAGCGATGAAATAAAATGAAAACATGAAATATCATTCGAACACAATATTTTCTATTGTAAAAATCACCGAGGACAAATTAAATGACAGATCCCGCTCAAATTTTGCGCGGTATATCAGTACAGTGCTACCAACATGCAGTAAAAAAATTAAAACGATCTCTTTTACGCGAGTCTTTTTATTGACATATTCCCGAAACTTTTTACACTAAATTAGCACTTAAATTGACCCGTAGTAATCATATAAGTAGGAACAACAATAAACAACAAATAATAACGAAAAGAAATTCGTTGCACGGAGTCACGCATTCAAATTATCAAAACAAATAAACGATTTACTATCTAATCTAAGCAAATTCGATACCTTGAAACACTGATTTACTACCAAACGTTTGGTAGTAAATCAATGCCTTGAAATCAGCAGTTCGGTAGACTACAAAATTCAAAAGATACCCTAAGCTTCACGATTTAAAATCGCACATGTAAGTGTCAACGTCCGGCGAAAACATCGTAAAAACCGATCTAAGCTTTATTTCAAATTCCTTCCTTAACCTATCGTGATAGAGATTACCTAAAAAACGCAGCCACGTGCGTCGCATGAAAGCGATACAGTATTATTATTCGCTCATATTCTTCTGAGATTATTCGTATATCCATTTCACAATTAATTACACGAATTTATCGTATGGCGTGGCCCGCCATTCGTTTTACATTTTGTTGCATACAAATTTGAGCTTTAAACTCATGGGCCTAAGGCTTACTTAAGGTTTTTACGGGAGACTGAAATCAACTAGTTAAATGATATTTTTATTAGCACCGTGGCGGTCAATATTTTTATTAACTAGTTCGGTCTGCGATTGAAATTATTCATTACGATAATTTTATCAGTTGGTTACATTTATCTATTACGAATAAATATTACTCGCGTTAAAATCAACTTGAATTGAGTGAATATTTTTATTCGATATGGTTGAAAATATTTATCGAATATTTGTGTTAATTTTTTTATTAGTTAAATTTAACGGTTGATAAATATATTCAACAACACTACCAGAACCAAGGATAAGACTTGCACCATTACCCGTTTGTATAGCCAATGGTATTGTTATCTGTGGCAATGGCAATCCTTTGCACCAGAAACCACAGACGTATAAAGGGAAGCAGACTTAACATAATTTTACTCACACATTTGTCATAAGTAATGTATATCGTTTTTACTTTCACTCCAAAGTGACATGATATATCGCATTTTTCTGTTTTTCGTCTATGGCGATACTAACGGACACATAAACATTTCCGAAGCCGCGGCAGACGCCACGTGGACGCCATGTTTAGCTTTGTCAAAATAAGAGACAAATGGCGTCGTGACATTGTGTTATAATGTTTTGTTTTGTGATTATAAATAAAAATAACTGCTAATCGGACAAGAACAATGGTAAGTGCTGTGCCCCGAAGTGTTCTAACGCATCATATGATAATTATAAAACTCCAGAAATGACAATAAAATTAAATTAATAAGTATTGTATGTGTGTGAGTAATGTTTACATGCGGTTAAGTTGGCACGCTTCTTGAACGATACGTTTAGTCTGCTTCCCTTTATACGTCTGTGCCAGAAACGAACGGTTGTTCATAATCTACTATCAAAACTAAATTAAAATGTACTTACTTTTATGACAACTAGTAAATTAATGCAATCTATATACTAATATTAATACTAGCTGACCCGGACACGAGGAGGTGTGGCTCAGTATTCATTGTACTTTTTGAACCAGTATTATACTATAACTTCCTGATGTACCTACCTAGTCAAAAAATAAATCTTAGGTTTACACACTGAAGAGGAAATCGTACGGGCCGTTTTTCATACAAACGTAGTCCCCTGTTTCCTTCCGGCATAATGGCAACAGAGGCCCAATTCAGCTAATAAGCTACAGCCGAATCGAAACTGAACGGTTGCGATCGACCAATCAGAACGCCACATTATCACGTCATCGAGCAGTTGAAAGGCAATATAAGCGCTCCGATTGGTCGACCGCAACGGTTCAGTTTCGATTCGGCTGTAGTTTATTAGCTAAATTGATAGATAGATAGATAGAACTTTTATTTGATACATTAGGATACAACCTCTCCTTGGGCCTCTGTTCCAATAAAATCAATGGCCACTATAAGCGTGTTCCAATGTTTTCCTTTTTTTATTAGGTTAATTATAAAAAGAGATTTTATAAAATATAATATTTTATTTTAACCTTGAAAAATCCAAAAAATCGACGTTATTTTCTGCAGTACATACCTACATGTATATAAACGTCCAATGAACAAATTGAACGAGATTATTGGCTGTGTGCACGACTTCAGCGCCACCTAGCGTCCGCAACTCTGTTGGCTCAGTTGGCTGTCACTTTAAAAGTTAATGGCGGCATTGTGAGGAAAAAGACACGAGGGAGTTAGGCCTGTCCACTAACGATGCTTACCAGCGAAATGAATTGCGCCGTATGGTAAGGAAAGCCGACCCCGCGTAAAGGGATTAGGCGAGGGCAAAGAAGATTGTGCGGAAATATTTAAATTAGAAACTATCTTTTAATTTATATTAAAATTACTGTGATACCGTGACATTATACACATACATTTTTGGTCATAAAAAAAGATAAGGTAACTTAACCTATCCGCAATGTGTTTGAGGTGCCCCGTGTCGGTTCTGGGTAGTCTTAAAAAAATAACAACCTAACCAACTGATTATAAACAACTGATATATTTGAGGTAATCTGAGTCAATTCTGCGTGTTGAAAAAAAATGTACACCCATAATTAACATTTGCTGATTCTTTTTTACATAATTTGTGTTATTTTTTCGATAAGTATATAGATTTTTTTCAGACAATTACTTCAAAAATCAAAATTAAGATTTTTCAAAAATGACGCTTTCCGCACAAAAAGCTTTTAGATTATGATTTGGGGCATCAATGTCTATCGATTGAAGCCAAAATTACCTAAATATAAGTGAAGCAGAGCAGGATACTAAAGCCAACGCATAATATCAAATACAGGATTGATTTGATACTTATTTTTTTCTCTTGACGGCAGCTATCCATTTCTTGCGTTGTTTAAGTTTCGAAGTAAGTTGGGAATCGCTAAAACTTGCATTTACTATTTCTGCCAGTATTCTTGCAATTTACAATACAACAACTACTATTATTCATTTTTGTTGGAGTTTTATGACAGCTAACATTATTTCTACTTTTGGCCACCATGAGTGCTGCGATAGATGTCAAGTACTTCGCACTAGGGTTGTAACGGAACTTTGCCTCCGCCTCCGTTAATGCGGAAGTTCCGCAAGAAATCGTACCTTCGCTTCCGCCTCCGCCTCCGTACAATTTTTGCGGAGTTGTAACGGAGTTTTATTGACGTAATCATAGAGCAATAACCACAAATTATATTACTGTTACAGATAGGAATCAACCCCTCTAGCGGCCGTTTCGTAGTGAAATGACAGCTCCGTAATGATAGTGCTGCAAAACTATCGACTGCTTATTATCGACATACTGAAAATTATCGATATAAATTTACAGCCCTAATCTACTTTTTTAATTCTGATAATATTTTAGGTTATTAAAAATCAAAACAACGAAATGCGATTATCTTTTTATTGAATTTAACATACAATATGACAAAAACGTACACAATGGAACTTATTAGAACCCACAATTCTCCGCCATGCAACGCTGTGCTTACTCTGCGATTCTGAAAAGATAAATAAGCATTTGTATAAAGTGTGACGACTCTAAAATGAAAAACAGTGAAAAACCTAGTAAAAATAAATAACCTGCCTCTCCATCTGATCTTAGTCTCTCCACTTCTCAATATCTGTACACCTGTTGATACAAAAAAGATAATTATATAAGACATTACTTTGTTTTTGAAAATAATTTTGTTTTATTGATTATTTACAAAACTTCAGATTGAAGAATTGAACTCTGCAGACAATGGCAAATAGTTTAAAACGTTTGAATACATTTTGAAGAAGTTAACATTAAAAGCAATTAATTTTATAGTAGGTAATCTAACCAAACAAATCAATCTAGTTTTTAATTTTGATGAATATGTTAAGGTCAATAAGAAATGTTTTCCATAAATTAATGATATTCATTCATATAAATGATTTTAATTAGAGTTTGAAAAAGCATTTAAAAGGAATGGCATACCCATTCCTTTTGTAATGCTTTTAAAATTATGTTTATCAAACTTTCACATTCTCTTAAATAATTGTGTCAGAGTTAAATGTTCCAAATTGGTTCACTAAACTCAAATAAAACTAGATTTATTAAATTCTCATGGCCAAATGTAAGGAAAGTGGATACAATCGAATCGTTGAACTCATCAATTGTAGTTACAAAATTTTTGGGTATTACACTTGATGCACGTTTGTGGGATCAACATAGTCCTTCGCGAACAGACCTAGTTCTGTTGTATATGTAGTAAAACAATTCAAGCATGTTACTATGTTGATACGGCAAGATAAATTTACTTAGTTATTTTCAGTGTCATGTAATTGGCTATTACTGCTGGGTTTCGGCTGCTAGTATAGAAAGTATTTTTGGACTTCAGTTGGTGCTATTTATAATTCACAAGCAAAGGTTTCTCTAAGAAATATTTTTAACTAAATTAATATATTGATTTAAGCTGAACAGTCTAATTATGAAAATTTGATTTGTCTATAAAAATTATAAAACCTTTGGTACCAATTTTCGATTTCATAATCTAAACACAAGAAATAGAAAGCCACTGTGAACAAGTGTGTATTGATCTGCTCATCACGTTCTAGTCATTTTCTGATATAACCATAAAAAGTAGGTGTTATAATAGCAACGTAACATCCCATTTTTTTTTTCGTCGTGACTATTGTGATTTTCAAAGCTTATTTACTCGCAAACTATAAGACTTGAGAGAAAATTGACATGAATAAAAAGTGTTAATTTTAAAGCTATTCTATATGATACAACCATAAAAATTAGGTGTCCTAATATCAAGGCAACATCCCAAAATATCCCATCCAGTTAAATATAATTATTTATAATTCTGATAAAATATTTGTTTAATTAAGTATTTATTTGAGTCATGAATCGGAACTTATACTTTACACAAACATTTTATTTTTAAACTTTAGAATTATAATTTTATTTAATTAGGCTGATATTCTTGTTTTTATTTAATGTGGAATTAATTATTACATTTTTGATAAAAATAACCTAAGGAGATAAATTATTTTTTTCATCACGGAAATTAGTATGCATGAAACGGAAAAAATCGATTTGTCAAGGGAACTTTCTTATCTTGAATGTACTATATTTAATTTTATCACTGATTAGCCTTTCAGAAACAAGGGGTTAATAAGCAAACATATTTATGTCAAAAACAAATTAATCACCTTTTGACAGCCCACTTTCTGTTATTCATGTCCTGTTCATTGCTTGTGCAGTGGCTTATGTTCTTAGCATATTAATAAAATTGATAAAATGAAATTCAGGTCCATGGTGAGTAACCAAAGCTTCTAACATATCGAGCTTCTCTATGCTTCCGAAGTCACCTTGCGCCCAGACATGTGCACCATCAGAAGATCAATTTTAGCAGAGCTTTGCTACTCTTTTTGAGAAGAAGTGTTTTTCATTTTCATTCAATCTAAAAAAAAATTACATGTAATTTTGAACAACAACATAGTGTAGGTTATTTAATGGAAAACATAATATTAAATTAATTTTAAACTATTGTTTATTTAATGAAAAAAATATTACACAACTTTGCTCACCTATCATTATTGGATTTTTAAGTATTCCTGAATTTATTTCACTTGGAGGAAGTTATTTATTGCATACTCAACTCAAGATATTCATCTTCAAGTATTTGTGTTTCAAAATAACACTAGTTTTTCTGTGTTCATAAGTTGTTTTTATCGATTTCAAAATTGATGTGCATCCAGAAATGTAACCTCTGTTGAAGCCGATGGTCTGTAAAATATTTTAGTGGATTCATAACAATATAAAGTTCGCTCGTTTTTTAGTATGGGAAAGTTCAACTTCATACATTTTGGTAAATAACTATTAGGCCAAAGATGAAAGCGTTCTTCACCTGGATTTGCCTACAAGAGAGTTGCTGGATGTCTGATTATCAGAGTAACAAGTTGTACTCTGCACAAGTTGTACTGTCACCATGGTGATCTGATAAACTTAAGTAAGATTATGGTAGCTAACCAGGTGGGCTCAGCTATATTAGCATGAAATAGTATGAAACAATGAAAGGTCAAAAAGTTATTAAGTTTAGAAAATCACAAGCAAACAAACCGATAAAACTGCCGAATCCCTTCGTACACACAGGTACTGTTATTGAATCAAGAACAGTGAGTGTCAAAAATCTTAAAAAACATGCTTAAAACACATAAAATCTGAAGATAAATTAGAGATTTAAACAAACCAACAATGTAATAATGAAAAATGAAATGCAAATGTGTGCGTTCTACTTCTATGATGAAATGACACGACACGACACACACACATGCACCCAAAAGCAAAATGGCGTCAAAAAAAATGGCGGAGACTGTCTCAGAGCCGCTCCACTAACGACCCGCTAGTTATAGGGGTGATTCCAACGCCTGGCAATAACGCGCGAGCGACGCTCGCTCCCGACAGCCGTCCACTCCAGGGGCGACTTTTCTATTGGCGCAATGAGACATACCTACTAGGGATACATCGAGTGTTACCTCAAAAAACATGTTTCTAAAAATCCTAAAATGGTAGTAAATCATAACAAAAGATTCATAGACGTTAACCATATTTTCTGATGACAAACTTCTTTTAGAACATAAATTTGCGTTATTTACCTAAAGTTGATATTTTTAAGTGTATTTTGTTTAAAATTATCCAGAAAGACTTGAGTTTGAAGATTATTTATTAAATGGATAATGGATGTAAAGTCAACGTTAGAACTGGCAACATACATTCACAAAAAATATGGCCGAATTTATATTTCTGGCGCATGAATTATTTTCCTTTTGTTTCTCCATTGCGAATTTACGCAATAATATCGAAGTGTGCTTGCATTTGAGATAACGACTTTTCTTGATAGTGTCTTTTTGTGTTTTTACGTGAGAAATAGACTCGTTTGGAGACAGTGACTTGTTTTGATTTTTGTGTTAAACTTGAGTTCTTTTTCGTGTTGTTACTTAGACACAGAATAGATAATAGTACTACGTACAGAACGGCCACTCACCTCCTCGCACTCATTTCAAATACCTCGTCCTACCCGGCACTTCCCTGTAGACATCACTGACAAGTAAACAAGGGCGCGCGCGATCGCTCGGACGAGTAGACGCGAGCGCCGGGCGATAACAGAGACAGCGCTATGCGGGTGAAAGAGAAGGCAGTCGCTGCACTTCCCGCGTCATTGCGATTGATAACCGCTCACTCAGCCCTACTAGATTCCACGCACACATTTGCGCGTGTATGAACGTCATTTCTTTCTTTTCTTTCTTTCTGATCACACTGCACTAGATCGCCTCCCTAACTCAGTAGGCAATCGAACGTGGTGTTGGAAGGATGGCTCCTGCACTCTCTAAATATCAAAAAATTGGTATCGCTCTTGCCGCAACTGCGGGTGTAAATGTGAAAAAATAATATAAAAAAGAGAACCACTGTGTGCTTTTATGAAACTACCATGCAAGTGACCCTTTTTTTTCTGATGGTAGGCATTTAACTGAAAATTATTCGATAAAAAAATCGCGTTTTTAATCTTAACTTAAATCTTTTTCTTCTGAAAACAAAATTATAAATTAACAAGTAATTAATAAAAAATAATAATAAAATAACAAATCATTAAAAAAAACAAAAAACAAATTTATGAAAAATTAACGCTATACACCAGGATCGAACCCCCACATTATATGAATCTGATGCTTTTGTGTAGGTAATGCGATTGATAGATAAAAAAAATTGAGGCGATGTAAATAAACAAAAATTAATTAAAATCAAATAAAACTGTGCAATATGAACATTTTATATTCATTAGAGCCAGAAGATTTCAAACATTGTTTACGAATAAATTCTGCACAATTTGACCATTTTTTAAATTAAGTGACACCATAATTACGAGTATATTCAGAAACATGACACATTATTTAGAGAAAGTGTAAGTGCTAAATAAATTTGGTATAGCTTTATACATGTCCAGAACATTCATTAAACCAGATTTTTCTTTTTTGAACGACATTTTCTTGGCACACGAGGCCAATTTCGCTTCCGATACACAGCAACAATCCGCTCACATCGAGCGCTGTGCGGCGACTGAGCGCCCTAACAGCGATTACATCTCCCGACTTACGCCCTAACTAGGGAGTTAGGGCGATCGGGCAACCACGATCGCACGATATCGGGACCCTAACTCCCTAACAGCGATTAGACCACACTAGCTAGGGCCCTAACTCCCGATGGATCGTGAAGTCTAATCGGTGCTTAACTGCCCTAGCTCCCGATGCGACGCCCTAACACCCGATGGATCGTGAAGTCTAATCGCTGCTTTAGTAGTAGTAATAGGTAATTGATTTGCGAACGTTGTATGGAGTGTCCGGGGTGTGACTTAGATTTAATTGCTTTTCCTGAGACAGTGACTCTAAAACGTGTCAATTTGAACAATAGTTTGTCAGGGAACATGCCTGATAACCTGAAGAGAAAATGTCTCAAGTGTGGAATCTCACCACAAGATGATGCAAACATTATACTATATCGCTTTCCAAAGCCAGGAACAACAAATATTCGACGGTAAGTGTTGAAATTGACCAGTTTAAATACTTCTGACATTGCCACGTCCTTTTTTTGTTATTCAACAAGCCTTCCTCGCAGTTGTCAAACAACGATGTTGAAAACTTCTCTCAAATATTCGAGAAATTATTTTATGAAACTGTCTATCCTGGCACTTGACACTAGCAGTAATGGTTGTTATCCTCTCTAACGACCAAATGCTACAATAAAAAAAAAAGACAAAAAACCCCGGTTAAAGCGGTAGCGGTTATGTTCACAATAAAAGAGATAACACTTCTTTGAGTTCTATTAGCGTTACTGCAAGAACATAAAATTATAAGTCTCTAAATTCCGTAGATTAAATATCATAATGATAAATGAACTTTCGCTCATAATATTTTCTTTTTCAGATGTGAAATGTGGGCCAAGTATTGTTTTCCAAATGACAGTTGGTCATCTGTGGACTTCCAACATAAATTATATGCTGAGCAAAGAATTATAAGATTATATATACTATTGACTTTATTAATGTTGAAGAGAAGAGATTATCCAAACATGCTGTTCCAGATATGATTGGTTTTGACAAGGTGAATAAAAATAGCTTTTGTATATATCCTACCTGTTTATATTTGTGTTAAAATAAATATTTCTAGCATTTTATGCATTCAATGTGTGGATGCTGAGTCCTGAGAGTGGACTCCATCCTAAGACTTGTGATAGTTATATGCCGCCTGTAGAGTGCTCTTGTTGCATATTAATAATGATTATTTAGACAGTTCAGTGGTGTGACTATGGTTCATTTATTGATTGATAATGCCAAATTTTTAACATTTCAAATTGAGACAGCATACTTTATCAATAGTGCTTGCACTCCATCCAAATGTCCGAGTCTGAGCACTATGGATAAAGTCTGTATTATCAATTTCAATTGCTATGCAAGCTGTACTATAAACTACAACTCCTTACAATCATCATCATCATCACAGCTCATAATATATGTCCCCACTGAGGGGCTCGAGGCTACCCAAGTGTTAGGGTAGTAAGGCCTAAGTCAGCCATGCCGGCCTCGTGCGGATTGGTTGACTTCACATACACCTTTGAATTTCTTTATAGATGAATGCAGGTTGCCTCATGATGTTTTCCTTCACCATAGGAGCATTGACAAATGTACATATGAAATTCGAAAAATGAAAGATACATTGGTACATGGCAGGATCGAACTACGGACGTCCCGATAAGAAGGACAGTGCCGAGTCCACAGCACCACCAATGCATCCATACTCTACTCCTTACTGTACTATAAATTAAAAATTGGGAACTCCAGTTAGATATGAATAAGCCAGTTAGATATTATTTAAACAATATACAATAAAAACTTGTCTAGAAGATATCAATTAATAGAAAATTGCGGGTCTGCTGGAAGAAATTTCATTTATGAAATAAGCAGATCCTTTGTACATTGTGTCTTATGTGTTGTTTGTGCTGTCTAGTTTTATGTGTACAAAAATTGTTAAATAAATAAATAATATAGGAAAAAAATCCTTGGTTTCTAAAAATTGTTCTATTTCTTTACAGGCATTGCTAAGTGGAGTCACATTCAAGACTTTTATGACTGAGATAATGTAAATCCAAATTTCGTGTTTGCTCCATCACTGAGGAAGGATCACCTTAACCCTAATTGCAAAGAAAAGATGAAAGTTAGTCAGCTCAGGCAGCTCAGGTTTTGAGTCATTCGGTGGCTGCAGGCATGTTTGCAAAAATATCCCAAGGTAATCTTACCTACGTAATAATTTATATTGTTATATCAATTAAACTAAACCTGAAAATTTATAAAGATTTGATATGAATACCTAAAAATGTCTAAACTAAAATTTATAGCTCAGAGCAAAGAGCTCTGATTAAGAAAAGCCATGGGTTCGATTCCCACCCCAGCCCCCATAGCATGAACACTGAATCACAATAATTATGATAAAACAATAAATCAATATGAATGATAAAGCACTAAACTGTTTGATCATAGTGTTTTGTTGATCATGCTATGGGGCAGGCCTGATTAATTTTTTCTAGTTAAGTTTAATATCTTGACATACTTAAACATTTCCTACAAAGTTCATAAAAAATTAACAAACAGCAGCTGATTTTAACTGAAAGTATTATTTATAAAAATATTTCATCCAGATGTTGGAATGTAAGATTTGTCATTGTGAGGGTGAATAACAATGCAAAATAAGGAAAACAGCTAGAAGAAATAAGTCGATTGAGTTGTAGTGTTGGACTGTCGGATAGCTCCTAGGAAAAATATTGCCTGAATTCCTAGTTTATATATTTCTATAGTTTTGACAATTTTCATTATTTACTTTTTATTACATTTTCAGGGGAACTGCCTGCAGGTGCAATTACAACGGCAGAAATTGTCGCCGTAAATAGCGACTCTGCTGTTTTGAGGAGAGGCAAACCACACTCGACAAACATAATTATGAACTCGCTGCATTTCAAACATTTTGAACTAATGAAAAATTTTTTGAGGAAGTAGAGTTTGTTGGATGGCGGAGCCCACCACCCACCACCTTCGAAAGATGGGTGGGTCTGGACTTTAAGAGGTATTTTGCAAATATTTAAAAATCTTAAAAGAAAAACAGGATTAAATATCTGTCAACCCGTCGGGTACAGCAGGATGCAGTGGAAAATTTATTTGGCTCAATCCAGGCAAATTGTGCAAATTGCAATCCTACTGCCTCACAATTTTATAGGTGGATTGAAAACATCTATAATTTCTAAACCACATAGAGTCAGGAAACTGTGAAACAGACATTTATTATACAATAATAAATAATTTCAAGGACATGTTTTCTACACCACACACAAGCCAACAAGTAAAACCCCTAGAAGCCCCTGATATTGTGATCAATATGCTAGCTTCAGTGGACCACACTTTTGAAGCAAGCATGACTGACTCAGCTGAAATGCAAGCTTGTGCTTATTATGTGGGTTTATTATAAAAAAAACTGAATGTGACTTGTGGTGTGTTTGAGAAGATATTAAAGTTGACAGAAAATGTACATTCATTCATAGAATGTAAAGAGTATGTCGACATTAAGAAGAAATTAATTTATGCATCAAGAAATTTAATTAAATGTGTTGAAGATTGTGCTACTCTATGCGATAATTTCTCTTTAATGTCATCATCAATATTGGATTTAAAAACATTGTTATTAAAAAACCTTTGTGAGGATATAAATTTCACCTTTTAGAAACAGTGTGAGAAATATGTCTCAATAAATGTAAAAATTATTATAAATAGTGTTTTTCACATAACTATTAAAAGGTATTGTACATTAAACAACCGAGAATATGTAGAATCTGATTCAAAACTAGCAATAAAAAGAAGATGAACACAATAAAACATAAATAAAACTATCATACTTTTATTTAATTTTTACCTTTACTATTCTGCGACTTCTGACGTGATTTATGGAAACTAGAAAATAATATGCAATGATTTATATATATATCATCCTATAATTAAAATCATTGCATATTATCTAGTTTCCATAAATTACGATTACAATAAAAAAATAATATTACAGTGCTTTTGAATTTTACCGCGTAGCGTAGATAGTGCGTGGGGCCACAGTAAGATGGCAGCACAGTCAAAATTTGTCCAACGTGTTTTTGTATGTAGTTGTCATTCTTCCCTTGGGTATATGTGTTCTGTGGTCCACTCGCTCGCGTGTTCCGCGCGAAATGGTCGAGACTCACGAGGCGCCTCCAGACTCACGCCGAGAACCCCCGAGAACACCCGAAAAGCGTGAATGTGATGGGTTTCTCGGCTTCTCGTTCCGGGCTCGCTCACCTCTCCTTAATTTTGATTACTAGAAGGTAGTGTAATAAACATTACCTTCTAGTAATCAAAATTAAGGTATATAAGGTATTTGGTAGGTTATTATGTTTACTTAAATGTAAGTATTTGAAATAAAAAGTTAAATAAACAATAAATTACTATTTTATCTACATCCACTTTCACCTCCGCCTCCGCCTCCGTTAACCTCCGCATCCGCGGAAGTGAAACTCATCGCCTCCGCATCCGCCTCCGCCTCCGCTAAGAAGGCCTCCGTTACAACCCTACTTCGCACCCAGCGAATATGAAAAAGGCAAAACATAGAAACACAGAAAAAGCCTTTGGCAAAAAGTAATTAAATCGCTTGCTGATTTAATATAATTAATGGTGGCAGGCGTTATTTTTCGAAAGTCCATAACTAATTATATACCTACCTACTCCTTAACAATTAATTAAATAGGTCAAGTTTTCGCAGAGGAAATAGGGGACTACGAAACGTATATTTTGTGTACTTTCATAGGTATTTTTGGTCCGAGGTGCAGTTGGTTGTCCCGTCCCCATCGCGCTAACTTCAGTTGTTCGGACACACAGCGCGACAGCAATACCTACATTTTACAAATACCTATTTTTGAATTTTCTCGACCTCAGTGTTTCCTCTTAACTACCATAATAACATGATGTACCTATACTATTTTTATGATTGAGTTTGCTGGAAGATATTTCGCTAAGAAATAAGCAGTAGGTACCTAACTTTGTTCAGTGTTTCCATGTATCTATATGTCTGTTGTTGTTTTTTGTATGTACACACGCCTGCACATCAGACTAAACATTTATGTTGAAAAATAGTACTTGTTACAACGACGTAAGATGCCTTAGTGTTTACCTTGATGTGCTGTTGTCCGTACATAAATTGAAAAAATGATGAAAATAAATCGAATACAAAAAAAATCGTCTCGGGCGGGACTCGAACCCGTGTCTCCAACATACCGTGTTGACGCCTTAATCACTGGGTCACCAAGCACTTGAGACCGCGACAGTTGTACTTTGCTAAGCCAAAGTAATCTTTATTGACTGTTAACAACTACGTATCAACATTCAATTCAGAAATCTTTACAGATTACTTAAAAATTGCTAAAAAATTTGAAAAAAATATTAAAATAAATATTTTCTTTATTAGTAATAAAGTAAGTAAGTAGGTACCTAATAGTTTCTGTATTTTTAACCGATTTTCAAGAAATCTGTACCTACCTAAAGATTTCTAAATTGAATGTTGATACGTTGTTAATCTCCATATATAATAAAATCGTAGGGGTACAAATGTTTGTCCGGAAAGATCTCCGAAACTACTCGACAGAATTTGATATGGCTTACACCACAATGCTTAAAATTTTCCGGAAGAACATTTAGGCATAATTTCATTTGCTTAAATTCACTTTTTATTTTTATTCAAAAAATACCATATAAAATTTTTGATGACAAGTATGTAGAAAATCAACATGGCGCACGTGAAATTATTTTGACAAGTCTGTTACATATTGCAAAATAAAAACTTTTCTGTTATTGGCTGTGCCCATCTGAATTTTGCCAACCAAGAAGTTTAAATTGTCTGTAAGGAAAAAGGATCAAGCCATACAACCAATGTATATAGCATTTTTTATGACAATATCACGTCACAAATATAAAATTTGTAGGTTGGTTTAATTTTTGGCCAATTTTCACAAAATCGGTACAATATTTGAAATGTTAAAAAATTAAGATACCCTTTTCAAAGCATTTTGAAAGGTGTTATATTATGTTTTTACATTATGACTAAGGAATCAAACTCTTTCATCCATTTAAAACTATTAAAAGTATTACGCGTAGAGGGAGTACATCCTAATGTAACATTGACGTAAATTCGCCGACATAGCTGATGCTCAAAAAAGGTGGATAAAAGTTCGTTTCCAAACCTAGCAATATAGGTATCAAGTGAAAGGCCTTGAAGCGTAGAACATTATGAACCTCGGAAAATCGCCTAAAATTCAACATGGCCGCCGCTCAAAAAAGGTGGATACAAGTTCGTTTCCAAACCCAGCAATATGGGTATCAAATGAAAGGCCTTGATGTGTAGAGCACTATGAACCTAGCAACATTGACATAAATTCAACATGGCCGCCGCTCAAAAAAGGTGGATACAAGATCGTTTCCAAACCTAGCAATATGGGTATCAAATGAAAGGCCTAGAAGAGTAAAGCATTATGAACTTAGGAAAAATGCCCTAAATTAAACATGGCCGCCGCTCAAAAAAATGGATAAAAGTTCGTTTTCAAACCCAGCAATATGGTTATCAAATGAAAGGCCTTGAAGAGTAAAGCATTAGGTATCTAGAAAAATTGACCTAAATTCAACATGGCCGCGGCTCCAAAAAAACGGATAAAAGTTCGTTTCCAAACCCAGCAATATGGGTATCAAATCAAAGGCTCTGATGAGTAAAGCACTATGAACCTAGCAACATTGACATAAATTCAACATGGCCGCCGCTCAAAAAAAGGTGGATACAAATTCTTTTCCAAACCTAGCAATATGGGTATCAAATGAAAAGCCTTGAAAAGTAGAGCATTAGGTACCTAGAAAAATTGTCCTAAAGGATAAAAGTTCGTAAAAAAAGGATAAAAGTTCGTTTTCATACCCAGCAATATGGGTATCAAATGAAAGGCGTTGACGAGTAAAGCACTATGAACCTAGCAATATTGACATAAATTCAACATAGCCGCTGCTCGAAAAAGGTGGATAAAAATTCCTTTCCAAACCTAGCAATATGGGTATCAAATGAAAGGCATCAAAGAGTAGAGCAATATGAACTTAGGAAAATTGGTCTAAATTAAACATGGCCACCGCTCAAAAAAAAAGGATAAAAGTTCGTTTTCAAACCCTGCAATATGGGTATCAAATCAAAAGCTTTGATGTATAAAGCACTATGAACCTAGCAACATTGACATAAATTCAACATGGCTGCCGCTCAAAAATGGTGGATGAAAGTTCGTTTCCAAACCTAGCAATATGGGTATCAAATGAAAGGCCTTGAAGGGTAAAGCATTAGGTAACTAGAAAAATCGATCTAAATTCAACATGGCCGCCGCTAAAAAAAGGATAAAAGTTCGTTTTCAAACGCAGCAATATGGGTATCAAATGAAAGGCCTTGACGAGTAAAGCACTATGAACTTAGCAAAATTGACATAAATTCAAAATAGCCGCTGCTCAAAAAAGGTGGATAAAAATTCGTTTCCAAACAGCAATATGGGTATCAAATGAAAGGCCTCAAAGAGTAGAGCATTATGAACTTAGGAAAATTGTCCTAAATAAAACATGGCCGCCGCTCAAAAAAAATGGATAAAAGTTCGTTTCCAAACCTAGCAATATGGGTATTAAATGAAAGGCCTTGAAGAGTAGAGCATTAGGTACCTAGAAAAATCGACCTTAATTCAACATGGCCGCCGCTAAAAAAGGATACAAGTTCGTTTTCGAACCCAGCAATATGGGTATCAAATGAAAGTAGTCCTTGATAAGTAAAGCACTATGAACCTAGAAACATTGACATAAATTCAACATAGCCGCTGCTCAAAAAAGGTGGATAAAAGTTCGTTTCCAAACCTAGCAATATGGGTATCAAATAAAAGGTCTCAAAGAGTAGCGCATTATGAACTTAGGAAAATTGCCCTAAATTAAACATGGCCGCCGTTCAAAAAATGGATTAAAGATCGTTTTCAAACCCAGCAATATGGGTATTAAATGAAAGGCCCTGAAGAGTACCTAGAGCATTACGAACCTACGATAATTGTCTTAATTTGTTAATTTCCAAATGGCCGCTGCTCAAGAAAGGCAGAATAAAGTTGAATCATTATGGAATAAAATGGAGGAAAAATCTAAACACTGTTTTAAGCATTTTGATGGCGAAACAGAGTTCGCGGGCACAGCTAGTAACTGAATAAAGACCAATTTGGCTTAACGAAATAAGAGGGATCATCAGCACATCAGCAGGCCTATTCTGCAACTTGGGTTGCTAACTAGAACTGTCATTTTTGAAAGGAACGTAACCACAGATTAGATAATAGTTACTACGTAACAGATACATCACTCCCATAGAAATGCTCGAATCGTTGTAATAATAATAGCCAAAACCGACAGACAAAAGTCGCTGCAAGAAGAAAAGGTCTCTATGAACGCGCGCCGAGAGTCGAGATTCCCGCGTACACCGCGTGATTGCGTCATCGAGCAAAAACTTAAGGGTTGTACAAAGAACATAAACAAAATAGTCAAAGTAAAACTTTAATGTTATTATTTTATTGATATACGTAGGATTATAATTATAATTGATTTGATTTCTTCGTTTAATATATTATATATATTAATATCTTTTAAATCAGCTGGTACAGAAAATCTTTGATTTTTGTTAATAAGTATGATCTTCGCGTAACAGGTCTAACCTAGTGTGACAATCATAGTTATTTTGTACTATATATTTTGGTAAAATAAATGATTCTTATTCTTATAATGAAATAAAGTGATTGCGAGGAAAGCCCCTAACTCAAATGTGCTTTAATTTTATAAAATGATAAATGATAATAATAATAGTACTTACTTAATTTACAAGAATATGGTAAAATACATGATTGGTGTTAATCATTACATTATTCCTCATAATCTACTTCTAAATTGGCGCATATATTTAAAAATTTAAAATAGTATATGTTAAAAAATAAGAGAATAGAATATTACTTTATCGTCATTAATACATTGATAAATTATAAAAAATACAAATTATGAAAAAATTACCAATCCCACCCAAGGCGAAATTTTTTCTTCATTGATTTTATTAATTTGTCCAATTACAAACGATAAAAAAAATTACGAATTATTATGAAAAATACATGATCGATGTTTTTTTTTCATGTTTGAACTCACGGTTATTAAATTTTACTATGGAAAATATCCTGAATCGTATGAATAATTGTGATAAATAGGCAATCTTTTAAAAACAGGAGTAAGGTGAAATATTTTTTTTGTACGGAATCAAATAACCGGTTCATCGAGACTTTATTACTTTTTTATAAAACTAAGTAGGCAATCAAGCAGGCTGCCTATTTTTTTTTATACAAACAACAGAGAAGCTATTGGCTTTTATCTCAGCCGATTAAAAAAATCAAAATTTTTATTTGTCTTTTAACAACGACATCCAATAGCTTCACAGTATAAATGAACCACCGTATTGTTAATCAAGTTTATTAAATTAAAATTATTGTGTGTAATTATTGTGTACTTTTTTCGCATCAACATTTAACTGAACATTTTCAGAAAATTATTCGATTTAGGTATAAAAATACCGTTTTTAGTTCTGAAAAGAAAATTATAAATAAAAAAAATAATTGATAAAAAACTAAAAGAAATTTAAAACCAAATTAATATAATATTCAAAAAAGCAATAAAATAAAGGAAAAAAAACAATAAAAACAAAATAAAAAAATTACAAAATTCTATAATAGTTTCGTTCGCGTGCGGCGCGGCGGGTGGCGGCGGCCCTCTGCCGGTCGGCGCGCCGGCGCGCTACTTAGCGGTAGGTATTTATAACGCTGCTTTGCGCGAGTGACGGGGGCCTGACGTAACGTCCACTGAGGTGCAGTACTTGGGCGTCACTTTCGACCAAAGGCTCACCTGGAACACACACATTAATAATGTGGTTCAAAAAGCAAAAATCGCACTTGGTGTGTGTAATCGCATGGTAGGGACGAAATGGGGACTCAACCCAAAGATCGCCCTCTGGATATACACCGCCATAGTAAGGCCCATAGTAACCTATGGCGCTGTGGTTTGGCACAAAAAGGCTAAACAGAGGACAATCATTGACACTCTAAATAGCCTTCAAAGAACCGCATGTCGAATGGCAACGGGAGCCATGTCCACAACACCGGCAGCTGCATTAAACGCCCTTCTAAACCTGCCGCCCCTTAATCTAGTAATAGAAAAGGAGGCGAAGGCTTGCCTACATAGGGTCGGCATAGGCTGTCGCATTAACTGGCTCTCTCAAACACTGAGGACCCTTCAGGACTCTGTGCTGAAACATCCAATGTTAGCTATGACCAGCGATGTCATGCTTCCACGAGTAAACTTCGTTAGAAATTTTAAAGTGGAAACCCCTCACAGAGATGAATGGGAAGAGAATCTCAACTCCTGTGAGGATGGAAGCCTCGTATGGTATACGGATGGCTCCAGAAAATCATTTGATGTAGGGTGCGGAGTGTACGGTCTAAGGCCCAGGGTGAGCAAAAGTACCAACTTGGGCCGGTACGCATCCGTTTTCCAGGCGGAGATATATGCCATCATTGAATGTGCAGATATCATAAACCAAAGAAACTACTCAAACCAACATATCTATATTTATTCAGATAGTCAAGCAGCTCTAAAAGCCATTAGCTCGAGCCAAATAAACTCGAAGCTGGTAGAGGACTGCCTCACCCGCCTGAATGCTATAGGACAAAAAAACAAAATTGTTTTAAGATGGGTTCCTGGGCATTCTGGTGTCATTGGCAACGAGAAGGCCGATGAACTCGCTAAAACTGGAACTATAAAACCACAAATAGGACCGGAACCTTTTTGTGGGATTTCAAAGAACCAGGTACACAACTTTCTAAATGAACAACTTCTTAGAAACTCATTCGAACTCTGGAAATCTACTCCAGGGCAAGAATACGCGAAGGCACTAATACAAGGCTACTCGCGTAAACTAACTGACGAGCTTCTGCAGCTTAACAGGAAAAACATCAGTGCAGTCGTAAGAACCTTAACTGGACATTGCGGCCTGAATAGACACATGTTCAACCTCAAGATTAGGGACAACGACATCTGCAGATTCTGCAATCAGGAGCGTGAAACTCCTAAACACCTTCTGTGTGACTGCAGCCCACTGATTCATCGGCGTAGCCTTCATCTGGGAAGACACATCATGAGACCAGATGAAATACAAACTCTCCCAACCCAAAAAATCCTCAATTTCATAGAGGGTTTGGGCTTGAAGGAGATACTCTAACGGTGCTATAATTCACAATAGATCTTTTAGGTCGAGGTGAAAAGGCCTACAAGGCGAAAGCCCGTACAATAACAATAATAATAATAACATCCATTACTGCTATCATGAACGCTGCCGTAACACATAAGATCACTAAACCAGTAATGGATATAAAGTGTCTTTCAAAAATGACAGTTCTAGTTACCAATCGTAGTTAGCGAATAGGCCTGCTGATCAGAGGATCATATTTCACCGTTTCAAAGTTATTCAATGGAGTTATGTGCGAGCGACTTTCACACCAATTCATACAACAATAAACCATTACACAACTCCCCAAGAATCCCGGTTGAACCACCCACCGTATTCTGCGAGGAGACAACAATTTAAGATTCAAAAGAGATTATCGCGATTTAATACTGAGCATGTTTCGGTTCACAAAAGAATTTCGTCTTTTCACTGTGACCATTTATCATTCTCGCGAGACGGAAAAAATTACGGTGGCGTTCGGGCCAAGTGAAAATAGCGAAGGGTTTGATTTACGGTGGAGGAGCTTCGCCTTTAATTAAAGTTCTATTAAAGTTTCAGAGTTGATTTTATAAACTAAATACACCGTGTACCCTAGGATATGCATTAACTTAGGCCTGTTACTAAGACCATCAAGTTGGCCAAATGTCACTATGCACTGTGGGACATCCATAGGTCATAAATCTTAAAAACCTGCTTTCTTGTTTTACATTTTATTCCTTGTCGTTACATTGGATAGTTGCGGTACCTTCTGAAACTATAAATAGGTCAGTAATTAGAGTGCGCCTTCATTATCTATTGTGCATTCAAAGAGAGCGCATCGCCAATCGTAAATACTGTTATCAGTGAGTCATTAAAAAGCGTGACGTCATTTGTTGTCATTGCGGGACCTGTGAGTGCTGTGTGAGTTTTTTCTGAAATGGATATCCAAGAACAGGGTATGTAATAATGAATATTTTTATTTTAATTGTATCTTAGTATATATTTTCTTTAGTATGTCATTGCTACGAGGCGACTTTTCTTGGAGTATTATATTTTAATATTCAAAGTTTGAATAAACTTTTAAATATGTTCCCACTCGCTCCGACTATGGAGGTATATTGCACCATAATCTTTAGACTTTCTTATCTTAGGAAAATTAAAACTTGGCTGCCCTTATCTGCCCTTTTGGCGATGACAAGGGTGCTACGGTTGCCAGATTATCTCGTAGCATTTGCTACGAAATTAGTTTATTTAGTCTTAGTGCTTTGTGTAGGTTTTGTGACTGAATTTTAACCGTTTTTTTTTGTTTTAGGTAATTTATATATATGCTCGTTTTCAAGAATGCATATTCTTGAAATATGGCTAACTGTCAATACCGATAATGACTCGGAAAAGTGTCGTCAAGTCCTACAAAGTTTGTTGACTACTCTGAACGACGATGCTGAGAACATTGATATTCATTATTTAGAGAAAATTGTTAATAATTTATGTAAAGCTATTGCTCGATTCTGGAAAAAATGTAATAGGGATAAAACCAAGCTTTTATATAAGAATTCCGATTGGTTTAATGTTATTGAAAAAATTCAACTTGTGAAAAACAATAAGCAATGTACTCCGTCTGAAACGTCGCCGTGTCATTCACGTGGTCGTCCTCGAAAACCTTTTACGCAATGTAGTAAAAGGACTAAACGTCGGAGAGTAGCTGATTTGTCAAAGTCTGATGATTCTACTGTGAGTGCATTGCTTGATGTTTCAGACTGTTCATTCGATTCGTGTATATCTAGAGTTAGCACTGATGATGTCTTGTCACTTGTGACTGATGCTCAGTTGACAAAACATCAGTATTTATTAATTAAAAACTTTGTTAATAGTAAGATTTCTCCTAATGTATTACCATGTTACCAACAAATTACTAAAGCGAAACAGAGATGTTACCCTTCTAATATAACTGTTTCCGAGTCTTCAGCTGAAGTTGAATTACAAAGTCTTTTTGATCACACAGCTTCTCGAATCCTTGAATCTCAAAAAGAGGTCTTAGATCAGATTCCTGATGATTGTTTGTCTAATATCTCTTTACTTGGGAAATGGGGATTCGATGGCAGCACTGGACATAGTGAATACAAACAATTTTTTTCAGATTCAACTTTAGAAGATAGTAGTTTGTTTGTAACATCTTATGTACCCCTTCAAATTATTGTAAAATTAGCTGAAGATAATTGTAAAATTTTATGGAAAAATCCTCGACCCTCTTCCACTAGGTACTGCCGTCCTATTCGATTTCAATTTTTGAAAGAAAGCACAGCAGTGTCTTTGCAAGAGGAAGCTTATTTTAAGGATAAAATTGAAAGTTTGCAACCTACTTTTATTCAGATCGACAATCGTGAATTGGTCGTTTCTCATAAGTTGCAGCTTTCAATGGTAGATGGTAAAATTTGTAGTGCTTTAAGTGAAACATCTACAAGTAGATGTTATATATGTAATGCTACCCCTAAAGAGATGAATAAAATAGACGAATGTTTACAAAAACCTGTAATAGAGAGTAGATACCAATTTGGATTATCACCACTACATTCTTGGATACGTTTCTTCGAATATTTTATTCATCTTTCATATAGATTAGACATAAAAAATGGCAAGTTAGGCTAGATAGTGATAAACAATTGTTATCAAATAAAAAACAATATGTACAGTCCCAGTTTAGGGAACGATTAGGTTTAATAGTTGACAAGCCGCGTAGTGGTGGAAGCGGGACGTCTAACGACGGAAACACGGCCAGGAAGTTTTTTTTGGAATCAGCTGTATCTGCTGAAATTACAGGTTTGAATAAGGATCTCATAGATCGTTGTTGTGTAATATTACAAACGTTATCTTCTGGACATAAAATTAATGAATGCAAGTTTAAAGACTATGCATTACAAACAGCATACAGCCTGGTCGAGGAATATCCGTGGTATAGTCTTCCTGCTTCTGTCCACAAGGTGCTCGTACATGGATCAGATATTATAAGTTATGCATTGTTATCTATAGGAGAACTTTCCGAAGAAGCTGCTGAAGCGACAAATAAGTATATCAAAATTTATAGACGAAGTCACACTCGAAAAATGTCACGTGAAGTTACCAATCAAGATTTAATACAACGACTATTATTACATTCAGATCCTTATATTACAAGTCTTCGGAAACTTCCCCCTAAAAAGAAAAATACTCTGTCACAAAGTGTAATAGAATTGTTACATGTTTAATATTGTTAGAATAAGAATAATTTATTTGTATTTTGTTAGTTGTTTTGTTTTTTTTGTATTTAATTAATTTTAATTTATTTATTTCTATTATTTTATTATAATTAAATAATGTTATCAATGTTTTGACTCTTATTTTATTTAAAATATATGTTTTACATTCCAATTTTTAAGTGTTTGTTCATGATAAATTTAGGTAAAAGTATGTTATTGTTTATATTTGTTTTTTACTGAAGTAAACGTTTTTTATTCCGTAAATACATGTACTTCTTTCATTTTAATGTTCCTAAAACACTTTTACAACTATAAGTCACTAAAATAATACAATGTATTGATAGTAACAGGACTTTAACTATTTATGACCGCCCTTGTATGGAGCGTGTCCCTCCGTGCTATGGGGCCAAATCTGAAATCCCGAAAAAAAATCTACTGTGCCATTTAATTATATTTCGGTCTAGTGCGTACTTTTCTATGAAGCAGCTGTTTTATTTTCGCGATTTTAGTATTAGTCTCGTAGTGAAAGCACGGTAGTGAAAGTTAATCAGTTGGATGGTCTGAATAGTAGGCCCAAGTTAATGCATATCCTCAGGAACACGGTGTATACCGGGTGATCAATCTAAATGGGTCAGTAAGGAGAAATCAGAAACTATGAGAGATAGCGAAATCTGTTCTTAGGAACCATGGCGTCGATTTTAGATTTAATAATAATGTCATTAAAATTTTTTAAACTTTCATACATACATACCAGGAATCGAACCTGCACGCGTAGCACAAGGATCGCGAGAGTATTTTCTCGGCCTGTTTCTCTACGCCGAAATGTCACATTTGACAGTCCGGAATGAGATAGCTATTGTTTGGTGTCGAGAAAGTGACATTTAAAGATAGACATATTTATCTCGGGGTTTTTATGATACGCGTGCTAGGCTAATTCACGTATTCTCTCTACAAAATGTTATAAATTCTGCAAGTTTTTTCCTAGTTATTGTTGATGGTGGATTCAATCGAGTAATTAATCTAAAGAGACTACTTATGCATAATATGCATAAGTAGTTTAATATTATTATGCATACTTAAGTAGTTTATTATCTGCATGCATCGATATTATGCATTACAAATTGCGTTTATTTAAAATTCGAACATATTTGTTCAGCGGGCGGGCCAATTTATTGAATATTTAAAAATACTTAAATGAAATAATTATCATATTTTTGAGATTTTTTTCAATTATTTGAACAAGGTTCCATTATAAATGTGTTCTTTGTGATTTATGATCCATACCATCAACAGTAACAATGAAACACTTGCAGAATTTACAATATTTTTACAGACATTTTGACCAGGTTCGATTACCGGTTATGTATGAGTGTTAAAAAAAATTGAATGCCATTATTACTTATTATTAAATCTAAAATCGACGCCATGGTTCCTAAGAACCGATATCGCTAACTCTCATAGTTTCTGACTTCTCCCTACTGACCCATTTGGATTGATCTGTATAATTATATTGCTCGTTTCAAAATAAAAATACACTTTGTTTGAATATGACAATAAAACATTCTTTAGATTTTTTCATTTAACTCAATGTTTGTATAGGTACACGTCAAATCTTGCAAGTAAAATTTGATCCACCTGCCAGTATCCGATTGGGCTGAAATCTGGTATATAGGTACTTCCTATGACAATGCAATTATGCATAATTATTAATAATAATAAAAAAAGACCGCTGTCACGAACACACGTCACTCCGTCTCTGCCGGTAAAATATTTTATTTTCACAGTAATGTTTAACATATCCGCATTAGATCTAACATTCCAAATTGTTGTAATATCACAAATCGTCAAAATTTTCCGGAAAAATCAATTATGGTTTAATTATAACATTACAAAAATTCAATTAACATGGGCAAGTTTGACATGACACGCGATGTCAAAACATTAAACAAATTTTGGATGCAATATGAAAACGAAACATAGATAGCAGTGAGATAGCAATGATCACAAGATCGAGCCCGTCGAGGACGGCAAGAGCAGATCAAAGCGCACGACCGCTATCTGCTCCAGCCCCTCCGTCAGCTCCGAGCGTGTTGCTAGTAGCAGACTTAAAAGCAAACGCTCGTCGAGCGACGCGAGTGGACCCAGGACGCCGCCACGACCACCTGCGCGACGAGGACGTCCTCCACTGCCGGCACGCTTGGGACCTTTGGGGTAATCCGTTCCACAACAGGCCTCCGCTACCGGTGGTGTAGTGCGACGCATGCGATGGACTCAAACAATGAATGAGAACTGCATGCGCGCCTATTACGGGGCTACAGAGGGAGGAACCTGCCTGACTGCGTATCGTGACCGAATGGTGCTATGTTTCAGACCCTTGAGCCGTGTCCGCCCAACGATTGTTGGATCAGGTGCGGGCGATCCACCGGTGTATGCTGTTGGATCAATCTGCACTTGATCGGCCTCGCTTGGAGACGCTCCCTACTGCCGCCGCGCCTTCTTCGACGCGAGGCCCGTCTGCCACGCCCGTTGCTCCGAGTGCAGAAGCAATGCTGTATTCGGAGGCGACAATAGCGACGCAGGTTGACCCTGAAGTTGATGAAGGGGATGACGCTAGTATGAACGTAAGTACACAAGTGAAAGAGCAACTGGAGGTGGCTTTGGAAGACGTAATTCGTAAATATCGATACGCACCAAACTCTAGCGAATACCACGTTTGCCGGCACATAAACATAATTTAGCGCTGTTGGGAACACTAAATGCTTTGCTAGATCCGTACCTATGGACTAGCGAAGATTTGGTTGATACGTATTCTATTCAGTACTGTGGTGCCCTTGCCGCATTCCGTGTTCCGTGGTTCATTTCCGAGTAAGGTTCCCGGCCGCTAATCGGGCACCGTGGCCTGCGGTACCAGCATGGCAAGTGAGAATAGAAAAGCGTATCAACTCGTTCAGGGTTCTCCTTGGCAAGATTATCTGCTTCAGTCGGAGTAACACCCGGCCCCGAGTCATGCGTTTTGTGACACAGGCCTATGTCGGAACCGGAATCCGGCGCAAGGAGCTACATGGGAGGTTTTATCGGGCCTTGACTGGGCCTGATGTAGACCTTCCCGCTTCGGTGAACTGGCTGCGCTTTGGTGACCTATTTGGGGAAACCGAGAGCTTTGCCTGTGTAATTGCAGACGAAGTAATGATGACGAACAACTATAGAAAATATATCCTGAAGGACGGTACGGTTGACATCTGTCGAGCATGCCGCCGTCCCGGAGAGTCACTCGGGCATATTGTCTCTGGTTGTTCTCATCTTGCCAACTGCGAGTATTTGCACAGGCACAACCTAGTGGCCAGGATCATCCATCAGCAACTTGCCATTCGATACGGCCTTGTCGAGTCTGAGACGCCGTACTATAAATACGTACGTAAGCAACGCACGACCATTTTCAAGAACTGGCACTGCAGTTCTTGAAAATGGTCGTGCGTTGCTCTATTGGGACCGCTCTATCATCACAGATAGAACTTTTGTTTGCAATAAGCCTGATATCGTGGTGGTCGACCGATCCCAACGCCAAGCATTGCTCGTCGATGTCACTATCCCTCATGACGAGAATCTCGTGAAAGCTGAGAAGGACAAAGTCAGCAAGTACCTTAATTTGGCTCACGAGGTAGCCGCCATGTGGGATGTTGATTCAAACAATAAAGAACTAGAAGTTGCAAATAAAATTATATAAAAAAATTGTAAATATATATATAAACATACATACATAATTATATAAAATAAAGTTATAGGGATGGTAGGTAATACCTCTTCACCTGTGATTGAAAAGAAACTACTGAACGCGCCTGCCGAATTTTAATAGGCAAAGCAAATTATTGTAAGTAAACCCAAAATGGCCGCTGCAACAAAATGGCGGACTACTATTTTCGGAGTGGCTTATAGTGATAATTTAGCTGCTGTGGTTTATTAGATAAATATTCGTCTAGGTTTCTATTCTATGCAGCAATGTATCATGCACCTTATTACAAATATCGCAGTAATTGTATTTGTAGCTGACACATAACTTTGACTCATCGTGGTGTACACATCCGTTTTTTCTATGACTTTTCTATCATCGGTCATTGACATTCAATGACTTAAAATCGGGGCACTGATGTATGTTGCGTAAGTTGTGTTCCTTTTGACAATACCAACATTTTCCTTTTCTATCTTAAAATGAACTAGAGGTCGCGGGATTTTCTTGGTTGTAAGTACTTATTGTATTTTTGTATTTTGTTGCTGGTTGTAAGTAGAAGACGATTCTAAGCTCTTGAATCATTTTTCTAACAATTTCATTCATTTGTCGCAATATTCCACTGTGTTCGGTTGTTCTAGTTGGTCTTCATACTTGGAGTTTGTAGCTGGGTTCCATTTCCGGCTGATTAATCTTACTAACATAGGAACCCAACTCGCAAAGTCAATTTTTTGATTTTTTAGCTCTTTTATGCATTCTTTTACTGTGTCATGCATAGTTCGCAACATTTTAGCGTTTGGATTGCTGAGTTTCGGTAATTCTAATATTTTGTCCACGAATTCATTAGAAAAATTATATTAAAAAAGATTATTCAGCAATGTAAGCGCCGCTTGGTAATTGGACTCGTTTACGGTCAGGTGTCGAATCAACGTAGCTGCCTCGCCTTTTACATGCGATTTTAAATGTTGCATTTTTTCTGTCGTGGATAATGTAAAGTCGTCGTGATATTCGAGAAGTGCATGGTTTTGCTTAGCTCTGCCATAAATACTATGTAGTAGTTGTGGTCTCTCCTCAATATATTTCTGTGTCTTTCTAACAAACAGCGAAATCTTTTCCAATGTTCGAACAAGGTTACGTTACAAATTCTCTGTATCTCGGTACTGTCGTTCTCCTGACTCTTTATTAGTTCATTTATTTCCGATATCTCCATATTGTCTTTCTTCCCTTAGTCTTGTCTTCAATTAGCTTAGTCTTGCCTTCTTATTCTTAGGCAAGACAAAGAAGAAGACGCTAGATTAAAATATAGCGTCTTCTTCTTTGTCTTGCGTTTTCTTTCCCTACTTACCCTAGCCCTACTCCTAGCAAAGTTACGTCTGTATCTAGTGCACCTGCGCTCCCTATTAGGGTACTACGGCGTTCTAAATCAGCTGGTGAGACCCGCTTGTGGGAGGCTGGTGACCGATCCCGGCTACCGCTAATAAGAGCCTTCCAACAGGATACACAAGATACTAAGTCCTACTGACCAGTGTTTGTTTGGTACACCAGTCCGCAGTTTGTCAGTCGCTGTAATTGTTAAGTCCCTACGAGGGGCAAGGGGGGCTCTCATCGCGTATAGTACTAAAAATATTTAAAAGGACCAAAACGCGCGGTCGCGTGGTCTTGAAAAATGGCCGAAGGACCAAAATGTGAGATCCTTTAGAAACAACTTCTAAGGCAAAACATCTGGCTTTTTATAGCAAGAAACACAGTCACAGTATTAGAGAACTGTCTAATCAAATCTACAAACGTTATTTTATCCGCACAGAGAACATTGAACTCTATCAAATGGAAATCATCAGCAGATCATCAGACTTCCTGGAGGCGCCAGGATGTTAGAACGGGTTCAACATTGCCCAATCTAACATACCTATAGGCGGCAACCTCAACGTCAGCACCGACGTGACGCACGATCCAAATAAGAAAACTGCAAGATTTTGCAGATAGGCGCGATACACGGACGGCACACAGATTTAAGTACATTAGTGTAAATAATGTAAATTTGCCGCAGTCGCAACTGGCAGTCGAGTTTTACTTATCTCCTGCACTCCTCCCGCTGCGGCCAAGACACCTTTAGCCGTCAGTAGATCGGTCTTGTGAGCCTGCTTGACCGGCAGTGGGAAAACACTCTCCTCAGCACATTGCACGACGTGCCCAACACTTTACCTTCCCCCCTCCGACCGTTGCTTTAGGTCTCCTGGCAACGGTCACCCCGTACCTATTTATTTATTCTGGCAATATATATTTTTATGGTTAGATTAGGGCTGTAGGGACGTTAGGGGCATAAAGTCAATTAGGGAGGTAGTACCTACAGCTAATCTTTCCTCTATTCATGTACAGTTAGCGGTAAGTTAGCACTAGACACAATACCACTATACTACACACGCACGCACATGTAGGGAAATTCCGATACTAGTAAATACGAGTAAGTACTCGATACTTTTGTTTCGATACCAAGTACTAATAGCATCGAATTAATCTTGCCATAATATCAAAACAAAAGTACTCGGTATCGAATCAGACTGAACCAATGTAATTTTGAAATAACCAAACGCATCAGATCAAAGCGAGGGAGCGTGAGTCCTCTCTCGCTCGCTAATAAAAACACATCATTCATCGCGTCTCGCGCCCTCAGAAAAATAGCTAAAGCCTCGCGCCAATCGAGTCGAACCCGTCCGACCTCAACCGATCCTAGACCAAGAGAGTCGCCATTTTTATTGTCACTATCATCTGATAACAATTACTATTAATTACTGCTGGCTGACCTCAGCCAGCAGTGTTCAGCAATATCAATTAACCCTACAACCATACAAGGCACTTATACTCCGTCCATTCGTTTTTCTTTTTTCACGTGTTCACGCCGATGAATTATGTACCGTTTTTATTTTCAGAATAATGTAGGTACTACAGTAATGTCGTAATTTTTTGACGGGTAACGCCCACTTAGTGTAGTGCTCTGTGGATAACAAACAACCACAGACTATGTATGGTTCGTTCTTATTTTTCGTTACATTTTTGTGTCCAGCCCTAAAAAAACACATATGAAATAAAACAATTCCTGAAATGTTTTTGGCTTTAATAATTTATGAGTTCGCTGAACAAAAACATGCAAAAAAGTCATTACCGTCCATGGGTCAACCACCATCTTCTACGTTTGGACTCTTACAAATATAATTTCCAATAACAAATGAAAAAATATTTTGCACTAATATGATCAAGAAATTAATGAAGATTACGACAATAGAGCATATTTATTTTTAGAACTCCTTTAAATGGCTGATAACGGCGAATCAAAAATTGTCACGCGAAAATCGTGAAAATGAGTAAGTAGTACTTAGGATGTTATTTTCATATATTGTTTATTATCAAAAGTTACTTTATATCCCCACAAAAGTTCGTTGTTCGTAATTTTCGTTTTTATATTCATAACTTTTCGAAAACATCAATTTTAAAATCTTTAAAAATATTTTAAAGTAGGTAGGATAACAATGCTCTTAATTTTCGGTAATTGTTTTTTGGAGGAGCTCAATTTCATAAAACGAAAAACTGCGAAAATGGTAAAACCAAAAAATACCTAACGGAACCCAAGTCAACCTCACCTGCACGTGGTGCACCCTGCTGCTCAACAGACAGGCTCTGGCGCACCCCACCAACCCGCACTGAGCCAGCGTGGTGGGGGAAGGTACAAAACCCCCAAAAAACGAATCGCATAAATCAAAGGTCCCAAGTGCCCGGCGGTATTGGAGGCCGTGCCGGCGGTAACGGTCGTCAACCCGGCGCTGGGACCAGGGGTGCGAAGAATCACCAGGCGGCGAAAACCTCCCGCCAAACGACCTTGGCCCTGGCGACGTACAGCGCGCGCACATTGCGGAGCGAGGAGAAGCTGCTGGAAGTAGAGAAGGAATTGAGCAGGATTCGTTGCATTATTGGTGGTAATATCCGAAGTCCGAAGAGAGGGTGAGGACACGATGGTCCTTATATCCGGCAACCTGCTCTATTTCCGGGAGGGCGAAGACCTGTCCCAAGGTGTGTTGGGTTCATTGTTCACCAAGTCTCTCGTGAACAACGTGGTACAGATCGGAAGTGTGTCGAATAGGATAGCGTACCTTATACTCAGAATCACCAAACAATATTCGCTGAAGGTCATACAGGTCTACGCCCCGACCTACCCCGACGAGGAAGTAGAAGGTATGTATGAGGACATTCCTCGGGCAATACATGCTTCCAAGACCTACTACAGCATTGTCATGGGAGATTTCAACGCAACGCTAGGCAAGCGAGGCGATAATGCATCGAAAGTGGGCCTGGGAATTCCGGACGGTCTGACAAAAAACGAGATTGACTTCATCATGTCGACTAAGACCCGCATATTCAATGAAGTCTCAGTGATCAATTCGTTTAACACAGGGAGCGATCACCGGATAGTAAAAGCCGCATTGAATCATAACATTAAAGCCGAAAGGTAGGTATCGACTTGTGAAGACTGCGTTCCGTCCCGAAGCCATCCAGATCCAAAACCCCGTGCGCCTTCAACTCGAACTGCAAAATTGCTTCGATTGCCTGGAGGACTGCTCGGATGTGGCCATTTATGTCAGGGTTATGGAATCTGCCCTTACGGTGGGTGCAAAGTTTTGCAAACCCAGCCGTACTAAGTAGTAAGATCTCGGAGCCGACAGCTAAGTTGATGGAGGAAAGCGTGGAATTGATCTGCAGTCTTCTGAAAATGCTCGTCGGCGACTCAACAAACAGCAGGCCTATTACCGATCTCATGGCTTTCAAATGATATCATATGATATCAAAGTGAAAAGCGAAAAATACGATTTTCGGTCAGATTTTTGATCATTTGTTCATAATATCACGATTACATTCTTGAAATTATGCCATAGTGATAGAAAGGATAATATCATTAGAGATCGGTAATACGAAAAGAAGCATTTCATGACTTCTTAATCTTAAAATTTATACCATGTCTTACTATGAAAGATCCATAATTGGCCTGCAGATCTCTAAGTGTCTGACCCTCGACATACGCAGATTTAAGAGGCCATCGAACAGAGCAATAAGGGCCCCAAAGTATTCGCAAGAGATCTGTCAGTCTGCTGACGAAGCTGAAGGCATCTAGTCTTGCCTTCTGGATATTGTTGATCCATCACCGTGTCTGACTTCTTAGAACTTTTTTTAGAGCCTCCGTGGCCTAGTGGTTCAGACTACCGAGTATTGATCTGGATACTACAGTTCGATTCCCCATGGGTGCAGAAGCTTTCCTGCTTGGTTTGGTTTGGTGTATGACAACTATAAGGTAAGACGGTGGTATCAAGCCAGGCGGACTCGAAGCCCTAGGGCTTGCTACCACCGTCATACCTTAGTTGCCGCTATAATATTGTTGTATTCCGGCAATTAGAGGTAAGATAACCAGGACCTCAGCATTGATGAGGTCGCTCGGTTCCATCTTCGGCCTAACATCACTTACTATCAGAGTGCTTTGTGCGAGTTACTCTATCAACGTTACGTTACGTGAATTTGTATGGGATTAAAGGATCGCAGGTAATTCGAGGGAACCCTTAAAGGGGTATGGGTAAATTTGGCGTCTTTTTCCATTTTGGCGGCCATTCATGAAAGTTGTAAATTTTGGAAAACAATTCAAAAGAAATAAATTTTATTATGGGGTAGATAGGTACATATACCTTAGCTAAATAATATCGGAGCCAAGATATCACACTTTGAAGTTTCTTCGTAAAAACCAATAATTATTATTGAAATGAATGAAAACTGCTACTAATTAGGTTATTTTTAATACTAGTCAAGATAAATACCATGCAACATTGTTTTTCAGGAACATGAAGCGACCCAAGTGGGATATTTTAGCTTCAACCAATCACAGTGCACGGTTAGGTTGTGCCGGCTTTTTAATGCTTCCCTTACTAAAATGTATAAAAACCAAAAATTGTGTTTTGAATTAAAATGTGGGCTTCTGTCTCATTATACCCGTCAGAATTACGTAAGTATATTCACTTTTACAGTATCGCTACTGAAGTGCCCATAACTGAGCTACGATATTACTTATGGCAAAACTTCTTTATTGAATATGTTCACTTAAAATAGGGCTACAAATTAGTATAAACATTAACGATGGCCGCTAAAAACAAAAATGACGCCACGTGTCTATACAAAGTTACCCATACCCCTTTTATAGGCATGTCCAACGTGTTTAATTTTTTTTTGAAAGCTATTTAAGTAGTTACGTCTGGTAGTTATGTGCCGAGCTAATAATGAAAGGATGTTTGATTTTTAGAAGTTGGAGGTTAGTTGTTGAATACTATAGGCACGTATTGGTCCTGTTGTATTCTTTCAAGTTACTTCGTACGTAATAGCTTACGGGTCGGTAATTAATAAAATAATAATTTTAATTATATCAATGTATTCAATATACTCGTATCATATAACCTTAATTTTATCACTAAAACTTTATTTAGTATAAAAAAATACTTCTAAAATCTAACATCGTTCTTCACAGAACACACTTTCTTTTCTTCAATTTCATTATTTGTGAGTTTCATTTCAAATGGGTATATCTTGAAGTGATAGAATTGTTTATTTATTCCACTTTACTAAATTAAATATTTCGCTTGTTGTAAGCAAGTTTACCTACACAAAAAAAAACTCATTTCGCATCTAGAAATGCTATTTTCAATAGAACATCTTATATCAAAAAGGTTTGCGTGTCTATGACACGGTAATACTATTGCCGTGTTTATGGTTCAATTTTTACTGATTCGGCGTACATATGTATATTTGAGATCACGTATTGATTGGAGGAAACTTCTGGTAACGGTTGCTGGTTGTATGCCAGCTCCAGTTCCGCATTAGCAAATAACTTGGCCATCTCGACCTTCATGTGCGCTTGCTGCTGAGAGGACAATTTCTTAAATGTCTTCGCGTAGCTCTTGAAGAGGTGATCGACATCATCGTATTCCTGTCTTTCGCCAAGTATACTGGTCAATTTTTTATTTATATTACTGTTGTTGGAGCTAGTTCTTCGTCGCTTTGCTCTATGTCCGTCTGCGTGTGACCGAGCACCAGACGTTGAAGGGACTGGAGATGGCGCTGATGACGAGTCTGTGTCTAATTCGACTGGAGGTGAAGCTCTTGTAACTCTACATTGCCTAATCACCTGGTGCTGATCTAAGAACTTCAGTTGGTCTTTCCACACGTAATCGGGTATCTGTCTGCCCGGGCTTTCGCTTTCTTTTTGTCTTTTAAATTTTAGATAGCTGTCTTTTATTGTCGTCCATCTGAGCTTGACTTCTGCAACTAAAAACAAAAATTTATTAGGAAGGTATCTCGAAATTGAGTCGCCTATACTAAAATGTAAGTGCAGCAAAGTTGAATATGAATGGAGTTTTTTCTATGGGATAGGCAGGAAACTTCGAGAGAAACGCACAGTTGTGGATTGCCAACCATCTGAGCATGGAATTTTTTGGCGCGTGGAACGATGGCGGAAAGAGGCGGCAGGTATGAGTCCGAACAATTCCTCGGAGCATTCCCGGTAATAAATGCGATAGAAGATGCATAGTGAGGCGACATCTCTACGCAGGGCCAAGGTATCAAGCCGATTTGAAATTTCCTGGCAGTCGACGATTCGAGACAATTTTTCTTAGAACCATCAAAAAACTGAGTTTTTCTTTGACTGGGTTTAAACTATACTTAAGGCGCATAGTGTTCCTAATGACCTTGCTCGATCGTCCCGCCCTGATTACATGGCTCTTTAGTCAACTGAGGCCGCTCGAACTTATCCCATTGATGCATTTTATGATTTGTACACTCATAGTAAAAAATGGTTGATATAAGAAAACCAATTTACAAAAACAGCAACGCATTCAACGTAACCACAAACGAGAGGTGGCGTTAATGGTTGAAAAAAATATTACTTAATAGTTTAAAAAAATTCAGATAATTTTAATGGTTGAAAATATCAGTTAATATTTTTATTAAAATACAATATATTTATATTTTACTAGCACAGTAGTGATCAATATTTTTATTAGTTTGGTCTGTGATTGGAACTATTCATTACGATAATTTTATCAGTCGGTTACATTTATCTATACGAATTAATATTACTCTTGCGTTAAAATAAATTTGAATTAATATTTTTATTCGATATGGTTGAAAATATTTTTGAAAAAACAAAACCAAAGGACATGTCCACTTTTGGGCTAAGAATATAATTATTTATTAACCAACATGTTTCAGGTATTATCGTAAAGAGTACTCAAAAATCTAGGGTTTAGAATAAAATTTAGGTTTTTTTAGGCCTGCAAATTCAAAAAAACAGCAATTTTATGATTGACTTTCATAGTATGTAAAACAAAGCGATTTTTGTATGGAAACCAATGACAAGTTACTGAAACGTGTCACAAACGAATAAATAAGTAACAAAAGCGCACAAACGATGTGATAGTGAGTGACTTTCTGACTAAAATTCACATAAATTACTTTACTTACTTTACTACTTACACATTTTTAATGTTTTATCAAGATTTACGAAAAACATGGCTGTATGAACTTAGCTCCCTTTGCCTTCTCTTGCAGAAGTGACAGCGTCAAAAAAAGCCTCGTTTAATTTTGTGATTTTTAATGATCGTGATCGCTTATAATCTAAGCAATCACAATACATCACAATACTTTTTATTAAGAAGTGCACAATCTTGTGTTGTTGCCGCAATGACTGTCAAATTAAAGGCAGCGCAGACGTTATAGATTTTTCCTTCGACAATAAACCCCCAGGTGACCACATATTGAATTTGATTGCAAATTAGCAGCATTGCAGGTCACTGCTGGTAACAAACAAGCATCTCTGACTCTGACCAAAAAAATGATACATGTAATCAATAGGTCCATGCTATTAAAATGAAATCTAGCACAATAAATGCATTGGTTGGTGGCAGATGACTTCTATACTTTGTAGCAGTGTGTTTGTGCAGCATTTGTTAGGATGAGCCCCTGGCTGTAGTGTCTAGTGTGTGATACCTGTTTTACTCTGCCTACTCTTAGGATAAGCACCTACCTCACAGTAATGAAATATCAACATAAATAAAATATACTGGTCTGTTCTTAAGAATGCTAAAGTTTTACTATTTCAATAACAAAAGATTTTTTACAAAACAAATGCTAATTAATGAAGTCATTATAATGAACTAAGTACAAAATTCTCTAAGATTACTATAATGCTAATTCAAAGTGTAAATATTTACTTCTATATGACTACATACCCTCGATTTTATCATGGGTACTAAATATGTAATATGAAGTGTTGAATAATTACCTATAATGGTGGAAACTATGTGAAAGAGTTGTAATATAGAAACTGGTTGCAGGTATGAAATAAAACCCAGAAATTATGTAATTTTTATTTATTCAATTTCAACATCTTCCCTCATTAGTACGTCATTTCAAAATTGAGCCAGTGGTGTTATATGAGTTTGGTGCGGAGCCCATCCTAAATTCATGGATTTCATTTGATTTTTCCTCTTATCAGCAGTCTCATGTGATAGATCATTTTCTTGAATATGTTCTCCAAAACATGACTTAGCTTGCTTAATTTAATATGTTCCAAGACTGATTAAAATTAAATTGAATATTTTCATTCTGGGGAACATTCAAGTGTGGAATTTAAGCATCAATATGTACAAAGATGGCTTCTAATGCCCTATTTAAAATAGATTGACCACCAGGTTGGTTGGTCGCTTACTGCAGCTAGCAGTGTAAGTTATAAGATTTCTTTTGAAATAGGTAATTAGAGGACTTTTGTAAGTACAATTTTAGTAACCTCTAATAAAACAATGGAATTATTTGAATCAGACCCAAAGAGTATAACGTATAGTTAGATTTCTACTGGACAGGTTTTCCCTGCTTATATGGGCTATACCTAAATGTAAAGGTGCATATTGATTTTTGAAGCAATAACACTTTTTTATATAAGTAAACATGAGTTTTTGAAATGTATACCCGAGAAGCAATTCTGCAAAGGGATTCCTTAGCCCATAGTCTGACTTAATATAAACCTAAGGCCTTTTTAGGCTTTAAAAAAACCTCATCTAATTGAGTTAAGCAAGAGAACAATAAAACAAATTGTGTGACTGTTAAACCTGTCCAGTATTTACATACTATATCAGTGGAATTTTCTATATTTTCAAATTCAATTAGTTTCTGTTCTTTGATTTTATTGTTAGTAAGTCAAGCATGAATTATTTGGTGTAAACAATACAGTGAACTTATATTACCGTAAAAATGCAAAATCATATTGACTCATGTGATTTTCACAGACTCTGGCATTACTTTACGAATATTTTACAATCCCCGAGGATCTTCTTTCTTAAATATAATGGTACCATTCGACATTCCAAATTATAGCACTCTGGTACAAAAAAAATGAGAAGTTTTATCAGGAGTGCGACTGTAACCTGGAAGTATAACATTTTGTTGTTCAATTCTTGGGTCTGGTTACTTCGTACGTCCAAATTAAGAGAAAACTTAGTCTAGTTAGCAAGCCAATATTTAAATCACATGTAAAATCAAGAACCTGAGCATAGCTGTAGAAAATAAAAGATACTATTTTGTGAAAGGAAGGAAGGTTACACACATACACACAAACAATAAACAAAAGTCAAAACGACAGCTACAGTGGCATTGACATATTGACAATGACATCCTTTTAATTGCCAGTAAAAAAAACTAAATGTGGCCCTGCTAAAGAAACAATAAAAAAAAACATTCTTAATTTTTTTCTCCTAAATGCAGGCCTTAATATTTTTAATATTCATGGATAAACATCCTTCTCATAAAGTTCTATTTCCGTCATAAATTTTTAAACTGGTTAAAAAAGGTTCAGAATAAAATTCCACGTTCCATACAAAAAGTGGACATGTCCTTTGATTTATGATATCTTAACAGTTATCATCAACTACCTAATATAGAGTTTAGTGGGATGGCATAGTTGATAGTTCATTCTCTACTATCAATAAACTCTATAATAGGTACATATAAGTATCTATCTTCCCGTGGATGTTCTATGTCGCAAGCTTAGAGCATTCATACGGGAGACGGCAAGGCAGGGCGAACCCCTCTGCCAATTTACGCTGACCATATGACCATACACGTTATATAAAACTAGTTGACGCGCGGCCGCTGCCATTTGGTGTCGTTTTCGTGTCGCACTAAGAGCTCCAAAAAAATGGTTAATTGTGCAGTTTCCTCTTGCAAAAGGTGATCCAGCTACTCAAATCTTCGAGATTATGGCGTTTCCTATCACATTTAAGTATAAAATATACATTACCGTGTTTCATTTGTTTACAATTTTGAAGTATTTTTTATGCCGTTACGATAGAAAAATACAATGGTACGATGGTAGCTCAACACAATACACGGGCATTATATTATCTGTGACACGGGCATTATTGCTTAGTGCTGGGACAACGTGAGTGAATGATGCTGATTCATATTTTTATTTATCATTCATTCACTCCGGAGTTTGTTTAACCAGATATAAGATTAAAATAGAAATTCACGTGTAATATAATAGAACTAAAAAATATCAAGAAAATATTATATTATTACCTATTATATTGCTCAACTTTGCTTTGTAGTTTAAAAAATCTTTTTCTATACAATATTCTTTTTTTACAAGCTTTTATTTAACTTGCGATGTAAGTAAGTAAGTATGTATGTATGTTCGGGTGGAATCTTGCACTTCAATTTTGAAGCAGATATTTTTAACCGATTGAGCTGAAATTTTGTATACACGTTTAGTTTAGATGACAATGCATGGTTAACTGTGTGACCTCATTCTAAATCGAAGATGGCGGACCAATTATTTTTAATGCACCCCTACAATATGGGTATCAAATAAAAGGTCTTGCTACGAGTAACTCGAAAAATAATGTGACGTCACTATTAATCCAATATGGCGGACTTCTAAAGCTTGAAAATCAATTTTGAAGTAGATATCTTTAACCAATTGAGCTGAAATTTTGTATACACACACAGTTTGGATGAAATTGCAAAAATAACTGTGTGACGTCATTTTAAATCCAAGATGGCGGCATACCCAAGATGGCTGACCAATTATTTTAAATGCACTCCTACAATATGGGTATCAAATAAAAGGCCTTGCTAAGAATAACTTGAAAAATAAAGTGGTGTCACTATTAATCCAATATGGCGTACTTCTAAAGCCAAAAAATCAAATTTGAAGTAGATATCTTTAACCGATTGAGCTGAAATTCTGTAAGTATAGACGTTCCGGCAAACGACCTTGCAACAATGATGCGTTGAATTAGATGAACAGACTAAGAAACGGGTTCAGTGATAAACGTTATTTCACATTTAACACAATTTATATGACATAAAAGCTTGTGGCGAGATTTACTTTTGTAGATAAACAAGTAAATTAAATAATTTACGCATAAGTCAATCTCGCGACAATCTTTTATGTCATATAAATTGTGTTAAATGTGAAATAACGTTATAAGTAAAAGTTTTAATGTGAAAGTTTATTTTTTCTTTTTAGCGCATTTAAATAAAAGCTTGTTTTTAAAAAGGTTTTTTTACATTTAATTTATTTTTTTCTTTATTTAATGGCCGTACACCTCATGGTTAAGTCGACCATACAATATACATACTTACTCTAAACAATTTTTCGACTGCATCTCACTTGATTATAAGCCTATTAAATAATCTATATTGGTATTTTACAAAATGCAATGTAAGTTTACTCCAGATAGAAAAATGTCAATAACGTCCTCTAAATTTTATGTTGTAGTTGAGGTCATAAGTATAAAAAAATAATTCATTTTTTTGTTACTTTTAGTTTTTTGTTTAAAAGGCTGAAAAGATGCAAAATGTTCATAAACTTTCAAATATATTTTACTCAACTGTACTTCTATTTAATTTTACACGTTGACTGCCAGATAGCATACAAAATAGAAAAACTATTGTTTGCGGTCACCGTTAACCGCGTTTTCGTTTCGTTTCCGCGTTGCATTGCGATTTCATGCCACCTGCTTTTGCAGCAAGTTGTTGGGGACATCAGTAAAGAGCACAAAGCAAGTGATTGTCGTCATCGTCGTCGTCAGAGAAAATTTTAATAATGCAACATCATTATTAAAATCGCACAATAAAGCTTTTTCTTCTTATTTTAGTGGCTTTGAAGTTTGTACGGGCAATGTAAACAAAAACACTTTCAACGTCACGTTATGACTAATGAATAACATATAACATGTCTTACTATATGTAAATAAAAACTTTCATAGTAGTAAACATCTACTAAGCTAAAATGGTAGAATTAACGCCACATACGTGTAGCAAGGAATTTTATGTTTACTTTAACTCACATTTTTTGGTACAACTTCAAGGAAAATGCCCGATATCGTCCCAAGCGTTATAACACATTGGGCCCTATCACAAATGAAAGGTTTTCTAAAATACTAATTTTGTTTGTATGGCAGTAAGTTGCTGCCTCGTGCTTTTTACTTGCACGAGATAGCAAACTTCAACCATACGAACAAAGCTAAACGAAAAAGTGCGTACCTATTAAACATGTTTATATCTATGTAGGTAGATATATAATAAAATCAGAAATTAGTTCTTGGTAGTAACAATTCTCACGTAAAACATCTAAGACATTCCCGGTATAACTGATAGAAGCGTGGCGCAAGTCAAGTCACACTAGTCATTGTTTTGATCGCACTCCGGAGTGTCGTTCTGTTATTTGTTTACTGACTATTCATGGTACCTTTATTTTACTTTGACCATGACTAATTACTTGATGTATTTTAATGTAAATAAACCAGTTACATTTATCATAGTGTGTGGTATTCTACTAGAGAGTTGTGAAAAAATACGTAATCCACCATTTTGTGGCGGCGGCCATCTTGGATCGATAGTCATCAAACATAGCATCCCCGAGAGCTTATAAAAATTATGATTACGCATCGGAGCGCTTACTGTCTTTTGTCTTTCTTTAACTGAAAATATAAATTCGTCCCCCCCCCCCTCCCCATCACAACATTATACCTACGCCTATGACTGAAAATATATATTTATTTCAGTCGATCAGCTAAATAACAAGTGAAATTGCTGTATTTGACACAAAAAACTAATTAAAGCATTTTAATAATAATTAGCAAGCCTCGCTTTGTACTAATTTAAGAAACCCTGTCTTCATTGTATTTATATTAACTCTAGCCGAACAGGGTATAGTAATAAAAATACAATTTATTGTAACATTTCAATCATTCACTCACGACGACCCAAATAGTTACTCATTCTTTGTGTCACATCACTAGGGACATTAATTCTTTGTGGTGGGGATTGCGTAGATACACGTTAATTTGTCGATGTGTGTGTGTTTCTTCATTGTAGGGTAATATTTTCATAGTGTGTGTTCGTAAACATTTTCGTAGTGTGCGTAGCGTGTTTACCTCGCCTCCCGCGAAAAGTGGCAGAAAAATGTATACTGCGATTTGTTGCGTACCGCATCCATAGGTTAAATGATCTAAGGTCGCAAGAGACGACTAAGGGAGTTTAGTGCAATTATTTACATAAAATAGTTCATATCTCATTCTCAATCTCAACCTTAGAGCATTTACTAAATACCTACTCTAAATTCTCAACTATGAAAAAACTCTAGAAGACATTGTACCTTTTTGTCTTCACGTGGAAAGAGACGACTAAGGCAGTTTACTACTAACGAAACGAAACGCGAATGATTCTTTGGCTATAGGCTTACTTTGTTTGTATCTCTGCCATACTTATTATAGATAATAAAGCGCTGTGAAAAAAATCGAATAAAGACGGGAATATTCGAAAAAACGAACGAATCGAGCCTAACTTTGGTCGTGCGTGCGTGGTGTTTATTTCGGTGGTAGTCGACTCTAGTGTACCTATAGCCTTAATTCTCAAAAATGTTATTTTTGTAGCCTATTGCTTCAACAATCATTGAGTACGTGTATAAATAATGAGTAGGTACAAATATATAAACATAATGTAGTGGGTAATTAACTTACCATCTTTTTTCAATTCCTTCGCGATACTTTCCCACGTGTCCGCCTTTAGCCCAATATTCCTATAGTCTCTAAGAGAATTATCATACAGGAAAGCGTGTTGTCTGACCAGGTTGATTAGTTGCGTCACTTCCAGTTTCGTAGCTAAAGAAATATGTTTCATAGTAAAAAAAGCAACGCTCGATTCCGCTTCACGCGGCGTGGCCACGAGCTGGTTTCGGTGCAACTGTTCTGGAAACAAAATGGCTGCGCCGCGGGCGGCCGCGGCGCGTCTCGCGCGTCACGCCCCGCCATGCTGTGCGGATGCCTTAAATAACAGATGTGCGCAGAGTCGTATCTGTTAGATTCAAAATCAAAATACATATTCTTTATTCACAAATGACTATACATGTCACAAAAATTACTATAAATAAGAAAGAAAGAAGACATTTATTCACGGCACAAAAGACACACATATTAATAGATATGTGTGTGTCTAAAATAGCGAGGAGAAAAAAAAAGAAATGTTTACATTAATAAATGTAAAAAAATAAAGATAAATATTGAAGTGTGTCCCTGCACCGGCAAATCGGTCACTGGCTCAGCATTTGCTGAGGTTCACCCTGCAGCGCTGGCTTCAGCCATCATGTGTTTTTGTGAAACACATGATGGCTGAAGCCAGCGCACTTATACGTATTCGGTTCGTATTCGATTCGTGTTCGGTTTTGATCCGGTTTGGTCGTCCTAGTAATTGTATGGACGCTTGCGCACTCATACGTGTTCGGTTCGTATTCGGTTCGTGTTTGATCCGTCAATTCTCACTTCGAGTCGTTTTTAGGTGTGCATCAGCATGGCGGGCCTCCATCATTCATCTATTTATATTATTTGATGAAGTTGTTAATACCATTTATAAATCTATTTATAATTATTGCTTTTTTTTTGATATAAAATGGCAATTTATACTGAAAAAACATATGTTATAAGTGGAATGTTAAAACTTAGCTTATTCAAATATCAATTAATGAAGCTGGAACTTTGGCTGTAATTCCTTTCCCATATAACATTTTTTTACTCCTAGTTCTGCACTCTTTCCCCTATTGAATATGCTGTCTCATTCTTGTGTCCCAAAGTTGCCTGGAAGAGATTGCTTTTTAGCAATAAAGCCGCCTATTTGTACTGGTCGGTTTTTTTTGAAAATATTCCACACTGCTACCGACGCTGCTATTACCGACTTCGAGACTGCTGTTATCGACTCGGTCATATGCTATATCATGGTTATAGCAGTGGACAAGACTTGGAGGAGCCGCACCGACACCATGTGCTCACTTCATGTTTCTCAACGACGGCGAGTACTCGGGTGTCAAGGAATTAGTGCACAGAGTTATAATAATTAGTTAGTGCTATTTTTGTCTTCTTTATTTTGATCACTAATTAAATAATTGTGTGGGTGGTGTGACCACTTGTTCCTTTTTAAATTATTAACCTAACCTCTGATATTTAAGAATACGTTTTTTTTTCTTTTTAACCAACTTCAAAAAAGGAGGTTCTCAGTTTGACCTGTATGTTTGCCCGCGATTATCGCGCGTTTGACTGAATCGATTTTTATGCGGTTTTCAAAAAAAGTATTTGTTACATTTAGGATAAAGTTTTGGTATTTTTAATAAACTAAAAAGATTGAAAATTTTTTTTACATAAAATAAAACCGACTTCAAAAACACTAAAAAGACATTCATCACTCATCAGATACTATTATTATAAAGAGGAAAGATTTGTATGTATGTAACACAAAAACTAATGGACCGATTCCAAAAATTCTTTCACCATTAGAATGCTACATTATCCCTCAATTAACATAGGCTACAAAATTATTCACCTTACGGGAAAATATGAAATTCCCTCGGGAAAACAAAAACAACGCAGGCGAAGCTGCATAAAGTAAAGGTAGTAAATAATTTAAGAATACAAACAACACCACAGTTTTATATTGAAGTCAGTGCCAAGGTTAGAGCATAAGGTGCCAAGCAATGATGACCAGGAAAGTCTTAAAAAATATAAGAACAAAGTGTAAGTACTTAGTTAAAATTTGGCACCAACTTCAATATAAAACTGTTAGCCGATAACGTTAATGGCCGGTATACACTTTAACTTGTTAAAACTATCGTGAGACATACTTAAAAATAATATCTACATCATAGCTATACTCACGAAGTATGTCGGTTTCTGTCCGACTAGTTTCGGGTCCATCGGGGACCCTTCTTCAGGGAGAGTGAGGCGGTGGTGTCGCGGCCGCGCTCCGCCTCGCACTGCGCGCCAGCGCACGCTGAGCCCGGCTTGATAGCTCGGGCGCCGCGGCGGGCGTGGGCGGCACAGGGGGTTCGGGGAACGCTGGTGTTGACACCGACGACGTAAAAGAGTCTGAGTCCGGCACGCACAAGACATTTTGGTCTAGGGGTCCACAGCACACACTGACAACGTCGACAGCACCATCCCCAGTATCAGTCTTGGTGTGGTTAGGCAGAATTGGCTGCCAAGTGGGCGGCAGAGTCCATCCCTTGTCTCTGTTGTAGTTAGGTCGACGTCCAATTTCCATGGCTTCGCGTAGTTCTTTTCTTTTTTCGTTTTTCTTCTTTCTTTTCGCGGGCCAAGACTTTGACCTTTTTTTTTTTTTCGAGGGGAATGCGTGACCGCACCGTACTCGCCGTTGGCTAGACGACGAGCGTGTGTGGGGCTCTCCCGGCAGAGTGCCAGGCCTACCCACTAAACCCCCCGGTGTTCTCCCTGCCCTTATGGGCGCGCGTGATAGGGTCCACACTGCGACTACCACTATCGACGCGCCCGGGCTATCGCCAAGGGGGCCAAGACTTTGACCTTGTCGAACCTAATAAAATGCGAGGTGTTGGAATCAAGGGCGTGCTCTGCCACCGCCGATGTACTGGTGTCCATCTTACGCATACTGCGTAAGATGGACACCAGTACAGATCAATTTACCATAGAGAAAGAGAACAATGGATCCCTACCTTTCTTGGATGTACTAGACGCGACACCACCGCCTCTCTCTCCCTGAAGAAGGGTCCCCGATGGACCCGAAATTAGTCGGACAGAAACCGACATACTTCGTGAGTATAGCTGTGATGTAGATATTATTTTTAGGTATACACTTTGTTTAGTCAAGTGCTTAGTGTTGAGTGGTCTACGGATGAACATAGATAAAACCAAAGTCATGTTCAACGAGCTTGTTAATCCGGGACAGGTCACAGTAATTGGAGTATCTAGAAGAAGAAAGAAAGACTAGGCAGAAACAACTTCGAGAGGGAAGCCAACAGAAGAATTCAGTTGGACTGGGCAGCATTTCGTAAGCTTCATCATGTCTTCTCGTCACCCATCCCTCAGTGTCTTAAGTCGAAAGTTTTCGACCAGTGCGTCCTCCCAGTCATGACATACGGTGCCGAGACGTGGACACTCACGGCCCCATCAGTTTAAAGTCGCTCAGCATGCTATGGAAAGGGCTATGCTCGGAGTATCTCTGAAAGACCGTATCAGAAATGATGTGAACCGACAGAGAATTAAAGTCACCGACATAGCCCACCGAATCAGCAAACTGAAGTGGCAGTGGGCTGGCCACATGAGTCGCAGAACTGACGGACGTTGGAGTTCACAAGTTCTTGAGTGGAGACCGCGACTCGGAAAACGTAGTGTGGGACGCCCTGCGACAAGATGGAATGACGATTTACGTAGGCTGGCTGGAGTAGGCTGGATGAGAGTAGCCGAAGATCGGGAGCAGTGGCGTGCATTAGGGGAGACCTATTTCCAGCAGTGGAAGAGTGTAGGTTGATGATGATGAAGGGCGAAGATTTTTCGCCCCCCAAACGAACCGGTCGTGTACAAAACACATAGTATCATCATCATGTCTTTTTTTTCTCGGGGGGAAATGGGTTATAACCGCACCGTACCCGCCGTTGGCTAGACAGCGAGCGTGTGTGGGGCTCTCCCGGCAGGGTGCCAGGCCTACCCACTTAAACCCCCCGGTGTTCTCCCTGCCCTTATGGGCGCGCTAGGTAAGGTCCACACTGCGACTCCACTACCCACGCGCCCGGGCAAGCCCGACCCACCGGTCGGGCTATCGCCAAGATTGCCGAAAAACACCAGGACAATCCCCAGACGGAGGGCCTTACGGCGGCGTGCACGGAGCCAACCGTGCACGCAGGCCTCCACGGCAGGGTCATTAGACGGGCATCGCTTGTGCGAATGCCCGCCTTCGCCTGCCTATCCGTCTGCGGCGGATGGGAGCGGCTTGAGGATCTGCCTCCCGCTCCCTCTCCGCGGCCTCCTTCTGCGAGATTACGTCCTCGCAGGAGGCGACAGCCCCCCATTCCGCTTCGCCGCGGAGCATGGCCACGACACGACCATGCTCAGCAGCGAGAGGTCTCTCGCTACGCTGGAGTCGCCAGGCCGAGCACATCAATAGGGTGTGCTCGGCAGTGTTGGGAGTCGCCAGGCCGCGCCCATCATTAGGGTGTGCTCGGCAGTGTCGTCGGGAACGTCGCAGTGGTGACACCGCGGCGTTTCCTCCCGACGCGCGACTCTATTCAGGTAATGACCGAAGCAGCCATGCCCGGTCAGTACCTGCACCATGCGGAACGTGAGGCTGCCCTGCCGGCGCCCTACCCACTCCTCCAACACCGAACGAATCGCGTCGATCGTCCGGTGGCCGGCAGCTGGGGAGGCGAGTGCCTCACCCCATCGACGCAGAGCCTCCCTCTACGCCTGGGCACGAATCCGCTCCACTTCCTCAGGAGCGGGTCGTCCCCCCCGTTCTCTAACGGCAACCCGATGTCGATACACCTCTGCATGTACGCGTGCATCGACATCCCACGGCGTTTGACCCGCTAGAACGCAGGCCGCGCCATGGCTGACCGTGCAATAAGCTCGCACGGCCCGGGTTGCTATCACCCTCTGCGGACGTCGCAAGAGGGCCACCGTTCGGGGGGAGAGGCACTCCGCCCATATCGGGGCTCCGTAGAGTGCCATCGACCGTATCACCCCGTGATATAGTCGACGGCACGCCGATCCTGGTCCTTCCACATTAGGGAGGACCCGTCCGAGTGCGGCTGCGGCAGCGCACAGCGAGGAGCTTAAAATGCTCCCCGAAACTCCATCGGGGATCCAGAACCAAGCCGAGGTACTTGAGATGCGCCTCGACCGGTATACGGACCCCCTCCACTTGGACGCGGAGCCCCTGCGACGGGGGGCGTGGAAAAGCATGGCCCTCGTTTTGTCGAGGGCCACGTCCAGGCCCAAGAGGCGGACGCGTCGGACGTCTAGTGAGGTGCCGACCGACGCAAGGTGAGCCGCCTCCTCCCCCGTTTTCGCTCTCGCCGCGACGAGCGTGTCGTCCGCGAAGCAGGCGACCTTCGTTCGTGGCGGAAGGTCGCCTCGCAGGACCCAGTTGTACCCCAGGTTCCATAACAAAGGACCTAGTATGAAACCCTGGGGTACACCCGCCGCCATTGTCCACGTGTGGACGCGCCCGTCCGGCCCCTCGTAGAGGATGGATCTGCCTTGCAGGTAATCCTCCACGAGGGCGCGGAGGTACGGAGGCACCCGGTGGAAGCGGAGTGCCTCATTTATGCACTCGTGGGGCAGGCTGTTAAAAGCGTTGCGGATGTCAAAAGACACCGCAACAACAGTCTCCCCACGAGCTGTGGCCTCCTCAGTCCACCCCTTGAGTATGGCCACCGCGTCCATCGTGGATCGGCCGGTGCGGTTGTTAGCCAAGTCCGGCCCCCGGTCCTCTAGGTGCTCGATGATGCGGAAAGCGAGTCTTCTCGAAAAACTTCCCGGCTTTATCGAGCAGCACCACCGGCCGATACCCAGTCGGGGAATCAGCGGGACGGCTCTCCTTCCTTAACAGGCAGAGCGGAAGATTTAAACTTCCCCCTCACCATCCGGTACGGACGCCCCCACGGATCATCGTCCAGGAGCCGTATAAATTGCTTCCTGGACTCCTCCTTGGCCCTGCAGATTTCGTGCCGCAGGGTCTTCTTGGCTGCCGCATACACCCGACGGAGTTCAGCTTCCTCGTCGGGTGTAGTTCTGGCGCGCCTACGACAACGCACATAGGCGCGCCTGCCCCTCATACTGGTGGTACGCAGATCCGCAATCTCCTGCGTCCACCAGTACACCTGCCCCCTTTCGGGGCAGGCCTGCGCCCTCGGCATCATCATCATGTCTATGATATACATAAAAATTTTGGGTTGAATGACATTACGTGTAAGCACATTTTAATAAATTAGTTTTCGATAAAGAATTGATTATTTACCTATTGGTTATTTATTTTAAAACAACGTGTATTTAAAAGCGAAATACCACTCACCGACATAATATAACGTAATCTCAGAAACTATTACACCTACAAAGTTGAAATTTGGCAGGTAGGTTCCTTATAGGGTGTAGACATCCGCTACGAACGGAATTTACGAAACTGGGGGTTGGAAGTTTGTATGAAAGTCCTATGTTTTTGAAGTAAGAGACTTGAAATTTAAAATGTATGCTCTATAGATGGTGTGGACGTGTACTAATAATGTATCTTTAGAAATCAACCCCCTTTAGGATGCAAAATAGGGGTTGAAAGTTTCTATGGAAAATATTTAAAATCTGTTCCAATTTCTATGAAATTTATTATGAGCTCCTAACTATAAATAACAGTCTTCTATTATTTTTCCTACGGGAAAATTTAACATTCCCACGGGAAAGAGAAAGTCGTGTTAGTTACACTATTTATAACTCAAGAACGGCTGAACCGATTTGGCTGAAATTGGTGGGGAGGTAGCTTAGAACCAGGAGACGGGCACAGGATAGCTTTTATCGCAGAAATTACCCCTTAAGGGGGAGAAAGGGGGGTGGAAGTTTGTATGGGGAATCAACACGCTGAACCGATTTAGATGAAATTTTGTATGGAGATAGTTTGACTTATGGGGAAGGATAAAGGGTGTAAAAAGGGTGGGGGATAGGGAATTTGTAAAGGGAATCAATAATTTCCACTTCCTAGTCACTGTGGTATTGTAGGCAATGATTGTGTTGACAACTCTGCTAAGATGGCTGCTTCAGAGACTTCAATTGTTAGCCTGAAACATAACACTTTACAGAATTATGACCTCTTAAATATTCCCAAAATTTACTTAGAAGCTGACTGGCAGCGGGAATGGGATAGATCTAGCAAAATTAAAGGTACCCATTATTACAATATCCAACCAAAAATAATTCCACAACCTTGGTTTTACAAATATAAAAATCTTCATAAAACTACTGTATCTGTATTGTGTCGTCTTCGCTTAGGTCATTCCTGTACACCAGTTTTCTTACACAAAATAAGAGTTAGAGACAACGCCCTTTGTGAATGTGGAATAGAGGAAGGCACATTAGATCATATATTTTTTGAATGTGTTAAGTATAAGCAAAATTTTAATCTATATGATTCCCTGTATAAATTTGATATTCCATTACCCAATAAAACCCTTAAAAAAAAACTTAAAACCTTTAAAACCCTCCTAACCATTAACTCCAAGGATATTATCTTACTAATTTGTAAATTTGTTAAATGTAATAGTCTTAAGTTATAATACAAATCAGTTAATTTTTACTGTAGTGTGTTCGTTTCAGGTGGATGGATTTTATCATACTAATTATCACCATTTGATTATCACACAAGCGATTTCAGTCTAAATTTCCCACCCACACGGCTTTATTCAAACACATGCTCGGTTAATACGCACAAGATGGTCTACTTGCCCAGCCAAAGACACACAGAGCTGGCAGAATTGTTGTCAAAAGATAACACATTGCCATTATTAAAAAAAGAAGAATAATTTCCACGCGGACGAAGTCGCGGGCAAAAGCTAGTAACTTATAAAATCTTACTTTGTTCTTCATAGAACGTCTTTTCATCTATTTCATTATCTGTGAGTTTCATTTCAAATAGGTATATCTTGGAGTGATAGAAATATGTATTTATTCCACTAAGTATTTTGCTCGTTGTAAGCAAGTTTTATACACACAAAAAACTCATACGACATCAGTCTAGAGATGCTATTTTCAATAGAACATCTGATATCAAAAAATTACACAGTAATACTATCGCCGTGTTTATGGTTCACTTTTAACTGATTCAACGTATATATCTGGGATTGCGTAATGATTAGAGGAAACTTCTGGTAATGGTTGCTGGTTGTATGCCAGCTCCAGTTCCGCGTTAGCAAATAACTTGGCCATCTCGACCTTCATATGCGCTTGCTGCTGAGAGGACAATTTCTTGAATGTCTTCGTGTAGCTCTTGAAGAGGTGATCAACATCATCGCATTCCTGTCTTTCACCAATTATACTGATCAATTTATTTATATCACTGTTGTTGGAGCTAGTTCTTCGTCGCTTTGCTCTATGTCCGTCTGCGTGTGACCGAGCACCAGACGTTGAAGGGACTGGAGATGGCGCTGATGACGAGTCTGTGTCTAATTCATGTGAAGGCGAAGCTGTTCTTTCTTCTGGTGATGTGACTTTTTTTATAACTTTATCTTGCCTAGTCAGCTGGTGCTGGTCTAAGAACTTCAGTTGGTCTTTCCACACGTAATCGCATACAGGTCTTACCGGACTTTCGCTTTCTTTCTGCTTTTTAAATTTCAAATAGTCCAGTCTTATGGTCTTCCATTTGAGCTTGACTTCTGCAACTAAAAACAAACATTCCTTAGAAGGGAATCTCGAAGTTGAGTCGCCTATCTTAAAATGTAAGTGGAGCAAAGTTGAATGCGAATGAAGTAACATGACTAGGTATTTGAAAATAAATTGAAACAAGAAGAAAAATTCCTGGGGAAATTCCTTGTTTAAATAGTTTCATATAGTGTCAGTTATTTTCAATTTCTTATCAAATAAGTAGTTTTTAGATTTCTAAGTGACTCTACATGTAAACCAGTGTTAATACTAATTACATAACTTTTCCCGCTTGTATTAGTGTTCAGTTACTACGTGCCCACCCCAGGATGTTAGGCTACCGATTCAATATTCAATAATAGACGCCAAAATTCTGATCTTCACACAAAATCATGAGCCAGCCCCCCCCCCCCCCCCCCCTGGAAAGAAAGAGTTTCTTTCCAGGGGGGGTCTTCTTTTTTGAAGTCGGTTAAAAAAGGTAGCAACCCTAAACATAGTAGGTTAGTTAACTTACCATCTTTTTTCAAATCCTTCGCGATGCTGTCCGCCTTTAGCCCAATATTCTTATAGCCTTTATGAGAAATATCATACAGGAAGACGTGTTTTCTGACCAGCTTGATTAGTTGCGTCACGTCCAGTTTCTTAGTAAAAGAAATATTCTTCATAGGAAAAGAAGCAACGCTCGACTCCGCTTCACGCGACGCGACCGGCCACGACCCCGTTTCGGTGCGACTGTTCTAGAAACAAAATGGCCACGCCGGCGCCGGCACTGGACCCTTCGAGCCCCCGAGGATGGTCGCCCCCAGCACCGAGTCCAATGGCATATCCAAGGGGCGGCTTTGTTAGCTTTTCAGTCCCTTGTTGAATCGTAAAGAGATTCCCCCTTACCATAAAAAGGTTTCATAGCAAAGATATCCACATCCTTACAAAATGACAGTTTGGAGTGGGCAACCGAAGTTAGCAAATAAAGGGAACAGATCAATAAATTAATTAAGCCATATCTAAGTGCAAGTTGAAAATTGTTTCAAGTTTGCTTAGTAGTTACATGAAAAAAATTAAATTTAAAAAAACCTTTTTAAAAACAAGCTTTTATTTAAATGCGCTAAAAAGAATTAATAAACTTTTACACTAAAACTTTTACTTATAACGTCATTTCATATTCGTCCAGTCCAGTCCAGTGTCGGGAAAAAGCGACCCTAGAACCCTCTGCACGAGCCCCTCGTCCATCCGGTGTATCGGGGGAGCACCGTCTTGGTACTTCCCCCTCACCAGACGGTACGGCCGTCCCCAAGGGTCGGAGTCGAGGAGCTCTATAAACGAGTTCCACGACTCTGGCCCTCGAGATCTCTGTATTGACGGCCTTGTTCGCCTCCCTGTACGCCCGATGCAGAGTGTCCTCTTCGTCGGGCGTCCACTGCACCGCAGGTAGGCACGCCTTTGCTATGGTACATACCTAGCGTTCATATGACAGTTATGCAAAAGCCAAAGCGGAAATAATTTGTTTATTGATTTCTATATTGTTTTTAAAAAAGGCTACCTGCGACTTCTTTGTCTCTCGCTCAAACCTTTACCCCGGCAAGATCTAATGAATCTTTGTCCTCGTACGACACGAGCGTGGAAGTATTTATGGCTTAGAACAAAAGCTTTGTACGAATTTTTAAAGATTATTATATTAAAATTACAGAAGTAAAAAAAATCTCAAACTCAAAAGTAAAATAGCAAATGATAATCTCCACGCAGTTAAAGAATGAGATTATAAACTACAGCGTAGCGTGCATGTGCATATTGCTTAGAAATGGTGTTACTTAAATTATTGATAGGTCATCGCATCAGCGCAAAGACCTAAGACCTAAAGAATCAATAATCTAAGTGGTGTTATTACCACACCCCGGACACTCCATACAACGTTCGCAAATCAATTACCTATTACTACTACTTAAACAAATGACGTTCATACACGCGCAAATGTGTGCGTGGAATCTAGTAGGGCTGAGTGAGCGGTTATCAATCGCAATGACGCGGGAAGTGCAGCGACTGCCATCTCTTTCACCCGCATAGCGCTGTCTCTGTTATCGCCCGGCGCTAGCGTCTACTCGTCCGAGCGATCGCGCGCGCCCTTGTTTACTTGTCAGTGATGTCTACAGGGAAGTGCCGGGTAGGACGAGGTATTTGAAATGAGTGCGAGGAGGTGAGTGGCCGTTCTGTACGTAGTACTATTATCTATTCTGTGTTATTACTCTAACCGTATTAAGAACATTAATTGTATTTTTTATTCTTTATTTGCATTTTATGTTTTAAATCATATTGTTACTAAATATGTGCGTACCTAATGAATATTTACCCGATTTGGGAATTTTCCCACGTTTGGGTTTTTACCGGGTAGAATCCCATCTCTAGACTTCGAACACACAACGATACTGACGCTGCGTCACTACCGCGGCGGCACTGTCGCTGCGGCTATAGCGGCCGTGCCGCGATAACTAATTACCTACTCTTCAATATCTATTTATTTTTTTAATATAGAGTGACAGATTACAATCATAACTAACTGTATACAATGTCCTACTTTATGACTAGGCTGTACTGTAATCCTAGATTAATGTACACAGCATGACAATAATGTTGCGATGACATGTTTACAAATATTAAATTAAATTATCCTAAAACTAGACGTGGTGCAGTTTAAGAAACCGGCCAAGTGCGTGTCGGGCCACGCGCAGTGTAAGGTTCCGTAGTTGCAAATGCCAACTTTGAGTTCACACTCACACCTCACAACACATTGCTATTAAATTAGGCATTATTATTATTATTAAAGCTGCAATGATTTTATATTTCCTTAACTTCACGTGGTTCGTGAATTTATATTCAGTACTAATTTTCAATGAAATTTTACTTTTCCGAGTATATTTTATAAGTTTGTCGTCTATTTTACTAATTTTACTTTTTAGTTTGTACTTAGTACTCAACTCTGATAGTTTTCCTTTAAACTTCGTTACATATACTACTGTTGTAATTTTTTTCACGTGTCCATATACTTATAACCGTTTAGCAGATAGAGGGGACACTTACCTCTAACAAAAATATCAAATATTTCTGAAACGGATCCCTAAATCGAAAAATGGTGTTTTGAACATAACATTATTTTTTAAAGACCTATTCAACAATACCCCACACGATGGGTTAGTCGAGAAAAAAAAATAACTCCCACTTTACTTGTAAGGGATCTACGCTACCCTAAAAAATATTTTTTTCAATATTTTTTTCTACCACTTTTTTGGCATGATTAATATACATTCCCATACCAAATTACAGCTTTCTAGTACTAATAGTTTCTGAGTAAAACCGCGGACAGACAGACAGACATGGCGAAACTATAAGGGTTCCTTATTTACTACGGAACTTTCTAGGTGATCATTGCTTGACACTGACTTCAATATAAAACTGTGATGTTGTATGTCTTCTTAAGTTATTTATGACTTATTGGTGTTTTTGAAGTCATTTTGATTTTATTTTTTTGTAAAAAATTTTATGTTCTTAATTGCACTAAACTGCCTTAGTCGTCTGTTTTGACATCCACTATAGAAGATAGATAGGTACATGTATGTCTTCTAGTTTTTTCATAGTTGAGAACTTACGAGTATTTAGTAAATGCTCTAACGTTGAGAACGCAAATGAAATGTAAAATTTTTACATCAGAATAGATTCCTGGCCAATAATAAGAATTAGAAATACTTTGGTGAGTTTTTGCTACACCAGAGTGACCAGCATGGCAATTAAGTAAGATTTCAGAACGCAGCTCCAAAGGAAGTAGAGTACCTTACTACTTTAGTTTCCAATTAAGAAACTTATTGAGAAACTGAATTATATGTATTTTTAGTTAAGCGAAAGAGTTTATTATTTTCTTTTTTTTTTTAATTTGGGTAAGTATAAGGAATTTAATTTAAAAGGCTTTTACCCTCAGCAGGGACCATACATAACTATATTAATAAAAAAAAAACAATTTGAGTCATAACGTAGAATAAGGTAGGTTTCTCACAATGGCCCAATCATGAGGCTAAGTGCGATAGAGCCCAGCCAAACTAACTAACTAACTATCACCATATTCAATTCGGACCACGGCCAATTTGTGGATCGCAATTACATGTATACAGAACTTCGTGTTTAATAAAGATTGGTGTTCTCTATTTTAGTTGATAAGTTTGACTATTTCACTAAGGTAGATTTCTTAAGACAGGGGTGCGATGTTAGACAACCTCCATGTGGTGCACCCTGGACAACCCGGCAGATTCTCTCATCATCACAGCCCATATACGTCCCCACCGAGGGGCTCGCTCGTCGGGCCGCGTGGAAGAAAACCACAATAAAAAATTATCCCAATCCCAAAGTGGTTCCTCCGTGCTGAGGGGGTGAATGGCTGGTGGGAAACCAGTCCCAAGCGGGCGAAAGGGAGCGTATCCCAAAATACAACCCTATGGAATTTGGCAAAAATTCAAAACGTCCCCAGGGGGTATCCCCCCCGTAGGACCGCGCGAGGCGGCTGCGGGCAGCCAGACGTATTTGGGGCTGGCTAACCCGAGTTCCACCCTTCCTAGTGAAAAGACCATATTATGCGAACCCGTTGAGAGCGGGCCGTCACCGGTATCCGGGCCGGTTGGCGGAGTTTCCTTAACCAAGGCGGTAGGTAGTGAATTTCAACCCCCGACGGCGGTTCCCGGGTCGTCGAGGGGTAAAAATGCGACCGGATGCAAAGGAGGAAGGAGAAGTGCTGGCATATCGGACATCATGCTGGACTATGATGCTTCTGATATGTTTCCGATTTCGGGAGAGTCCGATTGCTTGTCAGAGGGTTCCTCTCTGATGAGCACGGACAGCGGTATGAATGCCCCTTCCGCTCGTCGGAAGAGGGCCCGTGAAGCAGGAGTTGAAGAGGAAGACAGCGACGAGCCTACCTTTGAAGATGTTCCGCTCTCCCTCACAACACCTAAACCTAAGGGCAAAAGAGGCAGAGGCCGCCCGCCAACTACGGGAGAGTACGTGGGCTTGGCGAAAGCGAAGGCGGAGTACCTGCGGCAGGAGCGCCTAGAACTCCAGTTACAGGCCGAAAGAGAGCTCCTTGAGATGCCAAGGGAACCCATTAATACGAGACGCATGGCTCTCCCCGCAACAACATTAGCGTCGGAGGTTTTGACCACCCTAGAGGAGAGCGGAGGTGAGGACCTAACGCTCACCATTACCGAGCGCATGAGTCAAGCATTGGCCATAATTAACTTCGTGGCCGAAAGGTCCAAAAATTTGAAAGGGACGTTTGTTAAAAAGCTCAAGCAAGCGGCTAAGGACCTACGGGAGGACGCCAAAACATTAGCAGCACGCACGTGAAATGTTCATACTACAAATGTTTTCGATTTTAGATTTATTATTAAATATTTCAGGTATTATTATTGTTGTTATTGTACGGGCTTTCGCCTTGTAGGCCTTTTCACCTCGACCTAAAAGATCTATTGTGAATTATAGCTCCGTTAGAGTATCTCCTTCAAGCCCAAACCCTCTATGAAATTGAGGATTTTTTGGGTTGAGAGAGTTTGTATTTCATCTGGTCTCATGATGTGTCTTCCCAGATGAAGGCTACGCCGATGAATCAGTGGGCTGCAGTCACACAGAAGGTGTTTAGGAGTTTCACGCTCCTGATTGCAGAATCTGCAGATGTATTTCAGGTAACAAATTAAAAGATTTCCAAAAATTCAGGCCAAAATGCCCAAGTGTTACTTTAATATTAGGTTGTATAAAAAATTGCAAGAAGTTTGATTTATTTTCATAAGTGATGGGTAACATCATGTATTGTGTGCAAAGAAACTCATGACCACCAGCTACACCTAAACATTTTGGTCTCTTGAGTCTATAAGTAGGAATGCCCAAATTTTGAAACAATGTATGACCATTATTGCCCAGTACTGAGCATCTTTTGATGAAGGTTACGCTATACTGTTATTTGTGTCCCTTTCCTATCACACAAGCAATATTTATTCCTATTTCTGCACCCTTCCCCTTAATTGTCCTTTTTCTTATTTCCCTGTCTTAAGGTTGCCTGGAAGAGATTGCTTTTTAGCAATAAGGCCGCCTATTTGTACATATATTTTTTTTTTTTACATTTGTATCCCATTGTCATACAATTTTTGTACAATAAAAAGTTTATTATTATTATTATTATTATTATTATTATTCATACCACATCTATAACAATTTTTAAGTTTGGAAAGGTAAGAATTTATTTGACTACTTTTTTAATTCATATTATTAGAAGAGCTAGGGTCCATAGAAGCTACTTGTTTTGGTTGGTAAGAAGTGGCGTGTCTGTGAAATTTTGAGTTATTGCCTTTCTTAGAGCAAACAAAGTCAGGCGCATATGGAGTATTATCTAATTTCGGTTCACAAAATTGATCTGCTTTTACATTAGTCAGTTCAATTCTCTTACATAAAGATTTCATTCTTCAATGGAAGTAATGTTATGCACGGCTAACTTTTTACTATATTCTGGCCATATATTTCTCAAAATATATCTAGTTGCTCTTTATTAGAAACATGTTTATTCAAGCGTGAAAACATACCTAAAATTGTTGACAAGAACACTACAATAGTTTCAGATTTTGCCTGAGTTCTTTGATAAATCTCTTGCAATAATAAATGGTCCAAATCAGGAATGTCAAAGTCATCACTAAGAGATTTAATTACATCAGAGTAAGTTTTAAAATTGAGTTTATTGGCCCTATACCAATATAAAGTAGGTCCCTCTAAAATGTCAGGAAAACCATCAAAAATCTGTATTTTCCTAGCTACATGAAGTTCTTTCAAGCGAGTGATAAAAACTCTAACACAAGAATCACCAGTAAACTTTAAATTCAAAGAGTTGAGGTTATATGTTTTTGGGATATGGAGAAGTGTGCTGATATTCTCTTTTGGTTCATCAGCAGACTCCTTAGATGCAGCCTCCTCTAACACATCCTATTGTTCACCTTCAAGTCGCATCAACAGCGAAATCAAAGTAGACTTAAGTGCAACAACATCTGAGTTAGGGTCAGATATTCTTGAGAGACAAAATAATAAGTAATTACTGCGAGACACTAACCTCTTTAATATACGTTGGTTAGAAAATATATCTTCGTGGATAACTTGTTCGATATCAGTTACTTTTGGGGTACATATTGCCAATTCCTTAGGTTGGTAGCAGTCACCAAATTTATCAATGGCCTTGAAGCTGCCACAACAAGCCAATTTTATTGTGGGCCTGAGGTAGTTTCCTCAGTTCGTCGGTTGAAGAAGATGGTTCAGCTAGCAAATGTCTTATGTCAATTTCATGTAACAATTTATCTTTCAACAAGTATTCAACAGAACAACCTGCAGTAACAAAATCAATATTAGTAAACTAGCTTTCTGCTTGCAGCTTTTTCTGCGTTATTATTGTTTTCCCGTGGGAACTTTATATTTTCCTGTAGGATAGCCTAGTAAGCCCGGATAATAAATTTCATAGAAATTGTAGCAGATTTTAAATATTTACCATAGAAACTTTCAACCCCTATTTTGCACCCTGAGGGGGTGAATTCCAATAAATCATGAATCACGTGTTCAATGAAATGTTTTTAAGAGCATGAATCTCAAGTTTTATCAAAATCGTGCTAATTTAAAAAAAAAACACTAACTTGCAGCCCCTATTTCATCCCTTCAGGGTTAAAAATTTTTAAAATCCCTTCTTAGTTGGCGTCCGCATTTTGAATTAAAACAACTTCCACATGTTTCTACCATTAGCAGTTACGGCTGTGCGTGCGTCTATAAATGGGAACTTCTCCTTTTATTTATACTATATATAGGTACACAGTGTTTCATAATAACCAAATCAATGCGTTATCTAAAACTAATTATTAAAATGTGTTTACACATAATGTCATTCAACCCAACATTTTCATGTATATCATAGTATCATCATCATGTCTATGTTTTACATGAAATGTTTGGGTTAAATGACATTACGGATAAACACAATTTAATAATTAGTTTATAACGCATTGATTATTTACATCAGAGTTAGTTATTATGAAACACCGTGTATAGTTAGAGAGATTATACAGTACAAGTATGATTATAAAACAAGTAGTAAGTACTATTTAATATGATTTCAAAGAGTACAATTAGGTAAGCTAGATATTGCTTAAACAAGTTACCAAACTAAGTAGGTAGTTTAGTTATGTAGGTAAACATACAGTTGAGTTTTATTAAGGTTATCTTAATTTACAATAATGTGCAAGATATGCATATTTTAAAGCAAAACTAACAGTAAATTTTGAATGCTTTTTATGGCAAGACTAACGATTAAATTAATAATGATTAAATTAAGTTATTAAATCATTCCCACTGAAGTCTTCCAGGCCTAAGTGGGTAGGCCACTGTAATGTAACCTTTTTCGGTGATAATGAGTTAGAGAATTTAAGTTAGGTCAGGTCATGGGTTATTTAAATGATTGCTAACTAAACCTACCTGGAGAAGAGTATATATTTATGATGGGCGCCTCCATACAGATGCAAGCAAACTTTAGATGTGGGAAGGATCCAATAAAGTATACAATACAATTTACCTAGATACCATGCAATTAAGGCTCACCTTTAGATTAATAACCCACGATTTGGTGATTCAGACGCTTATCATCAGTTTCTAGTTCTACATTTCTAGTTTTACATTTCGGAAACTTATAGTTTATTTCATAAACTAAGCATATTTTTGGTGATACAGACGCTTATCATCGGAAAGACCAGGTATATTTTTTTATGTACATTTGTGAAGTTTTACGTTTCAGAAAGAAGTTTATTTCACAAACTAATATGAAGTTTATTTGTATTTAAATTCGAAAGTTTCTAGTTTTGTATGAGAAATATCGACTATGTTTCTTCTTTCCTGTATTTGACGGCAACGTCCCTTTAGATTTCGCCATTTGTTAGTGAGATGCGTTTCGTTTCGTTCGTTACATTGAGCATTGATATTAGACTTTGTTAAAAATGACAAACACTAAAAGCTATCATTAAAATAATAAATATTTAAAGAAATTATTAATATTATTATATTTATTTTTATTTGTGACAAAGTGATGAATTATTATCACAAGGGTCTCGCATGCTATCACTGTCACTGAGATTATGTATGCTGATGACGTGTGTTACGAAGCAGAGTCCCCTGGAGGCCTGCAGCATCTCATGTCATCTTTCTGTCGCAAATTCGGATTAAAAATTATTGTCAAAAAGACGAAGGTGATATCCCTAGATGTTCAAGGTCGTCATTTCAATGTTTTGTATAAAGCTGTTCCTATATAACAATGTGTTCTGTTCATATATAACAATAATAAAATATTTAGTAGATAACTGTTCTTATGTGACAATTAAATGTCCAATATATATTGCTTTTATATAACAATTACATGCTCAGTATACGTAACGTCATCTAAAAGAGTTTATTTTAAAAGTAATTTTCACTTCTCGTGCTCGCAAAGTTCGTCTTTATGTCGTTTATTGGCTGCATAAAATGGCTTTTTATGTTCTAGAGCCTTAGAGCATTAGCACAGAATAGATAATAGTACTACGTACAGAACGGCCACTCAGCTCCCCGCACTCATTTCAAATACTTCATCCCACGCCGCACTTCCTTGGAGACATCACTGACACATAAACAAGGGCGCGCTCGATCGCTCGAACGAGTAGACGCGAGCGCCGGCCGATAACAGAGACAGCGCTATGCGGGTAAAAGAGAAGGCAGTCGCTGCACTCCTCGCGTCATTTCGATTGATAACCGCGCACTCAGCCCTACTAGATTCCACGCACACATTTGCGCGTGTAGAAACGTCATTTGCTTATGTAGTAGTAATAGGTAATTGATTTGCGAACGTTGTATGGAGTGTCCGGGGTGTGGCATTAGGTTAAATTATCTAAGACCTCAAGTCATGAAACCATTTAAAATAGTAACCGTTATTATTAAAACGCATCGAATTATTTTTATTACTTGGCAGAATGAAATATATAACTAGGCTATCGCTATGTAAAAATTTAAAAAAAAGTTTACTGGCGGGAATGGGCTATTAGTAAAGTTTAATTTTTCAAAATCGTGTTACATATTTGAATTAAAGTGAATAAAATAACGTTAATAAAAATAAAATAACTAACTCTTTGAATTTTAATTAAATTTTCGTTTATATTTTGAAGTAATTGTTTAATTTTCTCGCAATCGAAGTGAAAAGCAGTGTGTAAAACACTGGCCTAAACAAGTTATTGTACCCCCCTGACTATCCGATAAAATCGTCTAGGACTACAATGACTCATTTTATGCCCTTGTTGTACAATCTACTATTGTCGTACATGAAAATGTTAGTTACTTTCTTTCCAGTTTTCATCGCGTTGTACAGTTTTTTTTTGGAAAAATAAGAAATCGATACTTATAAGCACATTTGTAATTTTATGGAAGTTGTGGACGCTAAAAATTATTCTTTCAGATATTATTCTGCCATAGTTCTTGGCGATTTCACGTGGGAATCCAAACCTACCTACCTAAAATCATGAAATTGAAATTAAGCAAAATGTTATATACCATATATTGAGAAAAGAATCCGAAAACCGTAAATATTCATTCATTTGGAAGACAAAGCCAAATTGGCGAGCAAAAAACTGGGCGTCCTGAACAGAGCCAAGCAGTACTTCACTCCTAGCCAGCGGCTGATGCTTTATAAAGCACAAATACGGCCGCATATGGAGTACTGCTCGCACCTCTGGGCAGGAGCTCCGAAATATCAACTCGACCCTCTTGACTCCCTGCAAAGGCGTGCATTCCGCATCGTCGGTGATCCCAATATCACGGCCTCAATGGAGACGCTGGAGCAAAGGAGAGACTTTGGTTCTCTTTGCGTGCTCTATCGGCTCTTTAACGGAGAGTGCTCCGAGGAACTGTTTGCAATGGTGCCCTCGTCACCTTTTTATCATCGCACCACCCGCCACCGCAATAGAGTTCATCCGTACCACCTGGAACCGATCTCGTCTAGCACAGTCCGGTTTCAGCGTTCATTTCTTCCACGTACATGCAGACTCTGGAACGAGCTCCCAGCTGCGGTGTTTCCTGAGCGCTACGATATGTCCAACTTCAAACGAGGTTTAAAAAGAGCACTTCTCTCCAGGTAGGCAGCAACTGAGCTTTGCCCCTGGCATTGCAGATGTCCATGAGCGGTGGTTACCACTTACCATCAGGTGGGCCACTTGCTCGTCTGCCACCTTTAGCAATAAAAAAAAAATATATGTACACACAGCAAGACGCCAGTGGCCAGACTTTACATGTTTCGAGTTCGAGACCGCTCCACTGTCGCTCGTGGTAGCGACGGTTTTCGTAATGCAAATGTAAGGTGTGACGTGTTTGCTGACTGTACATAGTAAGGCACTTAAATGCCTTGCGTTTGTAGTTTGTTTGTAGGGACTGTACGGAATCTTTGGTGCGCGAGTCCAATTTGCACTTGGTCGGTTTTTGCATTTGAGTACCTTTTTACGTCTACAGGTTTGAGGAGCTTGGTGGCGCATTGACGCTTGCGCTCAGCGAACGATTGCTAAGGTTAAGCAACGTTGACTGTGGTCGGTCCTGTGATGGGTGACCAAAATATGAAACATATCTCGAGCTCCTCTCCTCCGTGTTTCGGAAGACACGTTAAACAGTGGGTCACAGAGTACTTGTTTTATACTGCAGTGGGTCCTGCGCTTGATCTCGCCCGGCGGGGCTACCGCCTAACTCATAGCGATCACTCGCTATCGCTATCGTGACATTAGAACAATAGTTCTAATGTCACCTGTGACATTAAAACTATTGTTCTAATGTCACGATAATGTCACGTTAGTAGCCGCCGGTCGTGTCGGCTCCTAACCGTCTCGTCAGACTAGGCGAATGAAGGAACAGAGAGTTCACTTGCGTTTGCGCAGTCACTTGTGCGTTGTGCACTATAATTTCTATTATGGTAGGCTGCGAAACGTGTATAATGCATTCACAGTTATTTTACCTCTGAATTCATATGTGGCTGACCTTTATTGTCATAGCAATAGAGGCGCTCTCAGAGGTAAAATACATGTGAATGCACTGAGGCGCGTTCAGAGCCTCTGGGTGTAGTTGTCCGGTTGTTTTTTAACTCGCTCAGAGGCGTTGAACGGATTGCAGCAACCAAATCTTTTATCTCCCTCTTTCACATGATTTTTTATTTCTCTCTCTTTCTAGTAGATGGCATTATAGAATATGGCCGCCAATATCATCCAATCACGTAAGAGTATTTCAGTAATAAACGTCAGAGCGTATTACAACCATCAAATTCGATGGTTGTTCGGTTGTAACTCGCGCCGACACTCAAAGGTCTTGAACGGGCCGGTTGTTTCATCCGGTTGTCACGCTCGGAGGCACAGAACAGCTCTTTCTGTGTTCTGTGCTCGAAAGCATTGAACGGGGTTAGAGCGAAAAGTTGTACTTCGCTCATAATAGACGCGGTTTTCGTAGTGCAAATGTAAAGCTTGAATGGAAGCTTACTGTACCTACCTATTACGTTATCTCAAACGCACAAAATCGAAATCGCTAAATTATGAGCATAAAAACATTTTTAACTTGGTCAGTTATTCTGATGCTGATTGGGCTGGAGATAAATCCATATTTATAGTCATCCTAGTCTAACTCAATCTAAAAGATATTCTAATTTAGACAAAGGACCTTTCATTTTACATGTTTCTCTACTGAGTCGGTTATATTTAAATAAAGAGAAGATGTTCGAATAATATGAAAGTGGTATATGATGTCTTCCACCGAATGGCAGCATTCTAACAATAATATCTCCCGCGCAGATGGCCAGTCTTTGTTGAGTTTAGCCGCCGTAACCGAATATCATTCACATTCTTGCACTGAGTGCAAGAATCACAGAATAGACAATAGTACTACTCATGTCGCCTAGTCTTGCCTTCTGGATTTTGTTGATCCATCACCGTGAGTGATTGGTATCTTAGAACAGCCTCTGTGGTCTAGTGGTTCAGACTTCAAGACTACCGAGTATTGAGCTGTATATCCGCGGTTCGATTCCCAGAAGTTTTTCTGCTTGTTTGGTTTGGTTGGTGGACGACGATTAAGATAAGACGGTGGTAGCAAGCCAGGCGGACTCGAAGCCGCCATTATAGCATTAGTTGTCGCCATTATAACAATGTTAATGTAGTATTGTTGTGTTCCGACAATTAGAGATAAGATGGTCGCTCGGTTCCATCTTCGACCTATCATCACTTAGGTACTATCAGAGTGCTTAGTGCGAGTTACTCTATCACACGCGTCGAACGCGTGAACGTGAATTTGTATGGGATTAAAGGTAAATCGAGGGAACCCTTCAATTTTATAGACACTTCCAACGTGTTTCATTTTTTTCTGAAGCTATTTAGGTATTTACGTCTGGAAGTCATGAGCCGAGCTAATGATGAAAGGATCTTTGAATTTTTAGGAGTTGGAGGTAAGATCGTATTGATCCTCAGATATTTTCCTTCAGGGTACTTCGTTGAGCTAGTATTAAGTCCTACACTAAAAAGATTAAAATAAAAAAAATCATTAAGTAACAAAAAATAAAAACTTCAAAAACAAAAAAAATTATGTAAGAATACCAACATCGCATTTTTTATTTTGAAGTGTGCAAAATTGTTAAAAACTTATGATCATCGACTACCAGAATAACATGAAACACGTTGGACATGCTTATAAAATTCAAGGGTTCCCTCGGATCTCATCAACAGATTCTGACTTTGGTGACAATGGAATCAATCGGGAAGTGGGTATAATCCAAATCGGTAAATAAATAGAGTTATGAGGTACTCGTAACAAACAAATAAGAGTTTCCCTTGATTTTTCTGGAATCCCATCACCAGATCCCGACTATAACAATACTACTAATCGGGACTAATCGGGAATTATACCCTTGAAAAAACATACAATCGAAATGATAAAGTCCCCCTTTTTGTTAAGTCGGCTAAAAAATGGAGTAATTCCATTTTATAACCGACATAACACTCAATTGAAAAGCAGCGTTAAAGTTGCTTTTAAAATAGTTTTATTAGATCGTTTCTTTATTTCTTCAAAATAATAAACATATTAAAACCGATAGTTAGTTAGTGTTATTTTATTGTCAAAAATAATAAGTAGTACTGCGGGCAAAATTACTAGTACCACATGTTTCTCTACTCATATGCTAGTACTACCAGACACGTGAGAAGTACTACGGGCAAAATAATATAGTACCACGTTTAAGCAGGGTAAACAGTACTTTGTAGACCAAATAAAGATATCTTCTAGTATCTATCTATCAGTAAGCACTGAAAAATTGTCATAGTACCTATATTGTCATTTATTTTGCATTCACCTATTAATACTCGTACGTATAGCTTACGGGTCGGTAATTAATAAAGTAATTATTTTAATTATATCTATGTATTCAATATTCTCGTATCATTATATCACATTCATTATTCATTATATCACTAAACTTTATTAGGTATAAAAAAAAACTTATAAATTCTAACTTCGTTCTCTATAGAACACATTTCTTTTCTTCAATTTCATTATTTGTAATTATCATTTGAAATAGGCTTATTTTGGTGTGATGTTACTGTACTGTACAGTGTACTGTTTACTTATTCCACTTTACCAAATTAAGTATTTCGCTTGTTGTAAGCAAGTTTTATAAGTAGGTATGTACACATAAAAACTCATTTCGCATCTAGAGATGCTATTTTCAATTGAACATCTGATATCAAAAAGTGTTGCGTGTCTATGACATTGACACGGTAATACTATCGCCGTGTTTATGGTTCACTTTTAACTGGTTCCGTGTATATATCTGAGATTACGTATTGATTAGAGGAAACTTCTGGTAACGGTTGCTGGTTGTATGCCAGCTCCAGTTCCGCGTTAGCGAACAACTTGGCCATCTCGACCTTCATGCGCGCTCGCTGTTGAGAGGATAATTTCTTGAATGTCTTCGCGTAGCTCTTGAAGAGGTGATCGACATCATCGTATTCCTGTCTTTCACCAAGTATACTGATCAATTTATTTATATTACTGTCGTTTAAGCTAGTTCTTCGTCGCTTTGCTCTATGTCTGTTTGCGTATGACCGAGCACCAGACGTTGAAGGGACTGGAGATGACGCTGATGACGAGTCAGTATCTAATTCATCTAGAGGCGAAGCTGTTCTTTCTTCTGGTGATGTGACTTTTATAACTTTACCTTGCCTAGTCACCTGGTGCTGGTCTAAGAACATCAGTTGATCTTTCCACACGTAATCGCATACAGGCCTGTCCGGATTTTCGCTTTCTTTTTGTTTTTTATATTTTAAATAGCCGTCTCTTATGGTCTTCCATTTGAGCTTGACTTCTACAACTAAAAACAAATATTTATTAGAAGGGAATCTCGAAGTTGAGTCGTCTATCTTAAAATGTAAATATGTAAATATTTATGTGGAGCAAAGTTGAATGCAAATGAAGTGACATGACTATTTTAAAATAAATTGAAACAAGAAGAAAAATTCCTAGGGAAATTCATGGGAAATTCTTTGTTTAAATAGTTAGAGTTACTTTGTTTAAATACTTAGAAATTGAAAATAACTGACACTGTTTGATAGTGTCAGTTATTTTCAATTTCATATCAAATAAATAGTTTTTAGATTTCTAAGTGACTCTACATATAAACCAGTGTTAATACTAACTAATTACATAATTTTAAACGTTTGTATTAGTGTTCAGTTACTACGTTTGGTTGTGTCTGATGTTCCCTTTTGCATAGTAGGCAGTATACAAAGCTTGTATTGGCCTTTGACCACAACACCGACACACAGCGAAAAGAAGCTCTCTTCGCTTTCTGTCAGACGGAGCCTAAGGCTAACGCCAGACAACGCTAAACTTTTGCCTCTAGTGGCAGTAGTTCGGTTGTTAGTCCGGTTGACCGGACAAGTGCCAATTTTTAGTCGCAGTAGTTCGGTTGATTCGAAGCACTGAACTAACGATACCTTTTGGTGGCAAGAGTTCGGTTAGTATAGTAATACAATTTTTATTGTAAATTGTTATTTCATCTTATAATGAACATGTTAATAGAGCGACTTTGTACAAAAATGTTTTAGTTTAACTCTAAATATAATCGCACAACAAGGTGTATAAAACTTTAAGTAGACTTAAATGAATTTGTCGGTCCCAGGTACCAGGATAGCAGAATCGATAAAGAGGTTTTTCACTCTGGAATCACAGAGTGTGATTTCACAAGTCACGATCGCCAGGAGAAAACCACTTCATGGTTTATGCATTCCTAGTCCCCAAAGTTTTATATAATACTAGCTTTCCGCTCGCGGCTTCGCCCGCGTTATTATTGTTTTCCTGTGGGAATTTATATTTTCCCGTAGGAAAAATAATTTTATAGTAGCCTTTTTAAGCCCCGATGATAAATTTCATAGAAATTGAAGCCGATCTTTAATATTTTCCATAGAAACTTTTAACCCCTATTTTGCACCCTGAGGGGGTGAATTCCAATAAATCATGAATCACGTGTTCAATAATAGTACATTATGATACGCTATGTCGGTCATTGCGTACGAGGCGATATTGTGCGCGAGCCGCAAGCGAGCGCGACAAGAAAGCAGAGTACGTAATGACCAATGCGCGCGTGTATCATACGACGTTTTTCAACTACTTTCCTGAAAATGACTGCGCTTTTTTATCAATCTTCCACTGCATGAAAGTATCGTATGCCGCCAAGTATTTATCCTTTGACTTTGGCGGCAACAAACTATTACTCTCGCTTTGCGCCTCCATAATTATTTCCGGCGGAGTTAATAATATGGATTCACTTGGACTCGACATATTTGTAGATAATCAATTATCAAATAAAACAAAAAGGCAAAAAATTTAAATAGCGGGAAAATGCCGCGCGCCTTTTTTTTCGCGCGCTGCCGACATGGCTAAACTCTTCATACAGCCAACAAAAAAGGGCCAAAGAGCCAAAATTTAAAACTAAATAAACCGAATATTTTAGTTTTTAAAAAACAAGTTTGTGTGAATTTTATAATAATTTATTTTAGTTATAGTTATTAATTATTGTTTTTAAATGTTTGTGTTTAAATATAGTTGTTAATTTAATATTTAAGTAACCAGTAGTAGGCTGTTCATTTGTTTCCAATTGGCAGCCGCATAAAGTCTTGTTAAAAAAATATATTAAGCGACTAATTTAAGAATGCGTACTGGACATACATTTACTTTGCAATCTTGAACAAATTAGAATTTGTCGTGTTAAGATTACCGCACTTGTGCGATTATGTAAAGTGAAAAGCACTCGTGTTTAATATAGTGAATAACGGGTCTAAATGCAAGGTAATAAGACCCACTTTACGAGCAAGTGTGTTGAAAAATATTTTTAAGAGCATGAATCTCAAGTTTCATCAAAATCGTTGCTAATTTAAAGATTTTTCCATACAAACTCGCAGCCCCTATTTCATCCCTTTAGGGTTAAAATTTTTTAAAATCCCTTCTTAGTGTGCGTCCACATTTTGAATTTAAACGACTGTCCAAATTTACGTTTCTACCATTAGCGGTTACGGCTGTGCGTGCGTCTATTAGATGGGAACATTTCCTTTCCAAATAATCAATGCGCTATCTAAAACTCATTATTAAATTGTGTTTACTCGTAATGTAATTCAACCCAAAATTTTCATGTAAATCATAGACATGATGATGATACTATGATATACCTACGTAGGCACATGAAAATTTTGGGTTGAATGACATTACGTGTAAACACATTTTAATAATTAGTATTAGATAACGCGTTGATTATTTATTGGTTATTATAAAACACAGTTATACTTATGCATCACATTGAAAATCAATCGATTTTGCTAGAAAATTAGACGTAACCTCGTGATTTTCTATTGATCATTTGATTCATCGATTTTCGATGAATCAAATCTACGATTAGCAATTTAGTTTTATACCCCCTCTTATCTTGCGGCAATAGGTATTTCGACTGAAATATTTTTGTACCAAGTCGCTCTTTTTAAATTCGCATTTTAAAATAAAATAATAATTTACAATATATTTCCATCAATTTATTAACCGAACTATTGCCACTAAAATGTGTCGTTAGTTCGGTTCTTCGTATCAACCGTACTACTGCCACTAAAAAGTTGCATTAGTTCGGTTAATCAGACTAACAATCGAACTACTGCCACTAGAAGAACTTGTTACACCTTAAGTGAAAAACATTCCATATACTTTATACACTTACAGCTGCAACCTGCCACAATAAATTGCTCATCATCACAGCTCATATACGTCCCCACCGAGGGGTTCGACGAGCCTACCCTATGTTAGGGTGATTAGGCCTTAGTCAACCACGCTGGCCCAGTGCGGATTGGTCGACTTCACATACATCATTGAATTTTTTCGCAGATGTATGCAGGTTGCCTCACGATGTTTTCTTTCACTGTAGGAGCGTCAGATAAATGTACATATGAAATTCGAAATTAAAAACACATTGGTACATGGCGGGTCTCGAACCCAGACCCCCCGATTGGAAGGCAAGTGCCTAGTCCACAGCGCCACCGACGCTCCTTAATAAATTGCTCAAACCACTGATTTCATACCTACTTCCCATTTTTGCAGAAAAAATAAAAATCGGTACGAAATAACTCAATACTAAAAAACCAGCGATGAATCGCACGTAAAACGGAACGTATGTAGAGGTGTACGTTGCGTGTATTCTTTATAGTAGAGATCAAAATCGAATGGATAGGATCACTCGTTGCAGTTGTAAGAATCAAAATAGTGGATTCGGAAATTCATATTCCAATCTAACGATTTCGAATGCGAATTTGAATTCTATTATTTCAAAATGTCTCCTGACTGTGCCTATAGCCAAAGTAATATTTGCGTTCGATTCGCTAGAAGGTATCGAACGGCAATGTAAAGGAAGGCTTCTTTATTACGAAACATTCTTAGACAATGCCGTTCGATACCTACCTACCATTGACATAATACATCTAATCTAATGTCAATGGTACACACAGCAACACGCTAGGCTTTACATGTTGACCTTGAGACCGCCCTTATGTCGCTCGTATAAGAGCGGCGGCTTTCGTAATGCAAATGTAAAGCTTGACGTGTTGCTGACTGTACCTACTGACGAAACGAACGCGGATAGTTTGGCTATAGGCTTAATTTGTGTGTATACTCCATGGATGTATAAAAAAGTTTTTATATACGTACTTACAGATAATACAGCTAGTTGTGAAAAAAAGATAAAGACCGGATATATCCGAAAAAACGAACGAACAGTGGGGCTAGCACGCAGGAGAATCGAAAATGGAATCGAAATCCGAATCGAGGAGTTTGTATGGCAATTTTATTAGTTCTGCTACTCACCGCCGTGGCGCTAATAAAATTGCCATACAAACTCCTCGATTCGGTTTCGATTCTCCTGCGTGCTAGCCCCAAGCCGAACTTGGCCATGCGTGGTCTTTATTTCGGTGGCAGGTAAACGATTCTAGGATGTACTATCAACCGAAACGGCATCATTAAAGACAAGCACTTAATCTCAAAAATGTTATTTATGTAGTATGTAGGTATAGGCATAATAAGTAGTACAAATTTATGAACATGGGTTGCCACTAGGGTTGCCACCCGTACTTTATTATAAAGTATTGTACGTTATTTCGGGTAATTGTACTCTATACTTTATGCCAACGATAAAGTACGCGAAAATACTTTATTTTGCGTGATCTGATTTTTCTAGGATTCATTTAAATTAAAGATACAAAAAAGTTTATTGTTAGAATATTTGCGTAATACGGATCGACAGATTAAGTAGAGTCAGCCAGAAGCTCATTCCTGAAATGCCAAAATTGTTGTCATGTCAAGGCCTTCATAAAAAAAATTCTCTGTTTTGTTTGATTTATTGAGTGCTTTAAAAATAATACAAAGTGCAATAAAGTTGCTAGAAGTAACGAAAAATATTTTTTAAGCATAATAATTAATAGTACTTTATCCTGACACAAAATACTTTTTTTCAACCTTTAAAATCCACAATGTACGTTATTTGGTTCAAAAAAAGGTGGCAACCCTAGTTGCCACCCGTACTTTATCATAGAGTAGGTATTGTACTTTTTTTCGGGTAATTGTACCTACTCCATACTTTATGCCAACGGTAAAGTACGCAAAAATTCTTTATTTTGCGTGATTAGATTTAGGATTTGTTTAACATTAAATATACTAAAAATAGTTTACTGTGTAAGGAATGTTTACGTAATTATTTAGTGGATCAAATACCTATTAATTTACTTATTATGTATGACACAATGTACTTTTTTAAAACTTATAAATCCAATGTACTTTATTTGGACAAAAAAGTTGGCAACCCTAAACATAACGCAGTAGGTTAGTTAACTTCATCTGCGAGTCAATAAGTAGTTGTATACTTAATACAACCAAAAAAAAAACTTACCATCTTTTTTCAAATCCTTCGCGATGCTGTCCCATATGTCCGCTTTTAGCCCAATATTCTTATAGTCTTTATGACAAATATCATACAGGAAGACGTGTTTTCTGACCAGCTTGATTAGTTGCGTCACGTCTAGTTTCATAGCAAAAGTATTCTTCATAGTAAAAAAAGCAACGCTCGACTCCGCTTCACGCGACGCGACCGGCCACGACCCCGTTTCGGTGCGACTGTTCTGGAAACAAAATGGCCACGCCGCGCCGCGGCGCCGGCTGGGCGATCGCTCGGCGCGGAGTCGCGCGTCACGCCCCGCCATGCTACGCCATGCCATAAATAACAAATGTGCGCAGAGAGTCACATGTCTTACATTCAATATCAAAATATTCTTTATTCAAATAATATGACTTGATAGAAAGCTCTTTTGAGTCGTTAATTTTTTACCTACCGTCAGTGCTGTGCATAATTGAAGATTTTAATTTTATGTCTTCTTCATCTCATCCAGCGTTTATTTGTCCAAATTTGATACATACATACGCTTCTCCAACTCCTTCCATCGTGACAACATACATATCTATAATATGGCACGACACATAGCTATGGTGTGATGTGTTAATCTTTACAGAACTGATATAAGAAGCTAAAAGTTAAGTCATTACTATTATTTTTAAATTTCAATTAGACTATAAAAAAAATTGAAATTAATAATAAAAATCGTTTAAAGTAAACTTATTTACAATTTATATAAAATATATATTATTTAATTTCTTGATTAATTGAAATGTAATATAAATATTGTAATCAGTGACCTACTAAATGTAGGAAAAATTGTATAAATAAAAGCACTATGAAATAAATCATTAAAATTGTACAAAAATTTACGTACAATTTATGTAAAAACCGGCCAAGTGTAAGTTGGATTCGTGCACCAAGGGTTCCGTACAAAATTATTTAAGTATATAATTTCATAACTATATGTACAGCCGGCTTCAAAAGTAGATAAGCATTTTTAAGCATCTTATTATCATGTCACACCAACTATTGCTTTTATTTACTATAGTTACAACTATATTGCTTTGTTAAAAGTTGGTGTGATACGTTAGTAAAATGTTTATCTACTTTTGAAACCCGCTGTACATACATTGTACATATTTACAGTTTTCAAATTTTTTCCTTAACATGACTATAAAGTCTTGCTTAAATTTTATGATTTGTACACCCGTGTTGACTTATAAGTATGACTTTTAACAACTGAAAGAGACCGTAGACCCGAGTATTTGATAGTATATTGTTATTATTTATTAATTGATATTATACCGGGTGTCACGGAATACCGAAATAATATTTGAGGTTGTTAATTAACAAAAAAAATGTTATATGACTATTCTTTGTATTTTTATTATATGCCTACTTTCGATTTAATACGCTTAACAGTCCAGCGCATTAAATCGAAAGTACGCATATTATAAAAATACAAAGAATAGTCATAATTTTTTTTTGTTAATCACCAACCTTAAATATTATTTCGGTATTCCGTTACACCCGGTATATTTTTTACTTAATAATAATTGTTATTATTTTAGTGAAACTAATTTTGTATAGTTGTAACAACACCAAAAAAAATGTAATACAAATATTATCATTTTTATTTTAATTATATCATTGTTATGTACCATAATAACAATTTAAGAGTAGATTGAGATGACCAGCCAGTCGAGTTTGGTACATATCTCGCCAAACACTAACAGATAATTTTAATGAAAATATTAACAGATAGTTATTCTTCTTGTATTTTTTTAATTTTGTTGAAACACACAACGAAATTGCTACATGAGGGTACTTTCAAAATTATAATTAAGTAAGTAAGTAGTAAGTATAAAATTGTTTGTGTCAATTTAAGTAAATAATTATATATCCCACAAATAAATATTACTTACACTATGTTTTATATCTCAAAATGTACTATAATACTTAATCTGATGTCACCACTATCGTTGTATGCAGCTAACCTTCTGTGTCTGATATTTTGTGTACGCGCGATCTCTTCCATACCTACGTCATCGGGGCGTGCAGCGAGCGCGGCGAGATCGATGTCGATGTTATTATGAAATTATTTTACGTCGATGTATAAAAACACTCGATGAATCGACACAATGTATCAATCCGATGTTTTGTTAATTCGTCAACATCGAATAAACATCGTTGCTTTTTATTCGTTGTATCGAAGACGTAAACGTCCTTTAGATACCTAGGTACCCACTAACATCAGTTTAAGCACTTAGTTATTAAGGTTAATAAAAAATTCAAAACAATTAAAAAATATATACTTACTTAAATACTCACATTAGGTAGTTCAAGAACATGAGAGTTAATTATTTTTTGCTTCTTGGTTTTTTCGGTGATTCAATTTTTTGTTAAATAGTTTTTATATTATTAATTAATATTCGTCGTCAGTTTAGTTAATTTTTCGCTTAGTCAAATTCATACCGCTCGAGTTATTAAAATAGTATCTCATCATCAGTCGCTATATACCTACCTGTTTTTTTATTCGATCGTTTTATTAATTACCCTCTACTAAATAAAATAGACACTGTGTTCATTGATTTGACTTTCAGCTAATAACGTAGATAACATGTCAAATAGGTGACAGTGGCGCTTTCATCCCAATGACTGAATGGTTCCCATTGGCTCCCATGCTATGCTAGTCATGTCGTAAAAAATAACTGAGGGTTAACATAAAACAATCGATGTATTTATAGAAAACATGGATGTATTTTTTATAATGTCTTTATAGCATCCATGCTACTATGCGATACATTAGATCAAACAACATCGAAGTGTCTTTAGGGTTCCGCACCTCAAAAGGAAAAAACGGAACCCTTATAGGATCACTTTGTTGTTCGTCCGTCCGTCTGTCTGACAAGACCCTTTATCTCGAGAACACGTGAAAGTATCAAGTTGATACTAAAACCATATAAGAACTTAGGTCTACAGTCCATTGAAGCTGTAAAAAAATAAAGCTGTAGAAAATAATTGAAGCTGTAGAAGATATGACTGTTTATGTACGGTCGTCCTCAGAAGTAAGTAGATGGATATTTTAGTACCATGTCATACCAACTATTCCTTTTATTTAGTACTAGCTGTGCCAGCGAACTACGTTTCGCCTTAATTTATTTTATCTCGACATCTTCAACAAATATAGTTAATGTACACAGAAATAAATACAAAAACTTAACTAATTATATACTAAAACCTTTCTCGAGAATCACGCTATCGAGTGGTGAAAACCGTTTAAAAATCGATGCAGTAGTTTTTGAGTTTTTCGCGAACAGACAGACAGACGCGGCGGGGGACTTTGTTTTATAATATGTAACGATGGATACACCTACATTGCATTGTTAATAGTTGGTGTGACATGATACTAAAATGTTCATCATTCAGTTCAAGTTATTGAAGTTTGTAGGGAACTCTCGGTGCGCGAGTCGCACTTGGCCGGTTTTTGGAACTTCCATATCTAGGACTCTAGGTACAGTAAGCTCCACTTCAAGCTGTACTGTTTGACCTTTGGACAGCTCTTATGTAGCTCTTAGTAGCTGTAGTGCAAATGTTAAGCTTGAGCTGGCGCTTACTGTACGTGTACTATCGAATGCAGGCCCAGTGCTCAGTTGTGGGACTTGAGTTGACGAAAATATTTTATAATTAGAATTAATTTCGTAAAAAAATAGTATTTGGTTTTTAGCCGGGTGGATAGAAACCAAACAGCTAGTGCAATGGTGTTATTATTACTAATAGAATAATTTATTAAGGTTATTCATCTTTTATTCACTACATCTTTTATACTTGGGTGCGGTAACATTTACGAACGTTCCATTTTTCACCGATACTCAGGTCGGCCGAAATACACCGATATTTTTTTGACCGACTTTTTGTAGTTCCCGCGCGTTACAACGTAGAACCACAGAATAAATAATAGTACTAAAGCAGTAGAACTACATAATTATATTTCATTTTCCACCGTCGAAAAATTGGTTACCGATAGTCACCGACTATCGATGACCAATTTTTTGGCCGCCTTTTTGAAGTTCGTGCGCGTTGCAACATAGAACTCCAAGGTAGAACTCCATATGTTTCATTTTCCTGAGTAACGCCAACGACCTTGAGACTGAGTTTGTACTAGATTACGGGCGCGGTCCGTTATTGAAATTGAGCGAAAAAATCAAAATATATATTTTTTGAAGAAACTAGTAACTGATTTAAAACATGAAACATCAATATTATCAAATTAAATGTAACGAGTTAGTTTCCTGAAAATCATTAAATAACCTTTAAGTACTCGGATTTTTTTCTGGAAGCTTTTTTTCATGAGTGTTTTTCGCATTTTTAACGAGAAATTTTGATTATGCTTTAAGGTCATGGATATTCTCAGAAATATTTTCAGCCTCCCTAGCACGTCCAGCAAAACACGATATGATAAAGCGGTTTATCGCGGTGAACTGTCAAAATACAATAGGGATTCGTCGTATTTTGACAGTTCACCGCGATAAATCGCTTTATCATATCGTGTTTTGGTGGACGTGCTACGGGGGCTGGAGTAACATTATACAAGTTTATTTTTTAATTAGGTACCAAAAAAATTTTGTGTGCTCGTTCAGACAAGCAAACTGACTGAACAATTTTCACTATGGGAAATGGGACAAACTTTGAAATCGCAAAAAAATCAGCTGTTCCATACAATACAAATGTTCAACATTCACTGAACCTAGATGTATGGAACAGCTGTTTTTTTGACACCATGACACCATAATTATTAAGTCAACATCCACCAATGTCTATCTTCTGTTTGAAGGTCGGTCCATAACGATAACCGTTGTTTTATGTCACATCGGTATTGTAAAAACTTATTGTATTTTTTAATGATTAATAAAAAATAAAACAACTTTAAATATTTTTACAATTTACTGCAGTTCAATAGGATTCACATTAACGTATAAACTAAAAATGGTAAAAAAATCAGTCTTATTACAAACATGATCTAAACTTATTTTCGATAAGTCTTTCTTGTGGTTATTAACCATTAGATAGATTAAGACAGCGACAGGTTTATTTTATCATCAAGAATTAGTTTAGATCATGTTTTGTAATTAACTTATAAGAATTACCACCATTTTAATATTGAACTAAACTGAACTTACTTATTGCAACTTACTTAAATAGTTTTTTTACATCACTAAATTTTTTTCATTTATCTATTGCATTCCACAAAAACATGAGATTGATGAGATTTCACTACTTCATAAGAAGTCAGGATTGATCTAAATATGCGTTAGATCGTTGACTTAAATCAGCGTGGTAGTGGTTCGATCCTGGTGTAGAGCACCTTCTTTTTTGTTTATTTTTATTGAGTTTTTGTTTATTTTAATAATTTGTTTTTAATTACATTTTTGTTTTTTATTGATTAGTTTTTTATAAATTTTTTTCTTTTCAGAAGAAAAATATCTAATTTAAGATAAAAAAAAGCGATTTTAAAACCCCAAATCGAATAGTTTTCCCAAAATTTTCAGGTAAATTTCACTTGCATCGTGGTTTCATAAAACCATACAATGATATTTTTTATATTTTCAGCTAGGTACCTATATGTATAACGGTATTAGAATTATTTTTTTTAAAGAAACAGCTAAGGAAATATTTTTTACAGAAAATAATGCGGAGGAAATGATAAAATAAAAGTTACAAATTAAAGACATACATTTTAATATTTTTTGATCACAGTTTATAATTATTATGTTAACTTTGACTCTAGCGTTAAACAATTAACTTAACCACTTTACTAATGTAAGAGCTATGACGTATTTAGACTAGTCTTTCCAATACTCTCCTTCAAATCTGGATCATTCTCTAGCAGAGCTTGTCCTTCAGCTGAGTCCAAGGCTGGAGCCTCTCCGTGGAAGGTCTCTTCAGTGTAGACACGGTTGGTCTTTCTCATAGTTCCGTGCAACTGAAATTATCAAAATAATTCTTTTAACATCGGAAAATCTTAATCGTATAATTATGTTTATTTTATCTTGGTGTCTCCCATTAATAAAATGGAATCTCCCACTCAATCACAGGTTGGCTGGTAGAGATCTCTTTAAAAATAAGTCCACCATTGCATCTTCTGTTTTAACTTGTGTTTCCCAATATGTATGTTTTGCAATAAAGAGTATAATAAAATCCCTTTGATGTTTGAAAGAAGCAGAACGGTATTCAATCCGTTATTATTGTATTATGATTGTTCTTTTGATTGAGGTCGATTAAATTGGTTTAAATAGACCCAATGATAATGTGAATTCCTTCATAAAAAAGTATTAACAATAATAGCAAAAATTCTAAGAACAAGCCTTCACCAGTAAAGTCGAGTACCAAGATTCTCGATTTGGCCATCCCTTAAAGTCACACCAGATGTCGGATTCGGATCACTATATATTTCAATATTTAAAAATTTTTCGAATAATGCAATGAACAATTCAATGACACCATCGGGCGACACAACCAGGCAATGGTATACCATCAGGCTAGGTAAGGACGGAGGTGTTTTCTGCGATGAATAAAAAAACACTCACTCTATCCCACAAGGACATATTGAACCCAAAGTTGCAGTGGAAGAACTCGTGGTGGTTGTCGTGGAACACCGCGTCCGGCTGCCAGGGCTGCCACCAGTACGACTTGAAGTCGATGCCGGAGTGGTCGAGGATGCCGTGGTAGTAATTGTAGATTGCCACCACGTAAAACGGCACTGGAAAAAGAAAAACAAAAAAAATCACTTCTGTTCCCACCGTTCATCATCACAGCCTATATACGTCCTACCGTTCATCATCACAACATACGTCCCCACCGAGGGGCTCGAGCCTTTTTTTTTTTTTTTTGTCGGGGTGAAATGCCTAAGCGCACCGTACCCGCCGTTGGCTAGACGGCAGGCGTGTGTGGGGCTGGCCCGGCGAAGTTCCAGGCCGACCCACTAAAACCCCCCGGTGTTCTCCCTGCCCTTGTAGGCGCGCATGGTAAGGTCCACACTGCGACTCCACTACCCACGCGCCCGGGCAAGCCTGACCACCTGGTCAGGCTATCGCCAAGGGGGGATTGCTCGAGAACACCAGGGCAATGCCTCACGATGTTTTCCTTTACCCTAGGAGCATCTGCGGAGAACTTCAAAGGTGTATGTGAAGTCGACCAATCCGCACTGGGCCAGCGTGGTTGACTGAGGCCCAAACACCCTAACATAGGGTAGGCTCGAGCCCCTCGGTGGGGACGTTTGTAGGCTGTGATGATGATGATGATTGTAGACACTTACCTTCATGTGGTCAGCCTGCTTGTTTGTCAACATATTTTTTTTATTGCTACTAAGTTGGCAAGTCAAGCGTCGGTGGCGCTGTGGACTCGGCACTTGCCTTCCAATCGGGGGGTCGGGGTTCGAGACCCGCCATGTACCAATGTGTTTTTCGTTTCGAATTTCATATATACATTTGTCTGACTCTCCTACGGTGAAGGAAAACATCGTGAGGCAACCTGCATACATCTGCGAAGAAATTCAATGATGTATGTGAAGTCGACCAATCCGCACTGGGCCAGCGTGGTTGACTAAGGCCTAATCATCCTAACATAGGGTAGGCTCGAACCCCTCGGTGGGGACGTATATGGGCTGTGATGATGAAGTTGGCAAACAAGCAAACTGCCCACCTGGTGGTAAGTGGTAACAGTCACCTATAATACATGTGACTTCTGTGAGATTCGCAGTAAAACTAGCTGCAACCCCCACAAGAACCACAGTGTATAGTTTGCCAACATGTGACATCAGGTGTAAAGTCACGGTACCCAGTAATTTCACTGCCATATCTTACCCTTCAAACCGGAACACAGCAATGCAAGCGCTACTGTTATGCGGCAGAAATAGGTAAGAAGGAGGTACCAATGCAGACGACCCAGGTTCAGAGTCTCCCTCCGGTAACTATTTGTACTTATAAAAAAGTGAACGTAATGTGACGATGATACGAATGCGGTTGGAATGACGAATCAACTCACTCCAGTGAACCGGAACGGTGAACAGCGGCAGGCACATGGTGAGCTGGATGTGCATGATCTCCACCGGGTGGATGGCAGTGACGGAGAACGCGGTCGGCTGCTTGTACTTGTGGTGCAGCTTGTGGAAGTGCCTGTACAGCCAGGGCGTGTGGTACAGCCGGTGCATGATGTACGTGGTGTAGTCCTGGTGGGTGGAGCAGAAGTGAGTTTAGAAGGAAGACACGAAGACAGCGCTTATCGCTAGGTAGGGTAGCCGGTCTTCGGTGATGTAATTTCGAGCTTAGCCAGTAGACCGGTTCCAAATGACGTCATCATGTCGTGTTTCTGCGTGAGATAATTTGAACATAATGCGTAGGTAATATGAGAAAATTTGAAAAGATTACTTGTCTTCACCCTTGTCCCTTGTTATAATCGCATACATGAACGTTTGGACAACTAATTCTTATATACCTTTTGAGTTGATGCAAAACAACAATAAAAAAATCAAGTGTCATACAGATTAGTGTTGTGGAACCATCGAAAGTTTCACTATCGATAGTTGACTTCAAAAAATATTCAGGATATCGACAGTACTATCGATGGCATCGCCATATGTGAATAATATCGATAGCGCTTTATGATCAAGTCAACATTATTAATAATGGCAGTACTATCGATAATTTTCCAATAGTTTCGATAGCCTGATAGTATTGTAATAGCTGTCCTAAATAAACAAAAACTATCAAAGGTATCGATAGTATCGATAGTTTGTACTATCGATTGCCAATGATTTTTCGATACTATCGTAAGGCAACTAAAAGCTATGTATTAAAATCAGTCAAGTTCAATAAAGCAGTTTCAAGAGGCTTAATAAGTAAGATTAACTTATTAAGTCTTAGCACAGATATTTTTTTACATACGACAGGGAAACTCTTGGCCTGCATCTCACCTGATGTGACGATAAGGCCGAAGGTGGAAGCGAGCTTCGCCTGGACTCCTCAACAACTGAGGAACTGGCTATCTTACCTCTAAATTGTCGGAACACAACAATGCTATAAACATTGTAACTATGGCGACAAACTTAGGTAAGACGGTGGTAGCCAGGCGGGCTCAGAAGCCTTACCACCACCAACCAAACCGAGCAGAAAAATTTCTGCCACCACGGGGAATTGAACCCCGGACCTCTCAATCAACAACTTGTACCAAGGGATTGTAGCCACTTAGACTGTACCAGGTGGGCGACCTGCTTATTTGCCAACTTAGTTGTAAAAAATAATGTCAACTTAAGGTGAGAATATCAAAAAAACATAGCACGTTAATTAAACCCTGTCGCATTCTCCGGACATGTCACTTCCACCACCCCATTCAATATTGTTACAATACTTCTGTTGAGAGTGGACTGTATGTAGGTACTTGCTAGGTTGCTAGAGATGTTACTTAAACACTGGTTTATCGATGATAACTTAGGAGCTTTATTGACTTGTTCACAACACGACTTCAACTAACTGACTACAATTTTACAATATTTGGCCCTATATTTTATAAATCAAAGGGCCCGAATTAAATTATAACGCGTTTCGTGGGGAATAGGGCGCGCATAGTCTTCACCTACGTCCGCCGGTTAGTTCCAGGTCCCCGGCACATCGAACTGTCGTCAACAACTTCCATTTTAAGTAAAAAGAGTATTCGTTTTAATAATAAGCGAGGCAATCCTAAATCAGACAGCTGAACCGAACGGCTCATGTGTTCGTTGGCATAATAATTATTTTTTATAACATTACTATCGTCAATGGAGACAGAGTCTAATTATTATTTGATATCCTTGAGTCTTACATCATTCGGGAGGATTACTCGATGCTTTGTATCGCTAAGGCAACGGTACACGTGTGAATATTATGAATCTCATCAATCAATACAAGTCGAAGATAAGATTGTTTGCGTGCGTATAAGTTATAGACATACACGGTATGTTGTCGATAGTACCAAATATTATATTATATGACAGACAGAAGCTAATTTTGAATCTATACGAATAGATACGTCGCGTATGGTGAATACCCAATCAAGCCGAAACCTACCCATGTTAACATAGTCACACAAAAGTTAGAGCGTTATTGAAAATATGAAATTGTAAAATTAAATTTGAAATCTCCCATACAAATAGTTGGGTGGGTCCATGAAGAAGTAAACTGTGACTTTGACGTGATGGCGCTTTACTGTGCAAAAGATTTCTTTAAAAACATTGGTGTACTTGTTTGCGTATAATAATGTCTAAGCTCTTAATTCAAATTCAAACATTTTTAATAAGCAATAAGCGTAGATCCTCAAGTTCATCATCATCATCATCATTTCAGCCAAGAGACGCCCACTGCTGGACATAGGCCTCCCCCAGGGATCTCCAAACCGATCGGTCCTGCGCCTCCCGCATCCAGCGGCTTCCCGCGACCTTTACCAGATCGTCGGTCCACCTTGTGGGGGGCCTACCAACGCTGCGTCTCCCGGTACGCGGCCGCCACTCAAGCACCTTTCCGCCCCAACGGCCGTCAGTCCTACGAGCTATGTGTCCTGCCCACTGCCACTTAAGGTTTGCAATTCTTTGGGCTATGTCGGCGTGATCCTCAAGTTAACCACAGCTAATTCATGTCAAAAACAGTTGAAAAGTTGACAACCACCTATTCGGAAATCAGGGTTGATTTCTCGAAAATAATATGCGATAAACTCGAAAGTTTCTGATTTGTATTTTCATGTAGGTACAAAACAAACTACAAATTTAACAAAAAAATCATTATTGTTTTTTTTTGTCACCAATTATAAAGTCCTGTTAAAAGTGTAAATACCAGCCCTACACAGATAAATCCATTCTCTACTTCCTCATTCAAAATTCAAAAATCTTCATTCAACATAGGCCTTTACAGGCACTTATTGGCGTCAAAACAGAGCAAAACCATCTAATTTAAAGGAAACTTATTAACCTTGTATGTGCATACATCCTGAATATAATCAAGATGTCTGCAAATACAAGTAGGAATGAAAAAAAAGTAGACTCTACACCTGTTCGGAAATTGGGAGAGCCTTCTCGAGAAGAACAGGCAAGAAACTCTGAAGTCTAGTCATACAGACGCAAGGCCCAGTCCTGCCTCGTTTCATTCCCAAGATAACATTTGCCTGCAGAATAAATATGATAACACGTCAGATTTTCCTGGATTTTCTTTAAATAATCTGTAATTTTTTATTGCTCAAATAATTTTTTGATAATTAAAAAATGAGACCATAAGGCTAGTTTGAACGCTGCACAAAATCTTCTTTTCGCAATTATATACTTATATATACTTATATATATATAGGTGTTTTATATTTGTGACTTTGCATTTTCTGTAAAAATTCTTAATAAAACATATAATTGAAATATTAATAAATCAGTGAAGAAACAATTTCATTTTGGGCGGGGAAACTTTAACAAACGATCAATTGCACTCATGCCTTACCTGTTGAATGCGTTGCCTTCAGATATCTTTAATATACTCGTAAATGATCAAAAATTGTTTTCCCACAGATTGAAAAAATATTATTATATATCTCAACATCCGTAAATAAATTGGCTTCGGTACAATATACATATTCATATCATAACCAGTTAAGAAAAATAAAAGCTTGTTCGCTTTTATTTTGAACTCACAATGTAAATGAAGATAATAGGAAACTGCATGAGGAACCAGAGCCAGCCGTACTCGTCGAACTGGTAGTAGACGGTGGACGGGTTGCCGTTGTAGATGTAGGTGGCGAGGAATGCGGAGAAACTGCCGGTGAGGAAGAGAGAGAAGGTGCCGACCAAGATCTCGTGCCGCTCCAACTCGGGGGACAGCCATTTTGTGGGTTGGATCTTCCACTCGTGAGGCACGTGCCGCCGGCTTACGTAGAAATACCACTGGAAAATTTGGACGAATTATTTTATTTTATGGAAGAAAAAAATCTTGTTTTCACCAGATTTTATTAAGCTGAAGATTTTATTGAAGCATCTCTGATGCTTCAATAAAGTCTTCAGCTCGATTAATGTAAAAGAAAAAAACTAATAAAAACAATATTTTATTTTAAAAAGTGACCTATAAGGAAAATCAAACGAGATAAGAATGTTAAGATGGATCTGGGGGTGTATTATGACGTCTTAATTCCAGGCAGTTTTCTGAATTGTTATAATGCCATTTCTTTCTTTTTGTATAATGAGTAAAAGAAAGGTACTGACAGCAATTCAGAAAACTGACTGGAATAAAGATGTCATAATACATGCCCAGTAGTGTAACTTGAATGGATAAGATTTAGGAATGAATATAAAAGACACGGTTAGCGCAGAGGTCGAGTGATCGCCTACTGTGCAACGGGTCGCGGGTTCGATTCCCGCACGGGTCAGATATTTTGTATGGCCTACAGAAATTTGTTCCGGTCTGGGCGTATGTGCAATGTGATATTCTATATGTTTGTAACTGCACCCTAACACAGGAGAAAATCCTAGTGTGGGGCGACGTTTTTTTAAAAAAATAGTTAGCGTGGTATGGCCATGTGATGAGGAGGGATGAGAGTCATATTACCAGAAGAGTTATATGTGTTATATGTGAGAGATAAATGTGGACGAATATAAAGGTAGAGGAAGACCTAAGAAAGTATGGATAGATTGGGTGAAGAAGCATTTGAGTGCGGAGAATATCAGTGCTGAGATGACTTATGATAGAGTTGAATGGAAGAAGAAAACATGTTGCGTTGACTCCTAATAACAGTGCCCAGTCGGAGTACCTCTTTCTATCGGGTCGGATCGGAACACAAATATGACGCTAATACTACGCATAACCACAACCAATACATAATTGCAGGATTTTGGCGATAAGCTTTATTAAGATGGCCACGCAGAACTAGAACACATATCACTAGTTAAACCCATCAGACATAATTTTTCATCCTTTGGGAAAAGCTGGATCGCTGAATTGCAAAGTCCTAATAGACTGATTAGAAAAAATAAACAGTAAAAGAAACAACGTAGTATTTACAAATAAAACAAACAAAGGAAAAGCGCTTTTTACTCGACCACCGAAAATCTTATATATTAATCTGAAACATCGCAACAATATTATACGGTTGAAATTTCGCTAGAGCATATTATATTGCACAGAGGTGTTTGCATTCTACTCTCAGGGGTGTCCCGAAGTTAACAGAGTAGAGCGGCCATAAGTGTTGGAGCATGCATAAATGAGGTCAGTCGAAGTTTGCTAGGAACTATGCAAACATTATGAAAGGCTTAGATTTTTTAGAAAGCGTGATTGATTACGGATCTTTCAATCATCGTCCCAGTAACTGTATGTTCATAGCTGGACATATACCTTTCTTAAACTGAGGATTTGTATCAGGAACGAGTGAATTGATTACAGAGCTTTTCATCACCACCCCAGTTACCTACTGTACATCTATTCACAACTGGACAAAGACATTCTTCAAACTGAGGATTTGGGTTAGGAACACCCAATTGATTACAGAGCTTTCCATCGTCATCCCAGTCACTGTACATTCGCAACTGGACATAGACGTTCCTCAAACTGAGAATTGACTCAGGAACGCGCGATTGATTACGAAGTTCTTCATCATCATCCCAGTCACTGGACATTGACAGCTGGCCTAGACCTTCCTCAAACTAAGGATTTGGGTCAGCAATGAGCAAGTCACTTCACAAATCCTGCGGTCTCGTTAGCACAATTGACCAGCACCAAATGGTGAAGATATAATCTGGTAATGACACTTTTAACCTCATTTGCACCACTGAGTTAGTACCTTAAAAATTCGAGTATTTCTCTTTTTTTTGGATTATGTCCTATTGTCACAGGGATAAAATGCTACTTACATAGTTCGTAGAAGTTATTATTAGTGAAATAACCTATTATTCAGTCTGTGTTATACTTCAAAGATGATGTAGGTATTATTAAAATGAAAATATTAAAATTAAATAAAACTATAGACATGGGGTAAAGAAGTTGTGTTCTTTTGGATGGTGCAAACGATACATGAGTTTCAACTGCACCATTGATGAAGCTGGACTATGGTGCAAACAGAACCGCGAAGCACAGAAGCGTATATAATATCGGCTATGATGAACGATTAACATCTGGCCTATCAGCAAGATTCATCAAAATTGAAACAGAGACTTGCTATTACAGCGTATAGCGCCATCTCACTCACAGCCTCACAGGTCGGTTTTAATATTGTTTTAAACGATCATGATAGGAGGCTAGTTGAGCCCATATTCTATGAAAAACCATCAGTGGCATATATACTTACGTGTAAAAATCCTCCTATCAAGTAATATATGCTATATGAGACCACATGCGCTGAGATAAATATTACGCTGAAATTCTCCATTTTCAAGTTCTGTGACGTGAAGAGGTTGAAAATGTCTTCTGTGGTTATATTCTTCTCGCTCTGTGTGTGTCCCGTGAGCTGCTTGAGCGCAGATACTAATATGACGACCCATTCTCCTGGAATTAAGTAGAATGTACAATTAGCGGGTGGAAATTGCATAAAGTGTTAAGAAAGTTAAGTACAGACATGTGCTCAAATAAACAACATCAATTCCTTCATCTGTATTAAAACAGAGCGTGTAAATTTCTCTTTGTCGAATATGACTTCAAAAGAGTTCTTGTAACGTTAAAAGTTACTAACATTTGTTTTTGAGTTTTTACGGCTCAATACGGGCGTTTTTATTTTTCCCACAGTGAGTTCAAAAAAAACTTAAAAAACAGAAGCTTTGAAAAACGGACGAGTTAAGTAGTATGTACTTCTAGAATGGGCGCCGGAAGGGGCCCTGAAAATAATCCTGGCGGCGCCCATGACTTCTAGAGTGATATTGAAAGTAAACCAAAAATTCCATCCCTATTTTATTTTACCTCCTTAGAAGTTGAATTTCCAAAAACCGTTTATTACTGGTTATCGTACGAGTATCTTTAGCTTAGATAGTTTAGGCTCGGCGATGATCAACCAGTCAGTCAGTCAGGATCTATAAATTGTAAGTACAAACAGGTGTACGTATAAGACTTTTAAAAGACTTCCAGGTTTTAAGAGAGATTATGTTGACTAATAAGTTAAAAATCGTGTTATCCGAACATTATTCATTCGCCAAGTTGATTCAAATCATCCTTAAACAGAAACAAATTGCAAAATTATGTAATCGGTGAATTCGCAATCCCATACACCGTACATTTTAACGACTCTTTATGACTCGTTAGCGTTGATCCGTTTAATACCATTCGATTCACATTTCACTCAAAAATAGACGTGGGAATTTCATTTGACAATACCAGGGGCCTTACCATGATCGCGCACAGCAAGGTTAAAACAACATTGAAACAGAAACACTGCTCTTGCTAAAGAGCTTATTACACTATTCAATTTGTAGAGATCCTAAATAGGAACACTCTAATGAGAAAGTTGGAAGCGAGTGATCACACTAGACTAAATTGAATTCTAAATAGGACGAAGTGGTGGATTTTACACTAGTTTTGGTGGTTTGGTGTTTCTGGTGGCTAGTTTTTAGTGGGCATCAAAAGTCAAAAACATAAACCTCATCTAATGAACAACCAATTAATTTAAAATTTTACTGACAAAGAGACTATAAAAAAGTCAAATTAATTTTAAAACAAATTTAAATGAAATATAAAATTAAAAAATAGTACTGTGTTCATGGAGGTAATATGTAATACCTACTCATAAGTCCATGGTAATGCTACTTACAAGCTTATGAAATCAACTGTTAAAATCTACAACTCTATCGATATAATAAATAGGTTCGATCAAAGGCATTTTAGTTATAGTATAAATTTATTATAGTTATCCAAAATCATAACAAGTACATTTGTACTTGGTTATTTTTCATCAATACCTGATCCAAGGGTTCATAGAGAAGTTCCGGGCGCGTAGGTAGTGGAGTCGCAGTGTGGACCTTACCTAGCGCGCCCTTAAGGGCAGGGAGAACACCGAGGGGTTTTAGTGGGTAGGCCTGGCATGCTGCCGGGAGAGCCCCACACACGCTCGCTGTTTAGCCAACGGCGGGTACGGTGCGGTTACGCATTTCCCCCCGAGAAAAAAAAAAAAAAAAAAAAAGGGTTCATAGAGAAAAATCATGCACAGGAGACCCCGGGTTTCCATAGCTTGCCATAGTCTCGATATTTTTTTAACAAATAGTTTAGGAGCTCCTAAATATGACAGCATTTTTTGTCTTCGTAATTATGATGATGATGATGATTAAAATTTATTTCATTTGTAATGTCATTTTAAAGTTTATTCTAATTAAACTTTAAATAAACTTGTAATGATTAGCTGGCTAAACAGACCATGGCAAGAAAATAATGGAAAAGAAAAAAAATAGGAATTGCAATACAAGAATACGCATAAAAGACCTAAAATATGAGTTTTTTATTTTTAAGAATAAGGCTCAAAAAGAGCTATGGAGCTAAACACATTATTTTAAAGCTAGCACATTGTAAAAAGAGATGAAAATTGGCAACACTGTATCGAAATCGTGGCGTCGTTATTACACTATCCTTGTCAATTCAGGTAAAAGAGCGATTGGGACCGTCCTTGCTTCCTAAATCGTATCCAATCTGTTCTAACTGCAATTACACCTTCCTGTTTCCTAATTAGGATCTCTACAAATTAAATAGTGTAATCGGTGCTTAAGTATCGCGCCATCTCGCTCTCTGTGCGGTTTTAATATTTTTTGAAGGATCATGGTTAGGGGCTAGTAACGGAAGTTGATCTGTTTTGGTTACGAAGGTCTTCAAATATCACAGTGGCTCGATGCCCACTACTCTCACTTGCGGCAGATTGAAGCATCATTTGAGATTAAATTAAACGAGTAAGTAGTTTTAATAGAGATGATGGTGGAAAAATCCCTAACGCGAAGGATAAGATTTAAACAACCGGCAATGTTATAAAGCTCAAGACACTATGGAGTTGAATAGTGAGTGCTGTACAGTCCCATGGGAGACTGAGCTAGGGGAATCTAGTGGAAAGAGTCAACATTTTTATATATTTTACGGTAAATTTCCCATAATCAGCAATCGTTGATAACGTAATTTCATGATGCAAAATATTGAATAACATAACTATTTCCGCTTTATAAATTCTTTGAAATATAATTTCCGTAAGTAGGATTTTCTTAACTACAAAACCGAAGTTTTAGAAACTCTACTATTAAGGAATCTATTTTTATTGCTCAATTTGAATCAATTATGAATCAATTTTAATTTCATACTTGGTGGAAAAATACATTGCGACGACAATATACAAGACGGCAACAACTGTTTCTTCAACAGACATGAATCAAAAGATTTGATAAACAAATCAAAATGTTGTTTATTCGAACAGGATGTTCACGCTCGAGGAAGAGCGAGTGGCAACACAGCATTTTAGTCTGTGCAGTGAGAGCCTTTTTTTTTGGCGGCCGGCCGCATGTGACATGCCAGTTGAGTTGAGTCGAAATGTCACGACATTGAATTAGGTTAGGATGATGTCCGGGCATCCATAAAATATAATACACAATATTTGAGCCTTATAGTGATTTGCGCGGCGCACCTAATATCGGGGTGCGAAAGCCCGCTTTGTGTTATCGTCGCGTGTGTGAGCCGTGGTGGCCTAATAGGCAAGTGTACCATCCGGTTCGGTCAGACAGCAGAACTTCAGGAGCCGCGACTTCCTTCGAGCTAGCTCAGGAAGTCCACCGGCTACGTACGGAGACAACACAACTGGACTCGGGGTAAGCCACAATGCTTTCTATGAGCTGGTAGTAGGGTACAAAAATCAGCAACCCCGAAGTCGGTGCAATCGCCGACGTGGTGGTGTCTACCTTGGGCACCACCATCTCTTGGTAGCAGAGCGTGGTTTTTAGATTTGAGTGGTTGATTAGTATTGTACAATTAATATTGTAATCTTGTTGGTTGTCCAAATGGGCAATACATATTGATTGGTTTTTGATTGCTGATTTTAAACCGACTACAATCTCATTTGTGGACCGATCTCCCTAACTAGTTGTCATTGTCATTGCATATGAAAAATTGGGGTTAAATGCCTTTGTTGTTCTAGTTAAGTTCTAGCATTTACCTATATTTGATTTTGGTTTGTTTTTTCATATCTTTGTTTTGCCCTTGACTATTTTGTTTGTTAAGTTGTAAACTTATAATTGAATTTAATTTGTTTAAAAGATTTTGCTGCTAAATGACTTTGCTGTTGTTGTAATACACTATTTTGCTGTGTATTTACGTTTAGTATTTACATTTGATTTTGTTTTGTTTGCCTTTGAATATTATGTTTGTTAAGTTATTGACCTAATGCTTGAATTTAATTTGTTTGAAAAATTCGGTTGTTAAATGCCCTTGTTGTTCTAGTTAAGTTCTAGCATTTATACTTGATTTTGGTTTGTTTATATATTTTGTTCTGCCTTTGAAGTTCCTCCCGATCTGTTTTATTGTCTGCGGTTGTCGGTCTGTTTGTCCGTGTATTATTATAGTGTTTATTAATTTTGGTGCAAAATGGTCCCGCCAGTCAGCCCGCTTAGTGGTGCCCGCGCGGGTGCACAAAAGATTTTGAGATGGTTTGCTAGTGCCGTCGCTTTGGTAGACCGACCAGACCGAGAACAGGCTTTGTTAATTCGGCATGAGGGAGTACCTGCTCGCTTGAAGGAATTGGAGCAGCTTTTCGTTCTTCATCAACAATATTTGCTCGACCACCCAGCCGAGGGTGCCGCTGAGTTGCGGGCAGTCGACCAATTTAATGCCGATTATGATCAGTGTTTTGAACAGGCGGATGTGATTATAAACAAGGCTCAGGCAATCCTATCCGCCCGGAGGGGTGAGTCGTGCACGCCCGGGGAGGTCAAGCCTACCCCGGCCGGCTTGCTGGGCAGACTGCCCACTTTAGACATCCCAACCTTTGATGGGAACCTGGCTTCTTGGATGGGGTTCATTAACCTCTTTGATAGCCTGGTTCACTCGCGGGACGACCTGTTCCCTAGCCAGAAATTGGCCTATTTGCTCTCTGCCTTACGTGGAGAGGCTGGTGTGCTTGTCCAGCATCTACCTGTCAACGATGACAGTTATGAGATTGCAAGGGCGTTGTTGACCGCCCGGTATCAGAATGTTCGCTTGCTAGCGGACACACATGTGGCTGCCATTTTAGGGCTGCCACGAGTATCGCGGGTCTCCTCATTAAGGAAGGAGATTTTGAACCCGCTGCTAAGCGCCATTAATGCGCTCAAACGACTTGACCTACCGGTGGACCAGTGGTCCTTCATATTGCTCCACCTCATCCTCAATAAGCTTCCCATGGAGATGAAGGGGCGCTTTGAACAAAGATACGGGGGCAATAGTGCCTCGTACCTCCCCCCCTTCTCGGATCTCCTCAGATTTTTGGAGGATGAGTGTCGGATGACCGACCACTTGGATCTGGCTCCTATACCGGGACCGAGTACAGGCCGCTTTGAGGCGACCCGGGCAGCGCCATGGAGAGAGTGCCGCCCGTACAAGCAATATACTGCCGTGCGGCACAACTCTCCACAAGGGGAGAGGCCGCTGCCTTGTAAGTGTTGCAAGCGCGATGGCCATCGTTTGCCGGCCTGTCCCAAATTTGTTGGCCTACGCACCGAGGGGCGTAGAAATATGGCCAAGCAGCAGAATTGGTGCTACCGCTGCCTGGGGGCCCATATGGCATCGGCTTGCCCCCACCCACGAGATTGCCACTGTTGTGGAGGGGCCCATCACCCCCTTTTGTGCTTCAACAATAGAGACACTCGTGGGGTGGTGAGAGAGAGGGACTCGCACACGGGCGGGGGCCCTCGTAGGTCACCCACATCTCCGAGGAGATCGGAGGGGCGTGCCACCCCTCCGCGGAGATTGGACAGGCGCCGCCCCTCCAGTGAGAGGATTGGGCGCCCCACCCCCCCTACGGGCGGGGGGGATCGACGCGCCGCTTATGAGGCGCCACCGCGGGATTGGGCCGCGGTTATTACGGAGCCACGCCGGGAGCCGATACGCTTCTCTCCCCCTCTGATGGAGAGACCCCGTTTGTCACGGGCTCCCCCAACTTTCGCCCATCATGGGCACCGTCCGGCCCCCCGATGCCGCTTTGATCGGGGCCAGTACGTGCCGGATTAGGACCCGCTCGAGCGCCTTGAGCGCCCTATTCCTCCGCCGCGCACGCATTTTTCTTCGGACCCCCCTTCCCCCCCGTTGCGGGGAATGCGGGAGGATTTTCACTAAACCAACTGTCGGCTGCAACCCCCCCACAGGAGCAGGTGCTGTTACCAACAGCCTCCGTACAGGTGTGGGGCCCGAGGGGCACCTTTGTTTTAGTTCGCGCCCTTTTGGATACGGGAGCTCAGGGTTGCATTGCCTCCAGCTGGCTGGTCCGGCAGTTGAGTTTGAACACATCTCCATACCTTGAATCGGTACGGGGAATCGGAGACCTGCGGATCACGGATCCGATCGGTCAGGTTCTGTTCTCCTTTTCCCCCCACTTCTCTTCAGCGCCCAAAATTGGCGCTACCGCGATTGTCTATGAGAAGGTTGTTGGTCAACTTCCGCAACAGCACGTTTCGCGCGCTGTCGTTGATGCGACATCAGGATTAACCTTGGCTGACCCTTCCTTCCACCGAACCGGTCCGATTCACTTATTGCTCGGTGCCGATGTTCTAGGCCGCGTGTATTGTGGGAAGAGGAGAGAGTTACAGAAGGGTGGGCAGGTAGCCTTATCTACATCGCTTGGGTTTGTAGTGATGGGACCAGTTAGGCATAGCCCACCATCTCCATCGGTGGACAGTTACATAACTGTTAGCTCCACCTTATCGGATGTCCTTCAACGGTTTTGGAAGGTGGAAGAGCCACCTACCGTGAAGCGAGAGAACCCCTTGGAAGAGGAGTGTGAGTTGTTCTACCAGAACAATACAGGTCACCTTCACTCGGGACGGCTGATCACGTTTGCCCTTTTTGTCAGTTCGCCCCTCACTTGGCAGCTCCCGGCCGTTGGCCGAGAAGCGGCTGCTGTCCATGGCGCGTCGTATGAGTAGGAACTCCGACCTCAAACAGAAGTATGTCGACTTCATGCGAGAATATGAGCAACTGGGGCACATGTCGGTCTCGCGACTGGACTGGCGAAACGAGGAACATAATTTTCTTCCTCACCACGCGGTTTTGAAACCTTCCACCGGGAAGATACGCGTTGTTTTTGATGGGTCAGCTCCCACGTCTACCGGAGTTTCGCTGAATCAATGTCTGCATGCTGGACCGAAGTTGCACCACGAGGTGGGTGATGTATTGACCAACTTCCGTCGCCATGCCGTCGTCTTTGTGACCGATATCCGTATGATGTTTCGGCAGACTGTGATTCACCCGGACGATAGACGATATCAGCTCATATTATGGAGGGAGGATCCCAGGGATCCCATGCTGGTCTACGAGCTGAACACCAATACATACGGTTTGCGTTCGAGCCCCTTTGTGGCAATTCGCTCACTTGTGGAACTCGCTGAACGTGAGCGGTTACGATACCCTCGCGCATCCTTGGTTCTCAAGGAGGATGCATTTGTGGATGATATTTGTACGGGCTCCTCTAGTGTCGAGGAAGCCTTGATTTTGCGAGATGAACTAATTGCTCTTCTCGAGGCTGGTGGTTATGAACTGAGGAAATGGATGTCCAACTCACCTCAGCTTGTGTGTGACTTGCCAGACGACCACCAGCAGGAGCCTCATATTTTTGAGAATGCCAACACTCCAGATTTACTATCTGTTTTGGGAGTGCAATACAGACCTGTCCAGGACACGTTCACCTATCGATTGGAGCTGCCAAGCCCCAAGGTCTGGACGAAACGGTTGGTTTTGTCTACAGTAGCTCGTACCTTTGACCCAAATGGCTGGATTAGTCCCGTAGTGTTTTGGATGAAGTGCTTCCTACAGGAACTTTGGTCAGCCGAAGTGTCGTGGGATGAGCCCCTCTCGGGCCGTTTGCTGCGAGATTGGGAGTCCTTCATGTCGTCTCTCCCCGAAATTAACCGTGTTAGTATCCCTAGACATATACTGCCTAAGGGACGGTTTACGGCCAGCCTTCATGGCTTTTGTGACGCGTCTGAGAGTGGATACGCAGCCGTCGTATATATCCGGACGGTCGATGATAGAGGATCTGTTAAGCTCCACTTGCTAATTGCTAAGAGTAAGGTTGCTCCACTTCGGACTCGATTAACGATTCCGAAGTTAGAATTGTCTGGAGCTATTTTTCTGGTTCGTTTGATGAACCACGTTGTTGACACCCTGGGACGTAGTGTGGACTTTGAGTCGCTCTTTGCTTGGTCCGACAGTCAGGTTGTCCTGTGTTGGATTAAGAACTCCGTCCACTCCCTGGAAGTATTTGTGGCCAATCGGGTATCCCAAATACAGGCCTCGAAGGCCACGTTGATTTGGCGCCACGTGCCAGGTGAAATAAACCCTGCTGACTGTGCATCACGTGGCAGCGAAGCCCCTGAGCTTATTGACCACACTCTGTGGTGGGGTCCCGAATGGTTGTTACAGCCGTCTTGGCCTTCCACACCAGCTGTGGTGAAGGCACCAAATCCGGGCTTGCGTGTTCACGCTGTCGAGACTATGGCGGATCCAGAGCGGGAATTTTTATTAGACCGCTACAGTTCTCTGGACAAGTTGCTCGGCGTGACCGCTTGGATAAGAAGATTTATTCGAAATTGTCGACGGCCTCAGGACAAAGATTTGTGTCCGGTCCTCTCACCGCAGGAGCGCCAAGATGCTCTTTTGCATTGGGTGCGTATGACCCAGTCTAGAGCGTTTGAACCGGAACTTAAGATCTTCCGTACCGGGACGTCCAAATTGAAGGGACCCTTGGTGCGTTTGACTCCCTTTCTGGATGATAAAGGATTGTTGCGTGTAGGAGGCCGATTGAGGCACGCTAACTTGCCTTATAGATCACGTCATCCCCTGTTGCTCCCCAAGGACGGACCATTGGTGCGATTGTTGATCATTGATCGCCATGTGAAGAATGCTCATGCCGGATGTAATGCATTGACCGCGCTCCTCCAACGGGAGTTTTGGATTTTGTCAGCGCGAAGAATAATCCGATCTGTTATATTTCGATGTCTGCCCTGCTATCGTTTACGCCCCGAGACGATGCAGCCCCAAATGGGTGATTTGCCTGCTGATCGTGTGAATGAATCGATGACCTTCTTAGGAGTTGGAACTGATTTTGCGGGACCATTCACTATAAAAACGTCGCGACTCCGTAATGCTAAGACTGAAAAGGCTTACTTGTGTGTGTTTGTTTGTTTGGCCACTAAAGCCATTCATTTGGAGGTGGTGAGTGCACTCACCATGGACGCTTTCTTAGCAGCGTTAGGCAGATTTGTCTCCCGCCGGGGACTGCCTTCTCTAATTCGGTCCGATTGTGGGACGAACTTCAAGGGCACTGATAGACATATAAGAGAAGTTTGTGAATTTTTAGATAAAAATAATATTGAGATCGGATCCACACTCTCCCGTAGGGGGGTAACATGGCGATACTCCCCGCCGTCTTGCCCTCACTGGGGAGGGATTTTTGAATCTGTTGTAAAGGCCGCCAAGACTCATCTTCGCCGCGTTATTGGGGAGACTATTCTCACGTTCGAGGAACTCGCGACGGTGTTTCATAAGATTGAGGCTCTCAACTCGCGTCCGTTATGTCCGTTGTCTACCGACGCGAACGATTTGCAGGCCCTCACGCCGGGCCATTTCTTGATAGGCAGACCACTTAACGCCCTGCCCGAGTATCCTTATAGAGATGTCAATCCAGGACGCCTTTCGCGGTTTGAGTTGCTCCAGCAGCTTACCCAGAGCTTCTGGCGCCGCTGGCACCTTGAATATTTACACATTTTACAACAGCGCGTTAAGTGGTCAGATAAGACAAACCCACCGAGGGTTGGAGACCTCGTGTTAGTGAAGGACCCAAACCTGCCACCCTTACGTTGGCGTCGCGGACGCATTGTCCAACTTACTCTAGGGTCTGATGGTGTGCCCAGGTTTGCCGAGGTCCTAGTTGGGGATTCTGTTTTGAAGCGCGCGGTCGCTACTCTTTCTCGCCTCCCCTTAGACTGATTTGGCGGACAGTCCGGGACTGTCCGGAGCGGGGGGATGTTCACGCTCGAGGAAGAGCGAGTGGCAACACAGCATTTTAGTCTGTGCAGTGAGAGCCTTTTTTTTTGGCGGCCGGCCGCATGTGACATGTCAGTTGAGTTGAGTCGAAATGTCACGACATTGAATTAGGTTAGGATGATGTCCGGGCATCCATAAAATATAATATACAATATTTGAGCCTTATAGTGATTTGCGCGGCGCACCTAATATCGGGGTGCGAAAGCCCGCTTTGTGTTGTGCAAAAGAGTGCCCGCTTTGTGTTATCGTCGCGTGTGTGAGCCGTGGTGGCCTAATAGGCAAGTGTACCATCCGGTTCGTTCAGACAGCAGAACTTCAGGAGCCGCGACTTCCTTCGAGCTAGCTCAGGAAGTCCACCGGCTACGTACGGAGACAACTGGACTCGGGGTAAGCCACAATGCTTTCTATGAGCTGGTAGTAGGGTACAAAAATCAGCAACCCCGAAGTCGGTGCAATCGCCGACGTGGTGGTGTCTACCTTGGGCACCACCACAGGACTTATTAGAAATCTCTTTTGAATCGTCCAAATTTTTAACCTAGCACCCATTCAAGATCATGTCTATCTAGCAGTAGTAAGGGTACATTGATTGGATACTTATTTACTTTACATTATATAAGATCTTTTGATTTTTTTTGTACAAAACTATTACAATTTATTATAACAAAGATCATCCAGCTTTATATAGTATAGATTAGCCAGGCGATCGACCTTTAATTAGTCGCTTATCAAATAATTATCACCTTCTTAGCTTATCAACGGCAGCTGCGAATAAATTTGATAAAAACGTTTTGTTTTGGTACCAAGTTCATTATCAATACTACATTAATTAGAATATTCTTTTAAATACATGTCGAAATGATTAGCAAAGTCATAGCTTTCGCAACAGATATTCGGAGATAGATAAGTTTATCAAAGAATGTTTTATTAATAGTACGAGTATGTTTTATTAAAGAACGTCAGCTACGAGCAATTATAGAATGTGTAATATAATAGAAATAAATATTGGTTCTTTTGTTTTAATAATATTAGTTTATTAATTAGAGGCTGTTGATTTTCAGTCTACGTGATGGTTAATGACCATTAAGCCTAATATGGAATCAAACTTCACCTATTTAAAGGTCTCGCCACTACCAATTGTAGACTGTTAAATTGGAACCTAATCTAAGATTTGTAGGCAAAGTTCTGGACGTTATCTAAAAAAATAATGGTGTTTAAACGAAAACATGTAAAAATATGAAAGCACTTAATCGAGGAGGTATACATAGTGCGTTAATAAATTGGTTATTGCGTGTTTTATTGTTCGTGATTTGTTGAGCCCAGAAGCAGATGCAAGCCGTTTCAATTTCCGCACCCAAATGAAAACATCAGAGAAGGCTCCTCCTAATAGAATCATTTATTAAGTATCAAATCGTCTTTGTTGTTCCCATTTCACTTGAAATATCAGCAATGCTCAAAGAAGTAATGAAATTTTATCATACATTGTATATTTAAGGGATAATATTTTCGTTGTCTTTTTTACTGAAATCGGAATGTAAGTAGTAAAAATATTAAATGTACCTAACCGTTTCAGCCGACAGGATTATGTGATATGGTTTCTCTTATAAGTTTGTACATTTTCAGAGTGTAAATAAGAATAAAATAATACAATATTGGCTAACTAGTCTGCAAGGAACCACTTCTAGCGATAACGCCAACTTTGCCCGCATTAGTATTAAGAATTTCACTATCTATGTTGTTGTTATAGCTCTGATGTGAGTGCAATAAACTATCTATTTGTCTAAACTCTTTAAATTAATGTTTTGTTAAAAAACTTAAGAGCTGGTATACGTGCTGGTGCTGTTGCTCGTTCCGGTAAAACTGTCGGTCTGTCATAATGTGAACTAGCTAAGCTTTCACATGTCACTTCGATTGAAACTTAGTCAGATATCATGATAAAAGAGAGCTTACAGATAAAGCACTGTAATGATGATGAATAATACGATAACATAATATACAAGATTGTTGTGCAGTTTTACTTTTCAGTTTGGGGTCAATTCTTTATTATTCTTTTTTTTTACTTGAGACAGGGAAGCTCTTGGATCTTGGGCTTCGTGTTACCTAATGTTAAGTGAGGATGTGACTGTATGGAATGAAATGGAAGCGAGCTACATCTGAACTACTTGTCAACTGAGAAACTGGTTCTCTTACCTCTTATGGTGACAAACTTAGGTAGGACGGTAATAACAGACTGGCTCAGAAGCCCTGCCTTCAACCAAACCAAGCAGAAAGGTACTTCTGCCAGTGGGAATCGAACCCCGGACCTCTAGCTCAGAATTACTTGGTCTCATCTACTAGACCACGGCAGCAGTTAAAATTATTTAATAATATTCACTGTGAATATCACCTTTTGGTATTCACGTTAAATTATAACATCATGATAATCTATACCTATCATTACATAATAAAGATTCTCATGACGTGGTATGACAGGAACCATATGTTTTACGAATAAACAAAACAAGTGAAGATTACCTCTTAAAGTAGCACCAAATGTAAACACAGCTAGTGTCGCTATAAAGGTGCTTATTAACTCCGGTAGCCTTTCAAAAAACTTTTCTAGTGGCTCCGAATACTTCTCTATCCACTTCACCCCTTCCGTCAGTGGGTCCCAATATTTGGGCTTTTGCTGTTCACTTTCGACTGGCTTCTGTGGGGTTTGTTGTACACCATTGCTGTGAATTTGCCTTTCTTTCAACGTCATTCTGAAAAATATTGTTCTATATTTGTTACTAAATTCTATTATTTGTATCTATTTTTTGACTGGGTGCTGTTTCTTCAAAGTCGAAAACGAGTCTTGTCTTTTTTTTATTATTCAATATGAGTAGAAATTTGTTTGTAGAAAACAATACATTGTTACTTAATTATTTCATCTGTTGTTCATCTTTCAGGCCTATGCCTACTAGCAAATGTGCTAATCTTTTGACAAATGTCGACAGAGCCGATATGATGACAAAGACAAAAAATTATTATGTAAGTTCTTTAAAAGAACACCAGTGCAATTATTAAAAAACCGACAATTATTAAAAATTGATCCTAATTACACACAGGTCATGTTTGTTTTGGGTTATCTCATGTCTTTGATTTAAGTCGGGCCAATCACAGAATACTGTTCCAAAGGAAACCGTTTGTCTTCGAAAATAATATACGGAAAATCTAAAAACGTAAGTATATAATATTTTACAAGACAATCAAATCGTAGTTATCTTCATTCTCAGATAATCTAATAATCTTATAATATTATTTCAACATTATTAGAAAGAGACCTAATCACGCCTCGAAATTTAACTTAAACCAAATCGCTCGGTGTTTTGAGATGAACCTGTTTAACAAACAATGTGTAACATATTTACGGTAATTATTTTAGATTATTCAAATTCGTTTCGATTTCTTTTTTATTTAAATTATTTCAGCTTACAGGCGCGTATTTCCTACAATTCGTCTCATTCGCTCTCACTCACACTTAACTGATTAGTGTAGGATGATCGATCCATGGTCATTGGCATTACTGAGCCCTTTAACACTGTAATCCATATCCCAGATGAATGCATGTACATGAATTCACTAGTGAATTTCATTCCCACATCTCTGGACAAGTTGTATTTAACCAAGCACGATAAAGATTTATTTGTTTCCACATCACATAAATTAGAAATGACGTCAGTGTAAAATGATTGACAAGCATATCACAATATTATAAAGCAACAAAGTATAAATAGTGAATTAAAATATATGTAACATCAAATCAACAGTGTATAAAACAAAGCAACATATGGAATTTAAACAAACAGTACTTACTTTTCTACTTATTTCAGCCGAATAGGATGAGAAAACACTTAAACTAATTGCACTTAAGGTTCCCTTTATAAAAAACAAGTTGTGTCCTTTATTTGTGACATTACAACAAAGTGTTTCTGTTCGCACGTCCAACTGACACTCACAACACCAACTCAATAAATTTTGTTGTATATAGCACACGTGAACTTTGCGAAAATATCACTGATAACACAGATATTGCTAATATGTAATTAATCTCCTTGGTTCTTACACATTACAAACATATCTTCAACGAACGCACACGATAGTCGTGTGCTATTTCAAATTGTCTTGGTCGTTACATACACTTGTGTATCACAATATACTATAGTAGACACTCACGATGTTTCATATATGTAATAAATAATATTTCTTTGTGTTGTATTTTCTTAAAATCTGAAGTTTGAATAGTATGTTTGATGTTTAGATATGTATTAAGTACCTCTAAATACACGGTGAAATAATATTAAAATAGGTGAGGGTTTCTTATGCCCTAAATTAGCTCATTGGCGACTTTAGGCAACCCTCGTTACAATCATTTCAGAGAATTTGTCGATTCTGAAATAACTGCCGAAGCCGAGAACATAGTTCTATCATACAAAGCTATTTATAATTGTAAAGCTGTCTTAAGCCATTTTGTTCCTTATACCGATATTTCCACAAATCATCTCAATTCACAAAGGCTTTTAAGAATAGAAAAGGGAGATAGCACGGTCGATGTTGATTTATATATGTGTACGTACCCAATATTGTAGTGATTGGTCGGACTGATGGGAATAATTCACCCTTCCAAGGGTCATGAGCGATGCTCCAAATGGCTCTGGCGATGAGGTCGATTTATATAGTCCGATTCCAATATAGTCGGTTGCAGTTATGAGATTTAGACCCTCACAATATTGAGCTCACATTTCAAAATTCAAGTCTTTCAAAAGTGGCTTTCTTAACCCTACATCGTTTATCTGTGCAATGTTAATCAGAGAATCTGTATTATTTGAGCTATTTCAATCATGATTAATATTTCATGATCATATACACATTTTAAATTCTGATCATCCAAGTCGGGAAAGTATACCTACTACAAAACATAAGCCTCTGTCACAAAAAATATGCTGTGCTGTCCGATCAGTTTAGGAAAAAATGCAGCTTAAATACAGTCAGCATGACTGCAATCAAAATGCAAACCAACACGTCAGGACTGCACGTAATTCTAGCCTACAGTCAACACGCAAACTGCACTCCAATTGCAATTTTGTTTGGCAGTCATATTGCATTCATGCTAACTACATTCAAATTGCTTTTTACACGACGCGCAACGCAAAAAAGGGTAATGTGTTTATCAGTCTATATGTATGTATGTTCCTTTGTAGCACTATATGGGCCAAATGCGTGGACCGATTTCGATAATTCTCATGTCAATCGATTCGTTTTAGCCTTGCGAGATAGTGATAAAAAAAATAAAAAATTAAATTCGTTGAACTTCATCATGTATGTTACTAAATGTTATGTTATGAAATAGGTCTCTGAGAATTATTGTTAGGTTGTTTTTGATAATTTTTCATTTTGACTACTTATTCAAGAAAAAAAACGATGTAATGTCGTCAAACCCAGGTGACAGCGTGTTCTCGAACATAGGCACGAGCGTGCTATACCTACATTTTTAGTAACAGCTAAATATTATACATAAATTAAAACGTGCTAAACAAATAAAAATTTTGAAAAAGCCCGACTGTATAAAAAGTATTGAATAAAAACTGAAAAGGGAAAAAAGCCCAGTGGTCGATATAAAATCATCTCATAGCGGTTGGGACCCATTATTGGGAATATTTGAGCTTATCTAGATTTTCAAAGACCTTTTCACATGAGTGAAAGAATAGTTCAATGAATTTTCTTTTTTTTTCTTTTTTGTCAGTTGTATTGCAATTGAAAAAAGTCCGTCTGTAGAGAGCCTAAGTTCGCCTGAAATATGATAACGTTGACATTAAATGTTAATTAGTCGCATAGAGAAGGTAGGTAGTTCATTAACAACGTACCCCTTCAACCCCACGCTGCCCACGCCACGTAGATGGCAAAAAATTTATGGCTTTTCCGTTCTGCTATTTAATCATTAAAATTTTACTCTTAAGAATAGTTTCATAATGCTTAATTACATTTCAATATTCCATATTTAAACTGAAAAATACCATGGATTCTGCTTATTTCTAATTTACATTGACTCGATTATGCTCATCAATAATTTTTCATAACGGAAACGATGCGCTCCGTAAATGCAGATGTTGCTGGTATTGGAAGAAGACATGAAATAATAATCTTTGAAACACTATGCAATTCTTTGTATGGAAATACTACTTAATACTTAATAGCTGGTAACGACTCTTATGCTCAAGAAAATCGTGATCTTTGCCTTCGGTCTTAAGGTGAACGCATTGCCTTTCTACTAAAAATGCACCAAATAAAAAATACAGATTATTAAGAAATATAGTTTTTTTTGTTACCAAAGCCACACTGATATCGTGCCTTAAGATTACAGTCTGATCCAAGTAGGGCTACCAAATTTCATTGTGCGAGTTCCGGAAGAAAAAATTTACAATCATTAAATTTTTTTTGTTTCCTTCAGCATCAGTTTAATATTTTAAGGAAGTCGAAACATTTGCCAAAATGCTTAGCAACGCTTAGAGAGCTGCGAGACATATCGTCTAAAATCAAATGAAAACTCTTACTAAATGTAATTAGAGAGGCAGTACTCATTTCTACAGTATTCCTACAGTTAACTGACATAGGTACTTAATTTAAAATAATATGATTTTTTACGAATTTAAAGAAAGCATAAAAATTACTGATCCAAGCCCTCCATATAGGTTCAATTTGTACATAAATAGGCCTTAAGATAGCGCCTAAAATATTGGTTATTTTTAATGTAATGTCATAGGTAACTGAGAGATCTTACAGATCTGAAAGTCAAATATGTGTTTCTTCATATCTTTAGCTAGTCACGAGCAGAACTGAAAACGCGGTTTAAAGATTTTGCCTCGATACTTTTATTTTTGAAATTACCTCTTAAAAATATGAATATTCAGGATTACTAGTAAACGGTGTTAGGTATTAATTAAAAAGTTCCTTAAATAAGTAGCCATCATCAGTATCCAGAATCGTACAGAAGCATTTTTTTCTAATCATTATAGTTATTTTTCGTCTTTTGTCGCTTACGTCGATAATTTCTAAACGATCTGATTGCATGCGGGCGCAACGCATTCACGACTTTGTTGACATAGATATAAAGACTAGCTGCTTGAGCACGGGGGGCGCCCCGCGTTCACGTATAGACCACGCCTCCCATTGTTTGATTCATTTTCGCTATAGCGCCTTAATAAAGAAATATAGACGTTGCCACTTAGCACATCATTCATGTTGGATACAGTCAAGTGATATTATGAGCGTCGGTGGCGCAGTGGACTCGGCACTTGCCTTCCAATTGGGAGGTCTGGGTTCGAGACCCGCCATGTACCAATGTGTTTTTCGTTTCGAATTTCATATGTACATTTGTCTAACGCTCCTACGGTGAAGGAAAACATCGTGAGGCAACCTGCATACATCTGCGAAGAAATTCAATGGTGTATGTGAAGTCGACCAATCCGCACTGGGCCAGCGTGGTTGACTAAGGCCTAATCACCCTAACATAGGGTAGGCTCGAACCCCTCGGTGGGGACGTATATGGGCTGTGATGAAGTGATATTATGAAAAAGTGAGACACAATTAAGACAGTACGAGTATTTTTAGTAAAAGAATCAAATTTTTAGTCAAACATTATGAAAATTTAAGGAAGGTACCAACCTCGCTTGGGGATATATATATTGTTAATGAGTATATAGCGAAACTTCCGACAAAAATGTCAGTAATTGGTACTTACTACGTATGCCAATCGTTCACATCCCGCCCTAGCTAAACTAACTTCCGCTCGCGACTTCGCCCTCGATATTATTGTTTTTCCCTGGGAATTTATATTTTCCTGTAGGAAAAATAATTTTGTAGCATATTTATGCCCGGTAAAATAAATTTCGTAGAAATTGGAGCAGATTTTAAATATTTTCCATAGAAACTTTCAACCCTTATTTTGCACCCTAAAGGGGTAAATTCCAATAAAACATGAAACACGTGTTCAAATTAATATTTTTAAGAGCATGAATCTCAAGTTTTATCAAATTCGTTGCTAATTTAAAGATTTTTCCATACAAACTTGCAACCCCTATTTCATCCCTTTAAGGTTAACTTTTTTTAAAATCCCTTCTTAGTGTGCGTCCGCATTTTGAATTAAAACAACTGTCCAAATTTCTCGTTTCTACCATTAGCGGTTACGGCTGTGTGTGCGTCTATAGGTGGAAACATCTCCTTTTATAGATATAAAGAGACTAGTGGGCCCGGCAGACGTTGTCCCGCCCGATTACAGCGCCACCTACCAGGTCCAACTGTACGTTTAAACCTTCCTTGGACCTATTCAAATACACACAGAAAATTTCGTAAGAATCTGTAGAGCCGTTTCAGAGTTTTTGATAGACTAACACACAGCGTTTTATTTTTATATATAAAGAAGAAGAAGAAGAAGAAGAAGATTGAATAGAAACCACACCAACTTGCAAATATTTAGATTCTACGCGTTTCGCCACTCTTGTCGGTTAAAATGATGATAATCAGTTATTTGGGCGCAACTTGAAACGTCACAAGAGCGCATACATGACATGGCGAGATTTTAATACCCACGGGAATATCCCGGATTCTCTAGATGTGTTGCCACCCTAATCCAAGGCATCCCGCTAAGCTGTTTCACTAACGCAGCTGATGTAAAAAGTTATCTCCTTAGCGTCACGAAGGATATAGTAATCGCGTCTAATTGATATTTTAAGCGGTTTACGTGCGCTTATCTCAAGCGAACTTGTGACTGATAGCGGGAATAATTGGTGACAATATTACGTGATTGAGTTCACATCACACTTCTTTCAAGTTCGCTTTTTTATCGACCAACATTCGACCAACTGAATTTGTGCACCGAATAAGCGTGTACTTATTAAGATGTACCGATAGTACTTTACCTACTTACTTTATACTTATTCATTTGGCATAAGGCTATATCTTTTTTATATCGTTTATTCGAATTGGATTATTACATAATCACTTTTGCGCGTCAAAGCCTTTGGTTACACCATCTCAGTATTCAGTCAGGTATCAGTATTTCATCAGTCTCCGCTGGGCTGGCGAAAATTCATCAGTATTTCGTCAGTCACTGGGTTACACGATCAGTCTGGCGTCAATCATACCAGACTGATGGATCAAACTGATGAAATACTTATAGTGTAACCTTAGTCAAAGAAGCTACGCCAGTGGTTCACAAGTCTACAGCGGGAGACCTTGTGCTAGTAAGAACAAGCAAGAAAACCAGCAAGGGCTATTTTTTTCTCCCTGTATTTTTGCAAAGTTGTTAATTGGAACCCGACATCAAAGCAAAAATTTGAGCTCAACTTCCATTACAAGTAGGTAGATGTGTCAGTTCATTCATATTTATTAGGCAACATCAGATTTTATTTACATATCAATCAAAAGAAATTATCAGGTGTGGAGCTGACCTCATGTCCAAACAATTTTATCATCCAAATAATATTTAACTGTATAGTACCCTTTCTAGAGTAGTGTTGATTTAATGTGATTTTTAAATGTATGAATTGGTATGTCGTTATATTTTTCGGCAATATATTATAATATGAACTTTATGGAGTCTCATTTTAGCTTATAAAAGCCGATATTTGTGTCTCGTATTTAGATTATGTACATCACTATACTTGCAGAAGGATTCAATATTCCACGTACATGCATTAAACAATTGAAAATATACTGGGAGGCAGTAGTCATAATACCAAATCCCCTTAAACCTATCTCTGAGAGAAGTGCGTGAACAGCTTATAAATTGCTCTTGCACGTTTCTGTAAAATAAAAATTGTTTCAATGTCAGCCACATTTCCCCACAAAAGTATGCCATAGGACATCAAACTATGAAAATAACTAAAGTAAACTTATCTGGCTGTGTCAATATCAGTTAGCTGCCGGATCTTCTGTACGGCGTACGCAGCTGAACTACGAGCTCGTAAGTTTCACAGCAAGTGTTGGCATATAATATTATGGGAGTCCCATTGTAATCTCGAGTCTAACGATACTTCTAAAAATACAATTGAATCGACTACATCCAGACGTTCATCATATAGGTACTGTAATTGTGGTTGCGTCCTTTCTTACATTGGGAAGTGTTAATAAAATGCACTTGGTATTCTTAGTGAATCAATTTAATACTTCTGATAATGCATTGCTAACATCGTCATAATTATTTTTATTTCTATTTACTTTAAAGACGTATTATCAGCAAACAATATCACATCACAGAAGTCTTTCGTGATTCATTTATATACTTCATTTATATATATTAAGAAGAAGAAAAGTAAAGGAACAAGCATGGAACCTTGTGCCACTCCAATTATCACGTGAGATCCACAGGATTTAACCCCATTAATGTCAACTGTCTGAAGAACTCTCGAACTAATGTATGAAGTGAGCAATTTTGAAGCCTGTTCCTTGACACCATAACAACTCAAATTAAGAGTCAACGTTTCGTGGTCAACTGAATTGACTGTCAATTCTCGTACTATTGCTCTTCGGTTGTGAAACATGGGCTAATGAGTTGCAAGTTTTCTTCAATGAGTCCCTAAGGTCGATCCTCCGCGTTTTTTGGCCGAAGACAATACGCAACGGAGACCTGTGGAACCTCTGCCAGTAATCGTCCATCGGCGAAGAAATCGTACAGCAAAAATGGAGATTGTTTCGAATACTTCCTTCCCGCGCGCAGGGCGCGTCCTCTTGTTAGTGTGAACAGAAACGCGATGACAGTTCAGTTGTTGCCCTCCCGACGCAAGACGTATACCTAACTGACCACGGTACTCGCGCACCTACCTAGAACGTGGACAAAAGAGTGATATTTGTGATAAAAAGAGTGGTTGGAGAATAGAAGAAGCGTATATCCTATGGTCGACCTAGGTAACACCGAAATCAAGGAATAGCGGTAAAGTAACAGACTTGACTACATATACATTTAACCTTACAGTTACAGCCCAGCATATTATAAATAATCATTTAATTATATTGTTTGATATTTACTTAACAGAGATGGAGGCCACATACTTCGAAGAGGCAACGCCAAGCATCGTTTGCGATGTATGCGAGCCCGCGGATGTCCCGCACGGACGTGGCGCCGCCACCGGAGCGTGGACTGCGAGCTGCGAGCCGTGGGTCTGAGCTGGAGTGAGGCCAAGGAAGTCGCAGCGTACCTTGTTTTTTTTTTGGGAGGCGGGAAAATGCATTTACGCATTCTTCGTGGTCGAGCCAAACCACGAGGATATGTGGGACTCCCCAGGACCGTACTCGGCCCTGGCCTACCCGCTAAAAACCCCCCAGCAGCTCCTCCGTCCGTCTCAAGACAGGGGAAAGGGGACAACAGCCAGGCCTTATTCCCGCTGATCCCCTGCCTGCGACATGTCGGTTGCCGGACTCTCCGTCTAGCTCTGCTGCTTTGTGGAGCGACGCAGAATTGCACCGCTCTACACCCCGAAATTGGTTTTTTATTGTGCTTGTCTTCCACGCGCCCGACGCTCAGTGCGCCGGGCCCCCGGCCCGCTCAGTGCGGGTAACGGGTTGCCCGACGGCAGATCCCACTGGAGCCACCGCCACGCAGATGAGCCGAAGCTCTGGGAAACTCCCGGGAAAAGTCGCCTCCACCTTGCTACCTTCATAGGTAGCCGCCCAAATTGGGCTTACGGCGAAAGCCACACCTCTTCTTAAAATAAGAACAGGGACTTCGCCCTTCTCCGCATGAAGCGGGTGGCCACACGAAGTGGCCCGCCGGGAAAAACCCAGCCATCCCACACCCCCCCTCTATGGGGGTCCTCTCGTCAAACTATTAGCCCGCGGCAGAGAATCTGCCGGGTTGCCCAGGGTGCACCACAAGGAGGTTGTCTGACATTGCACCCCAAGTCGCAGCGTAGCGAATAAAGGAAGGCGTGACGAATCTTGTGGAGGCCCTGTGCACCTCTGGGGTGTCTTAGATACAACACAACACATATGCATATAATATACAGACATAAATTGTATTTTGTATTCATGACTTTCGGGTCGGATTAGAAGACTCAAGGTCACTCAAAAGGCAATGGAGAGGGCTATGCTCTGGGTTTATCTACGCGATCATATCAGGAATGAGAACGAGACTGCCGGCCGTTGGGACAGAAAGGTTTTCGAGTGGCGGCCGCGTACCGGGAGACGCAGCGTTGGTAGCCCCCCCCCCCCCCCCCCCCACAAGGTTTAAATAAAATTTCAGGTAACATGAAAATAAGTTACAAGTAAAAATATTTTACAAAAAATAAAAACCGATTTCAAAAACAATGAATAGTTAAAAATAATATAAGAATAGGTACAGACAACATTCACACTTCTATATTGAAGTCGGTGCCAAACGACGATCTCCTAGAAAGTCTTAAAATTTGTCACCGGCTTCAATATAGAAGTGTGACAAATTATATTATTTTTAACTTTTCAGTGTTTTTGAAGTCGGTTTTTTTTGTAAAATATTTTTTATTTTTAACTTTTTAGTGAATGAAATCTTTTTAGTGAAAGAAACCCTAATTAAATACAAGCTCACCTTCGATGAGCTGGTATTTAATTAGCGTTTCCCTCGATTTTCATGGGATCCCATCATCAGATCCTGATTGTAGTGACCTTGGGACCACCCTAGGAGTATACTCTATCGAATGCACAAATAATTTTGAAAATCGGTCCATAATTGGCGGAGTAATCGCGTAACATACACACAAAACACGTTGGACACACCTTAAAATTTAAGGGTTTTAAATTGGGTTTTTCCTCGATTTTCATGGGATCCCATTATTATATCCTGACTTTGATAACCATGGGACCCTCGGTCGAACCGATTTCGACCGAGCTGGTATTAAATAAGATTTCATTCACTAAAAAGTTAAAAATAAAAAATATTGTACAAAAAACCGACTTTAAAAACACTGAAAAGTTATATTCTTATATTATTTTTAACTTTTCAGTGTTTTTGAAGTCGGTTTTTATTTTTTCTAAAATATTTTTTATCACAGTCCCCTTCCGGTAGCGGGGACACAAGTATTATATCCACCACCGAACGGCCAATCATAAAGTATTTCAGAAATTCTTTTTACACATCATCACTTGATAGCAAATAGCCACTAAGCCTAATTAACACGATAACATTTTATTGATAAGTATCTTCATGTAGATCGATGGCTCCCGAGCATGTTTTCTGCGATAAGATCCTACTCGTATGTACGCATTTTTCAACATTCACATTTTACATTTTGTATTGCTTTATTGTCGTAATAACAAAAAAAAATAACTTTTGCGAGGTACCTTCACTTAGGTACCTAATATAGCTATGTTATTTTTCACTAAGGTATGCAAATTAGAATCTAAAATTCGTAAATTAAAAAAACCGGCCAAGTGCGAGTCGGACTCGTTTCACAAACTTAATTCGCACGAAGGGTTCCGTACCATTGACTACGTGTCTAGGTAAACAACAGTAGGTACCTACACAAATTTCATATGTATTATTAAAGTAAATATACAATCAAGTATTTTGTGAATATTTCAAGTGCCTACCTGTTACCATTTATTGATATCGAGCAAAAAAGGGCAAAAAAATCGCGTTTGTTGTATGGGAGCCCCCTTTAAATATTAATATTTTTTTTTTTTAGTATTTGTTGTTATAGTGGCAACAGATATACATAATTTGTGAAAATTTCAACTGTTTAGCTATCCCGGCTATTTTGAGATACAGCCTGGTGACAGACGGACGGACGAACAGACAGCGAAGTCTTAGTAATAGGGTCCCGTTTTTACCCGTTTTGACTAGTATTATGTTATCTGTGCTTTGGGTACGGAACCCTAAAAGTAACATCAAACTTTCCCATATGAAGATAACGCACTGTTAAAATAAATTGTCCATGTCGAGTTCACTACAGTACCTAACCTACCCCTATAGCACGAACCACTCTCGTAGTAATCGTATTTACTTACTATGAGATATTAAATGGACAGCTAAAAACACTGTCGTAATACTATTGTGAGCTCGTAACGAAACGATAGTTCTGTCACTGTAAAATACTCGGCGAGAGATATTACGATAGCTAGCTGTCGAATAAAACGATGCGACATGTCAAAAGTGAGTTCGTACTGACGATTCTCATACTTTAGCTTTCGTTTGCTATACCAATACCATTACGATACCATTTAGTTCTTTAAACGATCGTAGCGGTGCTGCTATAGTTTTCATACAAATAATACTATTACGATAACCATGACTATAGTGGTTTGTGCTTGAGGCACGCTACGTAATAGGTAGGTTTGTTAGCTTTCTGAACTTAACTGGAAGAAATTCTTATTATGAGGTAAGTCCGTAATTTAATGATATGTAGGTATGTTATGTTTACAGTGTGTAATTTATTACTTTTGTTTTCTAGAAAAAATATAAAGGTAATTAGTTTTACTTACAATACAATGACATTTCCAATAAATAAAAAGCAACAAAAAATGTTAATCATTATGCATTGCATCAACAAATTTTCATTTTAGTAATCAAAAAACAACCTACTTACTATCATAAAATTAAATTTCATTTAAATAATAACGCGGCCTCTCTCTGCCAAAGACATGTATGAATAAATTACAATGATAATTAATTTCATACTGTTTGGTTAAATTCAGTAAAAACTTTCCAAACTGCTACTGAATTTTTATTTAAAATCCTATAACAGCGACATCTGTCAGAATTATTGCAAACTACCAAAATAACGAGAGAGTCAGAAACGAAGCACCAAAACATTGTAGTTTGAGTATTATTTCACTAGATGGCGCTGTAAGCTGTGACTAAGCCTAACAATTCAGCGCCATCTGTGGCAGGAACTAGGTGTTAAGATCAGACAAAATGCTTTCATAGTTTGAAATCGAGGTGTACACCAATTTGTATAGGTGGCGCTATTAGTTCAGCCTACTAAAGATAACGAACGATCCTGATTAGGAAGGCCAGTATTTGTTACAAAAATGATATGGTACTTAATAGTTTCTTTCGTGACGTCTGTTCTACGTCGTCATTAGATTATTTTGATGACATAAAAATAACCTAACATACAAACTTCTTGTTGAAATATAGGTACCTATCCTAAGATTTTCATCATAATTTAAGCTTATTAGCGAAGTTGAAGTCGCAGTACCTACCTACCCCCAGTAATTTCACTGCCGGTAAATCGACACAGCTCTTTGGACGATTCAAAGGAGCTTTCTATCAATTCAAATTTCAACAAAGAATATTTATTATGATGTTGATTACGTTTCTTGACCAATTAGGTACTCTTGAGATAGAGAAACCAGCAGACGGATCTAGTTCAGATTGTGTGTGAAAGTGAACTTCAGACAGTTAAGTAGGTACATCAGACAGATCTAGCAGTTAGTTACCTACATCAGGCAGATCTAGCAGACTGGTGGCCTGTTCTTCTTTAGAAGGCTCCCCCATTTCCGAATAGGTGTAGAGTCAACTTTTTTTTCATTCCTACTTGTATTTGCAGACATCTTGAGTATATTCAGGATGTTTGCACATATAAGGATAATATGATTTCTTTAGATTGTTTTGCTTTGTTTTGACGTCAATAAGTGCCTGTAAAAAGACCTATGTGGAATAAAGATTTTTGAATTTGAATTTGAAAAAAGTAGGTGTTTCCCTCTGGCACTTCAGTAGGTAGTTATATTCCATTTATTGCTAGGTACATTTGATGACATAAATGTATTTAGCTTACCTTACACCACTCACACATAATAATTATGAACCATTTAAGGGCATAGCGATATTTTCATCAATGTCTATGTAAGGATTTAAAGTCGATTTACATTTTTTTTTTATTACGTGCATTTCGGTAGTAATACATTAAGTACATTTTTTAATAAAATTAAACACATATTTTATCGTATGATATTATGTATTATATGACAGGCATTCTGAAGATGACGAATCAAAATTATTTTTCGATGTCCATCAAAGCGAACCGAAATGTATAATATTGTGGTGATTAAACTGCCTCCCGTCGGTAGCGTGGTGTGCCCACAGGCGAAAAAGGCTTAAGACCTCCCCGTCGTAATTAAAATACCCCCCACCGAGGCCAGCCGGCGACATTGTCGCTGTGGCCGGGCAAAAATTGCCTCTAATAATAACCACTTAAGAAGACTTCATGCGGGGTGCATACGGAATGCAACATCTATTCAATTTACAGTATATAAGACAAGTTAAGTTTGTTACATCTCGTTATTGGGTTTGGTGAGTGGTGTTTATTGAAGAGTAAGTTTTGCAATGTGGGCATAATTTCGGATGTTGCAAGGTCTGCAAGTTCAAAAACGGCGATTCGCCTACGTAAACTTTTGTACAGCGCTACGCGTTTTGGGTTTGGGGAGAAGAGTTTTCTAAGATTATTGGTCGTATCCTATTCATAATCTATCTCCATGCCTTTCCTCTTCACATAGAGGAGTTTGTGTTTAGTCGGTGAATCAATTTTTTTTTAATCGTTTGAAAGTGCGAATTTTTGACGGGCAAACAGCAATCTCAATAGAATTATTGAAAATTTGATAATTAAGACTAATTTATTTAATGTTAGTCCAAGAGCAGCACGATATTATGCTTATAGATTAGTAGCAGACATTATTACTCACTGTAATAATTTGTTTTTTTTTGTGTTGCTATTGTAGTTAAAAAAATTGCGTCGAACGCTTTTCTTGTCACATTAAAGGTATGTACAATTACAATACATCTTTTGAATAATTTAATACAATAATATACTTACTAATTGAAACACACTCGAGTCACGAGAAAACATCGGTTTCACCGTTGGCCATAATTAAATCACAATAAACACGGTTATGTGAAATAAATTAACGAATTTTGTTGAACGATATCAAACATTGATAATTATTCATGTCAGAGCGGTCTGAAATTCCAAGCCTGAAGCTAAATTTATTTGCACGTTTTGGGGTTGACATGAAAAATTCATCAAAATGAAACTGATACTGGATTTCAAATATCTGCTTTCAAAAGCTGTACTGAATTTTATATTTTTACTACACTACATAATGTGTAGAATTCCTAAAATAGATCTTCTTCGATCTTTAATGTAGCGTTAATTCTCTTTAATACATTTCCAAAAACCACACAGGCTATGTGTAATCCTAGAAAATAACTACATAATATTGTCTTAGGGATATATGTGTGTGGCGTTTTAACGACACACTTCGTAATCGAGATTTGAAGTAACATAAGGACGAAGTTTACATAAGCACCAAATAGATAATAATACTAACATAAGCGTGTGTGCAGGAAGAGTTCTCAGCATATTCCTGATGAGAGGCAAACAAAATATAACGAGTTTTAGACAAGGCACAAATTCAGCGATGCACTTATTAAGGGTTCCTTTAAGGCAACAAGGCACTCCAGTAAACGTAGAATTGTATAAATCATGTAAACACAACAATTATTATTGTCGAAGCTTCCACACGGGCTGTGGTAATATGTGGCGATAACATCAGCTCACCTCAATGGACCACGCGTGGTGCCCGTATTAATCACACTCCCTCTAGGCGGTCCTTTGTGTCCAAAATGACGGTGGACTCCTCCATGAGTTATGGGCCAACAAATTTAATGTAGCTCCCATACAATGCTCTATTGATTTGGCGTTTGAGTTACGGCGTCGTGGCACGATATTGCAACTGTCGTGCGGTCTTCGGATGGCTTGGCATCTTAAGGAATGATGTGATATAGGTTGTAAAATTTATAGGACACTATAGTCATTGTCTGCAGTTTCGTCTACGTGAAATTCAGTTATCACGCATCATAACCCAGGGAACGCATAAAAACTATGCAGCATAAGCGTGAAAGCGCGATAGACTGACAGATTGTTACTTTCGCATCTATAATTTCAAGTAGGGATTGTTCTATTGTTCTTAAATATTTTGTTCTATTGTCCTTAAATATTTAAGTGGGATTGTTCTATTGCTCTTAACTATTTTGTTTTATTCTCCTTAACTATTTTTAAACCGACTTCGAAAAAAAATAATTTTAATGTCAAATAATTGTAGTTTGTAGTGGCCCTACTAGGAGCATCTAATTTCCAACAATATAAAAGAAGTTACAATGACGTTATGCTTTTTTTGTCGAATCGAAGTCGAATTTATCAGTTTATGATAGAATTTCGATCGCGCATTAACCCTCGAACAATCGCACAAAAAGCTTCATAAAATACGCCGATTCATTCACAATAAAATCACTTTAATAACAGCAAAAGCTCCAGGGAATATATTTCAGGAATATAATGGTGGATTTGTAAGTAAGAAATATTAAAAAAGAAATTAATCGAGTGATCAGTTACAAAACCTGCTAAATCATTAAGGAATATTGAGATACGGGTCGAAAATAATATCCCAGATAATAGACGGTAATAGGTTCGATTCCCGCGGGGTGAGTCGTTCCGGGGGTCCCGTAATACGACCAAAGACTATACAACCTTACGAAATAAACATTTCAATAGGTAGTCTTTTAATTATTCTATTTTTTAAACATCAAAATTTGTCAGACAAGTAAGCTGTCCACCCAAGGCTCGTATACCGGTTAAATTATTAAACCATTATCATGTACATGTAGTTAAAGCTTTGTGTTGTAATTTCTTGATGGAACTCCATGGTATCTTGTTATTAAAACACTAATTTCACAAGTTCCACTTGAATCTTTATTATATTTCAATTATTGCGACCGGTTTCGATACATCATCGTGAGGCAATAAACAAATTTCATAAGAAGGGTATATTTACATAAATATACCCTCACGATCTTTATAAAAGCGTCAAAAGGTATTTTGACATGTACATGTACTTGGAGAAAAACCGGTTACAGTTTCGGTCCAGTAAACCGTTTTTTTAATACCTATTTTAACCGGTTCTTGCAAGAGTTTTTACATAAAGGCTTTTATCAATACACCAGTTTGGAGTAATAAAAACCGGTTAATAGAACATCAACGTAGTACATACTTACGTTAAAACGTACTGCGCGGCCGTACGCGTCTTCAAGTCAATAACACGATACAATGTCGTAGTATGTTAAAGGTTCTTCCTTACTAATAAGTAAATTAGTAAGGAAGAACCTACTTCCTACGAAAACGGAGATTTAACTTTTTAACCGACTTCAGAAAAGAAGAAGATTCTTAATTCGACGCGTATGTTTTTTTTGTGTATCAATGTCAGCCTATACTCCGCCCTTTTTAGATCGATTTTCAAAATTCTTTTTGTATTCGAAGTATACTCCTCCTAGTATACTCCTGAAGTGGTTTTATCGTCACCAAAGTCAGGATTTGTTGATGGGATCTCAAATTAATCGAGGAAAACTCTCTATTTTTATAGGCAATAAGTACCACATTTTTTCACATTTGATCTAAAGTTACGAGTATTAAGGTATTTGCATCTGGTAGTCTTCATTTCATAATATTGAGCTCATGATGGAAGGTTCCTTTAGGATTAGGGGTCAGGGGTTTTAGTTTTTTTAATAAACATGGTCATGTATTGACCCGTGCTTGTATTCTTTAAAGTTGCTTTGGTGAGATGGTGTTAACTTCAACTAAAAAGATAAACATATTTTTTTACATACTTAATGAAAACCAACTTCAAAAAACACTTATAAATGGAAAATGATATAAGAATACAAAAAGAATTAGATTTTTATATTGAAGTCAGTCAAGTCAAAGCGATGATCTCCTAGAAAGCCTATTAGGCTAGATGAATGGAAAAAAAATATTGCTTTCATTGAAGCTCATTCATATAATAACAATTCCAATTTCACGTGATTGCTTTTTTTCTACGGTATTTTAATATTTTTTTGACGAGACGTGAAAATTAGATTTCAGTCATCATCCCAGGCACCTTCAAAATAAAATTGCGACGTTCTTTTCTTTTACTTTTAAGTGTTTTTGAAGTGTTTGTCTATTTGTTGTTCTGTTTGTCATTAGTATTGTCAAAGCATTTCAGCCTATGTCATTCGCAACCCTTACTTTCATCAATTGAACTATACTTATACTATGGTTTGGTTACGATAACCACCAAAGTTATGTTACAAGCAACCCAAAGTTCTGCAAGGCATTTAACAGCTAATTGGCAGCTCGTAACCGTTCTGTTTGTACTCTTTGGTATGATTTGACAGCTTACGCCGCAGACTGCGAGCACAAAGGTCTCGCAGGCGGGGGTCTCGCTCGGGCCCTCGTCATGAAATTGATATAAAAATCTGTTACAATCGATTGTTGCTAAGCTTCTGCAGTCGGCGGCGCGGAAAACGGGGGATTTGTAGTGCTTTGTTTAGATGTAGACGATGTATACTTTTACGTTGGAACTATTTCTATACTTAATAACTAACTTTTACGTTGGAACCAATAAAAGAAAGTAATCTTTTTTTTTATGGGATAGGGGGCAAACGAGCAAACGTATCACCTGATGGTAAGTGATTACCGTCGCCCATGGACACCCGCAACCCCAGAGGAGCTACAAGTGCGTTGCCGGCCTTTAAGGTAGGAATACGCTCTTTTCTTGAAAGTTTGAAGGTCGTATCATTCGGTGGTCGGTCATTCCAAAGTTTGACTGTACGAGGCAGGAAACTGCGAGAAAAACGCATAGCTGTGGACTGCCAACCATCTAAGTGATGGGCATGGATTTTTTGTCGCGTGGAACGATGGCGGAAAGAGGCGGCAGGTATGAGACCGAACAATTCCTCGGAGCATTCCCCCTAATATATGCGATAGAAGATGCATAGTGAGGCGACATCTCTACGCAGCGCCAAGGTATCAAGCCGATTAGAAATTTCCTGGCAATCGACGATTCGAGTCGCTCTCCGCTGAATGCGGTCCAGTGGGAGAAGCTGGTATTGGGGTGCCCATGCCCAAAGATGAGAACAGTATTCCATATGAGGCCGAACCTGCGCCTTGTAAAGCTGTAGGCGGTGCGCTGGACTGAAATACCTCTTCGATCTATTGAGCACACCAAGCTTCTTAGAGGCTAATTTAGCCTTACCCTCCAAGTGGCCACGGAACTGGACTTCGCTCGATATGTCGACACCAAGGATCTCAATATTGGCTCAGGCAGATAGGAGAATGCTCTGAAAGCGAGGAGATACGACAAATGGCATTTTCTTGGCGGTGAACGCGCAAACCTGTGTCTTTGTAGGGTTAAAACGGACTAAATTAAGTCGACCCCAGTTAGAGACTTTCTCTAATGATGTATCAATTTCATTTGGCACTCAATGACGTTTTCCCGAGAAATATTCGCACGGCCGTTATAGGAGGTATCTTTCGTGCTGTCATCTACATAACAATGAATGCCGCTGATTTGCAGCATATCATTAATATGCAAAAGGAATAGTGTAGTTGATAGCACACATCCTTGGGGGACACCAGCATTTATAGACAGTGAGTCTGAGCATTCACCATCAATTAAGACCTTTATGCTTCTGTCTAATAAAAAACTGGTGACCCATCCACATAGTTTCTCGGGAAGCCCATACGAAGGAAGTTTAGAAAGAAGCGCTTTGTGCCAGACCCGATCGAAGGCCTTCGCGATGTCCAAACTTACTGCCAGTGCCTCCCCCTTCGCTTCAATTGCCTCTGCCCAATGATGTGTCAAGTAAACTAGAAGACCACCAGCAGAGCGACCCCTACGAAAACCGTATTGTTGGTCACTAAGCAGCTGGTGATCCTCTAGGTACTGAAGAAGCACTGCGGTATGGTCGGCGGTTCCTGGCCCCCGTCATCCAAAGTCGAGTTGGAGGCAAAGAGTTTCCCAAAAAGATCGGCTTTCTCTTTTGCATCATGGGCTAACGATGTGTTATCCTTGTGCAGTGGTGGAAAGGATAACGTGCAGAAATTTCCCTGAATAGCTTTGGCAAGAGACCAGAACGCACGAGTCCCCAAAGACGCTCTAGTTTCTCGCCAATTCTACTGATGTGCTCTGACTTCGCTCTTGCAATGTCTCTTTTGAAGGATCTGGAGGCATAGTTATACTGCTTTTTTAAGGCGCTGGTATTTCCATTCCGAGACGTCACCGCATTTGCCCAGGCTTGGTAGGTTTCCTGTTTCCAGCGAGAAGCCTTTTTGGAGGATTGACCAAACCAATCTTGTGGTGTAATAGTAAAGTTGTATTTGTGTTATATTTTATGTTTTTTGTTTTTTGGAGTCAAATTTTGTGTACAGAGGAAACTAAACTATTTTTACTATGGCACCAATCGTCGAATTTTTACTATGGCGAAAAAATAAGCTATTAAATATACATCTAGGTTAAGTGGATAATGAAGATTTGTATGGAATAGCAGTTTTTTTGACGATTTCAAGATTGATCCCATAGTAAAGGTTATTCAGATTGCTTGTTTGAACAAGCCAACTGAAAAATAAAAATACCTTTATTACAAGCTTTTATTTAACTTGCAATGTATGTAAGTATGGATGTTCGGGTGGAATCTTGCAACTCAATTTTGAAGCAGATATCTTTAACCGATTGAGCTGAAATTTTGTATTCACGTTCAGTTTGGATGACAATGCATAGTTGACTGTGTGACGTCATTTTAAATCCAATATGGCGGCATACCCAAGATGGCGGATCAATTATTTTTAATGCACCCCTACAATATCGGTATCAAATAAAAGGTCTTGCTAAGAGTAATTCGAAAAATAATGTGACGTCACTATTTATCCAATATGGCGGACTTCTAAAGCTTGAAAATCAATTTTGAAGTAGATATCTTTAACATTGAGCTGAAATTTTGTATACACACAGTTTGGATGAAAATACACGGTTAACTGTGTGACGTCATTCTAAATCCAAGATGGCTGCATACCCAAGATGGCGGACCAATTATTTTTAATGCACTCCTACAATATGGGTATCAAATGAAAGGTCTTGCTAAGAATAACTTGAAAAATTAAGTGATGTCACTATTAATCCAATATGTCGTACTTCTAAAGCTAAAAATCAATTTTGAAGTAGATATCTTAAACCGATTGAGCTGAAATTCTGTATAGACGTTCCGGCAAACGACCTTGCAACAATGATGCGTTGAATGAGATGAACAGACTGAGAAACGTGTCCAGTGATAACTAAAAAGTAATAGTAGATTTTATGCCGAGTGCATAAAGCAAGTCATTTTTATCCGAGATCGTTATATGCCCGAGCCCGCAGGGCGAGGGCAGATGAAGAAGACGAGGATAAAAATGATTTGTGCACGAGTTATAAACTCTGCTTTTCACTTCGATTGCGAGAAAATAAAACAGTAACATAACATACTATAAATTTGTCATAAGTTTTCATATATATTTGCCGAGATTTTGGCGGCAATATTTCTTGCACCACTTTTTGTGCGTTTATTTCCATTAAAGTATTAGGAGTAAGTTCTAAATCTTCTTCTTCACTTGACATTTTTAAAATTTAGTTAATTCAACAATAACTGAGAAAATTCAATACGAAAATTTCACGGCTTCTTTCCCGCTACTTTACTTTTTTAATTTTTGTGCATGATTTTCGGGCAAAGAATAAAATATATACAGCCTACTCTTAAATTATTTTGGAATATTGTTTTTTTTTGTGATGAATATGTCTTGATATTTAGTTACTTTTTCGTATTATCTAATTATAAACCAAAAATGCAAATAGGGAAGGATATATTATAAATTAGCAAGTTTTATCCGTGCACAATTTATTATGTTTGGCTGCATGGTCTAAATGGTCACTGCCTTAGTATAGATACATTTAAAAAGCTACTTTTTTGCCCTTGTGCATAAAGTTCAACTTTATGTCGCCTAGATTCTGCATAAAGTAGTACTTTTTCGAGCATGAGAAGTGAAAAAAATAAATTAAATGTAAAAAAACGTTTTTAAAAACAAGCTTTTATTTAAATGCGCTAAAAAGAATTAATAAACTTTTACACTAAAACTTTTACTTATAACGTCATTTCACATTTGACACAATTTATATGACATAAAAGCTTGTCGCGAGATTTACTTTTGTAGATAAACAAGTAAATTAAATAATTTGATGTGAATAATTTTATACATTACAATTTTCAAAGTAAATACGAGTAGGTACTTAAAAGTAGTCTTTTAAGTACTTTTAAGTTACTACACACAAGTAAATCTCGCGACAAGCTTTTATGTCATATAAATTGTGTCAAATGTGAAATGACGTTATAAGTAAAAGTTTTAGTGTAAAAGTTTATTAATTCTTTTTAGCGCATTTAAATAAAAGCTTGTTTTTAAAAAGGTTTTTTTTAAACTTCAAATTAACATCTTATTTAAAAAACGTTATTATTGATTATTATGCAAGCTGGATGTTGGCTTTGAGAATCATAATAATAATAGTCACTACCAGTGTTTCCTCAGCTTGGAATTTAGAATTGAGTCACCATAAGAGAATGAGTCCGGATAAAAAGTATTTTATTATTTTTTATCCAGTTTGGACTATGTGAGTAATAAATCTATTTAACCTTATTGATTAAGTTGTACCATCCAAACATTAACCCAATCTTTAAACCAAAACATAAAAAATTATTTTCATCAATATGCAATTTTATTAACTTTTAGGATGCTTTACATTTAGTAAACCGTACTGCAGTACAGAACTACTGATTCTTATCTAACCGTTGCATCTAAATGCTAACTCTAAATGTCTTACTGCTTACGACTATGTTGATTTATATGACACTTTTTACGAAGTTATAAACACGGTACTACCGGCTGGTAATCTACAATGTGCTCATAGTCGGAAACACCAACGTAATTTCTCTAGTGCTTGAAAGGGACAAAGACAAACAAATCAAACGAAAGCAACCAACAAATAAATTTCATTGTTGCAATTCGAAATCGATTCGTTCCCCGCCTATTCTCATATTTCATTTATCATTGCAGATGTTATAGTTTTATAGTGTTCCGGGTGCCGTAATGTTATTTATGACCAATTACTGGCAGGTGTTGCGGGAATGTGGCTACCGACAAGCGGTCTTAAATTGCCACGGCAACTGGACAATTTATTGGCTCTCTATAAATATTGGCGAAGCCGAGGTCCTGTCCAAGAGTGTGAAGTAAACTTTCGCCAACTGAGAATGTAATTTCGAGTAAAAGGATAAACATATAAAAATAATAATTATAATTTATTGTCTTTAAAAATTAACTTAACACAACACATGTAATAATAACTACATAAAGGCCAAAGGTAGTGGCTCAGCTTGTACTGACGAGACCGAGATATCGGTCAGCGCTGTTTTTCATCCACCTCCTCCTCCCTGAGATCATATGCGGAGTGATACGTGTGAGGGCTTATTAACAAATAGAAACAACAACAACAAATAATACTAAAAATAAAAAAATATATATTATACAAGTAAGTACACACAATATTTCCAAACAAGAAGGAACTCGTTCAGAAGGTCCTCAACTGGTGATTAAAAAACTTCAGATTTAGAAGCCCTGCAATAATCAGTTTTAGTAGTCATAGTCTTAGCTTACACGGTATTTAAAAAAAACCGGACTTACGTCTAAAAATTTACAAGATTATCATTAACCACCTTGATTTAAACCAAACTGATAACTAAGAAGGTTGGCTATTACTTGTTTTTTAACCGGCTTCCGTGGTCCAGTGATTGAGACCTCCTGGTATTGATCAGGAGATTCAGGGTTCGATTCTCTATGAGGGCAGAAGTTTTTTTTTGCTTAGTGTGTGGCTTTCTAGCCCGCCTGGCTTAGCTACCACCGACTTACCTAAGTTTGTGGCCATGATAACATCGACAAGTGGTAAGATAGCCAATTTCTCAGTTGTTGAGGAGGTCAGCTGAAGCTCGCTTCTATCTTCAGCTTTATCGCCACTTACCATCAGGTGAGATGAAGAACCAAAACTTCCCCGTTGAGTGCTAAAAAAACTTATAGTATAGAAACATCCGATTGGTTATTTTGATATTAGCCCTTGTTAGCAATTTCTGCCTTCACATCACATCGATGCTATCATCACTTAATCCTATCACAAAATCTATCTAACGTTGAGAACAAAACATTTTGTTTCCTTCAAAATCAAGAAAAGCTTCGCAAAACGCTCCAACTTTTCAAGGAGCACGGACATTTGTAAAGTCGTGTAGTAAAGCACACGCGGCCGTTACTCGCCTGCTATCGCTTGTGTATCGCAACAAATTGCTAGCGATGTATCACTGCCCGCATGTAGACTGACCAATCGCTCCGGGTTATTGTGGAAAACTATAATTTGAAATTCTTATAGATTCGTCAGTCGAAAATCCATTACCGTATAGGATAGGATGCTTTGTATAACGTTAGAGGAACTCTTTCTTGTTCTAACAAATTTTTCTGCCCTGCCCTCACGGTTGACTGGTAGAGAATGCCTTAAGGCATTAAGTCCGCCTATTGTACCATATTTATTGTGCAATAAAGTGTAAATAAATAAATAAAAAATATTAACTGATCATGTTGTTGTTTTGTTATAGTTGATGTAGTTCAGGGTACATGACGTTGCCGAATCCCTTAAAAAATTCTTTATTTTCTAATATTAATATAATAACGTTATTTATTAACTAAACAGTGAAATAATGGTAATTTTGATGACTTTTGTAGTGCCAAAAATTAATACATTGTCGGTCGGTATAATGGGACGTTGAAACCGAATCCACAAATGTGGCTAGATCCACACTTGTGGAATAAGTTTTATGTCATTATGTGGGAGAGGCAAGTGAACATAATATTATGATATGATAATAACTTGATATTTAGCATAAAGAGATGTATTTCTAAACTTATTTTAAGAAAGAACCGAAGTGACTGGTTCTCCGATTTACAGAACCGGTTCTTTCAGGGACCCTCAGAACCGGGAATTCCCGGTTCTTTTGAAACCGGGAAAACCCGGTTCCGATGCCCTAGGTACAACTCATAAAAAGTGTTGATAGGTTGTGTATTGGCTGCGAGCTCTTTTTAACTGACTTCAAAAAAAAGGAGGTTATCAATTCGACCCGATGTATGTAATATTTCCAGAACTGCCCAGTTTTCGTATATGTTAGTCTATATCAGCGTTTGAACAAATGTACCAAATTTCAAAAGTGTATGTATGTATGTTTTTATGTTTGTGTTCGCATTTTTTACAAAAAATTAAAATCGACTTTTCTAGGGGATCATCCTTTGGCACCGACTTCGATATATAAGTGTGATGTTGTCTGTGCCTATTCTTATATTATTTTTAACTTTTTTGAAGTCAGTTTTTATTTTTGTAAAATATTTTTTTACTATTATAAATAGAATGAAGGGAACAAAGAGTACTTGAAAGTTTTCTGAAAGTTATACGGATTTTAAATTAAAGAAGTTTTGTCTATTAATATCTTACTTATTTTTATAAAATTATGAAAATCAAGGTCTGATAGTAAATGACGACAAGACTGGAGGTATAAGCAAGATTCACATGATCAGAAGTTTGTAAAATGATGGATTTTCTTTAGATAGAATTGAATTCTATGTTTCTATTTGACACACGTGATACAGCCTATTTAAATATGGTTAGAGTATCTATAAAGAAGACCAATAGATTACTAATTAGGGTGCTATTACTCCAAATGATTTTGATAATAGAGTAGCCACGCGATTAGGAAAACACTCCAAGTGACGGCCTATAAATACAACCACAAAAGACCACGTGATGATAATTAAAAAGTTTCCGTAGAGAAAATCCCGTTTTTTTGGAAAGCACATACACCGTAACCAGAGGGCTGGTCACCGGCTAGATTTTATCGCTCCTTCGAACCATTAAACCCACCATAATGAAGTTTCCCGGACGGATAATGCACTGGAGCATTACGCAATGATTTACAAGGGTGGCAATAAAAAGAATTTAAGGGATGACCCCGCAACCGTAAAAATACCCCCGCGGCTTGCGTTATAAATATTGTGAGTTGGAATGGATCTGTCTAACAACCGGGAAAGCAAGGTTGGGGCACTTTTTATGTAATGAATTATTCGGACGAGCAGCTTTGTCGGTGATTTTACCGCCTCCGTGGTCTAGTGGTTGGGATCTAGAGATCCGAGGTTCAATTCCCCATGCGGCAGAAGTTTTTCTGCTTCGTTTGGTTGGTGTTAGGGTTCTTAGCCCGCCTGACTAACTACCACCATCTATACAAATAAATAAAATTGAAGTGTCTGTTTGTAATGTCAAAATAACAAGTTTTTACTAAATGGGTATGAATGTATAACGGGTACCAATAACATAAACACAATTTAAAATTGTTTTGTCTGTCTGTCTGTTTGTTCCCGCTAATCTCCGGAACGGCTGGACCGATTTTGACGGGACTTTCACTAATAGATAGCTAATTATATAAGGTATAACATAGGTTTCAACAAAAGTTACTAATCCAAGCGGACGAAGACGCGGGCACAGCTAGTCTTACCTAAGTTTGTCGCCACAATAACAATACAAATAACAATGTTATGTTCCAACGTTAAGAGGCAAGATGACCAGTTCTTCAGCTTCTGAGGAGTCCAAGTGATGCTCACTTCCATCTTTTCTTTATAGAAATAAATTTTCCAACAAGCATACTGCCCACCTGATGGTAAGTGGTAACAGTCACCTATAGTACATGTGCCCCTTGTGTGATTCGCAGCAAATCTGCAACCCCCTCAAGAACCACTGTACGTTGCCAACTTGTGACATAAGATGTAATATCACAGTAGTCAGTAATTTCACTGCCATATCTACAGCAATGCAAGCATTGCTGTTTTGCGGCAGAAATAGGTAAGATGGAGATACCTAAGAAGGCGACCCTGTACAAAGTCTCCCGCCATTCCATCAATCCACCTTTCTTTGGACGTATGAAATATTATTGTGTATTGTTTTATTTATTTATTTGCTTGCTTACAATATGTACTTGCGTATTTATGGGCAACAAAATAATGAAATTATTACCTAATAAATATTATTTCTTTATTAACTAAATTTTATGTACTAAGGATGCCCCAATGCTTGAAGCATTATCTACCAGTCAACCTTGTGTAGGTATGACAAAGACGTAATTTATTGTAAATGACGATTCTCTTGATAAAGCTATTAAGATTTTTTGTCCCTATTATTATGAGTTAAATGATGTCCTGAATGCGTGGTAGATAAAAATTTGGACGACTCAAAAAAAAACTATCTATCAAGTCACATTTGAAATAAGACTAGTTTGATTTAAATTTGATCATCCCTTACTACTAGGTGAAATGAACGCCAAGAGAATCAGAGGGGTATTTTATCACATCCGCACTTCCGCAGTCGGCCATTACCTATAGATTTGGTAATTCTGCATTGTGTTCAATGTTTGTCTACAAAGTAACACTTTGTAGACAATTGTCAATGCTTCACTCGTTACAATATATGAAATGTTATTGTGTATGGTGACACTATAATTTATTGTAAATGTCTATACTTCTGTAAAGGTAATAAGTTTCTTGCGCCCATTTTTCTTATCAGTCAAAAGACGTCCTGAATGGAAAATAGCTTATTGTCAAGTTTTTAGTTTGAATAAAAATAATTTCGAGTTTGATTTAATTTGGATGCGAATTCCGTGCAGGTAAGGAATTTTTTGTTTTTTATTCCAACAACACCCATCACCATCGCAACTCCTTCCGGGACGGGCTGTTGATAACTTTGGATATGGGGAATTTTTAGAATGAAGGCATAAACTTTTTACATCCATGATTAAGTTGTATTATGGTCGCCGTTGTGTAGTATTAACAGTGTATTGAATATAATTTTGTAATTTACATAAGTATTATAAAGCACAAAGGGACTCACTCACTCAACATTAATCACGATATCTCGAAAACTTATTTACCCATGAATATGAAATTTGGCAGGAAGGTAGTATAGAGATAGGAACAGATTTTACAAAATTCTACTCTCAAGGTGGTCAAAAGGGGGTTGAAAGTTTGTAAGGAATTCCGACAGCATGAAATTTTGAATTTAAGCTGATAATTAGAAATTAGATAACATGTGCTTAAAGTGTTTTCAAAAATTACTCCCTTAAAATGTGAAATGGCGATTGTAATATTGTTTTTTGTTCGAGTATCACACTAACAACTGTTTGAAGTATTTTATATTTAAGTATTATTTATTTATTTATTGATTTACCAACTGTTAACACCAATACATTAGCGAAGAGCTAGTTTAATAGATAATTGTAATACTAGCTTTATGACAAAAAACGATTTTCTTTATGACAAATAACAGTTGGGGCTTGCGATATGTATGAATACATATCGCAAGCCCCAACTGTTATTCGAAATTTTGAACGAATTTCACACTTCAACAGAAAACAAATTTATCCAGATGAAATAAATATTCCATAGAAGGACTTCGTCGATGAAACCCCAACTCGCAGCGATATTTTCTTTCTTGCGCATCATAAAGAAGAGGAATGATGCCACAGTTCGTTCGAAGTACTAGTAATGTTTTATATGGCGGGTTTTATTGCGTTCGTTCGGAGGGTTCCGTGTAAAATATGATATCGGCCTCTGGAACGTTAAGACCCAAAAAATAGACGGGGAACACACACTTGAATTCGACAAACACAAATAAGTTACATACTCTCCGCCTCCAGTTTTGCCCAGGTTTTGTTAGTTTGCCCGTGGGAATAGTATAGTAAGTACATTTTTCCTACAGTAAAATACTTCAGACTATAAAGCAGAAGCTTATTCGGGACGTCCCTTTATATACGTTTAGTAATTTAAATGACCTAATAAACATTTATTAACTTACTTTCCAAGTGTGGTTTTTAATAACGATACAATGCGTGTTGATCAGTTGCTAACTGACATGCTCTTAGTATCAAATTTAGAGTTTCATAAAAATTTCTACATGGAATTTGTAGCAAGGACTTTATTTAATGCTTTATATATACATTATAGTGTGTACAAAGGCGTGTGTGTGTATCTACAACGAACAATGACATTAGCCATTTTCTGCCAACTTTAGGGCACTTGAAAGAACATCGAGGTAGATGGCACAACATATCGGATTCATTTTGATACCACAAAAATTATGCTTAATGTGCGTCAAATACAATACATTTTGCCAGATTCATTTGAATCGGTAATAATTGGGATGATGACTGAATTCTAATCCGTTAGTCCTGCGAGTTATGTGTCCTGCCCACTGCCACTTAAGAATCGCATACCTTAAGTGGCAGCGGGCAAGACACATAGCTCATAATCCATACTTCTTTATAATTAAAAACATGTTGTGTCTATGAGAGAGCGACGACCTCGTAAAAGTTGCAGGAAGCTGCTGATTGCGGGCAGCACAGGACAGATAAACAGTTGGAAATGCTCAATTTCCCTGCGTGACAGTTTTAGAAATGAAGTGATCGGTATAAGACCTAAAGTCGCCGACATAGTATGAAGAATTGTTAAACAGTAGGCGTCTCATGGCTGTAATGATGGTAAAGATGTAAATAACTACATTATAGTTGACCCAGAAATAAGGAAGAACTCACAAACACAACTAAGTCTCAACGGTTGATGTCACAAAGATTTACAGCACACGAACAATGAAGCTGTAAAATGCGAGCGAGCATCAAAGATTTAACAAAACAACATAACACTTACATCACTTTACCTGTGCAAATAAACGGCGCAGTTTAAAACTCGTTAGCAATCATTGCGAACTCAAAAATAAAATGCAAACACGAGTAAAAACATCCATATATTCTTATCCTTCGTGAAATACGGCCAGAAATCGCATTAACTCTTTAATCGCTCAATTTATCACTTAAAAGCGCCATTTTATCGCCCACGAATTTCGTTTTGAATGCTTTATGTCATCTGGCCACAGTGCCTTGGTTATGCAGTATGTTATCTTTATTAAACATAAAAACTTGCTTTTACTCAGGCTTTAATGTTTATCGATTTATTTTAGACATTTAATGGCTTAGTGGAATTTGTCGATCAATTACTTATCTCAATTCTGGATAACTCTGCCGAGGCATCAGACCGAGCAGTTAAGTGGAGGTCACTTCCATCTTTAAAAACACGGGTACTATTTATTTATTTATTTATTTATTTATTCTTCATGTACTGTGTACAAAGGCGGACTTAATGCCATGGGCATTCTCTGCCAGTCGACCTTGGGGTGGTGCAGAGAATACAAGGTAGATGTTAAAAGAAACAACATTATTTGAAACAATAAACAACTAAAAAATACGCAAATCAATTTAAAAGTTATAATTATAACAAATGTTAACTATTTATATTAATATATAAATAAATAGTATTTAGTATAAAATATTACAATATACAAAATAAACATATATGAATATATATAAATATAGATAATATATATAAGTATATATATAATATAATAATATATATATATATAAATATCTATTGTTAAATAGAGAGATTGCTGGTGACTCTAGAGATAAAAATAAAGGGAAGGTTCTTTTCGAAATTAAAATTATCGATGGTCTTCTGATAGCAGCCTCCGTAGCCCCCTCTTGAATGCATACAAGCTGGAGGACATTCTAATTGCGGGAGGGAGAGTATTCCAGAAAAGAATCGACTGCACAAAGAATGAAGAATGGAGAATATCAGAGTGATGAGATGGACATTTGAGCAGTCGATTGAAGGACGAGCGAAGGTTTTTTTCATGGGAAGTACTCAAGTATTGAAACTGAGATTTTAAATAAGGCGGGGAATGAGGGGAATGTAGAAGAGAAACCAAAGTTGTAAGGGATCTTATCTTTCTTCGCTGTCGTATAGGTAACCATTTTAAGGTTTGACGATGAGTAGATACATGGTCATATTTACGAAGATTGAAAACGAATCGAATGCAGTTATTTAGAAGTCGATCAAGTTTATTGAGAAGATCTGCATTCAGATCGAGATAGCATACATCGCCATAGTCGATTAAAGGGAAAATAAGGGTCTGGATAATCATACTTTTTGTTTTAGGTGGAAGAAAATTCCTAAGCCTGTATAGAGATCGTAACATACCAGTGACTTTCCCACAGACATTAGTCACATGGGTTTGCCAAGATAAGGTGGAATCAATATGTAAGCCAAGATCTTTTACGTCGTTAGTGATGAGAATAGCATTGCCATTATAAACTAAAGTATGTAAGTTGGATGTAGCTACTTTAGACATTACACGAGAGCTTCCAACAATCAAAGCTTGGCACTTGGAAGGATTGACAGTAATTCCGAACTGTTCAGACCATTCTCCAATGGTTTGCAAATCCAAATTCAATCTGTCGATGGCATCGTTCAAGGTGTCCACTTTTGCCCGACAGTAAAGCTGCAAGTCGTCTGCGTAGAGATGATACGAACAGCGAAGTTTGTGCGTGAGAAAGTTTATAAATATAGAAAATAGAAGAGGAGAAACAATGCCGCCTTGAGGAACACCAGAATCTAAGTAACACCAAGAAGATGACAGATCGTCATAAAGAACCGATTGTTGGCGTCCCTGAAAATAAGATGAGAACCACTTCAACGCCTCGTCAGAGATCGCAAGACTAGATAAAATAGCCAGAAGGATTTCGTGATTTACGGCATTAAATGCATTTGAAAAATCTATTAACACTAAAACAGTGGCGTTTGTGGCCTCAATTCCCAACCTAATATCACCAGTCACTTTAAGAAGGGCAGATGTAGTACTGTGGCCTGGCCTAAATCCTGACTGATACTCACTTAATAGAGCATTCTCAAAGATAAATTTAGATAACAGCTTATGAACACAGGCCTCAAGCACTTTGGAAAGGAAAGAAAGAATGGAAATAGGACGGAATTCATTAAGTTTGGAAGGATTTGATGTTTTCGGTAGCGGACGAATTAAAGCTTTACGCCAAAGAGAAGGAAAGGTGCCAGTTTGGAGGGAAAAGTTAATGATATGGGTGATGATGGGGAGAACTTGACAGAGGATAGGGATAATCATTTGTCGGCAGATGCCATCGCAGCCAACAGCCTTTGACTTAATGGACAGGATCACTTTTTTTATTTCATCGGGAGAAACCTGAGTAAAGTTAAAAGCAGTGATATTAGGGCGACTCATATTCGAGATGGTAGAAATCGTTTGCGACACGATTGAAGGATCAAGCGTGGGTACAGTTGAGAAGTGTTTATTTAAATCGTTCAAATCGATATTGATAAGAGTTTCATCTTGGCATGGCTTACCAACACCTAACGTACCAAGAAACTTCCAGATAGAAGCAGAAGATGAAGATGAGATATTATTGAGAATGTGGCGACGTTTAGCGTTTCGTATCATCTGATTACAGCGATTTCGTGCAGCCTTGTACCGCTCCCACTTATCAGCGACTCGATCTCTTACAAAACACCGGTATGCACGATCTCTTCGCCTCATAGCCATTCGAATATCATCAGACATCCAGGGCGCAGGCTTACGCTTTAACTTGACCTTCTTGATGGGTGCATGGTCGTCGTACAAGCGAACCAAAGTGTCGGTAAAAATCTGAACTTTATTATCAATATCAGTTGCCTGGAATACAGGTTCCCAGTCAATTTCAGTTGCGTCCTTCAATAATTTATCACTATCAATGCGCGCAAAACTACGTCTGTACAATATTTTCGGCACAGTTTTGAAGGGTTTATAATTATAGGAAAGGAAAATTAGGTCGTGGTGAGAAAAACCTGCAGCTAAAGTTTGGCCATGAGATGAAACAAGGGAAGGATTGGAGGTGAGTATAAGATCGAGCAATGAATCATCGCCGTCTCTAGTGTTCCGATGTGTAGGTTGTAATGGGAGAATATGCAGATTGGCTGCTGCAACTATGTTTAAAAGTTTGAGTGCTCGATGTGTGGAAGGAGGAAGGAGATTGGTATTAAAATCTCCCATGACGATGTGATGTGCATACTCAGGCCCTATAGATTCTAAAACCGATTCTAAATCAGTGAAATAGTCGACAGTGGGGGGGCAGTAAACCACACCAAGCAAGGCCTTTCTGTTTCCCACGCCGATCTCTACGAAAATGAATTCAGCAGAGGCGGAATATTCGGAAGCAGAGCGAGCCACTATTTTATATGGGAACTGACAACGCAGGTAAATAGCAACTCCACCTCCACCTTTACCAATGCGGTCATTGCGTATCAGTGTAAAGCCAGGTAGCGGGTAGCTTGTGGACAAGAGGTGTGGTTTAAGCCAAGTTTCCGAAATAAAAACTGCATGCACATTGCATTGAGAAAAGGCATCAAAAAGCTCATTATAGTGACTAGGTACACTTTGTGCGTTAATGTGACATATATTCAAGAGACGACCGGGCGTACCATCAAAAGTAGATCGGAGAAAGTCACTAAGAGTACCAGGAATCGAACAGTAACTATCATCAGAAGAGTCATCAGATTCATTTGCAGAGAAATAAATATCTTCAATAGACATAATAAATAAATTAATAATGAATAGAGTATAAAACTCAAACTTATAAATAAAAACTAAATAATAATAAAAAAAACAGATGGATCAAGATCCATGAACCACCCGCCAGCTAACATCAAACACAAAGGGATACACATTTTTGAAAACAATAATACACCTTAACACTATAATATTACACTAGATTGCTTGCACTAAACCAGCCATATAAACTAAACAATTTAAGAACTATTGACAAATATACTAATTAAAAAAACAAATTACTGTAACCTAAAAAGAGAAAAACAATAGACATGGCTGCATGTCACTGAGTGCCCTCTGCCTGCAGTTATTGTAACTGTGCTGTCAATGGTTGACTTTGACATTATCTGTCACTTTCACAGAAACGAAAACAAACTGTAAATAACCTACAACAATTCGTGGTGCAAATCATAGAAAGAGAGAGGAAACGTTTATATAAGAAAAAATTGTGATTACCTACCTACGTTAGAGTACTACCAAAAAAAAATGTAACCGTTGCTTCTCGGCCTAGATTCAGAGGTGATTGGGTCATGGCCCTGTCAGCTCTGCATCAGTAGGAAGCATTCCTTCTATGCTACCGAGCGGGTGGGCGGGTTGCGGATAGCCTAACCTTGGTCACGTCGAGGTTACCAAGCCGTGACGAGGCTGAGGTGCCACACTTGTGATCCCGGACAAAGAAGGCTGCCCTGAAGCCCAACCCAAGGCCAGGGGTATAACCTATACCTTTCTCCCGTCCACCCCAACTATCACTCCTTCCACCACTTCCAATCTTTACCCTCTCCCTTCTCCTTCTCCTATCATAATATCCGCTTCCCCTAATTCAAGGTGTTATGCGATCCGTGCCGATGAATGTGTTAAGACTTTAGGGTGTAGGGTATGTTCTATTATTAGAATAGATGATAATAAGATCAGTTAATGAACCAAATCGGCAGGTAATTAAGTGAAACAACAGCTGAATCTAATAATTACTTTAATTGAAAAATGATTCAAATTTCAAAACTACCACTCGTTCGGAATGCTGATTTCCCTGAGAAAAACGAGCAAGAAACTCGAGGATTGCTCTTTTCAAATAGGTACATTAAACATTTATTATTAAGAAATTATCAATAATCTTACGAAGAGTCAAAACAAAATAACAAAAATTAAATAACTAAACACTACAGTGTTTAGTTACGTAACAACTTAATATTCCTACATTTAAAACTAAAGAGTTACACATTTACAAACAATAATCAGAATTTCTGACAAGCACAGAGAGTTATAATATTGGAAGGAATACTTAACTGTTAAAAGCAGCCGTCACACCAAGAAATTTTGCAGCAGGACAAACTTGTTCCCAGAACCTTGTAGTTCGATGTTTCCAAGACGAAAGTCGAATGAACACTGAATCTTTGAGGCAAAATGGACGCCTTTTATACCGACAGAAATGGCGGGAACAAGTTTGTGCTATACGTCTTACCCAAAATAGGCTTGTTACTTCGTAACAAGAGAACGTAATACTGTAATGTGAGTTTCTATTCTTTTTAAATACCTTAAACATTATTTATTAAATATAATACAGAATTTAGAGTACGACATTATGACATTGAATCCACGTGGAATGGCCGCGTGGAGTGACCACGTGGAATGTATTTCAAAGTACGAATTTATACAACAATATATATTTTGAAATAGGTAAATTAGCATGTATTTAATACACTATTAATACTTATTCATTAATTAAGTTACGTTAAATAGGTACAATCTGTTTTACGAAGATAAACAAAAAGCACATGGTAGTAATTATCACTTAAGAGGAGTAAACAGAACCCATATCATAGATATTAGTTACTTATTGTCATTGTAATGAGGACAACTCATTTTATGAAGTGATGACGCATAATTCTTGTTATCTTTTGTTTTGTTAGATCTCTTAAATTTACAATGATTATTATTTACACACGTTAATGCTTAATTATATAATAAAATAACATACGGTTTATGAATTGGTATGTATTGATTTGTTTGTTTGTATCTCATTTTGACATAAATCAATAAAGATAACATAAAGATCTCTTTTACATAGATATTGGTTTTCTTTGTTTTATATATGTTTTTAGAAAAAGACCTTGAATCTATCACGGCCATACTGACTAGTACTTCGTTCTCGAAGTACATAAACTCAAGGAAAATTATATTTAGTTTAGTAAAATGTTTAATTCTAATGGAACAATAAATTAATCAGACCCTTTAAATTATATATACATTTATATAAATATTATGTTATTATATTAAACATTCTTACAATAAAGAGAATCAAATAAAACTGCAACACATGTACATACTTTATCCAATTTATATGGAAAAAGAACAATAACTTTTATCTTTCCATACTTGAAATTAGAAAACAATAAATAATACAAATAAATATATTTTTGTTACAGGTATCTTTCAACCCCCTTTTTTTTGCAGGTATCTTTCAACCCTTTATTTTACAGGTATCCTTCCAACCCCCTTTTTTTACAGCTATCTTTCAACCTCTTTTTTTTTTACAGGTATCTTTCAAACTCTTTTTTTTTGCGGGTATCTTTCAACCCTTTTTAAATTTACAGGTATCTTTCAATTTTTTTTTGCGGGTATCTTTCAACCCTTTTTTAAATTTACAGGTATCTTTCAATTTTTTTTGCGGGTATCTTTCAACCCTTTTTTAATTTACATGTATCTTTCAATCTCTTTTTTTTTACAGGTATCTTTCAACCCTTTTTAAATTTACAGGTATCCATAAACTTTTTTTTTTTTTTTTTACAGGTAGGTATTCTCTTTTTTTTTTCAACTTTTTAGCTGGTAACATAATCACAAAATCAAATGTTCAAATCAATCAAACGTATTTTAAGTCCTATATAAATATCTATCACGGCAAACCTATAAATTTTCATTTTCTTCAAAAGAAGCATTTTGATCTATCCATTCACCTGGCCAAACTCTTATTTTTTCTTTAGCAACAATAATATTTCTTAAATTATTTTGACCTCTTAAAGAAAATCTATCGTTTGGTAATATTTCAATAATTTCATAAGGTCCTTTGTATTTGGGACTAAGTTTATCATGACGTCTATGATCTTGACTTACGTACACAGTATCACCCAAATTGTAATTTTTATTGGTTCGTCTGGTTAGATCAAAACGCTCTTTAAATTTATTTGACACATCTAGTAAACGTTGCTGAGCTAAATTTCGATCACTTTGTACATCTATAACTGGTTGTTCTATATTATCTATTACATCATTTAGTCGAGCCTGGATTGAAGGTATATTCCCCTCCTTACCAATCAACAGTCGCATTGGAGAAAATCCTGTACTTTTCTGAATAGTTGTGTTAAGAAATAGCTGAACCTTCCAAATTACGTTCGACCATTCTGACAAATCATTAATTGTTGTAGACAACATATTTATTGCTGTAGCTACATACCTCTCTACTTGACCGTTACTTCGCGGAGTGCCAGTAGCGATCATATGATGTTCTATATGCATTTCTTGAAATAGAGATTGAACTTGATTAGCCGAAAAATTTGTTCCTCTGTCTGTAATCACAAGTGATGGTGACCTAAATAATGTTAGAGTGTCACGTAAAACAGATACCAATTCTTGACCATTTAAAGTTCTGAGTGACTTAAGTATGCAGTATTTGGTAAAACCGTCTATTATCAATAGTACGTGTTTATACCCTTCTTGAGTTTGTCTAAATGGTCCAGTACAATCCAGATGCAATGTATGGAATGGAATTGATTTTTGTATTGGATGTAGTAATCCTTGTTTTGGTCCAGAATGCCCCTTTCTTGAAGCACATATCAAGCAGTGAGTTATATACTTTCTGGTGAATCCGGCTATACCAGGAAACCAAAAATTTTGTCGTATTTTACTAATAGTTTTATCATATCCAACATGGCAATTATCATCATGATAAAGTCGTAATATGCTGAGTCTATAGCCTCTTGGAATATATAATTTAGGTGGTGCATCAGGGGTATTTTTATAGTGTAACAAATTATTAATGACAATATATTGATTGGTATCCACGTCACCAGTAGAGACTCTATTCATTAAAGTTTGAGTTTCATTATCATTTCTTTGAGCAGCTTCTAACCAAGACGGTGGATTAGTTGTATCTTCATTTATTAAATTAATTTTAGGAACAGGTACGTTTATACTTTTGACTGGGTTACGACTAAGGTAGTCGACGTGTCCCACAAACTTACCCTTTTTATAAATAATATCAAATTGAAAATCTTGCATAAATGCCCACCAACGTGCAACACGAGGGGATAAATCCTTCTTAGTCATTGTAGATTTAATCGCATTACAATCGGTGACTATGGTGAAATGGATACCCAACAAATATACTCTAAAATTTTTAAGTGCATTAAAAATTGCCAGTGTTTCTAAATCATATGAGCAGTATTTTGATTCCGCAGGAGAAGTTCGTTTACTGAAGTATGCTACCACGCGGGTTTGATTGTCAATTTTTTGCATTAGGATTGCACCGTATCCTATAGAACTTGCATCGGTGTGCAGCTCTGTTGGTAACTGTGGGTCAAATATGGTAAGCAGAGGTTTCGAAATTAAATGATTTATAATATAGTGTCTTGCCTTTTCTTGCTCTTGGCCCCATTCCCATTTTTGGTCGATTTTTGTTAGCTTTGTTATACAGGCAGTACGCGAAGCAAATTCGGGTATGAATTTCCTAAAGTAGCTAGCTAGGCCCATAAACTGCCGTACTTCCCTAACTGTGGTAGGAACAGGGGAATTAGTAAGAGCTGATACCTTATTATCACTAGGCCTAACACCCTCTTCCGAAATGTGTCTCCCTAGATATTCTATATGTTTTACAAAAAATGAACATTTTTTTAAGTTAATTGTAAAACCTGCAGAACTAAGAGCTTCAAGAGTTGATTCCAAATATCGAAGACCTTCATCCTCAGTTGTAAAAGGAATCAATAGATCATCTATATACACTATCAAAAATTTTAGATGTTTTACAGCTCTTGTTATAGCTTTTTGAAAGATAGATGGTCCATTACAAATTCCAAACGGCATTTTTAGAAATTCATAATGACCATCAGGGGTCACGAAAGCTGTATATTTAATAGAGTTTGATGCTACAGGAATTTGATGAAACCCATTCCTCATGTCGATAGAAATAAAGAACTTTGCTTTTCCTAGTCTGTCAATCTGATCGTCAATGAGAGGGAGAGGGTATCTTTCTCTTTCAATAATTTTATTTAAAGCCCTGTAATCTATACATAGTCTGTCACTTCCATCCTTCTTCTTAACAAGAAGAACGGGACTAGCGTATGATGAATCACTTTCACGTATAATATTCTTCTGTATTAAGTCATTAATCATTTCAGCAACCTTCTCCCTTTCAACAGGCGCCATTCTATAAGGCCGGTAATGTATGATTTCATCCTTTTTAAGGCGTAAAGACATTTCACCAGTCTTAACAGTACCGATATTATTAAATGAAGGTAGAACAGAGGAAAATTTGATAAAAATATTCCTAACTTTTGTTTGTAATTCAGAATCTAAGTGATTTAAAGACTTATTTAAAAGTTCCAATTCGCAATCCGAAGTTAAAGAGATGTTATTGATTAAGTCACTGGATTTTAAATCACGTGTACGAGTTATTCGACAACCCGAGGAATCAATCAAAATTGCTATATCTGGATGCTGAATAGCATTTATACCAATCAAACAATCATAATGAAATTCCTTATCCCTAGCAACATTAAATTCAACTTCCAAACAGATTTCATCTAGTTTAACAGGAACAGTTATTTTGCCAATTATTTGCAATTTGCCATTTCCGATTCCTTCCAGATAAAAAGAGCAAGGACTGAAGTGATAACGTAGCTGCCTTGCAATTGAATATTTTAAAACACTGCAACTAGCCCCGGAATCTATAAGGGCTTCAAAAGTCATATCATCGATAACAATATTGGTTAATTTTAGATTAGTTTTTACGGTACAATTGACATCTTGCTTATTTTTTGTTTTTGCAGCCAGTAAATTGGTATCGGCATTACTGGCCCGTTGCTTAAAGAAGCATCTAGATTCCTCGTGGCCAAACTTCTTACAGTAGGAACATTGAACTGTACTAAAGTTATTTGGAGATGTTTTGACATCAGGACGTAAGTATTTGTATTTCATAAAGCACTGACCTCTTACATGGCCCAATTTATTACAGTGATAACAACGCCTTTCTGAAGCATCTTCTAATTTTAAACGTTTATTCGATGAATACTCTAAAGTTTTAAAATCAATAGACCGCTTTTTGGAAGGTTTTACATAAGTTGTAAACAAAGATATAAGTGCTGCGGTAGTCTTAACACAACTATTATATGAAGCCATTCTAACGTTTATTTCATTTACACCTCCACACACAAGCTCAACCAATTGCTCCTCAGTAAAATTAACTTTAGTATTTTTTAGAAGCCTGAGTTTTTCTCTTGCATATTCACAATACGAATCAGAAGAATCCGATGTTAATAGCACAGCTTTAGTTAATTTCTCGGATAAGTTACGTTTTTCCGGATAAAGGTCCTTGAGGGTAGTTTTAAGACTGTCCCACGTTCTACCGTCCTCAGGATCCCATGTTTCGTACCATAATAATGCAGAGCCCTTAAGGGCCTTACCAGCTTTTGCTACCGTTGTCACACTACTCCATCCAAGATCGGCCGCAATGGAGTCAATGGTATTGCACCAACTCCCTGCTCCATTGTCGTTTTTGTCCGGGTCGAATGGCGGCAGTACAACGTCGTCACCTCTCTTATTAACCGCAACAGCATCCCGGATACTTTTCAACAAGCTTTCTATAGCCGATGAATCCATTTGAATCCACGTTCACAAACCTTAAGGAAATGATAAACATGTGATTAACATTATGCGTCCCAAGGGGTCCCAATGCATTGGAACCCAATATTTCGCCAAACACAATAAGCCGATAAAACACGATAAAAATAAAAACAATGTCAATACAAATGCTTTAAATGCGAATATCTCGGAAACTATGCATCGTAGCTCAAAAATAACGAAAATTTTGCGGCCGTAGACCCCTGTACACATCGTGCCTATCACCATGTACAGGTTTAAGAACTAAAATTAAACTATCTCCAAAAAGGGAAAAAAAATTCTTATTCTATTAAGACCACGTGGTTGCAACGTGGTTATAAATTTAGCGAACCGATTTTTACACAAGTTCAAGTTATTAACAATATACTACATTATTTATTAAGAGACCACATGGTTGCCACATGGCAACTGGCTGCCCATACGATGGTATCAACGCAATTTTGAAATTTATACATATGATAGCAAGGTTGCTATCCCACTTCTGATGTTAAGACTTTAGGGTGTAGGGTATGTTCTATTATTAGAATAGATGATAATAAGATCAGTTAATGAACCAAATCGGCAGGTAATTAAGTGAAACAACAGCTGAATCTAATAATTACTTTAATTGAAAAATGATTCAAATTTCAAAACTACCACTCGTTCGGAATGCTGATTTCCCCGAGAAAAACGAGCAAGAAACTCGAGGATTGCTCTTTTCAAATAGGTACATTAAACATTTATTATTAAGAAATTATCAATAATCTTACGAAGAGTCAAAACAAAATAACAAAAATTAAATAACTAAACACTACAGTGTTTAGTTACGTAACAACTTAATATTCCTACATTTAAAACTAAAGAGTTACACATTTACAAACAATAATCAGAATTTCTGACAAGCACAGAGAGTTATAATATTGGAAGGAATACTTAACTGTTAAAAGCAGCCGTCACACCAAGAAATTTTGCAGCAGGACAAACTTGTTCCCAGAACCTTGTAGTTCGATGTTTCCAAGACGAAAGTCGAATGAACACTGAATCTTTGAGGCAAAATGGACGCCTTTTATACCGACAGAAATGGCGGGAACAAGTTTGTGCTATACGTCTTACCCAAAATAGGCTTGTTACTTCGTAACAAGAGAACGTAATACTGTAATGTGAGTTTCTATTCTTTTTAAATACCTTAAACATTATTTATTAAATATAATACAGAATTTAGAGTACGACATTATGACATTGAATCCACGTGGAATGGCCGCGTGGAGTGACCACGTGGAATGTATTTCAAAGTACGAATTTATACAACAATATATATTTTGAAATAGGTAAATTAGCATGTATTTAATACACTATTAATACTTATTCATTAATTAAGTTACGTTAAATAGGTACAATCTGTTTTACGAAGATAAACAAAAAGCACATGGTAGTAATTATCACTTAAGAGGAGTAAACAGAACCCATATCATAGATATTAGTTACTTATTGTCATTGTAATGAGGACAACTCATTTTATGAAGTGATGACGCATAATTCTTGTTATCTTTTGTTTTGTTAGATCTCTTAAATTTACAATGATTATTATTTACACACGTTAATGCTTAATTATATAATAAAATAACATACGGTTTATGAATTGGTATGTATTGATTTGTTTGTTTGTATCTCATTTTGACATAAATCAATAAAGATAACATAAAGATCTCTTTTACATAGATATTGGTTTTCTTTGTTTTATATATGTTTTTAGAAAAAGACCTTGAATCTATCAAATGCGTGGCTGGGAGGGAGCCCAGTCGTGAACGGAGCCTGCACGGGACCAGGGCGATCCGGAGCAGTAATTAGCCCTTTCCCCGGCAAGCGGGGCTCTGCCGGGGATGACCGTATATTTCCCTAGCTACTCGTGGGACTTAAATGGACAATGAAAATGACCTTTTGAGAACTCCAATTTCCTCTCCGAAAGGAGAACCGTTTGGCGCTGGGTCGGCTAGTTCGCCCTTCACCAAAATTGCGGAGGACTTCACAACCTTATCTGTGGACAGCGCTTCGGCAGCAGGGACACAGATGAAGTTGGTAGAAGCCCCAAGCAAACCCACTGAGGAGGTCTCAGACACACAGCCCGTGGCCGGCGCTTCGGCAGCTGATACATGGACTCTGACAAAGACCTCTCAGAAATCTAAGTGGAAATCGCTTAGTGGTGCGGCCCGAAAAAGGTTCAGGAAGCTCCGGGCATCGGACTTGGGCAAACAGGATGCCTTTGACCTATGCCGTAAGCCCTGGAACCAAATCGAGGCCGAACAACCTCAACTTCAGAGACCGAAGCCGCAAAAACGTGCTCGCTCTGAAGAAGAATCCCCTCAGGTCCAACCGAAAAAAACATCCCGGACGGACCAGGGCGCCGAACCCGAGGCCGAGGTACAGTGCCGTAGCGGGCTCCTCTCGCGTGGGGATCCGAAATTCGGAACCCATGAGTGAGGAGCAGATGCGGCTTGTACATCGTGCTCTCCTTAAGTCCATCACCAGCAATTTTGCGGGGATGGATAAAAAGGGTTCGGGACCAAAATTTATGGGCTTCACACACAAGCCAGGCTGGGTCCTAGTCACTTACGAGGGACAGGCGACCCTGGACTGGCTTGTGGGTGTAATCCCAAACTTAAAGCCGTGGCCTGAGGTAGATCTCAGGACCATTCCTGAGTCGGAGCTGCCTAAGCCTCATGTTGGGACTACTTTTGTGCCCTCCAGCGAGGCGGAGACAACTGACGAAGCGCTGGTGTTGCTGAGGGCACAAAATGAAGGCCTCAACACAGAGCTCTGGAAGGTCCTCCACAGGAGGGACGGGGTGGGAGGGTCACTTGTGACTTTCTCACTCGACGACCCTTCTGTGGGGGCCCTCCGGGCTAACGATGGTCGGGCCACCCTCGGGTTCAAAACGGTGGTTTTCAGAATCCGAGGTGGCTCTGACACAGACACGCCTAACCGGGCGCCCGTGCGGCAGCAGGAGACCGAAGTGGCAGAGGGGAGGACTCAGGGAGCCTCCCAAGGGCACCTGAGTGAACCGCCTCCACCCAAGTCTTCTGGTGCCAGCACGGGGGCCGCGAGTGTGCCGCCTCCCACGCCTTCCACTTCTAGTGGACAGACGGCAGCGAGAGTGCCGGGGTCATGGAGAGGACTGGTTGGGAAACCCCCACCACCTTCCAACCTGCGGCCTCCGCTGAAGTCTACCAAGGGCGGAGGGAGCGGTACAAGAGGCGGGAAAACTGCGGGGAGGGGCACAAACAGTGCAGCAGGACGACCACGTCCTCCAGCCAATGTGCCACGTCCCCTCAAACAGTAATGCAATGGCTACCCCAATGGTAAACAGAGCGAGAATCCTACAGGCCAACCTCCACCATGCTGCAGCTGCGTCTGCGGTGGTGGAGTGTTGCTTCGCCGGCAACAAGGTGGATCTCGCTCTAATCCAAGAGCCATGGGTAGCCAATGGCAATATTCTGGGGCTGTCGTCTGCAGGTAAGATTTTAGTACATGCCGGTGGCCATAGACCCAGAGCCTGTATAATATTTCGGAGAGATATTAACCTTTTGCCTGTTACAGAGCTTTGCAGTGATGATCTGGTTGCAGGATATGTAAATCTCGCCGGGTGGACCGGGCCCAGAGTAATTTTGTGCTCGGCCTATCTACCGGGCGAGAAACCTAACCCCACGGAGGATCTGGAACGGGCGGTGGAGTACGCGCGTCTGCATAGGGCAGAGCTCCTAGTGGGATGCGACGCCAACGCCCACCATACTGCGTGGGGAAGCACAGGCGTGAACGCTAGAGGTGAGTTATTGTTTGACTTTCTTGTCGCTAATGGACTCATCACACTTAACTTAGGATGTATCCCGACCTTTGTTACACGTACCAGGCAGGAAGTACTGGACATTACCTTTGCCACAAAGAATCTCGCTAGACATATCGCTGACTGGCAGGTTAGTGACGAAAACTCCATGTCTGACCACAGGCATATCCGGTTTGACATAGAAGCTGCGATTTCTTGTCAAACTGAAATATTTAGGGACCCAAGGAAGACCAACTGGGACGAATATAGAGACCAGCTCAAGTCAAACCTTGAAGTAATGCCTAAATATATTAGAACAGTAGACGGTATTGAGCTAGCAGTGGAGACTGTTACCATAGGAATCAAGAAAGCCTATGAAAGTAGTTGCCCTGCGAAAAACAAAACCTCTACAACCAGAGTCCCATGGTGGAACACTAAGCTGCAGAAGCTTAGGGCAGAAACCAGAAGATTGTTTAATAGGGCTAAACAATCTAATGAATGGGACACCTACCGAAAAGCCCTAACCAGTTACAACATTGAAATTAGGAAGGCAAAGAGAGCATCCTGGAGGAAGCTGTGCGAGGAAGTACAAAGCCTGCCTCGCACGGCAAGACTCCAAAAAATGCTCTCAAAAGCTGTGCCTAATCCAGTCGGGCTACTAAGAAAGCCCGATGGAACCTTCACGTCAAGTGAAACCGACACACTGGAGTTACTAGCGGCCACCCACTTTCCTGGCTCTGTGAGCAAATCCTGCTCGCAGGGAACAATTGGCAACCTCCGCAGGCCAAATAACGAGGACTGGCGTAGAGCGGCCATAATAATAAGACCGAATCAGGTACGGTGGGCTATTGACTCCTTTAAACCATACAAATCTTGTGGAGAGGACGGCATCTTTCCCGCACAACTTAAAGAAGGAGCAAACGTCCTCACTCCCCATCTGGTCAAAATCTTCAGGGCAAGTTTGGCCTGGGGATATATTCCAGATAGGTGGACCACAGTTAAAGTCATATTTATACCTAAGGCGGGCAAGAAGGACCGATCACAACCGAAGTCCTACAGGCCCATAAGCCTCTCATCCTTCCTTATGAAGGTCATGGAAAAGGTTATAGATATACACATTAGGGAAACAGTATTGACTGTAAACCCTATTCATCCTACCCAGCACGCTTACCGTAGAGGCAAATCAACCGAAACGGCCCTGATCAGCTTGACTGACAGGATAGAAAAAGCGCTGGAGGACAAGGAAATTGCACTATGTGCATTTTTAGATATAGAGGGCGCATTTGACAACGCACCTATAACAATGTTAGTCAGGGGATTGGAAAACAAAAATGTAGACCCGACTACAACCAGGTGGGTAGAGGCAATGCTCTCCAACAGGGGAGTTAAAATATCTCTACACAAATCATCAATTGAACTTCTGTCCACAAGAGGCTGCCCGCAGGGAGGTGTCTTGTCTCCCCTCCTGTGGACTCTTGCGGTAGACAAATTATTGTACAACATGGCTGACCTCAATTTCGACACCCAAGGATACGCAGATGACCTTGTGGTGACGGTACGAGGCTTCTGCCAAAGTACAATATCTGACATTATGCAGAAAGCCCTCAATACCATAAACAACTGGTGTAGGGAAAACAACCTCTCAGTGAATGCTGATAAAACTGTTATAATACCACTTACCAGGCGAAGACGGCTTGAAAAGCTTGTTAAGCCTCGGCTAAACGGGAAGGATGTGCAGTTCTCTACAGAGGTCAAATACCTGGGCGTCACTCTTGACCAGAAACTGACTTGGAACTCACATCTTACCAACATAATAGATAAGGCAAAAATTGCCTTAGGGGCTTGCAGTCGAATGGTTGGGACCAACTGGGGTCTAAGCCCCAGATCGGTCCTATGGCTGTACTTAACCATTGTACGCCCGATAATTACGTACGGCTCAGTGGCGTGGTACAACAAAGCCAAACAAAAAACCGCTGCAAATAGGTTAGGCAGTCTACAAAGAACTGCCTGTCTCATGGCTACAGGCGCAATTTCCACCACGCCTGGGGCAGCCCTGAATGCGCTACTGCGACTCACACCCCTGGACATGTTTATTGTCAAGGAGGCGATAGCGTGTGCGTACAGGATGAATGCCCAAGGTGAATAGTTGTTAAGTTTGTAAAAATTGAGTTCATTCAGTTACTGCAAAACAACTAAACATTTAGCTTACAACCGGTGTCTTCTTTTCAGCTGCAGGCTTAGGATACAAGGCAAAAAGGGATTTAAGCTCATCCTCCGATACAATCTTGTGCCGTTTACTGTCTTTAGTTTTGATGATGACAACTCCATCCTGGGTACAGCATGATCGCATACCAAAATGCATACTATCGCTTAGCCTAAAGTTAGGAAATGAATAACTTAATATTCTCATTTTTTTAAAGGCAGTTAAAAAGGGCTCATAAAGTTTTTATCATTATGCTCCTATCGAATCACAAACCACGGGTCTAAAGTACCCCCAGTACTATAGAAGCCTAAGCTTGTCATCATAATTAATGTTATTTGCGTTTTTGTATCCCGACGATAACATGGCTCTAACATGATAACCAAGGTTGAAATAATTTTGAAACAGAGACACCGCTCTAGACTAGCATAGCGCTATCGCATTCTCGCCACGGTATTAAAACTGTTCTATGAGATCATAGTAATGGGACGGGACAGACAGCTAGTTATTCCGTGGTTAAGGAATCTATCTAAGCTTCGTTTTCACTTTATCTTTATTCCAAAAAGGCCACACATAACTACTGGACACAAGACTCTTCATAGATGTCGAAGAATTGCCCTGTTACATCACGCATTCGTCTGAAAAGTAGGTACCTATATGGTTCTGTTCCGAATTTCCCACCTTTTCCAAAAAGTGTTTGTGTTAGGCTCTCTTAGTCGTGACTCTTACAGTCTCATTGGTGTGGAAGGGACCATTAAAAAGTTACACGGTAAGCTTTAAAACTATACTGCTTTACAATTCAACTATGGCCAGTTAAAGCGAGATGCTGACTGAAAACATCTTCGTAAAATATTTGTTTGGCTCATACAACGAACACTTAAAGGCTACGTTATATTAAACATCTTTTATGCTCACATTGGACGCTGCGATTTTATTGTTTTTATTTCGGGCTTTTAGATCTAGTGGTTAAGATGGACGGTTTATATCTAAAGGGTTTGATTCCCCATGAAAATTAAAATAATACATTTGGCTTTTGGTAAAGCTACTGATTTATTTTAAAATTCTACGATATTGTGCTCCTGATAGTGACATGCAGGAAATACACGGCCCAAAAGAATTATAATATTAAGGTAAATAATATTAAGAAACCTATTTATAAGACATTATAAGTTGTATAAGGTAGGGTCAATGACAGTTCACTTGTCGGCGTCCTCTTGGTGTCGGCGTCCTCTTGGGGTATTCGGCACAAGGCGCTTAAGGTCTTGTACCAGGGCACCTATGTGGCGACGGTGACGTATGCTGCTGCTTGCTGGTCAGAGCGCGCGTCCCTTCACGTTGTGCGGAGCGCGTTACTGCGCACACAGAGACCCGCCTTGATCCTTCTGACAAAGGCGTACCGCTCGACGAGCTCTGCCACATTACCGGTGTTGGCCGGTGTATTACCGGCTGATATTGAGGTGATCCGGGCAGGCGAACTAGGCGGAGTGCGCGAAGGCCGCGCCACCAAAGAGGAGCTAAGGGGTGCCCGACTCCGAACATCTGAGTCCGCTCTTGCCTCCTGGCAGGAGCGTTGGGACACATCGGAACAGGGAAGGGAGACGTATCGGTTCTTCCCGGACGTGGCGGCCCGGCTCAGGTTTACTTGGGTCGAGCCGGACTACGAAGTCTCACAGCTACTGACGGGGCATGGTCATTTCAATGGTAGGCTGTTTAGATTTTCACTGGTCGACAGTGCTAGGTGTCCTTGTGGGGAGTGCGAGGATGAAGACCTTCATCACGCACTGTGGGAGTGTAGGCTGTACAGTGAGGCGCGTAGGAACTTGGTCGAAAAGGTGAAAGCGCTTGAGACGGGTCCGAATTATTATTGCGATCTCGTGGGGACGGAGGCGAATTTCCAGCCGCTGCGGGACTTCGCGCGACGGTGGTTTAAGATTAGGAGTGGATTCGATAGGGGCGAAGAAGGAAGAGGGCAACCGCCCGAAGAAAGAAGAGGAGACGAAAGGTAGACGAAGCCAGCGGTACCACAACGGTGGGCACACGGCGACCTGGTGGCGGACACCGAAGGCGTGACGTGTGTTGTCCAACCCGTAAGGGGGAGGGACACAGGGACAAACAGGAGAAAGATTTAAATAACTTGTAGGGAGTCAAGAAGTGTGCGTGGCTAGAGTGCGATTACGCAGGTTCCGCGCACATCTCCCGCTGTTTCGGCCCGTATAACCACGATCGGTTGAGTAGGGCCATGGGTTGGTGGACGGTAAAAAGTTCACTTAAGGAGAGATTGATATGACTATCAATCTTCAAATTATCTTTGCTCACTTGAGCAGATATATTTGAATACATATTCGAACTTTCGTAAACTAAATAAGGAAATGTTTTATTCCTCTTTCAACGCTACCAACACCTTCTTTAATAAGTTATTTGTTTAGTAGTTCCTTCGTAAAAGGATAAGTAAGATCTATTTATCTTAAAAACTTTTGCATTTAAAATGTTAGCAATAGGAGTATATACAGATCCCGTAGGGTTCGGGTTTTAACTCAATAAATGCTTTTAATTTAAATCATCCAATATACTTTTATTTTGAAATTATACATTTTAAATTCATTTACAATCAGTGGAGTTAGTTGTGTTAGAAGAAGTCAAGAGTATACGTAGGCTTCTCAAACAGGCTTCTTTCAAGGGTTGTGGTCCCCCATTGACGGTAGATGGCATAGTGTGCAGACGAACGAATCTTCAAATAAAATCACTAAATCGGAACAAAGTGAATATTTAGGAAATAAGCATTTCTTGTTGAATACCGGTACACTACTTAAGGTTACGTTCTCTAATACTACTCGAGGTTTCAGTATTTGAAACTTTAACCTTAAAGGTTGAATTTGCATGACGTTCAATCGCTTCAAGTCCTTGACGCATCGCAAGCGCAACGCCTCTTCCATGTTCGTCGGCGGAGCCGCCAATTTATGCCCCCGCCTTAATTGCAGCGACTTCAATATATTACTGTCCCTAAATATTTAAAGACCTAAGTTTAGAGTTTTTCTGAGGAACTTATGGCTCTTACGGCAAAATTATATTGTGGCAGTTTGAAAGTAAAAAAGTAAGAATTGTATATAACGTTTTTCACACACTTTTAGCCTTCATCTCACCTGATGGTAAGTGATGATAAGACCTCAGTAAGTCTCAATTGTACTCCTCAACAGATGGAACTGGCTATCTTACTATGCCTCCTAATTATTAGAGTACAAAAATGGTATAAGCATTATTTTAATGGCGACAAACTTGGGAGAGACGACGGAAGCCAGCTTGAGGGGCTCAGAAGCCCTACTACCAACCAAACAAAGTAGAAAAACCAAATCTCTCCAAATCGGGTGGTCTCAACTACATAGGTGATTAATATAGTGTTAGGTTAAGTTTTAGCCTTCCGCCCGCGACTTCGTTAATGTGGACAACTCCATTCTGAAAGAATGAAAGAAAGAGAAAATATTTTTTGACGCTAACAAATGATAATGAATATTGGAGGTTTTGTTCTCCTGTTCGCTGGGATATCGCAGAGATCATGCAAATCAAATTATATTGCACGCAAGAAAATTCTGCTCACTACTGGTGGAGCGTTAGTGTTTCCAGTGTTCCAATTCAATTATTTTGTACCTTTCATCTCTATAACCACATTTCATTTCAGTGTTATAAATCTTTTGCCCACTATAAATATTTTAATTACTTCAATATTAATTGTCATTAACGCTATATAACTACGATAGACAATGAAAAATTTTTAAAATGCCTTTGCCAATTTTGGTGGATTTCTCTTAATTGATAATAATCTGATTTGATAGTTCCTATTTCGGCCGCGTGTAGACTGATCTCGCGCGCTCGTTCAGTTTGACCGGGCTAGTGAGACTTTATTTAGGTTTGCCCAGTTATTTTTTTAATAATAATAAATATTTAGCCTCTGATTTCGTCTTGGAAGCCTCATTTATTAAAATATAGGTACTAGAGTACCAGAAGTTAGTAGGAGGTTGCTATTAAAAAAACATGCACCTACCAATCAGTGAGACTTAAACAGACTTAAGAGACATTTCAGGAATGGATATTATCCACCAGTGGAACTAGCCGGTGGAACCCCGAAGAATACGCGTTCAGAATTAGTAAATAATATCATTTAAAATCCCCAAATTCTCTACCAAGCAAAATGTCCCCTTTAAACACCACCCAAAAATCTGGAGATGTAAGCCTGTAACCCAGATATGCACGCTGCAAACCCGTAGACTCCGGGTGAAACCCGGAGGGGTGGCAGCCCTTGACCTGATTTTGAGCTGCAGCGTAGGCCATGGTCGCTTCCGATCAGTCACTTGCGCGTTGCTACAGCAGCATGAATGCGTTGCTACAGCTCCAGCATAAAAGTATTGCCCCCTTACTATGATTGCTAACTGGATTTAAGCTGCAGTGAAATCAGGATCATCGGTGGCGCTGTGAACTCGGCACTGGCCTTCTAATCGGGAGATCCGAGGTTCAATCCTGAAATGAACCAAAGTGGTTTTCATTTTCGAATTTCATATGTACATCTGTCCGAAGTTTCTACTGTGAAGAAAGACATCGTGAGGCAACCTGCATACACCTGCTAAGAAATTCAAAGGTGTGTGTGAAGTCGACCAATCCGTACTAGGCCAGCGTGGTTGACTAAGGCCTAAACACCCTTACTTAGGGTAGGCTCGAGCCCCTCGGTGTGGAGATGTAATGATGACATCAAGATGACAATATACGCTGCAACAGCGGTGTGTGCTTCAATATTGTTTTGACTTTGCTCTAAACGATCTTGGCAAGGCCTTTGATAACATCTCGCTTCGTTTTGACGGTTTTTCATGAAATTAAAACATGAATAAATTCATAAAAAATTTCAACCTCAGACAGGATTCGAATCTGATGACAAATTTTTTAAAAATTGGTTAGTAGGTTGTGGGGGCTTGCGGATGGGAAGGAAATACGAAAATAGGAACCCGATTTAATAGTCTTGCTTCGTCTCTAGTGATGTGGATTGGAAAAGTGGGTAGTAGGATCATGGATGGTTAGCTGCGGGCTAAGGGTTTTGAAATAGGTGATAGAAGTAAAAAGTACTAAAAAGTGCTGCATGTAGATAGATAAAGATTATGTATGATATACGTGGATGTGTTTGTATATTGGTGTGTTACCGCCACGGGCCTGAATTTTGTCTTAGCCGGCCTCTGGACTTAAACTATTGGGGAATTAGTGCGGTTAATGAGGTGTTTTCGTAAATATTGTGTGTGTGTTCAGCGCGTACGCCATGGCTGCCAAGAACGACACGATACGTAGCTATTCACTATAATACGAGGTAATTAAGTTATCTGCAGCCTCCTCTATCTGTGGCTAAGAAATACTGAAATTCGCTAATATATTCCTTTAATGACACAAGCTATATAATCTAAAAGATACACATGACCAACCAACCTCATAGCACACAAACAAGCCTGGCCATATCTCAACTATTAAAAAAATATCATCGAACAGCAAAAAATAGGAAACTGAGACATAAATAATATTGTATCGGGCACTGCCACATAAATATCGCAGTCGTGAGCCTGGTAGCAATATTGTACCGCGCTGATAAATGTGGCCTACAAACGGCACCGCCTTATTTCTAACGGCGCAAAGCTTAGATTGAAGTCTTCAACTGAACTCCGATTTGTTTTGTTTTATTCAAGGATTTTGCAACCGTGCGGCGGACTTGTGAGGATTTAGCGTTTCGATCTTGATATGAAATGATTAGTTGAATTGTCGACATGTGATTCATATTAATGGTTTCCTTTTGAATGGGGTGTTTTCTTATAGGGTTTATGGGATTATTATTAGGTTTCCTTTCTCGTCGCTTGCGTTTCTGTTTGATGTAATTTAAAATGATTTTTATTATTTGCACTCATATAAATAATATAACATTGTATGTTTAAATATGTATGAGTATTTAAATTGCACTTATAGTCGTCATTTCACTGGGGAATACAAATATCTACGTTTGGAAGTTAATTTTATTTCTTTCATCATTAATATATCACTGCTGGACACGGAGCTCTCCTTCAACGAAAAGACATCCTATTACATCAGCTAGATCAGACATTGGGTAAGAATCAATGCTTTTACATCAATATTAATTTCAGTCCAAATCAAAGTTTCAAAGGAAAATTGCTTCAAAGACCTCAACACTTTGAACCTCTTTTATTGTGTTCTGTGCTTTGAGCAACACTTTGCTCTTAATGCAGAGATCATTAGAGGTCTCTATGAGGCTTGCTTCGACAGACCCTTAGGAGGTTGTGAATATCCTATCACCATGTAAGCTATATCACCAACTTCGGGATCATATATGATGCCAGTGCGAGTTGATGGGATACGCTAAGTCTCTTTCATAATCAGCAGGGTGCATCTCTATAAGCTAAGGATGGCTTGGTTTCAATATGGTTTTATTTGGAGCCCCTTGCCAACAATCCTATGTGTAATAAAATGCATGTAATAAAATGCATGAATAGGTAAATCAATACATAGAGCGATCGACAATACCATAAGCGGTCAAGGAAAAAGTACCTTTGAAGCAGGGTGGTGTAACCATATCTCACCTGCCCCTCCTATTCCTCTTACAAACGGCAGTTTACTAACCATTTCATTCATTATCTAGATAGCACTTTTGACATTAAAATAGAAATGCTGCGTCTATCTTTTAACACTTCTCGACATTTTTCTATTGATAGTCTTACATGATCTAATATCAGAACATGGTCACTCAAACTGCAACTTCTATACAATCTTCGCTTAGCTGTGAATGAACAATAAAGATGCTATGAACAGTAAATTACGGACATAAATAATCCCCGCGATAAATCACGCATAGCACCGCGACCCCAAATATCAGAGGTTAACCGGCGCGATAACTATAATTTACGTCTGCTCCACACCGACGATCGGACGAAAGGATACACAATGGGTTACTTGAACATATATTTATGTCTATTAAAGCTTCATTGAAGATATCAGATATGATTACATCATACACTTTACTTTATTCGTTCTATATACGCGTGAAGTGAGAAAGGATGCGAATGAAATCCCAATGTATTTCAACAATGCTGCCCCTTGGGCAATTTTCGTAATTGCGATTCAGCCACTATATTCTTGATAATTTGAGTTATTATATTTCATTTCGTATATTAAATTATGCCTTGCGTGGTGTCCTTGTTGCCCATTGCTTCTTCTCTATATCTAGAAATATATATTCCTGAATATTATATCTCCTATTGTTTCGTCTTACCTTATTTGCTTCTAACAACCAGTAATCATTAAGTACTTATTACATATTTCTTTCATTATTTACTTTCATCTATATTCGTATTTTTTTTACAATTTGTTACAAATAGGTTTGTATGTACCTTACATTGATTAACCTCTGTACTTTAAGTATTAAAATAAGTGCAATAGCAAATCTTTATCTCTGATGATCGTAAATTCCGCCCGCAAGAAATTGCGGAATTTCAAACTGCACTCAAAGGTCTGTGTGAATTCTGAAATTAGTTTATTTCCGGTATAAAAGTGTTCTTATTTTTTAATCGGTTATATTTTATGTGATTCTGTTCATTCTGTACAAGCATATTTAGTATTTGAGTAACAATAATATTATCATCCAAAGGAACTTTAACATGCATGAATATATCTACAAGTATATTAGACGCAGCGAATGAAACTAATAAAAAAATATTACCGTTTACAAGGAGAGGTTATTGAGAAAAGTTACAGCATTTTCGTTATTTCATTATCAACAACAATGCTTCAAGCACACCCAACAGAGTGAACGTGTTCAACGACCAGAATACAGGAGCTCGTTCTCTAATTTGGCAAGTGGGCGTCGAAACTGTCGTCGAAATCTCGTCGGGTCCCCGCCCATCATTCCCTGAATTCTAATTAGAAACTTGAAAATGGGTGCATTTAAATAATGACACTTTGAATACGCTTGTCCATGTCAACGATTTTTAAAGGTTTATTAAACAAAAAGAGCACGCTGAAGCTGAAACATAAATATCAATTAAGTACCAACTTAAATTGTTACTGTCTTAGAAAAAAGATATATAATAGATTGACGTATAAAATATGTAAATGATCAGGAATAAAAATGATTTAATTTCTTATAAAAAATTAACATTGGTGATGATATTTATTGTTTTTAAGCACAATAAAATTTAGTTGTCTGTTCGACTAATGAGATTCAATATTATTGTGTTAAAATCGGTAGTCGCTCTATTAGTTAAGAGTAAAGGAGATAGTAATAACAAGCTAGGGACTCTTGCAAACTTAATGAGCATTTTCTCAACACAGAACAACATCTCTTGTAGTACACATTAAAGTCTCTATCTATATGTTAAACAAAATAACGAGTATTCCATAGGTACGAGCAATCCGTCCCGCCTCCAAATTTTAAGAGCCATTAAAATGCCTGAATGCTAAGAGGTGTTCTGTCAAGTGCCTCGTTAGTGATGGGAGGAGCAATGGGGTTAAATAATGGGATGTCAAAAGGAAATTACGTTCAAGTTAATTTCACTTTTTATTTGCTTTCAAGAAATTATTTAATTTTCTAATCCTACAAATGATTTTCATCAATTGTGTCTGGCAAATAAAGAAAGCCATTTTTGTGCGTATTGGGAGTCATTAGCACACAATGTCATGATTTCATTATTATCATTTCCAATTCTATTCATAAATATATTGCTGGTTATATACGAGTACATGATATCATCATTTCAACCCATCGAATCGTTTCAATTTCTCAACTTATAAAGCACCTGGCCACGCGTTGCATTGGCTTAGGCTTAGTGGTTATAGTATGTTGGATCAATGTTATACTAAACTTCCTATTGTAGTCATATTAATATTCACTAATAAAGATAAAAACGTTTTCATAAAAACTCTCAAAGAAATCCAAACACAACATTTAATGTTGCGTCGGTGTCGTCATTAACTCATAACTTACACCGCCATCTGTTGTCACCTTTGGGAGTAATAAATAATTGCACACAATTTAATTGGCAATAATAAAATATGGTCAATAATCGAGATAAAAACTATTCTATCTTTTAAATTCGGCTCAACTACATACAGTATACTTAATTTCATCAAAATAGGTTAAGTAATTTCAGAGTTTACTCCGGACAAACATCTTGACATGCTATTTTTATATTTATAAGATATAGATGATGTGAGCCATAGTTACGAATGTGGCCGGAGGTACCCAAACATCAGTTTAATAAACAATGTAAATGTTAGGACTAACGAAATCAACTCTGACAAAAAGTCATCTGTCCAACCATAATTATGCATAAACACCTAAATAATCATAATAATATGGCACAAACAAAGCTCACAATGAATACAACAAAGCCAAGTCAACTAGCTACCACATCACAATGCAATCGCTGCCGCTGACATCCTGTCGCTAAGAAATTCAAGTTTCTCCCTTAATAAGGCACCCCGCTGTGACGACTAGGCGTTACGCCACGCCCATCCGGCTCGAAGGATCGGAATAAATTATAAACTACCCATACAATTTGAGCACTGTTCATTGCCCATTGATGTTTTCAATGCAAATTTATGTTCGCTCCGTTCATTATATCCCATTTTTGTGCTAACCTACTGAATTATTTAGTTGCTGGCGGCGGTATAGCAACATTAAATAATTTCTTCATTGTATCTCCCAAGTTAACCTTCGCATCGTGCTTTTAAATTCATTTATAATATACAGTCTCATATCTTTAATAAACTTATTATTGTGAAGACGTATTTTTTAACGAAATGTGCGTATGCCATAAAGTGGCTCCACTTCAAATAATAAAGTGTTGGCTTTGTGCCTGAAAATAACGTAACAGTGCAGTTACAGTATGCCGCGTCTAGTGAACTATCTACTATGCATTTTCGATTTATTATTATTGTTCCAATCGAATCAAAACTGTGTCATCATGCGTCTGGATTTAATTTGTTTTAGAAAAGTTTAAATTATTTTAACAATTTAGTTATTTCATGAAGGGCGTGATCGTAACTTAAGAGTGCAGTTATAATAATAATAATAATAAACTCTTTATTGCACAAAAAAGATATAACAAAAGAAACAAATGTAAAAAAAAAAACAAGAAATGTACAAGTAGGCGGCCTTATTGCTATAAAGCAATCTCTTCCAGGCAACCTTAAGATAGGAAATATGGGAAAGGAATGGAAAAGGAAAGTTATAGTATGCCGTGTGTAGTAAACTATCTTCTATCAATGGATTTTAGATTTATTAATTGGTCCAATCGAATCAAAACTGTGTCATCGTGTGTCTGGAATTAATATGATTTAGATACTAAATTTTATTGCATAAATTATTTTAACAATTTGGGTATTTCATGAAGGGCTTATCTCCTAAATAATTATCCACTCTGTATATATAGGCGAAATACTCGTTAGTATATCTCTGAATAAATTTTGAATGTTTTCGATTGTTTTATATCACTGACATTTATAATTTTTAAATAACTTTCAAACCACATAAAAATGAATACAAGAGAAATGTTCGATTCGGCTTACTTCCAATTACACAGTAATTTGTCCTCTTTATTCTATAATCTGATAAATTAAATATCACGACTGACTGTTTAATTTAATCGTTATCATCAAAAACCATCAAGATTTATAATTGAAAATAAAAGACCGTATTCACATGGTAAGAACAAAGGAAGTCACTAATATAGCGGTGACAGGTTATGAACACAAACCGAATTAGTTCGGTTCATAATAAAAGAAAACAATACTTACACAAGTATTCAGAATAAATTATAACCTTGCAAAATTAATTCGTAAACTGGTAGTAACGCCGCTATTTCTCATAGCTCCAACAGGCGCTCGTCCTGAAGCGTAATGGGCGAGTCACTGCCAAAATAAATGTTGCTTAATACGCAGAAACTTTTGAAATATGTTTCGCTTAAATGTGCCGCTGAAAGCATCATAATTTTCCCCTTTATGTTGCAAGTTCTGTTGCCTTTTTGTTTGCGTATCTTTTTTTATTGTCCGCTCAGTTCCCGCAGTCTTTGTGCGTGAAAACATTTGGTCTGATAAATCTTCTGCTGTGTTTCATTGGTATATGTACTGTAGTTAATTGAGATGGACCAATGTTTGTTTACTTGTTAGCACTTTAGTGGAAAACATTCTTGAGTATGGTGATATATTATGCGTATTAGTCGCTATGCGTATTGGTCAATATGCGTTTTTAGATTTAAAAGAAAAATGATGGGTCGGGGGCGGTCTGTTTGCTTTGTTTTTAACCAATATCAAAAAGAATATCTATGTTTGACTTCGAGCCAGCGTCGGTGGCGCTGTGACCTCGGCACTGGACTGTGCCCCGAGTAGAATCGGAAGGCCCGCGATGTGTTTTTCGTTTCTTGAATTTTATAAGTACATTTATCTGACGCTCCTGCGGTGAAGGAAAACATCGTGAGGAAACCTGCATACACCTGCGAAGTAATTCAAAGGTGTATATGAAGTCAACCAATCCGCACTGGGCCAGCGTGGTTCGACTAAGGCCTAATCGCCCTAACTAGTTAAGGTAGGCTCGTGCCCCTCAGCGGAGACGTATGTGAGCTGTGATGATGATGATGATGTTCGACTGTGTCTATTTTTTGCGTATGTTCACCGATTCCCCGCTATTAGTGGGCAGATTTTTATAATTCTTTTTGTAATGGAAAGAATATACTCCCTCCTCCATTGTAATCAAGACATGATCTGATCATGAGATCTCTGGAAAATTAGGGGAAACCCTTAATTTTATAAACACGTCCAATTCGTTTCTTTTTTTTCTAAACATATTCATGTATTTGCATCTGGTAGTAATCATATCATGTTACTGTGCTGATGTTGGAAGGATTCTGGTGGGTTGGGAGTTAGGAGATATTTTTTTCAATTTATTGACACGTGAAGTATTTTTTCAGGTGATTCAGGTGAGTTGAAGGAAAGTATAACAAATAGTTTGTTAGGAGTTCGAAAATAATTCTTTCAAAACTGTTTAGAGTGAAAGTTGAATGAAGTTTCATTTTGGGTTATTGGTTTGCCTTGGGTCACATTTTTGAACATATACTTTCATTCTATATCTTTTGTTAAGAGCATTGAGTGAGTTGGAAATAGCTATACTGATTGAAAACTATTTCCAGATCGTCTGCTCTCTGGATTTGGACTAACCAGTTGATAGCTATTTTGTAATACAACAAAGTTGGCAAACAAGCAGGTTACCCATCAGATGGTAAGTGGCTACAGTCGCCTATAGCACATGAAGTTTCTGATATATTTCCAAATACACAACCTCTACAAGAACTCAATGTAGTCAATGTACGTTGCCACCTAGTGACACAAGATTCATAGTCACTATGCCCTGTTATTTCACTGCCTGTCTTACCCTTCAAACCAGAACATAGCAACAGGAATGCAAGCACCGCAGCTTGGTGGCAGAAATAAGTAAGATAGGGTACCCGCGCAGACGTCTCTCGTATTAAGTCTCCCTCTGTTAAAAACTATTCCATATAGTCAGTCAAGCTGCAGACAAACACCTATACAATTTCAATCAACACTAGACTGTGTTTGAAATATCTCCAAGATCTCCGATGGGAGGGCCTATTATGTTGTCGGAGATAATCCACGATCTATCAAAGGCGTATAATCTGGCCTCGCCGTCAGATTCGGTAACGCCAAAATTATCGCCGGCCCAAACGCTCAGGATAATATTATTGGATTTACGAGGGAGTGCGCCGGCGTCTGATTTACGCCTTCCTACTGCGATAAATTATGGCCGATAGCGAGCTGCTGTGGGTACTGAGGTTCGCGAACCCGATTAAAAACTATGAAGCGGAGAGAAGCTTCGGGGCTTTGTTCTTCATGTGAAGGATTTTGGGAAAAATACCAAACTAGTAAAGGAGATAAGAACAAGTAGTAGGCTGGTGATGGTAATCAGTAAAATAATTAGAAGCTCTTAGGTGCACCACTTAAGTGGAGTAATGCGTGAATTTCGCGTCACAACTACTTAATTTAAGTAACTTTTGGGATAAGTGCTCAAAAATTTAAATATCTCGAGCATCTCCTTGCTTTAGAAGGTAATTCATGCAATTTTCTGCTCCTGTCGTGTCTAGTAATTCTAGTGGACTTTATGGCAACACAAAATGTACAAGCGTTTTTGCGCTCACAGTCACTTCTGCACTTTTTATATGTCTCCTGTGTAGGTTGGTCTCTGCCGAAAATTGTAATAAGTTAATTCAGATTTCTCCTTTCACTTATAAAGTATTAAAAGGTAGAAAGACCTGAAGTCGCTTGAGAGAGTGGTAGGTAAAATGCATGCGTCGACTAACGTCATTAATTTGAAGGTTCTTTCTTATATATTAAAATGAATCGCTGTGTGTTAGTCACGCAAAAACTTGTAAATGGCTCAAACGATTCTTAAGAAATTTTTGTGTGTTTGAATAAGTCCAGGGGGTGTATTATGATGTCTAACTATCAGGCAATTTTCTGAATTGTTATAATGCAATTTCTTTCTCTTTGTATAATGAGTAAAAGAAAGGCACTTATAGCAATTCAGAAAACTGTCTGGAATTAAGATGTCATAATACACGCCCAGCCAGGAAAGGGTTATATGTACGATTGGATTCGGTAGGTGGCGCTGCAATTGAATAGAATAGAATAGAATATCATTTATTTGCTAGAACATGGTGTTACAATATGGTCTTCAAGTGTATAAAGTGTCACATATTCCGCTTATGTCAAAAGCATGCAAAAATAAATTGTTATTTAATCTTTAATGACATTTTCACATAATTTATCATTTATAGAAATACATCAAAACAGCTAAGTAATGTCATTATTCTCATTTTGTCAGATTTTAAATCAATATTGTGTCATAAAATAAAAATATAGGTACTTGTGAATGTCAAAAATCATAATTAGTTTAAATGTCATAATCATACAAAATTTAAATGTCAATAATCATAAGTAATTAAATAACTTGAAACAAATAGATTATGTCAATTATAAGATACTGAGTAATGATCTAAATTCTAAAAATAATCATTAAAATAGTCACTAATACTATAGTATAACTTGTCTGCCAAAAGTTGGTTAATTTTTTTTCTAAATATAGTCAGCGGTAGGTCCTTCAAATTGTTTGGTAATTTATTATATATCTTGATTGCCATGTAATATGCATTATTCTTATACATATTTAGATTACATTGGGGTGTATATAGCTTATAAGGATATCTTGTAGGTCTTCCAGTAATATCTTTGTTTAGTTGGAAAAAATGTTGATGTGTTTTTACTGTTGAAATCTGTTAATTGTTGAAAACACTTGAAATCTTTAACATAAGGTTGTGCTTTAGTACCTTCACTAGTGCGGTCTTATGCGGATGCTGTCAATTGTTCATAGGCTACATAACAGTACTTGGCTTAGTAATAGGTGGACTATATGTTTGTCAGAAGAAAGTGTATGAACCTACACTTTAAACAATATACTTCCCACTGCTGGGCACGGGCTTTCCTATAGAAAACGAGGAATTTGACATTAAGGCTCGTATGAATGAATGTATCTCAAAGTTGATATCAATCTTAAGATGCTCAAACATCTTCACGATCGATCTTGAGATGCAGCAATTATAAGTACGACCCTAAGCTAGCCAAACGTATCGCTGTAAAATTTTGAATTTTTCTTCGCGGAAGTGAAGTAGCGACAAACTTTGTCGATTCTTATAACATTCCAGGGAGAAAACAAGCGGTGACACATTCAAAATTATTCATCCAGCAATGCAATTACTCCATTATGAACTTTTACACTCAGTACCTCATTATAAGATATTGGTTCAATTCATTCAGAACAAACATTTAAGACAAACCCACCAGATTAAAATCTCGACGAGTTTCAATAAGAGCAAGGAAGCCACAATGGCCGCCGCCTGGGTCCTCAAACAAAGAGGGTACTCGATGCAGTATGCAGATTATCATATTTAATGCCCCCATGATATTTATGGCGAGGCGCAACGTGAATTGTGCGGAACGCCCTTAGATCTCAATGAGGATGCCCGATAATGGCTGGCGTTCTGGCCGTTACCGGCAATTTGGCGTTATTTATAATGCCCGTAATGGAAATGGACGCGGACGACGTACGTGATGTGGGGGGCATTGAAAAAGCTGTCGGTGTTGAGGCTTTGATGGATTACTTTGAGGATGCTTCAATGGGAAGTTCAATCTTGTTTATCAATAAAACTATTAAAAATAGGAATCCTCTTGTGTTCATGTTTGCGTTATCCATCAGTTCCATTAAGATCTTGGTTTCTGGATAACCGGAAGACTTCGGATTTTAACTATCTGATGGGTATGAACTGTAATTTTGCCCGTTTTTAAGGTCCAATAAGAGAAACATGCCACCTAGGGTCAAAACCTTACTAGGTTTCTTAATTCTCATACACCTATTCATAATTATTATCATCATCATCATCATTTCAGCAAGAGACGCCCACTGTTGGACATATGCCTCCCCTAGGGATCTCCAAGAGATGTAAGGGGTTCCCAATATCACTTGCGGGACCCAAGCCAACCTCACCTGCAGGTACACCCTGCTGCTCAACGGACTTGGCTCTGGCGCTCCCCACCAATCCGCACTGGGTCAGTGTGGTGGATGACAGCCCAAACCCGTCAATATACGCACTTTTTCAACTTCCTTAATTATTTCCCTCTCCATAATTATGGGTCATGCATGCGTCAGCACTGAGGTTTGTATTTGATGCCAATAAGTAAAAGCCTATGATTTGGATCAAGATCTTTGTCTTCGACAGTAAATATTATACGGTCTTAAACGCAGCAGGTCATTATTCAAGCCACTATGGCGGGATGTTAACACGTCTCAATTGTATATCGCAGGGCGTAATTAAATGCGTCTGCGCCGGAGGCTGAGTCCGCTCATATATCACGAGGACTGCATTCAGACCAGCCTCTTTATAGTGTATCTCAACATCCGCCGCGATCGCTTTAGAGGGGGCCAAGACAAAGTGACGATTCAAAAACGATAACGAAGTTCGATAACAACAACATGTATAGGATTGACACATGCGATCGCTAAATAACGTGTCGAATCGATCAAAATCATCGATATGTAAGGTGGTTGACAAATTGATTGGCAACGAATCGATGAACATTTTTCATAAGAATGAAATGAAAATATTGATTTTAATTATTTATTTTACAATTTCTCTTTCGTTTCGAGTATTTAGATACAAAATATTGTTTTCTTACAGTAAGAACAATTCGACACTTACAGCGTTCGTTAATCCTTACGTTGGCTGGGAATTTGTTTTCGTTATTTCTCAGAGACGATGACGAATTTAGTTATCGTTTCGCTATGAAAAGATTGCCAAATAATTGTATTTTTATACTGATTTTAATCGAATCACTGAAAAAAAATAGTGCCATTTTTATTTAAACGATTTTATTAAGCTAGTCCTGTTTGTTGTTCTTGGCCGGTTTTTTGTTGTTTCAACAAAGCAAAAAAATACGCGTCTCATATTTTTAATAGTCGAAATGGCGGATTAATTATACTTCGGTTATTGCACCCAGTCTACTTGCGTTTTACACGAAAAGCATTTCCCCCATCACTTAAATAACCAAAGTCTTATAAAATATCGGAATCGATTATTGGAGTTGTTATTTTAACACGTGCAATCAAATCGATTAAGATCTTGACTCGGGTGATTAATACCCTTGTACGTCGTGTAACCACAACGTGGTTATAAACATTCATAATCATATTCCGGTATGTCTACAGTTCATGATTAAATTATAATCTTTATGCGAAGCTGCATTTAAATGGTGCCTTATCTCCATTATGGGTGTTGACGCATTTTTCAAGTATGTTTATGTATTCGATGTTTAGGTCTATCAAGTTGACCTATATATAAACGTCCCAGCATGGGTGTGGATGAGTTGGCCTACCACTATTAAGATTATAAATACCAGGGGCATTACTTATAAAGTAAGTGAAAACTTTAACGTATTCGTGACTGTACAATAAAATAAAACTTGTTAATATATGATAATAAGTAAAATGTATTTATTAAGAATTAAAAATATCATCAACAAATTATTGATTAAATCAAAATTACCGGGTGTTTTGAAAAATAGTCGCAGACTTTGTCCTGAAAATCTTGTAAGTTTCATAAATAACTTTTCTGTGTATACTTATCATGGCCAGACCATTGAGACCATCTTCTCCTATAGTGCCTCTTAGTTAGGTTTTCGGCTTCCTGAGGCTGCATAACGATCGCTCTACCGTGCACGTTCTGCATGGCAGAGTAATCAAGTTTTCATTTGATCACTTTAAACGAATTTTATGAGTAATCTGTGACAAGTTTACAACTGGTTTATAAATATGACTACTACAGAGGTTTCTGTATTAAAATACGTAATTATCAGTAGGTCAAACAGTATGGCTGCACTTGAATGTCGACATAGACACTGCCGCCTCTTGGCGACTCCCTTGATAAATACCCAATTAAACCAAAATACTACGTTAACACATAGGATACGAGTTGAGTGATGTGGTGGTTCGAAAGCTTTGGTTTCGATATTAAAAACAAAACATTACACTAATCCACATTGGGCCAACATACTTCGCTGTGGTGTTATGTTATGACTCATGCTTCTAATGTGTTCCTTCCATGTAGGAAGGCCTGTGCCCAGCAATGGGGTGTATAAGCTGTGATGTTGATGGCAAATTTTGGTGGAAAGTATTAAGATCATCATTGGCGTTGTGTCAATCTCTCCTTTGCATCATGAGTTGGAGTGGTACCACATAGAGTGCTATAATACAAATTGAAAGAGCTCAGAGATCTATTCTAAAAACAATATTACACAAACCTTCCAGATATCCCATTGGAGCCTTGTAGACAGCAAAGTTTTGAAGATTTTCTTAAAACCCTGTCCTAATTATCTGATTATCGTAATATTATCATCATTTCAGCCAAGAGATGCCCACTATTAGACAATGGCCTCCTCCAGGGATCTCTATACCGATCGGTCTTGCGCCTCCCGCATCCAGCGGCTTCCTGCGACCTTCACGAGATCGTCGGTCGACCTTGTGGAGGGCCCACCAATGCTGCCTCTCTCGGTACGCGGCTGCCACTCGAGGATCTTTCCGCCCCAACCGCTGTCAGTTTTGCGAACGATGTGTCCTACCTACTGCCAATTTAAATTTGCAATTCTTTGGGCAATGTGGATAACTAGTTTTCTACGGATGTCATCATTTCTGATGTGATCACATAGAGAAACCCTGAGCATAGCCCGCTCCATTGCCCTTTAAGTTGCCTTCTTATGAGACCCTTTAAAATCTTATAAGTAAAATAAAATCAACAAAATTTTGAAGTTTAAATTTCACGTCAAAAATAAAAAATAACTGTATTTAACCCGGCGCCAATGACGTGAAAATAATTACGAGACCGATGACACCGGGTCATCATGACCCAATTTTTATCAATAACTGTTACACGAAATTAGGGAAATTACTTTAATTTTAATTACTGTTTATCTTAAAAGGGTTCTTTACTTAGGTAGTAAAATAAAAATAATGGTGATAAATTTTATAAATCAAATTTTTCAAGCTTTCTCGATAACACATGCAAAATCAACGTTGAAAACATAACATATTAAAAATTTTCATATTTGGTAAATTATTCTTAGTAGTAATGGGAATCAATAATCTTACAGATTAAAAGGGAGATCAAACAAACTTTATATAATTAAAATAATAAGGAATCAATCTTCTTCTTCATCATTCAGAGCCATGGAACTGCTGCAGTTATTGCAGAATGGAATCAAATGCTCTGGGTTTACGTAAATGTCGTATACATGACAAGCTTGAGATGCTTTTTGTCAATTTTAGACGGACATGTTTGACATCTTTTGGGAGTTCCTCGTTGTTATTAGCCCAATGTACTATGTTCGCATTTATGCCCGATATATCCAATATAAGTGGTGGTCAATATAAAAATCCGAAGCAGTCTGCGAATCTTTATTGTAAGAAACTAACTCATCTAACAACGCCATAATACTCTCCGGGTCGTTGGATAGTTACATTTTTATTAAAAAACCTTAAAATAATGGTATATTAACTTATAACATCCAAAAAAAGAAAAAATGTAAGTCATAAAATTACCACGCCAGCGATGACGCTGGGTCATAATTACCCGTTTTTACTTGACACAAGTGTATCTTACTGCACAGGCGGCGTCGCATTGAGAATACTAACGAGACTGGTAGATGGGTGCTATATCTCCAGCTACATAAAGATTCACAACACACGACTAGCGCAAAAATAAAATATGTCCATTAAAAATTGCCTCGTCATTGTCGCCAGGTTAAAGTGCGTTGCATGCAAGTCTGAGCATGCTGGGAAGATTCAAATCCGGACTCTGATTTGAAATCCGGATAAAACCCAAATTCAGCGGATAATCCGGATTTCCGGAATCAGAATTATTTGGATTGCAATCCTTACTTTTGAACCTCAACGATATTTGAAGTATTAAAAGAATAGACCCTCAGATGATATTACAGTACATAAGTCGTTAGGTTACAGCTGAGGAGAAAAAATATGAAATTTTCATTTTAAATGTAATAATATATTGTTATGGGGGTAATTAAATTATCGCGGAGACTGAAATTATTTTAAGAAACCGTAGAAATGTTGTGTCGACATAGAGCTGAAGGCACTAGTTCCAGTTAGCTTTACTCAATATGTTACGTTTACGATTTTATCATTAAGCGAACTTATTACTATAGAAATGAAAGTACTCGTAACCACATTCATGGATACTTGAATTACCTACTCAAAATCCAGAACGCTTAACCGACTCAACATCGAGAACAAAGCATCGTCAATTGAAGCAACTCTACTACGAAATATAGTCATAAATCGCATCGTTGCGTGGGCCCTATCGTTATAGAAGTCTTTATTGTTGACACCCGAAGATGAATGAAACTAAACCTTATCACTTAAGACCATAGTTTAATTTACAACGTTAGATCGCGAGTTTGCACGAGCGGGGCTACAATTGTTCCGCGATCTGCAACGAACATTACATTTTATCGTTCGAGTATCGTATCGATATTTTCTTTATCGGCCCAGTTGTTTGTATGAATTGCTCGAGTAATGCAAGTTGCCATTCGATTTTCGATTCCGTCTCGATTATAGTCGTGAACGGAATATCAGATGGCGCTTTGAAATGTGACTGTTTTTTAATGTTATTTCCATTCAAATCCTTACATAACTCTCCTTAATCCTTACATACTTCTCCTTTTTTAAATATGCATATGTCGTGTAAATCATTATGTGCAACATTAAGGTGTTCTTTAAGGTCTTGTGCAAATAAATCTTATAAGGTGCTATATAGTAACGTATGTTTAGCCCAAACTATACATTTTCTTTCCGCAATATGACAAATTGGTTTTTAGAACCAAAGTTATCCTAGAGGCCTGATTTTCTACTTGTGATTTGCGTTTTCACTAGATGATAGGGTATAAACTCTAGTTACGCCCATTTTGGAATGGGCCGACTCATGAATCCATGAATATGGAAACACTAATAGGGAAGATGCAAATGTAATATTTATGAACGATTTGTGATTAAAATGTTATAAAAACGTACAACAAGAATGATGGAAACGTTTTTATTTTAATTAATACTATTTTTTATGAATAATTGCAAAATAAAAATACGCGAAACGGAACGCATCTTAATCTACCAATCAACGACTAGTGACGTCACTCGTGTTTTATGTCCTGTCAGATGTAAAGTTAAACATTATTTTTACGAAAATTAATTACATTTTTTTGTAAAAATTGTTGGTTGGTTCTATAAAATTGAATCCAGAAACCTACCAAGAGTTAGTAACTTTTTTGTTGGGAGTGTAAAAATGAAAGGAACTTAACTACTAGGTTAAGTATTACTATTAAATCAGAAGGTCCAGTTAAAAATAATTTATTTAGGAACTTCTTTGAAGTTGATGGACACATTGATATAAAACATGGAATCCACACGCCCTTTTTTTAGAGCAATAATAACATTGTTCTGATTATAAAATTTTGATGGATAGCCCATTTAAAATAACTAATTCGAAGCTAATGGAAACTTTCCCTGTGATATTTGAATTGAATGTTAGCGACGAATGAGTGACAAACAGGAGTGACGTCATCAGAACTGATCATCCGTTTTAGCGCGAAATTTGAAACTGTTAGTTACAGACTGCATTTTATTGCAATAAATTTTATTATTTTAATTTTTAACATACTTGTGATCTATTCTACATGTGAATCTTTACAATAAGCGCAAAAATAAATATATTACATGTTCCCTATTCGAGTAGCATATGGTCATGCCTCTAAGGTCATAGACCCAGAATTCGTCTTTCATATTATGAATTATTTTTAACTGATTTTAAAAAAGGAAGAAGAAGGAGGCTCTATGTTGGTATTTTTTTTAATGTATGTTCACCCATTACTCTGCCATTTGTGAGCCGATTTTCAAACTTGTTTTTGTAATCGAAAGAGTATACTCCTAAGGTGGTACCACTGTCACCATGTCAAGATCTGGTGATGAAATCTGAGGAAAATCAATGGAAACCCTTAAATTTCATAGGCACACCTAACGTGTTTTACATTTTTAGGGTTCCGTAGCCAAATGGCAAAAAACGGAACCCTTATAGATTCGTCATGTCTGTCTGTCTGTCTATCCGTCCGTATGTCACAGCCACTTTTCTTCGAAACTATAAGAACTACACTGTTGAAACTTGGTAAGTAAAGGTAAATTTTGTGAACTGCATTAAGATTTTCATAGAAAAATAGAAAAAAGCAATAAATTTTGGGGGTTTACCATGGGGGGTTACCCATACATAGAACTGAAACCCAAAAATTTTTTTTTCATTAAATCCTTACCTGTGGGATATCTATGGATAGGTCTTCAAAAAATATATTGAGGTTACTAATATCATTTTTTTCTAAACCGAATAGTTTGCGCGAGAGACACTTCCAAAGTGGTAAAATGTGTGTATCCCCTCCCCCCCCGTAACTTCTAAAATAAGCGAATGATAAAAGTAAAAAAAATATATGATGTACATTACCATGTAAACTTCCACCGAAAATTGGTTTGAACGAGATCTAGTAAGTAGTTTTTTTAATACGTCATAAATCGTACGGGACCCTTCATGGGTGAGAACTGATCATGGAAGGTTTCTTGTGCGGTAGGAAGGAGGTGATAGTTCTTTCAATATAATAGGATTGCATTGACGCTTAGTTGTATTCTTTCAAGTGATTCTGGTGAGCTATAAGTGGCAATTAAAACACTTTAACAATAAGATTTTTAGGAGTCCGTGAATATTTATTTAACACTGTTTGGAGCGCAAAACATTTTATTTTTAGTCACTCTCATTTTGCTTTGAGTTAAAATCTAATAGACCGGTATTAAAATCGAATATCTTATAATTCTTTTTTGATGTCGCCACATATCTCTGACTCAATGATTAAAGTTTAAATAAACACAATACAAACAAGCTACCTTCGAAATAAACATTATTCTTATTAAAGCTGCGGCTTTATTAATTTCGAGGCTTTTTAACCTCAAGCCCCATCCCATTCATAATAATATCGAGTCCAACATTAGTTCCAGCGGCCATAAATTCAACGGTGGTTATTGTTTCAGACATAACTCATCTGGGGCCAGTTAACGCGATATACGACCGGTAATCGTCCATTTTGTTCAGTACAGTTGGTATAATAAGGTTCCGTGGGCTTTAAAATATATTTATAGAAAAATATATAAAAATATGCCAATTTATAGTTTAATTTAATGTTTTAGTATAGTTGGTGTAAAAACTTTACTATTATGTTATACAGTGTGTTTCTGCATAAAGTGCACATATGAGGCAGGGGTAAAGGGGGGTCATTTTAGCGATAAAAAAAATCACACATTTTTTGTATTTTTAGAGGCCATTTATTTACCCTCCGTTGCGAACCTGATGTACATAAACCGTTATAACTCTTGAATGAATAGACAAATATCAATAAAAAAACGCCAACGTAATCCTTAAAGATCAATCATCATCATCATCATCACAGCTCACATACGTCCCCACCGAGGGGTTCGAGCCTACCCTATGTTAGGGTGATTAGGCCTTAGTCAACCACGCTGGCCCAGAGCGTCGGTGGCGCTGTGGACTCGGCACTTGCCTTCCAATCGGGAGGATATACCAATGTGTTTTTCGTTTCGAATTTCATATGTACATTTGTCTGACGCTCTTACGGTGAAGGAAAACATCGTGAGGCAACCTGCATACATCTGCGAAGAAATTCAATGATGTATGTGAAGTCGACCAAAGATCAATAGTGCTATCAAAATACAAATTTTGTCAATTATTAACACACGCAATTAATGACAGAGGATTAAAAGAGAAAAATGCGCTTTTTTTTTGGTTCATTTCAGCTTTCAAACGCCACATAAATCGTGTCTCTAGGTTAATTGCAACAATAACTATAATTATTCGAAACGGGGTGTTAGAGAACGCAGTACCGATAACTTCGCAATTTTTTCTACCCGAGTCAGGTGATTGGACACTTTTAATATTATCAGTTTCGACTTAATTGAAGCCTTAAGGCGCCTCCAGACTCACGCCGAGAACCCCCGGGAACACCCGAGAAGCGTGAATGTGATGGGTTTCTCGGCTTCTCGTTCTCGGGCTCACCTGTTCTCCGATCGGTGTCGGTTTTTTTGCCCGCTTCAAAGGGTTTCTCGGGCGAGAAAAGAGAACACTATCACATTCTCGTTTATTCTCAGTGCGACTGCGACCGTGGCGTAGATCGCATGTTATCTCGTGCCAATTATTCTATAAAAAAAATACTTTGTGGTGTCTGATGCATATCAGTATCATTTAGATAACTTCACAGTTATTGTATACTCTTTCATTTAAGATAGTCTCTCATCTGTGCTATCAGTGCTTAACAAAATAATGTGTGATACATATTAAGAAAATAATTTAAATTCACGAAGATTTTAATTGTTTTGAGATATTTCGTTAGTCTTTATAGTTCAGTAATTTTAGACATACGAGTAAAAATGTGGAAAAATGAAACAGAGTTAAAGTTTAAATAATATTTTCACACAGAGCCCATTTTGTGGGAAGCAAAACGTTTTCTATAAAAAAGTACTTTGTCAATAACCACCATCGTTTGAGCCTTTTTTTTAAATATTATTTTGAATTTTCGTGTTAACGAGATTATAATGTGCTAACGCACACAATACCAAGGCAGTAGCACTGTCGTCCATTCCGGATCACGACCGAGAATGTAAATGAGAAGATCCCTGAGTGTGGATACCTTCTCGGTTCTCGCGCAAGTTGTCGGCGAGACTTCTCGCCGAGACTTCTCGCCGAGACTTCTCGCGTGAGTCTGGAGCCGGTATAAGGATCACATTGGCGTTTATTTCATTGATATTTGTCTATTCATTCAAGAGTTTTAACGGTTTATGCACGTCAAGTTCGCAAAGGAGCGGAGGGTAAAAAATTAAATGGCCCCTGCAAAATAAAAAAGAGATTTTTTTCTTATTTTTATTACTAAAACGACCCTCTTTTGCCTCCCGCCTCGTATGTGCACTTTATGCAAAAACACACTGTATATCACCTATAAAGAGTGGCCCGTTCATAGGCGTCCAAAAGAAAAAATTTGATACAAGGGGGTGATTCGGATACCCCATAGCATAAAGCTATGGGATATCCGAATCACCCCCATGTATGTTCAGCTTTTTTATCTTTTTTTCCTAACGTTTCTAGACGTTTTTTTGTGTAATTAATTATCAAGATGATAGCTAACACCTAAAATAAAGCGGTTTGGCTAGGTATTGCAGAACTTACGTTAAGTTTTATCTGAAGTTAAAAATTACTGTTGATGTTCAGTAGTCAAAAATGTTTAGGGCTTAAAAAAATAAGTGAGGGTTGCCAGAGGTTTCTAAGCATTCTTAAAAACTGCTAAGAATCTTTAACAACAAATATCAATCATAAAAACCAGACCTTAATAAGAGTTTTTCTCCTATAACTGACCTTGACATCAATAAATGTATTTTTTTAAAGATTATGAATTTTATTGTGTTCCTATTATTTTTAGTTACTGTTATTTTTATAATTGACGGAGTTATGATTAATTGAATAAAACACAGTAATTAGTTCAAAAATTTTATTTGAATGCCACTTATAAAAGGTTTTTAAATAGGCTTCCTCCCACAGAAATGCACAACCTACATCTCCTAAAGAAATTGTCTTTGAGGTGTCTAAAAACTTCCCTGTTGCTACTTATTATGTCTCCTGTTTCTTCAATTTTCCGCTTCAGCTCTTCCTCACTATTACTTAGGTAATTAGCGTTTCCCTCGATTTTCATGGGATCCCATCATCAGATCCTGACTTTGGTAACACCCCAGGAGTATACTCTATCGTATACAAAAAGAATTTTGAAAATCGGTCCACAATTGGCGGAGTAATGGCGTAACATACATAAAACACGTTGGACACACCTTAAAATTTAAGGGTTTTCCTTGATTTTCATGGGATACCATCATCAGATCCTAACTTTGGTGACCATGTGACCACCCTTGGAGTATACTCTATCGAATACAAAAAGAATTTTGAAAATCGGTCCACAATTGGCGGTGTAATCGCGTAACATACACACAAAAAAATCATACGCATCGAATTGAGAACCACCTCCTTTTTTGAAGTCGGTTAAAAAGATGACGAATGGGCGGTAGATAAAACATTGGACCTTTCAAAAGAGCTTTCTAAGTCTAACAAGTTATATTTGAATAAAGAATATTTTGATTTTATACCAATGCTACAAATTCTTTGTCTTCTTTTTTTTATGTGTAGTAAGGTTAGTCTCATTTACATGTCGAACTCCAAGAGAGAACATTTGAAATTGGTGAATGCGGTTGTGAAGAGCTTTCAACATATAAACGATCTTCACTTAACATCGGTCCATCTTGTGCTAAAGATGAACCTTCATCATCATTATCATCACAGCTCATAATATATGTCCCCACCGAGGGGTTCGAGCCTACCCTATGTTAGGGTGATTAGGCCTTAGTCAACCACGCTGACCCAGTGCGGATTGGTCGACTTCACATACGCCATTGAATTTCTTCACAGATGTATGCAGGTTGCCTCACGACCTTCATAGTTTGCTCCAAACATTTTGATGGAATCAAAAAAAGAGAGCATGTCTAAGACAACAGCTATATTCAAACGCTGTACAAAAAACAAAGTCGCTTAGGCCGACCAAGAGTATGGCATTAACCAAAGACATTATAAGATATAGACCGACAATACGCGCGGCCTCTAAGAAACCCCCTTCAACCACAACAGCGGTCAGGCGGCCGCTACTCATACTGTATTTGTACTGCATTCGACTGTCGAGCGCGCGTCAAGTTATAAAAATACTTAAACATGCCCAAATAACTTCGTTTTGTAGTGTAAAAAACGAACAGTAATAAAAACTAAATCACATTGTAACATTATTTATTACCGATGAGTCTTAATTATGCTTATTTATTTAGCTATTATCATATCAAAATTGGTTGAAGGGGACTTCATACATTTCGTTTGCATTGTTGGTCTACTCTTATAATGTCTTTGGCATTAACCAATCCACTAACGACGCTCGTGCAAGTTATATCGATAACTTTGATGGCTTAAGTAGCCTTTTAACTTCGGCGGTATCCAGGGTTGTCGAAGCCATATAATTGAAGTTATCAAATAAACATTGATTAGATCCGTAAGTGTATTTTCATGTACAGTGTCTTGTAAACACAGACGGCCCTTTTTTTCGTTCTTTAGTGTTGCATCTTTAACAACCCTATTAAAAGTACTAAATTTCTTGTAAAGATTGTGCGTTTCTTTATGGCACCAAGCACCCTTGTAACATTGTCTTATGGTAAGTGACGGTAAAGCAAGATGGAAGCCATTACCAATTGTCGGAAACTCAATGTAGTTAGGTACGTATTGTACAGCAGCTCGTGGATTCTATCAAATTGCATTGAACAAATACAAGTTGCAGACACCACAACTATATGTTGCAAGCAACACAACTGCACGTTGTATGCAACGCAACTACAAGTTGTATGCAACGTAACTACAAGTTGTATGCAACACAGCTACAAGTGCAACTTGTAGTAGCACTATACCACACGGGCAACACAAATACAGTCGCGGTTATGTTTTAGGCTGGTTAAGCATAAGCAATATGTACGAATGGGATGCCGAGAAACCCACTAAATTATATGGTGGTGTGCTCCATTCCCATGCTTTTGACAATTGTTCTTAGTCTTATGTCACAACAAGTTTGCAATGTACTTGGTCCTAATTGAGGTTTTAGACTTGAAAATCTTACAGGAACTACATGTATTATAGGCACATGTAGCCGCTTACTATGGTGGTTAGCTTGCTTATTGCGCAACTTTTTTTTGAATAGAAAAGTGAGTCCTGTGATCGAACTCACTGCTCGTTGCCAGGTATTTAAGATTTCAAGCAGCCCTATCGTGAGCAATGGTTACCCAAGTGCACCCTAAGGCTCAGAGTCCAGATCTCTAATTTCTCCGGCAATTTTCGTATCATAAACAATCCGCGCTGTGCACTCAGTACGGTCAGTAACACAGGCCTCTGATTGCGCGCAGTGAAAGTGCGGTCGTAAAATAAATCAAAGGTAACACAATGAGCGGTTAAGCGAGCCGCGATTACCGCTTCATTTGACTTATTGATGGTTTTACTTTGAGGTACGGTTGGCAAAATAATTTATGGTAATATGCAAATATTTTCTAAATTTGTTTTGATTTTATAGTTTGTACTTAGACGTGAATGATGGAAGGAGTGTCTATATTGTTTGAAGAGTATTTATCACTCAATGTTGTTACCAAAGTTATGTAATATTTTTATATTAGTGAATGCATGTTTTTTTTACATACGACAGGGAAGCTCTGAACCTTCATCTCACCTTACCTTCCTCTTCTCGGGCTTACCTCTGAGGGTAAGTGATGACAAGGCCGGAAATGGAAGCGTCAAAACTGACAAACAGGCTATCTTACCTCTAATTTTCGAAACACAACATTGATTTTAACATTATCATGGCGACAAACTTAGATAAAACGGTAGCAAATAACCTGGCGGGTTTAGATGCCCTTCTATTGAATAAACCGAGAAGAAAAACGTAGTATGAGCTTTACGTTGATAGCTACTGCAGTCGGTCACTCGCCAAAGCCTTTTAGATATACAGATTATTTAAGTATCTGTATGCAAAAAAGTAGGTGTATATTCTCTACCATGTATGTAATAATTGTTATTATTTTTATTTAGCTCATGAAACAATATTAGTAACGCCGTAACTTATATTTTACACTCAGAACTTTTTCGGAGAAGAAAGGGCGGACAAACACTTGTACAATTTATTGAGGATACCTATTTCCAGCAGTGGGCTAATGCAGTAGCTAAGTTCATAAAATACTAATGTGTGACTTCGTATTCATCTGTAAACCAAATTGAGTTTTCACCGTGAATGGCAAATAAGACACATAACATGGACAATAGGTATTTTTAGTAGAAACTAAAACTACCTACCGTATATAACTATATTCAAATTCAATATCGTTTATTGAAATTGGTTTATTTCATAATCACTTTTGCACGTCAAAGAAGCTACGCCATTGTTTTACAAGTCTACGGCGGGAGACCTGCAAGATCTCCCGCCGTAGACTTGTGAACGAAGAACCAGCAAAAAAAACAGAAAGGGCTATTTTTTCTCCCTGTATTGATAGAGTGGTCAATTTGGAAGCTGACCTCAACTTCCATTACACGATTAGATGTCAGTTCACAAAGGTTTGAGCTCAACTTCCATTACACGATTAGATGTCAGTTCACATTATTTAAGATAAAGACCTTCACATATAAATCAACAGAAAGTGTAGAGTTGACCTCATGTCCAAATAGTTTTATTACATTGATAGCAAGCAGACACACATTTTGATTAGGTATACTCGTAAGTAAAAACTAGAGGGAGACTCTGTACCAGGGTCGTCTGCTTAGGTACTTCCGTCTTACCTATTTCTGCCGCAAAACAGCAGTGCTTGCATTGCTGTGTTCCGGTTTGAAGGGTAAGATATGGCAGTGAAATTACTGGGTACCGTGACATTACATCTTGACAACGTACACTGTGGTTCTTGTGGGGGTTGCAGTTTTGCTGTAAATCTCACAAGAGCCACATGTACTTTAGGCGACTGTTACCACTTACTATCAGTTTGCTCGTTTGTCAACTTAGCTGCAATAAAAAAAACTAAGAAGTACTTTAAGAAGAAGAAATTTGAAGAAAGAGTAGCACTTCACTGTGGTGTTAAAAAATTAAAAAACTTACACATTTAATACTAGTAATGAAACAAGAATTAGTAGACTGATACAGAGAAAAGGGTGGTTGATTTAAGTTTATTTTAGGTATCAAGATTTTGTATATGGTAATACTAGTTTGTGAAGTTTATCCATTGGACCTTGATCCAAAGGACATATAGGATCCGTACGTGATCGAATCAGAAATGGCGAGATCTGTAGAGGAACTATATTTACAGACATTGCTGAAAGAATTCCGATTCCGAACCTAGGGAACCGAGGGAATCCTACGTTTCTCCATACAAACGTTAGTAACAGGAAACAAGGGTTTCCTTCCTGGACGATGACAATAGTTGCTCTATTTTAAGCAATTTAAAGCTATATAAAAAAATCAATGGTCACTAATAGCAAGGTCCTATGTTTTCATTCTTTTATTAATAGTTAAGGTAATATAAAGAGAATAACTTTTGCCCGCGGCTTCGCTCGCATCAAATTCGGGGTAAGGCAACCACCTTCCAGCAGCACCTTGAACTGTACTAATTATAGATGCAGAATTATTCCTGATAACTACACCTCTCGTCTCGCCGCGCCGCCCGCGCTCGTCTAGGTACCCGATTGACGACGATCGAGATGGCATACCTAAAATGAAAAAATATATAGAACCTTTATATGGGTGATGATATTTAACGTCTGCCACGTTAGATTTTAAAATTGTTGCTGTTTTCGTAATCAGCGACTCGATAAACCACAAAAAGAATACCCATGTTGATTTTCTGACTTTCTCATCCCATTTCCCTTTTTTAGGGGTTGCATTCTGTAAAAACTTAAAACACGTGTTTACTCATTTATTGATAACAGTACTCCTGTGAAATTTCGAATAAAATAGTCTGATTTTGTTTCCTCATACAAATGTTGGACCTCCGTTTCAAATCCTTAGAGGGTGGTTTTTGAATAATCCATGCTTAGTGCTCATAGCCCTTAGACCTCATAAGAAACCTACTTGTTAAATTTTGAATCTTTAGACCCGAAGGTTTGGGCTGTACGTTGATACGATTATGTGAGTCAGTTTCTTCTTTTCCATATTAAGAAGAAGATTGAAAACGAAGATGGTAGTTCACGACCGCCAGGTTGGATTTAGAAATCGTTATTAAGTGTGAGTTTGATAAAAAAAATCATATATTTTTCCTTCTGGCACTGGCTGCATTGTATTTTTAACCGACTTCAGAAAGGAGGGGACTGTCAATTCAGTTATGTTCGCTACTGTGGAACTTCGTTGATTGAGAGCCGATTTCTGTGATATCGCGGGGATGGCCCCATTTAGATACTGGCGGTCCGGTGCTTTTTGAAAGAATCGACTGGAACAGAAGTAAGGGTGTTTGCCTTGCTTTTTGGTGTGTCGTTTATATAGATAGTCTAATTTTGTACAAATTTTAGACCTCCGTTTCAACCCCGTAGAGGGTGGTTTTTGAAAAATCTATTCTTTTTGCACTTGCATAAATCTCCAGCCTTTCTGGACTTTCATTTTCGGACTTTCATACAAACTTTCATCCCCATTTTACCCCCTCAGGGGTGGAATTTCCAAAAATTCTTTCTTAGTGCACCCTTACACCTCACGAGGAACCTACGTGCCAAATTTGGAGTCTCTAGGCCCAGTGGTTTGGGCTGTGCGTTGATATTATCAATTTTCACACTTTGACACCCCATATCCCCCTTTTAGGGGTTGAAATTTGGAAAATCCTGAAACAGGTGTTAACTTATTTATCGATTGGAGTACTCATGTGAAGTTTCGATTAAAATAGAGCAAGAAATCTGGTTTCCCCATACAAGCTTTGGAACCCTTTTTAAACCCTTTAGAAGGTGAATTTTAAAAAATCCTTTCTTAGTGCACCTTTTCACCTAATAAGGAACCTACGTGCAAAATTTGGAATCTCTAGACTGCTCACTGGTTTGGGCTGTGCGTTGATATGTCAGTTAGTCAGTCAGTCAGTCAGTCAGTTTCTTCTTTCTTTTATATATATAAATTGTCACCTTCAAAAACCTAAAAAATGGGCCTTCTCAAAACGTATTTTACAAACATCCAGCAAACGTTTACTTATATATTTCATTCCAGATAACATTGAAAAAAAGAAGCAGGGTTTCGAAACCTTTTCATGTCATGTATAATGATGAAATATCATAATCATATTTGATATTACCTACTTATATTTATAACCAGATACTCTGGAATGTAATGATAACTATTTATTATTATTTGTGTGGCTATCCACAAATATTGGAACTGAGTCAAATTACACATCATAATAAAAATATTATTGTTTTATTATTATTTCCAACATAAACTAGTCTTATCGAGTATAAGCATAACTTGATAAGTAGATTAATGTTAAATTTATCACTCTCTTCATCAGATGAGGATGACGAAGATGATGATGATTGCCCTATATTAATCACAAATTGCTCCACCATATTATCGATGACATTATCCAACTGATAAAATCTATCTTCTTCTTTTAATGTATGTGAAATGCAGGCTTGCCACCTATCTAGGGTTATCGTAGATAATGCTTCTGGGGGCAAATCTTTAATTTCATTGAGCTTGAACATTTTAATTTTACTGGCTACATAGCCCTTAGCTTGTGCTCATATGAGCTCAATAGGATTGAGCTCACAATGATATTGTGGAAGTCGTATATGTAACTCCCTTTCCTTTTGCCATTTCATCCACAACATAACTCTCATACTGATTTTTTTTTAACTTTTAACAGCAGTTGAGTTCTTACTTCAGTGTCAAAATACAAATGGTATATTTTTTGACGTTAACCATGACGTTCTGTTGAATGGCTTGTGAATCACTAGGGCCCGCACCCGGATCACTCATTTTATAATTCAAAACAAAAAAACAACTACAACAAAACGAAAGACAATTTAAAATCACGTGTAATATATACGTGCATCACCAAAAAACAAACAGAATGTGAAGATTGTCAAGCAAGGCGCGTTCCTTAATGACAAGCGACACGATGATCCATAGTAAAATCAAAACGTCATAATTTCGCCAACTGTGTCATCGAACACTGTTACTTTTAGTTTGGTCGCATTATTCGTAAACGTTCCAATCTATGCAGGTTGCAAACCTCTGCTTCTTTGGGTTTTTTAACAGAGCCATTTTGTGGTTTGTTGTAATATTTTATATTTCGCACGAGTCTTTTTATAATATAAATAGTAAAAAGTATATTTTTTATGTAGGTAATTGTTTAGATGGCTGTGCTTGTACATTTTACGCATAAATTGACAAAAGGGCAAATAAACATTTATTAACACAATGAGTTGAAAAAGTGCACCTTTAAAAGAACCTTTTTTTACTTCTTTTTAATATTATCTGGAATGAAGTATAGATTATATGAAAAAATCAAAACACGGAAACAGCCAAAGGCTTTCTTTAATTTTTAGCGTAAAAAGTAACTGAATCGGTCTAGTTTTAGCGGAGAAAACTGGGGTCTACGAAACGTAATTTTTCTTATTTTTCATAGGTATTTTCGTTCCGAGCTGCAGTCGTCTCTATTGCGCTCAGTTCGGTCGTGCAGGCACAAATCGTGACAGCAATATATTTCTGCAAACACTACTTTTGAATTCTCTTGACCTTGTGGGCGGAGGCAGGACACATCGCTCGCAGGACTTACGGCCGTTGGGGCGGAAAGGTCCTCGAGTTGCGGTCGCGTACTGGGAGACGCAGCGTTGGTAACCCGACAACTGGTTTAGGCCGCAGGATGCCGCTGGATGCGACAAGTTCGTTCGACCGATCTGTTTAAAGATCCTCCGGGAAGTCCTGTGACCAAATGGGCGACCTTAAGGCGCATAGTACGGTCAATCATAAAAAATCACTGCAGAAAAAACCGGTTCTTTTCATAAATATTAAATGAAATAATCTTTTAAAAAGATATGTTATTATTCAACGCATTCTTTAGAGGATGGTCTTTTTAATTTTTTGATAAATTAATTAAAACTTGATTAAAATGTGACCTAAACATGCCTCGATTTTAAAACTTTAAACCTAATCGCGTCGTAAATATTAGGTTAAATCATTTACTTTTGATTTCAATAAATAAAGTGAACAATATTCTAGGGGATGGTTTTTTTTAGATTTTTCTTATTCGCCTTAATTAATTTTTAATTGAAATAATTCATCTTACGCGTAAAGGTTTGCTTAAATATTCCCCTCACTCTCACTCACTCACTCCTATGTAATCAGTGCGGGACGATCGACGCAAGGTCATTGGGAGCACTATGCGCCTTAAGTAAGTGTGCTATTAATAGTAATTTGTAGTCATTTTCATCCATTGGACTCCGATAAAATATACCGAGTAAATAATATATACCGAGTATAAATTTGTAATTTGTTTGTTTATGTTTGAAACATTGTATAATATGTCTTCAACTTATCGCCATGCCCTCATTGACCAAGCTAATGTAGCGTTTGACCTATCAATAAATCATATGTATTTGTTATTTTAACATACCCATGAAACGCATACACTTTGCAATAAATAACATGTTATCTACAACACTGATTTGTACAATTCAATAAATCGTATCAGCTGGTCTAATTTAAATAATTTAATTCCTCATAGCACAGTTGACCTCGATTAATTAATTTATTAAAGCTTTAATTAATATTTCATAATGTTACTTTGTAGAAGCCTACTTTGTTTATGATATTTTTGATTATGAATTTACGATATACCTACACAGCAGTCCTCATTACCGTTTTTGATCATGTCGGCCAATCTGAGTAGATTAGCGCTCTACCTTCTAACCATGATTGCCCAAATACTGAGCGCGGGATGGCGCTATACGCAGTAAGAGCGGTATCTTTGTTGCAATACTGTTTTAACCTTATCTTATCTTATCGTAGGGGTGGCCCAGCATGAGAAGCCTTCGCACTTTGACTCTTTATGGATCTCTTGTGCTTCCCCGTGTTTAGTCCTTAAAGCCATCACCGCCTTCGTGACCATGAGTATGATTATATCCTTTGTTGGTATGGCCTTGTAGTCTTCCAGTTTAGGGTATCCAATTCCCGTCTGCGTTAACCTCCTGCAGGCTAGAGCATCGCAGTGGCACAGAAGATGCTACTAAAATGGCCGGTCAAAGCATCCGTGAGTCTGGGATCTGCTCGAGCTCAATGTAAATTTAAGCCAGTTCTCCATGCCCATAAAGAGCTTGGCTTGTGTCATTCCTTTATGGTTGGCCCATTCTTCTTGGTGCGTCCTTTGTTATTGAGCTCTGAGGCCTGTTTCAACTGTTTTTGGAGTAATCCCGACGAATGGTTCCGGTCACACCAGCTGTGTTTCCGATCCCTTTCTCACCAGGTGGTCAGCCTTTTCGTTTCCAGCAAAACCTTTTTGTCCTGGTATCCAGACTAGAGCGTCGGTGGCGCTGTGGCCTCGGCACTGAACTGTGCTCTGAGTAGAGTCGGGAGGCCCGCGATCGATCCTACCATGTCTCGAATTTCATATGTACATTTGTCTGACGCTCCTATGGTGAAGGAAAACATCGTGAAGAAACCTGCATACACCTGCGAAGTAATTCAAAGGTGTATGTGAAGTCAACCAATCCGCACTGGGCCAGCGTGGTTGACTAAGGCCTGAACATCGTAACTTAGGGTAGGCTCGAGCTCCTCGGTGGGGACGTATATGAGCTGTTATGATGAACCACCTCTGTGGTCGAGTGGTTGAGACGACTCGATAAACTGGAGGACCGGGGTTCGATTCCCCACGGGGTCACAAGTTTTTTTGCTTGGTTTGGGTGGTGGTAGGGTTTCTGAGCCTGCCTGGCTAGCTATCACCGTCTTACTTAAGGCGCATAGTAAGGTCAATCATAAAAATTCACTGCAGAAAAAACCGGTTCTCTTCATAAATATTGAATAAAAAAATCTTAAAAAAAAATATGTTATTATTCAACGCATTCTTTAGAGGATGGTCTTTTAAATTTTTTGATAAATTAATTAAAACTTGGTTAAAATGAGACCCAAACATGCCTCGATTTTAAAACTTTAAACCTACCACCACCACCACAGCTCATATACGTTCCCACCGAGGGGCACGAGCCTACCCTATGTTAGGGTGATTAGGCCTTAGTCAACTACGCTGGCCCAGTGCGGATTGGTCGACTTCACATACACCATTGAATTTCTTCGCAGATGTATGCAGGTTGCCTCACGATGTTTCCCCTCACCTTAGGAGCGTCAGACGAATGTACATATGAAATTCGAAACGAAAAACACATTGGTACATGGCGGGTCTCGAACCCCGACCTTCCGATTGGAAGGCAAGTGCCGAGTCCACAGCGCCACCGACGCTCTTTAAACCTAATCGCGTCGTAAATATTAGGTTAAATCATATACTTTCGATTTCAATAAATAAAGTGAACAATATTCTAGAGGATGGTCTTTTTAGATTTTTTTTATTTGCTTTTATTAATGTTTAATTGAAATAATTCATCTTACGCGTAAAGGTTTGCTTAAATATTCTCCTCACTCTCACTCACTCACTCCTATGTAATCAGTGCGGGACGAAAGACGCAAGGTCATTGGGAGCATTATGCGCCTTAAGTTTGTCTCTATAATCACAATGTTTATCATTAGCGTGTCGATAATTATTAGATAGATAGCCAGTTCTTCAGGTATTGAGAGTCCAGATTAAACTTGCTGCCATCAGCGGTCTTACCGTCACTTACCATCAGGTGAGATGAAGGCCAAAGGCTTCTCTGTTATGTATAAAAAATAAAGTATAACCGAACAACGTAACGGATACCGGAGGAAGACTGTGCCAGGGTCGCCTGCTTGAATACCTCCGGTCTTACCTATTTCTGCCGCAAAGCAGCAGTGCTCGCATTTCTGTGCTCCGGTTGGAAGGGTAAGATATGGCAGTGAAATTACTGGGTACCGTGACTACATCTTATGTCACAAGTCTGCAACACATACACTGTGGCTAAAGGTTACTGTAACCACTTTTTTTTACATATGACAGGGAAGCTCTTGGCCTTCACCTCACCTGATGGTAAGTGATGATAAGGCCGAAGGTGGAAGCGAGCTTCGCCTGGACTCCTCAATATTTGAGGAACTGGCGATCTTACCTCTAATTGTCGGAACACAACAATGCTATAAACATTGTTATTATGGCGACAAACTTAGGTAAGACGGTGGTAGCTAGCCAGGCGGACTCCGCCAACCAAACCGAGCAGAAAAATTTCTGCCCCCAGTAGGAATCGAACCCCGGACCTCCCAGTCAACACCCGGTGGTTTCAACCACTAGACCGCGGGGGCGGTAAAAATGCCATCTATACTCCAGCCAAATCCGATGACGAATAATAAACAAACCAATTTAGGGTCATCACAACTGAGGTTACATTTTTTTGTCTAAAGGTCATATTTCTGACTAGATTACTGCACATTATTTAATAATACTTTAAGTAATATTATTGTTTCTGCAATATATCACTAGAAACACTCGAAAATGTTAATATTTTAGTAATAAAACGAAAAAATAAATAAAGCATAAATTATTTTTAGTAGACAGCCCTATAACCAAAAAGAACTCAGGTATTATGAACATTTTCGCACTTATTATACTAACCTTCCAACTGAAGTTGGCAATCACTTTCTTTCGTGTCCCCTTACCCTGATTAATGTTGAAATTGGTTTATTGCACTATACTCGTATAACCCGAACGTTTTTGGAAGTCCTACGTTTCGTTCCACTATTTAACACGACATACACTATTATTTTTATATACCCTACTTATGTTTCCGAAGCAATATTGCATTGTTTTAAATAACAAGTTTATGAATAACTGTTTAATTATTTAATAAAATTATATTAATAATATCGCGTCTTTAATAAAAAGTATTTTACTGAATGGAATAACGAAACGTGAAAATATAATTTGGTCGTATTATATTGTTTACAAAATGGCATTTTCATTTTTCATAAAGAAAACATTACCTACAATTAACCAATAAACACATTGCTAAAAATTTTATAAAAATTGTATACTGTTGTCTTATAGAAAAAGGTTGTTATTATATGTCTGTTGCTAGGCAACGTTTTGTTTTAAACATTCTTCATCGGATTTGGCTAGAGTTTAGTATGCAGTTTGCCTTGCTGTGGTCCACTTTGAAGGGTTCGACAGACAGTGAAATTACTGGGCACTGTGACTTGACTTGACATATTATGACAAAAGTTGACAACGTAAATATGGGTCTTTGCAGGGGTTATATACTTGCAAATCTTATACTAAAGGCGACTGTAGTCACTTTCCATTAGACGCTTGTTTGTTTTTCAACTTAGTTTTATAAAAAATACGCATCTATGTGGAGTTTTGGACTCCTACGGATTGCACGCGGCAATTTCACACTCGCGCAACTACAATTATTTATCTATGAACGTTCAACCAGCGAACGCATTCTACGTCATTCCATATCCAAAGCATCAGCCCAATAACCCCACAATACCTAATATAGGGTCATATATTTGGTTAAATTATTAATATAATATTTATAATTATGTATTTTGTAAATATTTTATTTTAATTTACGAAATCTTCGCGCTAGACGCGACAACATCATTACCACGCTGGCATTATATTATTGGGTATTTATTCCATGACGACAACAACAGACTTGAACCTTAAAAATCTATTAAAATAAGTTCAATGTCTTTTGTCATCATCAATATAAAAATAATAAGGGTCGTTTTGTCCGTCATTACTTTTGCGCCGTAAGGTTACCATATAACGACTGACGATTCCATTGATCATATCTGAGGAGGCTCCTGTTGTTATCAAGACACAAGACGCCGTTCCATTATGACGGTTCAAATTAAAAGGAATTGACTGAGAAGTTGATAGCGGAGCAAAGTTTATGTAGCAATATTAATTTTATTAATAGATGTTACATAATTGCCCTTACACACTAACATAAGCTAATATTTAGTATTAAACCATTGTATCTCATTGTTTACAACATACTTTCCCTTAAACATTAGCATAAATTAGTATTTAATCATTGTATCATTGTTTACAAATCCCTCAGTAAGTTATTTAGATATCAATAATTATGTTTGACACTTAGTTAAGTATCTGTTATTGTTTACTAATCGCTCCTTATCTTTGTTTACCAATCTCATAACTAATTAAGACCATTAAATAATACATTTGTTTACAACTCTCATACATTAAGTAATTACTATAATGATTTACTTGTATAAAATCAAATCACGCAACTGAACAGCAATCAGTCGCATTCTAACATCCAAGTGTAAAACTTCTAATAAATTGTAATCTAAGAAATAAAGTATTTTTTTAAAACAAGTTTGCCGTGTATCACGTAACAAATTTGGCGCAGTCGGTAGGATTGTGGTGACCGAAGAACAACGCGTGACAACGAGGAGTTTGCAAGGGACAAAAATCGCCCGCTGAATCCAACGTACAACGCGGTAGCTGAAGGCTTTTAAAGAACTTCGGGGACCTACAATGAGAAACATAATTCTGTTACTGTGGTAAGTGGCTACATTGTTGCTCTATTCCTAACACTACTCAATTTAAAAAAAAAAAAACTCCTAAATCACCCACATTCTAAACCCTTATCCTTAACCTATCTCATTATATTTATACATATTTACTATCTCAACATGTCTAACGAGCAAAAACCCATAGTCATCGTTGATTTGTCAAAACTATTAAAACTTATTCCAGATTTTGATACTTCTCAACATAATCAAGTATATCGGTTTGTACGATCATGTGACTCAGCTTTTGACTTAGCCGACGTCACACAAAGCCAAATACTCCTTACATATGTGCTAAATAAAATTACTGGCCCGAACGCGTCTGATGTTCATACGAACCAGTTTCTAAATTGGCAAACTTTAAAGTCATTCTTAATACAAAAATATTCACAAACAAAAACTCTAGCTCACCTAAATCTAGAACTACAATCGATGTTCCAAAAACCCACCGAGACCGTGGTAGAATATTATCATAGGGTAAACCTTTGTAGAAATAAAATTCTCGAAAAACTCACAGCAGAAGTAACAGACCAAACCCTTTTAGGACGCAAAGTTACAGCAGACGAAACCGCGTTTAATGTTTTCGTAAATGGTTTAAACTCGGACATAGGCATTATGCTTAGGACGTGTAACTTTTCTAACCTTGCTGAAGCAGGACATTTCGCGATTCAGGAAGAAAAAATCCGACAAATGAACAACGCTAGGCAATCTCTGTACAAAAATTCTACAAAAGTTTTTCAACCAGCACCTCCACCGAGAAGAAACTTCAGTCAGAATCCTAGTACGTCAATGCAAATGCAACCTCCATTAAAGCAATGTAATTATTGTAAAAAGTATGGACATTTGATATCAGAATGTAGAAAAAGGGCCTACAATAACGGTATCAGGATGCAATCCCAGTACATATCAAATCCAACTTCGCGTCCAAACAAACAAGTAAATAATTTAAACTCGCAAGCGGCCGTAGATACGGGCATACCTACGGAAACCGCTTCGCATTACTCGATTGCCCAGACCAGGCCAGACCAGATCTCGAGTTTGACCCCAGAGCAACTCGAAACAACAGAATCAATTCAATTCCAGTAATAAAACCTCGCGTATATGACAAACCGCCCAATCCAGCCCATCGGGGGCAGGCGCAAATTAGTAGTAAAATTAGCAGTAATATTGTTCAGACTACCAAAGATGTTCGACCTTCAGTCTATCGTAGACAAACGCGTGATATCGGTACACAAACTACTGAATCATGCAATTACAACACTTTGCACTCTGAAAATATAACACCTATCGAATCTCCTATTTCATATAAAAATCCAAAATCTATTGAATCTACAATAACCAATATCCCTAATCAGCATATTCTCGATATCCAAACTCGTAATATCAAATCAAAAACAAAGAAGAAATCTAAATCTAGCTCCACGCCCAAATCTAAATCTAAATCTATCGATCATACCCAAAACTCCGAACTCAGACAAAATCCAGGTCATAAATCATACAATATAAAATCTTTAAACATCCCTCCTGAAAATCTGTTGCATTGTAAATTTCACATCGACGGCCAACCACTGATTCTTCTAGTGGACACAGGAGCCGCTATATCCGTTATAAAGAAAAACAAAATAAGTGATAATAAAATCGACCACAGAAATCAAGTTTCTATAATCGGAGTATCAAATTCCGACTCCACTATTAAAACATATGGCACATCCAAACTATCACTCGATCATTTCGCTCAACATGAATTTCACGTAGCTGACCTTAACATATCATCAGACGGCATCCTAGGAAATGACTTTATGTCTAAATTCAATGTCAGTATCTACATTCAATCTAAAACCATGCGCATCCGAGATAGGTCGTACAACCTATTTTACCTAGGTGAAAAATCCACAAAGGTCGCTGACAAACAAATCGTGCCAAAGCGCTCAGAAACCGTAATTAATTGCATTAGCAACGAAATCACAAATGGAACAGCTATCATTGAAAGACAGATCATTTGCAAACATCTCACTATCCCGAACGCTCTTGTTAATATTAACAATAAACATTTTTTAATCACATGCACTAACACTAGTGACGAAGACATTTATATTTCGTCGCCTATTATTTCCAATGCAAAACCTTACTTAGAAAATCCACATACCTTTTACATAAACTCATTAAACACTAACAGTAATCGCAATCAATATACATACGAAGAAGTTAGTAAATTAATAAGGAGCGATCACTTAAATCCCGAGGAACACGAGTCCCTTGAGAAAATCATATCGAAGTTCTCAGACATATTTTATATCGAGGGTGATAAGCTCACATTTACTAACCACACTAAACACACTATCCCAACTACATCAGACACACCCATTAATTCAAAAACTTATAGATTCCCGTTCGTACACCAGCAAGAAGTGAAAACACAAGTAGAAAAAATGTTAAACGAGAACATCATACGTCCTAGTACATCCCCATGGAGTAGTCCAATCTGGGTAGTCCCCAAGAAGTTGGACGCTTCGGGTAAACAAAAATGGAGAGTTGTTATAGACTATCGTAAATTAAACGACGTAACTATAGGCGATAGCTACCCACTCCCGAATATCACAGACATACTTGATAAATTAGGTCACTCTATCTATTTTTCCACAATCGATCTTGCTTCTGGGTTTCACCAAATCGAGCTTGACTCTAAAGATATTCCCAAAACTGCATTTAACACCCCTTACGGCCACTACGAATTTTTACGTATGCCTTTTGGGTTGAAAAACGCACCCGCCACCTTTCAACGCGCTATGGATAGCGTGCTGTATGGCTTACAAGGGGAACGCTGCTTTGTTTACTTAGATGACATCGTAGTATTCGCTTCTAGTCTTCAAGAACACGAGCAAAAATTGACTGAAGTTTTCAATCGACTCAGGAAACATGGTTTAAAAGTACAACCCGACAAATGTGAATTTCTCAGAAAAGAAGTAGCATATCTTGGTCACATTATATCGAACGAAGGTGTCAAACCTAACCCCGACAAAGTTCTGGCTGTTAAGACATTTCCAACTCCTAGATCATGTAAAGACATCAAGTCATTCTTAGGTCTCGCAGGTTATTATCGTCGCTTTATAGCAAATTTCAGTAAAATCACGAAGCCATTAACCAGCCTACTAAAAAAGGACACCCCTTTCGTGTGGGGTGAATCTCAGCAGCACGCTTTCGACACATGTAAAGACATCCTCACTACATCCCCGATATTACAATATCCAGACTTTACTAGAGAATTCGTACTCACAACCGATGCCTCGATTCATGCCATTGGTGCTATACTCTCACAGGGCGAAGTCGGTAAAGACTTACCTATAGCATACGCTTCGCGTACACTAAATAAAGCTGAATCTAATTACTCGACCATAGAACGCGAGCTTCTAGCAATAGTGTGGGCCGTTAAACATTTTCGCCCCTATCTTTTTGGTCGAAAATTCAAGATTGTCACGGACCATAAGCCTTTAACATGGCTTTTCTCTATAAAAGATCCTGGTAGTCGACTTGTTCGATGGAGATTGAAACTGGAGGAGTACGATTACGAAATTATCTACAAGGCTGGAAAGATAAACACTAATGCAGACGCACTCTCACGCCCACCAATAATGAATTCCAATGTAATTGATTTAACCTCGGACTCCGAACAATCACCACTTAATATAGATTTAACCATAGATTGCGAACAAAGCCCAAGTGACTACCTTCAATTAAATTATGAGCATTATCTATCTCAAGAAAGAAACATAGATTTCCCAAAACTCAAAATATCTCCAGACAATCTTTTAGATCCACGTCATAAAGAAATATTTATTCCAATAGCATGCCAACTTTCAGAACAAAACAACTTATTTAATGAAGCCATCCAATCGTGCTCTCAAACTGAACCATACCTCAATAAGACAAAATCCCTCTACGATGTTGACCTCTTAATATCGGATAAGAAGCAAAATCTTTATTTCTGCCCGACAAGACCATCACATTTCGACCCGTGGGATTCTGAAAGTTACTTTAAAGCCCTATTATCGTGCCTACAACAAACTAAAATTAAATCTCTCTTTTGTCCCGATTTAAAAAATGACCCTACATGTAAATTAAAAGGCAACGAACAACTACGTATATCAGCATACCTATCTGAAATATATGATTGTGATATCACGATCTGTCAAAATAATGTCAAATATCCAACACCTGAAGAAATCCCTGAAATTTTAAAAATCTACCACAATGAACCACTCTCAGGTCATCGTGGTATCGTAGAAACGACCAGGAAAATTCGCGAAGAATACTTCTGGAAAGGAATGTCGAACGATATTAAAAACTACATAGAGTCATGCTTAATATGCCAACGAAATAAAATCCAGAGAAAAACGTATCAGGCCCCAATGGTTATAACCTCACAATCAATCGAACCCTTCGAGAGAGTTTCAATGGACTTAGTATCTTATTCCGATATTAGTGATAATAATAATAAATATGTCGTTACGCTACAAGATGAGCTCACCCGATACGTGCAAGCGTATCCTATACCCGACAAGGAAGCAACAACTGTCGCAACCAAACTACTACATTTCTGTCAACACTTTGGAGTACCTAAAAGGTTTCATTCCGATCAAGGAACTGAATTCTTAAATCATGTTATGAAACAGCTCATGAAATTTCTTGGCTCTAACCATACATTCAACACTGCATATCATCCTCAGACTAACGGCGCATTGGAAAGATTCCATGCTACTCTACGCGATCATATCCGCATGTATCATAACCGAAGATTGAAGAACTGGGATAAAATCATTCCTCTGGCCATTATGTGCCATAACTCCTCCACTAATAGTACCACAGGATACACTCCCCATGAACTCCTATTCGGGTACAAACCACGCCCATATTATTCATTAAAACCTGTACCTGACTACACCGCATGTGACTACGTTAAAGACCTAAACGAACGTCTCAGAGCAGCTAGAGACTCAGCATTGCGTAACATTGAAACTACTAAAGAGAAGGCCAAAGAAAGATACGACAGTCAAATTAAAAATATAGCCCAATTTCGTGTCGGTAGCCAAGTTCTACTCCGTATACCGAATCCCAACAATTTAGACCCAAAGTGGGATGGTCCATACAAAATTATTCGTGTCGGATTTAACGAAAATTATCTGATTAGTAAAGGAGGAAAAAATCAACTAGTCCATGCTAATCGACTCCGGCCGTTCAGTAGTGATGATTCCGTGACATAAATGCAAATCTGGCCGTGTAGTAGCCGGCATTTCAAAGAATAGCACTAACGTATTTCACATGCGTGTCGTAAAAGGCGACTAAAAGACACTAGGCTAGTTTCATATATTTCATAATTATAAATTAGTTAAGTATATTAGACTTATTTCACATATTTCGTAGCTATACATCCATTAGGTAATAATTAAAATTAACTTTACACATATTTTATCCTAAGACCAATCTTTAATTTTAGGGTAGTTTATCATTTAAATCATATAGTTTTATCATAATTTACTTTTGGTTACAGGGTCTGTTGCTTCTCAGCAGCAAACGCGTCCTACATCGACACTCTTTATACAACCATGAAAAACCCATATATTAGTTTCATAGTATGCTCGCTTATCAAATTAATAGTGTTCTTTTTATTTTATAAACTATATAGGCTAATTAAAACATGTATTCGAAAACGTAAACTAAACAAGACAATTTCGTCACTTTCAGGGCCTCCTATGCCATCGCGCACGCAAACAATTTAGAGATATTCCAAAATATCCCTAACCACTCAGGACTCTTCTTCAAAGAAGACGCCACAATATTCCCATCCGATGAATCGTGGAAATTAGTAATATATAAAAATCTCAAACCGTTATTTATTGCTCAAGAATTACTAATAAGGCTCTCTCAAAATTTTCAATCAACAGTTTCTCAACATAAAGGTTTACCTATAGTACAATCTACAAAATCATTCTTAAATGTTAATTTAAATAAAATAGAAAATCGTCTTTCAGAACTCAATCTATATTTAGGCAAAAATTCAAGACAAAAACGCGAACTATTTGATGGTATCAGTTCGGTTTTAAAATGGCTTATTGGAACTCCTGATGCGAAGGATGCCAAAAAGTATGAAGATTGCATCGACAAACTAGAAAAGCGTGAATTAGATATCACTTCGTTGCTAAAGAAACAAATTCAAATAACGTCTTCTACAATACAAAACTTTAACGATACTATCTTTAAAATATCATACGATGAACAAATCATAAACGAAGATCTTAACCGTCTAAGTCAATACCTAAACAAGACTGAAAAAATAATTTTTGATCTTCAACTAAGTGAAGAAATCTCGAGAATTTCCTTACAAATGTTAGAATCTATCACTAGTTTAGAAAACGAAATTAATGATTGCCTCATGAGTATTCTATTCGCAAAATCTAATACAGTACACCCCTCAATAATAAATATTAAGAAACTCTACGAAAAACTTCTTTTATCTAACCATGTTCGGACAAGTAAACGCCTAGTTGCTTCAATCACACTAAACAATATACATACTATATTAGATTCTTCTACCCTATCAGCATATGTTTATTCCGATCGCTTAGTATATATACTTTCCTTTCCCCTCGTCCAAGGCGAACCATTCAAAATGTATCATATTTATAGTATACCTATTCCACATCCACAATCATCCTATTACTCAACTATCCTTCCTGAGCACATGTATCTCGCCACAAACCCAAGTGGACAGCAATACATCTCAACAAGTTCCCTGGACAGCTGTAAAACCTTCGAAATGAAGAAGATGGTCTGCAACAACCTCATCATTTATGACTCCGTCAGCCGCCCCATCTGCGAACTTCAAATATTACATAGCGTATCAACTTCAATGCCGAAGACATGCACGATGACAACATTTGCTGCATCTATAAACACGTTCCAGAATATTGACAACAATAAATGGCTCTACATTATAACTAACGAAACTCAATGCGTATTGCAATGCTCAAAATGACGTATCACAGCATATTATACAAGGAACTGGAATTCTAACATTACCACAAAATTGTAAATTACATACCGGATACAGCACCTTAACAGCTTTCCAAACAACAGAAGAAAAACATCACGTACCCGATAATAATGCCTGATATAAGAACGGAAGATTGCTTCAACGATATAAAAAATATTCAAGCTCCAGATCTGATCCCCATTGCTTTAAATGAACTACCACTAGATTCATTAAAACAAATTCGTCACCAACTAGACAAACATAAAGAAGAACTAAATAATATAATCACAAAACCATTTCTTGAAAAGCACAACCACAGCTTCTTTTGGATCCAATTCACAGTTGGAATACTCTTTCTTTCATATCTGATGTACAAATGCTGCAACCGCTGCCCCAATGGACTCATAGGACTACGTCATCCCACAGATCGCGAAAACAATTGCATCCAGATATTTAACAATTGTTTTGACAATTCATCAAGAAGACGTCACACTCAAGTAGCTATCCCTATGAGAGATCTACAAAATACTTCATGCATCTCAGACGACGAAGAAACCAACGCGTCTTCATCACAACATCCCCAAAGATCCAGCAATATAGCTCAATCTTTGTTCTAAGGGGGGAGGTGTTACATAATTGCCCTTACACACTAACATAAGCTAATATTTAGTATTAAACCATTGTATCTCATTGTTTACAACATACTTTCCCTTAAACATTAGCATAAATTAGTATTTAATCATTGTATCATTGTTTACAAATCCCTCAGTAAGTTATTTAGATATCAATAATTATGTTTGACACTTAGTTAAGTATCTGTTATTGTTTACTAATCGCTCCTTATCTTTGTTTACCAATCTCATAACTAATTAAGACCATTAAATAATACATTTGTTTACAACTCTCATACATTAAGTAATTACTATAATGATTTACTTGTATAAAATCAAATCACGCAACTGAACAGCAATCAGTCGCATTCTAACATCCAAGTGTAAAACTTCTAATAAATTGTAATCTAAGAAATAAAGTATTTTTTTAAAACAAGTTTGCCGTGTATCACGTAACATAGAGTTATATAAAAGAAAAAAAAAACGTGCAAGATACTAGAATAGTATCTGTGAACTTTACTCTGTGAATCAGCTTTTGGTCTTCTTGACAGATAAAACAAAATAAAAAAATCAAAACGAAGGATATAACATCAAAGTTCTTAAAATCTCTCAATCTGAAGTCTAAGAATGACGGGATGAAGAAGAATGTGCGAGTTACTAGTTACGAAGAAATCGTGCCTCGCACCTCACCGGATTCCGAGTTAACAGCTGTTGACATAAAAAATAAAATGATCTAAAATAATTCACACATAAACGCAAGAGGCAGTAACTCACACGCCACGACACGGAGCCGTGACGTGCATTAGCATAATAAAATCGTAATGGACGGCACATAATAACTGACGCGGGCTGGAGATCGTTACTGTGTCCTCCGTGGAAGGACAGGAGGAACTGTGGAGACTACGTCTTTCGAGGAGCAACTAGCTATTTTATCTATATATTACATAATCTCGAATAATATGTTACAGGATTGGGGTGAAAGAGGTTCTTCACGGGATTCAGCCAACCTCACCTACTTCTATTGCACCCTGCTTCAACGGACGTGACAGTAGCGTTCCACTAATTCGCGTTGGGATAGCGAGATGAAAGATATCCTAAATGGTTTGAGGGAGTCCTATGCTCAACTGTAATCACAATCCATACAGGATATTCGCATATCTAATGAGATTTCAGCTAAATGCATGATAATGTCGCATACTCAGGAGCCCGACTGGAGTACCAACCATCATCCTGCAGAACATCACAACGAGAAGCCGTACGCCCCTCCAATACCTCTAGCCATAGAGGTATTGGAGGGGCGTACATAGTACTCTGTACTTTGTACGTGGTTCACTATGTCATACTATATGCGCTTCGCTGCTGGCACGGGTGTCCCCTAAGACGGAAAGGAAATTATTTACTACACTATACAGGCCAGACGATTGGGCGATAAATTAGAAAGTTGAAATAATTGGAAGATTTTTGTCAAATTTGTTCAACTAGTTGAACTGTGTGGAATAGATGCTTGTCGAAAGGTTTTGCATCCAAAATTGCATTTGAATTTGAAAGAGATAGATAAATATATCCATATGTTTGCAGAAGTGTGATTGCAGTTATTTTTTTTTTGTCGGCTCTTACGACATTGGGAAGAAATATTGGCCCACTGACACCACGGTGGGTTGAGGGGAAAAGGAATTCAGTTATTGACTGAGATTATATCTGAGTACTCCATGTTGTGCATTATAAGCCTTATACGGGGTGCAATATTTTCCGAAAAAAATGTGGCAGGACTCGAGCTAACTCGCTCCAGTTGCACTTAGTTGATCATCGGACTAGTCTTCTTCCGTGACTTGCAAAGTGCCTTTAAGCACCATCCTTACCTTTCGGGGTAGACAGGATACGAGTGTGTGGGACACATTGATTTACTACCAAACGTAGATAGAGCGCTTCATACAAAAACGCTCTTGAAATCTGTCACCTAATCGACTATACATTTGTACTCGCTGATATATATACTTGAATATGCACGCCCGAATGAAAATAACCATAAAGAAAGTACCGTATTTATTGAATTCAACCTTATTCTGCATTATTAGAGCAACTATTTGAAGTACAACCGTGGGAAGTTACATCATGTCATACCTAGCCACAGATCAAACGACGTTTTAGTAACTGCTACAAGAAAATATCAACTTTATACTCCCAAACATAATGCTTGAAATTGGTTATCGTGTTTTCGCTCCAACGCATGAATGAGATAACACATCGTGATACGACGCCCGTGCGTGTGAGACGATTGGACACTGACGCGAAGCGACATGTTTATGATTAAAATAATTGTTTTTGATTGGTTTTTACGTATAAATCGAATATTTGAATACATGATAAAATGTGTAATGAGTTTACTCACGCATAATATAAAATCCCGTCTTTTTTCTGCCGTTTCTGGCTATTGTTACCACAATTTTTGAATGTGCACTTCGGCATGTTTACGTGCCATGCCACGTGACAGCTATGGAAAGGAATCACTCACTATGGAAAGGAACTGCACGAGTCGCGATTGAGCAGTTCTTCACCGGCACACTTTTCGATCGTTTATGCTTTATCTACGTTTGGTAGTAAATCAATGGTGGGACACATTAAGTTGGCTTTAAGAGCTGCGTGGAAGACATTTCTTCCTCCAGCCCGCGGAGGCCACTCTTATCCGACTGGATGCGAGCCCAACTCTTACCCTTCGGAGACACAGGAGATAGTCAGGAAAATGACCAGCGCTCTTGGTCACTTTAACCTGTGCAGGAAATTCTAGCCTTTTCCACTAAATGCACAAATCCCTTGCCCCACAGAAGCGGAATATACTAAGCAGTGAGCGTATTGACATCGATGATTGAGAAGCATAATCTCGAAAATAAATCTAGTCAGCAAATAATAAAATACGACACGACTCCACACCAGCCGCTGTCTCGCCCGCGCACGGTGGCGGCTAAACAGTGATTTATCACGAATATTCATTTCAACAGGCTCGCTGTCAGATCGCGCGCGATTACCGCCGCGATTTATGTCGCGCCGCCGCCGCTGTCGCGCGTGTGTGGGGGCGCCGTTAAGGCCCGCTCAGATTTCGCTCGCTCTATTTATTTCGCGCCGACCGGCGGATTACGGTTCGGCTAGATGATAGTGTCCGACGTGTTTCTGCTCATGTTGATTGTTTATCGCCAGTTGTGGTTGTTGAATCAATTTTGAATTAAGCGAGATGTTATTAGATGTTTTTATGTTACTTTATACGTTACAGAGAACGTTAGCCTTCACCCATATCATCATCATCATCAACAGCTCATATAGGTCCCCACCGAGGGGCTCGAGCCTACCCTAAACTAGGGCGATTGGGCCTTAGTCAACCACGCTGACCCAATGCGGCTTGGTCGACTTCACACACAACCTGTAAACAAATTCTTTCTTCACAGGTGTGTGCAAGTTATAATGTGTAAAGGTAATAAGGCTGAAGAAAAAAATGGGTTTCACCTTGATTCCTCGACCGTGAAATCGACTAATTGACCTGTTATTACGAAAACGCCATTCGTATTGTTATTAAAGGGGATATAATTATGGTACCTATAGACTTGGTGGTAGTTAGCATGTGGATTTGGAAACCCTTCTAATCAAACCAAGCAGAAACATTCTCTCGCTAGTCCACCAGATTTAAATCAGGTGGTCTCTTAATAACACTGTTATATTGGCACAGAATTTAAACACTTAAATCCCCTAAAATCCATCACAAACATACTGTAATGGCTTGAAGTCATGCAACGAATATTGATACCAATCTGTTATGTCACTCGCCTTATTGGCATTTCAATTGAAAAAACGCCACATGACATAGCGAAAGCAGCTAAGCCAAATCCTTAAGTACAGACAGCTCTGACATTTCCATAAAGATTATCATGTCATTACCAGTCGGAACCGGCTCGCAGTCAGTCGTGTGCGAACGGCTTAACAGCGGTCGCTGTTGACAATTTGATTTACACGCGCATTATCGCAGTATCTGATCTGCGGGATCGTGTGTGATCGTGTGTGCCCTGAACGTGGGTAGCGAAGACAAAGTTTGGTTCTACGCTATACTGCCTACAAATTATTCGGTTTCTGCGTACGGTTTGCCTTATCCAATTAAATGCTATAATCAACACAAGACGACGAGCTTATAACACAATGCCCGGCTTAAACTGTTTCCTGGACAAGTTTTTATTATTGTCTTCTTTATTGTGTAAATTCTGTTAATTTTAAATAATTTTAATTCTGTATTACTGAACCAAATAATATTTAAGAAGGGGCATATAGGTTAAATATTAGACGGATGGACCCTAGGAAACCTAATACACACTTACATTCCAAGTGAAACAACTTTGAACTGAAAGCAAATACTTTCAAGTGAGAACCATAGTCCAGCTGATTATGGAATTAATATAAAAGAAATGTAAACACTGAATGAAGAATCAAAGCACGCTGATGTAGGGCTGTGGACACTAAAGATCAAAAAATTATCAATTTTAGTTTGTATAGAAAAAGTAGTTTGATTAGAATTAATATTAATCCTATAGGATCTCCACTTCTGTTTTATACATACTCTTTAATATTATTTCGGTTTTCCATAAGATTACGTGTCCGTTCAACTATGAGCCATACTCTGTCATTGCCTATGTAGGTAGATGTATTATTAGTACAGCAATAATGCTGTATATTCTACTAGGAATCGTTATGTTAACTGTTGATATGCCATCAAAATAAGATAAACACAAATGGAAACCAAGCAAATAAGAAAAGAAACAAAGTAGAATGTGTATTAAGGCTTGTGTTAGATATTGAGCTACACCCATTGCACAACTGGCAACTTTTACGTGTTTTACCAGGGGTACTACATTGCGCGTACATAACTTGCGCGAGAACCGAGAAGGTATCCACACTCAGAGATCTCATTTACATTCTCGGTCGTGATCCGGAATGGACGATAGTGCTACTGCCTTAGTATTGTGTGCGTTAGCACATTATAATCTCGTTAACACAAAAATTAAAAATAATATTAAGAAAAAAGGCTCAAACGAAGGTGGTTATTGGCAAAGTACTTTTTTATAGAAAACGTTTTGCTTCCCACAAAATGGACTCTGTGTGAAAATATTATTTAAACTTTAACTCATTTTTTACTCGTACCTATGTCTAAAATTAATAATAGATGTCATTTTTGTAACGATAACTGCATATCGGTGAGCGGGAACCTTGCGCTCTTATCACCAAGTGACGTGTAACGGAATAGGAACGCTCGTGTCATGCAATAAGTTTTAATATCCCGTGCAGTCAGATGAAGGTCGTAAGAGTAGGTAAATTTTCATACCTAAACTTGGCTTTTCTTCGAGAGTGATTCTTCTGTACTTTAGTACTATTATTTATTCTGTGATCGAAAATTGTCGGCATGGATACCTTTACCTTACCTATTTCTGCTGCCAAGCAGCGGTGTTTGCATTGCTGTATACCCGCCTGAAGGGTAGAACAGGCAGTAAAATGACTGGGTACTGTGACTTGACATCTTATGTCACAAGTTGACAATGAACATTGGTGTCCACGTAGAGGTTGTAGATTTGCAAGACTTATAGGAGCAGCACAGCTAAACAAGCAGACTGTTCACTTGAAGGTAAGTGGCTACAGTCTCCCTAATTCCTGAGGGATTGGCAAAGTAGTAGGTTGCCGACTTATGACGTAAGATGTCAAGTCACAGTCTCACTTCACTGCCTGGCTTGCCCTTCAAACTGGGACAGCAATGCAAGCACCGCTATTTGACGACAGAAAGAGGTAACATGTAAATCGTATAATTAGATAGATTATTTACATTACTTTCTTATACCGGTTATTTTTAAGCAGGAGCCAAATTTTGTGTGCTTGTTCAGACAAGAAAAATGAAGATATTTTACTATGGGACCAATCTCGTAATCGCGAAAAAAAAATCAGCTGTTCCATACAAATGTTCAACATCCACTGAACCTAAATGTATGGTACAGCTGATTTTTGTTCGTGATTTCAAGTTTGGTCCCATAGTAAAAGTTGTATAATTTGCTTGTCTAAACAAGCACATAAAATTTGGCTCTTGCTTGAAAAATAATCCGATATAAAAAAGTCTGCTAAATGGAATTAAATTACCAATACTTTTTCTGGTATGTAAACTAGTCTGCACTGTGTCTGGGATATCAAAAAGTCCCTATCAAGTTCACGTCAGTGTAACCGAAGTTTCTAAGCTATTACAAACTCACTTAAAATAGGCTTTACATCAGAAGAGAAATAACATTTCACTCAAGAAAAAAAATTACAATCAATCATCAATGAAAACATTAGATTTGATAGCCCAACAGCAGGCGAATAAATTGGATAAACAAAACATGAATCTCTCATTCCGCCGAAATTAATGTTTTGTAAGGAAAACGGCTGCTTTATACACCGCTTGTCGTCCATCACTCACTCTCTCGTTTTAATCCCCTAATCAGTTCGTGAAACCGCTGACAGAAGGCGCTTTTCATCTGAAAACTCCAAAAAAACCAATCAATTTTGAACCGTACCCAAAGTTCAACAGAGCTCAAATTCACATAGCATTTAATTCTCTGTCGTATCGAAGGAATGTATACCGTAAGTAAATATGTATAAGGGTTATTCGAAGTATTCAAAAACTAGTACCACAGATGAGCATAAAATAAGCCATCAAATAAATTGTCAAGGTCGACCTTCCATTGACACATCAAATGGGGTTCGTGAGAAAGGACTTTAAGTTCTCTGACAGGGTCATTCAGTCGGCTTTCAGTTAGCAAACAGGAGTGCTACTCTCTAAGTCCGCAATCAACATTTCGAGTGTCAAAATCGCTGTTCATTTATGGGTGCTGTCATCGACGTCACCGAAGCATTCGTGTTGCCGCTGCGTTGTACAGCTGACTTCGAGATCAAAACTTTGATTATGGACTTAGAGAGTAGCCCTTCAGGTTTCTAGGTCAGGCGGTTCGATGGAAATGGATGCAAATGCAACGGGCGAGTGATGCTGAAATGTTGCCTCTTTGGAGTTTTCCTGTTGTTTGAGAATGGAAATGCTGAGTACAATATTTCAACGTCAGCTTCAAATCTATGTTGTCAGAAGTGTGAGAGATGGACTATTGAGTACACGCTGTATTGAAAGAAGGGCTGTTTAATATTCAGTACTTAATCCTAAATTTAAAGAGTCCAACATTGTTTAAAAGTTAGAATTCATCATAATTTTCCAAGAGGTGCATTGGTTGCAGCCGTCCACCTGTAGTGTTTTCTTTAGCTTGAACGCATATTATGATGTGTATGCAATTATGCATGTATATGGTGCAATTCTGATTGCATAGAGAAAATACATAATGATACTCAACTTGTGTGCACTAATATTATTGGATTTTAGCTTACAACATTGAGATAATTCATCAGCTGTAACCTGTTTTGTGTGTATAAAATAACATTTTATGTCTGCTTGTTGGAAATAAGCGAGGAAAAGAAAAGCGTAAAAATACTTATTTGTTTAACAAGAGAGCGAACCTCCTTTTGTAATTTTCTAACCTAGAATAATTATAGTTACTAGCTAGCTGTGCCTGCGAACTACGTTTCGCGATAATAAAGCTCAACACTCAAAAATTTCTGGAGAGGGCCACCCATTACCTAAGAGTATAAAAAATTGCCTATTTACAGACCTACCAAATATACACGAAACATAAAAATCGTTTCGAAGGAGTTCGACGACAAACACTGAGACACGAGATTTTTATATACTTATTAGATTTTCAACGTAGTTTTTAATAATCTGTGAAATTTGTTATGACATTTGCCAACCTATACTTATTGTTGTTAAACACTTTATCGCACCACAGAAATCGTTCATTTAACGGACTGAGTGCCTTAATGCATTTTCTACCAGTCAATAATGAAAGCATGGCAGAAAACTTTGAGGCGGTGCAAGACACCGAAAAAATTAAAACAACATGACCTGTTGACCTGTGTACATGTTTTATTAATTTATTCATACATTTTGTTGATAAAATGTATCACACCACAACAAGACAATTGGTTTGCAATTGGTGAACTTGACCCTGAGATTGTGCCAGTCAATCCGTGGTGTTGGAAGTAGTTACGTGATAGAGTGACAGACAACTGAATTTGCTAGATACAAGTTGTAACTACCTAAACACGTCGGAACTGTTATATATGTATTATGCCTAAGCCCCTGTGCCATACAAATCGCCCTTTCTGTTTGCACTAGAGACTTGATTGATCACTTTGTCGTTCCCAGTATTGAATACATCAATGTAAGCACACGTTACATCAATCGACTGCTTCTTTGATCTTTCCACGCTATTAATAACTCGGATCACACAGAAACCGTGGAATGAGAATGATGAGCGCTCACTTGTTCTAATGTCTTTCCTAATAAATGGTTTGATGGTGGTCTGGGGTGAAACTCGGTAACTAACAAATACATAAAGTATCGGAGCAAATTACGTGGTTGAAAGGGCTTACGTTTTTATGTACGTATACAAATTCTGACATAAATACCTATGAGATGAGATTAAAATCGTCGCTTATATAACAATACCGCGTAAGTAAGATTTGACAAATTTACAGGAGAGACAAATATCTGTTTATTTTTTCTGTTATAATTCATTAATGTTTCATGATTTCAAAAATAGCTATAAATTGGCTCATTTTTTACTTTATAGGTTAAAATAAGTTTATTTTGCACTGTGAAAGTATATAATTGACTTAAGCGGTTTTAGTTTGACAAAAAAAGACTTCTGCGGATTTAAACTTTTTATTTATCAATATTATTAAGTAACAAATAATAAATTTTCCAAAGGTAAAGCGTATAAAAACTAATAGGAACTTTATAAAAAACCTGACAATGCACATAATTATAATTAATTCAGTCGTAGGCAACTAGTACGTATGTAGGTAGTCGTAGGTTACTCTGACAAATTAGTAAAAATATAAAACAAAAGTAGGGTAAAGCTAAACAGTTTTAACAAAAATAGAAATTCTTCCTTAAAACTAAACTCGTATCTAAGTTTAACAAATCTGATAGTAAAAATTTTAGTTATTAACGATTCTGAATTATATTAATCATCACATTAGTTAGTCTTACCGTAATGAGCATCCATTAATAAAATCACAGTTGAAAATTAAACTTTAAATGGTATGTTATCGTAAAATGAATGGCAGTTGGATGGTAGCACCGCTTTTAAATCTTGTAGATCTTTATATTTTCGCTGGGAAATAGGTAACCGCGCAGTATACAGCTTAGGAAGTGTATCGAAACCTCCGATATTGCTTAATTTCGTTGGACGTTGGGGCAGTGGTTGCAAAGGATCATTAAAATTTAATTTGTACCAAATAGTACCATCTGGTTTGTGAACTAAAACCCTTAAGTCAGTTACAGTAGGATCATTAGTTTTCTTGCCTGGCCGAATGCTTTTATAAATTAATTCGTTACTAAAATCAGTGAAAAAGCTATAATCTACAGTATGACATTCATATGCCATGGGGTTAGTTCTAGCTTTTTTTGCAATATCAGCATACTGAGAAGGTAAGTAAATTTCCCTTCCTTTTAGTCTACATTCAATGGCACTGTGCACAGAATCGCATTCCATCTGAGTATGCCCTTTTTCAAGATATTTTTGCGTTATCATAACTTGCTTTTCTATTGCCAAACGTAAAAGAGCATTACTCAAGACCGAATTCCGGTTCTGTGCACAGCAACCATCAGAAAACAATATAACAGGTTACAATTTCTTATCCAAACTACGTCGCAATTGATCTACAATAGAAGATGCAAAAACAGAAGCTTCAAGAGAAGCGTTTGATTCATCAAACCAGTAACATGCAGCCTCGTGATTGGATAAATTGTACATTGTAAAATTATGCACACAGAGTTTTGTTTTGTAGTATATAGCACTTGCCTGAAGGTTAGGAGCTAATTTCACAGATTGAACATCCTGTGTAAATACATGGCATTGTCCTTCTTTAGCAAATTTTTTATCTTTTTCTTTTTCAGTTCTAGCTTGTTCCTTTCTTTCTGTATGCAGTGCTATTTCTGCATCACTAATATTGCCTGCTTCATGACCACAGCAAACATCACACCTATCCTTTTTTGGGCGATATAGGCTTAAATTGAGTTTCAAAAATATGTCGTCAAAAGCTCTAAGAGAGAGACATTCTTCAGATTCATAATCACATTTGTTAGTGTACTCTTTGTAGAGTTGCGACATGTTCTGGAATAATGGTTCTAAGTACTGTCTTGACGTATTTGATCGACAGTAATGAGAGAGCATTTTTGGGAGACTATTTAAAAAATTTTCAACATTCATGAGCACCATGCTTTTTTTTTGAACGGCTGGTATTTCGTGATTGATCAGAATGTGGAGGCATGGCGCTGTCTGTTTTATCAAGCCAATATCGCACAAACCAGTCCTTAATCCCTAACGTATTTAAAAACATCTTTTTGCATACTTGGTGGCGTACATTTTCCACAGTAAGGGAATAAGCTAGAGTTTTAGACCTGGTCGATTGAGGATTTTTAGTAACTTTTTTGTCATGTGCTGTAACATGACAGCAAACGTAAATTTTTCTTTGTTCCCATGACATAGTTTTCCAAAACATTTCAAATAACTCATTTCTTTTAACTTCGTCTATGTTATTGCAATATCTTAGTTTTGATTTCATGCAAAATGTTGAATTGCAGGCAGGTTTCATTCTTCTTGCAGGCCTTAAGATGTCATGGTAGACTTTTTTTAAATATTAGTTTTAGTGTCTCTTCTATAGCCCAAATAAGCCTCTCCTTTCATTCTTAAATCTTTTTTTTTTTTTTTTTTCCATTTAACCGGCTCTTTATTAGCTTTATTTTTCCTTTTTCTCTTGCTTGATAAGTCTCCGTGATACATATCAACAGTATTTTCTAGAGGTTGGCTTGTAGATGGTGCAACTTCATTAGGTTGGGAACCTGAAATCTTATTAACACCTAGAGCTTCTTCGTCTTGAGGGCTCGACGACATCTCACCAGTAACGAGGGCTTGTTCGGGTTGGGGGCTAGATATCTCACCAACAGCGAAAGCTTCTTCAAGTTGGTGACATGATATTTTGTCAACAGCGAAAGCTTGGTCAGGTTGGAGGCTTGATATCTCATCAACAGCGAGAACTTCGGGTGGGAGGCTTGATATCTCACCAACTGCAAGAACGGTTTCCTTTTGGGGGCTGGATATGTCACAAACAGGGAGAGCTGTTTCCGGTTGGGGTCTTCATACCACACCATCAGTGTCAATCACAAAATTTAAAACACTTGGTATATTATCTGCAATCATTGTTAAATCAGTCTGAGGGTTTGAGTTCTCAGTAACAGCAGTGCTTTCAGTTAATAATATTTTGCTCGTTGAGGAAATATCAGGCAGAAGTTCATCCCTAACTGAATGATAGTCCATACAAATCAATGATGAATTATCTACTATGTCTACAATTTGAAAATTGTCAATGTTCATTAATAAAATGTTTTCCTTCTCTGCTGTGTCATTAATTTCTACACTGTCTTGAAACATACGTTCCTAAACGTTCCTACTGAAGCTAATTGTATCAACTTGTGCGATCATTTCGTCATCTAAGCTAGTAGGTCCTAAAGCGAAATAATCAACTGCTTGCTGTAAGTTCTTTGTATTAGTTTGGTTAGTTGAATCAGGAACAGAATCACTAGGTGTAGGGGAAAATAATTTTTGATTATTGCTTATCTCTGCTAGCTTTTCGGTATGTTTTCTTTGTAATATTATCCTTTTTTGTGCCAACAACGCTTCGCGTCTTTTTTTAAATTCAAGTAAAGTCGTAACTTTAACCCGAGTCACTTCTTCCTCTTCATTCATGCTACAATCGGTATTACTCAGGTCCTCCGCCATAATATTCAAAAGCTGAAAATACCAATACTATTTACTTTCTGATGTAAATAAATACCCACAACAAGCTTCAAAAATATTACAAGATCATATTCTTATGAAGAAACATTTTAATCATGAAAATGTTAGCTATTTCCACAAGAACTAACAACTAAAAACTATGTAATACCGCTCAACAAGCCCCTAAAAACGGCTAAGAAACACAGCGCAAGTCTTAAAAAAATAATTGAAAAATACCGCCTAAGTCAAGCAACATTACAAAAAAATAGCGCCTATGTTATAACGTGGATTTCAACTTTGGAAAAAACAATCTCATTCTAAGCCTAGTCCCACAAATAATTAACAATTGAATTAGCTTACCTTTTTTGTGCATCAGAACAACTAGCCTTTTTGATAAATCTGTGAAAAGTAAACAAAAAACAATAATATTTGCACAGCGATCTCACGTTAGGACAAGTTAATATGGCGGACTGACGACTTGTGCGGTTGTAACACTGCCGACGATTTCCGCGGTGCCAGTATTATGCAGTAAGGCGCTGTGATTGGCTTATTTCGAAATTACATTGTAACGCCATTGGATGCGCGACGAAAAGAGCTATCCAATGAAGTATAAAACGTCACATGGGCATTTTTCGACTTGCGCGGTATTGTTATTTAAGCGACGAAATGTAATTCATACATTTATAAAGATGCTAAGCTCTCTGTCATACTTCCAAACATTTGTAAGCTTTCTGCTTGTGGAGTGTCTGGTGACACATGCTGTTCAGTCTATCAACGACACCAACTTCTCGTACTGCAATACCTGTTTGTACTTCTTAGTTAGTTAGTTATCTTATCCTCTTGTGAGATAGCTAAATAAATAATCATTATATTTTTACTTTTAATTTAAACGTGTCGTTACAGGGTTAAAGTTAATATTAACGGCCAATGTTTTTCTAAGGAAGTTATTTTTAGAAAGTAACAACACTGTATACATATTAACTTATCAAATATTAGTAATATTAAGAGAATACTAAATATTAAGAGAATACTAAATATTAAGGGAACCGACACATCTAACCTTGTAATGGAAGTTGAGCTCAAACTTTTACTTTGAGGTCAGCTTCCAATTGACAAGTCTGTAATAATACAGGGAGAAAAAAATAGCCCTTGCTAGTTTTCTTGCTGGTTCTTTCCAGTACAAGGTCTCCCGCTGTAGACTTTTGAACCATTGGCGTAGCTTCTTTGACAATAATCCAATATGAATAAAGTATATTGAGTTTGAACTACACAGCAGAATTAGTAAAGTGCTTGAGTCTCTCTGGTCATATAAAATATTCACCGGCGTACTCAAATATTTGAGATTTGCAATCACGCCGAAGTGCAAACCAATTATCGCTCGTACAACATACGAAAACACACTAAATCGCTGCATTGCAATAGTAAGTTGTATCAAAACAACGTATTTCCAACGAAACGTGAACTAACCAGTCGAACCATATTGAGATTTCCGCAATTCCACGAAACGACTCGAATAGCGCGAGCTTTTGAACATTGTTTGTAAACGCGTTACTTTGTTATGAATTTGAGCAGCCGGTCACTACAAAGGGAAGATTAATGCTCCCAGTTTAAATAGGCCTGCCTCATGGGTGGTCCCGAAACAATGAGCGACGCCTACACGCGGCCAGGTTATCACAGATGATTGATATATTGTACAATTACCGCGCGCCCGAGATATCATTATTAATTAATTGGGTAACCAATCATGAAGATTGTTAGCATAAATCTTGAGAATTACCTTAAATAGAAGGTTCATGGTGGACGATAATATGTTTCAATTTAATTTGTGTTGGGCTACGAGAAATACATACTCGTAGATAGACTACAATGAACCGAAGATATAAACCTCAGCAGTTATTAAGTTTATTTTACGTAATTTATGGGCGAATGTTCAAACAAGTACTTGAAATTTTATAAGCTTATGAGTTTTATAAGCAGTAATTCCGTGAACATTGTATGTTCACGGCATTACTGTCTGACTATAAAAAAGTGTCTAATGCGAATGGGACTTTGTAAAATAGATAAAGAGATACACATCTAAGGAACAATATAAAATGATTTTAATTGTATGTACACTCATATGAACCAGTAACAGACGAAGTGTGATTAGAAAATATAAGAGTCATATTACTAAAAGCGTAATGGACGAATGTAAGGGTAGATGAAAACTAGCAAAATATGGATGGATGGAATGCACGAAGAATTAAATTCCATTAATGTCGGTATTAAGATGACTTTTGATAGCAATAAACGGAAGCAAAAAAGTATCTTGCCGACCCTACATAAGGGATCAGTGAAGAGAGGGGAGGGGTTATGCTCATCATGACAAATAAATATCCAGAAAAAATCAACGTTTTTTTCATCACAACTATATCTGAAAACTTTGCCCTCATTATGTTTCGATCATTTGAAATTGATAAAGATATCGTTAATACTATTTGTACCGTACAATAATCATTGTCAGTTTTACAATGATCCATAAAATGATATCTGAACTGAATGTCTCACAGCTCATATACGTCCCCACCGAGGGGCACGAGCCTACCCTAGCTAGTTAGGGCGATTAAGCCTTAGTCAAACCACGCTGGCCCAGTGCGGATTGGTTGACTTCACATATACCTTTGAATAACTTCGCAGGTGTATACAGGTTTTCTCACGATGTTTTCCTTCACCGTAGGAGCATCAGATAAATGTACATATGAAATTCGTGTAATGAGAAATTCGAGAGCGTCGGTGGCGCTGTGGCCTCGGCACTGGACTGTGCTCCGAGTAGAAAAGGGAGGCCCGCGAACTGAATGTCTATTAAGAATAAATAACATTTAATTCAACTCTATTCAAAAAAAGATACCAAAAATGATCTTCCGAGTATATCGTCTAGATACTCATGCATCACATTTGCGCAATAAATTGAAAAAATTCTCATATACTTACGCTAAACAAATCTGTACACCGCGATGCAGTTCTGACAGCCTATTACGGTTATGTCGAATCAGCACTTCGTTATGGAATAATTTTCTGGGGTAATGGAATAACTCCACTTTTAAAAACGATATATTCAAAGGCCAAAAAATGCATAAGAGCTATTTGTAGACTTCAGCCCACCGAATCTTCTAAACCACACTTTCAGAGCCTGGGAATTTTAACCTTTCCAGCTTTGTATATATGCTGAGATTTCGCTATTTACTAAAGAAAATATGCATCTATATGAAAATTGCACAAATAACAAAAGATATCATAGGCTACGCTTGTTTGTCATCAATATGGCACCTAGAATATTTAATGCTTTACCCACTGATATTAAAGAGAGTTATAATTTTAAATATAATCTTAAAAACTTCCTGTTAAAGAAAGCGTATTATAGCGTAACAGAATATCTTGATGACAAAAAAAATAGTGACCCGTTTTATTGCATAGACACTGTAGTATAGTTGACCAAATTGAAATGTAAATTTATTTAAAATGTTATTACTGCTACCCTTGAATTCTTCAATTATGACTTGACATATTTTTTAATTGTATAACGTTGACATTATAATTGCATTTAGAATTTAATATTATATTTCATTGAACATAATTATACAAAAATCTAAGAATGGAGTGTTGTTGGATTAGAATATATATGGATTAATAATTTATTACATTTTTCTGTAATAATATGACTTTAATTTATGTAAAGAACGGATATATTAATCAATTAATTGTAAATTATTTTCTTAATTTGTATACTTCGCAGTAAGTCATAGCTGAACTGGTTTTGCATGTTTCCATCTCTTAATTGATGACCTACCTATGACCCACAAATAAAGATTATTATTATTATGTTCTTTATTTAAAATTTTCCTTAAATATATTTTTTTTACAATATAAATATAAAAATACAAATATTATAAAAAAACTTAAATTTAGTAAACCCATCGGCAGCGAGACAATGCCCAAGCTACCGGTGGTTAAGGCTGCAGAGTGAGGAACCTCCTGACAATTCGTGCCGTGCTGAGGATTACCGCTCTTTGTATCTTATTATTATTATACTCTGTAAGGGTTCCACACTTTTCGAGTATGTGGTAGAATCCTTATTGCCATAACATATTTTAAATTAAAGTTATATAATTTTAACAATTAACACTGATAATTATAAATTGAATAATTCAGAATCTTGCATTAGTTAATGAAGCCAGTAATCCCATTTCTTATTATAAAAAAATTACTCTATGAAAATGAAGATTTTCGATAGTATTCTATGATTTATTAAAGCAGTAAATAAAGTCAGTGTTACTGTGTTATTACTGATAGTAATCATTTATTTATAACTAGCTGTGCCCGCGAACTACGTTTCGCCATCAAAATACTTAACACAGTGTTTAGTTTTTTCCTCCATTTTATTCCATAATGATTCAACTTTATTCTGCCTTTCTTGAGCATCGGCCATTTCGAAATTAGGACAATTTTCGTAGGTTCGTAATGCTCTTTTTCTAACAGTCCACAAAATTGAATACATTACATATTACTATAAACACTAAGTATAATTATTGTTTTAGAGACATTATTGATATTAATAAATTCTTCTTCAGAAGAAAGAACTTCACAGTTGCAAGAATAATCTTTATCGTATTCATGTTTCGAATTAAAATAAACAATTGTTAATAAATTAGAACTGTATACGAATAAAGTTTAGATTTTTATAATGGGTGTTGGTAACACCAACAAAATATATTTTTTGGATATGACAACTTGGCCAATTTTGACTGGTCGTACAGTAAGCTTCTTGTCAAGCTATACTGTTTGACCTTTGAACCGTTCTTATGTCGCTCGTAATACTGGCGGTTTTCGTAGAGTTAATGTATAGCATGAATGGGGGGGTTACTGTACAAATACGTTTTCCGTATTCGATATCCGATCACGGAATACAGACACGGAGTTTCGTGAACGTAGCGCAGACGTTCGTTTCTTCTCATTCGGGATTTCTATCATTCTACCTAAACGTACGTACAGAACGTGTTCCGTTCGTAATAAAAACGAACGTGTGCGGCAGTCAATGAGAATTTTGTATAGATTTGATGCATTCGGATGCCCGCATTCAGAAAACGAATGCGAAAAACGTATTTATGCGGTTAGCCTTAAAATGTATTGAGACTTCCGTTTTTGTAACGTGTACTGTGCGATATAGTGTTGCTGGCTGTAGAGTATATCTGATTTCAAAGGAGGTTAATAAAAAGTACGGACTTATAAAAAAGAATAACTTTTATTTAAAATTAGTGAAAAGGTATTTTTTGCTACTTTTTGCAGCTCATAACAATTTTTCATTGTTTTTAAAAGAATTGTACGTCTCCAAACATTCTAACTCTAAGTTCACATAGATCAGGAGCTCATTTTTAATCAAATTTCAATGAAGCCCTGCTCCTTTCTTCCCGCCACTTCACATTAATGACCAAAAAGACTCTCTTAGTAAATGCTGAAGTGGCGGAAACAGAGACTATATGTATAGCTAACAATTTCTTTTAAATAAACAAATTCGTCAGGACATTTTTTAAATATGAATTGCCATTTTTCTGCAGTGGATTTATGCATAAATCTGCGTTATTTAACATTCTGCCTTGGAGGTCATTTAAAATTATAACTTCTGAATATAAACTCATTCCCAACTTGGGAATACCAGCATATTAAAAGTAAATAGTCGACTTTTTGGTTACGATAATAGGTAGGTATTCATCATATATGCGTGACTGGCACTGTATAATAAACCTTGTGTAAAAAAGAGTATTTTAGCGTCCTCTATTAGTGTTATAGATTACAGAGTACGCCTACACGATATAGAGTACAATACTCTATTTTAGAGTACGGTTGGCAGCCCTAGCTGGCATAGTTCGGTTAGCAAACTCGTCGTGATGACTAACATCCAACACACAAACTTGGAGTTACCGTTAGTTAGTTCACGATCGTTGCATTATCACGGTCTCAAAGGACACTAATACACACAGGTAACATCTAACATCTAACATCCAATAGGCCCCGAAGCGGTTCTCAAACTTTTTTGGTGACGGAACCCTTTTGGAAAGCGAAATACTTGACGGAACCCTAAAATAAAACAACAGTTTTTAAAAGTGTATTCTTTATTAATAAGCATAATAAAATTACGACCAGATTTTTCTAAATTATTGCGGAACCCTTATAGGGGTATTGTGGAGCCCTAGGGTTCCGCGGAACACACTTAGAGCATGGCTACTCTAGGTACCCTTCAGGGCCTACTTTCATTTGATACCCCTATTGCTGGGTTTGAAAAGCAACTGTTATCCGTCTTTTTTGAGCGGCGGCCATGTTGAATTTACGTCGATGTTGCTACGTTCATAGTGCTCTACTGGTCAAGGCCTTTCATTTGATACCCATATTGCTGGGCTTAGAAACGAACTTTTATCAGTTTTTTTTTGAGCAGCGGCCATATTGAATTTTGTGCTATTTTCCTAGGTTTATAGTGCTCTACTCTTCAAGGCCTTTCATTTGATACCTATATTGCTAGGTTTGGAAACGAACTTTTATCCACCTTTTTTGAGCGGTGGCCATGTCGAATTTACGTCAATAGTCCTAGGTCCATAGTGCTCTACTCTTGAAGACCTTTCATTTGATACCTATATTGCTAGATTAGAAAACGAACTTTTATCCACCTTTATTGAGCAGCGGCCATGTTGAATTTATTTATGTGTTGCTAGGTTCATAGTGCTCTACTCATCAAGGCCTTCATTTTTTGAGCGGCGGCCATGTTGAATTTATAGCAATTTTCCTAAGTTCATAATGCTCTACTCTTTTAGACTTTTCATTTGATACCCATATTGCTAGGTTTGGAAACGAACTTTTATCCTTTTTTTTTGAGCGGCGGCCATGTCGAATTTAGGTCAATTTTGCTAGGTTCCTAATGCTCTACTCTTCAAGGCCTTTCATTTGATACCCATATTGCTAGGTTTGGAAACGAACTTTTATCTATCTTTTTTGAGCGGCGGCCATGTTGAATTTATGTCAATGTTGCTAGGTTCATAGTGCTCTACTTATCAAAGCCTTTTATTTGATACCCATATTGCTGGGTTTGAAAACGAACTTTCATCCATTTTTTGAGCGGCGGCCATGTTTAATTTAGGGCAATTTTCCTTAGTTCATAATGCTCTACTCTTATAGGCCTTTCAGTTGATACCCATATTGCTAGGTTTGGAAACGAACTATTATTCTTCTTTTTAGAGCGGCGGCTATGTTGAATTTATATCAATGTTGCTAGGTTCATAGTGCTCTACTCATCAGGGCCTTTCATTTGATACCCATATTGCTGGGTTTGAAAACGAACTTTTATCCTTTTTTTTGAGCGGCGGCCATGTTGAATTTAGGTCGATTTTCCTAGGTACCTAATGCTCTACTCTTCAAGGCCTTTCATTTGATACCCATATTGCTGGGTTTGAAAACGAACTTTTATCCTTTTTTTTGAGCGGCGGCCATGTTGAATTTAGGTCGATTTTCCTAGGTACCTAATGCTCTACTCTTCAAGGCCTTTCATTTGATACCCATATCGCTAGGCTTGGAAACTAACTTTTATCCACCTTTTTTGAGCGGCGCCCATGTTAAATTTATGTCAATGTTGCTAGGTTCATAGTGCTCTACTCTTCAAGGCCTTTCATTTGATACCCATATTGCTAGGTTTGGAAACGAACTTTTATCCGTTTTATTTGAGCGGCGGCCATGTTGAATTTAGGGCGATTTTCCTATGTTCATAGTGCTCTACTCATCAAGGCCTTTCATTTGATATGCATATCGTTGGGTTTGGAAACGAACTTTATCGGCATTCATGTCAAATTAAGTCAACGTGGCCAGGTTCAATGTGTTCTACTCTTTAGGTTCTTCGTTCGATATCCATGTTCCTTGGGTGGATCCAAAAAAATGTGATCCGTCATTTTAGACATTAGGATCAAGAGTCCCGTCCCGTCCCTCTACGCGTAACCCAGAACATTGCAGTCAGATATTTTTTTATTTATCAATATTAATCTATTACTTTTAATAGTTTTAAATGGATGAAAGAATTTGATTCCTTAGTCCTAATGTAAAACATATAACACCTTTCAAAATACCTTGAAAAGAGTATCTTCATTTTTCAACATTTCAAATATTTAAAAAATTGTACCGATTTTGTGAAAATTAGTCAAGAATTAAACCAATCTACAAATTTTATGGTCACTCGATAAGTATTATCATAAAAAATGCTTAATACATTGGTTGTATGGCTTGATCTTTTTGCCTTACCACCACGGTACGACATAAGAAAAAGACAATTTGGTTGGCGAAATCCAGTTGGGCACAGCCATTAACAGAAAATATTACATTTTATTTGTACTATGTGAAACACTTCATTCCTGCCTTTCAATTTTCGAAATCCAATTACTTAAGATCAGGCTGTATGGCGTAGTTGCATTGCCTTTACTTCGTGGAAGAAAATACCTTCTCTCTGTACTATGTGACCTTTATGTGACAGACTTGTCAAAATAATTTCACGTGCGCCATGTTGTTTTTCTACCTAAAGCCAATTCGAAAATTTTATTATGGTATTTTTTCACTAAAAATAAAAAGTGAAATTAAGCAAACGAAATTATGCCTAAATGTTCTTTCGGAAAATTCTAAGCATTGTGGTGTAAGCCATATCAAATTCTGTCCAGTAGTTTCGGAGATCTTTCCGGACAAACAGACAAACAAACAAACAAACAAACAAACCAACAAACAACAATTTTTTTAAAAACTATTCTATCGTGTTCTGCTATTGATTTTAAGGCGACCTGTGTATTTTTTTTCTTAATATTTCGCAATTACAGATTTTTGTACCCCTACGATTTTATTATATATACTTAGAGAAGAGATAACTCGCGTAGTAACTTGTGAATCGCAAATTTGCTTGAGTTCGAGTTCGAGAACTCCTTTAAATTCGGAATAAAAAGGCTTTAAATCTATGTCCTTCCTCAGCGCATGAGCTATCTTTATACAAAATTTCATTAAAATTGATGTAGTAGTTTAGGTGTGAAAGCATGTCAGACAGACATATTAGTAGGGAAGTACAAATGTACAGTGTAAATACACCGCATATAGTAATATTAGCTTTCCGCTTGCGGCTTCGCCCGCGTTATTTATTATTGTTTTCGCGTGGGAATTTTATAGTTTCCCGTAGGAAAATTAATTTTGTAGCCAATAAATAAATATAGAAGACTTTTATTTATATTTAGGAGCTTGGATAATAAATTTCATAGAAATTGGAGCAGATTTTATTTCCATAGAAACTTTCAACCCCTATTTTGCACCCTAAGGGGGTGAATTCCAATAAACCATGAAACACGTATTCAATGAAATGATTTTAAGAGCATGAATCTCAAGTTTTATCAAAATCGTTGCTAATTTAAAGATTTTTCGATACGAACTTGCAACCCCTATTTCATCCCTTTAGAGTTTAATTTTTTTTAAATCCCTTCTTAGCACGCGTTTTGAATTGAAACAACTGTCCAAATTTCACGTTTCTACTATTTGTGGTTACGGCTGTGCGTGCGTCTTTATGTCAGTGGGAACTTTTTTTATATATATAGATTTACTTCTATACGTCCGCATAAATCTAGTTTCTAGAGCATGCTTGCTCTAGATACGGACGAGAACAAATCACATACTGACGTTACATCACACCCTCATGAAGCGAAAAGTCTGTACACTCACACCGCCTAAACATTAACTAATTAACAAATCAGCTCATCAAGAACATTTAACGACATGAATGAACAGGGAGCGGCGACGCCAATTAAGCTCACCCCGCTCACCGAACCAAAACTCAGAATCTATTATCTCAGCCCGAACGCTCGCTCGTTCAAAATTAACATAAATTACCCAAGAACCGTAAACATTACGAAACGATTCACCCGTGGCAAAGTAGGAACATTAGTGCCTCGGGCGCGCTGTAATTTCCCCCGGATAATATTTCAGGCTAGTTGTTTGGTTGAGTCCAATGAGTTGTGATTTCACATAACATTTGTACCTTACTGATGATGATTCGCTTCGTAGTACTCTGAACCTATCTTGTACAATCACTAGTCATGCACTTCTCGAGATACAGGTGTGTCCAGTGACAGGGCACAAATGAATAATGAATTATAAGTTACTGAAATTGATCGAAACGAGTCAATAAAGAATGTTGTTTTGCTTTGATGATAAGAGAGAGAGAGAGGATGCCAGATAGCACCTTACAGAATGAGCCAGCCTTAAGGCGCATAGTAAGGTCAAACATAAAAAATCACTGCAGAAAAAACCGGTTCTCTTCATAAATATTGAATAAAAAAATCTTTAAAAAAGATATGTTATTATTCAACGCATTCTTAAGAGGATGGTCTTTTTAATTTTTTGATAAATTAATTAAAACTTGGTTAAAATGTGACCCAAACATGCCTCGATTTTAAAACTTTAAACCTAATCGCGTCGTAAATATTAGGTTAAATCGTATACTTTCGATTTCAATAAATAAAGTGAACAATATTCTAGGGGATGGTCTTTTTAGATTTTTCTTATTCGCCTTAATTAATTTTTTATTGAAATAATTCATCTTACGCGTAAAAGTTTGCTTAAATATTCCCCTCACCCTCACTCACTCACTCCTATGTAATCAGTGCGGGACGATCAACGCAAGGTCATTAGGACCACTATGCGCCTTAAGCTCTGTACCCCTGAATTGTCCTGTGGGCCCTGTGGCTAATAGACTAGTTCACCGTAACATTGCAGGGTTGTTCTAGATCGTATGAAAATAATTCATTGGACAGCACTTTTCCTACTACCTTAACTAACATCTAACAATATCACATCCAATTAGGTTTTATTTAAATTCGATTCAACAAAAATCCCCTATCAACCGCCCGCTTTAATGAAGCTAGTTATAAAATTACAGGCTTTGCCAACAATTCTATTTCTAGAACAAGGCAAGACAATGAAAATCGATATGCCCCTTAAAAGATTTTAAAAACCCTTTAAAAAACTTTTTATAAGGATTAGGTACTCGTAAGCTCAACCAATGGTAAATCACAATTCACAGTCATGGTGGAAGCGAAAATATTATATAAAATATTAATTTATAATAGATATTATTCAGTTTCTTTAATTAATCTTCAACCAAAAATAAGATATATGCATATGCAAGGACAATAAAAAAAAAGTAAAAGGACTATACACACCTATTGGGAAATTGATAGAGCATTCTCGAGACGAACAGATAAGAAACTCGGTTGATCTAATGTTTTGTCTAATCTTTTAAATCGCCAAGTATACAATATAGCTTTACAACATTAAAAATGCTAATATTACAATATTTATTTTATTTATATGATTTTATAAAACTTAAGAAACACCTGTAGGAGTAATTGGCGCAGATATTTAACTCCAAAACAAACTTCAAGGTGCATTCATGAAATCATGAATGCATTTTCACAAGTTTTTTAAGTCAACAAAAAGAATAAGTTGTTGATTTGACATTTGTCATCGCACCATATACAGGTGTGGAAAATATTAAGAAAAACAAGTATTATATTCGTTGATGTTACCAACATCAATAACAAAACGGATAAACCCGGCCGTGCAAAGGTAGCATTTGGCATAAATACGAATAATCGCGCTCGCCATCGACAATAGCCGTAAATTATAGACACGGAAACGGTATGAGAGCGGGGTGCTGATTTAGAACTGACAGTGGGGAATAATGGAGAGGAGATGTGATTCTCAATTAGAATCCATTTGCTTCTGTGTTCACTCAATACATTTACATGTCAATTCTAAACAATTCTTACAATGTGCACATTGTAAGTATTGTTAAATTTGTTAAATTATATCATTGTTAACACATCAACCCGCCCCGTGGTTGAGTATGGCTCCCTCTTCACGAGGAGTTATTGCCTTATTAGCACGGTGGCACAGATTAGTTAATAGTTAAGGTGGCCAGACGGGCTGTGTAATGTTTTTGTCAGGTTTTCATCTCTTCATCATTTTAAGTCAAGAGACGCCGATGTTAGACATAGGCTTCCCTTAGGAATCTCCAAACCGATCGGTCCAGCGCCACCCCTATCCAACAACTTCTCGCAACCTTCACCAGATCGTCGGTCCACCTTGTGGCCTTCCCTACTCTTCGTTTCCCTGTACGCGGCCGCCACTTGAGACGTTTCCTGCCACTTAAAGTTTGCAAATCTTTGGGCAATGTCGGTAATTCTAGTTTATCTACGGATGTCATCATTTCTGATGTGATCGCATAGAGAAACCCTGACCATACTATGCGATGCGTTTACTTACAAGTTTGATTTTTTCACAACTGGTAGAGAACATACACCCTAGAGAGGAATTAATAAAATTTTTCTCTCTCCACGTACTTGGGAAGCAGGATCTTGACTGATAGAAGGACAGATGGACAGACCAACGACGAAGTGATCCTATAAGGGTTCCGCTTTTTCCTTTGGTACCTCCAAAGGAAAAACGACATCTAAGAGAATAAAGGGAGCGGCGACACATGTATTGTAAACGTAATTAAGTTTTAGTTAGTTTAAAGTTTTTTTAAGAAGTAGTTATTGGATATAAATCTATCACGCATAATGGATATTGTCGATATGTTTTTCAGATTGATAACAAAAAAATTGAGAGCTAACACCCAAATACACAACTCTGGCTTCGGTGTTATGCTGTCCGTAATTGTGTAAAATGGGACCTTTATAAGTACATTCCTTATTTGATATAACTTAACATTATCTTCCCCCATCATTACTCAGGTAATAGTGTGTAATTTCATGATCTACGCCTCTGACTAAACTATTTTAAATTGCTGTGAAACCATAAAATTCGATTCATGCGCTTTGGTCGTTAGACTAATGTCGCGTTGTAGTATACGTACAAATTACACTTTCATAACATTCAAGATCGTGTTAAAGCAATCTTTAAAAAGTATAAATTTTACAAAAAGCTAACCCCAACAAAAAGGCAAATGATTTAAATACAAAAAAATTACGGGTTGCACTCCGGGAGTGCCGGCAGAAGTGAAAACTTAAGTATTAACGTTGTGCGTTTTGGATATTTTGGAATGGTTATGGAATAATTTTGCACGAATTGCTTTAATTATCAGAATAAAAGTACTATCTTTTATGTGATAGAATACAATATTTATTTATTGAGCTATCGTACACAAACATGACAATTTATATTACATTAAAAAGTTTATCCCTCAGAAAAATCAACTTCCTGTTGTAACGTTGTGCGTACATAATTATATAACTAGTAATAATGAATCAAAATATTTACAATTAAATTAAAAATATGATCAAAACAGACATTAATATACTACTTAAAAACGTAATTTTATAACAAATAAATAATATTTAATTTATACTAACTTACCTAATTAATATTTACAACAAAATCAAATAAAAGCACAATTTAGATTTTTCCTAACAAAGTAAATAAATTGATTAAAACTGTCTCAAGTGACGTGTGACTTCCAGTACTTTTGCCAGCCGCTATTGTTCTCGGCCGGCTTACGTGGACCCCTCACCGCACCTCGACAGTTTCTGCGGCCATTTCAATTTTAATTGGTCTTACGCATTTTCGATCAGTGTCACGTGTCCTGACGCGAGTTTATCATTTTTTACCCATTACAAAAAAAGTGTACAACGCCGCTAAAGAAGTTCTCACTTCAAAAATAGTTTTCGTTGACAAAAAAGTTTAAGATATCGAACCAAAATAGTTGTTATCCAAAAATGAATATGAATATATGAAATAAACGACTAAGACTTGTTGTAAAACTTTTTGAGTCATTTAAATATTTAACAATTGTACAACAATAAGTTAGACTCATCTAATTGACGATTTTATTCACAAATTATTAGAAATAAACGCCTTAACATTAACACGTTAATTGTTTAAAATATTTAAATGACATATCATAAGAAAATAAACTAAAGAGCTGAAGGAAGCCAATTTGAAATTGAAACCAAAGTTTGCTTGTTATATTTCTATAGTAAAGCAAGTAGTTATTCTTAAAATACAGATATTTAATTTGAATTAATTCGTCTTCTGTTGTTTTAAATTTAGAATAGTCGGAAAAGCGTATCATACCAAATAGAGAAACCCAAAATAATATAATACTGGCAGCAAATAATAGTTGGTCGACTTGTCATGTTATTCAAATTCAGAATGAATGAGGCGTTAATAGAGGAGAGGTCACATACTTTAGTACGAATAATTTACAAATTAATGAACGAGGAAATACTAATGAATTACACGCAATACGCACGCATGTTTTTCATATGAATTTGACTGGAAACGCTCATAATATATGGCTAACAATAATGGAAACAATTTTTAAATGTTTCATAGTTTTGGTAAAAATATCATGACAAGTAATTGAGTACTTCTTGATGGTAACTCCGCGGGTGTTACTATGTATTTGAGTACTAACATCTATATCTAATGCCGCCCGCCCACGTGAGACTGCTGGCGTCGTTTCTCCAGGGTCGGAGCTTCGTGGTCTCGGTTGAGGACGCCACCTCCCAGCCACGCCCCATCCTCGCAGGAGTGCCCCAGGGCAGCTGCCTCTCGCCGTGCCTGTACGCCGCCTACACCGACGACATCCCCACCCTCCAAGACCAGCTCCAGGAGGGGCAGCGGGACGTGGTGTTGGCCCTATTTGCCGACGACAGCGCCTTCTTCGCCTCGTCGCGGAAGGTGAAATTCGCCTCCGCCCGGATGCAGCAACTTCTGGACCGCCTGCCAACATGGCTGGACAACTGGAGGATGGCCGTCAACGTGGGTAAGACGGCCGCCATCCTGGTCGGGTCGCAGCGCCGCATGCCACCGCCGCTGACACTCCGCGGACAGGACGTAGCTTGGCAGACCACAGTTGCGTACCTCGGATGCCGCATCGACCGCCAACTGCGCATGGTGCCCCAGGTTGACCACGTCGTCAACCAGGCCAAGATGGCCCGTGGCATCCTGCGCCCGGTGCTGGCATCCCGACTACCACTGCGTTCGAAACTGATGGTCTACAAGAGCTACGTTCGTACGCGGCTCACCTACGCCGCCCCAGCATGGTATGCGTTGTGCTCCCCGACCCAGCGTTCCAGACTGCAGGTGGTCCAGAACGTCTCTCTCCGTGTCGTGACGAACGCGGGGCGCTACGTCAGGAATGACGTCATTGCCCGGGACGTTCGGATGCCGACGGTGGAGGAGTTCGTCGCCCGTCTGGCGCGTCGAATGTTCGACAGCGCCGACAACGGGCCCCACCTCCACCTCCACAACATTGCTCCCTATGTTCCCAGGCCTCCAGACTCTTCCGGACGAGCGCTGCCCCGCGACTTGCTGTCGCCCAGGGCGGAGAGAGACCACGACCTACCATCGTCACCACCACCATCACCAGCTGCATCCCCACGACGAGGCGACCCACCCCGGCCAAGACTCCGCTTCGTCAGCGACTTCGCTGACGACGCCACCACCTGACCAGACCTCGTGTCGCTTATGGCTCGTAGTCTGCCGCGGGACCCCACCGCTCGCGCGCGTGACTCGCCTAAGCGACACCACCACCGGACATGACACCACCATCACCCATCAAGACCAATGGCCCCCTCCTCCCCCCACCGCTCCTCCGGGCGCAGAGTAAGCCGCGGCCTGCTCGCCGGCGCTCGCTGGGCTTGGGACAAGCCCCTCTAACCTGGTGTGCTTGACCGCGGAGGGCCGTGCCTCGATCCCGGTGTGGTAGCACAGGGGGGTGGCGAAGAGGGGCCCGTCACTACGTGACGTGCCCAACACCGGCGAGCTACTGCTCGCCGAGAAGATGCCCGGGCAATGGGCGACAAATGCCCGAAGCCCGCACCCGCCCATGGCGGATGAAACCCTGACTGACTGACTGATCTATATCTATACAAATAAATAAAATTATAGTGTCTGTTTGTAATGTCAAAATAACAAGTTTTTACTAAATGGGTATGAATGTATATCGGGTACCAATAACAAAAACACAATTTATTTTTTTTGTATGTCTGTCTGTCTGCCTGTTTGTTCCCGCTAATCTCCGAAACGGCTGGATCGATTTTGACGGAACTTTCACTAGTAGATAGCTAATTATATAAGGTATAACATAGGCTACTTTTATCAACTTCAACAAAAACTACAATTCCACGCGGACGAAGTCGCGGGCACAGCTGGTACTTAAATATACTTGTGGATGTAGACTGTTATAAATATTGGAACTCAAAGGATTGTAGCTAGACTTAATATGAAGATATTTAGATTAAAATTAATTTAAATAGTAATTACACCTGTTCGATACAGAATAATATTTGGATTAAGCATTCAAGAATGTATTTGACGATAGCACGATAGAAGTATACGTTTCATATTAAGGTCTAGACATTAAAAATGGTACATTAGAGACGGAGACATAATACTCGTATGATGTGAAGTGTGCTGCTATTCACCCTCATTAAACTCTAGCAATCCCAAGCCACCCACACCAGCCCGAGTGACACATATCAAACCAATAAAGAGGACACAACATATTCGTCATCAAACTACGTACAGTCGACATTTCCTCCGGCAATTGTCAAATGTTACCGTTTATTAGTATTGTGACGTTAAGGGCTTAATAGACGTTGATTATACACAAACGTGTCACTGGGACACGGTGTAATGACACGAAGTAACGACACGAAATTACAGTGTGCCGGTTCGGTGACACGGCTTAATGACAAGGAGTTGTACGGTTTTGTGATGAGGCAGCTGTTGAACGGTTATTCCATTGTCGCGGGCGGTTTTGTAGTGTTTAGGCTAAACTATTGTCATTAAACAAGGTTATTGCTCTGCATTAGATGTACCTATGTGGCGCGATAAACGCATTTTCACGCCATCTATTCGAAAAACGAAGTTGAAAGTGCGCGCAAAATAGGTATTTTCCCCAAGAGACTTACAAACAGGGTAGAAGTGAGTTTTGAATTTGGAACATGAATATTGAAAAAATATGAGTGCAAATAACTGCGCTCGGGATTCTTCATTTGAATCCCGAACGTTGGAAGCGATTCGAATGTTCGCTCCGTTTGTAATTCAAAATTGCGCACTCGCTTTGCTCCTTCTTAAGCTTATTTGCTTATTCTTAAGTATTTTTTTAATTAGTTCAGCTGATTTGCCGTGAAAGTGTAAAAGACAGACCTAGTTTTGCTAGCTTCTGTCTTTCCGTGTTTTCAATATGCAACTTTTGATTTGGACGTTTATTGCTTACTAAATGCTAAATGGCACCTATGTTAATGCAAATTATATTAAATAAATTTATCTCTTACTAATATTGTACGCAATAATTATCGATTTAACAGAGGCGATAAAAAGATCTTTGTTCCCAAAATATAATACCTTTCGCGTTTCCCGTCTGTTCTCGTGAAGACTCTTTCTATTTGCGACCTGTTCGCAAATTGTAAGAGTACTTGCATACGTCTTAATTATGGTTAGAAGTATAATTTACAACGAGTATTTAAATTCTCAAACTATCGTCCCATACAAAAAAGTTAAATACCGACGATTAAAACGAACCTCACGCGATTAAAAACAAAACAAATGGTGAACATCAATCAAGTTTATTATATCAACGTAGATTTGAAACAACGATATCATTACAAATAGCAATGCATTAATAGATGAAATCAATCACTGTGGAGCATTTAGCGTGCAAGGCCGCGAGCCGTAATTAAGGATCCAACAAAAGTCTTGGAGTGAGTCATGTAGCTCTGACAGGATGATGGATGCAGCCAGACGACGGTTGTTGAGTCATGCTGAACGTTCGGCTGTTGGTTAATCTCAGTATTGTTGCTATGCTCTATGATACTTGTCTATGGTTTGAGGTATTTTGCTCGTGTAAAACTCATGGTTTTAGGGTTCTGTGCCTCAAATGGAAAAACGGAACCCTTATATTTGCTTTGAGGTCAGCTTCCAATTCAAACTCAAACTCAAAAATCTTTATTCAAGGTAGACCTTTACAGGCACTTATTGACGTCAAAAAAAAAAAACAAAAATCTTCAACCAAGAATCTAATTAATTAATTATTTAATCCTTGTATGTACACGCGTATGGAGCGTCGGTGGCGCAGTGGACTCGGCACTTGCCTTCCAATCGGGAGGTCGGGGTTCGAGACCCGCCATGTACCAATGTGTTTTTCGTTTCGAATTTCATATGTACATTTGTATGATGCTCCTACGGTGAAGGAAAACATCGTGAGGCAACCTGCATACATCTGCGAAGAAATTCAATGATGTATGTGAAGTCGACCAATCCGCACTGGGCCAGCGTGGTTGACTAAGGCCTAATCACCCTAATATAGGGTAGGCTCGAGCCCCTTGATGGGGACGTATATGGGCTGTGATGATGATGTATGTACACACACCCCAACCATTATTAAGATGTGTGCAAATACAAGTCAAATGAAAAAAAAGTTGACTCTACACCTGTTCGGAAATTGGGAGAGCCTTCTCGAGAAGAACAGGCAAGAAACTCGGAAGGTCTTGTATTTTTTTTATCTCCCCTTTTAAATGCCAACATTACAATATTATATTTCACAAACATTTGCAAAAATTGACGCCTCTGTAACAACACAGGGAGAAATAAATATTGCTTGCTGGTTTCATGGCTGGTTCTTTCCAGTACAAGATCTCCCGCCGTAGACCTGTGAACCATTGGCGTAGGTTCTTTGACGTGCAAAAGTGATTATATGTAATAATCCACTTTGAATAAACTATATTGAATTGAATTGAATAGGATCGTTTCGTTGTCCGTTTGTCTGTCAAGACCCTTTTTCTTAGGGACCCGTAGAGATAACAAGCTTAGCTGTTTATATCAAATACTTGGGTCTACTACGGTCCCTTTCAGCTGAGAAAATATCAAACTTTTAACTTAACGTTATCAAAAGATATGACCGTTTATCTCGCATATTTTGCTATTACACAAGGGAATCGAAACCTATAGGTTACTTCTTGTTGACCTATAGAATCGTCAAATTTTGGCAAGAAACAAGGTGTTATGTTATAGCACATGTTAAGTAAAATTTGAAAACCGCAAATATGTACATAGAAGTTTAGAAATTATGTAGATAAAGTACGGACCCCTGGTGCGCGAGTCCATCTCGTACTTGGCTGGTTTTTTTAAACAACTTTAGTCGGCAAGCAGGCTGCCCACCTGATGGTAATTGGCTACAGTCGCCTATGGTTCCTGTAACACTTATATATGTAGAAGTTCTATAAGCGCGCTAATACGTTGCTAACTTGTGACATAAGATGCCATGTCACAGTACCCAGTAATTTCACTATCTGTCTTACCCATTCCACCCACAGCGATGCAACTACTGCTGCTTGGTAGCAGAAATAGGTTAAATAGAGGTACCCATGCAGACGAGTCTGGTACTGAGTCTCCCCCTGGTCAATATATTCAACCAGCTGAAATGACGCGAAATGATAGGTACTGACTATTCCATGAGCTATGGATCTGTATGGTCAACTAGTCGCGTATTAAATTCGAAAATGCTTTTTATATGGAGCAGCGCTGGCGTATTGTATGAAACAAGACTTCCGCTCTGTCGTGCGCGCTCAGACAATAGGCTAGATGACAAAAAATTTTTTTTTGCTATAATAGAAGCTCATATAAATAGAAGCTCATATAAAATAGAAACTCATATAACCGATTTTTTCTTTCTGTTTATTATATAAATAATAAACAGAAAGTAACAAGTAAGTTAACTAGTAATGCGCATAGGTACAAGATAAGTACCCACCGTTCCGCGCACTCTGAGAGTGTAAAAATAGCGGGGCTGTCACGCTCTTGGGATGAAAACATACTCAGTCGGCCTTATTATTAAAATTTTTCTCCTTGGATCATCCTCGAATTCCTAGTTACTCCGTGTTTTGTCTTGTTTCCGCACATGTCGGCTGTCATATTATGTTAAAATAAGACAAAAAATGGAGTAACTTATCCGAGGATGATCCAAGGAGGAAAATTTTTATTAATAAGGCCGATAGTGTATAGCGTAGTGTAAGTGTGCTTACAGATGAGCGACAGTGGGTCTGCGACCGCTCGCGACACTAGTCGCCGATGCGACGGTCGGCGATAGTTTGCGAGTACGAGCGCGCGGTCGCAGACCCACTGTCGCTCGTCTGTAAGGGCTCGTACTATTATCTATTCTGTGGTCTAGCCGATGATGCTTGAGTGCGTACGTACGGTAGTGGGGCGCGTCATTTCAGTTTAGACAAGCCTTTAATATATTAATAGTACATTACTGCCGCGGTCTATAATGACTACTTTGCTGGTCGCGCTGGTGATGGCCAACAGCGCAGCTCCAGGCCGACACAGCACGCGCGTGCAGCACTTGATGGACGAGCTGAGATAAACCTGACCTTTACAGTGAGGATAGCAAGGGCTGCAATGATGGCAAAGCTGGAAGGCCTAGAGCGTAGTTAGGCTAGCTCGAGGCAATCATAGCGTGACCAGCGAAGCAGTCATTGTGGGCCAAGGCTTGTATACTGATTTACTCAAAAATGCAAGTACCTAATCTAAATAAAACAAGCAAGTAATTTAAATAAAAAATATATTAATTAACTAGAAATTTAATTAAAATGACAATTATGAAAAGTTAACGGCAAGGTCGACTTTGCTCAAACAAGGTTGTCAAAATAATGACCACATTACATGCATTTTTGAGTAAAGGTATATTATCATTGGTCTTGATCACATTAAAAGGTTTAGAGCCAATTTTAGCAGCTGATTTCATGTATAGAACTGTATCGCAATAATTGATGGGCACCATTAACCATGAGCGGCATCCGTCGCCGCGGGGCTCCTCATTATGAGCTCACCGCCGACACGATAGTTCATCTCGACCCCAATATGACGGACGACGGATCTGTTTGATTTAATATCACCCGCTTATTAGCGTGTTTGCTTAGATTAACATTTAAGGATGGCAAGTTTCGTTCTTTTTAACCACTTTTTAACCGACTTTAAAAGAGGAGGAGGTTCTCAATTCGATGCGTATGTCTTTTTGACCGACTTCAAAAAAGGAGGAGGTTCTCAATTCGATGCATATGTTTTTTTTGTGTATGTTATGCGATTACGCCGCCAATTGTGGACCGATTTTCAATATTATTTTTATTTTACATTTTGGGATAGCTAACAGCTTCTTAAAATAGAATTAACACCGGCTTATAATGTCTTAAAGCTATTGATAAGCTACCGCATATAGGTATTATTATTTTATTATTTGATAGAGTATACTCCTGGGGTGGTCCCAAGGTAACCAAAGCCAGGATGTAATGATAGGATCCCATGAAAATCGAGGAAAACGCCAATTTAATACCGGCTCAGTTTCTCGGTTTCTTTCACTAAAAAGATTTCATTCACTAAAAAGTAAAAAATATTTTACAAAAAATAAAAACCGACTTCAAAAACACTGAAAAGTTAAAAATAATAGAAGAATAGGTACAAACAACATCACACTTCCATTTGGTTTTTTTTTTGTTTTTTTTTGTGTAAGTATATATTACGCGATTACTCCGCCAATTGGGGATCGATTTTTAAATTCTTTTTGTATTTTACAATGTATACTCCTGGGGTGGTCCCATTATCACCAAAGTCAGGATCTGATGATGGGATCCCATTAATATCGAGGGAACCCCTTAAATTTTATAGGTTACTTCCTCCTTTTTTGAAGTCCTATCAGCAAGTTCTGATCTTCACGCCAAAACTTAACACTGTAGGCGTCGCGTAGGAGACTACAAAAAATTTACGAGAGCCAGGAAAGGTGGCGATAACCCGTATAGTGACCTCACAATAATCGTTTAAAACAATATTGACATCACAGTGACAATGAGATGGAGTTATACGCTGCAATAAAGGTGTCTCTGTTCCATCCAATATTGTTTCAGCCCTGCTCTAAGCGATCATCGGAGGACCCAAGGGCAGTCGTTAACGTGTCATTAAGACAAGAAATAAAGGGAGCCGGCGGACTTGACAAGTTGGTTACAATAAAAATTAGTTTTGACGTTGACAAATTGTCAGCGGAGGCCCGAAGCGAGCTTGTTAATGCCCGTGTGCTGACACTGCGAACGGTTTGAACTTCGCCCCAAATTCTTCGGGTATAGTTCTGGAACTTGCTTTTTAGGTGCCAACATCGTCTGTCGCACGATTAGCGAGGAATATCTGGATTTTGTGTAAGACTTTTTGGCTTATTATGAACGTTCTTGAACGAGCGCCGCCTTAATGATGTTGTATATAATGGCTATGACAAAGATCTCTTTGGCGTATTAAAATGAAATGACATGATTATTACCCTAATGACATAATATTTATCATAATTTTTAGACGAAGTTAATTGATATACATGATAATGGATGTTCGCCATTTTTGATACTATTAATTCTCTCATAAATTGTAATTAAAATAATATATGGCGATATGAAAGTTTTTATATTGAAATTGAGGAAAATCAGTTCATATGATTCATTTTATGTTTACAAAGTTTTCTTGTGCTGGCATACATTGAATCTATCCGTGGGTGTAAGTTTTTTTTTGTAGTAAAAATTTACATGCAATAGAATGAGGAAATTGAAGTAACTACTTACTAAGACTAGCAACATATGTAAGTGTTAATGAGTTTACGAAATCTGATTATATATTGTTTATTATTTATTAGTAGGCCCGGCAGACGTTGTCCTGCCCGATTCCAGCGCCACCTACCGGGTCCAACTGTACGTTTAAACCTTCCTTGAACCTATCCAAATACACACAGAAAATTTCGTAAGAATCGGTCTCGCCGTTTCTGAGTTTTTGCAAGACTATAACACACAGCGTTTCATTTTATTATTATTATTCACTATAACACACAGCGTTTCTATAACACACAGCCCGGCAGACGTTGTCCTGCCCGATTCCAGCGCTACCTACCGGACCCAACTTTACGTTTATACCTTCCTTGGACCACACAGAAAATTTCGTAAAGCCGGCTTTTGACTATAGGATGTAATATATATTACATGTTCAGCTTTAGATTACATCCCGGGTTTGCTGTTCTCACTATCAGATATATTTTTTAGAATAGTTCAGCTTCTATGATCCTTACATGATAACGTCTTTTATCGAAACGGTTGACCTCTCGTTATTAAATGGATAATATGGAAATTGTTTTGCTAGATCCTTTCGTTCATCAGACGAAGATGATGCAGTATTCGATTTACATGTCTCATTATTAAGAAAAAAATACAATAAACGTCGATACTAAGAAAATATTATAGTGAATTTCTTATTACGTTTCTCCGTGCAGCATCCTTAATTTCATTCATTTTATACTCTTCACGATTAGTCGCCCATAAACAAGGATATTTCCTAACACTTTCTATAAAATGATCCATTATAGGGATAAATAGGTAAATACGTAAAGAAAAGATTGCGAACCAAAATACCCAAAAATCATAACACGCGGACAGCTATGTAAGTACGTGCGTATGACCGTCACGATTCGAAATGAAGGCTAGGCAGGGGCAGAGGTGCGGTGTGCGGGAACGTGAGGTAAAATATATACCGCATAAATCGCCTTCAAATATAGCTCGGTCGGGCGAAAAAATATTTACAGTTTGGGGTGTAATATATATTATAGCACAGTGAGAACGGTCTCGTAAAAAAGTATGGCAAGCGATAAAATATTATATCTCAAAATGTAATATATATTATATTATATCCCATAGTCAAAAGCCGGCTTAAGAATCTGTCGAGCCGTTTTTGAGTCTTTTCGAGACTAACACACAGCGTTTCATTTTTATATATAAGGAAAAAAAGAATAAGAAAGAGTATAATAATCTACTAGTCTTGGTTTTTGTCACACAAGTAGTAGAAATACGTTAAATATAATGATAATTCAAGAATATATTTGGAGTCCTTTAGTGCAATTTCTACTCTTCAAGCCTTATCTTAAACTAAACTGCATACATTTCATATTAAACAAATAAAAGTTTGTAGATAAGTTTCATATATCCCAAGTCTCAGTGCTCTCTGATGGCTCCAACACGAGAGCCCGCAGGCTACCGACGACGTCGCTCAAACACTTGCCTGTCTCCTTAAGTACTCAGTGCTGGCAGGACTTGTCGAACAAATGACATGTCTTGACTGCCGACATACTGATTGCTTGAACTCAATTATCCTGAAACACTTTGGATTTGAGCGAAACACTTTTGAGAAGCCTAAATTTTATCCGATCTCAGCTCAATAATAATCTTAACATTCCAAAAATTGACAGAATGAAAGCATGATTGCTTTCAATAGACGCGATTGTCATTAACACAAAATAATATTTAAAAAAGGTTTTATAAATATTATTTCATAAACGTAATATTAACGTTTAGCTTTTATGTTTTTTTTTTTTGAAATTTCTACGATATATTTGGAAAAAAACTATAGTAATTCCGCGGTTAGGATATTAATAAATGGGATTGGTTAGACATTCTAGCTAGTCTGTTGAGTAGTTGAGAAAACAATATTATTATAATAATATAATCAGAGATAATAGTATATAGTCAAAGAACAGAAACACATGCAACAGAAATTTCATAACCAAAAACAGAATGACAATTAATAACAGCTGACGCTATTGTCTCACTTCCCAGTTATTCATTTGTAATGGTAGTTACTAAGTTAATAACCTCAAATTGTTACGATGTATTGTTAGTATATTAAAGTAAGTCCTTGTTAATTGATGTCATATGGAGTTTTAATGAATCTTATTGTTTGAGGCGCTATTAAAATAATGTTTGTCGTATTCAAGGCGTATTCATTGAAGGCACTTGAAATCCATCTTGCTGAACTGAGAATGACGAAAGAACTCTACGTCGATATAAATATAAAAACAAATAAAATGATTTTTTAAAATTTGATAATTATCTTTAAATATAAAGAAAAAATACGTATAAAGTTATTTTTATAAAAACTACATTATCTTATAGTTTATCTTTCTTGTATATTAGTAATACTGCAAAAATACTAAATTTACATTTTTACTCGCCAACGCAAACACTTGCTGGTCCCGTGGACGTTTCGGGATAAAAGTACCAAAATCCGAAAATACTTATGTTCGGGACTTAAGCGTTATTTACCGATAGATTTTATAGCAATAATGTCGAACTATTAATTTTATTTTACGTTAATCGTGTTAATAGCATGGTTAACGTAAAATAAAATCATTAAAATCGTAATACAAGTAATAAAATCATCACACAAAGTTAAACGCAAATATAAAACTAACTTAATTATTTAAAAAAACGTATTTTTAATAAAAAACGAATTGTCTACTTTTCGCTCTATCACCAAAGTGGTTAGTGAACGACGGATATATAAACGACATAACAATAATGGGTTTATAAAAAGATAAAAAGACGCATAGTCAAATTGAGTCATACATCAAGCTCCAGACACTGGCGTCGATCACAATAACACAGTCTAGGCTGGATAACAATGGTGTGGAAAACCAACTGCTTTTTCTACGTATAAATTTCAATTTAATAGTACCTAGGTACCGACCTGAACTTGTTTTTCATACCTATCTCTCATTAAACTATAATTGAATCTGTTTCTAAGTTGTTAGGTTTTGTAGCTTGACATCAACAAGCAGAAAATGGTTTAATCTCTTTTATAATCAGCACTCGTCGTCACTAAAGTATGCAATGCTTAATTAACTACTTATCTATTCTTCACTCAAGAGGAATTTAATTAATCTGATTCCTTAATCTCATCTGATGGTTAGTGACGATAAGGTGGAAGCAAGCTTCACCCGGACTCCTCAACATACGTGGAGCTGGCTATCTTACCTCTAATTGTTGGAACACAACAATGTTATCACCATTGTTAATGTCACTGGCGTATGTCTTATTAAGCATTATAGATTAAAATCTATACAAGTCTGTATAAGATGTTAGTATGACAGTCTATATTATTACTAGTCTGTACTATGGAGTGAGGTTTTGATTGTCTTAATAAATGTTTTAAATAAGTAAAATACTAAAAAATAACTATCGGGTTTTTTAACAAAACAAATATTACAGTTATTACAGCGACAAACTCAGATACGAGTACAATATCTTAAAACCCACATGTAATGATTATTTTTAATAAGAAATTTAGCATTTGTTATGTGATTCACACAAATGGGTACAGGCTTATTTTTGCCGCCAAAGCAAAATTGAATATAAGGTAAAGAAAGTAATTTAAAAGGCCTAGGTTAAAAAAAAATTATTTAAATCTACATGTTTAAATCTACATTACGACCACTTTTTAAATCCAAAATTTCTAGGCGCGTGCGCTCATCATCGCCCTGTTCGTCCCAGAACTGGCAAAAAAATCTAGCGTGTAAGAATACCTTTTTTTTTGGGGGGGAAATGCTTAACCGCACCGTACCCGCCGTTGGCTAGACGGCGAGCGTGTGTGGGGATCTCCCGGCAGAGTGCCAGGCCTACCCACTAAAACCCCCCGGTGTTTTCCTTTATGGGTGCGCTAGGTAAGCTCCACACTGCGACTTCACTACCCATGCGCCCGGGCAAGCCCGACCAACTAGTCGGGTTATCGCCAAGGGGGGATTGCCCGAGAATACCAGGGCAATCCCCAGACGGAGAGCGTTACGGCGGCGTGTACGGGGCCAACCGTGCACGCAGGGTAACGCAGGCCTCCACGGCAGGGTAACTAGACGGGCATATCTTGTGCGAATGCCTTAGCCTGCCTGTCCGTCGACGGTGGATGGGAGCGGCTTGAGGATCATTCTCCCGCTCCCTCTCCGCGGCCTCCTTCTGCAAGATGACGTCCTCGCAAAAGGAGGCGACAGCCTCTCATTCCGCCTCGCCGCCGAGCATGGTCACGACCATGCTCGGCAGCGTGAGGTCTCCGCCTACCAGCCTAAGGCAAAGGCCACACCGGAGGTGGTGGTGGTCTACAGTGTCTATAGACATATATTTTGTTATAGTAAGATGTCTCTCTTTTAAATTTTTCTAGAAAATTGCTTATTCATTTCGAAGTAATCGAACATGTTGAGTACGTGATATTAATATATCGACGTCTACTAACTGAGAATTTGAAATTCAATACAAAAAAGTGAAACATAATAATAACAACACTGTAAAACAATTTTTAACACATTTAAATTGTTTACGTAACGAGTGGGAAGGAGTTCACAATGGCTCGTTTTGATAAACAGGGCTATTATCAATAAATTTCTCCACAATGCATCCTTGTAATCCAAGCAAATAACCGACGCGTCCGTTCGCGTCGCTAACCGCTAAGCCGCTATCGAGGCGCCAAGCGTCCCACCAAGCGAGCGGTGGGGCCTCGCGCATAGCGTGCAGTGTGTTGGTTCACTGGGATGAGTCATCGAAGCGACCAACTAACCTCTTGCCGCTAAGCGTGCCACCTGCGGTGTCGCCTTTGCCTGACGTTTGCTGCACTGCGCTGGGTTCGGCAGGCCGGGCACACCAACAGGGTGTGCTCGGCAGTGACGTCGGGGGAGCGTCGCAGTGATGACACGGCGGCGTTTCTTCCCGACGCGCGACCCGGATAAATGCAGCAACCTTGCGCTGGGCGCTGTACGCAATAAACAAACAAATTACCATCATTTTAGTTTACGTACGGAAAAGTTAAAACAAATAATGTAAAATTAAAGTTTTATTTTATGATTGTATTACCGCTATAGAAATAACCCTGTATATCGAGATTCGATTTTAAATTCATTACAATCTAAATTACATAAACAGTGTTTGCTAGCGAACTCCTTCGAAACGGCTTGACCGATTTTTGTGATATTTTTTGTATATATTTGGTAGGTCTGAGAATAGGTCATAGGCTATTTTATACCACTAGGTGATAAGGGTGGCCCTCTCCAGCAATCTTTGAGTGTTGAGCTTGACTAAAGTGAAACGTAGTACACGGTCACAGATAGTGATGATATATTTATTCGTTGCTTAAAATGATAAGCAAGCCTCAATTAGACTCAACAAAAATTCAAAACCCGATTCGAAATAAAAAGTTGCACAACGGCCGGACGCCGTTTTAGCGCGAGCTTGTCGGCCAACAATGGCTGTTAACAAATTTATAAAACGTATCTGTATCCACAACGGAACGATTGCCGAGGTCCCAAGTGCAACCGCCTTTCAAATCTGACAAGAATATGAATAAATCATAAACGTTCCCTGTAATAAAGTAGCCATGTTTATCCGAACGTTCATTTATCACCGTTTTGCGTGGCCACCGTACAAGGAACCCCCGCGCACCCTTCCCTCACACAAGTATACACGACATAAGCGAAGAAATAAAGATTGCTGGAGCTCTCGAGCACTGGTTAACCGGTATTCGTGATGTGGCAGTCATCAATCAGCCGAGTCAGTCAGAATGATGGTATGTCTATTGCATAATGTGTTTGAAGATCATTTATTTGTGCTTTTTTTGGTATGATGTGAGTTTTTGAGTTTACTGCGTGATTAATGTTGATGTATTGTGCTCGGCGACCTTGTGTGCCTAGCAATCTATTCACAATAGAGCTTTTAGGTATTGCGTGGCCTTCGTAATTCATAAATGCTAATGGAAAAATAGGTGTGATTACCATTCAGATAAATGAAACGGTTTGTAACTATGACATTTTATTATAGACATGTCATATGACTTCAACAGAAAAACGTGTTCCAGTCACAGCGATAGCACATACAGTTACATTGCGGTCCCTTGTGACTAATTAATATTTGAACCATAATTAGAGCACCTTTTAAACGCACAAGATGGTATTTTGAAGTTCTCTAATTATTATCAATAGGTAGTAATAGAAATTACAATGAAGACGTTTCAATACTGTAATTACATACTGTTGTACTTATTAATGTTCAAGAATTAGAACTAGAGCATCTTAATATATTAATGGAGAATGAATGGTTTCTTTGACCTTAGACAACCCAACCTATTTTTATTACTAGACAATTTTATAAATAAATTAATTTTTACGTATTATTTTCGGAGATGTATTAAATTTTCTAATTTGTTGCATTTCTCGCAAATTTAAAACTCTGTAGTCTGCGCGCCTGCGAATACGATGTTGCCGCCTAGGCGTTGCGCCGCGCGCCGCCGCCGCGCTACTAGTTAAAGATAAACTAGGTAGATTCAAAAAACTGCGTAGTTGAAAATTTAATTTTGCATAAAATTTGACTGATATTTTTTATTAGTGAAATGGATTCTACTGTTAATTCTGATATTATGACCATTTGAGTGGCTTATAATAACCCACTCAAAAAGTCATAATAATTAAAATTATTTTTTGAACTCAGCAATAACATAATTATGTACTCTTAATTCCCGCCATGGCGATTGGATAAGTTCATGGGTTGGTATTATATTAAGTTAGAACAACAATATCAATTAGCGAATACACACAAATCAATGTCAGAAATGAATAATTATCCACAATCGAATAACAAAATACCATTAGATTAATCTCAACAACGGACAAGGTGAACAGTTTATGCACCAACGCAAAACATACAGACATTCGAGTCGACTTGTTGATTTGTGTGCGGACCGCAGCCCCACCCACACCTTTGAAGCGAGACATTTTCATTGCGCTCTCCGATTGTGTTTAATCTAAGGAACAGATGTAGCTGTCAAATTAATAAAATAAAGCCCCCCTCACACTGTGCGGCGCAAGACGCGTACAAACGCCCGAGATAATTACTCACCAGCCGGCGGCATGATACCGATTGACTTTGATAAAACGGCGCAACCTACTTGCTTAACACGATTTATTACCTGCGAGCCGCGAGAGGGATCGTGGGCCGAATACCCGAAAGCGTTTTGGAGGTGACAAATTATTTGCCGGTCCTGAAGTGGAATTTAGTATGCACCATGGTGTTAAAGCTCTCATATATCTACTGGCTGATCACTTGCATTGGCGACTAGTAATAGTACATTTGATCAATGTTATACTAAACTTCCTCATATTTTGATAACTTATAAAGATAATAACGTTTACAACAATATACCTTAATTATAACACAATGCATACGACGTAAACATAAACAAATGTAACGTGGTAAGCGTTGAATAAACTGTAGCTTTAAAATATTTACCAAACTTTAACCCAATTTAAGGGGCATATAAGTTAGATAATATTAGATGGACCCTAGGGTTTGTCTTACATTTGAAAACCTAATACTTTCCGAGTTGATCGACTTAAAACTGAAAGCAAAAACTTTCAAGTGACAACCACAGTCCAGTTGACTATGGAATTAACACAAAATAACACTGATTGAAGAAACAAGGTACGCTGATATAGGGCTGTCGACACTTAGGTTGAAAAAATAATATATTTATTTTGTATGGAAAAAAGTTGCCTAATTAGCCCCAACATTTTCCCTACAAAGCCTCCACTTCTGGAGACATACCCTTAAATTATATTTCGATGTTTCGTTCCAACCTAATATTAAAATATACTAGCACTTGTTATTAAGTAAATCTAATCAAACATAAAAAAATACAAAAATAAAACCTACTTCAAAAACACCAAAAAGTGTTTTTGAAGTCGGTTTTATTTTTTGTAAAAAAATCAACATTTTTGGTTAATTTAAAATACCAAAACCTTCTCCTAAATATAAAGAATACTTTTCTGAAAACCGCATCAAAATCGATTCAGCCAAACGCGAGGTAATCGCGGACAAACATACATACAAACATGCAGGTGAAATACAGAACCTCCTTTTTTTTAAATTGTTTAAAATCACTAGAATATACTTGTTGAATATACTTCCATTTCATAGGATAGTTACTATGTACGTGTGTGCTTAGGTCCAACCGACTCCATGTCGACAGGCTAGGTCTCCAGATAGGAGGCCGTGTGTCTTGATATCAACATAAATCACGTGGCAGCGCAGTGACAGCTCAGATGTTATTTAAAATATATGCAGCCCATATATAGGTCTTGTTTGAGGAGTAGGAAACTGTATGGAGAAACTAATTCTGCCTAAATCTTATGTTACTTTCATTGATGTACTATAAAAGAAGTAGATGCAGAATATCGTGGAAGCGTCGACCAAAAGTGTCGGAGATTTACTTTATTTATGTATAGACGCATAGTTAGCTGTCTAACTCGATTTCCACTTACCACCAGCTGGAATAGGACCATTTTCTTGGCTTTCTACAAAAAAAAATTGCTCACAGAATTTTATAAAATATATTTTTATGATAAAGATGAAATATAAATGGCACAGTCACAGGGACGTATTATTCGGAAAAATTAGAAATTTTGGCCATCGAACGCAAGCAATGTTAAACATTATCTCTAAAGCTTAAACATCTGAATATTAACGAAAAAAGTTAATGCTTAAGGAGTAGTAAGGTAAAATATAATGTTCCATTCTTTAAGTGAATTTCTTGAAGCATACCTGCAGTTTTTTACTGAACACTGTCATTGCGACGCGTCGTCGCCACGTGTGAACGAAACGCGACTGATGGAAAACTCTGCTCACTTGTCGCTCTAAGCAGACTTTTGAATCCGACATTCATTACACTAGATTGTGTATCTAGTTCTTTTTTATGCATTAATGTTTACTTTGGAACTTTTATGTTTATGATTTTATTTTTTTTAAATACCTACTAAAATTGATTGTCAAATAAATCTATACAAGGCCACCGAAGATATGTCCTGGGTGGCCTAGTGGTCATGGTATCAAAACGTGTTGAAGGAGTAGGTCTGAATACATCCCGAGGTAAGTTCTTTTCATGTTTTAATTTAACTATTTCTACGGAACTCTAGGTTTCCAAATTTAAAGAATATAGCCTCCCTCCCAACTATCATTGAACACAACTCTAAAATCAATTGCAGATATATGAACTGTTGTAAAAAATCTTTGTGTAGTTTTATGAAACCACGATGCAAGTGAATCTTTTTTCGGATCGTAGTTTTCGAAAAATTATTCGATTTGGGGTACTACAATACAATCGCCTTTCCAATCTTCACTTAAATCTTTTTCTTTTGAAAGTAAAGTAAAATAAAAAACTGATTAATAAGAAAGTATTTGATAAAAAAACTAATTAATAAAATAAACAAAAAAGCGCCAAAAAATAACAAAAAATAATATGGAAAAACTACCACTCGGATTAGGAGCTGTCGAATATCTAACGCATAGACCAAGCCCGACTTATATGAAGTAGTGAAATTATAGATCTCATGTTTTTGTGTAATGCGACATACGATAGATGGATGAAAAAAATTGAGGCGATGTAAAAAAAAACACCTTATTTTAAAACAAATATCAATGGTAAAATTTGTACCATAGGCTTGCAAATCTACAACCACTGCGGAAATGTAAGTTGCCAAGCTGTGACATAAGATGTGCCAAGTCACTGTACCCTGTAATTTCACTGGCTGTCTTCAGACCAAAACGTTTCCCTCTGGTAACAAGTACGTCTGCAGGCGTAGCATTATCTCACAATTTCAGTGACATAAACTTTATGTCTTAAAGAGTAGGATGGTGGCGCGTATTTAGTGTGACTCACGTGATACATTTTCTTGACGATCGTCAAGGAACACGTGTAACTGAGTTTTATCAGAACTTTCTTGGCGTGCCTGTGCGCCGACTGCTGTGATTGTAGCAAGAGCTTTATTAAGATGTAGTAGCAGTCGGAGAGCAAAAAATTGGTGATAAAACTCAGTCACACGTGTCCCTCCCTTGACGAGCGTCGAGAAATTTTTATCACGGCAGTCCCATTTAATACACGACATAGAGATTATGTCACTGAAATTGTGAGATAATGCGTGACTCGAGTCCAGTCATGGCAGCCCATGCTACGCCTGCAGGTATAACGTCTGCGCCAAGCAGCGGTGCTTGCATTGCTGTGTTCTGGTTTTAAAGGTAACACAGGTAGTGAAATCACTGGGTACTGTGACTTAACATCTTTAGTCACAAATCGGCAACGTAATTGGCGTCCTTGTAGAGATTGTAGTTTAGCAAATCTTGCAAGAACCACATGAACTATAAGCGACTGCAACCACCAGCCCCCTAACCATGATCGCCCAAAACAATACACTGGCGTATCTCGAACAAAAGCAGCTCGTGAAATATGGCGGACATTTATTGGAGTGCACGTCTAATAAAATAATAAAATTAGAATAATTCACTGCACCGTATCACGCGATTCCCCGCAGGGCAATACAATACACGAAATGTGTATCGCTTGTTGGGGAGCCGTAAGTGTTTTATTACATTTTCTGCGGACAATTCTTTATAGCAAAACACACCTGCACGTGTGATTCGGTGTCTGGTTTTATTCTCTTTTCGAATTTAAATTTTCTTTGGATCCATTGAAAAGTTATTGTGTGATTCAAATCAATCAATTCGCCGTCAATGTGCGAAAAATTCAAATGTGTGTGTAAAGTGGACCAATCCGCACTGGGCTAGCGTGGTTGGCTAAGGCCTAAATACCCTCATTTAGGGCAGGCTTGAGCCCCTCGGTGGGGACGTATGAGCTGGTATGATGACTCGAATCTACAGTTTTTTTGAGCTGTTGAAAAATCAAACTTCTTAGTCACGCGATCTAAAGATGTTTACGCTCGAGGAAGAGCGAGTGGCAACACTGTTAATAGTCTGTGCACATGGTCTGTGACTGCCGGCCGCTGTGACATGACAGTCGAATCGAATTTGTAATGTCATTGAACTAGTTACCACGCGGCGCGTTAACTCGAGAAAAATTGTCATTGATTTGTGTTTGCGCGGCGCACCTAATTATTGTTGTGGCGAAAGTCCGCTTATCATTGTTCTCCGAAATAGTTATTGTCGCGAGTGTCCGCTAATTAAGTGAGCTAGTGAGTGGTGGTGGACTAATAGGCCCATGTGATCTGGTCGTGGTTCGGTGGATTGACAACAGCCCTTCAGAAGCCGCGACTTCCTTCGAGCTAGCTCAGGAAGTACACCGGCTACATACGGAGACCGGACCAGCTTAGAGGTAAGCACTATTATACCATTGTAGTCGGTCACAAAACCAGCCCAGATTAATCGGCGAAACGCCGAATTGGTTGCGTCGACTTTAGGCGCCACCAAAAGATGATGATTACCACAGACTGTTTATGTGGCATATATTCGTATAAGTATTTTGCGATTTCACAAGGGTATACTTCAACTATCATAAAATTTGGCAAAAAGCTACGCCTTACATCACATATTATGAAAAAAATCTAAAAATCGTAAATATTGCAGTTATAGTAAATGTTACACTTAGAATCTATATACGTATATAAGTTTGAGTGCTTGTACAGAGCCCTCAGTGCGAATTTAACTCGCACTTGGCGAGTTTATACCCAATCAAAAACTTGAGACGTCACCACAGAATAGATAAAACGCCACATTGATTTGGCATGCGACGTCACGACTGTGTACATTTTAATAATTTTAAATGCTTTATCTTAGTCGTTTTTTGTTATTTCAACAAATCAAGAAACACTTGTCTGACATTTTCATACAAGGTTGAATAATAATCTTCCAACTAGATTTTTAAAATTGTCTTTGACGTCAATAAGAGCATGTGAAGACGACGTTGAAAAAAGATTTTTGACTTTGATTTGTGGATGATGCAAATATGTATCGGTGGGCAGTCTACAATGTATAATATAAAAAAAATTGTGAAAGCCAAAAATATTGCCAACCCTAGTAAGCTGTCGTGTCAGAGAAGCGGACCACCGCACCTGTCATTCTGCATAGTTTGATAGTTTACTCTTTGATTAGGTACTGAAATAGGGTAGGGTTTGCACATCAATGAAAAATGTAGTAATTTTTTTTGACGGTAAGTCATACAGTGATGCTAAGGTTTGCAAATATTTTAAATGGACTCTTTATAAATTACCATTTAATCCCCTTTCCACTTTTCGGGTTTTGTAACACCGTGTATACTTAGCTGTATAAAAAATCAAGTGCCGCATCCAAGACCCCACGCGTTCCCGCTCACGGGCCCGGCCGATGATCTATCAAGTTGTCTACACAAGATTAATGCGCGCAGATGATTGACGATTCGCTGCGTCGGCGTCGCTCTAATGGTCAATGTGTGCCAGCCGAGCTGCCGCGCCACTCGGAATTGGCTCAGACGTTGTTGCTCCGAATGTTCGATGGTGCAAATTGATTTATATGTGATAACGTTTAGCTTTAATTGTGGGGATTTTTTTATCTTCTGTCTGCGAATTTAGGACTGAAACTTTGTCTGGATGAAAGTACCTAGGATGCTTGTTACTATTGCAGAATAGTTACATTTATGCAATGACTACGCTCTAAGCCAGTTATTGTAAACAACATTTCTGTGCTCCAATATTTAAAGGTTTTTGTGGTTTAGAAGTACCTAACTTAGAGTAACAGGGCAGACATGACAGTTTCAACTTTGGCTGCCCTTATATTACCCCTCCTTGGAGCTTATCGTCATTCATCAATGATATTTCATTATTCTTCTATTATATTTCTATTAATTATCATCGTTTCAGCCAAGAGACGCCCACTGTTGGACATAGGCCTCCCCAAACCGATCGGTCATGCGCTTCCCGCATCCAGCCTTCCCGCGACCTTTACCAGATCGTCGGTCCAACTTGTGAGGGGCCTACCAAAATTGCGTCTCCCGGTACGCGGCCGCCACTCGAGGACCTTTCCGCCCCAACGGCCGTCAGTCCTGCGAGCTATGTGTCCTGCCCACTACCCACTACACTTAAGGTTTGCAATTCTTTAGGCTTTGCCGGTGACTTTAGTTCTTCTACGGATCTCTTCATTTCTTATGCGATCGCGTAGAGAAACCCCAAGCACAGCCCTCTCCATTGCCCTTTGAGTGACGTTGAGCCTTCTGATGAGACCCATTGTAAGCTTATATTGATTTTTATTTTTATAACGGTGACTTTTGCAACGCAAGTGAGAAACTTAATGTGTTGTACACTGTACATTTGTAATATAGCCAGTTCCTTTATAGTTTGAGGAGTCTGGGTATAGTCTGGATAATGATTTCTTTTATGTAGGATTTCATTGTCACTTAGAATTTGAAGAAACTTAAAATCACAGGGAAATTAGATTCTAAAAAACTGAGGAGTCAACGTTTTACATTTATCTACATGTTATATTTGTAGTAAGTAATAGATTGCTGTGGCTTCCGTACAATTTAAAAAATCTTAATAATCAACCTTACCAACATTTAATTATCTCTGAAATTAAAATTCCGTTTCGTATTCTGAAGCGATGCCCAATTACAAAGTCCAGACTAGAAAACTTCACTCACCAATTACGCAAATTAATCTTTGAGCAACATCAAACTGCTTTTGACAACACTGACAGTGACGTCGAAAATAAAACTGCTTGAGTCATCAAAGCGGTCTGCGGTGTAATGAAAACATCGCCAGTCGGAGTGAATGTAACACCTAATTACATAGTAATTATGTCAGATGTTAGTGTAATAAATCATGGCTGCCGTCGCGTGACGGGCGGTGTCGGGCGAGACGCCAATCACCGGGACAAAGAGTATGTATAGCGCAGACGTGTCGCTGCATACATGTTCTGCTTATTTAGATTATACGTTGGGAAATGAATTACGCATAGCTGTCTCTATACCAAATTTCATAAAAATTCCGCGACGTAGGCGTGAAAACGTAACAGATAGACAAATAAATTGACAGAGCTACTTTTGCATTGTAATATTAGTAAGGACTAACAAATATTATGTATCCAGTGTGTTTGGCAGACGTAAAGGTCGATTCTTGTGTAAGTGATAACATTAATATAAATTGTGATAAAATATGGTTTTATAGGACTAATGGTCGATTTCACCAACCATTACTTAGCTTAGGTAGCCCCTAAGACGCATGCTGTCACTTTTTGTCTTTAATGAAAAGAATGTGACAGCATGCCACCTAAGAGTCCCCTAAGCTAAGAAGAGGTTCGTGAAAATGGCCATAAGTTGGCAAACATGCAGGCTACCCACCTGGTGGTAAGTGGTTACAGCCGCCTATAGTACAAGCGGTTCCTGTAAGACTCAGAGTAATTTTATTGGTTTGAAAAGTAAGGTAGACACCCTTCAAACCGGAACGTAACGAAGTCAGCACCGGTGCTTGGCGGCAGAAATAGGTAAGATAGACGGACGGACTATGCACTATGCAGACGATTATGGTTCAGAGTTTCCCTCTGTCTGTGACCATGTTTAATTTAAAATTATTCGTGCGTGATTTGTTGTTAAAAATACGGAAAAAATCATCTTTGCCACAAAACAAACGATTATAATCACTACAAAAACCGAATGTGTTATGGAAACCTAACAAAATGTTATTTTAACATAAAAGAGTTTCAAAGATCCGGTTTCTATTACAATTTCGTGAATGACAAAACGCAACAGCAATATCATAAATCACGCGACTAGACTCTACGGCCCATTATTCATCTCGTAAAATTTTTAATCTATGACACAATCCCACTTCAAAGAATAAAATAATCGCAGAGCTGTTGTGGTGTCTGTCAGTATTAACACAACGAAAGTATGATTGTTCCTAGAAAATATTTACCGTGGTAATGTTATGAGTGTTCCGCGCCGTTTGTTACGAGAAATAACTGGCTTTACACAGATTATATCTCTCGTTGAGTATAAATTACTGTGTTTTACATCAGGCGGATTTCAAAATCGCTCTAAAGTACGGTCTTGTTAAATTATCGGTGTTAAGTTGCCCGAGCGCTGTTCTGGCTTTCTAAGTGTAAATTATTGCTGACACGAAATATATGACGATTACGCGAACACATACATTATACGCAGTAAAACGGTAAAGTTAATAAATGGATAAAGAACTTACTATTATTTCATGCGATGTTCAATAAAAATAACGTCTAACTCAGGGTTTCCCAACCAGTGAGGTGCGCCCCACTTGGGGGGCGTAGAGTGAACCACGGGGGGGGGGGGGGGGGCGCAGCGAGCGGTTCCAGAATTAAACTTTATAAAGTATATTGAGGAAAATGATCTTCGCTGTGGACTGACTAATCTGAAGCCAAGGATTCAACAATTGGTTACTAAAGTGCAGCCACATTGCTCTTTAATTGTATGTTTTACTTTTCTTAGTTGATTACCTACTTTTGAATAAAACTAAACACGCCAATATTTTCATCTTTTGTTTAATTTTCTTATATTTACTCCCTATTTCGGCCTCTAGTGGGGCGTAGTATTTTAGCATAATGTTGGATGAGGCGCATAGGGAAAAGGTTGGGAACCCCCTTTTTTTAAAAAAAATGGTCTAACTTTTGATTTAATCATTGATTCAGTAATTTTATTCAACACATATGTTAGTAAACAATATCACTATATCATTATTTACTTAATAATGAAATGGTTCTGAATGTGGACGGATCAGGATTTAAGGATAGAAGAAGACTTAAGAAAGTATGAATGGATTACATGGAGAAGGATATGCTGACTTGAAAACGTCTGTGCTGAGATGACGTATGATAGAGTGAAAAAGAGTGGAATAGGTAAGGGCTTTGTGTTGATGCTGATTGAAATTGTGTCTATTTCACATACTGACATTGTTTTTGTATAGAAATAAGATCCGCTAATTTGCAAACCCAAACCCTACAATAACTTTTTCTTCTTTAAAGTTATGGCAATCGGTAGTGGTCGACAACCATTACTGCCAATCACCAGTTTTGGATAAAATACTGTTTGCAAACCCAAACCCTACAATAACTTCTTCTTCTTTAAAGTTATGGCAATCGGTAGTGGTCGACAACCATTACTGCCAATCTCCAGTTTTGGATAAAATACTGTTTTTAGAGTTTATCAGTTTCAATGTGGCCAAATGTGTCAATAAATTTGTTTTGGGTTACCTGGAAAAGGGACAAAACAAAACGTCACAACATAGAACAGAGGTAGCACATATACTACAATAACTTACTAATAAAAAGAATGTACAAGTGCATTTAGGCTTTTGTAGTTGTCATCTTACGACATAATATATCCATATTACACAGTATCCAGTAATTTCAATGCCTTAGCCCTTAAAACGAGAACAGAGCAATGCAAGTGCCACTGCTTTACGGCAGAATTAGGTAAAATGAAGGTAAATACCGCAAACGACAGCACAAAGTCCCCATCTGGTGAACATAACATTAAAATTCGTCGCTTTTTGAGGAGTAATATACTTCCATACTGAAACATTCTTGTTTACAAGGATATAAGGTGTATAAACTTACAAAAAACCTAATAACATCATCATCATCATCATCATTAGCTCATATGGAATTACGAATAGGCGACTCTGCACCAGAGTCCTCTGCGTGGGTACCGCTTTCTTACCTATTTCTGCCGCAAAGCAGCAGTACCTATTTGCATCGCTGTGTTCCGGTTTGATAAGGCAGGCAGCAAAATTACCGTGTACTGTGACGAAACATCTTAGGTCACATGATGTCAATGTACACCGCGGCGCTTGTGGGGCATATTTTCGAATCTGACAAGAGACATGTACAGGCAGCAATACGTCAAGCTTTATATTTGCATTACGCAAGTCGTCGCTATTATGAGCGATATAAGAATGATCCCAATGTCAACATGTAAAGTATGACGTGTTGCTCTGTTTACTAGGTGGTTGTACTTCCCATCAGGTGCATAGTATGTTTGATGCGTTGACCTACAAACAAATGGAGTTCACGACCGCTTCCAAAAGTTTAGTGGCCCAAAAAAATCAGATCCAAAATTCAAATTCAGTATGATTCAGATCCAATCCCGCGTCATATGGTGAAGAATTGGCGCAAACGAAATTAAGCACTACAATAATATGCATGGACGTTTCGGAATTTTTCGGTCAAATTTTCTTGAAATTTGTATTGGATCCGACACCGACGTCCATTCGTTTGTAGGTCAATGGTTAGATGCCAACTTTTTTATTTAAAAAAAATTTTAATCCGTACGGACGAACATGAATGACTTTCATAAAGGTGCCTGCGTCTTTTCTCGAAGAGTGCATTCACCGACACGTAACGCCTGTCACACGCGCTCGCATACGTGACACATCAATGTGTCGCCACGTAATAATTATGTCAACGAAGAGACGGCTATTGTTCGCGGCGCTCGGGGCGCGTACGATGTGTCATTTTGACAGACCGGTCTTGAGCGATTATAGGTTGCTCTAGAGCTTAATCGATTAGAAGTTATATTTTTTATGTCCAGTCCAATCTTGGGCAGGTGTTCGTAGTTATAGGTCGAACAGTAATTAGTTCAGATGATTTTGCGTGCTAATATTAGTTACTTTAAATATTTCAGAACGATGCCACCAATAAATTATAAATGTGTATGTACCTAAATTAATGAATGAAAATTAATGAGTAATTCGATTTGTTAAGCGTATTAACATGTTACGCGACTGCGCCCGAACGACAAAGCGTTTGAATTATGACTACTGAAGAATTTCAATTCACGTTTGACATTTATGAAGTTCATAAGGCCGCGTTGACAGCCGTAAACAGAACAATACTCGCCAGGGGGCTAATGTTTAACCTCGTGTCGACATTTTGGAGATTCGGTTTGTCGTACATTGCGTGCGTCATTTGCTCGCTTAGATTTTTAATTTAAAAGTAAAGCGAAAAATAATATCTGTATTACAGTAGTGATGAAGACAATTTTTAAAATTTTCGCCATGTACTATAATTATAAATGATTGGAAACGAATTAACTATCTCTTTTTTCACCTAATTAAAACCATACTCACATGTACCAGGATCTGAGGGTAACTGTAGTAACAATAATAAAAACAAAGTTATTTCCTTTAATCATATACACTTCAGACAACAAATTATTAATAGATTAACAATAGAGGTTTTAAGATTTTTTTAAATAACTATCATAATATTTTTTAAAACACATTTCAGCTCTACATTTGCGATCAGTTTCTGGTTCACCATATACATGTTGCACCGAATTGTGACATAGCAAACCCTCACTCCTTAGCTTCAAATCGCTTTATATCACGAAGATTTTTGTTATTTCAACAATGCAAGTGAGTACGAACTTGATACACTATCAGATACATTACGTGCTACACTTCTAAGTGAGTACCCGTCTAATAAATACGTCTCCTTTTTTCATTATGTAACTGGAGGACTCAATACATTTTTATTTTTCATATCCTATCATCAATAATAGTTAGTGAAGTTAGTTATGGGTAAGAAGGACTATTATTACTATTACTGAGAGAACAGCAAGATCAAGCGCTACATGCAGTAATGTACAGCGAATTACGAATATGAAATTGAAAAATGCTTAGAGATTAGTTCCTCGGTGTGGTGATTTGCAGTTCACGCACGCTGAACGAGCATTGAACAGTAAAATACGTATTTTACACGAATATATATGGACTGAAATTAGTCCCTGTGTTGTTATGTTATGACACAGTGCAGATATTTCACACGGCTGCCAATCACTGCGTTCTGACGGCTCATTGAAAATTTGTCACGCGGCCGACGCCGTCACGTCAGCGTCACGGCGCTGATTGACATCTAACGTGTCAGTACAGAACTTTCACATCGATCAATGTTGGTCGTCGAATAAATGGAAAGGCATGGTATTGTGTAAAGTTAACCCGCTAAAGCTTTCGACGCTTTTCCGGTGAAGGAAAACATCATCAGGAAACCTTCACAGGTGTGTGCAGACCCCTTAGACAAAAGCCACACGCTAAGTTTTCCGCAGTCGTTCCGCAAAAAAATGTATGGAAATTACATTAGCTTACGACCACCTCACGCTATTTTATCCGCAGCTTATGTCACCTCCATACATTATTTTCTGCGGAACGACTGCGGAAAACTTAGCGTGTGGCTTTTGTTTAAGGGGTCTGCACACACCTGTGAAGAAAAAATTACTTTACAGGCTGTGTGTGAAGTCGACCAACCCGCACTTAGTCAGCGTGGTTGACTAAGGCCTAATCGCCCTAGTACTTATAGGATACTAGAGTAGGCCGAGATTCTCGGCGGGAACGTATATGAGCTGTTGATGATCATGATAATGATGGATCCGCTACTAACAATTTATAGTTATTACCAGATTAGACTCAGTATTAAAATCGTCTCGTGGGCACCTCTATCTTACCTATTTCTGCTGCTAAGCAGCGGTGTTTTCATTGCTATGTTCCGATTCGAAGGGTAATATGCCGGGTGTGCCTAAAATGCCGAAATAATATATAGGGCCCTATAGTACTCGTATATTGTCTTAGATCTGGAAACCTAATACTTTCCAAGATAATCAAATTTAAACCGAAATCAATCACTTTCAAGTGCCAACCAATGTCCAGCTGACTATGGAATTAATACAAGACAAATGTAACACAAGGTTCGCTAATGTAGGGCTGTCAACGCTGAGGAACAAAAAATGATTTATTAAGATTGTATGAAAAAAAACTTGATTAGCTCCAATATTTTTTCTACAGAATGTCTACTTCTGATGGATATATATTACATACTCTCAATATTATTTTGGAATTCCATTATATCCTGTGTTTAATATAAGGTAGTGAAGTTAATGGGTATACTGTGACTTGATATATTACAAGTTGGCAACGTACACTGTCGTCGAAGAGCGTCGGTGGCGCTGTCGCCTCGGGACTGTGCCCCGAGTAGAATCGGGAGGTCCGCGATCGATCCTGCCATGTACCAATTTGTTTTTCGTTCCACGAATCCATTCAAATATTCAACTTACTGAACCTTAATATAACTGTGACGTGTATCTCTTTCTTTATTTTGATTGCCTCCAAAGTAGAAAAAATATTCTGTTTTTTTATGTTGCTACAAATATTTTTATCATTTTCACTGAGCTGTAGGCTCAAAGAAATCAGTTTAAGAAAGCCAAACCCTTTCCATACACTTTGAAAGCGTTTGCTTTCTAGTCTAGATTCTTTATACTGCATTCCTACAACGGAAAATAGCGTACCTACGCGATGAAAAGCCTCCTTCCGTCCAGTCTATACTGGATTGTTTTTACTGCGAGAAAGGAAAGCATTCACACAGCAGAGCACAGGTGAAGTCTTACAGCGGAAAGCTAGTAGAATTATTGAAAAAAATATGTTATATCCACGACCAACGGATGACATACCTATCTATCATCGAGCGGCCAAACATTTCGCAGACATGACGAGCACGCAGCTCTGATTGACACACAATGGCCGGCCGCGGTTGTGGTAATGAGCTAATCCCATGGTGATTGATGGCAGCCTGACAGGCGATATCTATTTATTCGCTATCGTGATCTGTGGAGTAGTTGCACGCGCTCAGCAGACGCATTTTCTGGAACTCAAATTCGCATTCAAGATTGGACGATTCGAATACAAATTTCCAAATTCATTATTTTTGAATATTCACTCCGTGAATTCAACTAGTGGTCCTACCCACTGGTTTTAGATTTCTACTAGTAGAATATACGCAACGTATATTTACGTTCAGTTTTACGTGCGATGGCCGGTCTTTTAAATTAATGATTTATTGCGTACCGGCTTTTATTTACCCGGTACAGAGTCGTCCTCCGGTCGCCCAAGGTCGAGAGAATTCAAAAATAGGTATTTGTAAAATGTATTGCTGTCGCGCTGTGTGTCCGACTCAGGCATGTCTTTGAAATTTATACCTAAAGCTAAACTGGGCGCTAGGGTTGGTACCTACAAAAATCGGTGAACGTATGCGTAACCTACAAAAAATCGGTGAACGTATGCGTACTGTATCGTTCTCTATCTCTATCTGTATCGTATAGATAGATAGTTAAGTCAGTTCAACTGCATCTCGGACCGAAAATACCTATGAAAAGTACACAATAAACAACTGCAGCTCGGACCGAAAATACCTATGAAAAGTACACAATAGACAACTGCAGCTCGGACCGAAAATATCTATGAAAGTACACAATAGACAACTGCAGCTCGGACCAAAAATATCAATGAAAGTACACACAATATACGTTTCGTAGTCCCCTGTTTTCTCCGCGAAAAATTGACCGATTTTATTACTTTTTGCTTTAAAAATTAAAGCAAGGCTGTGTTTCTGTGTTTGGCTTTTTTCATATAATCTTGTTCAATATGTTTGCTGTACGTTTGAATACAGCAGAAAATTAGGTAGTTTTTTTGGTTCTTGAAGGTCTCTTTCTTTTAGTAATTAACTTAATAAAAAAAAGAAAAACATACGAACATACTTATAGTGTCCATTGATTTTATAGAAAAATATAATATTAGGTCCTTGCATATGAAATTTGCGTTTTGCCGTACTCTCCACTTTGATCTCAAATATCTCCTCTATGGTTAGGCATTCAAAATTCAAATTTATACAGCTATTTACTCATGTATTTGTGTTTCGAAAATTATAATTCACTTGTTTTTTCCTCAATTGTTTTTTTTTCTTTGCGTCACTCAGTTTACAAAATGGAAAACTTGAAATATCGCGCTATTTACGAGTTCGAGTTCCACCGTGGCACCATGGCTGCAGAAACGGCTCGAAGGATTAATGATGTGTACGGCGACGGTGCTGCAAAAGAAAACACAGTGCGTTTTTGGTTCCAAAGTTTTCGTTCTGGAAATTTCGATCTGCAGAACAAGCCCAGTGGACGGCCGGAGACCAAAGTTGATAATGAAGAATTGAAGGCTATTGTGGAAGCGGATCCATCGCAAACCACGTCCGAGTTAGCTGCTGCGGTGTTAGTGATAAAACTATTTTAATCCACTTGAAGCAAATTGGGAAGGTGAAAAAGCTTGAAAGGTGGGTACCTCACGAATTGAGTGAAGCAAATCAACAAACGCGCGTTGACTGCTGCGTTGCATTACTCAACCGGCACAATAATGACTGGATTTTAAATCGAATCATTACTTATGACGAAAAGTGGGTCCTGTACGATAATGGGAAGTGCTCATCGCAATGCCTGAACCCTGCCGAATCAGCCAAACCATGCCTCAAGCGAAAATTGACTCCAATAAAGTTGAAAACAAAACAATTGATTTAAAAATCCAAAACAATTGAGGAAAAAACAAGTGAATTATAATTTTCAAAACAAAAAGACATGAGTAAATAGCTGTATAAATTTGAATTTGGAATTTGAATTTCCTAACCATAGAGGAGATATTTGAGATCAATGTGGCCAGTACGGCAAAACGTCAATTTCATATGTAAGGACCTAATATTATATAAAGTAACTAGTGCCATTATCCAGGTAGGAAACAGGGGTCTACGTTAGCGTGGAAAAACGGCCTGTACGATTTCCTCTTAACGATAAAAAAAAAATATGAGTATGGATGAAGAAGTAGTTAATATAAGGTAGTACAAGTTAAATTTAAACAGTTGTGTGATACTATTAAAAATTTCTTCAATCCTCTGTTTTTAAACTCACACTGGAATACCCCCTCCTTTGCAGCAGTTTCCATAAACTACTAGTCTACGATCAATGCCAGAAACGTTATGCTTTTAATACAATAATAGAAGAGATATAATAGATTTTATTTTACACAATAGCCACGTTTCAAAATAACATGTCCAAATCATAAACATGTCAGGCAAACGACCGATCACGGCTTTCATTATTAAAGTATTCAAGTATGTACAATCGATTCGTCAAAACTATAACCCGGAACTAATTTAACAGTGTACGGGCTATCAAACTCTGTGGTGTTCATAAATCACCATAATACGGCTTGCGCGGACGCATTCAAGCTGAATGAGCGATGACAGGGCGGCTAATAGGAACGATTATTGAAGTTTCACAATCGAAATAGTCGATATTTCGCACTCATCATACACTCTCCAACGCAGGATTAGAGGCGAGTTAGTTTTTAGCGCGAGACAAAAGCTTTATTAAGAGGAAAATCTAAGGTAGAATAAAAAAAATGGGTATTTGTAAAATATATTGCTGTCGAGTTGCGCCCCCGAACAGCCGATCGCGAAACACATTTTTGAACAATAGAATTCAAATTCGCATTCGAAATCGTAAGATTCGTTTACGAATTTCCTAATTCACTATTTTTGAATAATCATTCCGTGAATTCAAAAACGAGTGGTCCTACCCACTCGTTTTTTGATTTCTACTAATAAAATATACGCAACGTATAATACACGTTCCGTTTTACATACGATTCATCACTGTTTTTTTTATTAATGTGCTATTGCCAACATGTTATTTCGCAATTTTTTTTCTGAGTGTAACGGTTTCTAGAATAGAATTAGTTTTTAATGACAATACTGAATTAGAGTGATTCAAAAATCTTTGAAATCGGGAACAGTAGACAATAATTTCGCACGTGATTTGTATTCGTGTTGGAACCGAACTCGGACCGAAGACCTGTGAAAAGTACACAAAATAGACGTTTCGTAGTCCCCTGTTTTCTCCACTAGAACTACGAGTAGATCGATTTATTTACTTTTTGAATTAAAAACTTAAAAAAGGCTTTGGCTGTGTTCTTGTGTTTTTCGTATAATCTCGTATAATAGTATAGTCAAATTTGTTCGCTGTCTGTATGAATTTGAACACAATAGAAGGGCCAATATTTTAGGGATTATAGATTTTTTTAAATAGAGCAAATACTGCAATTATCCATGGAAGAAACGGGGGACTAAGTTTGTATGACAAAGCGACCCGTAGGATTTCCTCTTAACTCTTATGTGATCGTGTTTCCGTCCGTCTATACACTTTTGGGTTTTTTAACCGACTTCAAAAAAGCGGGAGGATCTCAATTCGATGCGTATGTTTCCTTTTGTGTATGTTACGCGATTACGCTGCCAATTATGGACCGATTTTAAAAATTATTTTTGTATTCGATAGAGTATACTCCAAGGGTGGTCCCAAGGTCACCAAAGTTAGGATTTGATGATGGGATCCCATGAAAATGCACACACTTCTATATTGAAGTCGGTGCCAAACCATGATCTCCTAGAAAGTCTTAAAATTTGGCACCGTTTTCAATATATAAGTGTGATGTTGTCTGTACCTTTTCTGACATTATTTTTAACTTTTCAGTGTTTTTGAAGTCGGTTTTTTAATAGACGCTCCTCAATCGTGCTTATTTCTGCCGCAAAGCAGCGGAGCTTGCATCGCTGTGTTTGACGGGCACGACAGGCAGTGAAATTACTGAGTACCTGTGAATGACAAAAGCTAGTAAATTCTGTTACTCGGCATCTTTGACTATGGCAACTTCGACTTTGATCTATGAGTTTGTAACGCACATTGGGGATCTTATGAGGGTTGTATATTTGCAAACCTTGCGGGAGGTACATGTACTGTACTGTTGGCATTACCATGAGCTGGACGGCTGCCCACTTCTATGATAACTTTGTTTTAAAAAATGATATGATGAAACCACGTGACTTGCCATGATGACGTGTCATTCCCGTACTGCACCGTTCGCAGCGAGTCTAGCTACTGACTGGCTCTCTAAACGATAATGCTGTTAGACAGACCTGCCCCCTAACCATGATCGCCTAAAACAATTTTAGGAGCGCACTGTGAGCGAGATGGCGCTATACACAGCACGAGCGGTGTCTCTGTTTAATATTGTTTTGGCGCGAACGCACACGACTGATTATCGGTTGCCGAACGTTCCATTTCTCACCGGCTGACCCGGTGGTCAGCCGGAATCCACCGGTTTTTTTTCAACCAACTTCTTGTAGTTCGTGTGCGTTGCAACGTCATACTCACTACATCTAAGTTGACGCTGTTGAAGCCAGGATTGTTGACGCTATTTCTATGTACAAGTGAAAGCACGCTAGGTTTAAACCAAGGTTTACTTTAGAGCAGGTCTTGTAATAAGACCGTATATGTTTTTACCGTCAAAAAATCGGTCGTGTGCGTTCGCGCTTAACCTTGCTATAAATGATCTTGGCTGTTAGTGTGATCGTATATTGGAAAAACCTCTTCTAAAGTAAGTAAAACATGCACCCAGCAATGTACATCAAATAGTCGACACGATTGCGATTATTCGATTATCTGATTCGAATCAAATGATACGATCTGATGATTGTCAATTATTCGCTCTATTGAGTGAATAGTATAATTTAATGGAATAGAAGTTTTATTCTGTGACTATGAATAAATTACTTTAGCATTTTTAACGAGTAAACTCAATTCGGATGATAGATGTGATGGATTCATCGTCTCGTTCAAACAGTATAATAAATGTGAAAGTTAAAACGTTCAAGTTGCAACTTGAATTTATCAGAGCAATTAGTCATTAGCAATAAAACACATTCACCCACTTCAACTGAAAAGAAAGCATCAATTAAAAATGCGGAAGCTAATTATTATTTGAGCTTAGTAAATTTTTGTTTTGTTGTAGCTTCGGTGCTATATATTTTTTTTAAACTAAAGTACAGCGATGACAACCCTGTGACATTCGGGAGTTCAGGAGATCTTAAGATAATATTTCAGGAAAAATTATAAAATCGACATAAATTAAAATATTCAATCAATATAAATACATCCGGGGTTCGATTGTTCATGGGCTCAGAAGTTTTTCTACTTGGTATGGTGGTGGTAGGGCGTCTGAGCACGCCTGGCTAGCTACCTTAGTTTGTCGCCATGGTAACAATGTTAAGAGCATTTTTGCGTTCGGACAGTTAGAGGTAAGATAGCCAGTTCCTCAGCTGTTGAGAAATGTAGATGCAGTTCGCTTTCACCTTAGTACTTATCGTCACTTACCATTAGGCGAGATGAAGGCCAAGAGCTACCCTGTTGTGTTAAAACAAAACATAATTATACAATCCCCACAAGGACCCCTATACCGGGTGTAACTGAACACCCCAATAACATTTAAGTTAGATACTAAATGGACCTTCGGTGCTTGTCTGAGACCTGGAACCCCAATACTTTCTGAAAGCAAAAACTTTCAAGTGACAACCATAATCAGCTCTTAACATGAAAGAAATTTAAACAAAAAATAACACGTGACAGACGTGAGTGTAGTATTCCTCGTACGCTTACATAGGGCTGTCGGCACTTACTACCAAAAAATAGTTTATTTAGTTCGTATGACGTGAGCGTAGTATTCCTCGTATGCTTACGAAGGGCTGTCGGCACTTAATACCAAAAAATCATTTATTTAGTTTGTATGGGGAAAAAAAGTAAGTCTGTTAGCCCTAATATTCTTCCTACAGAATCTCTACTTCTGATGGATACATACTCATAAATGTTATTGGGGTTGTTATTTTAGTTACACCCTGTATATGTACGTTGCCAACTTATGACATAAGATGTCAAGTCACAGTGCCTAGTAATTTTACTGTCTTACCCTTCAAACGGGAACACAACAATACCTGCACCGCTACTTGGCGGCAGAAATAGGTAATATACCTAGAGAGGTTTCCACGCAGATGACTAGGTTATCCTCCCTTTCGTAAACACTTAAAACTTCGTCCATTATACGAACTTTTCACCAAAAGGCATCCAAGAATCTGATTTATAGTCCGCTGATTAAATTCATAATCATTACCCGACAAAAGACATAACCGCCGGCGTATTTATCAAGCAGATGTAGCCGCGCAATAAATCACGGCGCCCGGTCCCCTGTCACGTCACGTCGCCGTCACGGCGCCGCGTCACGTGTCACGCGGGCGATCCGTCACGCCGCCCGCTGAGTGCCGCTAATTCTGCACTTTGCCAGACAATTTCTCGTGTTGGCGATAATTAATTGCGTGTCAGGTGCGACAGCTTCTAAACAGTCTTCGGGATGGTTTGGGCGAGTGCTTACTTTATATTGCTAACTGTTGCCCGCAACTTTGCTTGCGTGCAATTCAGTTATCGCAAGGCCGGTTATAATATATCACACGCTGATGGGGAGCTCATCAAAATTCGTGATATAAGTACTACACGCTTTACTCAGGGCCTAAGTTATCTCTATCAAACTTAACTGAAATTGGTTTAGCGGTTTATACGGAAACAGACACACAGACAGAGTTGCTTTTGCATTTAAAATATTTAAATAAGGATATTGTATTCTCTCGTATTTTGTTTTATTCCAACTATCAAGTAATTCAATCATATCTGCACAATATACGATGTACAATATGGCGTGTTGTTTTAGTAAAAAAAATATGTTGAAATCCAAGCAAAATTACTTTGCCCTGTTTGAAGTATATCAGTGCAATAAAGTAAATTTTCGCACCACCTGAAAGCAGTCTTTAAGTCTTGGCTGAGCTTATATTCCTTGCTGCACTCAGGACTTTAGTCTATGCTCAGGATTTAATAATTTAACACCTTCACTAGACTTGGAAGCTAACCATAGAGTCTTTCGTTACGCTGAGAGTGACAAGTCTACTTACATCCGTGACATAAGGCAATGCTTTATCACCTAGGTTAATAATCTACTTTACTTTCTCGATGTTTACATTGACCACGCTGTTTACACTAGTTAAGTCTAGTCTAGTTATTTAGTGACATATATTAAGTGAAACATGACTATAATTTGTTAGTGTACTATACATTTCATAAATGTTTCAATTCATAAATGTATATTAATTTTAATTAATTGATTTATTTGACATGTTTCTTTTTGACATTAGATTCTAATAATTATAATTCAGCATGATATAATTCCAAACTGACCTAAGTATTTGCACACCTGACGGTAAAATAAGGAAATGTACTTCTTTTTAATGTAAACACCACAAATTGACCTGTATTTCGCAAATAAATGATTTGATTCGAAACATTAACAGAATAAGTAAATGAATAAAAGCTGCCTCCATATACAGTTTAATCAATTCATATGCGAACTTAAGCCCTTGATGCCCAGGGTTCCATATAAATATGTATTGTTTTAGTCACGAGCCACATTATTTGTGCTTGTTCACACGAGCAAACTGAACTTTTACCATGGGACCAATCTTGAAACTTAAACCTAGCTAGGTTCACTGGATCAACATTATTTTGTACGGAACAGCTTCCTTTTTCGCAATTTCAAGATTCGTCTCCATAGCAGTTGATCGTCTGAACCGGCACACGAAATTTGGTACGTGTCTTCTGTCATCATCATCATCATAACAGCTCATAAATATACGTCCCCACCGAGGGGCTCGAGCCTACCCTAAGTTAGGGTGTTTAGGCCTTAGTCAACCACGCTGGTCCCGTGCGGATAGGTCGACTTCACATACACCTTTGAATTTCTTCACAGATGTGTGCAGGTTGCCTCACGATGTTTTCCTTCACGTAGGAGCGTCAGACAAATGTCTCGTACATATGAAATTATAAAAACGAAAAACACACTGGTACATGGCGGTCTCGAACCCCAGACCCGTGATCCGTGACTTCTGTAGTACCTACTACGAGTATATTATCTGCGACGTGATCATCTTGTACAGTCGGGGTACAAAAACCTTTGTCAGTTATTAAATTCATTCCTTTATAATGTCATAGACTCTGAAGTAGACAAGTGCATATTAAATTATAATTACTAAATATAAAAACAAGGGTCAAAATAGTACTATACACTTCTGATCTATAGCTAGTTTCATATCAACATCAAACCTATTACATGACCTAGTCAAATAAATAACATTGTAAATTAGTTGTAATTTAGTTGATCTGTCACTATAAGCTTGTTATTGCAAACTTCAATGCAAAATTTCTGTTTCGTTTGAAAAGAAATGTTGGCAGGACTGATAATTGCCTTGGTGCAAGCAAATGTCGACTTTAAGGTGACGAGCCTTTTCTTACCCCGACTCCACATTGTGAAGTTGTTTTTATGAGTCCTATACTCATCAAAACAAGTAGTCAGTCGCAAGTGTTCATCCATGGCTCGAAAACTCGAAGTTGTGCTCGTCAGTAGAAAGGGTTATACAAGTACATTCGACAAAGTTCAAAAGCTAAATGTCATACAACGGCAGGGAATTAGAAACAGTGTCTATTCAAAGAGACATACTGTCTCTAAGCTCAAAGTTAATGCGCACATTACAATATCAAAATTTATCGAATCAGCCGAGCTTATTTGAATAATGCACGTTGATATGTCATTCAGCGATTATACATTGTAATGTGGTGTCGAGAACACAATGTTCTAAGCCATTGTTATTCTCAGATGACTGTATATATTATTTTTTACGTTATTAATAAGGCAAAAAGAATGGCCGGATGTATCTCTCGTGTTTTTGAAGCACATGAAATACTGCACATTTGTTAGGTTGTAAACACTTTCGGTCTTATTACAAAACCCGGTTTAAAGTTAGTCTTGGCTTAAATTTAGTGCGCCTTCACTTGTGTTAATACGAGTATACATAGGTAGAGACAGCGTCAACTTAGTCCTGGTTTAAACCAGGAGTAAGGTTTAGACCATGTTTTGTATTAACCCTTAATTAGGCGCATTAAGAAAATCACATAAAAATGGAGTGGAAGAAACTAATAAAATGAAATATGTAACATCAAAAATAATTAAATGGTTTATTGAAATCATAATAAAAAAATAAAAACATAACTTTCACTTAAAATAATTGAAAACATAAAACAAATTCCAATAGCTCTTAAAATTATTATTTTTTGGCATAGCTGAGATAAAAAGAAAAAATATAATGATTCATAAGCACAATCATCTTCTTCGCATCCAATGCAGTAAACCCTGAAGTGTTGTTGCCAAACTGGCATTTAGAAGCTACTTTCTTGTCATGCTTTCTAGAGCATGAAGAACAGCGACCGCACTTAGCATTCGATTGATGCACCACTTCCTATATGTCTGATATTTACCCCCCGATAATTCAAAAACATTTTCGCTATCTTCGAACTCTTCGATCTCACTTTCCGACTCATGAGCACTATGTACAGGATAACAGGAATATCATCTGCAATTTCATCTTCCAAGGTATAATCCGCGACATCTTGCTAATCATCCGACAACTCTTTCAGCCATTGCCGTATCTGTCTTCCTTGATTCATAATGAAAACTAAAAAAGAAAAATAAAGACAAAAATACATAATTGTATTATGCAAAACAATAATGCACTATAATTAGTAAAAATAAATAAATATATATGCGTAAAAACATAAAAATAAAAACTTACCTTTAGCCAAAAATGTCACGTAATTGGTCGCATGGGGTCAGCACCCAAGAGAGCAGCGACGCGTGCGTACGTGTTGGTGGTCTGTTTGCAGCTTATTTGCATACCTCCTGGGGAGGTAGGAAGCTAGAAAGAATACTGTCGCGTTCTAAACACTCAAACATATTTTTTTTTCGATTAGAAATTGTCTTGACCCCATGCGCCTAGTTAAGGGTTAAGATGGTTTGGGTTGAAAAATTGAAACAAATACCTACTGCTTAAGAAGTCTACGAGGTCTGGAGTTCGATTCGCTATGGGGGCAGATTTACAGATTGATTCTGATCTGCTTGGTTCGGTTGCTGATAGGACTACTGAGCCTGCCTGTCTTGCTACCACCGTCTTATATAAGTCTGTGGCAATAATAACAATGCTAGTGACATTGTTGTGTTCAACAATTTGAGGTAAAGAGATAGCCAGTTCCTCAGATATTTTAGGGGCCAATTTAAGGGAAGCTCAATTTTATCTTCCGCCTTATCGTCACGTCACGTACCATCAGGCAAGTTGAAGCCCGAGAGCTGCCTGTTTTGAATGCTGCCTGTTTGAAATTGAAATTTGAACATGATTAATAAATCTTATCATCATCGCCTCCTAATACAGTAAATAAAAAATACTTTTAATCACTATTTTGTTGTTTGAATTTAGAACACACCGATATATTTGACCTTTATCTGAATGCTATTTAGCCGGACAGCCTACTTGCACAAAAATACTCAATATTAAATGTCTATTTTCGCTTAAATCTTTCTTTTTCTCGTAGTCATGGTATAAAGTAAAGTATGCAACTCTTGTATAAAACGGATTTATACCGAGGGCCATGAATGACTCTCGTCAGTCACACTTGAATCAGCAGTTCCTGTAAAGTTTGCAAATGTAGAACCCCAATACGTTGCCAACTTGTGATTTAAGGTGTCAAGTCACAGTACCCAATAATTTTACTGCCTATCTTACCCTTCAAATCGGAACAGCTTGTTGGCGGCAGATGATTCCAGTATTGAGTCTCCCTCTTTGTTGTTTTCCTAACTTTAAAATCAATGGTAATATCTATAATATGTTTTCCTAACTTTAAAATCAATGGTAATATCTATAACATATCGAATGGGTTTAAAAACTTGTAAACCCATTCGAAATGTTCACTGAGTATCGGTATATCTAGGAATCCGTGTACAAGTATAGCACGAATTACTCTACGCCCAGACAGTTCGTATCACCAAACATTTCACAGTACCTATATGAATGCGAGACGACGGCGTCGCTTTCAACGATGGAGTATGGAAATGCACGTGTTACGGCTAACTAGCTCGCTGTCTAGCTATCAGCGCCGGCAGTCGGCTTGCAGTACGCTTCTGACAGAATACATTTCAATACGCCGCTGACAAGATACCGTGGAGAGCCTAATTGACACGTCGGGGCCGGAAGTAGAGATGGGGCGGCGTTGTCGATATTCGACGAAAACGAATTAAATTCCCTGTAAAACTCTATTATATAATATTCTTTATACCATTCCCCCTCTAAAAAGCTTATTTTGTTCACTGAAAACAGTAAATAAAAAGCACTTTCAATTACTATTTTGGTGTTTGAATTTAGAGTTAGCGTTATAGTCGACCTCCATCTGACTGCTGTACAGCCTACTTGCACAAAAAATACTCGATATCAAATGTCTATTTTCACTTAAATCTTTATCTTGTAGTCATGTATTTCTAGTATAAAGTAAAGTATGCAACTCTTGAATAAATGAGATTTATACCTAGGGCCATAAATGGCTCGCGTCGCTCAGGATTCTAACACTTGAATCATCATGAATCACACTCCTTACGGTCCTGATTCAGTCGTTAGAATCCTTCGCTTGCTCGTGATTCATTAATTGCCCTCGCTTAAAATCCGCCCTTTATTCACTAGTTGCATAATATACTATTTACTATTATTGTATACAACCAATACAAAAAAATTGTTAATCAAATGATGTATAAGGGCGAGCTTATCTCTTTAAGAGATCTCTTCCTGCCAACCCTAGATAATGTATGAAATGATATTAGCGGGAAGACGGTGTACATTTAGATTAACAAATATAAAGTGTCATATAATGATAAATTCGAAAGATATTACGATAAATTATAAAGTATCATATTACGATAAATTCGAGAGTAAATGAGCTCTTAATCTACTCTTCAACGTAGTTATGGAAGTACTTTCACGGATGTTAGCTGGGAGAGCATTCCACATTGTTGCTGTGGGTACAGTAAAATAATTATGATAGAATTTCGAATTACATTGAGTGATATCAAGGGGCTTGGGAGTGACACAGGAACGCACAGAACGATATAGGACATATTATGCATAAGTTGAAAAAATATATTCAATATAAGAAAAAAATCAACTCTGGCAGGATTTGAGCTTGCGACGTTGCGTCATGACGCCATGATCATTAAGCCACCGAGGACTTATCCAACCCGAACGCTTAAACTTTATTCTTTGTTCATACTTTCTTAAACCAAAGTAAGTTTTGCTCCCTGTTGATACAAATAGGCAATCTACAAATTTTTAAACATAAAAATTTGCATAAGTTTTTGAATGTGACACGCCTTCGTGCAAAAAAAACTATTGCATTGGTGACGGTCTGTCTATAACTGACTGCAGACAGTAGCAAACACAACTGACTACTGACACTACTGATTTATGTTTCAATAATACTCGTAACAAGCGACAAATCGCGTGTTTTAAAACACATAGAATTAAAATAAGTAAACAGTTGCAGAACTAGTTTAACACAAAAGCTTAAGAACAACGACAAACAGTATATGTTTGAGTGTTATATACCTGATACCTGAACTAGATAACTGATAAACAATTCATAAAAGGAAACCAAGATTAATTCTTAGATCGTAATCCGTCTTGTTTTGGTATCGCAATAATTAATCAGTAATAAGCCTAATCGTGATCAGACGACCGACGTGACACAGGTACTATTTTTATCGTGTCCTAGTTTTGTCGGCGCGATTTTGTCGATTAAGTTCTTATCATCGATCAATCGATATGTGGTTGATTTATCTGTGGCGTGGTGGTTTGTTTGATAATTGATAAGTATTTTTTTTCTCTTTATAAGGGGTTAACAAACAGTATCACAATATGTGTTTATAACAAGTATGAAGTATATAACTTAAGTAATTGTGAGATCAACACCGTTACGCACAGATTAACCGTTAACCACAGATTAAACATTACATTACATTATTTTACAGATACATTAGTATCAGTAAGATATCGTTTCAAGATTTAGAATAGAATTGCAATCTAAGCAGTGTTTTATCACACCGGACCGGAGGGAGACTCTGTACCAGGGTTGTGTGCTTGGGTACTTCCGTCTTACAAATTTCTGCCGCAAAGCAGCAGTGCTTGCATTGCTGTGTTCCGGTTTGAAGGGTAAGATATGGCATTGAAATTACTGGCTGAATTACTACTGACTTTACATCCTAAGTCACAAGTTGGCAACGTACACTGTGGTTCTTGTGGGGGTTGCAGTTTTGCTGCGAATCGCACAGGAGCCACATGTATTATAGGTGACTGTTACCACTTACAATCAGGTGGGCAGTTTGCTTGTTTGCCAACTTATCTGCAATAAAAAAAACACTTATTAGTAGATAAACACTGTAATAAACACTGTCTTTGTAATAATTTGATTCAAAAATCGCACTTGGAAATTTAAGAATTTTGTATCTGCCTCACTGTTAAATAACCTGATCTGGATTATTATTGACTATCTTGCTCTTGTAGAAATTACGTACCTAGTTAAATTAATTCGCTTTAGTTAATTACAATAAATGATTCTATACATAAGATACTGTGTTATTAATTACAGACATTAGCATGTCTACAGTCACAACATGTCGATTAAATAAACTGAGAATACATTAAAACACAATATGACATAATAAAACTAGTTCCAAGAAGCTCTTTAATATGTGATAAAATAATCCTAAACTCAATAGTATTAAAAACTATTTATGTGCGTTAAAATATCCCGTCTTATTGCATCGACTCTCCTTGCATTAGTTTACATGACCTTATTTTCTTGATATCTCATCGAAAGATAGTTATTGCACTATCGATATCTCACGCCCATCACTGCACAGCCGTCTGTCATTTCGGAAGTCGAAGACGGAAACAATGGTGCGGTTGTCAAGACGACACGACGCGACGTCGCGACTGCCCGACACTTTTCATGTTGCGCGACACTATTAATTTGTAGCGAGACCGACGCATATGTATACAGGATTACTTTTTTATCACCCCGGAAAATTGAAGGGATGCTTCAGAACACATCCATTATTATTTTAAAAAAATAAAAAATCTTAAAAAGTATATACCGGGTGTAACGGAATACCGAAATAATATTTAAGGTTGTTGATTAATAAAAAAATGTTTTATTACTATTTTTTGTATTTTTATTATATGCCTACTTTCGATTTAATACGCTTAACTGTTACGCGTATTAACAGAGGTACTCCGATAACAGAAACGACCTATGTTGTAGCGGAAACAATGCCTGGTAAATTGTCAAAAACAATGTTATTTAAATCTGTAAAATATTTGAAAATAAATCGGTAGGAAAGTACGATGTTTGTAACTCAATATCTTTGAACCAGTGCTTTTTATAACATAAAATGCGTTATCATAAAATCACAATTATGAAGCTATCAAATGGCATAAACATGGATCCTGGTTGTTTCTGGGTAAAAGCCCCATACTAATTTAGGCATTGTCCTTTGGCTCGTGACTTAAAAATAATCCTGTATTTGACCGGTGTGCTAGCAGTCGATTCAAATTGAAGCTGGCCTGTACAAAATGCTTGTAGAAGATTATTTAAGATGACTGTTTTATTTGTATCACGTATAAGCGACAAATAAGCATTATGTTAAACGACTTTAGGATGTATGCACATGCAAGGTTAATATGATTTCTTTAAATTAGATTGTTTTGCTTTGTTTTGACGTCAATAAGTGCCTCTAAAGGCCTATATTGAATAAAGATTTTTGAATTTGAAATTTGACTACCGCCTTTAAGCGCTTGCGAGCGCACAGCTTGTGATCCGTCAGCATATGAGCATTAATAGTAGATTAGTAGCTAAGGGCTGTAAGGCATCAATTGCAGCCCGAGAGGGCGCCTATATTTCGAGGGTGCAATTGGTGCTTACACCCGAGCTAACTACTCTGCTTTACATCTCGATTGTGAGGTAAGTAGGTCCTTATTACCCCCAAATGGGGCTTGTAGGTGACCAATTAGCGCTCTAGGGTAATAATGTAGCTTGGAAAGCCCTAGGGCGGTAAGCAATAAAAAAAAACCATTTCACTATTTCAATAAGTTCGCGTACATCTAACCATCATACTGGAAATAAATTGCCCCATTTGGGGGTAATAAGGACCTACTTACCGAACATGAAAGATGTAAAATCTATTTTCGCAAATTGCGAGTATACCTGGGAATCGGTGGGTCTATTCTATATGGTTTCAAAATATTTATGTCATGGATGTTTATGTCATCATCAACACATAATAACATTACATAAACGTATAAATCCGTGTCATTAACGCATGGCTCAAGCAAACATCAGACAGGCGAAGCAGCAAGCAGACATTAATATTTACTACACAAATAAATAAAAATATCCTTAAGATATGAATCATTAATTCAAAGTAGAGATTATCGTGTATTGATTTGATAAGTAAGATTGATTACAGACATGATAAATAATTCAACAACTTTTACGGGCGAAAACATCATTATAAATTAATGCTAATATGATTTTGGATTGGATAAGGGGATCGTATTAATTTATCATTTAAATACATTCGTCATTTATAAGTCGTTTCCTTGAGCTTGGCGACGACTTCGCTGTCAATAAATGCTCTTTGCGTGGGCTTGGTAAATCTCAACCGATTCTGGTTGCGAGCATTTGCAAGCTGTTTGTGCTACACGGTATAAAATGACGTTTTCAATCAGAAGTTTAAAACGGTGGTTTTATAACAAATTTCATTTCTTGGCAGCAACGCATGCGTTTCAACCTCTGGCAGATGCGTTCCTTTTAAGCTTGTTTGAAACCGTCTAACTTTCTAAACGCTTATTTAAAACCAGCAGACGGCGGCGTGGTTTTAAAAACAAAATCGATCAACAAGAAAGCAAAACAACTTCTCGAGTTGTACAGACACTTCACTTGCAGACAAAAGTGCAAGACTTACTTCAACTTTTTGAAGTTTATTTAGGAAAGGTACTACAAAGGAAGGAGGTGTCTAGGGTCGTCTGCCTGGGTCTTTCCTATTTCTGCCGCAAAACAGCAGTGCTTGCATTACTGTGTTTTGTTTTGAAGGGTAAAATAAGGCAGTGAAATTACTCGGTACCGTGACTTTACATCTCATGTCATAAGTTGGAAACGTACACTGACTGTGGTTCTTGTGAGGGTTGCAGTTTTGCTGTGAATCTCATAATAGCTACATGTATTATAGGTGACTAGTTACCACTTGGCAAACAAGCAAACTGCCTACCTGATCATCATCATGGTATCAGGTATGAGTTTGTTTGTTTGCCAACTTAATTGTATTAAAAAAGTCATACTAGGAACATCACACTGACCAGACTGACCAGATGAAATATTTTTTATTGCAATCAATGGCAGACAAGCCAATGGCCTACCTGATGGCCCACCTCTTTTAACTCTAGTTTGAAGGTAGACATATCATAGCGCTCAGGAAATACTGCAGGTTGGAGTTCGTTACAGAGTCTGCATGTACGTGGAAGAAATTAAGACTGAAACCGAACTGTGTAAGACCAGATTGGTTCCAAGTGATACGGATGAACTCTACTCCGGTGGCGGGCTGGTGCGATGGTAAAAAAGTAATGAAGGCACCATTGCAAACAGTTCTTCAGAACACTTTACGTTAAAGAGTAAATATAATAAGCAGAGAGAACCAAAGTCCCGCTGTTGCCTCCCCAGTAATATTAGGATTACCGACGATATACAATGCACGCCTTTGCAGGGAGTTAACAAGGTCGGGCTGATATTTGAAAGCTCCTGCCCAGAGGTGCAAGCAGTGCGCTGTATGCAGCCGAATTTGTGCTTTATAAAGCATGAGCCGTTGGCTTGGAGTGAAGTACCCACTTTTGCTATCTTTAGGAAGGTCAGCTTTTTGCTCGTCAACTTGACTTTGTCTTTTATACAACCCTCTAACTGCATTTTAGCAGAAATTTCCCCACCGAAGATCCTAATACCATCGGACATACGAAGAGCAACTCCCTGGAACTGAGGCATTACGATAAATGGGTAATTTTTCGCAGTGACACACTTCACACTTGTGTCTTCGTAGGGCAAAGAGCAAGTCAGAAAGTTGGGAGTTGGTTTTTCAAATAAGTTGCAGTAGTAGGTTTGTAGACAAAGAGTCTATACACATAATTACACTGAAATCGACGCAGCACGCGCCACATGGAGCAATCAATCTCTTTCTTAATAAAACCGTAAACATATTACAGTGGGCGATAGCGAAGGGAGTGATTAACGAGCCGCCATTCGTCAACTATGACGTACAGATGGAAACGCCGCTGGTTCATTACATCTCAACGTCGAGGCCTTCTTTGAGTATTGTAATATTGTAGAACTTTTGTATATTTTCTTTACAAGGGTTTTGTTATTCGAAAATGACTAATTTTCGTAATAGTTTGGGTGTCCCGTACGAAGCTTTCATCGATTGAAATGTAACCTGTAGTTAATAGTGTAGTATATACGAGTAGTTCTTATTTTAGCGCGACTCAAACTTTGTTTGCCAATATGCTCAGCTTTCGTCCATCTGTCTGCCCATTTCGTCAAGATCTCAGCCCTGATTGGATTTGACAGTAAGTGCCTATAAAGATCTTTGTAGAATTAAGATTTTTAAAATTGCATTTTGATAGATTATGAGGTCAGAGATGTTAGGAATAATTTCGGGAATGGGGTGAAAAATCGCACGTGGAAACGTTGTAGGTATAGGATAGACATGGGTACTGAGACTTGTGATCTTATGTGACAAGTTGACAGCGAATGACAGCGTTGTAGGCGTTGTTGATTTGCATATTTTTCAGGAGCCATATGTACTATTTCTCCATCTCTGACAGGTGCTACAATTGTCAAAATGTATGAAATATCATATATTTTGACAATTGTAGCACCTGTCAGAGATGTTGAAATAGGGGCCTGAACATCCTGCTTGTTTACCACTTAGTTTTATAAAAAAACGAAACATTCCTATCATTCGCGTTTATTCTTGAGTCGAGGTCGAATCGAATTCGAATCGAATGCATCAATTCGACTCGACCTTTGCGAGAATCTTCGGACGCCTCCGCAACACCTCTTCAAGCTACCCGAAGAAATATTAAACAAACCCTTTCAGCTTCGAATCTTCGTCATTGAAAGTTCAGGACCTGACGGGCGTGATGGATGGCGCGCGCTAATCACCGCCGTCTCATCATTCATCGTCGGGGTCGCACACTTAGCATGACGTTATCTCCCCTTGGCCTTTGACAATTTATTCACTTAACAATGCTGTCTTGTTTGCGAGAGAACTTCGCAATTTTCACGTAAAACCGCCGCTTTAAAATTGGCACAGCTCAAAAATTCAGATTCAAAGTTCTTTATTGACTCGTTTCAATCAAGGCTTAAACCTAATCATTACAGTACAGTAGGATTCGTTAGTGTCCCACCACTCATCATCCACTCTCGAACTAGGAACTAACCTGTATCTCGAGAAGTGCATACACAAGTGATTGGACACTAAGGGTATTTAGTACTACATATTATTTATTCTGTGCTAGGGGGCCTAGTTTAGACCCCTTACCATGTTCACTTATAGCAAGGTTAAAACAATATTGAAACAGACCTCTCTTGCTGGATATAACGTAGTCTCGCTCTCAGAGCGGTTTTAATATTCTTTTGAGCATGCAGAGATCCATGGTTGGGCGCTGATCTCCGAAGCTTATATCTTGTATCCCGTGGGGCACATCTTATGCGTAGTTTGTTAGTGGTAAGGCGTTCGATGCTGCCTGATTAGTTTATTATTAATCAAGAGGAGACCCTGTACCAGTCGTGCTGCATAGCAGTGGTGCTTTGTTCCGATTTGCAGGGCATAAAGGTAAGTTTCCAAAGTAGACAGCGGCTTCGCTATGTCACTGATATTAGCAAAATCTATGGGCGGCGGTTACCATTTACCACCAGGTGGGCCGCCTGCTCGTCTGCCCACCAGTGAGCGTATCCGGTGTATCACCGTTTTTTCTTAAAATTTCACAAAACACTAATTTTGCAAAAACACTTTGGTTTCATTGTAGTTTTAACACAAATTTCACAACTAAAATCATAATTACAATAACTTTGTCAATTAATTTCACAATGTCAAGTGTCAACGTCAACGTCGTTTCACGTCACGTCAGTGACATTTGCAATTATCTTTGGTCATTATTCACTTTTTGCATAAACAAAATAAATCTCGCGTTTATCCTGGCCTTATTTACAAAGATTGCTTTTTTTCGCCCAAAATCCCGTGCTAGGTGGGTTATTTTCTCAAAATTCGGAATTTGACAAAATATATTTACTCGCCGGCACGCGATTCATTAAATTAAATGGATAAATGGTATCAATAAGTGCAAAAAATCCATAAGGTATCTAATTATCTTACTATATTTCATGATTTAAAACAGATTTTGTTATTTTTTTTTATTAGTGGGTAAATTGATTATTAAATCAAACATATTACATTTCCAAAATTCGCCTTTTTCATCCCCTATTTCATTTAAAAAAACCTGATAGTAAGCGGCATCTTAGTGGGATTAATGCATATATTGAGTAACACTTGCGAATTTTATGTTAAATTCTAAATTTTCACAATATTAAGTTTCACATCCTTCTTTGGCAAATAACTCACAAATTAAGCTGTTTTCTTTTTATTAATAGCAATAATTATACACAAAATAGGTGCTCTCCCCTCCATATGTCCTTTTTATTAACTAACAAATAAGAAACTTTGACAATTCATAGAAAATTATGTTGGGAATTAACTTGCAATGAAGCATTAAACAAACTAGGTAAAGACAACACTATACGTCTAGTCTGGATTCCAGGCCATAAGGGTTTCGATGGTAACGAAAAGGCAAGAAAGGGATCGGAAACACAATTTGTGGGGCCGGAACCGTTTGTCGGAATTACCGCAAAAACAGTTAGTACAGGCCTAAGAGCTCAATCACAAAGGAGGCACCAGGAAGAATGGGCCAAACAGAATGGAATGAAACACACCAAGCTCTTTATGGGCATCATGGACAGCTGGCTCAAATTTACATTGAGCTCTAGCAGATCCCAGACCCGCCTAATGCTCGGTGCTCTCACCGGACATTTTGGCACTAGGATCATGCTAACCAGGATGGGACTAGTCAGGTCCAAAATCTGTAGGGCCTACAAGGATAAAGAGGAAAGCATGGAACATTTGCTGTGCCATTGCGATGCTCTTGCCTGCAGGAGGCTAATGCTGACGGGAATTGGTTATCCAAAACCGGAAGATTACAGGGCCATGCCACCAAAGGACATCATCAAGGTCATGGGCACGGTGAACTGGACCGAAGGTGGTGATGACTTTAGGGACTAACACCTGGGGATGCACAATAGACCCAGAGTGGGTCGAAGTGCAAAGGCTCACTACTTGGGCCACCCCACTTCTAAGATAAGATAACTTGCAATGTTTATTACATGAAATTCAAATGTATTGACTGGGATTCCTTCAGAACTCAGTGTTAAACCCACTGACCCTAAGATCATAGGCATATTTAATTATATTTTTAACATAACATTGTGCTATGAATCTCCAGGGCAGTTCCCGGAGGCCGTAGGGCTCCGCTGCTTGGCTTCTGAGCTAGGAGAACTAACTTAATATCAAGGAGGAATTCTGTGGAATTATACAAGTAATAAATGTATATATTTATAGAGAGAATAATCTAAGAAACTGGAATATTATATCTCTGACCCGTGATCGCAAGAACTTACAATCGAAGGTACGATCTATTTTTTTAGAAAAAGAAATAAAACTATTTGTTTGTGTATCTTATTACCCCAGTTATATTATGACTTTTGTACCCAATTAATTTAGCTAGAACTCACCGAGATTGATCAAACAAACCTGAACCATCCTGCCCTTGGCTTGTATTGATTAAACATTAAGTTAAGTGCTTTGCATTGAGGGATTTTGTTTACTTCAGTAACATATTCATAAGTGAATTATAATTATGTACCTACAAGAATAAAGCTTTTCATTTTGTATCGGACTAAAGGAATAAGTTTGTTTTTTCTCTTTCAACAAGATTTCCCTATATTTCTACAATTTAGCAAGAAAAAGCACTACACCGGATGATAAAAAATCTGCAAGAGCTGGGGATGAAATGGCCCGGCCGGCTAACAACCGGTTGGGAGACACTTTTCTACCCCTGGCCTGTCCGTCTGGGGGGGTGCAATTAAGGCACTTGTCGACCCCTCCATAGAGGTAAGACCTGGCGCTTGGGTCAGCTACGCGGGTTCACCGTCGGGCCTTTTCTACAGGGGGCGCACTCGGGGAATGGCTAACGCCGCTCCCGATTATGCCCCTACGGAGGTAGAAGTTGCTTGGAGGGTGGTTTAACCAGGTATGGGGTTTTTACCCGAGTCCAATGGCATATCCTTGGGGCGGCCTTGTTAGCTTTCAGAACACAGAAGATAATCCGTCGTAAGTAATAAAAAATTGCGACAAATAAAAATAATTTACATTTATTTAATACTCTGAATGGTAACAGCAGAGTCAATAGAATATCAAACGCCAAAGTCATTTTATATCTCCAGTTAATTTTTTATGAAAATGGCAACATGATAGCTGTAAAATAAATATTTGGTGTCAACCACGCCCAAATTTTAATCGTAACAGGTGTCAATATCAATATTTGAATGGCCAGAATGTTTATGTTGAACCGTTTCCGCAGCCATGAGGTTCTGTAGGCTTGATTGTTGTATTCCGACAATTAGAGGTAAGATAGCCGTTTCCGCTGTTTTTTTGTTATTAGGTCTACCAACAATTGTCACATTCATTCAAATTTGTTACATTCTTCATAGGGTACTTATGTAAAATGTACAATTATTTATAGGTAAACACCACATGCCTAATTGAACAACAATATTACAGCAACACTATTACTATAACAACAAGCTGTTGAGGAGTTAAACCGAAGCTCGCCTTCATCTTCAGCATTGTCGTCGCTTACGACCAGGATGAAAGCCGCCGAAAGATTGCCAGTTGTTGCCCAAAAACAAAACTGACCAAATTCATGCAATTTGAACTCGCGCATCGAGAATTCCGAACAAATTTTTCTAAGTATCATCATAAATATATCATCATAGCTCATATACATCCCTATCGAAGGGCTCGAGCCTACCGTAAGTTAGAGTATTTAGGCCTGAGTCAACCACGCTGGCCCAGTGCGGATTGGCCGACTTCACATACGTACACCTTTTTGAATTTCTTCGCAGATGTATGCAGGTTTTGCCTCACGATGTTTTCCTTCACCGTAGGATCGTCAGACAAATGTACATATGAAATTCGAAAAACGAATAACACATTGGTACTTGGCGATCGCGAACCCCGGACCTCCCGACTGGAAGGCAAGTGCCGAGTTCACAGCGCCACCGATGCTCAACATGCTTTTTTTTCTACGTATATAAGTTCCTAGCTAAGTATTTACGGTTTTCATATTTTTCATTAACATGTGCTCTAAGACCTTGCTTCGTGCCAAATTTCATGATTCTAGGTCAACGGGAAGTACTCTATAGGCTTTAATTCCCTTGTGATCGCGTTTACTTACAAGTTTGATTTTTTCAAAGCTAAAAAAGAATATATAAATAAAAAGATTTGCTAAAATGTATGTACAGTAAGCTCCCATTCAAGCTATACATTTACACATAAGAACGGTCCAAAGGTCAAATAGTATAGCTTCACAAGGAGCTTGCTGTACGCGCATAGTTTCAGAACAGCAGCAACAAATTAGACAATTTTCTTTTTTTGTTGTGTTACATATTGTCAGGGTAAGGTTTATGTAAAAGAAGGAGTTTGAAATTTTAATTTTAAAATTTTCATACCTATAAAATTGACAGAGTGACATTACATTATTGGGTTTCTAACATTGTTTTTATTGCTAAAAGTTCTTAAATTTTTTTGGTATATACCCGTGCGAAGCCAGGGCGGGCAGCAGCAATTTAAAAATTTAAATCTCTACGTGTTTCCGAGAAAATGGGTCTTGACAGAGAGACGGACAACGAAGTGCTCCGTTTTTTCATTTTGAGGCGCGGAACCCTATAAATATGGCTTATGTACTCATTTTTCCATTCATTCATTGAGATCTCGGCTCCTACACCACCGACCGTCCGTCTTGGTGTTTTTCCCTTCCATGGAGATGTCACCAAGTAGAGACTTAGGGAAAACCCTAGATGATAGAGAAACTTAATTAAAGGTTTCGCACATTTGTGGAAATCATATCATGCAACCTAGGGTCAATAATCCTACAGGATTTCAACCTTACACACCTCAAATTATTTCCCAATTTCGATCCCTAAATATGGGTCACGAGGCAACACTCATGTTATGGGTTTGAAACATTTTTTTTTTTCAATAAATCGATACATCAAGAAAGCTTATCGGTGACAGGCATAGCCGCTTGCAGACCACAATATTGACTCGCAAACACGCTACAGTTCAGGCGGTTAAATTTAATTTTTCAACAGTGGCAAGCGAGCCAGGGTAGCTATCGAATAGTTCAAATATTTGGGTTTCACTCATCGATCACATTGATGATGGATGGACTGGCTCCAACTCAGAGTTACAGCGTCGTAACGCAAAAATACTTTCGTGCAATAACCGCACGAATGTCGAACGGAACACGGTTTATTTTTGGAAGTCGTGGGGCATCGTAGGTTCGGGACAAGTTGGCCCTATTAACCGAAAGGTCAGTGTTTGCTTAAGTGCAAGGGGCTTCGCGTTGTGCGACTGACATTATCGTGTATGTTTCACTTAGAAATAAGTTATTGATGCCGCGCTGAGGCAGATTAGATAAGGGTTTAATTGATGTGACTTTTATTTGTTCCGATAGTGGCGATATGGCCGGACTTCTGGAAGCGATGATTAATGAAGTGTGCAGGTGATCGGGATTAGAATAACAGAATGCGGATGGACGCGTGATTTTTTTCGGAATTTCGATTGTTAAATTATTTATATACTGCTACCAAATATTATTATTCATCGTTCATCATCTCAGCTGCACGACGCCCATTGCTGGGCATAGGCCTCCCCCATGGATCTCCACAACGATTCATCGTTCATCACAGCTAATTTACGTCCCCAACGAAGAGCTCGAGCCTATCTTAAGTAAAGGTGTTTACCCTTGGAATTTCTCCGCAGATGTAAGCAGGTTTTCTTGCATCGTAGTAGCTTCGGATAAATGTATATATAAAATTCGAAAAATGACAAACACACTGGTACATGGCTGGATCGACTTGCCGATGAGAAGGCCAGTGCTGCGCCCACAGCGCCATCGACGCTGATCAAAATTAAAATATACTTTATTCAGTTATGACTTGATAGAAAACTCTTTTTATTCGTCAAAATTTTTCACCTACCACCCGTTCAGGACATCATTTAGCTGATAAGAAAAAAGGGCGCATGAAACCAGCTGATTATCAGCTTTATCAAATGTACCAACATTTACAATAATTTATATCTATACCGTATACAGTAATATTTGTTTACATAAATATTTACACAGAGCGACATTACATTATAGCGAGTAATGTCTACAAATTAAAACCAGGCATTGGCATCATCTATATAATCATTAACTTAAATTAACCTTTACTCATAATAAGTGTCCTTTTTAGATGCGCTTTATACTTATGAAAAGGCAAATTAGTAACACTATGTGGAACTTTGTTGTAAAAAGTTATACATTTAAGTATACGTTAGTTATAGGTACATTTATTTTCCCATAAACGATATTCCTACAGTTTCACGTTTTCTTACTGAAAGAAAAGAAAGATAGTTGAACTATGTATTTTAATTGTCTTATTCAATTCAAATTTTTCTCTTGCAAGGGAAAGGCGGGTCCCTCGTTTATAACACCAGTAGAGTAATAAATAGTACAAATTGCCGCAGTGCACCGGAGACGAGAGGAAGGACCATAGTGCTCATCACTGCAATGAGGAGCACCAGGGGGGAGAACCTCCACTCTACAGGAAAGAAGGGGCGCAAGACCTAAAGTTGATGTGGGCAAGGTACGTATTGCGTCATTTGGCACTAATAAAACGAACTGTATTAAAAAAAAAAACTAGCTGTGTCCGCGAACGACGTCGCTTTAATAAAGCTCAACACAATGGTTTCCTCATTTTTTGAATGGAGATTTCTCCTCCTTCCTTTATGGGTGCCTGCCTACACAAGCCAACGAATCCCTGTACCGAATTTCATGCTTCTAGCTCCTGTAGTTTGGGCTCCACGTTGATATCACCAACGAGCTGACCCTGCAAAGCTGCAATGTATGGAAGCTGTAAGCATCGATTTTTGGTTAGATAGTCTATTTTATAAACAACTATTAACACCCTTTTGATATTTAAGCACTTTCAGGATCAGTAATTAATTCTAAGACATCTTATAGTTTAGAAATAATCGAGAGAGGCTGCTTATCCTTTCCACCAACTCTTCCGTCACCGCGCGGAGCATATTGAACAACTCAACCACTTTCACCTACAACCAACAACTCAACCACTTTTTGTGCCACACCAACAAAAGGAAACTAAAACCCAGAAGCCGTAACCGAACTCTCAACCCACAGGCGAGACATTAACACTTCAATCTACAGCAATAAAAGATAAAGTCGGACGCGCCTTGTTAAATAAAATACAAACGTCCGCGCGCACAAATAAAAAGTGCCGCCGTTGAAATACGACGCGCGATAAGACGGCGACAGCTGAGCAGCGCCGCCATATTTTTAATCTACACGTATACAAAATGGATGCCGTGCCGGCGCGTAATTCAAAAGCTCCCGATGCTCACTGGCCGTTGTTCAGCGTTTTATTGTTATAAATTGCGCTCGTGTTATTTTGTGACGCCCTCATTGTAGGTTTTGTGTCGCATTGCTTAGTCAGTGGTCTTTGTAGGATCGCAATTGCACGATTTGGCATGCGAACTCGTCAGCTCCATCCTTCCATTACCTACTTCAATATCAAGATGCATTCTAATGACTGCAAGGGCTGATCCCATCTAAATACTGAGAAACTCTAATAAGTAAAGTAAATTTGACGTCGTGGGTTCGATTCCCGTAAGGGACAAATATTTTGTATGGCGTACAGAAGTTTGTCTGGGCGTATGTGCATGTGATATTCTATGTTTGTAACTGCACCCACGGCACAGGAGAAAATCTTAGTGTGGGGCGACGTTTTTTTAAAAAAAAAAACAATCTGAAGGCTGTGATTTTTATGCCAAGTAATTACTAATAATTTAAACACTATTTTTGGAGTTTCTATGCTATTGATACCTACTAGAACCTTCTTAATTTTTTAATATGATTATTCTTAAAGTTTCTGCATTATAAATATACATTCGCATTTATTATATTTGTTTTATGAACAAAATATTTATGGGGTAGCATGGACCCCGTGCGACTAACGGTGAAAGTTGACACGACTAACTAAAGGTTAAAAACAGAAATGTAAGACAACATAGCTACTTCAATAACAATTCGTTAGTTATAGCCACAAAACAAAACCCCAAGACCATCACTTTTACTTGTCATGCATTTATGTCGGTCCGTGAGTTAAGGCCCGTTATGGGCGCGACGATAAGCATATTTTATTTTTATTGTCCCTCCGTACGGGGGGCAATCCCGTAATGACTTCTGTGGTACTATTTTCCCCTTAAGTGAACCGATAAATGGGCGGATGAAATAAATATATTGTAATGTTGACACGCTTACTCACGCGAAGCGTTCTCGGCGCGCTACTGCCGGTTTATGGCAGGAATGCAAGAAATACGCGAGCTTTATCTGTTACACAATTTTTTATATAACCGGAGTAGACTGTCTCTGAGTTCTTTAGCAATTGGGACATGTATTTGTTTTTTTTTTGAAAAAATATAGCTGTTCGGAAATCTAGGGCACGCGCTAGATTCGCTCCCGTGAAGTGAGTCGCATACTACGAGTATCTCGCGTATTGATAGGTCGGTGACAGTGCGCACGAGTGAAATGCGCCCGACTCGCGAATTTAATTATTACACTAGTAATCAGGTGTCTTGGTAACCTATTTAGGGCCTTTGTGTATGTGTTTGTTGTTGTTTGTCACGTCCATTGTGTTGTGAGCAAGTGTCCCTAGAAGATATTTAGGGTCCATGGCTGGGCTTTGATCACAAAGGAGCACTCCTCTCTCCGCAGCTGTTCAGGTGCTGTATGGGACTTCTAACGTGCGATTCTGGCTGCGTGTATTACGGACGTAAGTACAAGCCGGAGTTTGGTTATGGTTAAGGGCGAAGCGTTTTCCGTCCCCCAATTGAACCGGCCGTGTATAAAACAATAGGTTTTTATAGAGCTAACTTGGCAAACAAGCATACTGCCCACCTGCTCCCGTAGCATGAACACCTAATCACGATAATGATAAAACGAAAAATCTTTATGAACTGTCAAAATATATTGGATATAATAGTCACATTGTTTGATCGATATTAATATACATTCCGGGTCACCTAAATCGAGCCACCTTGCTGTTTTGGATTATACCGGGTGTAACTGAACTGAACACCCCAATAACATTTAAGGGGCATATAAGTTAGATACTAAATGGACCTTCGGTGCTTGTCTGAGACCTAGAACCCCAATACTTTCAGAGTTATTTGATTTTAAACTGAAAGCAAAAACTTTCAAGTGACAACCATAATTAGTTCTTAACACAAAAGAAATTTAAACACAAAATGACACGTGACAGACGTAAGCGTAGTATTTCTCGTACGCATACGTAGGGCATTCGGCACATATTACCAAAAAATAATTTATTTAGTTTGTATGACGTGAGCATAATATTCTTCGTACGCTTACGTAGGGCTGTCGGCACTTAATACCAAAAAATAATTTATTTAGTTTGTATGGGAAAAAAAAGTAGGTTTGTTAGCCCTAATATTTTAACTACAGAATATCTACTTCTGATGGATACATACCCTTAAATGTTATCGGGGTGTTCAGTTACACCTTGTATATTACCGTGATTATATCGTGCATAACTTTAAAAACATGCTAAGTCGACCAAAAAGTGTTATACAATTTTAAAGCTGGCATATTCATAATCAGCACATCAGATTGAACATGAATATGTCAGCTCTACAAAATTGCATAAAAACTTTTTGGTGGTCCAAATACTCTTTAAAAGTTATGGACGATAAGTATAATCTAAAAGTGCAAGGTGGCTCGATTTAGGTGTCCGGAAGTGTATTTACAATTTCCAAAATAATAATGACAATATTCAAAACATACTCAAAACTTGAAGATAACTAAAAAAATCCAACTTTTTTAACAGTTTATATCGATATATCATATTCTCATATCGTGTTTCGGTGGTCATGCTAGGGGGGCTGATGGTAAGTGATAACAGTCACCTATAGCACATGATTGTGGTTCTTATGAGATTCGCAGCAAATCTGCAACCCCCATAAGAACCACAGTGTATCTACGTTGCCAACTTGTGACATTTTGACGAATTTCAACCTTAGGATTACGCAGTAATTATTATCTAATCTGCGCTTTGAGTGGTTACCCAATTTTTGGCCGACTGTACTATTGATGATTGAATCATCTGGTAGGCAGCTTGTTTACCAAGTTTTTGTATAAAATATGTATGGGATTGTGTTGTGATTGTTATATTTAAGTTTAATTTCGACATGTATGCTGATTTTGTTTAAAATTATAGTTGTTGAGTAGCATCTAGGACTAGATTTAGTTCCGAGGACAAAATGGAGTAATTATTATAGTTTTTTTTAAAACGTCGCCCGACAGTAGGATTTTCTCATGTGTCGTGGGTGCAGTTACAAAGAGAGAATATCACATGCACGTATACGCCCAGACTGGAACAAATTTCTGTAGGCCATACAAAATATCTGTCCCGTGCGGGAATCGAACCCGCGACCCGTTACACAGTAGGCGATCACTCGACCTCTGCGCTAACCGTGTAGTCGTTAAGAGGATTGTGAAGTAATCGTGCGCGGCGCGAGTAGGTATTTTCTAAAATGCTATCTGTTTCACATCGCTGGGCCTCCGGTCTGGCGTTTACACCACAAATACAACATGCGCAAATTTTCACGCACACTACGACACAGCAGCGTGCGACTCGGCCACAGAACACAGAAAGAGGTTAGAAAGGCAATCATGCACCGTTTGTACGGGAACCGCTGTCGCCAGTTTTGCTCCCACTTCTTTTCCTTGCACCGCCCATGCAAAGTCGCGCGAAATCGGGCTGAACCAATCACAACGCTCACTGGGCTCCTCATTCACAGAAATTCACTGACGTCCAGAGCCGCGTGTACAAATAACATTATTTTAGTGATTGACATCGATTAATAGCTATCGATATTAAATATTGCCAGCAATTTAACCATTTGAAATATTTAGAAAACCAAAAAATAATTATTACTTTCATTATACGTTTATAATTAATAATATTCAAGTAATATTTTGTTTCTATGTAACAAAATTAAAGCTTTTTAGCTCAAAAATGTTGTAGGTTAGACGTAAAATAAAAGAAAAACTATAATACTATAATGCACCGGTCTGAAAGCATAAACTAGAATGGATAATCTGACAAACGGACGTGCGGTAGTTTAGTTGTTAGGATATTTTAGTTGGATGGAGAAGTAAATATTTACCTGTAAATTTGTGTTTTTTAAAGTACTCAAATTTTCATGTCTTGCATGGCCACCTACCTATGCTAAAATAGTCATATAAATATTATGGTGATATTAAAAATTCTAAGTTGTAAAATTAGTTTAGAATTAGCCCATAATTTTTTTACTAATCGAACTAATTGTATCGTGAAAATTGAAATTAATTTTACAAAATTAATCTTTGATTACATCGCCGTACTTATATGAATAGGATGTTAGAAAGGGAAGGTGTTAGCTTCGCCAAACATTCTGTATTATCGATAAGTAATAATTATTATTATGGCATTTTAAGTGACAAATAATATGTTATTTTTACTTTATACAAATATTTTAAAATATACATTTATCGATAAAATGTAATGCGTGCGTTTTTTGATTAGCACGGCACTATCCCTTGTACTGCGACTACTGCGTTAATGCTCAATAAGCCAAATGCGTCACTACCGAAAGCAGTGTACTACATTACGCGCTCTAAGTAATATGGCAAAAATCGCGGGCGTACATTGCCGGTAATGTATATTTTTTAGAAAAATATTATGTAACTTATCGTTATGATCAGTTTTGGTGGATTTTGACATTATGATCTATGGAATATGGTCATTATGATTAATTTACTACTTACCGATGAAAAGAAATTCCTTCTTTAGCTACACTTGACACCTGACTTCTTGTTTTACAAGTAATTATAGCACAAGAAGGCATTTTTTTATATTTATAGCGCCGCGCTTTACGATACACTCACTGTAGTTGTCCGTCAGTGATTAAATAACGCGTTCGCGTTGCGGGGCCACAAGTATGAGCATTTAGTCATAGTTGTGGCTACGCGTGCCCCGCCCACATAGCCCTTCTAACCTCTTTCTGTGTTCTGTGGACTCGGCCACGATACTCGGCGGCTGCGGCCGGCGCGAGAGCTCGAAATTATTATTCTATCGTTCGTATGTAATGTTTTGCGTTGCTTATATTTCTGACTCCCTTTCCGCTCGCAACTTCGCCATCGTTACTTTCATTTTTCGTGTGGGAATTTTATGTTTTCACACAGAAAAATAATTTTATAGCCTATATTACTCAGTGATAATGTAGCATTCTATTAGCCAAAGAATTTTTAAAATCAGTCTGGTAGTGTTTGAGTTTATTCATTACAAACAAAAATACAAACGTACTTAATCTTCTTTCTTCATAATATTTTAGTAGATGAGGTTCGGAATACAGAATTTATTTACATTTCGTAAATTATTTCTGTATTGAAATTTATTGTGAAGGCACTTATTTGGTATCCCTATAGGTACCTTATAGGACTGAGGGTGAGGACTTTTTGTTAGGAAAGTATGTATCCTATATTTACCTGTCTAAGGAAAATGCCATTTTTTAAGATGAGTGTTATACTGAATTAAAATAACGTGCATTTGAGATGTGAATCTTTTCTGAAAAAAAAACATTAAACATATAATAATACTTTTACATACAAACTAAATAGGAACAGGGATACAAAAATAAAAAGTAATAATAAATAATAATAATATTTTTTTGATTGGGCTGGGCAGCTTTTGCAGAACTTGGCTTTGCTTTTAATATGAGCATTAGCATAAAACAGAAAGCGCGGATCTTCAACTAGTGTGTCCTACCAGTGCTTACTTATGGAGCCGAGATATGGATAACAACTAAGGCCATCGTCCACAAACTAGAGGTGGCACAAAGAGCAATGGTAAGAAAATTGGTAGGAGTAACACTCCGGGACACGAAAACGAATAGTTGGTTCCGAAAACGGCGTTAGGTCTCGGACATTACACACCACGTAGCAAAGCTCAAGTGGCAATGGGCTGGACATATAGCCAGAAAGCCGGACTCGTGGTGCAGAACTATCTTGGAGTGGAGGCCATGGAACCGTAAAAGACCCAACGGGAGACCACAGATGCGGTAGAAGGACGACATCGTCAAGATGGTGGGCACAAACTGGATTAGAGTAGCCCAAAATAGAACGGAATGGAGAAAGTTGAAGGAGGCCTATACCGCCATGGTAGAAGAAAAGGCTTAGATGATGAATAATATTTTTTAATAATTATATGATTATTTTTGTTGGTGATGTTCACCTCAATTTCTTTATTAATAAGCCAAACGTAACATCATCTGCAACTAGCTCCATCTCCATCCATCTTTGAAATTAGTCAGCAGCAAAACAAAAATAATGTGCGTCGGTGGAATCAGGGTTAACAACAGGGCTCTGTGACTGATCCCTCTATGAGTTTCCATAATTGATCCTCAAACCCAAGATTCCTCGAAAAGCCCGGAATACCAAAGGAAAAGGTGGCTAGATGACATTAAAAAAGTAGACTGGACTGACATCCACAATTAAAAAACGCAGGCGTTTTATTAAGTAAATAACTAGTTATACTAATAGTTTTAGAATTTATTTTTTTCCACCTCCGTGGTCTAGTGGTTGAGGCCACCGGGTATTGATCGGGAGGTCCGGGTTCGATTCCCATCGGGGACAGAAGCTTTTTTGATCGGTTTGGTTGGTGGTAGGGCTTCTAAGCCCACCTGGCTAGCTACCACCGTCTTACCTAAGTTTGTCGCCATAATAACATGTTAATAGCATTGCTGTGTTCCGATATAAGGCCAAGAGCTTCCCTGTCGTATGAAAAAAAAATACCTATTAGTAGGATTATATGTAATCAGGTGCTTTAAATTATATTGTTAAAATGAAAAAAAAAACGGCAAAACCATACGAAGGGTGCCTTCTCCAAATATATGCCTACCCTGCCTAACCTACATATATTATTTACTTTGTCGTTTGTATTTGTTATACATTCGTAGATTCCATAACGCGAGTACAAATAAAATAATATTGAAAATAACGCTACTTGCATATAGTTTGTTACACGTTTTTTAGCTGCTCCAACTTGGTTATACGAAAAATAGTTTGTGAGCAACTTAGAATACGATAACGAACATACAATGCATAACAAATATCTATCACAAGAAACAAAAAACGAATTTCTTTTGACTGTGTGTCTTTGTGGCACATATCTATTATAAAAAATAAAAACCGACTTCAAAAACACTGAAAAGTTAAAAATAATTATAAGAATAGGTACAGACAACATCACACTTTTATATTGAAGTCGGTGCCGGTAACTTTTCAGTGTTTTTGAAGTCGGTTTTTATTTTTTGGAAAATATTTTTTATTTTTAACTTTTTAGTGAATGAAGTCTTTTTAGTGAAAGAAACCCTAATATAATACCCTAGTATTAAATTAGGGTTTCCCTCGATTTTCATGGGATCCCATCATCACCATACTCTATCGAATACAAAAATAATTTTGAAAATCGGTCAACAATTGGCGGAGTAATCGCGTAACATATACACAAAACACGTTGGACACACTTAAATATTTAATGGTTTTTCTCGATTTTTATGGGATCCCATTATCAGATCCTAACTTTGATGACCATGGGACCAGCCTTGGAGTATCCTATCGAATACAAAAAGAATCATCAAAATCGGTTCATAAACGACGAAGTTATCCGCGAACAAACATAAAAAAAAGCATATAGGTATACGGTCGAATTGAGTAACCTCCTTTTTTCGAAGTCGGTTATCAAACAACTACATACTTAGTTACAATTTATTTTCTTATTTGATTTTGGGAATTTACAGTTAGTTAACAGGCTACAGGCTGCTTACCCTTAAATAAGGTTTGTATTGAAATAAGATCCTTAAAATAAAACACTAAAATCAATAAACGTATTCGAAAAGACATTTACTTTTTGATGTAGAAGGTATTTGTGTAGACTTGAGTAATACCTTTCAGTATTGATCGATATATCGATATTACTTTCTCCTCCCTAGTCGACAATAACTACGATAACATTATGTCACATCACTAGTAGATTATGCCCCATTATACCCCTGCCCCCGACCCGTATCGTGCGATAGAGAGAGTTGCAAGAACTGGTCGAAAATGCCTACAATTCCTGTTTGAAATATTGTTTCGGGCGATAACTGTTTTACCCCTCTAAACCTTTACGAAATTAGACACTTTTGGTCTCATTCTATTCAGTATACCTTAAACGATGTTTGTACGTTTTGCTTTTTTCGTAATTCAGTAAAATTTAGTCAAAAAAAGATAAAAATGCTCAAGGTAGTTTTTAAGTCTAAAATATAGATATTTAGATGCTAATAATTTATATTCTGAGCAATATTTCTTCAAAATCAAAACGTACAAACCTAGATCTTCATTATATCTACAACATTTCCAAAAATTATGAAAATTGGACTATGTTTAGTAGGAGAAAAGCGTTATCGCTTTTTGTATGAAAATTTACAGCCTCACAATCCTCTTAATAGTTAAAAGCTCCGGACGGAAAACTAGAAGGTATTTGAAAAAAAAAATATGTAAGTATAGAAATTGTAGATAGAGTTAGAAGCAATTTTCATTATATCATTGAAGGGTAATTATTATCAAACTAAATTTCCTTAAAATGATGATTAATTCCGAATTGTTGGCAATCAGAACATCGGGTGCTGACCGCGAGTAAAGAAACAACGAAACCTTGTTCTGTGCTGGGCCTCAATAATGTGTTTATAACTTTTGATAACAGCGACCAAGATGTATAGCATTCCTACACTTTGTTTATGTTAACGTAATAATGTGCCGTGTGTAAGTTAAATATTATTCCTTGGTATTTGACTGAATGTAAAATGACTGTTGGTGCGGGGAGAGTGAATAGAGCATTGGTAACGAGTGCCCGCTCCAACAGTGTTATGCCAATGTCCAAAAACATATTGCTAAGAGTACGATTAGTGTTTTAATTTAAGTAAATAGTGTTTAATACATACGGTCTTTTATTGCCGTGCTAAGGTTCCTTACATCAGAAGTGGGATAGTTATCACCAAGTTACCATGGGAAAGCATGAAAGAAAACGAACTCGGTCGACATCAAGCGATAGTAGCAGTAGGTACTGGAATACCATCCGCCTCCCAGCAGGCCTATAGCACGGCGCATGGAGTGTAGAAGAGAAAGTGACTATAAACCTCGTCCTGTCACTTTGTTATATAAGAGAGTGAGAAGGAACACGTTGTTTGTCTCTTGTCCCGTTTTGTCCACGATCTGTGCAGGCAACAAGAAGGTATTTTATAAAAAGCAAACAGAAACTGTAAGTACAAATACAATTACACAATATGATACCGGAATTTGACCCAGTAAGTGATTGTGTCATGGATTAATATAATAAAGACCTATTCGTCATTTTATTTATGGAATGGCAGCATGATTCGTTATCATGCGTTGAACAAATTGAAAGGTTCCACAAATTGAAGAGAATGTGGTAAGTACGACTCCAAGTAACGTAATGATTGCAACTGGACGAAGTGGTTATGGAAGGATCTGAGAATGAAAATATTGTTTAATTTTGAAGTGAAACGTAATGTTTGAATTACTATAAAAAAATAGATAAAAACCGAATAATAATCAATAGTTATATACATTCCTTTTCGTGTAACAATCCAAAATTGATTCATTAATTATTGTATTACTGAATTTCACAAAAATGTTTGGTATTAACCGATTTGTACATGAAGCTTTTATTGATACGGGAATATTTATTGCCAATAACAACTTTAGAGACTCCAATCACATTGCAAGGCTGTTCAGGCGACAACGTCAACATTATGTCTGAAGTTGTATAAACGAAAATTTAAGTTAGATTCTGTAGTAACCGAAAACGTCGAAATGTATATTTTAAGTGATTTGTCGGGATATGATATTTTGATTGGTCGCAATGTAACCGAACGTATACACGAGTGGTTTATACATTAACTTTTAACTACGATAAGCATTTTCATAATTATTTCAAGGTAATTTAGGAAAATGATTTTAATCTGATACTGATTCTCATTACATTATATTTGTTGAGTCGTCTGGTCTAAATTAAAGCCAATATAATATAAATAGTACTAATTTATTAGCTTTTCTTTGTCTCGGCTAGTCCGTCAATGTCCTGTCGTCGCAAGTATTCCAATTTTGTCTAGTCGTCAGCTGTCATGTCATAGAGTCGGTCAGTCTTATGCGTAAGGAGGCTGGACGCCGCGACATTCCCACCCCCAGTATCAGAAAGCTGATACTTAGAGCTGGGAGCCGACGTCCAGTCTACAGAGTTTTGTCGCCGGTCGGGTGTACAGTCCGTGAGCTGTTTGTACGTCAGCCACGCGAACCTGACGGTCTTTCCCAGGGTAAACTTTAACAATACGACCCCGTGGCCACTGGCCTCTGGGTAACTGGTCGTCCGCTACTATAACGATATCTCCTACAGCTAAGGGCGCAGCACTGCTGTGGAACCACTTGTCGCGTCGCGTCAGTGTGGGTAAGTATTCTTTGACCCAGCGCTTCCACAGCAGATCAGCCAGCCGTTGAGATTCCCGCCAGGATCGTCTCAGTAAGTCACCGTCATCGAACTGTCCAAAAGGTAAGTCTACGAAACGTGTGTCGGGCATCAGAAAGTCGTTAGGAGTCAACGGTGGGTCGTCATCATTGTCGATAGGTACGTATGTCAGGGGTCTATTATTTACTAAATTCTCGGCCTCAGCCAGCAAGGTCCGGAGAGTTTGCTCGCGCGGGACTCTCTCTTTTAGAGTCACACGTAGAGCGGTTTTGATAGTACGTACCAATCTCTCCCAGCAGCCTCCCATGTGGGGGGAGTTCGGAGGTATAAATCTCCACTCAATGTTACGGGTACTACCGAAGCGTAATAAATAATTCTGGTCGAATGCTAGTACTGCCTGTTTCAGCTCGCGATCGACTCCACGAAATGTCGTTGCGTTGTCGCTATATATTACCGCTGGACAACCGTGACGAGCTATGAAGCGACGTAAGCTTAAGATTGCCGAGCTAGTGGTCAGGTCGTCAACGAGGTCTACGTCCACCGCCCGAACGGTGAGGCAGGTGTAGAGAACTCCCCACCTTTTCTCTTGTCTGCGACCTATTTTCACTAACATCGGCCCGAAGTAATCTAACCCCGTGTACGTAAAGGGCCGGTGTCCTTCTCGAAGTCGAACATCGGGTAGTTGTCCCATGAGTGGCGGTGATGATTTCGCGCGGTTTATCTTACAAAGGAGACAGTCATTCCAGGTTTTCTTAACGGCATTACGTCCATTAAGAATCCAAAATCGCTTTCTTAATTCGTTCAGGACTCGTTCTCTACCAGAGTGCGCAGAATCTTCGTGGTAGCGAAGCATAAGTAGTTTGACGTACCATTCTGACGGATGCAATATAATAGGGTGCTTGGCATCGTAGTCAAGATTTGCCGCCTCAATCCTCCCCCCAACTCGGAGTATGTCGTGCGAATCTAGAAATGGGCTGAATTGGCAAAGTGAGCTTGATTTGTCGACATGTCTTTGTCTTTTTATGTTGTTAATGTCCACTGCAAATGTTTGTTTTTGACTTTCTTTGATGCAAACCCTTTCTGCATTCGCCACCTCTAACGCTGTCAGCTCGCTTCTTAACCAGGCATGTCTTTTATTTTTAAAATTATGTATGGCGCGAAAATACCAAGCTGTGCTTCGTATTAACCGCCAGTACTTCGAAAAACGCTTTACGTCTGGTAATTCTAATGTCGGGTTGGTGGTCGTGAGATAAACAGCTTTGACTTCCTCGTCATTAAATGTTTCTGTGTCTAAGGCGTCAGTGTTGACAATTTCCGCCGGCCATTCGTTGTCAGGTCGTACTAAAAAAGCCGGCCCTTTAAGCCACCTTTCACCACTGTCAGTCGTAGCTATGTCTCGCGTGGCATCATCAGCGGCATTAAATTGAGTGGGGACCCATCTCCATTGATTAAAGTCTGTCAGCTCTGTTATCTTAGAGACACGGTGAGCAACAAACGACTTAAATCTACCCGAGTCAGACCGTAGCCAACTTAGTACCGTTTTTGAGTCGGTCCATAATGTTATTTTAGACAGAGATACCATTTCGCAATGCTGTAGGTTAACAAATAGTCGTGCCCCCAGGAGCGCAGCCTGCAGCTCAAGTCGGGGCACACTCATTACCTTTAGGGGTGCGACTCTCGCTCTCGCCATCAGGAACGCGACATGCCAGGTCCCGTCGGTCTTGCGCGATCTCAGGTACGAGACGCTGGCGAAAGCTCTGGAGCTAGCGTCACAGAAGATGTGCAGCTCGAACATACCGTCATGGTCATCTGTCAATATCCAACGTGGAATCTTAATGTTATTTACGAAGCATAGTTCAGTGAGCCACATCAGCCACGTAGTAAAGTGAGAGCTTTCTATCTCGTCATCCCATCCTATCTTACTGCGCCAGATGTTTTGAAAAAGGATGCGGGCTTTGACTGTAATGTGGAGTAGGAATCCGAGAGGGTCAAAAACTGACATAATAATCTTAAGGACCTCTCGCTTCGTAGGTCTTTTCACACCACGTACCAGGTCGTCGGATATATTTGTCGTATTAAGTATGAAAATAAAATTGTCGTCGTCAGGGGTCCATCTGACACCTAATACCCGTTCCACAACCTCGTCTGTGCTATCACTGATAACTTTTATCGCCGCCGCGGAAAGTCTGTCCTGTGGAATGTTATTTAAAAGTTTTTTAGAGTTTGATACAAAGTTTCTTATATAGAAGCCCCCAGATGAATGTATCTCTATGACGTCATTCACCAGCTGGATTAGGTCGTCCTCGTTGTCCATAGAATAAATAAAATCATCAACGTAGTGATGATCAGTGATAGCATGACAGGCGTGGGGATGAGACGTCTCATATCTACGTGCGTTAACGTTTTTTACATACTGCGACGACGACGGAGAGCAAACGGCGCCGAACGTCATTACGTTCATCACGTACTCGCCGTCATCCCACAGCAGTCGCTGGGCCTGTCGATCGTCAGCCCTTATCATGACACGGTGAAACATCTCCTGGATGTCACCGGTCACGGCTACCTTCCCACCACGAAAACCTAAAAGTACGCTTGGCAGCGACGTCAAAAGGTCGGGTCCTGTTAAAAGAAAATCGTTTAACGACTTGCCTTCGGACTTCGCTGCGCAGTCTAGCACAAGGCGTAGTTTAGGCTTATTCGGGTTATATACTGCGAAGTGTGGCAACCACCAAGTTTTCGTCGTCCGTATGGCGGCCTCCTCGGGGTCTAATTTTGAAACATAACTCTTCGCAATGTTGTCTACAAATCTTTCTTTGTATTTAACAGCAAAGTCATGACACTTACGCATTCTCACTTGAATGTTGTGAAACCGCTTCCTCGCTTGCGGCAGGCTATCGGGAAGCTCAGGTGTCTCTGGCCTCCATAGAAGTCCTGTCTCGTATCGACCCTCGGGTAGAAGTCGAGTCGTGCGCTCCATAATTTGAAGCGCAAGCTGATCCTCCCGGGATCGAGGAGTCTCCTTTGTATATTTAGTGCCAAACGCTTCTGTAGAGAAAGATTTTTTAATTAAGTCATTTAGCTCGTTACAGTCACAAACATGTAACACAGACACGTCATTGGGTATGCTACGGAGTCCCACATTTTCATGAACTACATAGCCTAACTTAGTCTTAGATATCATTGGTCCGTTTTTGTCACCGTATATAATTTGTCTTGTCACTATCAACTCAATGTTGTCCTGTCCGATCAGTAACTCAACTTTTTTATGTCTAAAGTCACGGTCATTTACATAATTATTTACAAAAGAATATCTATTTACAATATCATTAAAGTCAAAATTATTTACACATAAGTTTAAATTACGCACAGAACGTACATTATTTACACAAACATAGAATGAGTCTGTAGGACATTTAGTCCACGAATATAGAACGACACGATTTGCGAATCAGTTTCTCTCGTCGTCATACCTGAAGCACCGCGTATTTGTAGCGGCGATACTTCTCCTCGAATACCGGCTCGTTCTAGTAGAGATGAGTCTACGAGTGATACTGTGGCGCCCTCGTCTAATAAGGCTAAGGTTTCGATGTCGCTTATAGGTCCCGATATCACCACTGGAATAACTTTCAGGAGTACACGTCGTGGTCTTGGTTGTTCGCTGCTATTCGTCCCTGGTGCGATGGCGGTGTTCACAGTCTCGTGCGTCGCAATTTCACGGGTAAGTCTCAGTGGAAGCGCGTGAAGTAGCGGGTGGTGCATCCTGTCACAACCCTCTTCAATACATATTTTTTTGTATTTGCAATCTTTCAGTTGGTGCTTATTCGATAAACAAGAAAAACATAACTTCTGCTCGGTCACAAAATTCCAGCGTTCGTCCATGGAGAGTCCCTTGAAGTCCGTACAGTCCTTTAGCGCATGAGAACGTTTGCATCGGATGCAGTTGATTTTCGTGGGAGACGATGTCGTAGCGAATACAATTTTCTTGTCGTTATAATTTTGGCGTTGTTTATTTTCGTGTACAGATGTAGGTGCAATAATCGTCGAAGCATTAGCAATATCCATTAACCAATTTGATAAATCGTTCAATGTCAAGGCCATCGAGCTGTCAATTTTGTTTGTCACATGGAAAGCCCATTGATATTTTAGGTTGCTAGGGAGTTTATTTACAATCTCTTTGATCAGCGATGGATTTGAAAGATGTCCCGTTTCGTTAGTAACGTTCATCGTAGCAACTATATTTTGAACCGTGGTCGCGAACTCTATGACTCTATGACTTGATTGATATCATCATGACGAATGAATTTTGTATTGCGAATTTTCTGAAGCATGACATCAATAATGAATTCTGGTCTGCCAAATCTAATTTTTAGGGTCGAAATGATTTTGTCTAAATTTGTAGCGGTAACAAGCAGAGCAGAGACTGAATCGCGAGCGCGTCCCTTCAGAGACCTCGAGAGTCTGGCGATGTTTTCGTCGTCAGTATACCCACACAGACGAGTGGTGGAGACAAATTGGCTATAAAAAAGAGGCCATTCTTCAGGCTCTCCCGAGAACACAGGCAGTTCTTTAATGCTAGTCTGTCGCGCTAAAAGCTTACCCAGGTCTCTCTCAATGCTACATGCTTCATTTGATGAAAGTTGTTTGGTCGTATGTTGCTGGTCTCGTTGAGTGTGGTGGAATGGTTCGTCTGTAGTGCGATTGATGGATGTCTGATGATTCATACCTGTCGGTCCATACTTATTAGATATCAGAGAGACGCGAGATTGTCTCCTCGAGTTGTTTTGTCCTACAGACTCATTATCCTCCTCCTGAAGTGCTTGTGTCTGAATCGCGAGCTTTTCCTCAAGTAGGCGTCTCTCAATAGCTGCGCGTTCTTCAGCAGCTTCCATCTGTAGCTGGAGGATTCGTCGTTTGATCGTTGACGTCGTGCACGTGGAAGAGTGAGCGGACGGGCATGGTGAAGGCGGGCGGCTATCCCGGATGGACTGTCCGTCATATCCATCGTGGTCTGGAACAGCTGCTGTCGTCCTTGTCGCCATTACCTTTGTCTGGCTTCTCGTTAGCACCATATGCTGAGTCTTGTCGCTCGAAGGACCACTTGTTGAGTCGTCTGGTCTAAATTAAAGCCAATATAATATAAATAGTACTAATTTATTAGCTTTTCTTTGTCTCGGCTAGTCCGTCAATGTCCTGTCGTCGCAAGTATTCCAATTTTGTCTAGTCGTCAGCTGTCATGTCATAGAGTCGGTCAGTCTTATGCGTAAGGAGGCTGGACGCCGCGACAATATTGGAAACAATATTTGCAAAATATAAAGAATATATTACATCTACTATAAAGGATCTTGGTAAAGTTGATAACCACGAAATGCATGTGGATTTAATTGAATCCAAACCCGTTTACTGTAGGCTTTACAAAACTTTTAGAAAACGGGATAATACGTGAGAGTCATTCTGCTTATGCTAGCTTAGCGTTACTTGTCAATAAGAACAACGGGGAGAAGCGGCTGTGTATTAATTAAAGAAAATCAAATAAAATAACCGTAAAGGATAAATATTCAATACCACTAAATAAGGATTTTATTGACAGGTTACATGGGTACAAGTACTTGACAAGCTTAGATTTAAAAATGTCGCTACTAACAATTGTCAAGGGTTTTTTTAAATAAAGAAGGTATTGGGTCACAATCGTTACGAAGTTGCAGATTTAAGCGATAGTGAAAAGAGTGCAAAAAGATATACAGGACAGACCATTGCCGAAAAAAAATGAAACTATGGATAAAAATTAATAACTGGGACCTATGCAACAACGTACAATATTAGAATTAATAATGTTAATGTTGGCAAGGTTTGTTATATTACTGAGTGAGGAAATACTAAAAAGCAATTACGTATATGATATTATGAGTGGTTAAAATTGGTTAAAATTGTAAGCATTGAGAGATGTACTCTGACTAGAGAAACGGTTTTGCTCGCTGACAAATTATTTCCTGGTTGCAGGAGTTGCCTAAGACTAAAGGCCGAAATGCATCAGGAGATAAACTTGTTGCAACAATGTTTTGCTTCTGGTTGCAGGAGTTGCCTAAGACTAAAGGAACTGCCGAAAGCACCAGGGGTAAAATATGTAGTAGATAGCCGAGTCTCCTTCTGGTTGCAGGAGTCGCCTAAGACTAAAGGGACTGCCGAAAGCACCAGGGGTAAAATACTTAGTAGATAGTCGAGTCTCCTTCTGGTTGCAGGAGTCGCCTAAGACTAAAGGGACTGCCGTAAGCACCAGGGGTAAAATATGTAGTAGATATTCGAGTCTCCTTCTGGTTGCAGGAGTCACCTAAGACTAAAGGGACTGCCGTAAGCACCAGGGGTAAAATATGTAGTAGATATTCGAGTCTCCTTCTGGTTGCAGGAGTCACCTAAGACTAAAGGGACTGCCGTAAGCACCAGGGGTAAAATATATAGTAGATAGTCGAGTCTGCTTCTGGTTGCAGGAGTCGCCTAAGACTAAAGGGACTGCCTAAAGCACCAGGGGTAAAACATGTAGTAGATAGTCGAGTCTGCTTCTGGTTGCAGGAGTCGCCTAAGACTAAAGGGACTGCCGAAAGCACCAGGGGTAAAATATGTAGTAGATAGTAGAGTTTCCTTCTGGTTGCAGGAGTCACCTAAGACTAAAGGGACTACCAAAATGCACCAGGGGTAGATATGTAGTAGGTAGTTGAGTTTGTTTCTGGTTGCAGGAGTCACCTAAAACTAAAGGGACTGCCGAAATGCGTCAGGGGATAAGACTGTTGAGTCCTTTAGCTGCAAGAGTCACCTAAGACTAAAGGGGCTGCTGGAGCACTGAAGGCCACAGCTATGTCTACCTATTCATTTGTACTTATCTTACTAAAATCTGGGGCGTCATGATAGGCCGAGGCGTTTTAATATTATTGACCATATCAGATTTATAAATGAAGTGTTATATTATGTTTCGTAGACTGCAAACCATCAGATCAGGTGCATCCGTGGAAGTGCCTGAGGGCAGGCACGCTGCAGCATGGCCGTGTTGGCAATCAGAACATCGGGTGCTGACCGCGAGTAAAGAAACAACGAAACCTTGTTCTGTGCTGGGCCTCAATAATGTGTTTATAACTTTTGATAACAGCGACCAAGATGTATAGCATTCCTACACTTTGTTTATGTTAACGTAATAATGTGCCGTGTGTAAGTTAAATATTATTCCTTGGTATTTGACTGAATGTAAAATGACTGTTGGTGCGGGGAGAGTGAATAGAGCATTGGTAACGAGTGCCCGCTCCAACAGTGTTATGCCAATGTCCAAAAACATATTGCTAAGAGTACGATTAGTGTTTTAATTTAAGTAAATAGTGTTTAATACATACGGTCTTTTATTGCCGTGCAAGGTTGCTTACAGAATTTTAACAATTTTATATTAACATTAAAAAATAAAAATAGCAACAAAATACAAGTGAAGCTTTAGAAAGCTTATGATAGCACAAAGGAAGCTTAACATATAAATTCACGATAATCTCTACACTGTGCCGAATAAAAAAGACACGTCAACTAGCAAAAGGCGCATGAAATACTGCCATACTCGTACATTCAACAATTGATGATTCAAGGTGTTTGTCTATTCAAACGTCAGGGACACGATAAATCACGCGAAACATTACACTTAGCCGACATCAATAAGTCTCCCTTACATTTCGTTGTTGAAGCCGCCGACACAAACGGCCACCCACTATACTATACCCACAGTTCAGCGTATAAACCAACCTAGTGGTGACATGTGATTCGATTGTTCGAGTAATTACTCGAGTAATTTTTTTTAATCGAGCGCCACCCTAGGTGATCGTTTCATTTAATGCAAATAAAAATATATATATAATATTTATATGCCTTAAAAAAAGGGAAAATTAATATGCCTGTGTCTGGAGTAACACAGAATTTATGGTTTCATTGTGTATGGTGTGCGTGGGTGTGTGTGTGTGTGTGTGATTAACGTTAGTGTATGTTGTTAGTTTTGTTGTTTTTTTTTGTTTTTACTATCATTCTTTATAAGGTAATTAAAGTAATTGTTCAGTTTGCTTTGAACTCACGATAATAGAATGAAATTAATCAAAGGTATCTATACTATTATCTATTATTATATTATAAAGAGGAATAGGGATAGCTCGAGACCAGGGGAAGGACATAGGTTATTTTTCCTACGGGAAAAAAAATCCCACGGGAAAACAAAAATAACGCGGGCGAAGTTGCGAGCGGAAAGCTAGTATAGTATAGAATAGATGAGGCGAATTCGTTCTTGAGACACCCAACCATTGATTTACTACCAAACGTAGATAACGCATGAACGTTCGAAAAGTGGGCCGGTGAAGAACTGTCTCGTGCAGTTCTTTTCCATGCGTTGGAGCGACAACGCGATAAGCAATTTTGAGCATTATGTTTGAGAGTATAAAGTTGATATTTTCTTGTAGCAATTGCCAAAACGTCAAATTTAATGTGGCTAGGTATGAAATGATGTAACTGCACACGGTTGTACTTCAAATAGTTGCCGTAATAATAAAGAATAAGGTTGAATTCGATAAATACGGTACTTTCTTTATGATAATTTTAATTCGGGTGTGCATATTCAACTATTTAACAGCGTACAAATGTATAGTCGATTAGGTGACAGATTTCAAGCGCGTTTTTGTATGCAGTGCTCTATCTACGTTTGGTAGTAAATCAATGCACCCAACACATAGGCTAGTGTAAAATTTATGCTATTCAATCACTCAGACTTTCAATAACTCAGAAAAATCTCGATGCTCATTTTTCATTTAGATTTTACTGGATTACCCAGCAATCAGCATAAGCTAAGTAACTAAAATATACATTTTCATTTGTTTTTGTTACCAATTTTCAGAACTAAAGTAATTTTGCTTATTAACTGAGAATTTTGAGTGGTCGGGTATCATTGGAGAGGCTTCAAAGTCTATGGTTGGTATTTGGTTCACCTTAATGGCTCTCACTGTAGTTTTAATACTAAGTAATATTAAAAAAAAATTGTACTAAATAAATTAAAATATCACAGGAAGTAAAACTACTTCTGCTCCCAGAAGTAGTTTTTCTTCCTGTGGCACAACCGCACATAAACTGAGTGCATTATGGGTGAGTGCACTTGTAAACTGAGTGAATTATTGTCTGTAACTTTTACTGAAGATCTTTTTAGGGTTCCGTAGCCAAATAGCAAAAAACGGAACCCTTATAGATTCGTCATGTCTCTCTGTCTGTCCGTCCGTATGTCACACTGTTGAACATACTGTTGAAACTTGGTAAGTAGATGTATTCTGTGAACCGCATTAAAATTTTCATACAAAAATAGAAAAAAAGCAATAAATTTTGGGGTTCCCCATACTTAGAAATGATACTTAATTTTTTTTTATCATCAAACCATACGTGTGGGCTATCTATGGATAGGTCTTCAAAAATGATATTGAGGTTTCTAATATCATTTTTTTCTAAACTGAATAGTTTGCGCGAGAGACACTTCCAAAGTGGTAAAATGTGTGTCCCCCCCTGTAACTTCAAAAATAAGAGAATGATAAAACAAAAAAATAAATGATGTACATTACTATGCAATCTTCCACCGAAAATTGGTTTGAACGAGATCTAGTAAGTCGTTTTTTTAATACGTCATAAAGTACGGAACCCTTTATGGGCGAGTCCGACTCGCACTTGGCCGGTTTTTTGAGTTTGATGTTGGCCTCATAGGCTGATGTCGTTGGCTGTCGTCGCCTGCAATAACATGCGCACGTCAAACGAATGTAATCGAGAGATCTGACGTTAGCTGCTCGATTCCACAGATGCGCGAGTCAGTGTCTTTTTCGCTCGAGTATATTGGACGTCAATCGATTCAACTCGATTCAAAACGGCCTCGACCGCGTCCCGACCAATCCATTACTCGCGCACTTCACCGAGCGCCGAACATCTCCAGTTCAATAACGACAAACGGAAACGTAGTGTGGTCAGTGCTCAGAATAACAACTGTTATTCTGAGGGTCAGTGGCGTGTCAGGTTATATAACTGTCAGTTTCCTCCAATCGATTCTCGGCGTTACACACGAGACGCAAGGTTGGATGTGGATTGTGGACGTGCGATCCTTTGGAGAGCCTGTTATGCCGACTGTACATTTCGCGCTGGGTTCGATTTCTGAAACGTCAGTTTGCGATTTAAGGCGGATGTAGTCGCCCGCGCGCGGACAATTTATGAGTGCAGTTTGTTTTTTTAGGTGCTCTTTATGTTATCACTCGCAGTACTGTAAATTGTGTTAAATAACCACACACATACATACATAGTACTATGTACTACATACGTACAAATATAGGTAGAAACATGTAATTTTTCAAATTTACTTACAGACTGGAATACAAAACATACAGAAACAGAAAAATATGCCGCCTTATCACCGTGGGCGATTTCTACCGGACAACATAATTAATATTAAGAATCACAACGTTAAAATATATACCTATATAGTTAAGTACTTCTTACAACACGGCTAATACAATATATCAGAGATTTGTACTAAGCTTGTGTTATCAAAACATTTTGTTATCAAAGTCATAAACTTTATTGCATCTTGTTGGTATACATTTAGTAATAGTAATAGTAACTTTTACTTGGGTGTTAAAGTAGTATAAATATAGAACGCAATTGTAGCCTGCATGGGCGTTGCAACTATAAAAAAACTAGTTTCAAAATTTGAATTAAATACCTTATCTAAGTATAAGTATAACTGTAACCAATAATTGAGATGTAAATTATAAATTCTTTTAAATCATTAAAACATTTTTCAAACAAGAAATCTTTTACATATTTGTAGAATAATGTATTGTCTGAATGTATAGAATAATCTATTGTTTTGAAGTAGTCAATCTATAATGGGCAGTTCCAAATCCGATCGTCTGTAACTGCCTTCAGTATTCTCGCGGTGCTTACACAAGCTGTTTGTATGCTCAGGAAGCTCGGACCTCACACTGAATGTCATTTAAGGTGACAATGGCCGGTGACGAACACCCATACACGTCGCTTTTGTGTCGAGCGACGACGTGGGGCAGCGAGGAATAGTGTTGCGCATTATAAATTGATAGGTTTTTTTGTTCGAAAAAGTCATATTATGGTGAACCATGACCACCTCGGCGGTCTAGTTAAGCTACAGGTGGATTTGATTCTAATGGCACGTTCCAACCAATTGCCATTCAACTGATACTTAATTAGCCATTCAACTGATACTATCCTGTTTACTAGGCGGCGCCGTTCAGCTTACTGCCTGAACGATATTCAGCCGTAGCGTCGAATATAACCTTTAATGAACTGACAAATGTTTATGCCGCAAATAAAACATAAAATATTCAATATTTTTAAATAACATTTTTTTGATAATAATGCGATCAAATGACGCAATTTATGCAGCACAATAAAACTTTAGAGTACTAATAATATCTTGTCAACGACGCCATATTGACAGTGTTTGGCTTTCAGCGTCAGGTGGGAGAAAGTGGAACTAAATAAAATATTAAAGTCATTTGGCTAGCTGTTTAATTGACTGGCTGAATATCATTTAGGCTGTTAGTTTAACTGCGCCGCTTATTAAACAGGCTAGGAAGTCAAGTCATTGGCTAGTTAAGCTAGATTACTGCGACATATTAATACATCATATTAATACATTATACTAAATAATTTAATTAGGCACATCTATTAAGTTTGGCAATAAATACAATGAATAGATTTCTAAAAAGACTGTATTGATATCACAAACCATATTTCACTAAGCACTAAGTAACGTAAACGAATTAATACTACAATGTTAAGACTTGCTGCTTGCTGTTTGTGTTTACAAACAAAATTAATAGATACATAATGGCGGCTTTGAAAACAATATACAAGGAAATACCGTTAGTTGTACATTATGGAACAAATTGTACAAACATTCATTGCTTATTTTTAAATTCGCCGCATAATACTTCCAAATAGTTTCAACCGATTACCGTTTAGTTCGGCGGCGCTGATGAGCTCTAAAGACACTGTCTTTTTTCTTCCTTGTGTGCCGTGAATGCATGAATTTTGTACGCACACTACAATCTGCCGGGCAGCGACTTGTGTGGAGAAATAGAGCTTTTAGTTAGCTGTCTATTCGCAAGTAGCGCTAGTGTTCTTGCTTTACCTTGCTTATCAATAAGTAACTTGCAACTGTCAAAAGATGGCGCTTGCAAATGGTATTTTATCAATAAAAAATAAAGTGTTCTTGCATATTTTAGTTTGTACTATTTTATGATTTTGACAAAGAAATTATGTAATTGGATTGTATAGAACATAATGTATACAGGCTCAGGCTCAGGATAAACAGTGTCTTTTTGTCTCTATGGAATGCACGCCTGGCTAGCTACTAGCTAGTCAGGCGGGCTCAGAAGCTCTAACACCAAACAAACCAAGCAGATAAATTTGTGCCGGACCTCCTGGACAACACCCGGTGGTCTCAACCACCAGACCACGGTAGCGGTTGACTCTGCTATAATCTTAAATGATTAAACGAACTTACCTGAAGTGAAGTTCGATCCTGTCTTCGCCGAAGAGATTTATTCCTTGACCATGTAGTAACCCTGCTACGCGCTAACCCTATCGCACAAGGTTTAAAGTCAGAGAAAGAAAACCACTATATCTTCTTCTGTCTAATCACACCTGTCAAGTCTCCGCAATGCCGACCTCATTCTTTTAGAGAAATAGAGCAACATTGATATTTAGGGCGATTAGATTCAGGGAGGGAGGGACCTTAAATCTTTTCGGCGAAACAGGATAATCAAGATCGAACTTCACTTCAGGTAAGTTCGTTCTCTCTCTATCTCTCCCTCCCTCTCTCTCTCACTTTTTTTTTTTTTTTTTTTCTCAGGGGGAAATGCGTAACCGCACCGTACCCGCCGTTGGCTAGACGGCGAGCGTGTGTGGGGCTCTCCCGGCGGAGTGCCAGGCCTACCCACTAAAACCCCCCGGTGTTCTCCCTGCCCTTATGAGCGCGCTAGGTAAGGTCCACACTGCGACTCCACTACCCACGCGCCCGGGCAAGCCCGACCACCTGGTCGGGCTATCGCCAAGGGGGGATTGCCCGAGAACACCAGGGCAATCCCCAGACGGAGGGCCTTACGGCGGCGTGCACGGGGCCAACCGTGCACGTAGGCCTCCACGGCAGGGTCATTAGATCTCTCTCTCCCTGTATGTGTATATGGGTGTGTGTGTGTGTGTGTGTGAATATGTTCTCAATGTTTATATGTTGTTTGTAATTAATCACTGTAGTAATATTACAAACAACCAGTAGCATTTTCGTTAACTTTTCAAAAGGTTCTCAAACAACGTTTGCATCACTTTGTTTCTTTAAACAAATCTGATTTAGAGCCTTTTTCTTCGCCCTGTCATAAATTAACCACGTTGTGTCCACGCTGTCAAAAGATTCTATCGGGCTAGTTAAAGACAAAGATCCCATCGCAAACCGGACACCCATATCAAATCTGCAACTGCCCCGGCGAATGCCTGACCATGAAATGCGTGTTTGTTATCACAGTCTTCACGGCTTTTACACTATTTATTTCCCTTTCAAATCACTGCCATTGTTGATTCACCACGCCTGTCTATCTTCACACCAGGTTGCGCCACAGAGCAGTGAAACGCGCTAACGTTGATCCGTCAAAATACAGACTTCGAAAATGTTAGTGCGTATAGTTGTTAGTCTGTGACGCGGTGTGGGGTAGCCGCCCCAGCGAACGGCTTTGTCATCGCTTTGATGAATCGATATCTCTCGCATTGTCGACTCCCGCAGCTGTCGTCTGTCAAAGAGATGACACTCGGTTTTTTTGACGTGCCTTTTGTGTCGCCCCAGTGTGGGCTCGGCGAAATGAGCCGATATCGATCGCTGACATTATGCTCGGCTAAAGAGGGTCTTGAGCCTGAATTGAGCTCATAAATAAATAAGCGATGTCGTGGCGTGTTTGGTTTTTGTGCTGTCATTGTCGCTTCCTGCACCGATGCGGCGGATTTGTCCAAATTTATCACTCGAAATAAATTATCGGCAAAAAATGCCGTGATAAATGTACACACACGTGAATTGCGCGCGATTTCATTGTTGCGACCTTTTGGGCAATCGCCCGGAACAAATTTAATCTTCGTATTGACTTATGATGGCTATTAACGGAAGCATACGTTTCAACTTTTATCGTGTTTTATGGGTTGTTTTAATGGTGATTGCCGGGTGGGAATGTTTTTTTTTTCATTCTTATTCATGGCAGTTTTAAAATTATTAAATAATATCAGGCGCGGTGTGGTTCGCATCTTCCAACACTTCATAAAGGATATTCAAAAAAATTTTTACAAAAAATAAAACCGACTTCAAAAACACTGTGTAATGTTGTCTGTACCTATTCTTATATTATTTTTAAGTTTTTAGTGTTTTTGAAGTCGGTTTTATTTTTTGTAAAAAAATTTTTATTTTTAACTTTTTAGTGAATGAAATCTTTTCAGCTAAAAAAACCCTAATTTAATACCAGCTAGTATTAAATTAGTGTTTTCCTCTATTTTCTATGGGATCCCATCATCAGATCCTGACTTTGGTGACCATGGTACCACCCTTGCAGTATACTCTATCAAATACCAGTAATACAAAAAGAATTTTGGAAATCGGTTTAAAAATGACGGAGTTATGAGGTAACAGATGTAAAGTCACGGTACCTAGTTATTTCAGTGCCATATCTTACCCTTCAAACCGGAACACAGCAATGCAAGCACTGCTGCTTTGCGGCAGAAATAGGTAAGAAGGAGGTACCCATGCACACTAACCTGGTACAGAATCTCCCTCCTCCCTCTGGCATGATGAACAACTTAAATCGTGTAGCTAAGTTTACGAAGCGAATAAACCACACATAAAACTATTATTGTGTATAAAAAACATTAACCAACTTGATACGCTCTTAACACCCCGCATTAGGGTAGAGCGACCTGGCGATGGCACCGTGACACAGCTCGTAACTCGTAACCCGACCATAATTTTGAGTTATCGCCCGGCTACGACGCGTGCGGGCGTAATGAAACAGCCTGTATATCACAATCCCGACTGCCGCTAAATGGCGCCGGTAAATTAGCTTAGCTCCCGGAATGGCCCGTGATGTACGCTCTTCAGGAATTATCTCGTTATTACTGCTGTTGCTGGTGAATTGTGTGCGTGGATGTGGCAACTCCTTTTGATGGGTTTGCATTACATTTTTAGAGCTCAGATTTAGTTGGAAATCTATGAATGCTTAACATTCGGAATTGGTAAATGAGAGGATAATTAAAAAGTGCTAGTATATCTCAAAAGAGTATAACTGGCTCTTTAATAATGCTTCGTATGTTAAGGGAAGTAATTGAGTATGCAGAAACGAGATACTGTTTTAAGTGGTAACTCCCACCATGATCTTCATCATCATTTTGCTACACGTAAATTGTGGGGTCGACACAACAAGTTGGCTTCTTTCATTCGCTTCTTTCATAACGTCATCTCAACACTGACATTCTTCACATGCGTATCCTTCTTCACCCCCTCCCTCGCCCTTACTTAGGTCTTTCTTACGTAATGTTTGTCCATAACTCTTCTGATAATAAGACATCTCTCCATATAAAGTACCTTATACATACATACTTTACATGCTTAATTGGAAGTTATACTCAGAAAAACACAATTCTCTGTCACCGGTGCTACTTTCAAACTTTCTCTTATAAATTCATTTCTAATCTTATCCATTCTAGTCACACAACACATCCATCTTCTTTTTTTATCTTCTTTCGTCTTCCATTTCATTTCTTTTATTGATCAATATTTAGAACCATAATCATGGCTGATTTATGATCGATTTATACATTTTATTTTTTTTAAAGAGGCACCTTTAATTACAAATAGTTCCTGAGACCTGTGGCTATTTAACCCGACCTGCCCCTATCCGATTCTTTACGTCCTAATCAGTATCACCGTCATTTTGGATAACAGAACCATATGCTCACATACAATATTTTCAATTGGTGCTAAACATAGCCCACCTGATAAGCAGATACTGTAGTCTATATGAGCGCTTGCATTAATAAAGTCACTTGTTTTTTGCCGACCAACATTTTGTTTGGGCGCAGTGATTATATATTTTATTTAAAAATATTATGATTCACACAAAAAGGAAGTTCTTGAGCTTCATTTCCCTCACTTGAAGATTGGAGCAAGTTCGGTTTCAGCGTTCATTTCTTCCACGTACGTGCAGACTCTGGAACGAGCTCCCAGCTGCGGTGTTTCCTGAGCGCTACGATATGTCCAACTTCAAACGAGGTTTAAAAAGAGCACTTCTCTCCAGGTAGGTAGTAACTGAGCTTTTCCCCTGGCATTGCAGATGTCCATGAGCAGTGGTTACCACTTACCATCAGGTGGGCCACTTGCTCGTACTCCACAATAACTAAAGGACTAGCTATCTTATCTCTAATTATCGGAGCAGAATAATATTATTAACCTAATTTTGTAATGGAAGTTGAGCTTAATCTTTAAGTTTGAGTTCTGCTTCCAATTGACGACTCTGTAACAATACAGTGAGAAAAAAAAAGCCCTTGCTGGTTTTCTTGCTGGTTCTGTCCAGTACAAGGTCTCCCGCCCCGTAGACTTGTGAACCAATTGCGTAGCTTCTCTGACGTTCAAAAGCGATTGTAAAATCCTAATTGAATAAAGTATATTGAATTTGACCAATTTTACAAAAGGAGTAGGTTCTCAATCCGTCTGTATGTTTTTGTGTGTTTGCTATGCTATTACCCTGCCAATTATGAACAGATTTTCGTTTTTTTTGCATTCGAAAAAGTCTACTCTTGAATAGTCTCACTGTCTTCATATTAGGGTTCTGGTGATGGGATTACAGAAAATTGAGAGATACCTTTAAATTTCATAGGCAGGTCCAATGTTTTTCATGTTTGTTGTCTGGTAGTGATTATATCAAGGATACTTCCGCCATGCTGAACACCATGATTATGTCAGGATCCTTGACTTTTAGGAGTTAGAGGTTAGTTGTTTTCTTTCAAGTTGCTTCTGTGAGCTGGTATGAAATTTACTAAGGGAATTAAAAAAAATATTTTCCAAAAAGAAACTGGTTTAAAAACACTAAAAAGGCCAAAAATCTTATAAGAATACGCACACTATCATTTTTTTAAATATAAAACATGTAAAATGCAATGTCGTGTTAGTTTTGTGACAGCTGTTGATGGAGATTATACCGCAAAAAACAACAATATGATTCACATACGACGAACACCATGGACCTCACCCATTCAGTTCAACAAAACCTCAACAATAGCAAAGGTATACTTTGCCGGTATACTTTTGCAAAAATAAGTTGTCACCCTTGCAAGTTGCGTACAGGCTTTAAAAAACTGGAGGCTCGTTTATGGGGAAATGTATTACTTTATTCAACAAAGTTTCACACAGTGTTACTGATTTGTCTTTTCAAAGCGCATGTAAAGAAAATCTTATGAGTAAGGTTATTATAAAGTCAAAGATTATTTGAATGATGTCAATACTTGCTGTTAATTTGTAGACATTACTCATTATAATGTAAAGAAAATAGTAGATTACCCAAGAAGTGAAAAAAAGTGAATTCTTTTCTTTTCTAAGTTGTATCCCAAGATGATTTTTTTTTCACGTGTTAGGTACTCTACTTTTTATAATTGACTGGAGAAAATAATTGTGATTATGAATCAAATTTTATTCGCGCATGTTCCAAATTCAATTTTTTTATTCACTCAGTGAAACAAAGATCGTTTTATTCACTGTTTTTGAAGAGTCGCGAGCCTTTTGTCGATTGTCAATGGTAAAAATGATGTTGTGTATAACTGTTTATGGAAAAATATTGCTGTGTATCCTAACCACATAAATATTAATGTAAATGTTGTAATTTCTGATAAAGCTGACAAGTCTTTCACTCATTCCTATGTTCTTATTAATATGTTTCCTTTTAATTAGAATGTTTTACTTTGTTTTGACGCCAATAAGTGCCTGTAAAGGCCTATGTTGAATAAAGATTTTTGAATTGAATTTGAATACCTTTAAATTACTTCGCTTGTGTATGCAGGTTTCCCTTACGATGTTTTTCTTCATCATAAGAGCGTCAGATTTCTCTTCACAGTAAATATAAATATTAGGTTTCTATAACTAAAAGCTATGGAAGAGACTAGTTCCTGAAATAGAGAGATTCCAGAGGAAACTAAACTACAAGTTACTTGGCCCCACCTGTGGATTACCTTAACTGTAGGAGATATAGTAACGACAATTTGACAAAATAAAGAAAGAAAATAATAATAATAATGAGTGTGTGTGTGTGCGTGTATAAGTGTGTGTTTAGTGTGCATTTAAATGATAGAGTACGTGCATGTGCAAGTGTTTGTGTGTGTGGGTCAAGTTCGAAGAGGGTTAGTATGCTATTTCCCAAGGAAGGAAAGTGTAGGAGAACAGGTTTTTTTTGGATGTTTGCTACCGAAGGTCATATTTTGCGGCACTTTCGAGATCAAGCTCGGAGTTACCGTATGTTGCAGAACGTGAAGCGATAATGATATGTTGCAGAACCTGCAACGGTAATCTTGTGATATCACGAAGTTAATTCGGAATCAAAAGCAGCCTCCGTCCATAGGGCTTTAACTTAATCTTATCATAATTAGTTTACGAAACAATAATAAATATTAGTAGGACGAGTAGAGTGACTACTTATTTCAACCAGCCAGTGGAACATGGCCGGGTCGCGGTCAAATTGAAATATACCGCCGGCCATATTCATTACCGAGTCTCCTGGCGGCCATTATTCAAACCTACGACCGCCTTTACGAGTTTTAAGAGCCGCGCCCGCGGGACCCGACGCCGTGACGTTTGAACACTTCTTAAAATTTAACACTTTTCGTGACTTATTTCGTTTCGTGCACTAGTCCCTTAATGCTACTTTACAAGCATTTTTAAACAAAGGTTTTTTTTTCTTTAGCGCTCCTTACCTCAAAAGTAAAAAAACAGAGAACTTGTAGGATAATTTTTTTTCCTAACTGTCAGTACTGTCTGTCAAGACTTTTTCTCGGGAACGCGTAAAGACATCAAACCGAACTTCATACACAGCTCTCTTTCAGCTCTGAAAAAATACTTGCAACATGATGATTGCCAATTAATCTGTGTTTTAAGTCCTCATTTACTGTTATCTACACTAACAACTCTCTTTATCCCAGAGTTGAGGGAGTGGCTGAAAAACAGCGTTGGTTCAAGGTTGTCCTTGTCCAACACAGACTGAGCCACTTCCTTTTTGCCTAAGAGCCGCTAGAGCACGCAGAGAGAACCAAAATCTCTCCTTTGCTCCAGCTCCATTGAGGCCGTGATATTGGGATCACCGACGATGCGGACTGCACGCTTTTTCAGGGAGTCAAGAGGGTCGAGCTGATATTTGGCAGCTCCTGCCCAGAGGTGCGAGCAGTACTCATATGCGGCCGAATTTGTGCTTTATAAAGCATTAAACGCTAGCTAGGAGCAAAGAACTGCCTTGCTCTGTTCAGGACGCCCAGCTTTTTGCTTGCCAATTTGGTTTTGTCCTCCAAATGATATCCATGCTGCACTTTAGCAGACATACGAAGAGTTACTCCTTGAAACCATAAAATACCACATTATTGCCGCATTGTTATAGCTGTGCCCGTCAATACGTTTAGACAGGACGTCCGTCGGGACATAGTTATAAATACAACGAAAACAACAAAACGATTTATTTATTTACATAGTTATAGCTAACATATTAAAATACAAATCTAAATTAAAGCTTAACTATAAATAAAAAAATTCAACCGGTATGCTAACATAAACTTTGAATAAGAACAATATACAATAACTAATATTATTACCAAACACGGCATATAATTAGCCTAGCTCCATAAAGCGTGATAACTCAAATCATTCATTTTAATAAAAAAAAGTAAAAAAAAACATTAAATCAAACAACCTTTATAATTTTGTATCAAATTGATTGCCAATAATATATCACAAACATTTTAACAGTAAAAAAGTGTACAAAAAGTGTTTTCAATCCACTCGACTTCGCGAGTCCCAGGTACAGTCATATCGACGATCATCCACGAATTATAAATTAACACAACGACCAGATATATATCACCTGCCAGTTTTTATGCCAATTTGTGCCACGCCAACTACAAAGAGACAATTTATCACCTCAAACATTGGCTTTGCGTATAATATATTACGACATTACAATATAATAGGCCGGCCTGGCAAATCGTTTGTCATTTCGAATCCGCCAGGAAGGCGATACACCTAAAAAGGACTCTATTTCGAATTAAATAGAGATCTTTTTGTACAACAAACGTTCTTTTTGACTTGCAGCAATAAATTCCGTATCGTATTGTAGGGCGGATTTAAAAAAAATCTGTCGCGTCATTAGATGGTCTCTATTGCACTTTAATGGTGTGTTATTGTATTGTCGCTTTTCTCGATATCACGGTCAAGAAACATCTGTCTTTTGTGATAGTAATAAGACACCTTTTGTTGGGACCATAGAAACCCTGGAGAGAGTAAAATCCATCAGAGGATTGAATCGGTGTCACTGATTCGCATTCGAACAAGTAATCTGACACGTAATGTTGAGGTTGGTGATTTGAGATTCTTTCGAACTTATTTTTTATGCATCAGCCGTATATAGTTGCATCACGTGGTTGCAGCTGTCTATGTATCAATAAAAACTTGTGAACGTGGGAGATAGCGTGTAATAACAAAGAATTTTTATATATTTTATATAATACTGAAGATACCCATCTAATTGTACACATACAAGATAGCCGATCAATCTGAAACCTACCCATGTTAACAGCTTCTTATATATAAAATCTAGCTGTTCCCGCCTTAGTTCCCGCGAACTACGTTTGGCCATAATAATTGTCCGGAATTCAAAAATTCTGCAGAGGGCCACCCTTATCACCTAGGGGTGTAAGAAAAGCCTAATATCTATACTCCGACTTACCGACTATACACAAAAAAAATCATAAAAATCGGTCAAGCCGTTTCGGAGCAAACACTGTGACACGAGATTTTTATATAATATTAGACATCGTGTCACAGTGTTTGTTAACGAACTCCTCCGAAATATCTTGAAATTTTTGTGTATATTGGTTAGGTTTGAGAATAGGTCGTAGGCTATTTTAACCGACTTCAAAAAAGGAGGAGGTTCTCAATTCGATGCGTATGTTTTTTTGTTTATGTTACGCGATTACGCCGCCAACTGTGAACTGATTCTCAAAATTCTTTTTGTATTCGATAGAGTATACTCCAAGGGTGGTCTCATGGTCACCAAAGTCAGGATCAGATGACGGGATCCCATGAAAATCGAGAAAAACCCTTAAATTTTAAGGTAAATTTTAAACCAACGTGTTTTGTGTGTATGTTACGCGATCACTCCACCAATTGTAGACCGATTTTCAAAATTCTTTTTGTATTCGATAGAGTACTCGTATACTCCTAGCTTGGTCTCATGGTCACCAAAGTCAGGATCTGACGATGGGAACCCATAAAAATTGAGGGAAACGCTTTCTTTCACTAAAAAGATTTCATTCACTAAAAAGTTAAAAATAAAAAATATTTTACAAAAAATAAAAACCGATTTCAAATACACTGAAAAGTTAAAAATAATATAAGAATAGGTACAGACAACATCACACTTCTATATTGAAGTCGGTGACAAATTTTAAGACTTTCTAGGAGATCATCGTTTGGCACCGACTTCAATATAGAAGTGTGATGTTGTCTGTACCTATTCTTATATTATTTAACTTTTCAGTGTTTTCGAAGTCGGTTTTTATTTTTTGTTAATATTTTTATCCCTTTTTTATTGCTATCAGTGGCAGACGAGCCAGTGGCCCACCTGATGCTAAGTGGTAACCACCGCTCATGGACATCTGCAATGCCAGGGGTATAGCTCAGTTTCGGCCTACCTGGAGAGAAGTGCTCTTTTTAAGCCTCGTTTGAAGTGGGACATAACGCTCAAGAAACACCGCAGCTGGGAGTTCGTTCCAGAGTCTGTAAGAACGTGGAAGAAATGAACGCTGAAACCGAACTGTGCTAGAGCAGATCGGTTCCAGTTGGTAGAGATGAACTCGGAACCTCAAGGTGATAAGGAGGAAGGGTGGCCCTCTCCAGATTTTTTTGACAATTATTATGGCAAAACGTAGTTCGCGAGCGTATTAGTATTAGTATTAGTATTAGTATTAGTATTAGTAAACGTATTAGTCTTATAAAAGTTATGGCGTCATTGAAAATTCGAAATTGTAAAATTAATGTTCCGATACATTTTTTTCACTGATTCATCTATTTGTATGGGGGATTTCACTACGTGACTATGTCATTATGGATATATTTCGGCTTGATAAGGTATGTACCAAACAGGTTGTATAAAATTAATTTAATACGATCGTTTAAGCTCTATACATCTTCATATCTTTCTGACGTCAAGACAAACTTTTCCGGGTTTAGTGATTGTTTTAAATACTTTGTAAGTACATTTTATAAACAATAAATTAAAAAAAATGTCTATAAATTGTATCTCTATCCGGTATCACTAACTCTCTTTGTGGCGTTCGATTTAGTTTTAGGTCAGTCAATCAGCGTCATTACGATAATGCATACTATAGGTATCGTTATTATAACTTAATTTTTTATATTTAATTCTTATTATCTCATTCTAACTTTTTCTTGTACGTTTAACAAATTTATTTTCATACATGGCAGAAATGCGGTGAACAGCGGTAAAAGTATCAATATTTTTAATGGTTATAAAAATATTCAAGTTCCTGGTAGCTGAGTAGCTTTGTGACACTAACAGTACGAAATAAATATAGGTATTTCGTTAAAAAGCCTTGCTTCCATTACGTACCTTTACTTCCGTTTACGTTTCGTTGCCAACTTATGTTGTATCTTGAAAATCTTATAAATGAGGATGCCTTTATATAGTAACATACACGCACTAGTTGCTTAAAACAAAAATCAAAATATGACAAACCGCTTACAAAACACGACTTCTATAACACACACACAAAACCACAAAATAAGTTTAAACATCAACTATCTGATATCTACTGAAACAGCTACGCCGTAGCGCCGTAGCCCGTAGCGCTACGGCTGAAATATGGCCCATGTATTATTCAAAGAAATTGCCACATATTTCATCCTGGGGAAATATCTCAGAAATATGTGCTGAGCCATTCAAAAATTGGGGATTTTGAATAGAAGTGCTTTGACAGAAGAAAATATGAAACTTTATGTTAAATAATGTATTTTTTTATGAATCGCTGTAAAATTATCAAAATAATGACTTGTTTATTAGTGAACATAAGCCTGCCCCCAAGAATAGCGGGATTTGGGCTGTATCCCAGCACAGGTTCTCAGTGGGGTTAGTGGAGAGTGCCAAAACCATGTTTATTGATCAGCATGGTGTACCACCACCAGATTAGTTTGGCTTAGCTTCCGTACGCATGAGAACTATAATAAAAAATGTAAAGATTCGCATGAAAACTACAATCAGCTGTGTATCTCAAAGAATTGTAGACGTTATGTGGCAATAAGCAGGGTACACATTAAGAGGGACTGACGGCCGGTGGGGCGATAAAACTGTACAGGGGAATACAGCTGCCAACTTGACGTAGCTTAGGTAAAGGACAGTGCAGGTCCGAATCGTGGTGTGAAGCTTTCTTGATAAAGGGAGGAAGTGTCAAGAAAGACACAAATTCTTGTACCGCGTCGCAACCAGCTAAGGCCGCCCGCGGATTGGCTTCACCTTATCTGCGCCAAAGTGATTCCGCGACGCGCGGTATTTATGCCTCGCGCGAGATTTATCACGCGGTCGCCGAGCAAATCACAACTTTTGTTGCGCGACTTATTATTATGATCATATGCTTCTTAGACGTGAATATGTAACTCATTTGCTTAATTATTATTTTTGTCATCGTGGATCTGAAATGGTTATTGCATTTGAGCTAAAACCAAGGGAAAAGTATAAGTCGATTTCTTTGCTACGATACTATTTTCATGTAGTAATCTCTTACATAGCCCTAAGCTTTTAATTAGAAAATAACATTACACGTTAAAGTGCATGCAATCCAATATAATAAATAAATATTTGGTAAAGGTATTTTATAAAAATAAAACAAATGTATAAAAAAAAATCTTATAAATATGCTGTAAGTAAATAAGCTTGATTGTTTAAGAAAAATCCACTTTCTTTCATTTTTTCTAATTCTAACTAAGGTGAATGCTACTATTGTTGAATGTGTCACATGGGAAAACATTCATTGCATTATTCAAAATAATCATAATAATTCACTCTAAAATTGACATCCATGATAAAGCAATAATATTTAACAAAAATACGATATTTCCCATCGTACCCTAATATCGTATCGTTACACTTCAGGAAAGTAGCTTCTAAGTTATAATGCGAGATTAAAAAGCTCATATCCATGACGTCAGCATTATAAATTACACTTATCATCCTTCCTGCATAAGCCGAGCAACCCTACACCTACAAAAAATACATTTCCTTACGATGTATAATATTTTAAACCATCCCCCTTGCTTTATACAAAATGGCTGTCGGCACTCGCTACTATTTTTCCTGTCAAAAACTGTACACATCATAAGCTTAAGCGAGTTGTCAAGCTTGTAATATAGCGCATTTCGACATTGTTTTAAGACAGTTGATTATTTCCATTCCACCATTGTCTTTATGAGATAGTGTTAAGGTTGGCAGAGCTGGTTTGCTTAAGTAAAGTTTAAAAAAATATACAAGACTCTGAGCTCAGTAAAAACGTTATATATTTACAAGAGAAGTCAAAATACATTTTTAAACAGAAGGTCAAAGTAAAGGCAATCATGACATTGTCAATGGCAAGGAAAAAAAATGGATATAAAAGACTAAGAAAGAGTTCTGAACAAGATAGTGAGCCTTTTTTGTTAACATAAAAATATGTTAATCGTCTGAATATACTCAAAATATTAAGTGTTGAGAAAGCGTACACGGAAGTGACTATTATTCAGAAATAATAGAAGTTTATATCTTAGTTTGAAGCACGGAACAGAAGAAATAGTAAAACTGCTATATGGCAATAATACTTTGGGCTCCGCTGTCTCTTAAAAGTAATATAAAAGGAAACATTTTGTTTGATTTTTCTTATTAGCTAAGAAGAAACATAAGAATTTTTAGATACTCACTGCTGTACAGAGATACACTTATTTTAAATTCTTCATGGTACAGCAGTGAGTATCTAAGAATTCTTATATTTCTTCTTAGAGTTATAGATATATTAAGGGTGTAACTTTTTTCCATAAGAGTAGTATCGCTTCGGTATTTAAATAAAATCGCTCCCGCTTATGACGCAATCCACAATTCACGTGATAAATTCCCTGGGAGTTCCTTACACTTGGCGTAGCAGACAAAATAATTTATGTACCTAGTTTAGTGGGTACTTTTGTGAATAAATGGCCATCTGAGGTGAACGACATCTTTGTTATGCCGCGGAGCAACTTTAGATTGCTTTCCGTAAGAAAAATATGACAAGACTCTGCTTTTTGTGTAAACAGTGTCTTAAATGTGGCAGGACTCATGAACGTTGTAGTTAACTTTGAGGAAGGCAACTTTTTTATATTGTGTTATGAAAAGGAGTGTAAGATATATGTGCAACTACTGTACTGTCATTAAATATGATTGAACTACTAATAACGGAAACATACTAATCCTACTAATATTATTATTATAAATTATAAATGTGAAAGTGTGGATGTTTGTATGTTTGGATGTTTGTTACTCAATCACGCAACAACGGCTGAACGGATTTGGATGAAATTGGGCATGTATGTAGCCTTTGACATGGAAAAGAACATAGGCTATCTTTTATCCCGATTCCTGAAGAGGTTCCCGAGGGAAAATTGAAAATTGTTTATGAGCTAAGACGCGGGCAGACAGCATTGAAATTTGGTATGCATGTCACCTAAGCTATGAAAAAGGACATGTAATAGTTTCCGTGGGAAGATTAAAAATTGTTAACGAGCGAAGCTTTAGACCCAATTCTGAATTCCACGCAGACGAAGTCGCGGGCAGAAGCTAGTATCTATATATATAAAAGAAGAAACTGACTGACTGACTGATATATCAACGCACAGCCCAAACCACTGGGCCTAGAGATTACAAATTTGGTACGTAGGTTCCTTATAAGGTGAAGGGGTGCACTAAGAGAGGATTTTTTAAAATTCACCCTCTAAAGGGTTGAAAAAGGTCTCCAAAGTTTGTACGGGGAAACCAGATTACTTGCTCTATTTTAATCGAAACTACATATGAGTACTCCAATCGATAAATAAGTTAACACCTGTTTCAGGATTTTCCAAATTTCAACCCCTAAAAGGGGGATATGGGGTGTCAAAATGTGAAAATTGATAATATCAACGCACAGCCCAAACCACTGGGCCTAGAGATTCCAAATTTGGTACGTAGGTTCCTCGTGAGGTGTAAGGGTGCACTAAGAAATAATATTTGGAAATTCCACCCCGGAGGGGGTAAAATGGGGATGAAAGTTTGTATGAAAGTCCGTCAGTTTTGAAGTTAGGATTTCAAATTTTGGATTCAGGCTGGAGATTTATGCAAGTGCAAACGGAGGTCTAAAATTTGTACAAAATTAGACTATCTATATAAACGACACACCAAAAAACCAAGGCAAACACCCTTACTTCTGTTCCAGTCGATTCTTTCAAAAAGCACCGGACCACCAGTATCTAAATGGGGCCATCCCCGCGATATCACAGAAATCGGCTCTCAATCAACGAAGTTCCACAGTAGCGAACATACCTGAATTGACAGGCCCTCCTTTCTGAAGTCGGTTAAAAATGCAATGCAGCCAGTGCCAGAAGGAAAAATATATGAATTTTTTTATCAAACTCACACTTCACCGTTTTTCATAAGTACATTAGATTCCTTCGACTTATCTCTTGGGTATCACAAGGATCCAAAATTTTGTTATTTTTTATGCTCCGACGCATACTTTGGAGATATTTGTAAAATCTCTAAATTTCTCTACATAATAGGGCTCGGGATGAAAAATGATTTATTAAATATAGGTCTCGGCTACATATTACATTTATATCTGTATATATAAAAGAAGAAACCGACTGACTGGCATATCAACGCACAGCCTAAACCACCGGGTCTAGAGATTTAAAATTTGGCACGTAGGTTCCTTATGAGATGTACTAAGAAAGGATTTTCCAAAATTCACGCCCTAAGGGGTTGAAATGGGGCTCCAAATTTTGTATGGGGGAGCAAGATTAGTTGGACTATTTTATTCGAATTCACAGGAGTACTCCTATCGATAAATAAGTCAACACTTGTTTTAGGGTTTTTTCAGAATTCACCCTTTTAAATGGGGGATATGGGGTGTCGAAGGCTGAAAATTAATATGGGTATCCTTTGTATGGTTTATCGGGTCGCTGGTTACAAAAACAATAACGATTTCTAAATCCAACCTGGCGGTCGTGAACTACCATCATCGTTTTCTATCTTCTACTTAATATGGAAAAGAAGAAACTGACTCACATATTAACTTACAGCCTAAACCTTCGGGTCTAAAGATGCAAAATTTAACAAGTAGGTTTCTTATGAGGTCCAAGGGCTATGAGCACTAAGAATGGATTTTTCAAAAACCACCCTCTAAGGATTTGAAACGGAGGTCCAACATTTGTATGAGGAAACAAAATCAGACTATTTTATTCGAAATTTCACAGGAGTACTGTTATCAATAAATGAGTAAACACGTGTTTTAAGTTTTTACAGAATGCAACCCCTAAAAAGGGGAAATGGGATGAGAAAGTCTGAAAATCAACATGGGTATTCTTTTTGTGGTTTATATAGTCGCTGATTACGAAAACAGCAACAATTTTAAAATCTAACGTGGCAAACGTGATATATCATCTATCCTATATAAGGGTTTTATATATTTTTTCATTTTAGGTATGCCATCTCGATCGTCGTCAATCGGGTACCTAGGCAAGCGCGGGCGGCGCGGTGAGACGAGAGAAGTAGTTATCATCAGGAATAATTCTGCGTCTATAATTAGTACAGTTCAAGGTGCTGCTGGAAGGTGGTTGCCTTACCCCGAATTTGACGCGAGCGAAGCCACGGGCAAAAGCTAGTGTATTATAAATGCGAAAGGGAGTTTGTTTGTTTGTTACGCTTTCATGCCCAAACTACTGAATAATTTTAATAATATTTGGTATAGGGATAGCTCAAGCCCTTGGGAATAACATACGCTACTTTAATTTGAATTTTAATAAATTCCCTTGGAACCCAGACGAAGTCAAGGGCAGCAGCTTTTAATAAATTAATAGCCTCAGTAACGAAAACTCAGTTTTTTCTCAACAATAATCCGATCATCAAAGGAAATACCTGGAAACTTTGGACAAACTTATTTATACTAAGCCTCCAGAAACGGCACGTTTAAATGAAATGGTAATGCGAAGACCATTAAAATTAAATATTTAGCCTAGATTTAGAAGAGTCTTAAGGAACTGGGTAAATGAACAAAGATTTCGTTTGCAGATTTTTAAATGAGGATATGCCTTTGGCCTTGATCGCACCTGAAGGTAAGCGACAATAAGGCCGAAGGTGGAAGCGAGTTTCATCTGAGCTCCTCGTCAACTGAGGAACTGACTATCTTACCTCTAATTCCTGGGACTATTACAATGTTATCAACGTCGTTATTATGGCGACAAACTTAGGTAAGGCGGCGGTAGCTAGTCAGGCGGGCTCAGAAGCCCTGCCACCAATCAAACCAAGCAGAATAACTTCTGCCCCCATAAGGAATGGAATCCTGAACCTCCAGATTAGTACCGGGTGAATGGGCCGACCATAAAGGAATGACACAGGCCAAGCTCTTTCTGGGCATGGATAACTGGCTCAAATTCACACTGTGCTCAAACAGATTCCAGACCCGTCTAATGGCGGGTACCTTAACCGGTCATTTTGAACTTATAGGGCGTTATACGCCCTTTTACCTACGCCCCCATACCTTTATGGTAGAAGAAGAGAGCATGGAGCATCTTCTGTGTCATTGCGATGCTCTTGCCTGCAGAAGACTAACGCTGATGGGAATGGGTTACCCAAAGCCGGAATTTAAGACTACAGGGCCGTGCCACCAAAGGCCATCATCAGGCTTATGGCTTTAAGGAAGCACAAAAGATCCACGAAAAGATCCACGATGGGTCGAAGTGCGAAGGCTCTCATGCTGAGCCACCACTACATTAAGATAAGATAAGATAAGTACAGGGTGATCTTAACTACTAAACAAGGAGGCTACTAGACAAGGAGGATCAAGGAAACGTAAAGTTAATATAAAACGAAGTTGAGTAGCGATTCCAAGTCCCACATTGGAGTTTACTGATCTCCCAATTGATCTGAAGCCGTGCCATTAAAGTCCGGTTATAAATCGAGGAATCCACGCCTCCTGCGCGTTAATCCAAGATAACTCGACAATATTATTACAAGCTAACAGAGGGCTGATTCCACAAAACCACAATAAAGCGGAAACCGCAGACATTAATATAAATTGAAGCTGCCAGTTGTGTATTTTCTTCCTCTTTTTGTTATTTTTTTTTTCATTTAATCACCACTCCACCGTTGTTGGCACCAGCCGTCAACCGGAATTTAGAAAAATTCTTGATTGTGCCGCACTGTGCTGCAAGAACTCAAATGTATTATTGGGAGATATGATCTGGTTTTAATATTTATTGGATTCCGATTGTTAAAATAATGTATTATTTTTTATTCTCAATGGTCTAGAGTGAAAAATAGCGGCTTGTGTATTTTATTTTAGTTTTGATTTTAAGTTTTGTTCAAATCAGTGGATTTTAGTTGATTTTTAAAAAGAACATTTCTCGCCAGTTTGGCAGTAACTGCGCCATGCCCCTGGTATTGCAGATATGCATGCGCTGTAGTTACCACTTAACTTTCTATCAGGTGGGCCACTGGCTCGTTTAGTAAGAATTATACTCGTATAAAAACTTTATCACAGATTTATTAATGGTCTTGGAAACTCAAGTGAGAATCATTGATAGCAAACTTTAAATTGTTTAGTGTTAAATATGCTGGTAAATATCTGTGGTTCAGCAACAAAGTGGTGCTGCATGGGCAGGCGCCGTGCGAGCTGCTGGGATATTTTAATTGAAATGTGAAATAAAACCTGAGGATGATTTAAAAATCTCTTTTAAATATTACATAAGCTACTAAATCATTTATTGTCAGTGACAATTACAAGATCAATTCGATTCGATAACGTAACAATCATCATAATCTGCTAAAACGTTTGGCCTGGATAGCGTTACAAAAGAATAACCAAACTCGGTTTTCATACAGATTGAGGCGTTGATAGATAGATAGAAACTATTTGGTTTTCAAACACACACACAACAACTTAATATAAACAAATAAGTATACATGGAAGTGAATGACAAAAAATATGACATATCAGTAATACCACATAGCCCTCTCTGCTATACCATTATTATATACGTGTGCTGTATCAGCACAAAAAGGCCAGTTTTATTCATAAGACATGAGCGATTTTGATTTTGTCTAGTTAGACTCATTGCTGTAACCAAAACTATACCGTTGCTTTCGACCAATCGGATCTCATAGATTACATTTTATGACAGCGCTATTGTGGCGTCATCATAAGTGTAGATTAAGCTGTGATTTGTTGTTTGAATCGGCCCTCAGACGTAACTTTATCATTGTGCATATCCCGTAATAAATGCGCACCCATTGAATCCGACACGTGGCTATTAACTGATTGTAGATAGCGCACAAGAAAATAATAATATACTGAGCGCTGAATGCAGTTATCTGTAAGAAATACAAACACGGCGAGATATTAATTATTGCCTTTTGTTCGGTTGTCCATTTTAATGTGGCTGTGAAATACGATGAGATATTTTTTACGACTCAAACTGTCTCAATAATGTTTATTCAATAAAAACCTATATAAACAATTACTGGCGACATACATATCATACTTGTTATTAACAAGAACATGTCAAAGGCATTTAGCAATTGATAATTAGTCCTCACATGTATAAGTTTATTAATACATATATCCACAAGTATGCCAATACAAGTAAATGAGAAATAAAAGATGACTCTACAATTGGCATTTTTCTCGAGAAAAACAGACAAGAAACTTGGAAAGTCTAATTTTCTCTCCTCTTTTAAATTATCAACGTTATAATAAAGCAACATACGAGTATCTTCATCATCATTACAATCATTCCACTTTAATGTGGGTTCGGCACATTATGCCCTTTTCTTCCATTCGTCCTATCATATGTTATCTCAGTTACTCTGTATGTACATTTTTTTTCGGGCAATCCATCCACTTTCTTGCGTATTCCCCTATTTCTACCCTTATTAAGGCAATCTAACGGCTTTAAAGCGATCAACCATTTTTTATGGTCTACTATAACTCGCATTCAAAACTGTGGCTCTAATTGCCGTAGCTTAATCATAGTAAATCTCACTTGTTAATCATTATTAAGTGCATATCTACTAAAGCTATTATAATTAAAAACGTCAGGTTAGATCTGATATGAATGATTCATAAGGGCGAGAAGAAAACTAACAGTCCATAATATTTTTGAGCAATTTACATAAATTATACTTTGCTAAGTTGTGAGACTGGTATAGGCGTATATGTATGGGGGGTAAATTCTATGACGGAAACCAAAATACTGAAAAGTTCACACCTGAAAAAAAAATCATGGGCCCTGAAAAAAAAAACTCTAGATATGCTTTTATTTTATACTATTTTATTAGTCTATATCTATACTTACTTATTATATAAAGAGGAAATATTTGATTGTTTGTATTGAGAAGGCTTCGAAACTACTGAACCGATTTTGATGTAAGTTGGTATAGGGATAGTTTGAGACCAGGGAAAAGACAAAGGGTAATTTTCCTACAGGAAAAATCTGACAGGAAAAGTTTTACTGCGGGAAAAGTTAGTTACGAATTTATATACGTTTGTACGAAACCCTAGGCTCATATCCCATATTGACATAATTCTGCCATGCCGATTCACTCAAACAATATTCTATTGAATTGCAAAGCAATTATGGCTTGTACTGTAAGCAAACAAAACTACTCGAAAGTTCGCGTCTCCCACTCCTAGACAAGGGGACATCGGCGGACCCACTCACCTCAGAGCCGAGCTGATTCATTAGCCGTCATCAAATATTCACGTGCGCACCACATCCTCGACCAATCCACAAATGGCGCAATTACTAACGTCCCGTCTCGACACCGCGCGAGTTACGGCCGCGCCAGATTTATCGTTATTACCGCACATTTCCTCCGGGTAACGTTTTAATTACACAGATCGGCGATAAAGCATCCTGGGGGCGCACTTTTCTTCATTAGAAGACGGATCGCTCGCGTACATCGCCTGGAGATTTATACCTACCTCTTAACAGCGAACCGATAGAACAACTCCAAATCTCTGGATCCAATATAGTCGGCGTGTCATTCGCGCGTCGTCCATCAAACGCTGAGTAATATTGTATTATGAGAACCCTCGATACAACGTGCTGAAGTCGTAAATCACGCATCCCTGACACCACATGAACTGAAAGGAAATAGCCGCTCCGAGAACATTCGCCTTTCCTATTGCGAATCCTCACCGGATAGACCTTTGATCGCTATCAGGGGGCGCGCGAGAAAGCGCTTCTTTCCGCATTCACTTATCATGCTTTTGCACGAAACACGACCTTATTGACAACGAATCACAACCCGTATATCACCTGGTAGTTCGCGGCGCGATCAATTATAAAAACTGACACGTTCATTTCAGCATCAACGGCCGCACTCTCGCCTCAGAAAAACAAACCAATAAGTTTCATATTGGCTCGTCTATCTCGCGAACTTACGACGCGTCCGACACGGGGTCGTCCTCGGCCATTTGTCACGGGGGCCATTTGTACTTGTCGAATCACGACCATTAGACGCGAGTGTGACCGCGAGGGGTTAACCCCTGTCCGGACTCAGTTACTTCACAGAGAAACCACAGAAGAGTTACTCTCTAAGGCTGTTATCAGTTTTGATCGATTACTGTTATGTTGGCAATTTAATAAAGCAGACAAAAAATTAGATTTTTCGAATACCTAGGTGTAGAGTCGACATTATTTTTCATTTTACTTGTATTTGCATACGACCTAATTATGGGGTGTATTTACATACAAGGTCTCAAGGTTTTAAATTGGATTCTCGCTTATTTAGATTTTTATGTTTCGTTCAACGTCAATAAGTGCCTTGTTAAAAAATATTTCTGAGTATAAGTTTGCACGTTTTGTGACGTTGGAGAATTTGCAGGAATGAAAGGCGATTTAGACACTGAAAACTTTAGATACAGAGAAGGAATATTCTGCGGACTGCGATGCGGTTGTCGGCGACCCTTCACGAGTATTCGTTGACAATCTCTTAGTATTGAAGGTTGTTGGAGTAGTCTGAATACGAGCGCTCGGCTCTTGTCAATATCGATTTGTATGAGCTGTCTGTCCATTTATCTTGTTCCGTGGCTGTTGCTGCGACTGCGGCTGATTTATAAGCATCCTAGTTAATTGCGGCAAGCGACGACGCATCGTTAATTTCACCACGGCTGCAATTTATCTCGCGCCGTCGTTCACGGCTTCCTACAACTGCGTTTCGCTCATGCGAATCACTCAAAACTGGACCGAAACGCTCATGCAGAACTCGCGCTTATCTCGGACGCTTTGAAGTCGGAGAAAACAAACAAAGCAATAAAGAAGACCCTTATCGGAGCCACGAGTCGACACGCGAGCTAATTTACAACACGGCCGCGGGTTTTATCTTCATTAACCCATCGATTCACAATTAAGACGCGGAATAAATCACCGGTAATGCGCTCCTCCGCGCCGGTAGATTCGACTTCAAACAGATGTTATGTATAAATAAAGCCGAACGGAGGCAACCACTCGATATATTCCTGTCCGCGGCGAACTTTACAGATCAGCCGGTGCTCGGGTCGTCGCGACAACTGGTCTCGGGCGTCAGGCGAATATCGACTCTACGAACATCACTATCGACTTTCGAGCGCCCGGAGCGATTGGAGGCAACGTCAACGCGAGATATTCGGCGGCTTAAATCGATTTCGGGTCAATATCGGCGTTAATCGAGTCGAGCGACTTTCGCGTTACGGCCTTCTGGACAGCGAGCCGCGGAGCTCATCTTATTTCCAGCGTAACGAGTCGATGCTCACATTCGATTATCTGGCTGCGGTATCCGAGGCATTACACTTGATGTATCGACGGCGACTGCGCGGGATTGTCGGCCGTCGGTTGATTTAGTGCGCCCATTTCTTCCCGGCACTCCATACGGGATAGATCCCCATCTGTCGCGAGCGGTGTGACGGATCGCGGCAATCGGAAAGCGTCGAGGGCCCTCTAATGAATTGTCCCAAATAATTGGGATAGTATTTTATATCGGCGTCATTTGTTCGCTGATCGGTCCATTTGTTGCGTGGCGTTGATTTGTACGATGCTTTAACCTTTGTGTATTAGGGTATTAATCTGGAATGGCTTTGACGGAATCCTCTCTATATACTTCATCTAAGGGGTCTTCGTCTAATATCAAGTTTGATTTCGGCGAAACTTTATGTGTGTAGTTCTAACAAATACTGCTAAGCTGTTTTTACTGCTAAGTCACAATAACAGACGTACGTAGAAAATCTCATAATTGATTTACGTGATGAAATCAATCACTTGTTTTTCAGTCTAATACAAATATATAAATAGAAATATACATATAAAAAAATTAAGGCATAGTATAGAAAAACTAAATTAGTTACATTTTCGACTAGTGCAAATTAATTATAAGTGTGCCTAAATGCGATTAGATATGTAACAAAAACCAAATTTCGTATTATTAATGGCCTTGTATATATGTAGTTATAGACAACCTTCACTTATCTTTGCTATACTCGGAATTTCATACTTTAGTTAAGATACCTTAAAAAAACTATAGCACTTTATTTATCACTAATTTCTGCCTGCAACTCTACATTGACTACAGAATTGGGACTACACTACTGTACTATCGTTATTTTTATGTTTCTAAAAAGATTTCTATTGGTATGCTTCTTAGTTTCATCAAAATCTTTTCAGCAGTTTTTCTGTAATCCCATCTTGATGTAATGTCATCAACATTTTAAGAATCCAACAAACATTCAAGTAAAATGTAAATCAGTGAGATTAAATATGTCACTTATTTATTACAACTTATTTTATTATCGATGAAATTGTAGTGTACCTATATTAACAAATATTTTCGGTAAGACTGTAAAATACAGGCACAAAGATTCATCACAAGATTTGATGTAATATTTACTTACGATAATTATTCTGACAATTTGTATGAAGCGTGTCAGGCCCAACCATTTCTAGAGGCCATTAAACATGTCCGAGCGAGCACGGGCGTCAAGAACTCACAGTCTAATAGCAACATTGTGATTATCTTCAATTACCTGCGCTCGACATCGCCGCTAACGATTTCCTTTTCAATGTTTAATTTGTTACATAAATACGCCGTGATGTCGGCTGTATCATTAAATTTCCATAAGTTATAATCATTTATTAGACCGTCTTAAGAGATAGAGATTGTATTGTTTACGCACAATAGCAAGTGTCGGTGAGAAATAATCTTTTGAAGGTCTTCCTTTTCTCTTTGAGAAGAATCTTTTTGTGTAAATGTTTTGAATATTTTAAAATTATTTATCAAGTACGATTGTCAATAAATCGTAAATCTTAAGTAGTAGCTGCCGCCAATTATGAAATATTTTTGTAAATTTTACAGAAAAGGCATCGCACACATCTAGTTTAAAGTAATAAATTTAATATATTACTTTAAAGCACAAGATGTGATTGTATAATAAACTATTTTTATACAAGGTCTAGCAAATGACTCCATTCCACTTGGTGGTAAGTGAAAATAGAGTCCAAGTTCGGTAGAGAGAATACACGTCGCACTAGTCACTCTCATCTTGTCGACATGCAAGGTGCTTCTTCACGCCTCATTTGAGGGACCCGGGATTGTAAGAGAGAGGGAACACGTGTGCTGGCAGAGAGTTCCATTTTTTGATCGTGCGACCACGTGCGACATAGAAATGCGTTTGCAAACTTGGTTCGCGTTTGAATGGTAGTCACAGTAAGGCCACGGTAATAGTATATAATTACCGTGGTAAGACGGTGACCACGCAGGCCAGCACGCCCAGTTCTCAAAAGGGAAGAAGAAAGTAATATTTTATTATTATATGGGTACGATGTTCGGAAAGTAATATCTTTTGTTTTTTTTGTGAAAATGAAAAACAATTTTCGTATAATGAACAAATATTTTATTAAATAATATATTTTCCAGTGTGGTCCAATAACTTGTGCCATCTTTTTGGTAGTAGTATGATTACACGATCATAAAATATTTTGTCTTTGCCAACAAAAAACTGATCGAGGTGGTTTTTGATCTCCACATTTGAACTGAATGTTCTACTGTCTAAAAAACCAAACCATTTCAAAATTGAATTAGCATATTCGTCGAACGTTAAGCTAGTGCAGAAGCAGATTAAGAGATCGATAAATCCTTTTACTTTTATCTCCAGTACTTTATTTAGGTTCGCGACTGTTCATGCGCGCGCGCATCGATCACGGCGAGGGCGGTACATCAAAGTCAGCGACGGCTTATCTCGCCTGTTAGTCTGCCAGTCGGCCCGCACTTTACTGCACTGTACTACGTTCAATATTAGAATGGAATTTTTAAGTTTAAGTACCTATAATTTACTTCAACAAATGTCACTTTAATTTGCTTATTTTGAAGAGAATCCTAAATATGATGCGTTGTGTATGTCGGAAACATGGTTGACAGAAGAAAAGCTCAAATTGTTACGCTTCGACGGCTATTTGATTGCAGCATCATTTTGCAGAAAAAGTCGCACGGGAGGAGGACTTTGTATATTGTTACGGGAAGATATTGAATATAAAGCATTGAATGATATCACAAATATGTCTATTGAATATGTTTTAGAAGTAGTCGCGATTGAGCTATGTAAACAAAATACTATAATTGTAGTTATGTATTGGAACGGAAGAGAGGAAGGCGTTTTTTATAGTCAATTAAGATTAATCTTAAATTTTATTAATAAGAAATACTCTAAATATAGAATAATCGTAGGTGGGGATTTTAATGTAGATATAATGCAAAAAAATAAAAAATCATGTGACTATCTCGATTTAATGTTAGAGTACAAACTAATTCAGCATATTAATAAACCGACCCGCATAAACGCATGCTTAGATCATATTTTTACGAATTTTGAAATAGAATGTTTATATACTGGTATAAAAGAATATGGGTTTTCGGACCATGCTGGTACCGAGATATACATAAAAAAGCAAATACAAACAAAACAAGCAGTCTGGTATGTAGAAAAACGATTGTTTAACAGAAAGGCAATAATAAAATTTAAATCACAATTACAAATAATAAATTGGAACGAAATACTCAAACCATATAAAGATATTAACGAAAACTATAACGCATTTCATGATCAATTAATAAAGATATTAAACCAATGCATACCAAAATACAAAGTAAAACTAAAAACTATTACAAAAAAGTATTGGTTAACTACAGGGCTAAAAAAATCTTGTAAAAATAAAAGGTTGTTAAAAGTATTTGTCACAAAAACTAATAATCAAATTTTAAAAAAGCATTACAAGAAATACGAGAAGTTATTAAAAAAACTAATACTGTATTCAAAAAAACAGCATTATAAAAAGAAAATTAATAATTCAAATAATAAAGTAAAAACCATGTGGAATGTAATAAATGAAAAAACAAATAAAAAAAGTAGGAAATCGAAATGTAATATTGAATTAAGAATAAATAAAACACTAAGTTCTGACCCTAAAATAATTGCTAACACATTTAATAACTTTTTTGCTTCTATCGGTCAGTGTAACTCCCAACAGCAGGGCAACACCGGCAGCGAGCAAAGGGCGGGCTGCACTCGCGGTCGCCCTGTTCTCCACCCGGTCGAAAACTCCATGTATTTAAGCCCGGTCGACTGCCGAGAAGTATATAAAATTATAAAAAATTTAAAAAATAAGATGAGTCATGGAATGGACGAGATGCCACCAAGCTTAATAAGAGATTGCGCTGAGGAATTAACTCTACCTTTCACTGTATTAATAAATCAGTCGTTTAGTGAAGGTACCTTTCCAAGTACATTGAAAAATACACTAGTGAAACCTATTTACAAGAAAAATGACAAAAGTGATATGAATAACTATCGTCCAATTGCTATTTCACCTACAGCATCTAAAATATTTGAAAAAGCAATGTGTGTTCGAGTAAATAACTTCTGTGTGAAATTTCAGATATTTGACGATTCACAGAATGGATTCCGAAAAAATCGTTCCACAATTTTGGCTGTGTATAAATATATCAAAGAAATAATTTCATTATTAGATAAAAAACAATATGGTGTAGGGGTCTTATTAGATATGACTAAGGCGTATGATAGGGTCCAACATGATATACTGCTTAATAAATTGTACGATATCGGCATCCGTGGATCCGCTCATAGATGGTTCGCATCATACCTAAGTAATAGAAAACATTTCGTAGAAATTGAATACTTTGATAACGAAATTAAGAACATCACTCACGTACGCTCTGACTGTAAAATCGTAAATGCATCAATACCGCAGGGAAGTGTGGTCGGCTGTCTCTTGTTTTTGATATATATAAATGACCTCCCAAAGATCATGGAGGAACCATGCATTTTATTCGCTGACGACATCTCGTTACTTACTTCGAGTTACAACAATAATAACATTGATGAAAAACTAAATACCTTACTTTCTAAAACGTCGGACTGGTTAAGTGATCACAATCTCAGCATAAATTTTGCCAAAACCAAAATAATGACCTTCCATCCACCTCAAAAAACAACACTGAATATAAATTATAGTTTCAATAGCCATAAATTGGAGTGTGTAGAGGAATTCTCGTTACTTGGCATAGTTATAGATAAACACATAAATTGGAAAGCCCATGTACAAAATGTTAAATCCAAACTAAGTAGCTTTTCTTATGCACTGAGAGAGATAAAAAAGACTACCGATATACAAACATCAATAGTTACATATTATGCTTACGCACAGGCTTGGCTGTGCTACGGGCTGGTGTTGTGGGGTGGCAGTACGGACGCGCCATTACTGTTCACCATGCAAAAGAAGTTGATCCGTATCATAGCCAACATTGAGCAGACTGATAGTTGCAAACCATATTTTCGCGAATATCAGATACTTACCCTGCCATGTATGTATATATTAGAGATGTGCAAGTTTGTACGCAAATATATTGAATTTTATACAAAGCAACAGGATATACCTACTAAATATTCTTTAAGAAATAGAAATAAAAATAAGTTAATATTACCAGCTTCCCGACTGAAACTTACATCCTCAAGCACATTTCATTCCTCAATAAAAATTTATAATAAATTACCGGACATATTAATAAATGAAAATAATGACAACAAATTTATAAAACAATTAAAACAATTTTTACTTAATAAATGCTACTATGACATAAAGGAATTCCTAAACGACAAATTTAGTAATAAATAATTATGAATCCATTGTTGTATTGATATTTTATTTGCTATGTAATAATTATACAAATTTATCTAAAATAAAATAAAATTGTAATTATACCTATTTTTACAAAAAATGCGTCCTCTTCTCTTCTACAGCAAATTGCGTGCCCGACGGGGTCCATAATGATCTTGTATAAGTATGTACCTACTTTACCACTTTACCACCTCATTGTACGTTATGGTTTGCAATAAATATATTGAGTATTGAGTATTGAGTATTAATGTTCTAAAGCATATAATTAATAGTGTTATAAGTATTATAATACATAAAAATTATACTACCATTCTCTCTCCTAAGCTTTGAATAATTTGATAATTTTTTAATGTAAGCTTTAAGAATTATCTCCATTTAACATAAATATAATATATGAGTATTATATCACAGTCCTCTATTAGCTATACAGTGCCCTTGCACGCACTGATACCATCTTAATGATAAATATGTTTAGATATATATTTATAATTAAGATGGTATCATAAAATATAGACATCATCATAACAGCTCATATACGTCCCCATCGAGGGGCTCGAACCTACCCTAAGTTAGGATGTTTAGGCCTTAGTCAACCACGCTGGCCCAGTGCGCATTGGTCGACTTCACATACATCTTTGAATTTCTTCGCAGATTTATACAGGTTGCCTCACGATGTTTTCCTTTACCGTAGAGGCGTCAGACAAATGTACATGTGAGATTCGAAAAACGAAAAAAAAACATTGGCACATGACGGAATCGAAACTTAGACTTCCCGATTAGAAGGCAGGTGCCGATGCTCATAATATACATGCTCATACATACTAGTATACATACATGACAGCAAGCAAATAAATAAGTAAAAGAATTTATTATTCGTGCATAGTTAGTTACATTGGTAGTAGGAGTAATTGACCTAAACTAACCTAGCTAAACGCCGGACAAAACTGACGTTCCGTACCAACCTACACTGAGGAAGCGTAGAGGGAGGTAGCATTTTTCAACATCGGGGAATGCATTACGCTTATGCGATTGTTGAAAACTGTAATTTTTCAAATAAATTTCACAGCAGCTGCTTTTCCTTAACTGTACTTCCCCGAAATCTATACTAATATTATAAAGAGAAAAGATTTGATTGTTTGTTTGTATTGAATAGGCTTCGAAACTACTAAACCGATTTTGATGAAAGTTGGTATAGGGATAGTTCGAGACCAGGGGAAGGACATAGGGTAATTTTCCTACGAAAAAAAATTCCCACGGGAAAACAAAAATAACGCGGGCGAAGTCGCGAGCGGAAAGCTACTAAAAATTAAGATAGGAATTGTGTCTATATTTGTGGTCCCATTGTATCACTTTAAATTATTAATTGCAAGGTGGAGTTCGGGACCGTGGCCTCATGCAATAAACGCCCAGCTTTAAGTAAATATTGGAGATATATTAGAAAAAAATGGCAATTAGCTGCTCCTTCTAATTCTAATTCAATCTTGTTCAAAATCTAAAAAATGCCTTTCTGCCAAGGTCTATACTATAGGCCCCAAATCATGCATACAATTGGTGCGTTCCAGATAAGCATTTTTAGCCATAAATATCAACATTTTTAGCATCTCTGCGTTTCATTAGCCGGTGACGCTAGTTTTTATTGCTGGTTGTCATGCGTTTCATTGAAATGCTAGCATCAAATACCCATGCTAATAGATGGGTCCTCTGATACCACTTTTTGACAGCTTTCAAATTTCATATTTGGAATCTTTTTTTCATGAATCAAAGAGGATTTTCAACGGATTTAAAAATATATATTGAAAGATATTTATAGTAGTTTATATTTATAATAGTTTAAATTCTGATTAATATTATTAGAAATTTTAAGTCACTGGACTAAGTAGGTGAGGTGTCAAAATTCAGCACAAAAAGTCTGTACCTTCCGTTTCATTTGTAACAATTAGCGCGGCTAAAAATGTCAACATTTCCTATAAGAAATGCAAAACGAGGCTAACATCAGATGTCAGCCTCAGAAAGTAGCAGTGTTTTATCTGGAACGCAAGGATAGTAAAATTCGAATTGTGATAAGTTGATGACCACTAAAACAGAATATTCGAAAATGGAATTCAAATTTCACGAAAATTAATTTACGTTAATTATGTTCAATGAAACTGAAAATGAATTAATGAAAGACTATGTAAATTAATATAGTACAAAAATATTACCTCTTTTTTAATTTGTTTTTTCTTCATTGGGGTGCACCTGTACCCCAGGGTTTCATTATAGAAAATCTAATATGGGACGGTTCTAGGGTTAATAAAAATTGATAATTGCACTTTACGTATACTACAACCTAATAGGCATTCATTTGATTTATTATATACGAAACACAACTGTTTCTCCATATTTCATTCCTTGTTAGACTTTTTACCCCAATCTCAACTGCTGACGTGAGCTCAAAAGCCCTTGGCTTAATTAAAATGTAACCCGCACATTTATCATGCCGGGCATATTTTAATTTATCCGATTATACGTAGTAGGAAATGTTCGTATGCAGCCCGACCGAGCCGTGGGTAGTTCATAAATCTTCATTGCGTCCCGATGACACGCCGCGACACGTCTACTGCTACCGCGCTTAACACCCCGCTGTATGAACGACCTACATCTATTTGAAGCACGTTTAAATCTCAACCCTACCACCTAAAGTTAAAGTACCAACTCCAACACCACTGCCGATCCAAGCCAGAGTCACAATTTCCAACGACGGCGACTTTTCGAAGCGGCTCGCTTTCAACGGAATTTAAAGCGACACCGCGCGACATAAGGTCTTGTTTCAAACGCGTTCCAATTACAACTTTGTTCTTTCATCGAACTCGTGACACGCGGCTACTAAAAGGCATTATGGCGATTCCTGCGTCTGGTAAATTAGACTTTCCTTTAACGTAATAGGTGTTATTATCGAGGGAAAGTTGTGCCAGTCTAACCGAGGCAACAGCTTTATTCGTGACAAGGGTGTCAGGCTGTCGATCATTATAATATATGTGGTGCGTTGTCAGCTGTCTGTACGTATGAATGATTCCGTGATAAATTTTAGCTTATGATTACCTTTCAGACACATGTCAATGTGTCTGTTTACGTAATTACTGGCGAGGCTTTCAGACCGTTTGATGGTTCGACGGCATATGCGGAAGCTCGCCATGACGCGCTCTTTGTGCCCGAGTATTGGAGAGTGGGCATGATTTATCGCCAACGGTCCGAAGGAATGATAAATCGACGCCATATTGTGAATGTAAATATGGAGGAGGCCATCAATTTTGTCGGTTACTTCATTAATTTCCTTTTATTAATAACACGTTGGCTCGGTTGGGGAATTAAAACTTAATGGCGGGTAATATTTGACTTGCGTTTTTATCGACATGTGTACAGTTTTTAAGCTTTTAAGTATACTTGCACCCCAAGTATAACATGCATGCAAAACAAATTAGATTAAAAGTGCTACTCTTCACTTTGAAATTTTGACATTTTTAGAACTGCCACAAGTTACACAAGAAGGTCAGACAAGAAACTGGGAAGCTCTACTTTTCGTCTCTCTGTTTTTAAAATTTTCTAATATATTCTCTATTGATATTACACATACTGTTACCCATATAGTCTCACTGCTTGGTAACGTCTGCTTAGATTATGTATTTTAGATATATTAATTACAGCCTATATTATACACGTTCCACTACTGGCCACAGGCCTTCCTACATGGAAGAAGCACATGAGGAGTAGGAGCCATAACACCACCACGCTGGCCCAATGAGGATTGATGCGAAGAAACGGTTGCAACAGCAGCCAGGACCAATAGTTTAACGCACCTTCCAAAGTACAGCTCGAGATTACAAAGTTTCGGTCACCCATCCAGGGTTCGACCATGGCGAAGGTTGCTTTGTTTTCAATATCGAAACTGAAGCGTTCGAATCGCTACGCCACTCGCGATATATTTCAGATATGTGACTAACTAATTCTAGGATAAAATAATGCAATTAGTATAATTGTGGTCCCGAGGTTCACAGACAAAGTAGCGGTCAAAAGCTAGTTAAATATAATTTAATACGGTCGTCAGTTTCAACTGGTGGCTTAGCGGCTCTCGGTAGCGGCCACGTCGGAAAGTCTCATTACGTATTTAAGATGAGTCGGCGAGATGAGCCGTGTACTGTAGGGTTGGCAATCAAATAGATTTTCGTACTATTCCTCTAAGGCATTCTAAGGCATGCAATAAATGCTAATGTAAATAAGTGGTAACTTAATTTGTATTATATGGACTTTAAATAATTAGATGTATCCCCCCTGTTTGAGTAACAGGCTGAAGTATGAAATGGTTTTGCAGAAGTTTTAACATTAATGGAAATTATGGGTCATATTATTTGCGAAAATAGAAATACATTGAGAACATACGCTCTTTTGCAATTTATCAAGTATATTTTTGAAAATAGAAATACATTGACAACATACTCTGCAATTTATCAAGTATATTTTCTTATTTTAAAAACTTTCGACAAAGATATTGAGTACAATACAATATTGAGTACGATATTGAGTAATAAAAAAAAATCAGTATTAGATCCTATGTTTCGAGCAAAAATAACAAAGTGCTGATTGCCAAACTAGGGAGTGGTAGACACCATGAAAAGACATGAAAAGATAAGAGATGAAGTTCGGATGCCAGATCTGACTTATAAATACTAAGCTCATTGATCACTTGGACACCGTTTCGTCTTAATGAGGAATATTATAGTTGTTAAGCTGTCTCCTGCATTAGTTTAAGCTTTCAGCTCTCAGTTTCAGCCCTTTATTTATGCCGAACTTGAAAACACTTGAAAATGGCCGAATTGATTCTGGTTATTGTTTTGACGTCAAAATACGTCAGTCGAAAACAAAAGCTTTCGACAGAACGAAGTCTGATAGGTTGTTTAAAATTTTCGTTGCCAACCCTAAGCCCGAGCTGTGAGCCGTTGAGATCTGCCTTTCAAGTGCCATCCCGCAAGGGTTTATGTTGTTTTATTAAACAACTGCTTTAGGGATGGCGCTCATACATTTTTATTTCAATTTACATGTAGGGGACGCGGAGGGCTCATCTAGGGGTGTCGCGAGGATAAACTGACGATTCGCTTGTTAGCTCCAGTTGACGCTGACGTAGCCCCTTCCTGTTGGATTTTGGGATTATCGTGCATTGGTTTCTGTGAGTGTAAACGCAAAATGTTTTGACTGCGATACTGACTCGTTTCCTTATATCGTAATTATGACTCACTCGTCATTATGGCTTCATTAAATTACACAAATACTTTTAAAAGCGATCAATCATGCAGCGATAACAATCAAACGCTTCTGCTCAAACGAATAAACTAATTCCAAGCTACCCTCACTCATTATAAGTCGTCGCTCAAAGGGAAAATTGATTTACAACTCTGCATTACGCCATTATTTTATGACGCGAGAACGCCCCGAAATAAAATAACTAACAAACAACCGGCATGGACTATTACCGTTTGACAGCTGCTAAATTCGGTCGGTGCAAATTCGGGAGTCACTTAGAACGTGGGCCGTAGAGTCGAAAATTTGGGAGCGCGGTGTTTCGCGGCTGTCGCTCTAACAGTTGTGAAGGATCGTCATAAAACGTATAAAATACGGGACGCAAAGAATAAACGCTCGTATAAATGTTGTTATGTCTGTCAACGTGAAATATAGTATCCTGTGGCGGCCGCGGCTCGAATTGTGCCTCTATTGCCACATTAATCATAGTAAATGCACCGTGCGAAACGCCAGATGAAGAAATTGCACCATTGTTCCATTACGTGATTGTAGATTGAACTGCAGTTGGATGCTTGAATAATTTATTGCGTGTTTATTCTGTGCTTTGATTGGTGCTGGAGGTTTTAATGCTATATTGTTTAAGAGAGTAAGTATAAGTAACGTGACCAAAGCTACAACAGTCATTTTTGGAATAGTTTTAATAAACAATACGACGTTTTTTTTTATAAAAATAAGTTGCCCTACACTAGGATGTTCTCCTGTGTCGTGGGTGCAGTTACAAACATATAATATCACATGCACATACGCCCAGATCGAAACAAATTTCTGTAGGCCATACAAAATAACTGTCCCGTACGGGAACCGAACCCGCGACCTGTTGCGCAGTAGGCGATGACTCGACCTCTGCGCTAACCGTGTCGTCAATATTCAATGCATAGTTTTAAGTTTTTTATTTTACACAGGGTGTATAATATGTATTTGTGTTGATTATAATTTTTTTCACTGAAAAAACAAATTTTATGTTTAAGTGATACTAATTTTTGTGTAAGAATATCCATATCGTCATTGCTTTGTGAAATTTCGTTGTATAAGCGACACATACAAACTACGGGGTTAAAAAGTACGTATTGTTTCGAAACACTTGCAAACAGAAGTCTAATAAATCAAAGAATAAAGATGTCAGAATTCATTATTTGTGAAATAAAAATCATAAAGAAATCGGTGTTATTTATTTATTTATTTTACAAAATTGTTATTGGTTTCGTATTGTTATTATTTTTAACGCCACATTGATTAGAACAGATTGTTTCTCCAACAAGACCCGCATTTTCAATTTTTATTAATTTAATTAGATTACCAACAATTGTTTCATGTGTTCAAAGTGTATATTATATGTATATCCAAAAAATAAAATTGATACATGGTATTGCGCTAAGTATACAACTATATATATTCGAAAACACAGCATGCACAACAGTATATATATAATACTTTATTGTACACCAGAAAATAGATAACAGTACAATGAAAACTTAATGTACAAGTGTGGACTTATCTCTATAAGAGATTTCTTTCAGCCAACCCAAGTAGTAGTGCGACAGGTTGAAAATTGCTAGACCAGAGTGTTCAAGTCACTGTAGATTTATGTAAATGCACACATATACTCGTATATCTAACAAAATATATATACATATATAAATAAAAAATATAAATACATAATATACTACATATATCTTGATTAATTAGAGAAACAGTAGTTAATCTTCTAGAATCTAGTTAATATGTTCTATGTCTTAAAAATAAAAAGAAAGATACTGTCTTATATTATGCTTGTAATAACGACATCAATCAATTCAATGATTATGACCTTAAAGAAAGTAAAAAAACTGATAATTGTAACAACAGTGATACTTGTTCCGAATACCTGATACTTGTACGAGTCCGGATATCGCTCACGGCATGTTGAGAGTTACAGCACATTTAGAATTGTGACTGTTCCATGCTCGACAAATGCATTGATTTACTACCAAACGTAGATAACGCATGAACGTTCGAAAAGTGGGCCGGTGAAGAACTGCCTCGTGCAGTTCTTTTTCATACGTTGGAGCGAGAACGCGATAAGCAATTTTGAGCATTATGTTTGAGAGTATAAAGTTGATATTTTCTTGTAGCAATTACTAAAACGTCAAATTTAATGTGGCTAGGTATGAAATGATGTAACTGCACACGGTTGTACTTCAAATAGTTGCCGTAATAATAAAGAATAAGGTTGAATTCGATAAATACGGTACTTTCTTTATGGTAATTTTAATTCGGGTGTGCATATTCACCTACCTATTTAACAGCGTATGTATAGTCGATTAGGTGACAGATTTCAAGCGCGTTTTTGTATGAAGTGCTCTATCTACGTTTGGTAGTAAATCAATGGACAAATGCATCAACAAAACAGGCCAAAACAAAAATTGAATGGAAAAATGTCAATGGTATTTCAAAGCACTCGGATTTTATAGAGGGGATGTACGTAGCTTTTAAGCGATTTTGAAAAGGAGGAGGTTCTATGTTCTACGGTATCTATTTTTTACGAGTATGTATGTTCGCCGATTACTCCGCCATTTGTGGGCTGATCTTCAAAATTCGTTTTGTTATCGAAAGAATTCGGTTCCATTGTCTCCAAGTCGTGATCTGATGATGGGATCCCAAGAAAATCGAGAGTAACTCTTAAGTTTCATAGGCACGTCGAATGTGTTTCATGTTTTTCTCTCTAGAAGCATCTAGTAGTCATCATATTTTACTGAGCCGATGATGAAAGGTTTCTGGTAGATTAGGAGTTCGGGAATAGGTAATTCTTTCAATACTGTTTAGAGCGAAAGACGTATTATTTTAAGTTATTCTGGTGTTTGCCTTGCCCAAATTGGTATTAAATTTCCAAAAAAGATTGAAATATTTTTTTTTACAAAAAAACTTACTTCAGAAATACCAAAAAGTCATAAATAATATAAGAATACACAATAGACAGTTTTATATTGGAATTTACCTATTAATAATATCTTAAAAAATATAAGAACAAATTAATAAGTTAGTTAAAATTTGACACCAACTTCAATATTATAAAACTGTGATATCGTATGTGTTCTTATAATATTTATGACTTTTTGGTGTTTTTGAAGTCGGTTTTATTTCTTGTAAAAAATTCTTAGACCTTAGACGTAGGAATAACAGATGTTTAGATCGTATCGAATGGAGCTCGGTGGCGTAGTGGTTCAAACGTTTTGGTTTCAATATTTAAAACAAAGCAGCCTCCACCGTGGTTGGACCCTGGATGGGTGACCAAAACTTTGTATCCCTTGAGCCTCAGTGCTTCGAAAGGCATGTTAAGCCGTTGGTTCTGATTGCTATTGCAATCCTCATTGACCCGAAACGTGGTGATATCATGGCCCATATTCCTCACGTGTTTCTATGTAGGAAGGCAAGTGCTTAGTAGTGGGCCGCATATTGGCCGTGATGATGATGAAAATGATGAATAGAAAGTGGTTCATTTTACAATTTTTATTGGTAGTAATCGGTGTTGTGTGTCATAGAATAAGTCAAGAAATTTCTACACTATCGCATTAGATCACATCAGCCTGTAAGAATGGTTTAACTAATCTATATGTATACAAGGTAATTTTTAGTTACTACAAAAAATTTGTGTGCTTGTTCAGACAAGCAAACTAAACAACTTTCACTATGGGACCAACTTTGAAATCGCAAAAAAAAATCAGCTGTTCCATACATCTAGGTTCAATGAATGTTGAGCATTTGTATGATACAGCTGATTTTTTTTTGCGATTTCAAAGTTGGTTCCATAGTGAAAGTTGTTCAGTTTGCTTGTCTGAACAAGGACACAAAACTTTTTGATAGGTAATTAAAAAATAAACTTGTATAAAAGGAGAAGTTCCCATCTATAGACGCAAGCACAGCCGTAACCGCTAATGGTAGAAACGTGAAATTTGGACAGTTGTTTTAATTCAAAATGCGGACGCACACTAGGGATTTAAAAAAAAACCCTGAAAGGATGAAATAGGGGTTGCAAGTTTCTATGGATTTTTTTTAAATTAGCAACGATTTTGATAAAACTTGAGATTCATGCTCTTAAAAACATTTCATTGAATACGTATTTCATAGTTTATTAGAATTAACCCCCTTAGGGTGCAAAATAGGGGTTGAAAGTTTCTATGGAAAATATTTAAAATCTGCTCCAATTTCTGTGAAATTTATTATCCGAGCTCCTAAATATACCTAAATAACAGTCTTCTTGTACAAAATAATTTTTCCTAAGGGAAAATATTAAATTGCCACGGGAAAACAATAACAACGTGGGCGAAGCCGCGAGCGGAAAGCTAGTAATAAATAGCTAAATTGTGAATGCAATGACAATGACGATGAACTCCATTATGGTGATCCATGAAAAAAGTTTGGTAAAGTAGATACAAACCAAAAAGTTTTTTATGCGCCGCTAACACACGTTTTAATCATTTCTTGGAAAGCTGGGGTGCAAAAGGAAAAATGTATTTTTGCCATTTTCTGGGCTATAGAAAGCACGTCTATTGGTAAAACTTGGATGTTATTTATTATTTTATTTTCTGATTCACATCATCATCATCATCATTTCAGCCAAGAAACGCCCACCGTTGGACATAGGCTTCCCCCAGGGATCTCCAAACTGATCGGTCCTGCGCCTCCCGCATCCAGCGGCGTCCCGCGACCTTCACCAGATCGTCGGTCCACCTTGTGGGGGACCTACCAACGCTGCGTCTCCCGGTACGCGGCCGCCACTCGAGGACCGCCCCGCCCCAACGGCCGTCAGTCCTGCGTGCTATGTGTTCTGCCCACTGCCACTTAAGGTTTGTAATTCTTTGGGCTATCGCGTAGAGAAACCCCAAGCATAGCCCTCTTCATTGCCCTTTGAATGACATTAAGCCTTCTAATGAGACCCATTGTAAACGGCCACGTCTCAGTTCCGTACGTCATCATCTGTTTCACAGCTGGTTTGGAATGTTGAACAGAGTGATCTTTAGATTTTTTTCTTCTATCGAGTGAAATATTATTAATCATGTTTCTGTCTTATTTTTAGTGGATCGGGATTGTTCGGAAGCGGGAAAGTAGCGCCATAAGCAGCAGTCAGCATTGCTATGCGCATTCGCAGATACATCAACACACATACACACACACACACACACACACTCGCGCTCACTCACATACACAGACACACCACACGCATCAATAAATAACTATTTCATGCGATTACATTGAATTTTGTGTTATTATTTTTAAGATACTCGTAGTTTATAGTAGGAGGTTAATACTGCCATACGAAATATTGTCTTCATTCATTGTTTTCTTTGAGTTTTTATTTTGCTTGTTTATATAACTAAATTTATCCTCACATCTACGAGTACCAAGTTTCTATTTTTACTAGAAGTATAAAGTGTTTCATTAAAGTGCTTGTTTGGGTAATTCTATAGAATTATTATTATATGTATAATGTACGCTGTTGAAGCAATGTTTAAATAAATAATTAAAAAAGAAAATGCCTAGTAAACAAAACAATAATTATTGCTATGGGAATTATCTCACGATCAATCATAATTTATTTGATTTGCAATCAACTTATGTTTGATAATATCAGCAAAATAATAAATAACAATTAAGGCATTGCCAAATACACTAAGTAATTAATAGTCTTTTTATCAGTATTGATGACTGTGATAATGGAATATTTTTGTTACGTGTTGAATACCTGCTAATATTATCAATCCGTGGTTCGTCTGTCTGTCTGTAACTTTTTTATATTACCCATTTCTTTGTACGGAAACGCTACCATTTACAAGCTAGGTATAAAAAGTACTAATTTTACCTTTGGCAAGAAATAGATAAAATATGTTTCAGCTTTTTTTTATACAACTAAGTTGGCAAACAAGCAAACTGCCCACCGGATGGTAAGCGGTAACAGTCACATAATACATGTGGCTCTTGCGAGATTCGCAGCAAAACTGCAACCCCCACAAGAACCACAGTGTACGTTGCCAACTTGTGACATCAGATGTAGAGTCACGATTGAAACTTAAAATGGTGAAAGTGCTCACCTTATCAAGCTAGTCTTTAATAAATTAATAATGTTACTTTAGGTAACAGTCATCTAATTATGTAATTTTTAGCTACTAACAGTTTAAATATTGCATTTTGGTACATTGTTGTAGTGTCTAATCTACACTATTATTATAAAGAGGGAAGATTTGTATGTATGTATCAGTAGGTGTATATTGGGCATTCTAAAACAGTTTTCATCAAAACACCGCAAACGAACGCAGTGAGATTTGAGCTACGCTTCGCTGCGCTCTAGCTCCGCAAATCTCACTGCGTTCGTTTACGGTGATTTGATGAAAACAGTTTAAGATTGCCCAATATACATTATATAGGGTTAAATGGAAAAGAAGATTTTTTATTTCATTTCATTTCATAATGTTTCTATTGTGTTGTGTTGTTTGACTGTAAACAGTATACTTTTGATTGATTGCGATTTACTAGACACATTTTCAAGGTTTTCTATCTCAGAATATTAAGGCATTCAACTAGGTAGCAGTGCAATAACAACAGAAATTAAACAGGTTGAGGTTTCGTAGCTTCAGGACTCAACTCTCGGATAAGTATCTGTACCGTTCGACACTCTGCCTGCCATACAGTTTCAAAGCATTCCCACGAAATTCATTTATCAGCAATAAATTTATTGCACATTATTCATATATCCAGTTACGAGTGCTTACTCAAATAATAAGGCTTCTTTCACACGTTAATACTTTTATTTGTTTATTAAATTACTTCAATTAAATATATTCTTTATTATAAAACAAAGTATAAAATTGTTGATTTTTACAAAATATTTAAAAGGGCGGGCTAATCCCTGAAAGATGTGTTCCAGTCATCACACGAATAAAAAATAGAAAATAAATATTCCAATAATTTAAAAAATGAAAATATAAAAAATATTAAGAACATTTTAACTACCTACCTTGGCTGACTAAGGTCTTAACATCCTAATTAAATAGGGTAGTGCGGTGGGAACGTGTATGAGATGCTACCGATGAATACCACCTATGTATTATTACAATAATTTTCTTAAACTTCTATGGTTCTGTCGTCATGTCGTATCAATATCGTTATGCTATAGATACATTCGGTTCGCCTAATAGAACGATATACCTATTGTTTATCTGTTTTAAATAGTAGTATCGAAAAATGAAAATTAGAAATCGCATCCGTTATTATAAAGAAGACTTTTTAATTTGGAGATAATATTCCTTAGTAATTGTAAATATGTATGTACATGTATAATTTAAATAAATATAATAAACCCGAAATGAAAAAAAAATTGGAGCATGCAGCCTTACACGAGATTTCTGCATCAGCAGAATTAAACGGTAAACAATTATTTTGCTGTATATGCACAGTATTGTATTGCAAGTTTGTGGAAATAAACGACAAACAATTAATTTGCTGATTATTTCCGCGTCATATTGCACATTGGTAGAATTATGGGTAAATATCAAATTTTGCTAAATATCATGAAAGTCAGAGGTGCAAAACGTTATTAAGTTTTATATTTTGAGTATGCAACCGACTTTTTGAAAGTAAACTACCAAACTATAATCTTCTTTTAGATGTTGTGATGCTGAATAACGATCTACTACTACCTCGAAAATAAAAATCCAATACACGTAATTGCGTCAGTTCGTCGTTTTGTTTCTTTCTTGCTACGTAAGTACTTTTTTTTTATATAGCTGACGAAGTTCAGCCGATGATCGGACCGTTTTTGGATCATACGCAACTGCGGATCAAAAATTTTGTTGCAGACCTGAGAACTGCTCCACTCACACGTCCCGGGTACCATAGTACCCAGAGCGCTTCGCGTCTCCTTTGCCTAAAACGCGCGGTGTGATAAAAAAATCACGAAAAAAAAAATATTTTCTCTAAATAAAGTGTCAGTTCTTTAGTGTTTGAAAAACGAACACTGACCATGGAAGTGGAAGTGAATGCATTAGGATTCTCGATAACGTATAGACATCATATCCGTGAATGCATATTTGTTTTCTTATAAATATTTTGTGTGGATATGATTTGGACGGAAAATAATAATTTTGTGATTATATATATAATATTTTATAATATTACTTACTTATTTAACAATATAAAAATTAATGAGCATTCTTTTTTAGATTAGTCATGTTAAATAAAAATGATTATAAAGATAAGGTATAGGTTGAGAACCTCAGTAAAATTATTACTTGCATTGCACTTTTCTTGTATAAAATCCGGAAAAACTGTAGTCACAGTACACTCCAGTGCTATCTCTGACCACTAACAGTGCTTCAGTACCTCCTCATCAAAAAATCTCAAGACCAAGACAGCTGAAAAATGTTCGTAAGTTTTTATACTTTATTGCTATACTTTATATCTATTCTTTAATTGTCTATAAGTGGTTGATCATCTTCATGCCTCAACAAATTGAGCCGTTGGACCAGGCTGTATATGACGTGACCTCTCCAAGTGCTGTCTTCACGAGGGACCATCAAGCCCAGCAGTGGCATGCTGATTGACTGATGATGATGATATTTTTTTTATCTTATGAATTGAAGATGTGAATCTTCAACTCGTTTTCTTGTAACCACTCTTAATACTAATATGACATTTGTTGGGGATAGAACCATTATTAAATGTATGTGTGTAGTTGTAAGTTTTTTGTTTATTCGTGTTAAGGTATATTAATTATTTAAAAAATGTATTTAATTATGTTAGACGGTATTATATAAATTAAATTATTGAAATCTTATAAATAGGAGCACAAAAATTTGTAAACCACTTCGATTCTACCGACTGTGCTATTTGTGTCTCGACGTATTAAACCTCTAATCTCATTCGCCACCGCAGTTTTTTTTTCATCAGCCGCATCCGTTACAACATTTACTATTTTCAGGTCGGATAGCAAGCAAAACAAAAGGTCAGCCAAGAAGAGCTGTGAATCTGACCTTTTCTTTGATACCGACGACGAAGACATCAGGTACTTTTATTGCTATATTTACATATATCTAAATTTCAAGTGTTTAATGTGTACAATAATCGTGTATCCTTTTTCTATCTCCCTAGTCCAAAGAAGAGAAGCAAGGCGATAAAGTGCCTATCGAAGGCGAAGAGTGCAGAAGTGAAGAATACATCGTCGTCCAATACTTCTGAGTGGTTGTTCGACTCAGAGTCGGACAGCGAGGTTTCGCGGCCGCCAAACCTGCCAAACAAGACCACCAGTATCCTGACACGCCGAGTACCTGGTGGTGTAACGCGTCGGACTGCACAGCTCGACGGCGACTTGCTAGTGGAGCTACGCCTCTACAACCAGAAGGAGGTATCTAATCTCAGCGGCCTTGACCGGTGCGAGCGCGCTATCGTTAGGGTACGCTTGCAAGGTGAAGCAGAATCTCCAGAATTTGACGCATTAAAAAAATTTGTAAAATTAGCTAAGGCAAAGTTTACCACAGAGGGGATATTTTATAAAGATAAAGTTAAAAAATAGGTTCTCTTTTGTTTCTCTCTGCGTAAATTATGTTTTAGCTGGTTTACTTATTGTTTATCGTTAGCAAACTCAAAGATTAGGTACTTACATACTTAAGCCTTTATTACTTTAACTTTGAGAATTTGTACTGTCCAAATCATAATGTCGAGGTCTACTTTCTGTTCAGTTTGTGACGTATCCGTAAATAACAAAGTTTTCTCTGCACATTTGAAAAGTATTTTACATAAGAACAACAGTTCGGTCGTTGATAGTGAGGGGGTTGAAAAAGTTCATAGCGCTTTTCGTAATCGTATAGCATCGTACCGTGTTCGATATCAAGATGAGGGTCATGATAGTGCGCGTGTTCGCCCGCCCGCCGAGTTTTTATGGCACTTGCGCTCTCGCGTACGCCTATTGCTCATAGCGAAAATTCAAGCTCACACTAATGTTAAAGCTAATTTTGAACTTTTCTGTGAATTCTTTCTGCTTAGTAAGTATGATTCGATTTCAATCAAGTCATTTGCAACGGAAAACTTCATCTTGCATCAAAACTTCAATTTTGAAGATATGTTTTCAAAAATTATTCACTTAATTTGTAAAAAAATTGAAGAATTTGAAGAAAGAGATAGTGGGTGGGCCTATTTACAAAGCCTATATCTAGAAGTAAATATAAACAAATATAACCCGTTAAGAGGCTCCAGTTTTATAGAATTACCAAAGTCCATAAAATGTAAACGAGCATGTATCAACATTCAAAATTCTGATAATTATTGTTTTTTATGGTGTGTCATGGCAGCACTATTTCCTATAAACAGAAACGCACATCGAACGTCAGCTTACCCACACTTTAAAAATGTACTCAATATCAAAAATATGATTTTTCCAGTTGGGTTTGCGGACATCAAAGTTTTTGAAAAGAATAATCCTCGCATAAGTATTAATATTTACGGCATTCAAAAGAATGGTAACATTGTCGGACCTTTATACAAAAGCGAGATTCGCAAAGATCATCACATTAATATGCTTTTCCTGGAAAACAGAAAACGCACCCATTACTGTCTTATTAAAGATTTATCTAAATTACTTCGTCTTCAATTAACTAAACATCATTCTAAAATATATTTATGCGAGGATTGTATGATATTCTTTGATAGTAATGATAAACTGAAAGCTCATGTTTGTGGTGGTGTATCGACAATATTACCCGGTGATGGAACACGAATTCAATTTAATCATTACGAGCGAATGCATGACATGCCCTTCGTCTTATACGCAGATTTTGAATCATTATTAAAACCAACTGAACTCGATTCTGGATCAGGCTGTACAAAGATATTGCAAAAACACGTACCATCAGCATTTGCTTATTACGTTGTGTGTTCTTATGATAAGTCGCGTAATAAATATGTATCTTATCGAGGTCCAGCCTGTGTAGAAAAGTTTTTAGAAAGTCTATTATTGGATATAACCGATATTTATAACGTTTTGCAGTCGCCAGTGGCTATTTGTTTAACAAATGAAGACAAAGCGAACTTTGCTCGGGCTACAAATTGTTTTCTTTGTGATAAAATATTGTTTGACGATAAAGTTAAAGATCATTGCCATCTTACAGGACGGTATCGTGGTGCAGCTCATTCTTATTGCAATATTAGATATTGTTTGCCTAAGTTTGTTCCTATATTTTTTCATAATTTAGCGGGTTATGACAGTCATCTTTTTATACGACAGTTGGGAAAACTATCAGGAAAAATACAAGTAATAGCAAAAAATAAGGAAAACTACATATCTTTTACAAAAATTTTTCAAATTAATGATAAAGATATCATACCTGTTCGATTTGTTGATTCTTTTAAATTTTTAGGCACAAGTCTAGAGAAACTTGTCGCAAACTTAAAAAATGACGACTTTAATCATCTGCGGCGTTATTTTCCTTCTCATGAGCATTTTGCTTTAATAAAACGAAAAGGGGTGTATCCATATGAATACATGACTACTTGGAGTTCATACGAAGAAAAAGTACTTCCGCCTCAGGAGTTCTTTTTCAGCAAATTACGCAATAGTAATATATCTAAAGTAGATTATGATCATGCAAAAAAAGTCTGGCAAACGTTTGAATTATCGAATCTCGGTGAATACACAGACTTGTATCTTAAGTCAGATGTTCTTTTATTAGCTGACGTTTTTGAAAGTTTTCGCCAGACATGTAAGATAAATTATAAATTAGACCCAGCCTTTTATGTTACAGCACCGAGTCTCAGTTTTGATGCCATGCTATTAAAAACAGATGTTAAATTAGAATTAATACACGACCTGGAAATAATAAGAATGATTCAAAAAGGTATTCGCGGTGGAATATGTTTATGTTCGACAAGGTATTCAAAAGCCAATAACAAGTATTTAAAAACTTACGATCCAAGAAAAAGTAATAACTTTCTAATTTATATCGATTGTAATAATCTCTATGGATATGCAATGTGTGCTTATTTGCCTCATTCCAATTTTAAGTTATTGAATGACTTGGAAATCGCTGGAATAGATTTTATAAATGTGCCAACTAACGGAGACATTGGTTATATACTAGAAGTAGATTTAGAATACCCCGAACATTTGCATAATGATCATAACGATTTTCCATTCTGTGCTCAAAAATTTACTCCGCCAGGGTCTAAAACTTCAAAATTGATTCCAAATTTATACGATAAATATTTCTATGTCATACATTTTGCTCATCTGCAAACATGTTTAAAACATGGTTTGTTGTTAAAAAAAATACATAGAGTTATTCAATTTAATCAGAGTCCTTATTTAAAGCAGTATATTGACATGAATACTGAATTACGAAAAAAAGCTAAATCTACATTTGAACAAGATTTCTTCAAACTTCTTAACAACAGTATATTTGGCAAGACGTTAGAAGACACAGAAAAGAGGGTTAATGTGAAATTAGTCAATAAGTGGAATGATGATAGTAACAAAACAAAGAAAAGTTTCTGTGCAGAGCAAATGATAGCTCGACCAAATTTTCACAGTGTTACAATTTTCACTGAAAACTTGGTAGCCATTCAAATGAAGCCTGAAACAATCACTTTGGATAAACCTATATACATTGGTTTTTCCGTTTTGGAAATATCTAAGAGTCACATGTTTGATTTTCATTATTCTATTATGAAGCCTTTTTATAAGGAAAAGTTAAAACTTTGTTATACGGATACTGATAGTTTTTTGTATTCAATAGAAAGTAAAGATTTTTATGCTGATTTAAAATCAAATTTTCTTCCCTATTTCGACACTAGTAATTATTCTGTAAATAACGTATACGACATTCCTAGTTGGAACAAAAAGGTGCCAGGTCTCTTTAAAGATGAGCTAGGAGGAAGTTTGATTTCGAAGTTTGTAGGATTAAGGTCCAAGTTATACTGTATTAAAACGGCAGAAGATGAATTAAAAAAAGCAAAAGGCATACAGAAGCAAGTATTAAAAGATGTACAATATAAAGATTATTACAAGGTATTAAATGAAAATACATTTTTGAAGAAAAAAAATATCATATTTAAATCTCTTAAGCACGAAATATTTACTCAAGAACAGAACAAAATAGCTTTGTCAGGTAATGACGATAAACGTATCATATTAAAAAACAAAATGTCTACTTTATCATGGGGTCACTGGGATAGTTTAGTTTAATATCATTAGTTTTTCTTTAGAAGCACCGTATTGTATAGTTTATTATTGTTTTAATGGTAATCATGAATCAAATTGTAAGTTGAGAAATATGTTACCCCATCATCTATTTATTTATTATATGACTTAAGTAATGAATAAGTTAATAGAATAAAAACATACATGAAATTGTATAGTATGTACCGACACGGCACTTTATATTGTAAAGTTATTTAATTTTAATATTGTTATCCATCAGTTATTTGTTTAATAGTATTATACATTGTTTTTTAATGGTAAATAGGTAAATTAATTACCTAGTTTTAATCAAATACTTAATGTTGTATTGTAACGATGAAAATATATAACGCTATAAACCAGCTACCATGTATTTTTTATTTCATAATCCATAAAATATAAAACTATTAATAAAATAGCACACGCAATGAACAATTCGAAACTGGTTGGGACATGTTATTGCTGATTTAGGTATTCCAACTTATAGTTCATTAGTAATTTGTCCAATTGCGATTCCGTGCGAATGCTTTGTTGTTATGTCAGCATTATATTTACACTATAAATAGCTATTAAAGTCGAATGTTTTTAAAATTTGTTTCACACATAATTAATCAAGTGACAACTACGGTCACCCAAATACATCATGGTAAGTCGTATAAATTATTTTTCTTCAAACTCTTTTCTTGTGTAGTGGTTAGATCACTAGTTAATGTTTATTTGTATATTTGATTTAGTTGGAAGATAATGTTGTTGTTAAAACCTTATGGTTGTGATGCTGTTATCGTGATTCTCATATTCTATCGGTTCCGTATAAGATAGTCAGCCTCCTTGTGGATCCTAGATACTCTTCTACCTCCGCCACTATATCAATCATTTCTTCGATGTGAAATTATTTTTGTTGCATAATAAATTAAATTTCAGAATACCCAAGAAATCTCGCAGTCGCTACTCATAAGCAAGGAGGCAACAGAAGATTATGCTCCTTGCTTCGAGCAAAATGCGCAAGATATGTTGGAGGGCTTCTCTGAAGAATTTCCACATTGGAATGCTAAAGATTCACCGCTGCATGCCAAGGTGGTTAAAAGTCTTTTTAATAAAAAGAAGCCCATGAAGAGGAGAAGCAAGTTACTGCAGAATACGAAGGGGAACGAACCTTCTTATTTAATTAAAACAATACCTACTAAAGGGCGGCGATTAATTAAATTAGAAATATTAGATCTGGAATCAACCAGCAATGATCCATTAATAAAAACACAATATGTGGTAACCGAGCATATTGATCCAATAATGGATCAAGCAGAAAATATTATAACTAATATCTCTAAGAAAATATGTGGTTACAGTTATAGTTTTTAAATAACTATTGCTGACCTAAAACATTTGTAGATGTATATTAAAATTCTCTAATGTGCTAGATGCGTACCTACTATCTTTAGTTACGTGTACACTCACGGAGATACATTATTTCAACAACATTATTCTTCTGAAAAATTATAGTAATGCTTATAAATTTTACTAACTAAGACTTATGTTATTTTAAATAGTTATGTTAGTTTAAGTCTTGTATTGTTTTCAATAAATATTACTTAAAAATAAAAAGACTTGTATGAAAATATTTGTTTTTATTTTAACACCTCTATAATGTAATCAAATATTTTGAAAAACATTCATTCAGAATTACCTCTATAAATAAATCTAAGATAAAATTTATTAGAATTCAAATACATAGTTTAAAATAATGGTAATAAAATTAAAAATATAGTTTTATTTATTAAAGAACGCAGTGTATTACTTTGTTAAAGTAGGGATGCAAGTAATTAAACAATGTTTATTTTTAAGCATCGATTCCTTACTCATATCATTTTTTATTGCACGATTCGAGAGGGGTGAGAGCTCTTTCTTCTCTCTCCATTCTTCTCGATGCTTTAACATTGTGTGTTCTAGACACGTCCAATAACTTAATATAATGAGTGGTAACAGTATCCAAATTCTTCTACTCCTTGCTATTGTTACCGCCGTCGAATGCTTAGTCTATATGGTGGAGTGAGTGCACTTACAAGTAAATATACTGCTAGTTCTCTTATTATTACGAACGCAAAGTGTTATATCCATTTTGTTAAAAGCCACGAATCAAAACGGACAAGTTGCTATGAAGTTCCTCAAACAAAAGGAAACGTTAAAATTAGATTATAATATCTGTCCTGCATCATTATGTGAAGCAAAGCGACATGGCAACTTATTGCCGAGCACTATACGATGTATTGTTTGTGGACCATCAAATTGCGGCAAGACAAACTTAGTAATAGGTTTGTTATTACATGAGAATGGTGCTCGTTTTCGTAACTTATATGTATATTCTAAATCATTATACCAACCAAAATATGTGTTCTTAGAAAAAGTATTAGATTTAGTTGCAGATATATCTTATAGTAAATATAACCATAATAATGATATCATAAGCCCACACGAAGCTTTGCCAAACTCCATTATAATATTCGACGACGTAGCTTGTGAAAACCAAAATAGCATTCGGGATTATTTTGCTATGGGTCGACATAAGAATATTGATTGTTTTTACATTAACCAAACATACAGTAAAGTACCTAAACAACTTATAAGGGACAATTCTAACCTCATTATTTTATTTAAACAAGACAATGTAAATTTAAAACACGTTTACGATGAGCATGTAGGTTCAGATATGTCGTGGTCTCAGTTCCGTGAAATGTGCTCAACTATTTGGAATAAACCATTTAATTATGTTGTGATCAATAAAGACTGCGAAAAAAATAAAGGATGTTATAGGATGGCATTCGATACTTTTGTAGTAGTAGATTAATATACATAAGTTATTGTTTCATCAATACACAATCACTATTACTCTGGATTTTGCATTGAACGGAATCCTTGTCAAAATGGAAAAGCAACTTAAAAAACAAATTGTAAAAGCTGCAGCTGCTGTAAAAAGAAAGGTTGAAATGATAAAGGATATGAAAAATACAAATGATGCCACTCTGGAATCCATATTCAAACCTATAACCGATCCATTGAAACAAATAGCCATTAAGAACAATGAAATTTCTCATGAAGATGAGGATGAGTTTGAACATTATACAATAAAAAAAAATAAACATAATGACAGTGAGGCAACAAATTTTTCTGATGACGATTTTAATGAAGAAGAGGAACAACAGTTCTATAAAAAATTTAATTCCGAAAAAACCCTTGTCGTATCACCTTCTGACAACAATAATATGAGTGATGCTTCCTTTAAGTCCTTTCAATCATCACCAAATGTTTCACTTAATAGTTTATCGTGGTGTGCTTCACCCGACGCAAATATCCCTTTTGGAATAAAAAATGAACGAGGAAAACTTATGCTCGGCCAAACACGTGTTTTCGACGACGGAAAAATTATAAAAATTGGAAATCGAAGTTTAAACAAAACTCTTGGATTAAAAGAATTACTATTTGAAAAGACACCAAATTTGGATGTTATCACAGATGAAGATTTGCAAAATTATAAAGAGCTTCTAATAGAAACGAATGCACATAGGCGTAATTGTGATCCACGCAAGCCAATTAATAGTAACAAAGGGTTTAAGTACATGCATATTATTAAACCACTGTTTAAGTTCTCTAGAAATAAGTATGACAGCACAGAAAGTCTTACGGTAGGAAAAGGAATAAATCTTTTAAAAAGTGTAAAGAAAGATATAGATTACGTTTATTGGGATGATCCAAATGAATTAGTAGATCGATTGAAATTACTGTTTGCATCTCGTGATGCTGGCAATACCGGCTTAGATAATGAAATTATTGCGATTATAGAAGAGCTGTACGAAGCAGGCATCATTAAAAACACCAAATATAAGGAACCTAATTTTAAAAAACTGATCAGTAGTTATACAGCAAACACCGCATAGATACGGAAATGAATGTAGATAAATTTGGTCATCACGTTCATAAACGTTTACGATTAGAGGAATATATTGGAAATCTCAACGATACATTAGTGAAGTCAGAAACAGGTGAATATGATTTAAAATCATCAAGATTAAAAGGACTTATATCGCCAGGCAATGATGACGAAGCCGCAAATAAAGCTTACGTGGATGAAAAGACACACGAACTAAGAACTAATATTTTAAGTGATGTAAATATTCATTTAAATGATTTTGAAAGTTCAATACTTAATAAGCTAACCACCTTGTTTTACACAAGGACAGAAATTGATCACATGCTTCAAGAGAAACCAGATAATAATGAGCAAACAAGACATAGTGAATGAGCTTCACAAAGCAGCAAGAAGGAATTTTTCCCGGCGATGTACGATCATAAAAGGAATAGATGATTTATGGCAAGCCGACCTCATAGATTTGCAAAAATATTCACAGTATAATAAAGGGTATAAATATATTCTTATCGTAATTGACACTTTATCAAAATATGTATGGATCAGACCTTTAAAATCAAAAGCGAAAAATTATGTTACAGATGCAATGCAAAGTATTTTAACTACATCATTACGAAAACCTAAAAATTTACAAACTGATTTAGGCACAGAATTCTACAATGATAATTTTAAACAATTAATGAAAAAGTATAATATTAATCATTATTCAACATATTCTATTAAAAAAGCATCTATAGTAGAAAGAGTCATAAGAACAATTAAATCTCACCTTTACAAACTATTTAGTTTGAACGGAAATTACCAATGGTATAAAAATATTTTAAAGGACGTTGTAGAACACTACAATAACACTTTGCATAGAATAACAAAATTTAAGCCTGTGGAAGTTAACAAAGTAAATGAGCTTATAGTCAAAGGTTATATTATGAATTCACAAAAGAATAAAACAAGTCGGGGATATACATTTCGTGTTGGTGACTATGTTCGCATAAGTAGATATAAAGCAGATTTTTACAAAGGCTATACGCCAAACTGGTCCACCGAAATATTTCGTATAGTAAAAGTTAATCACACTAACCCAACAACTTATCAAATAGAGGACAGACGCAATCAAAGAATCCTCGGCTCATTTTATGCATACGAGTTACAAAAAACTAAGTTTCCAGACCTATACCTCATTGAAAAGGTTATAAAAAGAAAAGGAAACAAATTGTTTGTAAAATGGTTAGGATTAAGTAATAGCGAAAATAGTTGGGTTGATAAGAATAAATTGGTTTTATGATATAAAATAGCTCAAGATATCTTTATTGATTCACTTTTTGTTTATCAATGAAGAAAGGAAGTGGTATCATAAACAGCTTAATAAATAAGATTCCGTTTGAGTTACATTTACCGGGCTACCAATATTGCGGACCCGGCACAAAGCTTCAGAAACGATTACTTAAGGGTCAGCGAGGAATTAATAAATTGGATAACGCTTGTATGCACCACGATATTGCTTACATAAACAACGACGCTAACGTAAGGTACAAAGCTGATCTAGATCTATTAAATATGGCTCAAAGAAGATTGAAATCAAAAGACGCTGGAAAGAAAGAAAAAATTGCTTCATGGATAGTAAAAAATGCTATGAAGGCCAAATTAAGAGCAGGTGCAGGTGCTCGGTCGTTTATGACAGCTGTGAAAAAACTCAAATCTAAATTAAAAAAAATAAAATCTAAAGACACAAATTCTACTATTAAATATGCGGTCGCCGCTGCAAAAAAACTATTTAGAAATAAAAATAAAATGAGTTTACCTCGTTGTATTCCTATTCCAAAATGTGGAGGACTGTTACCGTTAATTCCTATTTTCGCGGGATTATCAGCTTTAGGTTCACTGGCTGGTGGAGCAGCTGGCATAGCAAAAGCGGTTAATGATTCAAAAGCAGCTCAAAAAGCTCTTCAAGAATCGGAACGACATAATAAGATGATGGAGGCGGTTGCTCTCGGAAAAGGATTATATATTAGACCTTATAAAAAGGGTGCAGGTCTATATTTGAAACCCTCAAAAAACTAATAAAACGGCTACCTAGGCGGGCATTAACTAATTGGGATATATTAGAACATGCTAGTGATATTCCATTTTTTCGTGGTGTTTTCATGAGGGATACGTTGCCCTCAAAACCTAAGAAGATAGAATGCGGTATTATAAATTTAGATACTTCAAATAACATTGGAACACATTGGGTAGCCTACGTGAAAGAAAATAAGTATGCTGAATATTTTGATAGTTTTGGTAATCTGAAACCTCCGTTAGAACTACTTGATTACTTAAGAAATGTTTCTTTAAATTATAACTATGAGCAATATCAAACATTTGACTCTGTTAATTGCGGCCACCTTTGTATAAAATTTTTAAAGGAGTATTGGAAAACACATTTATATAAAGCTTGAAATAAAATTCTTTATCAGTAGTAAAATGTCTTTCACTGTGTCTATAACTGGAAAAGGATCCTCTCTGATAACAAACTACTCACCTACTTTGGAATTAAGTGGATACTATGAGTGTGGATTGTTGTATTTTTCAACATTTAATTCTATACCCAACATAGATAAAAGAAATAATAAATTCTACTATGACGATAACGAAGTAATCGAAATACCTGAAGGAGCTTATGAACTTCAAGATATCTGTGATTATTTAAAGACATACATTAGAAATGCAATGTTAAAATTAACTTGTAATAATAATACCTTAAAAACTACAATTTTTTGTACTAAAGATGTTCATTTTAACAAAAGTGACTCACTTGGAAGGATTTTAGGTTTTGGTGGAGAAACAATAAAGGCATTAAAAAGGACCGAATCTCTGTATCCTGTCAGTATATTGCCAACAACCATTGTGCGCATCGAATGCGACGTAGTTAGTGGGTCATTCGTGAACGGATCTGCAAGTCATATTATTCACGAGTTTGTTCCTAACGTACCACCTGGTTATCGGATCATTGAAGTGCCGAAAAATCTAATATATTTTCCTGTAAATAAAAGTTCTATAAGTGCAATAACTATACAATTATTAGACGCCGAGAATAAACAAATCAATTTACGAGACGAAGAAGTACAACTGTATCTACATTTTCGTAAAAATGATAAATTTCAATAAAAATCATAACACAGCTTGCATTCAAGTTAGTACTAGAAGATCACCTCATAAAAGCACACCGCTTCACATAAAAAAGAAGCTCACCAAAAACAATAAGGAATTTTTGAAGTTGATTGGCTTGTTAAAATGAATATTTTAAATATATCTCAATCAACATCATACGACAATAGTATTGAAAGTTTCGAATATCATTCTTATAAACCGTACGTAACAAGTTTCAACAAGAATGATGAAATAAGAATACCTATTAATCAACAAGATCTATGTCTGTTACCCTCACTCAGCACTTTGTATATTGAGGGTAAAGCCAATGTTTATAATAGTTCGACTAAAGAAAAAATATCAAATGTGTATTTTATCAACAATCCAATACTATATTTATTTCAAGATATTCGATATGAGTTAAACGGAATAGAAATAGACAAAATAAAAAATGCTGGCATAACTACAACAATAAAATCGTACCTCTCGTTAAATGATAATGAATCTAAATGCTCACGTGTATGGGGATGGTCAACTTCTGGTACAAACAATCTTAACGGAGGAATTTTTTCGGCTTCTGTGCCGTTGAAGAAAATTTTAGGTTTTGCAGAAGATTATGAAAAAGTTATAATTAACTCCAAACATGAATTGGTGCTATTAAGAAGCAATACGAATCTCAATGCTTTGAAATTAAATGTCGGAGAGGTGGTCGAAGATATAACTATTAGCAAAGTTGTTTGGCGAGTTCCGCACGTTAAAGTATCAGATCGTGAAAGAATCAATTTGTTGAAACATCTAGAAAAGGACAGGCCTATTACACTAGCATTTCGAAATTGGGATTTGTATGAATATCCATTATTACCGAAGACACGTAAACACACTTGGTCTATCAAAACTTCGTCACAGATAGAGAAACCAAGATTCGTTATTATAGCCTTGCAAACCAATCGCAAGCACAATGCGGAAATGTCAATGGCAGAGTTCGATCACTGCAATGTACGAGATGTAAAAGTATATTTAAATTCATCGTATTACCCTTATGAAGGATTGAATGTCAGTTTCTCAGAGGATAAATTTAATTTATTATACGAACAATATGCAAGATTCCAACAGTCTTATCATGGACGGCGACCAGAGCCGTTGATGAGCTTGAAGGAATTCAGAGACGTTGCCCCATTATTTGTTATTGATTGTTCTCACCAACAAGAAATGATAAAGGGATCAATCGATGTCAGAGTGGAGATTGAAACAGACCAAGAAATCCCGGATCAGACAGCAGCATATTGCTTGATTTTAAATGACTGCATTTTTGAGTACAAACCTCTGAGCAATATTGTGAAGAAAATATCTTAACTAAATAAAGTGCAATCAAAAGGTATTTGAAAGAACAAACTTCAACTTTATGTTAAACAGTGGAATACAACGAAACAATGAGTGCTGATAAGAGTTCGATACTTTTTGTTGATGTTCAAGGATTCAAAGACTGCAAAAATAATTTTATTATTAAGGAATTTGCGTTAGCCACAAAAGAGTTTACGCAAGTCTTTTTAATAAAACCTCCATATTCGTATCTAAAATTATCTGCCGAAGAAAAAAGAGCAGTCAATTGGATTGAACGCAACAGAGGAATATACTGGAGTCAAGGCAATATAGATTTCAGAGAATTTAAGAGATTAATTATTCCAATTTTAAAGGACCAAACCATAATAATGAAAGGTGTTGAAAAGCAAAAATGGATTAAAGATTTGTGTTCTGACTGCTTTTTGATAAATGTTGAAGGCAAAGGTTGTCCTAATTTTGCAACATTGCGCAATAGTTATGCTAAAGGTGGAGCTAACTTCAATTGTATAACTCATAAAAAAGAGTGCGCTCTAAGGAATGTTTTATTCATAAAAAAGTGGTACTTAAGCACATGTAATTTATGACTTCAGTAAATTGTACTTGAATGAAAATTTATATTAAAAATATTGTTCTAGTTTAGCTATGATGATATTTGTTACTTGCTTTATAATAATAAAAAAAAATTTAACAAAAATTTCTGCGTTTTATTAATGAAAACAAATATGGTGATTCAATATACTCGCATAACTCTTTATTTATCAAAAATTACAATTTAATGGTATGAATAATTTAACCCTGTATAATGTATATTGGGCAATCTCAAACTGTTTTCATCAAATCAGCGTAAACGAACGCAGTGAGATTTGCGGAGCGTAGCGGAGCTAGAGCGCAGCGAAGCGTAGCTCAAATCTCACTCCGTTCGTTTGCGGTGTTTTGATGAAAACTGTTTTAGAATGCCCAATATACACCTACTTGTATCATCAACACAGCTCATATACGTCTCCACCAAGGGGCACGAGCCTACCCTAACTAGTTAGGGCGATTAGGCCTTAGTCAAACCACGCTGGCCCAGTGCACATTGGTTAACTTTACATACAACTTTGAATTACTTCGCAGGTGAATGCAGGTTTCCTCACGATGTTTTCCTTCACCGTAGGAGCATCAAATAAATGTGCATATGAAATTCGTGAAACGAAAAACACATTGGTACATGGCAGGATCGATCGCGGGCCGATTTCTACTCGGAGCACAGTCCAGTGCCGAGGCCACAGCGCCACCGACGCTCCACATTCAAAAACTACTGGACCGATTTCAAATTCTTTCACCATTAGAATGCTACATTATCCCTGATTAACATAAGCTACAAAATTATTTTTTCTACGGGAAATATAAAATTTTCAATGAAAACAAAAAAAATGTGGGCAAAGCTGCGTAAAGTAAAGCTATAATATAACAAATAAAACAAAAACATCTTAGTTATTGTTTTCATTTTTGACATAGTTCTTATTGTAGTTCTTGGCACAGACTCGTAGGTAAGTCTAGGCAGAGAAAAACACGGGCATTAATTAGTTTATAATAATGAGTAATCGTTAGGCAATTTCGTATAACTAAAGATTATCGAAAATAAGGAAAGTAATTGTACAATTTAGATAAATAAGATTACTTAGATATATCAGTAATAATGATATATTTCTTAATAAAAATTAATCAAAGTAATTAATCTAGTAATTTATAACTTAAAAACATATTTAATTTATCGCACAAATATTTCCTCAATTCGTGATCATCACAGCTCACATACGTCCCCACCGAGGGGCTCGAACCTACCCTAAGTTAGGGTGTTCAGGCCTAGTCACTCCGTACTGGTCCAGCGTGGTGGCTCAGTGCGGATCGACTTCACATACACCTTTGAATTTCTTCGCAGATGTATGCTGGTTGCCTCACGATGTTTTCGTAAGAGGGTCGGCAAATGTACATGTGAAATTAGAAAAACGAAAAACGCATTTCCTCCATTTAACTGGGTTTCAAGCCCAGGACTACGGGACTTCTTGTTTACTCACATCCTGTACTCCCATCATAACCATGATCGCCCAAAACAATATTGAAAACGCACTGAGAGCGGGATGGCGCTATACGCAGCAAGAGCGGTGTCTCTGTTTCAATGTTGTTTTAACCTTGCTATAAGCTACCATGGTAAGGCCCTGGTGGATTAATTGTCTAAGAAAAAATCTAACACGATCATTGCGCCGTGAACACAAGACTCTGTGCCGACTTCCTTTTATAAAGAAGTAATGGATAGACTGCTACTGTCACATTGTAAGCGATCGCGATAGATTTATTCTTAGACAATAACCTCCCTGGTCGTTGCTTTCCGAGCTAGCGTTACCGCCCATTACTATCTGGCAATGTAGAAGATAGAGCTTTTGCTAATGAAAAAAAAATCTTTTATCTAAGTCTATTTCGTTTTATCACATTTTGATTAATTTTGTCGAGAGAGTACATAAAGAACTTGTCGTTTCAACGTACAGGCTCCAAAAAACTAGAGGCTCATTTATGGGGAAATGTATATCTTTTTACAACACAGTTCCACAGAGTGTTACTGACTTACCTTTTCATAAGTTTAAAGCGCATGTAAAAAGACTTATGAGTAAAGGATATTATAAAGTCAATGATTATCTGAATGATGTCAAAGCTTGGTCTTAATTGTAGACTTAATTTATAGATTTAAATGTATAATGTACACTGACACATCTAATCTTGTAATGGAAGTTGAGCTCAATCATTTACTTTGAGTTCTGGTTCCAATTGACGACTCTGTATCAATCCAGGGAGAAAAAAATAGCCCATGCTGATTTTCTTGCTGGTTCTTTCTAGTACAAGCTCTCCCGCCGTAGACTTGTGAACCAATGGCGTAGCTTCTCTGACGTTCAATTGTGATTGTCAATGACAGTTATCGCTCTAATGAGTAACCTCGAGAACCTCGATCTTACAGGAAACTGCAACGAAATGACGTCACGTTGTGTTCATTCATGAGAGAAGAAATATTTTATATACAACAGGGAAAGCTCTAGGCATTTTTTAACCAACTTCGAAAAAGGAGGAGGTTCTATGTTTGACTGTATCTATATTTTTATGTATGTTCACCGATAACTCCGCCATTTGTGGACCGATTTTCAAAATTCTTTTTGTAATCGAAAGATGGGATTGTCGTCCCATTGTCACCATGTCATGATCTGATGATGGAATCTCAAGCAAAAATTTTTACAAAAAAAATAAACCCACTTCAAAAACACCAGAAAATCATAAATAATAATAGAATTTATACAACATCACAGTCTTATATTGAAACCTTGAAAGTCTTAAAAAATATAAGAACAATTAATATACAAGCTTGTCCAGATGTTGCAAATTATTTTGACATTTATTTACCTATATCACAAATCCACATCGTGCATCGCTACAAGATTAAAACTGAAAGACAAAAAGATAAGTCAGATTATCTTATTAGAGTTTTAGAAACTGGTTTTCTTTTTTTGTAAAAAATGTTTATACCACAAGATGGTAAACAAGCATGTCAGTCACATGATGGTAAGTATGGACACTTGCAACACCAGTGGCATCACTCACGCGTTGCTAATCTTAAAGACCTCTTTACGCTTGTTATGAAAAAACCCAATGCTGTAGTCATTATTGAAAGGAAGGGAGTTAATTCTACAACCTGAGTATACGCGGGAGAAAATGTCTCGAAAACCGTAGTGTACGTGACGATTTTAGTTCTTAAGTGTGAGGATGGACTCCCTTGAGATGGTGAAAGCAGCATTTTGATTGCTGATGAGAGAGACAGTTAACAATGAAGTCGTCATTAAATAATTTTCTTGAAATTTTAATGGAACATTTGAAGCTATTTCTTTCTTGTAAGATACTATGTTACTTAAGAGGAATTATTTTTTTGTCAATTCTTTCGATTGGCATCATAAAAATACGGGGTGTTTTTTTTTCACTTGAGTCGGTTCGATTCCCAAACTAAGTAAGTAATTTTTAGAAAATATTTGAATGCAGTATGTATTACTTACTATTGGTTAACGCCGTTGAACGACGGTAGATTTTTTATAAGATTTACGCAATTAAATACACGCACCCTCACATGCACACGCACACAACAAAACTTTCCTTATATAATATCCTTCCCCGACCCTTCCTCTCATTCTCTCGAGTACCGATCTTGCTATACGCAAACGCACCGCTCCGCAATAAAAATTCGCAAAAGTTGATAAATCTCTATTTGATTTCGCCGCGAGTGTTTAATTATACTCAATAAATAATTAGCGACTTGTGTGTATAATAAAGCTATCGAAGAAACAAGAAATAGCGAGCTATAGTGCCGGCCGGCTGAAGAGTGAGTGTTGCTGCTTTAAAGGTACGGTGCTTTCCTTTCTATTTCTTTTACCGCTCGCCCACACAAGTTCTTGGTCCTTCTGTCCCCGGATTCCGCAAAATACACTCCACAAATACACATATATTTAAATTCAATAGTCCTTTTCTCCGTGTTGATTTTTTTGCTATCTACCTCCCCATTTACAAAATTGTTAAAACCGCAACTGTTTCACACACGCATTATATTTTAACGCATATTTATATATTTTTTAAGGCATATTTATCGATATTACTACGCATTTTTCATATTCCGCATTTATTTAACTGCCCATTCCACCAGAGGGAGACTCGGTACTGGGTCGCCTGCGTGGGTACCTCTATCTTACCTATTTCTTACCGCTAAGCAGTGGTGTATTTGCATTACTGTGATACGGTTCGAAGGGTAAGACAGGCAGTTAAATTACTGGGTACAGTGACAATAACATCAGAAGTCACAAACCAGCAACGCACGCTCAGCTAGTCTTCACTACAGCTAACTCCACTCAACCGCATTTTCAATTTATTTCTCACTCACTCATTTCTCAATTAAACTCTCGTTTTAATATTTTTATTGTAATAATCGCATTTATAGTTTAATAGTAACGCAATTTTATTCTCACACGCAAATTTATTTCGCAAGATGGCACAATTAAGGCGTAAAATTAATTTATTAGAAGCTAAACAGGAAACGTTGTTTGAAAGAGTTCAACAACTGTACAATCTCGGCCTAAAGGTTTCTGATCCCGAAAATGAATCTAAATTTCTCACCCGCATACATTCATTAGAAAGTACTAGAACGGAATTTCTTCAAATTGTCGATGATCTAAATTTGGCCTATATGGAGTCGAATGCGGAGGTCAAGCCTTCCTACTCGACGGTTAACGCATTTGACGATTTATATTGTAACATCAAAGTTGTTGAAAAATCCCTTACTCAACTCAGGGCTGGCATACAGAGCAATCCTAATTTTAATAAAAAATTGCCTCCTTTGGATTTAGCCTCCTTCGATGGTACCCCTAATAGGTGGACCGTCTTTTATCAAAACTTCAAAAGCCTCATTCATGATAATGCTCAGCTCACTGCAGCCGAAAAGGCTCAGTATTTAATAGGGAAACTCTCAGGAAAAGCGTTATCAGTGTGCTCAGGTATTCCGCCTACAGGTGAAAATTATATGATTATTTGGAACGCACTCATTGAAAAATACCAAGACATAAGAGTTCAAGGGTCTGCTTATTTGGAGCAAATGTTGCATTTTAAATCGCAGTCATTGGACGCATTCATAGATCAGTTTTGTTCTGCTGAGGCTGCCTTACGTCGCCTGGAATTCGATGACCTTGCTGATTTCATAATAACGCATATTGCACTTAGTAAATTAGATAAAGATACCCTCACTCTTTTTGAACAAACTAATAGGCAGGTTAAAATTCCAAAGTTCTCTCATCTCAAAGAATTTGTCAAAGAACAAAACAAAATTCACACTTTACGTACGCTTACAAATAATAAACAAACTTATAATAATGTCACAAAAACCTCAAGCTCATATAAAGTATCAAAACCAACACATTCTTTTCTTGTAAATACCGATAGTAATGTGCAGCAACCCTATAACGCATATAATAGTCATTTATCACGCAATTGTTTAGTATGTAAAAGTCAGCCTTCACACGGCTTATATAAATGTGCTAAGTTCTTATCTTGTAACGCAAAAATAAGAAACGATTTAGTAATTAAAAATAGTTTTTGCATAAATTGCTTAGGTTTTCATCATATCAAAAACTGCAAATCTCAAAATGTTTGTTCTATTTGTCGCCGCAAACACCATACCTTATTACATGTTGATAATTATCACTCGCAATCTAATTTCAATTCGCATAACACCAATAATATTCGTTCGAGGCAGGGTATGTCGAGCGAACCGGTTGCAACTCACACGCCAAGCGATTCCCAGCCTAATCGCCCTAGTACCCAAGACTCAAATTTAAATGTAGATGGTATTAGGAACGTTTCGCTGTCAGTTACCACTACTCAATTGACAAATAAACATACAGCCGTTCTTTTGCCTACCGCATCAGTCTATGCATTTGCATTTGATAATAACGCTCGGCAGGTACAATCGCTGCGCGTATTTTTAGACACTGGCTCGACCAGTCATTTTATAACAAAAGATTGTTGTGATCGCTTGAATTTATTGATCACTCCCGCTTCGTCTACTATTCAAGGTATCGGCTGTACGAAAAGTGCTTCGCTAGGATGTGTAAAACTCACAATTCAGTCCCGCTATGACGAACGCTGTCAATACACAATTGAAGCTCGAGTGATGGACACCATCACCGATCGCTTACCTAGCGCGCCGATAGATGTATCGCAGTTAGCTCATTTGCGCAATTTACCTATGGCCGATGATAATTATTTTTTGCCTTTGGGTATCGATTGTCTCATAGGTAATGAACTCATTCCGTTCTTACTCGGGGGTAGAAAAGTTAGTTCGCCCAACTCATCGGTTGTCGCTTTTGAGTCTACGCTTGGTTATGTTGTTATGGGACGGGCTGATTGTGATGCGTCTCTTTGTTGTTCTGCACGCTTTTATTTATGACACGGAAATTCAACGCTTGAATAATTTAACGCAACGCTTTTGGGAACTCGAAAATGTTCCTAATAAAAAACACGTTAGCCCCGATGATGAGCAGTGTGAACGTAGTTTTCTCTCTTCATACTCACGTGATGATACCGGTAGATATACTGTGTCGCTACCATTCAAGTCTCAGCCGACAGAGCTGGGCGATTCTGTTAGTATTGCTAAACGGCGCTTGTTATCATTAGAAAAGAAATTAAACGCATCGCCTAACTTACGGTTAGAATATAACGTTACTATTCAAGATTACATTGATAAAGGTTATTTGTCAAAAGTAAGTAACGCTTCCCCGCAAGATAGCTCTTATTACATACCGCATAGGGCTGTTATTCGCCCGGACAAAGAAACCTCTAAGCTTAGAGTAGTTCTTGACGCCAGCTGTAAAACAACTTCGGGAAAATCGCTTAATGATTTATTATATGTCGGACCTAATCTTCAACAAAATATATTTTCACTTTTAATTAATTTACGAATGTTCAACATCGCTTTGTCCGCAGACATCGAAAAGATGTACTTTCAGGTTAAACTATCGAAAGAACATCAGCCGTACCAACGCATCTTGTATAGGTTTGAGACCGACTCAAATATTGATACATATGAGTTTAATAGGGTTTCATTTGGAATATCCAGTTCTCCTTATCTCGCAATGCGTGTCGTACGGCAACTAGCCGCTGACGAACGCGATCGCTTTCCGCTCGCCGCTTATGAGGCCGAAAACCACATGTACATGGACGACTACGTAGCTTCTATTGATGGTTCAGAGAACGCTGAAAAAATATGTCAAGAAATGGTCGACATGTTCAGGGTCGGGGGCTTTAAGTTAGTTAAGTGGATGTCCAGTGACCCTAATGTTTTAAATAAAATTCCTGAGTCGTATAAAAAGATTTCGCATCTCGTTAACTTTGATGACACGTCTCACACAAAAATAATAGGAATGCATTGGTGTCCTAGTGATGATTTTTTATTATTTCAAGTCAATCCAAATAATAATGTACAGTTGTGCACAAAACGCACAATCTTATCAGAAACCGCTCGCTTGTTTGACCCGCTCGGATTGATAGGCCCAGTTACCGCTTTTTTAAAATTGTTAGTGCAGCAGTGTTGGCAACTCAATCTCGGATGGGATGATCCCGTCCCTGATAGCATTCTTCAAAGGTGGAATCAATTTCGCGTCGAAATGCCTTATCTCCAAAAATTAAAAATTCCTAGACATATAGGTATAACCGCAGGTACTCACATTTCTTTAATTGGTTTCGCTGACGCTAGTGAAAAATGCTATGGAGCCGCAGTGTATATTAGGGTTTGTAATTATAAACAAAATAGAATCACCACGAATCTTTATGCTTCAAAGTCTCGATTAGCGCCATTGAAAAAGGTTTCACTCGCACGCCTAGAGCTTTGCGCTGCTCTTCTTTTGAGCAAATTAATGACTTCTGTTATGGAAACATTGAGCTTGCGCTGCAAAATAGATGAAAAATACGCCTTTTCAGATTCCACTGTCGCTTTGACTTGGATTCATTCACCCGCTTACAAATTTCATACTTTCGTCGCAAATCGAATAACTGAAATTAATACTCACCTTCCCGCTGAACACTGGTATCATATAAGCGGCCATGATAACCCGGCAGATATAATATCTCGCCCTGTTACGCCTTGCAATATATTAAATAATTTAGTTTGGTTTCATGGACCTCAGTGGATATCAGAACCTTTCTCGATTTGGCCTTTGGTTCCCTTCAAGCCCAGCGATACTGGCAGTGATTTTTTTGAAACCAAAACTATTACATTACATACGCAGGTTTCAACTATTGAATCACTCGATAATAATCCAATTCAAAAATTAGTCGATAAATTATCTAGTTATAAAAAATTACTTCGCGTTATGATTTATATTCTACGCTTCATTAAAATTTTAAAAACCTCTGGTTCATTTCAAAAATCTGATTATGATTTCGCGGAGATTTATATTATTCATTTTATTCAACGCAAACATTTTTCTAGTGATATTTTCGCATTAAAAAATAATAAAAATGTCTCTAAATCTTTGTTAAAACTTCATCCTTTCATTGATAGTGATAACATATTACGCGTTGGTGGTCGATTAACTCATTCTCAACTTAGTTATGGTCAAAAACACCCAATAATTTTACCCGCGAAGGATCGCCTCACTCAGTTAATTGTTGATGATTATCATATTGTAAATCTTCATACTGGCCCCGCACTTTTACTATCACTCGTGAGACAAAAATTCTGGATTCTTGGTGCCAGAAATTTGATACGCCAGAGAGTTCATCAGTGTAACATATGTTTTAAAATGAACCCTAAACCACCTACACCTATTATGGGTGATTTGCCCGCTTTTCGTGTTTCGGAAGCGAAAGCTTTTGTTTACACTGCAGTTGACTACGCTGGACCTTTTTATATCACGCACATTAGGCACCGTGGTGTTAAAAGTCAAAAGGCATACATTTGTCTTTTTGTCTGTTTGACAACCAAAGCGATTCACCTTGAACTTGTCACTGATTTGAGTTCTGATCTCTTTCTTGCCGCTTTCAAGCGTTTTATCTCTCGCAGAGGCCCCGTGTCTATGATTTATAGCGACGGAGGTACCAATTTCATAGGAGCCAAACGCAAATTAAACGAAATATACGCATTGCTAGAATCGAAATCCCATAAAAATTTTATTGGTCAGCAATTGGCTGAGCAACGCATTCAATTCAAACATAGTCCGCCTTATGGCCCACATTTCAATGGTTTATGCGAAATTAATGTACGCTGTGTAAAAACTCATCTTTATAAAACCATTGGAAACCAAATTCTCACATATGAAGAATTTATCACAATTTTAACACAAATAGACGGCTTGCTTAACAGTCGTCCTTTGTGTGTTCTTAGTTCAGATCCCTCAGATATAAACGCATTAACTCCAAATCATTTTTTAAATTTAACTCCGCTTAAGTTTCTTCCCGCTGAGGATCTCACTCACATAGAAGATAATCGCTTATCACGTTATCAGCTTCTTACAAAACTTACTCATAGTTTTTGGCAACGCTGGAGCCAAGAATATCTCACGTCCCTCCAACAAAGACAAAAATGGAATAATCCGTCTACTCCTATTCAAGAAGGAACTGTAGTTATTCTTAAAGAAAATAATACGCATCCTCTTTGCTGGCCTTTGGGAGTGATTGAGGAGGTTTTTCGAGGTAAAGATGATGTGATTCGCACACTGAGAGTCCGAACTGCCAGTGGTAGTTTCGTTCGTCCAGTGGTAAGAGTTTGTCCTTTGCCGCTCCAATAATTCTAATTTATTTAAACGCATGCTATTATTATTAATTTATTATTTTTAATTATTATTTAATTTTCTTGTAGAGGGAACCTCTAGGCCGGGGGAGTTGTTAACGCCGTTGAACGACGGTAGATTTTTTATAAGATTTACGCAATTAAATACACGCACCCTCACATGCACACGCACACAACAAAACTTTCCTTATATAATATCCTTCCCCGACCCTTCCTCTCATTCTCTCGAGTACCGATCTTGCTATACGCAAACGCACCGCTCCGCAATAAAAATTCGCAAAAGTTGATAAATCTCTATTTGATTTCGCCGCGAGTGTTTAATTATACTCAATAAATAATTAGCGACTTGTGTGTATAATAAAGCTATCGAAGAAACAAGAAATAGCGAGCTATAGTGCCGGCCGGCTGAAGAGTGAGTGTTGCTGCTTTAAAGGTACGGTGCTTTCCTTTCTATTTCTTTTACCGCTCGCCCACACACTATTAAAAATAAAATTAAGTCTCCTTTCAATCAAATATCCTATCTGCAACATTTAAGGTACCTTCCCTTAATGTCGCATAGCCTTAAGACACACTATATAGGCGACTGGAGTCACTTACCATCAGGTGCGAACCTGCTTGTTTGTCAACTATGTAAAAAATGCTTAAAGAGTTCTGTAAAAATACTCGCTGCGCCCGTGAACTACGTTTTGCCAGTAAAAATTGTAATGTCGCTATTAAAAATGGGGGTAGGTAGAAGGGCGAAAATTTAGGATTATGAGTATATTTAGATGCCAAATTTAAAAAAAATCTAGAGAGAGCCACCCTTATCACCTAAGGATATAAAAAATAAATTACGACCTATTCTCAGACCTATTGTCAAGCCGCTTTGGAAGAGTTCGATGACAAACACCGTGACACGAAAGTTTTATATATATATATATATATATATTATATAATATTAGATGTCATTGTTTTGTTGGTTGCAAAATCTTGACATTTGCGATAATTAAATATTCCTTTTACACACACTACATCAACGGGAACTTAACAATGAATCGCAGCTGACGCTGTGCTGTGCTAACAAATGTCCCGACAGCCGACATCAGCCAAATATCGAACCTTTGTTCTACAATGTTCTTTGATATCGGAATAATTAAAACAGTTTAATGTCCCATAATGGCGCTTGTTGTGTCCTCCTGACATTATGTCAGCCGTAACAATTAAACTATCATTTTGTAGTCGTTGGCGCATGGGAAAAGTGATAGCGTTTTTATTGTTTTGTGTTTATTTTCATAATAAATAAATAAATATTGAGGCGAAGGCGGCTGCTGCAGCTAAAAAGCTTGGCATTCTCTTGAAGGTATTAAGCGGAATTTCACGCCGGGGTAGCTTTTTACACTTTATCAAGCACAGGTCCGGTCGTGCATGGAATACTGCAGCCACCTTTAAAAAGGCCCTGCTAAGTACTTACCATCTGTCTGCTCTTGTCTCAGTAGAGCGCCGAGCGGAAGAGGTTGATCGGTGAATATCTTATTTAAATAAATGTTTAATTAAATTCTTTGTTAATTAGATTTTCGTATTTTCTTTGACGTCCATTAGTGCCTATAAAGGTCTATATCGAAAAAAAAACGAGTGTGCTTATGACCACACGATTGAAGTGAAACTTCTATGAGAGGAAGAGAGAAAGAAAATGTGCGCGCGCACTGCTGTCTCTTCGGGCAAGGCGAACTTCCGTTCGCCTTGCCCGATCACACTTTTCGTAACGCGTTCGCCAGCTTACTCCCCAAGTCAAGCGTGCCTAAAGAAGTTTCACTTCAAAAGATTTTTGAATTGCATCTTGCAATGCAATCACATAGCAATCTCAAATTCGCTTTCAGCTTACACTTTGCACTGGAGACAATAAGCCGTGCCTTTATCAATTCTGTCACATGTCACAGTTATTAAGTTTCACCTTTTGTTACTCTGTAATAACCATCACTTAACCGACTTTCATTAACTTCTTTATGACACAGCTCTGTGTGGTTATTACATTGAACTATTGTTTCTTTGTTTGAACTTAAACTGCCTCTTCGGTGTGATAGTTGAAGCCATCTGGTTCACAATCAAAAACGAAAACTTTATAACCAACATTTAAGGATGTACTTTTTAATTACGGCTTTCCTTCATCGAAAACGAACTCACCGTGCCGTGGAAAAATAACATTCCCAAAAACGACACATTTAAATTTAGATAAGAAGATTTACGTCATAATATCACATAAACGATTACTATTCACTTATATGCGGTAGAAGTAGGCGCGAGAGGTATAAGTCTTGCGAGACTCTTGCTGCAAGATCCAGATCAAGAGCAACACCAAGACTTGACCCGTGTAAGATTTTAGCAAGACTCTTGCTCAAATCTTGCATGGGTCAGTCTCGATCTAGGTTTTGCTACAATTGGGCCGGTTTTTGCCTCGGCCTTGCAGCAAGGGTCTCGCAAGACTGCTAGACCAATATCGGTTTGGGCAACACTATACTCATTTGCAAGAGCGTCGGTGGCGCTGTGACCTCGGCACTGGAGTGTGCTCCGAGTAGAATCGAGAGGCCCGCGATCGATCGTGCCAAGTACCAATGTGTTTTTCGTTTCACGAATTTCATATGTACTACACTTATCTGACGCTTCTACGGTGAAGGAAAACATCGTGAGGAAACCTGTATACACCTGCGAAGTAATTCATAGGTGTATGTGAAATCAACCAATCCGCACTGGGCCAGCGTGGTTTGACTAAGGCCTAATCGCCCTAACTAGTTAGGGTAAGCTCGTGCCCCTCGGTGGGGACGTATATGAGCTGCTATGATGATGATACTCATTTGCACCATAACTAAAACGCATACAAACACAAGCAGAAGATACCAACAGGGAAATTTAGTACTAGTCGTCTGCGTGGGTAACTATCTCACCTTATCCTTCCTGCTGCCAAGCAACGATGCTTGCATTGCTGTGTTTCGGTCTGAAGGGTAAGACAGGCAGTGCAATTACTGGATACTGTGAATTGACATCTTATATCAGAAGTTGGCAACGTACATAGGGGTCCTTGTAGGAGTTTTTTTTATGCAGAAAGTTGACAAACAAGCAAACTGCCCACCTGATGGTAAGTGGTAACAGTCACCTATAAATACATGGCTCTTGTGAGATTCGCAGCAAAACTGCAACCCCCACAAGAACCACAGTGTACGTTGCCAACTTGTGACACCAGATATAAAGTCACAGTACCCAGTAATTTCACTGCCATATCTTACCCTTCGAACCGGAACACAGCAATGCAAGCACTGCTGCTTTGCGGCAGAAATAGGTAAGACGGAGGTACCAAAGAAGACGACCCTGGTACAGAGTCTCCCTCCAGTGTGTAGATTTGCAAAATTTGCAGGAACTACAAGCACTATACGCGACTGTAGCCACTTCCTACCAGGGGCTCGTGTGTTTGTTTACCAATTTTGTTGTATAAAAAGAAGAATCGCGAAGGAATGAAAACCTATAGGGTACATCCCGTTAACCTAGAATAATAAAATTGAGTAAAAACAATTTGTTACTGCACATATTACGGAAAAATAGGAAAACCGTAATATAATATATTTCAGTAATACTGTATAAGTTCCTGACTATACATTATTATTATATAGTTAGGAACTTATACAGGGTTACTTTTTATCACCCCGGATAATTTAAGGAACGCTTCAGGACACGGTAGTAGAATGATTTAAATATGAATAAAAAAATACTAGTTTAATGCAAATGCACTAGTTTAATGCAGTATTTTTTACTTTTTTAATTTATTATTAATATATATTTTTTATATTAAAATGGATGTGTCCTGAAGCGTCCTTTAAATTATACTGGGAGATAAAAAAGTAACAGTGTATAATTAGATGAGTTTCTACGAAACCCTCAATGCGAAGGTCCAACTCGCACTTGACCGGCTTTTAAAAACCTAAACCTATTTTAAACTAATAATATTTTTTTATAGAGGCAATGTTATTAGCCTACATGCACACTTCGTTTATAAAGACAATGTTTTGAAATTTTGAATCAAAATACTTTGACTGCGATTTTTATAAAATGTGATGTGGTTATTGCACTGAGTGTGATGAGTTGTCAACTCTACTGTGCACAGGTTGCAGACAAGCAAATGGCCTACCGGGTCAAGCCACGACTACAGAACGGCTACACTTATAATCTGTTATTCAAGTATTGTTCTTGAAATTTGCTGTACAGCGCAGCGAGAGGCTTCGTTGGTGCTGTCAATGACAGCATGCAGAAATGAACGTCGATTTTAACACTGAAAACTTTGATTACCCCTCCTATTACGGACTTAGAGAGTGGCACTCTTATAACGGACTTAGATAGTAGCATTCCGTACAGTCGTGTTAAGAGAGTAGGCCGTTCGCCTGTCTGCAGCCCATGTACTGTTGACAACATGTCAATCTGTACCATTCCCTACTAAAAACCGGCACTTTTGCAATTGACATGAGAGCGATCATAAAGTCTATAAGTAAAACCTGGCGTTGTTATGGGTACACAAACTCTATCTTTATTCAAGTGTACAATGTTTATTTAATTACGGTCCCCTAATAAATTACAGCCCTTATTTATTTTAAATAAATATACGACCGCGCTACCCAGTCCCCTTATTGTCCACAATAGAACAAATTCAAACACTATTAATTATTATAATTAATAAAATGCTAATCTAAATAACTCCGCGTGCACCTGTAAAAATATTGATTACACTTCACAGGTTATAATAATTTACGGAGCCATTATTGAAAATATCGGAATAGTAAATTTCCTATATAAATGTAGTTAAACACAAACCGAAATATAATTTGCGTGTAAGGGGTTATTGTGTGTTTTAAATAATTAATTGTCAAGTTTATAATATGCGTGAAAGCGTGCAGTGCTAATGAAACAGCTGTGCGCTGTTAACAGATACTAATGGTAGTTCTCGACTTCATTCGAGTAATATACGCGGCTATTTTTTTATTGCTAAGTTGGCAAACAAGCAAACTGCCCACCTGATGGTAAGTGGTAACAATCACCTATAATATACGTGGCTCCTGTGAAACTGCAGTAAAACTGCAACCCCCACAAGAACCACAGTGTATGTTGCCAACTTGTGACATCATGTAAAGTCACGGTACCCAGTAATTTTACTGCCATATCTTACCCTTCTAACCGGAACACAGCAATGCAAGCACTGCTGGTTTGCGGCAGAAATTACAGAGTAATTTTTTTATCATCCCAGATAATTTAAGGGACGCTTCAGGACACATCCATTATTTTATTTAGATAATTTTTTTATAATAAATATTGCACTAAACTTGTGCAGTATTTCGGATTATTTAGAAAATTAATAAAAAAAGGAACCCTTTATTGAAATTTTAAATACTATTAATTTTGTCTTTATTTAAAAAACAAATATGTAACAAATTTTCAGAGTTCACTTCTAAGAGTCAGCATTAAAATTTAGTGTTTGAAGTATTGAAGCTTGTGCCAAGCGATTGTCTTCTGTTGAAATATCTATACTAATATTATAAAGCTGAAGAGTTTATTTGTTTGTTTGTTTGCTTGAACGCGCTAATCTCAGGAACTACTTATTCAAGTTGAAAAATTCTTTTTGTGTTGGATAGTCCATTTATCGAGGAAGGCTTTAGGCTATATAACATCACGCTACGACTAATAGGAGCTGAGCATCAATGACAAATGTTGCAAAAACGGGTAAAAAAATATACGGCGAAACGTAGTTCGCTGGCACAGCTAGTCATAAATAAATGTAAGAACTAATTGAAGTAGTTAAAATTTGGCGCCGACTTTAAAATAAAAATGTGATGTTGTGTTTATTCTTTTCGTTGTTTTTGAAGTCGTAAAATATACGAGTAAGTTTTGTAAAATATTTTATAAACTTTTTTTTTAATTACCAGAAATACTAATTCTCATGTAGGTATCTAGCAAAATAAATACCTAGCTATTAAATTTTGCATATCGATAAACGTAGTCGATATGTTAGGGATATGTCGGGATGTTATAGGATGCTAACAATATTCAAAAAAATATACATTATTATTATTATCTGTGATATAAAAGTTACAATTGCTACTAAGGATAGACATAAATAAAACAATTAAAATAAATATTAAAAGCTTAATCGTATCCCTTTAAGTACAATTTTCAACTATAGTTTTCATAAAGACCTATATAATAATAATATAATAATAAAACTTTATTGATTGCTTCTTAAGGGTACATAGTTACAGCTTGATTCAAAATTTGTTCCATCACCACCATCCATCAATCGAACTAGGGAGATCCTGTATCTCAACTGATGAACGACAGCGACAGTTACAAACTAGGTTGTACGAGTATATTAAATGCTTATTTATAATCAAATGCAGGCTACATACTACATAAGAAACAAAGTAAAAATGACAATCAGAAATATTGTCCAGTAATTCCCAAACAAGATAAATATCTGTTTTTTTTGGGAATTCGTGTAATAGAATTATGGTGGTACTTATGGTAAACATTAAACATAGAGAAAAAGTTATACAATGATCTATTAGTACGGCTATCCCATCACCACCATTAAATCGATCCAATATACGTATAGATGTTATAGATTATTAGTATATAAATTTGTATGAGTGTATGTACATGGTTATGTGTGTGCATGCGTGTATATGTGTATGTGGTGTGTGATGTTTGTGTGTGAGTGCGTTACATTATATTGCAGAATTTTCGAGATATAGGAATAGATTTTGGACACACACTCGTCGTTAACACATCCTAATTAATATTTGTGTTTGTCTGTTTGTGACATTTTCACAACTAAGCCATTGAACTAATTTTTAAATACATTAAAAAAAATTGACTCGATTAACTTCACCGCCTTCTTAACCACCTCCATGGTCGAGTGGTTAAGACCACCCGGAATTAATCTGGAAGTCCAAGGTTCGATTCCCCACGGGCGCAGAGGTTTTTATGCTCGGTTTGGTTGGTGGTAGGGCTTGTGTACCCGCCTGGCTAGCTACCATCGTCTTACCTAAGTTTGTCGCCATAGTTACAATGTTTATAGCATTGTTGTGTTCCGACAATTAGTGGTAAGATAGTCAGTTCCTCAGTTGCTGAGGAGTCCAGGTGAAGCTCGCTTCCACCTTCAGCCTTATCGTCATTTACCATCAGGTGAGCTGAAGGCCACTACGTTCCCTGTCGTGTGTAAAAAACAGCCTCTCACTTTCCAACTCTACATTTTTGAATTGAGCGTTGAATCCTCGTATTTTTGCCATGGTTTTTGTAATCGAAGTACCAAATCACAGTTACAATCTTAAATTAATATAAAATTACAGTCGTAAACATTTAAATGAAACAACACTTTTCGGATTTGCTGCGCGTTGGTGTTAAACATTTTAATTATTTTGAACATTTTAATCGTAAACCGTTAAAAATAAAAAGCTAACATCATAAATTACGATTTCAAAGGGAAGGAAAAAAAACGACTATGTGCGCGTTGGAGTTTCCGTTCAAACTTGTCAAAGTATTTAAGTACTATGTCAACTCTACCTCAATGTTAAGTCAATAAAGTCTGTCAATCAACGCATACGTATTTTATAACTTTGACCGTATCGATCACTTTGCACTCGAGTGTACATATTTGCGGTCTTTAAATATTTGACCTACAAGTATAATTTTTTCACAGCTTAAAGAAACCGCAAACCCGAGTGTATGACATACATTTTAGTTTTAAATCTCTAAGGGTGTTGACAGACAGACGGACAACAAAGTGATCCTACAAGAGTTTCTTAATTTTTTCCTTTTGAAGCACGGAACCCTTTTTTTTCGGGGGAAATGCGTAACCGCACCGTACCCGCCGTTGGCTTGGCAGAGTTCCAGGCCGACCCACTAAAACCCCTCGGTGTTCTCCCTGCCACACTGCGACTACCACTACCAGCGCGCCAGGGCAAGCCCGACCGGCTATCGTCGAGGGGGGATTGCTCGAGAGCACCACAGCAATCCCCAGACGGAGGGCCTTACGGCGGCGTGCACGGGGCCAACCATGCACGCAGGCCTCCACGGCAGGGTCATGGTTAGGTAATTAGACGGGCATTGCTCTGCGGCGGAGGGGAGCGGCTTGGGGATCTTCCCCCCGCTCCCTCTCCGCTGCCTCCTTCTGCGAAATTACTTCTTCGCAGAAGGAGGCCACAGCCTCCCATTCCGCCTCGCCGCGGAGCATGGCCACGACCATGCTCGGCAGCGAGAGGTCTCCACCTCCCAGCGTAGTGTTAAGTTCGCTGCGCTGGGGTCGCCAGGCCGGGCACACCAACAAGGTGTGCTCGGCAGTGTCGTCGGGAGCGTCGCAGTCGTCGGATATATTTGCGATTTCACTAGGAAGTCAAAACCTATAAGGTACTTCCCGTTGACTTAGAATGGAATTGCAAGAAGCCATGTCTTACAGCATATGGTAAGGAAAAATTCTGAAAACCGTAAATACGTAGTTAGGAGTTTTAAAACTTGGACATATCTGCACGGGACACTCGGTGCGCGAGTTCAACTCACACTACCAGTTTTTTCTTCTACTTCTCTAAGCACACATTATGTTTATAGTTGGAATGAATGTAAAATGTATAAAAAAACGTATGAATGTATGTTCGATGCATGAATGTATGTATAGTTGGAATGTATGCAAGGTTGAATATATTTTCTGGCTGATGAGAATTTTGTTTGTTTTCAAAGGAATGCTTGTGAAAGCCTGATTCATAAGGATTTTTGAATTTTAAAAAGTCTTGGATGTAAGTAAAACAGGCATAATTATATTGCGTAGCAATCTTATTTTTGTCTATTTGTCCCGTGTCTTTATATATTATATTATAAACTACTCGAGACAGACAGATATACAAAGTTTCACATTTTAAAACGACATTTATATTCATCACACATAATTTCCGTCGCTGATCCACACAACCTCGAAACATCCATTGCTTTCCATCAAAGTCGTTAAAACTCATAAAGCCTACCGACATTAAGAGCCGCGTAGCTCTTGAACACACGTTTTTATCGAAAACAAACACCTTACTCGATGGAATCTCATTAAAAATTCCTCGCGTCCGAGCACCAGTCATTAGTCGCCATTTGGGATTCTCCGAGCGTCGAACACGTCGTTATTAATTAACGGGAGATCCTAATCTATCCCACGCTGGGCGACGTCAGCCATTATGCGGGGACAATTTGTAATTATTCCCAGCGTATGTCGATGAAAAAGTAAGGAAGTGGGCTGCGTTGCTGAGCGCAATACGGACTGCAGCTCCGCGTAAAGGAGACTACCGCCTCCGTGGTCTAGTGATTTGGACCGCCTCTGTCTAGGTCTGGGGTGCGATTCCTCGTGGGGCAGAAATTTTTCTGCTCGGTTTTGTTGGTGATAGGGCTTCTGTGATGTTGTATGTCTATATTATTTATGACTTTTGGTGTTTTTGAAGTCAGATTAATTTTTTTCAATCATTTTAGTTTATGATACCTGCATTTTAGAATTTGAGCCATGGCAAACACCAGAATAACATAAAATAAAACGTCTTTCGCTCTAAACAGTATTGAAAGAATTATTCCCGAACTGCTAACCTACCAGAAACCTTCCATCATCAGCTCAGTAACATAATATGATGACTACCAGATGCAAATACTTGAATAACGACAGCAAAAACATAAAACACGTTGGACGTGCCTATGAAATTCAAGGGTTTCCCTCAATTTTGATGGGATCTCATCATCGGATCATGACATGGTGGAAATGGGACCACTTCGGGAGTATACTCTTTCGATACCAAATAGAATTTTGAAATTCGGTCCCCACATAGCGGTGTAATCGGTGAACATACATGAAAAATACAGCCGAACATAGAACCTCCTCCTTTTTTGAAATCTGTTAAAAAAACAACATACGGGTCGAATTGATAACCTCCTCCTTTTTGAAGTCGGTTAAAAATGCAGTTGAATTTCAAGTCTTCACCAGAGGGAGATTGTACCAGTGTCGTCTGCTTGGGTACCTCCGTCTTACCTATTTCTGCCGCAACGCAGTAGTGCTTGCATTCCTGTGTTCCGGTTTGAAGGGTAAGATATGGCAGTGAAATCACTGGGTAACGTGACTTTACATCTTATGTCACAAGTTGGCAACGTACTCCGTGGTTCTTGTGGGGGTTGCAGATTTGCTGCGAATCTCACAAGAACCACATGTAGGTACTATAGGTGACTGTTACCAGTTACCATCAGATGGGCAGTATGCCTGTTTGCCAACTGAGTTGTATAAAAAATATTGTGTTTGACGTCAATAAGTGTTTGTTGAATAAACATTTTTTCTTTAACAATTTTTCTTGAAAGCTGTTTATACTAAGCTATTGTTTGCAACTTCAAGTAGGTACTTGGGTAACATTAAATTTCCAAACCCGCATGCCTATTCAATATATTTAATTTCATACACAATATAATACATGCGCAGGAGAGTTGAATAGTAGTTAATAATGAAATAACCACCCCACTGCCATCGCGATGACACAGATAAACAAAATCGGGTTTCTCACAGAAATCAACATTAATTCCCGCCACAAAGGCCGCACCCATACCGCCAGAGCTGACACAACAACGTCCTGTTACAATTTCCTCTAATTCTATCCCCAGCGATATAATCGCGAGATCTTTATCACCCATTCATTCAGTCACGCATTGTCAAAATCTCGCTCCGGTCACAATAGACCCTTACACTCCATTTGAGGGTTACATTCAATGCGTCAAAGCTGCATACAAAACCAAACATCGGATTCCATTACTGCCAAAAATAAATCCAGGTACCGATATTAACATAATAACTATACATCAGCGGCGGGATTTCGACAACAATGCCCCGCGCTGAGGGTTAATATAACCCTCTAATTTGATGTGCAGGTCTATAATACCCCACATGCATAATTCATCCGTTGATAATATGTTAATTTACTCCACCTTATGTTTATGCTAATCGTAATTGGTTATTTCGCTGCACGGATTACGTCTCGGCGAAACATCAATCTTCCGTACGCATCTGTCAAACTTAATCTCGCCGTGAGAGATCATTTGTAGACCAGACGGTGGTATTCGAGGCGGGCGCTCACATTAATAAAATCAACATTATTATCTCAATTAATATCTTTCGATTTATGCGTCCCCTTTCGAGTCTTTAATGCGACGATTAATCACGGTCGTGTAGGACATCATTTACGACGGATGGATTGTTTTTCATTATTTTTATTGGAAAGTTGACATTTAACCCGCCTACTGCCCGGGGTAATAATGGGCAGGTGTTAATAACGCCGACGAGCGTGCGGCCATCGCGAGAATTTGGATACGTGAAAGTTAATTACTTAATTCTTTGAAATTACAATGTGGGATTGCTACTTCTGCGGAAAGTACTTATCGAAGGTTTGTCTGTCAATTTCTTTAATAGCAGTTTCGAAGTATTACGAAAAGACCTGACTACGCTTTATAAATGGTGCTGTGACACGCTTTTCATTTGGTAATACTCTATGCGCTTAAGTTTGTACAGGTATTTCCGAGGAGATAAAAATAGAATTAATTAACAAGAAAACTTCACTTTTTACTTGGAAGGTTAATGTGAAGCAACAGATTATAGATAATCTTTTGAAGCATTAGTGAAGCTTAACCCATCATTCATACTTAGCATAAAAAGCACAAAAAACTTTTTAACCACCAACCAATACCAAAAGAAAGATAGATGGATTGTTAAGATAGATTAAGGAAGTTGGTACGAACTTTTTGCAGTAACAGTGATACTTACCTAGGCACTTAATTAACACATGGCATTTTCAAAGACTACTTATAAAATACAAAGTTAATCACTCTATTTCTCCGAACGGACTTTATATTTATATAGTTAATATTTGTAATTCAACACATTAATTTATAGGTACATTTAATTCGATATTCTAATATGCACATAAAAACTAGAAATGAACATGAAAAACATTTTTAAGATTATTCTAATCTTGAAAAGAGATGTAGGTATGTGTCTATAAACTACGGCTCATAAAATTTTATATCCTGGCATTAATAACAGCACACACAACGCAACAAAGTTTATAAGCATAGACAAAAGCTACGTTTAATGAACTCACTAAAATGAATAGATTTACCGGTCGTAGTCATGAAAATTGTAATAAGTATTGCCTACTGTGTGAGAAATATTAACAAGGGTTGAATTTTTGATTTTGAGGAACTTGATAGTAGGTATAATGACAAAAAGCTCATGGAAATAACTATTACTTTAACCTAATTTAATAATAGTTATCTGAAATTAGTAAATGTAATAATTTTTCCCATGGTCCCAAAAACAGTAACCCACCACGTAGTGCTGTTAGTGGGTCTCTAAAGACAAGTGTGTCCAGCCAGAAACCCACTAGGTGGTCTCCCAATACAAGCATGTCTCCAAGAAACCAGTAATTAGAGGTTTATTAGTATGAGAGACCAATGACAATGGTTAGTTTTGTTGCTAACATTTTCGTAAGAAATATGATATTTTATATGATTATCATATTATTATTGTATTTTTTTTAAATAAAACTAAGCATCACTGCTAAGATAGGTACTTAAATGAATCAAAATAATAGTTACTAATGAAACGTCTCAAACAGTATGCTCCTTTTCATCGCCACCTGTAGCGCATTCATAAAGTTCTCACTCAAGAACCTAGATGGCGCTAGCAGTAACTTAAACCGCTTCACTGCTCCAATGAAATCTATGTCAAAGTCGTGTCACTATATCTTAATAGTTTATTTTATGGGCAAACTGTCGCAGTAAAGTAAATCAGAATGCATATAAATGTCATCGTTAATCGTAAAATCATTGACACATTATACTACAGTCGTAAAGTATCCTATTAAGTGTTCTACAGTTGTGAAATCATGGTTTCTTTTCTATTTATGATATTGTCTTGCGTTGCAATTGCTGTACTGATGCTTAAGTATTATAAATAATGTCAACAATTTATCAAATATTTGATTTTTCGCTCAAGTGTGTCATTGAATTGAGTATTAATTAGATCATCATAAAAATAAATTAGTAATTTTCCACACGAATAGGCATTAAATATATATGGAGATACAATTCGCGTGTTAGAAAACATATTATTAAAAATTATCACGCTTTAATATTAACGATCATTTTAAAATTATGAATACATTATATCAAAAATGCGCAGCAAACCTGTTTTGCTTTTATTAATAGGCATAAGATGTTCTGTAAACAGATGTATCTGAATCATGAAAAATAACAAAATTAACTTAATATTGCGCGATTACTGATTCAAGTTTTTAATCTAAACGATATCCTTAATAATGAATCATGTGTCATAATTACCATCTTCACATTATGGTTAATTTGGCATTTAAATTTAATGGCAAGTAGAAATCTAAATTTTACGACCAACAAAACGATTAAATAGATGTTTATGCAAAGCAGCGGATGTTGAATTATTAATGTCCATATAAAATATTAATATAATCCAATGAAAAACACCAATCATTAATACTGTGTTGACGTGTATAATAGTATAGTAGCTTTTTCACGTCAGTCTTTAAAAAATCGGAATTCGGTGTGTGTCAACACCAATGACAAAAAAATTATTGAAGACTCAAAAATGTCGTCTCTCGTCGCGCCACCCTATATACGGACCAATTATACTTCTGACAGTTGAATGTCGACATGACATGCGCCTAATCAAAATAGCATTTATCAAAAAACAGAACAGACCCGACATTAACAAGGCCGACAGCTCACGTTCATTATAAATGGCCGCCAGCGTCACCTTTTCTTCGGGCATTTTCAACGAGATTATTTCGGGTAGTGTGGGTGGTTAGTTTCATCTTGTTTTATCGCGCTTAGGTTCTGTTGATTGACAGCCCTAATGTGTCGGCGCTGCTAATCAATCACAGGGCTGCTTTATTACGGCCTCGCGAGCGGCGGGTGACGTTGATAAATTTATTTGCTGTATTTGATTTCTAATTCCGTGTCGGTCGATTAACCCGGTTGTTAAGTGATTACTTTGATGTTTTACGTAACTTGTTTTGGATTGAAATGTATTACTTAATTTAATCTATTAAGAATCCTTGATAAATGTAAGCCAAGAGGTAGACTTGCTCCTGACGTATCGAATATCTCCAAATTACAGGTTTTTAGAAGTCATAAATAAAAGAAGTCATCAATTTGTAATTTAGATATTATAATTGAAATAATCCATTTAATATTAAACATAGAGATTATTATTTACACAAATCATTTGGCTGTACAGTCCTCACATACTCAGACAAAACTCGCGTAGAAGCAACTCCATGGGCAAGTTCACTTACATAAATAACTATCTTTAGATTGCACTAATCACTACATTTGTCATGGGCAAGCTGCCGCATTCCTTAAGAGTCTATCAATATCACAGAAGAAAGTTGGACAACACGACATTAAATTATGAATCAGTCCAAAATAAAGTTTTTCACTGCACTTGTCTATTGGTGGACAGCGGCAGCCCCTAACCTTTGCCCGTACATAGCGTAGGGCGAATAGAAGGGCCCTAAAGCAGGGTTGAAGGCACCGTAAGGTGACGCACCGAGACTCGCCGGCAGTCCTTTGGAGTAAGGATGGTACCGGCTCGCAGAAAGCGGACTTAAAGGAGCTGTAGGGTATGCGCCTCTAAGCCCAGCCGTCGTGAAAAGAGGATTCAAAGGGTTCAACAGCGAAGGTTGACTCGAAGAGACGGAAGCAGGCGTAGAGCCATCTGCGGTATGGCTTCTAAGGTGTTGTAGCAATTCCTCCGAGTTCCCGAACCGTTTTCCGCAATATGATTCTCCAACAATCCAGTTGCACACATATGGGCGACTCAATTGAGCATAAGGGAGGCCACCGGCGGCGCCCTGCTGCGACAGAGCCATTGCCATAGCTAAGTTGTACTTTTGATGTTCACACTGAGTGCAACCAGCGGGACACGATCCGTTGCTCATTAATAAGTGATGGTTGTTGACTGAGAATTGGCATCCAGTGCAGTAGGGGTCTTTGCAAACGGGGACGAGTGTTTCGCCGCCGGCGGGTGTTTTCACTCGAGCATAGCCTAGGTAAGGGTTTGGTGACGCTCCGGGGAACGCGGCTGCAGCTGCCAGCATCGCCGCGTGATGAGCACTGAACGGAGCGCCGGCATAAGGCGGCCTGAAGGCCGGGTTGCCGTGTTGCTCCATACCAGGAGGGCAACAGAGTCCCGTCAGGGGATTGAAACCGGGTAATCCAGGCAAATTCTTAAATGCACCGAGATGATCTTTGCCGTGGCCTAATACTTCCAAGCCGGAACGAATTATAGGGCTCGTTCCAGATGAGGGCGAGGATTTAGTTTCAACTGGACTGCTTTTGCCATTTTCAACGGATGGCGGTGTAGATTTACGTCCAGGTGTGCTTTTTCCAGACTTCTTGTCATCGAAGCTATCCGAACTGGCTTTAGATGACGGCCGGATTTCTTCTGGCTTTTTCGAAACTACGTTAGTTTCGTAAGGCTTGAACGCGAGGTGTTTGCTTTCCGGGGTGGAACGAGGTTTGTCCGTTTTATTTGCGTTCGGCGAGGAACGACTTATAACATCACTATTAACACTTGGCACTTTCTTCTTGTCGAGCGGCGGCAGGAGAGGCTTTGCCGGAGTGGTGTCTGCGCCGATCTGGCTGCAAGTTTGCGCCAAAAGCGCAAGCGGACTTTTCTTGGAATCCAGCTGTAACAAAAGAAATCAAATATTAAGCATTTATTTGACAATGAAAATACATGTACATAAAGAAATTTGCAAAATATAAATTGTTTATTTGTCTTTAAAAGAAAAAAACAATTTTTATTTTACTTACAGTGGACGGGAGCGGAGCTAAATAATCAGGCTGTAGATATTGATTAGGGTTGGTGGCCATCATTCCTCCGTCTTCAAGCACCACCATTTGGAGATAACTTTGCGGACACTTGTAAACTTCACAGAGTTGCCACGGATCGCTTCTGTCACACAACTACTCTCTGACACAGATGCGCGGATACTGCGACTGAATGCGTGCGTTCGTGCCGGCGGTCGAGACGACTGTGAGGGAGAGAGACCGGACCCCTCGAGCGGTGAGCGCCGCACCCCTCGCCCCTCCCGCTCGACAGAGACAGCGATATCTCAAGTCTTTGTTAGAGCGGGCGCGTTATATCTCTCCGCTGCAGAGTGCGGCCATAAAAAATAAAGCGGAAACGACACATAGCTGCATTGCGGTAGGGGGAAAAGGAAAGGCGGTATGGCCGGCAGCCGGGTGCGGATTGAGACGTGCGATGGTGTTGGTGGCTCGCCACCCATGACGGGCAGCGCTTTGAGGACGCCGCGAGCGTGACTCTACCTGCTTTGTCGTCGTTCGCCCTGTCCTGCTTTATTTGACGCCACTTTCAATGCATCCTGCAAGCTCTTTCCCTCGACGTCATTACACGTCACCGGCACAAGTTTAAACAAAGAAAACTTTGATCTCGATCGAGCTCAATAAATATAAACTTAAAAAGAAATCAACTTTAAAAGCGTTTGATCGAAGCACCGTGCACCGTAAAGATGTTCCACGTCTATTGACAAAGGTTAAGTCCATAACGTTAATGTTAATCCGACACTAAAACCTGTCAAACACGAGGCTCGTTCGAGCGGACCCTCCGTAGCGATCAAATTAAATATGTCAATTTGGGAACCCATATCAACAGCTGCGAGCGACGGCGGGCCCTTTAGAAATATTGCTTATTGTGTCCAAACAAAGATACTAAGTATAACGTATGGGCGGACGACAGAGGTCGTAAATAACGCCGCTGGCTGTAATATATTTGACAGTACGCGGACATGCGAAACAAAAAACATGTTTATTGCGAGATCGGGTCGCGCGGTTGCCAGGCCGAGTTTTGTGCCTGGTTCAGGGGAGATCTTTTGAATCTTTACGAATAAAACTTTTTTATGACAAACAACAAGTTTCGCTAGCACTGTTTCTTGTGAAGACAAATTGGAAACGTGTCAATTTAATGCAGCTCCATATTTTGTCATTCAATATGACATGAAGTCCGAAACTGCATGAATAAAGATTTGAATAAATGCAATGCATTTATTCTTATTGTGCGTTATAAATTTGTCAAAATTACTTTCGTCGTGGTCATTAGTCACGATGTAAATCTTGAATAATTGGCAGAAACCCAAGTCTGTCAAAAGCGAGAAGACGAAAGTTTGTGTCTTTTATTTCATTTGAATCAAGTGACCATCAGGTTAGCTACAAAACTGATAGATGTTCAAGCTTTACTTTGATTTTCTAAGCCCTAGAACTGTACTTACAGAACTAGGTATGAATAGCATAAGCTGTGCAACTCAATAGTATAATAACACGGACAATGAATCTGTGAGGACAAACACTGAACAAATGCCTTACTATCTTCTTACAATTGACTATCTCTTACTTTAATTTTTTGTAACATAGCCAGGTGGACCCAGAAGTCTGAAGTCTTGTCAAAAGTTTATATGTATCGAAGCACAAAATATTGTGCTTTGTCGAGATAGTATATTTATTATTATAATCATTTCCAGTGTCATTAACTATTTTTTTCTTGCAACCCTGGATCTAAGATAACAGGTACCAAATCTATAAATTAAACTCGTGACTATTTCTAGTGTTAGGCGGACAGGCGCCACATAGCGAAACCACTCTCTCTTTCTTGTTACATAGGTGTGAAAGTGATAAGAATAGTGAAATGGGAGACCGGCTTATTTGAACTTGAATTGTTTCATCCAGATTTTGTAACTATTCTATTTTCAGCTTATCTGCCATGCTAGTAATTTTTCTCATCTAGACTCCAGGACATTATGAATTTAGCGTTGTGTATGAATATAATAATTTTAATAAAAAAAAACTCAATATCGATAAGATTTTTGGACTGAACCGCAAAAAAACTATTGAAACAAGAAATTAATGTCTAAACTGAGTTCTGAATCCAACTAATCCCGAATAAAATAAGATTCTTTTCTCAATATTTCGGTTCAATATCTACAAAAGATATCAAAAGCGCAACAATCAATGAATCTCTTGGGTGTCTGCACACGAAAGATTCTAATTTCGATGCTCCAACCCCGAAAGCCACATCACCGACACATACTTATCCATTCTATGGCATTACGAAAACCAATTTCCGTAGCCAATTAGATGCCGATAAAGGAATTTGTTCACGTGTAAACAACCACAATTATAGGCGGCTCGACAAAAACTGGCCCAAAATGAACTAGCCGGGCTTTGTTGATGGACTCCGGAGCCTTGGACGGATGCGGCAAGATCAAAGGCCCGAAAGCGGCGCCACAGACGGTTGAATGGCAGTCTGTCAACGAACCGGGATTGTTTTATGGCGGACATATCCGAATCATTTTGTATTCAGAATGTAATTCGTTTTGTAAGTGGGACTTTCCATTACGCAGTTCGATTATTAAAAGCCATCAAAGACGCATTATTGTTGTATCGGAGGAAGTCATTTAGCAGTTTTATTGGCGATTTTATGGAATGATTGCAGTTGAGAATAGTATTGACTTCAGTGAGTGCTTCGAAATTTATTGTTCCGAATTTTAATGAGGGCTTGTATCTTTAAGGCTTACTTTTATACGCTCTGCAAACACTTCAATTTAAGTAGTCTACATGAAAGTATAGTAAATATGAGGTAATAATCTATAATGAAAATCTTTCAGCCGGTTGCACCAAGTTTTACGTTATACGATTTCGTAAAAAGTAACAACTTTATACATAAAAATGGATCGTTTCACTATTAAAAATAATGATTTGCGCCGTACATTTAACCTTTTTAAACGTAAAGGATAAAATAGAACTACAAATAAAACTATATTACGGTGAAATTCTTAAGCATTTATATTGTTACGTTTACGAAATCGTAAAACGTAAATTTTGTGCAAGCGGTCGTTTGTATACATAGAAATCTTGGACGCTCAGATAATGATATGACAGAAGAGCGGCTTCCTAAAACAACATTAACACTCTAAATTACTCTAAAACAAGATCTCATTAACGATTTCAATGATGAATCCAGTTATTATATGTAAAAATCGCGTTTCACAGTATTTGTTATCAAGCTCCTCCGAAACGGCTTGACCGACTTTGTTAAATTTTGAACAAATTCATAACTTAAGTGAACTATTTTCTTTAGTGTGTGTTAGCTTTAAAATAAAAAATATTTTTCTTGGTATTTCTTTAATTAAAGATACTATGTTGTTTAAAACAATTTGATCCTTATTAATGACTCTTTCGGTTGGTATCATAAAATACAGAATGTTTTTTTTCACATTTCACCGGTTCGATTCCCGGCTCAAGCAGTCGATTTTTCAAAAATCTTTAAAGGCGGTTTTGATTATTTAAAAAATAAAGGAATGTGTCCTTTCAGTAAAATTTGCCATCATCAATATTAAGGGTACTTTTCCTCCAACCACGGTCTTTTTTTTCCACCTGGTATATCCGCGGTCATTCCACAGGAAAAAATATATAGAAATGCAATAACATTTTGTGGTAGATATGTCATATGTGTTGATTCAGACACATAACAAACTTAAATTTATTAACTAATTTGACAGGATTAAAACTGTCGCCATATCTTTTTCTCTAAAGAATTAATAGTGACCGCTTAATTTTTAAAACTGTCTAATTAGTTTAGTTTAAGTTAGTTGTGTGTCTGAATCGACACCTTTCACAACAACGTGTGAAACAAAGTTTCACAACAAAGTGACTTGTGTCAAAAAGAGTGACTTTTTTCCGCAGCTATTTTCATACATTATCTCTTTGGAGCTCGAACTTGCCTAAGGGGCTAGGTGAGATGAAGAATAGTGCCTTGTGGTTTTGGCTCAAAAACAATAACAACATCAGGTGGGCCAACTGCCATTCATGCCGTGTAAAAAATACGGTGAATATTGAATTGCGTAAAAAGTACATTGACAGGTCGCATTAGTCATCAAGCGGCTAACCACAACACAGCTGCGAGATTCGCTACCCTGTGACCGTCGCTAATCTCTGTTTACAGTGTTCATAAAAACCGTGACAGATCCCACGCCGCGCTCGCTCAGACACTCGGAGTGATTTGTGCTAACGTTGGCTCTACCGACACGGATTCAGTTACGTCTGTTATTCACGATCACATTAGTTAAAACATTGGTTAAACAGAGCAAGGGCAGAAAGTTGTTGTCATCAGGTCTATGATCGATGATTTAAATGTGAAACAACTCGAAGTCTGTGCTTCGGACGGCACGATAAAAGGAAGATAGCTTTCTACAACATTTGTCTTTTTACAACAGACAAGTTTATAACAAAGTCAATAATTATTTAAATGATACCAATATTTGGGCCTACCCTGTATCACTTAAAAATAATTAAAATGTTACTATTGTTATTGCGTATGGTAACGAAATAACTAATTGTAAATATGAGTACTTCTGAACAGTTGCCAAGATTCTTGCGCCCTCATTTCTCATCAGCTAAAGAACGTCCTGAATGGGTGATAGGTGAAGAACTTGGATGATTCAAAAGAGTTTCTTATCATTTCAAATTTGAATAAAGAATATTTCTATTTTGACGTTAAATATCAAAGTGATCTTGTTCCTGTCATGTCGGTTAGTCGTCCCACTATCTAAGTGATGGAACAGAAAATGCACTTGCGTTTGCGCAGATAAATGTGCACTATATCTCCCACGCAAAAGGCTACGCTTAGGAGGACTATTATTAGGGCACAGTTTTCACTGCTCTGATGAGCAGCCCGAATGAGGAATCTCCACCTGACAGAAAATCGCAACTTAGATCGCCAGAAATTATTATGGAGATCCCCAACCTAGCTCCCTTGTTCTGGCAACGTGGGATTTTCGATTGCAACGCAGAAACCATTCTGTTAGCAAGGGTTTCTATGCTGCCTATTTTTGTCGCTTTGATATTATTATCTTCAAATTCTTTTAATTACAGAGGTAACCTTTCACGCGTTTCGTTTGAAGCCCTAAGTGCCACTGACGATATAGTAATAGGCATGTCGTATGCTCGTATTCGGAGTCGATCGCAGGCGCTGGATCCTGTCGCTAGGCATACCTTTACTGCTTTCGCCGGGAAAGAGCTGAAAATTAGTGCTGTCTTAACTGACACTGAAAACACTGAGCTAGCGCTCTTTTGCATCGCTGTCACACATAAATTTTAGGGTAATTGAATACGACCTACGAGTATTATTTGTTTCAGTATGTAAATATGTATTTGTACTTATGTAAATTGTTAGGTATGTGTGTTATATGTGATGCAAATAAATGTTATATCTATCTATCTATTTAGTACTTCCGTATGTTATCATAACATTATATTGCGGAAGTGTGTAAACATTAGTGTCATCGTTTAAGTAGAATTATCGAAAGCTTTATTTTTATCCCCAGTAGTTCTCGGTTTCGTGGCAAAATCAATTTTGGAATACGATATTTCGTAAATCGACGACTGTTTTCCAACTGTCGAAACAGTCTGAACCAATTCCAAAACTCTTGCACAATGGTAAAACCCAAGCGATTCATAGCTTTATGACTGCTTTTTACATTAAGACCTCCGGCGTTGAAACTGTCTGCAGCTATTATATACCTGTCTCTTTTTATGCCATACTTTATTGGCGCTGTAAACACTTATCTCAGCTTTGGGGCTATTAAGATAAAATCGACAATGCAAACGATATGCTCTTACTGACATTGCTATCTTTTGGGATAACCGTATACACCTATAAAAGACTATTTGCTGCAGCATTGTAGATAGTACTAAATAGACATTTAAATACTACGAGCATGTTTAAAAATAATGTTATGCTATGCGCCTCTTAGTTTTTATCCGACTATGCTGTTATGCGAAGCATAAAGGAGGGTTATGGTTTAAATCAGTATGTTGGTTTGTTCATCTCGTCCCTCATAACTTCTAAACTACTTATCGTAATTTGATAAATGCATTGAATTTGAAACGGCTAATCGCCGTGGTCATACGTCAACTATAAAAGCAATACATACATTCCTAGCTGTTGTAACTTAGTTGTAAGTGATCATTAGCTCTAGAGCAAAGTAACATACGACTTCAACTAAATATTGAATAGTTTGTACGTAACAATTTCAGATACAAATATTATCTTATTTCACACGTTTGGGAACGTGATTTTTTTGTAAAAGGTTTCTTGGTTTTGTACTTACTTACATTTATGATTTGATTCTTATTGTTTCAAGTCATATATTTATTACAATGTTAAAGTTAATCTCTGTATGTTTGCATGTTAAATTTACTATGATTGACGAAGTTTAAGACAGTTAACGTTGTAGGTGTAACTTATGCATACCCATTAATGCTATTTATAAATGCCAAAGAGTGATGTATATGTCGAACTAGCATTTACATTTTAGATACTAAATAATTATCATTTTCAAATGAAGAATTATTATTGTATACAAGACATCAGATAAAGGATATTCTATTACACACAGAACGTTTAATCTAGTATTGTTAAAGTAAAGCATTCTATGTAAACTTTTTTCTGAATCCCTTAAAATATGTTTGGCTAGTTGTAAAACAATATTATTACTATCATAGTTAACTAAGAAGAGCCAGCCTATTCAGAAATAGTTAGGCTTAAACTAAATGGCATTTTTATAGTTTATTTTCACTGCCGCAACGACACATTTTGTTTAACGTTTTCTCTCAAAACGATATTATTTTGAATTATCATTATTTTGTTATGTGTTTGATATTGTTTCTTACAGACTAATCTTAAAAACACTTTTCTCAAAAATGTGAGAAGACTTTGATTTATTGCCTGATCTGCAATTTGTTCTTCAAATGATATAACGAAATGTTTTGTTCCATATAATAGGAAACAAGCTTGAAACTGAAAATTTTTGAACAGGTAAATAAATTTCTATCTATAATTATATTTATATATGCCTAAATGTTTCAAGAAGACCTTTTATTAACCCTTGATACAAAAATAGAGACATTGGAAGGCTTAAGGGGGTTAAATATAAGATACGGAACAATATTGTTAATAACCCTTTGTTTTTTTGAAGTCGGTTAAAAATAACCTTCCTTGCATCTTAGGCAATTCATGATTTCACATTTGAATATTCACATCGTCCGATTAACATAATTATAATCACATTATGCATTCACCGGTAGTCAGCGAAAAGGCTTCAGAAACAAGTGTTTGACAAAAACTGTACCAGAAAAAGGCTCAATACCGGCAATAAATTAAAGGTAGGGCAAAATAAATTTCCCCTGAGCCGTATTAGTATTTATGGGTGTAATAAACGCGGCCAAGCTTTGTGAACGCCGCTTGCTGTAAATAATTTCAATGTGAGCCTTGTATTACTCGGTGTTCTGGGGCTAGTAAACTAGCGAGGTCTTTGCAAGACTGTTGGAGTTGCAATTTTGACTACAAGTCAGCTTGAGGAGATCGATCGCGCAGTGACAGTACTTTTTTTGCGTTTGCTCAAGTAAAGCAACATTTACCGTGCCAGGAACATGATGGGTGACCAAATAAAGTTCGAGTTTTCCCTCGTCCTCCAATTGGTCCTGATGTCACCCCGATTGTGTCGTTGAACTATACCATCGGGCCGTGTAAGTAAGTGGGGTAATAAAGAATGCTTCTCTGTCGCGTAGACAATTTGTGTACAATAATTATTTTTGCACAGAATATCCTTACTAGCAAAATTTATAGGGATTATTGACTTTGTTCGAAATAGATTTTTACATTTCGGTGACATATTATAACTGTGTTGCTTATTCAGTTTCATTTCTTCTTAATATTCTTAGGGGCACTTGTTGACACTTATTAATAATTATTTGACACTTATTTATAAAAATATTGTTAGTTGGAAGAATATTTTTACTCAGGTGATGTCGAGACTGTTGTACCAAGGTCATACAGGCCGTTTTTTCATACAAACGTAGTCCCCCGTTTCCTTCCTGGATAATGGCACTAGTTGCTCTATTTTTTCCAATAAAATCAATAGCCACTATAAGCATGTTCCTATGTTTTCCCTCTTTTTATTAAGTTAATTATTGAAAGAGATAATAAACCTTCAAAAGCCTAAAATATCGACATAATTTTTTGTTGTGTTCAAACGTCCAGAAAACAAATTGAACAAGATTATATATGAAAAAAGCAAAACATAGAAACACAGTCACAGCCTAGCTTTAATTTTTAACCCAAAAAGTAATTAAATCGGTCAATTCTTCGCGGAGAAAACTGGGGATTACGAAACGTATATTTTGTGTACTTTTCATAGGTATTTTCGGTTACCTATCGCGCTCAGATCAGTTGTTTGGGCACACAGCGCGACAACAATACTTTTTACAAATACCTATTATTGAATTCTCTTCGACCTTGGTGTTTCCTCGTTGTTAAGTTCATCCGTCTTACCTATTTCTGCAACAAAGCGGCACTGCTGGCATTGCTGTGTTCCGGTTTGAAGGGTATGGCAGTGAAATTACTGGGTACTGTAACTTTACATCTTATGTCACAAGTTGGCAACGTGCACTGTGCAGGTTTCCTGCGAATCTCACAAAAACCACAGGTATTAGGTGACTGTTACCAATTACCATCAGGTGGGCAGTTTGCTTGTTTCCCAACTTAGTTGTATAAAAAAAAACCAAATGTCATTCTCAATTCCAGTTGGGAACTGATCGTAAATTATGAATGTTGTTAAAATCGCGTAAGTAATTGTGAAACGTAAGTTAAGATTTATTGTTAAAGAAACAATAGGTATCAATAATTATTAAAATACTAGCTTCTGCCCGCGACTTCGTCTGCGTGGACTTCAGAATTGGGTCTAAAGCTTCGCTCGGTAACAATTTTTAATCTTCCCACGGGAACTATTTGAAAGATCATTAAGAAATATAAAGAACATGTCCTTTTCCATAGCATAGGTGACATGCATACCAAATTTCAAAGCGGCTTAGCTCGTAAACAATTTTCAATTTTCCCTCGGGAACTACTTAAGGAATCGGAATAAAAGGTAGCCTATGTTCTTTTCCATGTCAAAGGCTACATGCATGCCAAATTTCATCCAAATCCGTTCAGCCGTTTTTGCGTGATTGAGTAACAAACATCCTAACATCCAAATATCCAAACATCCACACTTTCACATTTATAATATTAGTAGGATAGTAGGAAGTAGGATAGTAGGTTCGTGAAAATAGTGCCGAAATCGGTTTTATTTGGCTATTACAGGATTAATGCTCATAAATTCATCATATTATTAAACGACTTCAAAAAAGGAGGAGGTTCTCAATTCGATGCGTATGTTTTTTTAACCGACTTCAAAAAAGTGTATGTTACGCTATTACGCCGCCAATTGTGGACGGATTTTCAAAATTCTTTTCGTATTCGATAGAGTATACTCCAAGGATGGTCCCAAAGTCAGGATCTGATGATGGGATCCTATGAAAATCGACGGAAACGCTAATTAAATACCATTTTATTTTTGTTAAATATTTTTTTTGTGTGTACTTTATGTTACGCGATTACGCCGCCAATATTCTTTTCGTATTCGATGGAGTATACTCCAAAGGTGGTTCCAAGGTCACGAAAATTAGGATCTGATGATGGGATCCCATAAAAAACGAGGAAAACTCTTAAATTTTTAGGCGTGTCCAACGTAATTTGTGTGTATGTTACGCGATTACTCCACCAATTCTGAACCGATTTTCAAAATTCTTTTTGAATTCGATAGAGTTTAGTGTGGTCCCAAGGTTACTAAAGTTAGGATCTGATGATGGGATCCCATGAAAATCGAGCAAAATCTTAATAAACTTTACGGTTTCTCAATTCACTGGTATTAAATTTTACGGTTTCTCAATTCACTAAAAAGATTTCATTCACTAAAAAGATAAAAATAAAAATTATTTGACAAAAAATAAAAACCGAGTTCCAAAACACTGAAGAGTTCAAAATAATATAAGAATGTACAGACAACATCACACTTCTATATTGAAGTCGGTGCCAAACGATGATCTCCTACCGCCTTATTACAAAACATGGACTAAAGTTAGTCCTGGTTTAAGCCAGGACTAAGATGACGCTGTCTCTATCTATGTATATTGACACAAGTGAAAGCGCACTACATACATTTAAATCAAAGACTAACTTTAGACCATGTTTAAACCAGGTTTTGTAATAAGACCGCTAGAGTCTTTAAATTTGGCACTGACTTCAATAGAAAAGTGAGATGTTGTCTGTGCCTATTCTTATATTATTTTTAACTTTTCAGTGTTTTTGCAGTCGGTTTTTATTTTTTGTAAAATAATTTTTTATCCAAAGTAATGTGATGTGATTATGAGAATTAGATGTACTCACATAATTAAAATTTTAGATAAGTTTTCTTGATTTATTGTTGAACTATTAGATTGACAACAGCAAAATTATTCGACTTTAACGACTTTGAATTCTGTTAAGAATTTCTAATAAATCTTCTCTATTAATAACTTTTATATATCTTAGATACATAAGTGGCTAAATGGCTTAATTATCACTTCAAAATCAATATTTATCAATTATTTTTAATCATGTATATAAACAATGGTTTCAGTAGGTAGCATCGTTTTGAATTACAGGATAATATTACTAAGCTTTGTGGAGAATATTTAAACAACTTGGTTACAAAAACAATGTATAATCAAATTAACATTTGGAAAAAAATTGTTTGAGCACATATATTTTGGATAAATAACTATAAGTAACTAAGTGGTAAATAATATAATAAACCAGGGGTACCTCTCCGATCTTGTCATTTATTTCTATTTCTTTTTCTTTTTTTTTTGTTGTACCTTTTTACATTGCCGTGTATGCGGGTACCTCTGCAGCGAAATTGGATTTATATCCGTCATGCTGCAACGAAACGAAGCGAAACTATTCTTTTACCTACATATTACACATATGTATTCTCAGTTTATAAAATAAATAGTAACTATCTGTGGGAGCTACATTTCATATTTGTACGACTATGAAGAAGAAACCAGGTTAAGAAACCATTGTAACTCGTATTCAAAATGAACAAGTATTTATTGGTGGGAAACATAGGTGAAAAAAAATATAAAAATAAACTTTTTTTTGGGAAATGTTAGAACTGGTTTTTCAACAAGAACAATAGTCTCTTAAAAGACCCCCTGGTTACAACCTTACAGTGCAAAGTGACATAATTAAAAAAAGCACAGGTAATGAATTAAATTTAAAAAACTACCCTACATAAAGTTTTTGACCATCGCTCCACCCGCATCTATGATGGCATCGCATCTTCTTCGCATCGAGCTTACGAGGTTTTCGCAGTGATCCGACCCTCGGAAAGACTCCCACACCTGGTGAGCGTGCGCGACTAGCCCCTCCGCCGTCCTATCAGACTTAGGATCCCATTTTTGAACCACATTACTCCACAAGTTCTCCATGGGATTCAAGTCTGAAGAACGTGCAGGAAAGTATATAGTGCGGAGGTTAGGTTGCCGCTCGACCCATTGCTGAACTGCTCGTGAGCGATGTATGAGATTGCTGTTTTGGGTGAAAGTTAGTTCAGGATGCTCGTCCTCGGGGTAAACAACTCTCGCAGTGGGCAGAAAAGAGTCTTGCAGTAGCTCTAGGTATGTAGAACTAGTTGCTTTCTCTGGAATGTGGAGTAACTCCCCGGGCCCTGCCGCACTCATCCAAGCCCACATGTTGACCACTACCCTCGATTCATTTGCGTTAGGCTCATATCTCTTATTGTTCACACGCCAAAGAAGACGTCGCCCAGCCTCACCAGACACGAAACACATCTCGTCTGTAAATATGACGTGTGAAAAGTCAAAGTCCCGGTAATCTCGCGCGAACTGAACTCGGGCCGTTTTGTTCGCATCAGTTAATGAAATTCTCTTCCTTGGTTTCCTATGTTTGATTCCTAACTCGTCCAAACCGCGTCGGATTGCCCGTCTGGAGCAACCAAACCGCTTAGCGACATCCTCTGTCGAGGTGGTCGGCTGCAGCTCATACTCGGCGACCAGCTGCTGTTTACGTTCCTCAGTGAGAACTCTCGGTTCGACCACTCGCATTCTCGTTGACAGACTTCCCTCACTGTTGTGCCGCCGAATCCACGTTCTCACTGTGATCCTCTGTAAGCAAAGCAGTCACTTTTCAAAACAAAGAAGCAAGGAATAAAAGACGATAGTGTTATGCCATGATAATCTTAACAGTTTATAAATCAGTTTATAAATAAAATGTATCCTACAACAAAAAATTCACCTCTGACAAGGCATAGAGGACTCCTCCCAAACGAAATTGTCAAGTCCTTTGTTACGCCAAAGTAAATTAATTCACTGTGTGTAGGTAACTACATATAAATATCAAATGTTAGTTTCGAATAAAGTAAACTTCACAAATCTTCGCTTTGAACTTTGCATTTTCTTTAAAAATGCAAATTGCTTTTTTCTTGCAAAAAAGCAAACAATCAATAACTACAAAAACTTTTTACAAAAAAATAAAACCGACTTCAAAATCACCAAAAAGTCATAAATAATATAACAATACATTCAACATCACCGTTTTATATTGAAGTCGGTGCTATCTAAATTTTAAGAAACTACATTAATTGTTCTTATATTTTTTAAGACTTTCAAGGTGATCATTGTTTCAAGGGTTTCCCTCGATTTTCATGAGATCTCATCATCAGATTCTGGTTTCCTTATCATAAGGTCACCCTTGGAATATCTACTTTCTAACAAAAAAAAAAAGAATCATCAAAATCGGTTTATAAAGGACGAAGTTATTCGCGAACATAGAAAAAAAATAAAAAGTCGAATTGAGAATCCTCCTCCTTTTTCGAAGCGGTTAAAAACAACATGTGTACAGTAAGCTCCCATTCAATGTATACACTTACACTACGAAAACCGCCACTGTTACGAGCGACATAAGAACGGTCCAAAGATCAAACAGTATAGCTTAATATGGAACTTACTGTACATAAAACTCTACGTCGGTTAAGGTACCTATAGGAAAGTTATTTCAGTAAAAACTTAACCTGTTATTTTATTAATTTTATTAAAAAACCATCCAAATCAAAACAAGAGGGTACATAGAACATACATCGTTATTGAGATAGGAATTAACTTGAAATAGTTGCAGAAAATCATGTAGAGTTAAGCATACCGCGGCATACCGGTGGTGGCAGGCGGGAGCGCCCACACGTATACGAGTACCATATCCACTGTTTTATCTGCTCCGTGTTACAACGGATCGCGAGGGCAAATAATATTAAATAAGAAAAACTGTACTCACCGACATGTTTAATTCTTTCGCTATTTGAGAGATGTTGTATCCAGACTCCCTTAAATCAATAATTACACTTCGTTCCCTCAGAGTTAAATTTCTGCTGCTCATTGTGGACTAAAATTAAGAAGCGTGGAAATGTCGGTGATCGGGCGTGACGTTCGCCAGACTAACATAGCTAGCTTTCTCGGCGTGGTGGCCTCGCTGCCGCTGTACGCGAAGCGCGGGGGGCTCGGCAGTAGCGTGCGGGAAAAGGACATCGCTATTTCGCTCTTTATCACACTTATACGCTTTTACGAGCGGTGAGTTTCTTTAGTCATTGCATTGGTTATACGCATAACGATAGGACGGGATGGCGGCATCCTGATTCGGCACCAAATTCTCGCAACAAGCGAGATAATCTCGCAATGATTTGTGACTTCTTTGATACGAACACGAAAAAAAATAAAACAACGAAAAGCAATGAATGAAAAACTTTTTACCTAATCCTTGGAGAAGTAATAATTACCAATACAGTTTGTTATCACGTCCACGGTGCGCAGCGCGCGCAGTCGCGCGGCCTTGAACTGTCCACGGTCAAAATAGTCATTTCATAAAAAGAAATTGTACAGAAAACTTTTTGATTAAATACCTCCCTGGTGTATTTGGAAGTTATAAGTAGAGGGAAAAGCACTTCTATGGAAAAGAATAACTTTCCGCACGCCAAGCACATATTATTATCGATAAGCCTAGTTTTTGAGGAAATGTATTAAAGAAATTTGTGTTGCAAAGGAGAGTACTCACGTCGGAAGTAGACAGTCAATTCCAACAATGTTTTATTGCAAACAAAATGCAGTTGACTGTTTACATACCTCGATAAACAATATACCTACCATTTATACCTCGCGTTTGAATGAACGTGAGGTTATGTCGGACTCTCCAGGGCTACTAGACCAGTGTAGATAGGTTTTGAAAGGGACTCAAATTATAGTTGGATGAATTTTATTGGAATAGCATTGGGAATTGGACTCACGCACCGAGGGTTCCGTACAAACTTAACTGAGCATTCTAGTATTTTTTTACAAGTTATCAAATCAAATCAAATCCGTTTATTGCATTCATGTGGTGTAAATTGATATAAGAAGCTGTTACAGTACCATGACATGAATCCTGAAAAGGGCACCGCAACATTTACATAATTTTAATATAATGATTAAAATATAAAGAAGTTATATAACTTTAAACATAATATTTCATAATTGTATTACATTAATATTATTCTATTTCATTCTTCCTTTATTTATTCATTAATTTATTTGCATGCACGTATGATAATGATAATGTTTATTTATTTGTATGAAGAGTGGTACAAAAGGTATTACATTCATTATTAAGTCGCACACAATTCACCAGTCACTAGCATGCAATCATTTATTGTTACAAAATTTTAATTATACCAAGGCATATTTCCTTTGAATACATTAATTCATTTTCGTCTTTAACAAAAGTCCATAAATTCCTCTACAGAATAAAAACAATTCTCAATTAACCAGGTTTTCAGTGTCCTTTTAAATGTATTTATAGGTAAAATCTTAAGATCATTCGGCAAGTCATTAAAGATAGCAATCGCCATACAGTATGTATTTCTGTGATACAGAGCCGTAGTATGTGTAGTAAGAACAACAGTTACAAGCTTTTATTTAACTTGCAATGTAAGTATGTAAATATGTAAGTATGTATGTTCGGGTGAAATCTTGCAACTCAATTTTGAAGCAGATATCTTTAACCGATTGAGCTGAAATTTTGTTTACACGTTCAGTTTGGATGACAATGCATGGTTGACTGTGTGACGTCATTCTAAATCCAAGATGGCGGCATACCCAAGATGTCGGACCAATTATTTTTAATGCACTCCTACAGTATGGGTATAAAATAAAAGGTCTTGCTAAGAGTAACTCGAAAAATAATGTGACGTCACTATTAATTCAATATGGCGGACTTCAAATCTTGAAAATCAGTTTTGAAGTAGATATCTTCAACCGATTGAGCTGAAATTTTGTAGGTATACACACAGTTTGGATGAAAATGCATGGATAACTGTGTGACGTCATTCTAAATCCAAGATGGCGGAACAATTATTTTAATGCACTCCTACAATATGGCAAATAAAAGGTGTTGCTAAGAATAACTTGAAAAATTAGGTGATGTCACTATTAATCCAATATGGCGTACTTCTAAAACTAAAAAATTAATTTTGAAGTAGATACCTTTAACCAATTGAGCTGAAATTCTGTATAGACGTTCCGGCAAACGACCTTGCAACAATGATGCGTTGAATGAGATGAACAGACTAAGAAACGTGTCCAGTGATAACTAAAAAGTAAAAATAAATTAAATGTAAAAAAACCTTTTTAAAAACAAGTTGTTATTTAAATGCGCTAAAAAGAAAAAATAAACTTTTACACTAAAACTTTTACTTATAACGTCATTTCACATTTGACACAATTTATATGACATAAAATCTTGTCGCAAGATTTACTTTTGTAGGTAAACATGTAAATTAAATAATTTGATGTGAATAATTTTATACATTACAATTTTCAAACTAAGTAAATACGAGTAGGTACTTAAAAGTACTCTTTAAAGTACTTATAAGTTACTACATACAAGTAAATCTCGCGACAAGCTTTTATGTCATATAAATTGTGTCAAATGTGAAATGACGTTATAAGTAAAAGTTAAGTGTAAAAGTTTATTTTTTCTTTTTAGCGCATTTAAATAAAAATTTGTTTTTAAAAAGGTTTTTTACATTTAATTTCTATTTCTTTTTCTTATTTTGTTGTAACTTTTTATGTTGACGTCTGCAGCGAATTGGATTTATATCCGTCATGCTGTAATGATGCCTCCATACGGAACTATTATTTTACCTACATACCTACTACATTACGTATTCTTAGTTCATATAATAAATAATATCTATCTGTGGTAGCTATCTATACTTATATTATAAAGTGGAAAGATTTGATTGTTTGTTTGTTTGTATTATGTAATAGGCTTCGAAACTACTGAACCGATTTCGATAAAAGTTGGTAGATGGATAGTTCGAGACCAGGGGAAAACATAGGGTAATTTTCCTACGGCAAAAAAATCCCACGGGAAAACAATCTTTAAAATCTTTAAGGCTCGTATAAATAGTCGTATCTCAAGTACGAGATCGATCTTGAGCTGTTGTTTTTGATAGATGTGCCATACATTAAACGTCAAAACTGCAACTCAAGATCGAGCTCTGACTTGAGATGCGACCATTAATACGAGCCTAAATTAGCAACTGATCAAACTTGAGATTCATGCTCTTAAAAATATTTCATTGAACACGTATTTCATGGTTTATTGGAATTCACCCCCTTAGGGTGCACCATAGGGTTTGAAAGTTTTTATGAAAAATATTTAAAATCTGCACCAATTTCTATGAAAATTATTATCCGAGCTCCTAAATATAAATAACAGTCTTCTATATAATAGGCTACAAAATTATTTTGCCTATGGGAAAATATAAAATTCCCACGGGAAAACAATAAAGACGCAGGCGAAGCTGCGAGTTTAAAGCTAGTATTTCATATTTGTAAGACTATGAAGAAGAAACCAGTTTAAGAAACCAATACAACCCGTATTCAAAATGAACAAGTACATTTATTGGTGGGAAACATAGGTGAAAAATTAGGTAAAAAGCAAAAAAGGTTTTTTTGGGAAACGTGAGAACTGAACTGAACCCACTGGCCTATGCAGTAAGCGATAGCGAGATGAAGATGCCACTACTGCATCTACTGCATCTCCTCTCCTGTGCCTCCGACCAAATCCGTTTCCAAAGCCTGGACCAGTCAGGCGGCTGAATTTCCATATCACAAAATGTTTGTATTCATTTAAATTTTATTTTTTTCCAGAAGTTCCCAAAGTAAGTAGCTTTTGGGAACCTCTGCAATAAACGATAATGAAAGAAGAAAGTATACCAACGCTAGTCAAAGTTATTACTATTGAATAGGTATAGAATAGAAAAGGTGACGAAGAAGTTTCACCGCATCAATAACTGTTTGAGATTTCACAGTCATCGATACACAGTCAACATCTGTACCGACATTTACAATAATGTAATAAAGTTATGCCCAATAAAACACTGCTCCGTTGCTGAATCCAGGGGCAAACTTAGGTCCTGGCTAGCCGATCTCACTTACGACTCCACCGAGAGACTCTTAACTCGTTTACACTAAACGTGCACACTAAGTGTGTAAATGTGTATAGATGTGTATGTGTGTGTGCGTGTATGTGTGTATGTGTATGCATATATATGCATGTGTATGTGTAGGGAATGCAAATCTCGCGAGATTGGGGCTCAAGCGAGATCTCGCGAGTTTATGAATAACAATACTGCGAGATCTCGCCAATTTCGAGATCTCGCGAGATTAGCAGTTTGTTGTGTTTTTTTGCAAATAATCACAATATTTGAATAAATTAGGGGAAAAAAAATTATAAGTATTATAAGATAAACATTTATTTTCACGAATTTTTTTAATAGACTTTTATGCATCAAACATTGTTTGACGTATCTGTCTATAATTTTTTAATAAACTTCTAAGTAGTAAACTTTGACATACGTATCTATATCAAATAACAAATGAAAGAAACAACCAGTCTTCTCTTCTAATATCAAACAAAAATCTTTTAACAACGAGAAGTAAACAAAAATGAAACTTATTATCTAAGTTGATTTGACTATTCAACTGAGATATTATTATCAATTAAATGAAAGAAATGAAACTATATCTACTCAGTAGATCCATTAGGTATTACAGATTAATTAACAACATATACCAATTAGTCAGACTATTAGACTATTTTATGCTCAAGTGCAATCTCGTTAAACTCGCGAGATCTCGCCTTTTTTTCGTCCGAGATCAATCTCGCTAAAAAAGGCCGAGATCGAGAGATTGCATTCCCTATGTATGTGCACATGCATACATTTCATCTACTTTATATTTTATTTAAGTTTTATATGTTTAGTTTGAAAAAAATAAAATAGAGTAACAGTGTCCTTTATTCTTGTTTTGTAATGTTATTGTACGGGACCCCACGATACAGGCTTGCCTAGTGTGGGGACCGGGGTTATTTCTAATATTGGGATGGTGTTATAGCAAATAAAAATTGTTCATTTTCAATGCTAACAGACTCCGGATTAATAGCAGTTGTCACTTTATAGACACTTTTGTAAATTAACACCACGAGGAGCGAAACAAAGGAGTTTGTCGCTCATAGTGTTTCAGCGCCGATAAAAAAAACCTTTTGTTTTCGTGGCCCCAGCTCCCAAGTCGGTGAAACTTAAAGGGCGACAAGACTCGCACTTAATGACGGTTATAATGAGCGTGTATTGTATATATTTCGGCTGTCAGTTACACATTGTTTAGACGGCGCTGCGCCGGATGGACCGGCGTTATATATGGCTGCCGGTGCAAAAAAATTGCACGTTACATCCTTTGAAGTGCCGCGTTGATTGAGAGCAATTAACTCAAGGTCTCGAAACTGGGCCGTTTGGCGAAATATTTATTGAGCTGTTTATGACTTTTGTAACAGAAATATTGGCGAATGTTAGAACTATTGTTGTATTTGTTTTCGGCGCAATCCGTATAACTAAAACAAAAAAGTTAAATGTATAGGACATTTAACCTTTTTTGTTTTAGTCGTCATAAATTAAGAATTTTCTCAGTTTTATTAGGATTCTACCACGGCGCGTATCATATGATAAAACATATATGAGTTTCTTATTAACAAAGTAGCTATTTTACTATCATGCTATACAGAATTGTAGTTGTTCTCTGTGCTCAGCTATTTTGTTAGACTTTGAATACTCTGCTATATAGGTAGTACATCTTAATATTAGGGATAATTTAGTACTGTTGTAAGATTGAAATTTCAGTGTTTTGTCATTGACAATACACATTACCTATCGCATAGACAGATCGAGACGGTCCCAACGTAAATTATCGAAAGTGATTATTGAAACCTAAACTTTCGATGAACTACTACGGAATCAAGTTATATATTCGATGATTTACGACTTATATTTTTTGGAACTACATAATTTTCTCGTATTATCTTTAGTGGGGTGTAAAATATAGCTCTACAGAAAACGTTACTGCTAATAAAAAAAAATTATTAAATTTTGAGTTTCGATGGGGCCGTCGAGATATGACATTGAAAATTATTCTTTCCTGTGTATTTTTTATATTATATCAAAAAATATTTTTCCGTTGCTGTTTTCACCAGTCGCCTTTCGGTTAGACTCTATTTTTTCTTTTCATATGGTTCTGCTAAGGCTGCAATTTAGTGTTTGTGGTCAGTTGCTAAAAATTAAAAATCTAATCAACCTAAAATAATAATCTTTCTATTTGTATCCTTTGAATAAGCTTCATTAACGCACCCAATAATTAGGACAAATATTTCATAAATAGAAACTAGTGATATAACGTAATTATTATTTTACTTTCAAAAGTTCTGTGAATACTAGTTAAGAAAAAAATATTTAATACTTAATACAAATAAATGCGGTCTAAACTTTTGAATAAAGAAAGAAACAATAAGCAATTCAAGTTCATTTAACAAATACACTCTCATACTGTTATCCAGTATTAACATAAACGTTATTCGTTTATTAATAGTTATTAAAGGCAACGTAAAACGATTTAAAATTCAATATATTCACAATACATTGTTAACCCGGAATGGATTCAAACCGAAACTCGAAATAATTGCGGGCTCCCAAACGCAAACAAACATGCCGAGTGGAATTGAAAGCGTCCCTATTTTAAAACGAAACGGGACCTCACAGGCGGACAAAAATGAAACAAAATCGCCTACTGAATAAATGTATGGAACTCAACAAAAACACCAGTAGCTGGCAATGCATAACAAAGCGTTTAAACGCGTAAACAGTCGCATACGAACCGCGCGCGCATAATAAATAACCACTTTTAACACATTTCATAGGAAATGTCCCGACAAATTTACACGAAGCTGGTGAAACGAATATTGTACCTTCATCGTGTACAAATAAGATTTAAACTGCAACAATAATTTAAAGTCGAGGTGATAATGAAAAGTTGGCACTAGACGATTAGGTTCAAAGGGTGGATGAGAATATTTATGTGTGACCTTCGGTACGCACATGCAGAGGTTTAGTGACGAAAATGTAAGTTTATCTTAATTCATTGTTAGTTAAAGGGTTGTTTTATTTATGGCCGTGTTAAAGTGGAGATTTTATCACTGAAACTTATGAAGATAAATTTGGCCCGATAACAATCTTGCGGTGAAAAAATTGGGCGTGTTTGATAAGTAGACACTATTAATCTTAATATTTTATTCGACGTAGGATTAAGGTTTAATGTTTCTTCTTTCGCTTTCGATGAAGCTTATACGAGTATTGAGGCTTTTATATATGAATCATTTATTTTTAACTTGATTCTATTTTCATTTATGACATGTCCAATAATATCAACATTTAAGAAACAAAATTTAAGAAACAGACAAATTAAAAGCAAAATTTACCAGATAAATAAATGCAAGGGTTGTCTAAGTATTAGTTGGAGAAAGTAAGCAGTTTATCAAGTTATTCACATCACAAATCAGTTTCAGCGACGAAAAAGCTATTTAAGCTTCCTGTCATCCTTACGGTCCCACGTTCTTTTGAGCGTTTACAAGAATACAGGTTTCGTGTTTGATCTTTAACGCTCCCTCCTCGAACAAAAGGGCCTGGCCTTAATTCAAAAGTTTATTATTCCAAACATATTATATTACCGCTCGTACACGCTTGAATACAGTATAAATAAATGGTAGGCCACCATAAAGATAGCGATAAACAAAATTCAACCCTGTGTCTTCCCCTTTTTTATTGGCAGGGGGCAATTTGAGAAGATGTATTCTGCCGTTTGTACAAACTTAATTCTACTGGTGCGCGCCGGAGCGGTTGCCATCTGTTAAATTCTATTTACTGGAAAGTAAGTTTCAAAGTCAACTGCGTGTGTGTTTCGGGCCGGGAGTTTTTGTTTTGTGCTCACGTTATTTATATTCTGGTGACGGTTTAGTGCGAGTTTACGAAATTGTTAAAGACAGATAAAAGGGCGATATTTACATTGGAGGGTGGTTTATGGGAGGTCGGAGTGTTCGGAGCAAGCACTAAAATAATGTAACTTACGACTATTGCCGCCCATAATGAACGGTGATTTGATAGTAAAAAACTATTTTTGTTTGTTCACTTATGTGATTGTAGTTTCGATAACTACTAAGCGTGATTATTATTTCTTTGCGTACAAACACGAAAATAGAAAGCTTGCTGAAAAAGATTTACCTTGGTTGTTTTTAAAAACATAGATTTTGATCTTTGCCAAATGTTGTTTTCAATTTAGTTTTGTGTATTAATTTATCCGAATCACAAAAATCTCCTCAATGGTTCTGTATCTTGATGCTCCAACAGAAATAGGATAGTCAGCAAAGAATATATGACAACGGTTGTAAACATATTTAACAAGTTCATTTTCTTAGTATTAACTGAAATCTCAAAGTGAAATAGCCTAATCAATAATAATGGAAAGGTTGACTAGTAGTTAGCACTATTCTAAAATTAGTTGTAGATAATCTTTTGATTATTGCTAAATGCAGATTTTTTCATTTTGGTCTTGATCATAAGGTTATTCAAGTTACCTCCACAATTTATCGGATCTGTATCTTGAAGCGCCAATAGAATCATTATAAACAGTGCAGGGCAGGATGCATAACAACGGTTATAATTACATATTTTACGAGAACATATTTTTAGAATAAGCCGAAATTTTAACGGCGAATAGCGTAATGAACATAAAGTACTAAAGAATATATAGGAAACAACACAGAGCTGTTAAGTTTACAATGCACTAAATGCTTTGTTTGCACCCCACTAACAGTTTGTTATCGCGAGCAAACAGACAAAAAGACACATTTCCTTGCTAGTCAAACACTTCAACCTCAACTTTGATGTTGTTCAAATACGACAATCAACAGAGTAATTAAACAACGTTATCTTAATAAAATAAATTGAATTTGAACAGTGACAGTTCTGTTTGTGGTGTATTAATATCGACAAATATTATGTGCGGCGCGTCGACAGCTCCAAATTTATTGTTATATGACGACCCATTACCACAAACGACGACTGAGAAACTCGTGAGAAAAATCTGTAAGCATAGCTTACGTCGCGCCACAGACAAGGAACATTTTCTACTGTGTAGCTACAAAAACTGAAATGAACGATGAAGATGATGTTGTCAACGCTTCAAATGAACCTATTCAAGGTGAAATTCAAGCGATACTAGCCCATATGAACATGCGTGATGGAAACAAGAAAGTTGTTTTGGCAGCATGATTAATGAAGGATCAAGGTATCATCAAGGCTCGGCAAACATTCGTACTGCGTGCCATTCAAAGTTAGACAAGTCCTAAGCCAGATTAAGTTTTAACTGCGGTGATTTGTCTTGTCTGATAATATAAACGACGGTGTCGTTAGACAACTCTTTGTTGTATTTACTTTGGTCCGTTATCGGGTAATTTCAGCTTTAAAGTCACGACCGCGCCCATAAATAACCCAGCCATCATTGCGATTAAGTTATCTTTACGACCAATATTAACAATGAATCACTTGTGAAATGGAATCCATGAAACCGATCAAGATTAGATTCGAGTGTGTACTCGACAGATTCATATAAGTTTTCCGATGTAGATTATAATTATTAGATAATTTTGGATGTTATTTTGCGAAACTGCCATTTTAAATAGGTTTGATATTGATTGTGCTAATTTTATGTGCCCTAATTGATTTTATTATATGCCTCATCTAGACTAGAGCGGAAGACATACACGCCACACTAGCCATCCTCACCTTTCCGACCTGCAAGGTGCTTCTTCAGGACCAGGGATTATAAGAAGGAGGAAACACATGAGCTAGCAAAGAGTTTGTAAAATTTTCTTCGAACATTACTATTAAGCGAGTTTCTTGCATCGATTTCAATGACGAGTATCGTAGGAAGGAAGCTATAATAATTTTAAACATAATATAAACAATGGCATGCTCAAATTTCAAAGTGCTCAAACCATTCAATTCGATAATGCCTCACACGACACCATTAAAGCGTAGACGAGTCTAAAATACGAACATAAATAAACTCATTTTCGTTGGCGTCAAGCAAACTCAAAGTGAAATTACCGAGGCTCAGGGCGACGTGTGCATGAAAAATTCATTCGGAACATAACAAGAGGGCGACAAGGAATAATAATTTGAATAAATATCAAGGAGAGCCCCGAACGAGTGACGTGACAAAAAACGAGCTCAGCCACGCGTGTTTATATGTTGAGATGGTGTAATTTGGCAGTTACACATGGCAGGGATCTCGTAACTCAAGACATTCGCGTACGCAAAAACGTTATTAACTTCGGAGGACACGTCGCAAAATGTGATTTCTGGGGGCTCTGCTCTACAAGATCTTCTTCCATCGAGATTAACGCCTTTAAAAAACAGTAAGCAGATAAGCCGGGGAAGGCGAGCATTGCGCATTGTTTTCGTGTCTTAACGACCGACGCTCGTGATTATCATTCCATTCACATGTTCCTTTTCCAAGGAAGTATCAGAGTTACGAGCCCGCTTTATGAGCCACACATCCCCTCTTCCTAGAAGGTCCGCGAACAAAAGGGTGCTAAGTGTGCTCGCAAACACAAAAATAATAACAAAATCCCCGTGTATTTTGACAACATAATACTCGGCCGTCACAAAGGCCGTCACGTCACGAGCAATCGGTTTCGCTTCCCGCCGCCCTTTGAGAAGGGTTCTAAACAAGTTTCGCAAATAATTTATTAAAAACTTTTTGTGGCAATGCAGCCGTTGGCTCACTGTGCGCTACCGTTTGACGGCTGAGCGATGAAAGATTTTGCGGAGATTATAATTGACAAGATCTTTGTTGGGGCTAACAATGGGACTTTGTATAAGTCGATCTATTGTGCAGTCCAGGAGATTAGCTGAAGTGGATCGCAGGCCCCTTTTCGTGGATGTATAATTTGAGGAGTGATTGACTGAATGCGGCAAGTTAGCGTTACTGTGGTACAATGAGGCATTTCTTGCTAAGGCTAATACGGATGACGCTTTACACCGATCTTAGATAGTAAGAGGCTTTGAATCTGTGCATTCATCAATGAATGTTAAAGAAGCAGCGATGCTTCTCAGAACCTAACAAGCAACTACCACAGGATTATGTCTATTGAATTTATCAAATACAAAACCGATCTTATCTTAGCCATCAATGTGTATTCCATCATCAAACGCTACATCTACACGAGTTTCCTGTTTGTTTAATACCTGTACTGTGTACTAATATTCAACTTCGAAGTGAATAGAATAGGCATTGATTTTCAATTTGTCTTTATTTATACGTACGAGTCGAAAAGTAAATAGGTGTAACAAACAAAGAAAAAATCATTAGTTTAGAATATTTTTATTTCAAATATGTCCTTTTTCATAATATTCAAAAAAAAGTTCAGATACACGTGTGTACATGTTAAGTTTGGATGTTTTTCACTTAAAAAAACCAACTCAACCTAATCATAAATGTTTGCAGTTGTTAGTTAATGATAATAACGTTATAATCTTCTCTTATATATAAAAATGAAACGCTGTAACACACAGCGTTTCATTTTTATATATAAGAGAAGATTATAACGTCTCGCTAAAACTCGAATACAGCTGGACCGATTTTTACGAAGTTTTCTGTGTATGTTTGAATAAGTTCAGGGAACGTATAATTGGACCCGGTAGGTGGCGCTGTAATCGGGCAGGACAACGTCTGCCGGGTCCACTAGTATAAAATAAATATGTATACTAAAAACCTCCAAAGATGCATAATCTGTTGTCATACACCTTATTTGAATTTCGATAGTACCTATATACAACCAAACCGAACAATGGCTTTTTATTTGATGGTTACATAGTTGTAAAATTAAGCATGCGATGTATTTTGACCCGGGCATTGCTGGGTTTCACAGTTAGCATATGACAATAAAAGGTGAAGGGCGTTGAAGTCCGAGTGATATGCTTGTATTTTTTATAGTTGGACAAATGTGCTATACGTGGTGTATTACTTGTACAACCAGTTGAACTACTTAGTTGTACTACTGTATCAGGGTGAAATTTCATTTAATCCTTAATAGCTTTAACCGTTCATCGTTATATTTTAAAATCATCCGGGAATGTTAATGAAAAATTATGTTGTCAAGTCCGACGGACAATACAAGTTTCTTTATAAGCTGCTCGTCTATGAATAATATAATATCCCACCAAAAACATTCTGTAAAAAACTAGCCAAGTCTCGATGGAGCTGCTCGTTTATCTCTAAAAAGTAATGAAATCTAGACAAAGTCGTGCCAAGCCTAAGGTTCCATACTGCGATTTCTTTATTATTATAGTTAATGTTGTGTGAAATTGTTGTTTGCCGTTGAACATTCTTTATACGTTAGTGGGTACAAGTCAACGACCAAGTCACACAACCCCCCAATACTGCTGAATATTTGCTTTTAGAGGTATGCTTATGTCACACCAAAGCTCTTTTAGGAGTATATTATAGCCCATCTCTCAGAGTTAATTATTTTCCTTCATTTGAACAGCTTTTGGACGATTTTGTTCCTCAGTATAAGCATGCCATTATCATGGGGGACTTCAATACTTGCCTCGTCAAAAATGATGATCGCTCCCAAAATTTAATTTCCATAATTAATTCTTTTAATCTACACATTCTCCCTTCTAAAGAAACACACTTTTTCCCCAACTGCACACCATCTCTTCTCGACCTTATGATAGTCACTTCAACCGACCATGTCGTGAAACATGGTCAGTTTCCAGCTGACGCTTTTTCTTACCATCAATTAATTTATCTTTCCTACCGAATACGCCCTCCTAAATTAAAGCCTAGAGTGCTTCATCATCGTGGCTTCGCCTCTATGAATCTAATCAGTTTGCGCAAGGATGCAGCTGATATGGACTGGTCTGAAATTTTTACTTCAATTAATATTAATGATCAGGTGGGTGAATATGTTCAATGACATGTTGACTAAGCTTTATGATATTCATGCACCTATTAGAGCTGTTAAAGTTAAACATTTACCAGCACCGTGGTTGACTGACGAAATCCGCTCACTTATGTCGAAGAGGAATAGAGCGAAGTCCAGGTTCAAATCTGAGCCCACGGAATTTAATCAAAAGAAGTATCATCATGCTAGAAATCGTTGCAATACAGTGATCAGGGACGCTCAAAGACGCTATATTCACAATCCAACTAAAGTCTGGAAATTTCTTAAATCACTTGGAGTTGGTAAGTCCAAAAGTAATAATCTCATTACTCAGCTTGATTTAAAGCAGCTCTCAATTCCCAATTTTCGTCTGTACCTATTTTTAATGGTAAATCCAAAATTGACACTTTGCTCAAACTTTCGAAAATGCCAACTTTTGATTTTCCTCCATTTAATTTTCAACAATTTACAGACTGTGATGTTGAGGGAGCCATTACTTCTATCACATCTAGTGCTCTTGGAAGTGATTCGATTAGCAGGAATATGATTTTACCCATATTAGATATTCTTTGTCCTGTTATTACTAGAATGTTGAACAATTCAATATCGACCGGAGAATTTCCGTCGGTTTGGAAAGATGCGCATTTTATCCCTCTACCAAAAAAGCCTAACCCTACTACCTTCACTGATTATAGACCAATATCCATTCTGCCATTCCTTTCTAAATTCTTTTAAATCCTAATAAAACTCAGACTATAGTAATTGGCAGTTCTTATTATGTTTCGAGGGTGAACTTTGATCTTTTGCCCCTTATTATCCTTGACGGCACTACTATTCCTTATGCTACCACTGTAAAAAATCTCGGAACTATTTTCGATCGTTGTTTGACTTGGCGACCACAAATTGAGCATGTTCAAAAAAAAGTATTTGGTGCATATTTTTCATTAAATCGTCTGCGTAATTTCTTGCCACTTAAAACCAAAATTGAATTAGCGCAATCACTGCTTCTATCTATTATAGATTATGCTGATGTTAGCTACGTTGACCTATCTGAAGAACTACTTAATAAACTGGAGCGACAACAAAACGTCTGTATCAGATTCGTATTTAATCTTCGCAAATACGATCATGTCTCTGAATACCGCTCCAAGCTTAAATGGCTTCCCATTCGCAGGCGTAGAGATCTCCACATCCTTTCTCTTCTATACACAATATTATTTAATCCTACTAGTCCTGAATATCTTAAAGATCGTTTCACCTTTAGGTCCTCCTGCCATGATCGCAGCTTACGTTCCACGAATACATTAATTCTTGACATACCTGGTCACACTACAGATTACTATTCTTATTCCTTCACTGTCCATGCTGTCCGTCTATGGAACAGCCTCCCGGAATGCATAAGAGGGGCCAGATCCTTGAATATTTTTAAGAACTTGGTACGGAGCCACTATCTATCACTAGATTCTTACTGTTCGTTGTTGTATATTATGTATTTTTGGTTTTTGTATATTATGTAAAATTTTTATATTTTTTTTTAATTTAAACCTAGATTTTAAGTTTTTTTTGCACTACCCTTAACATCATGTACTGTCTCTAATTTTTATATTTTGATGGTTACCTGGAAGAGATTGCTTACTAGCAATAAGGCCGCCAGTTGTACCTTCTCGTGTATGTCTGTGTTCCCGACTACTTATGTTGTAATGTGTTTGCAATACAGTATATTATTATTATTATTTCATTTATATAGAAGATTAAATAAATTATGTTTTATTTAGTTTCTTACTTTTAATATACATGATTTACATAAACGCACAATATCCAAAAAAGCTATTGACCAAATGTCCAAAAACCACTACTGGTCACACATTCATTACTAAATCAATAGCTTGAATAAGGCTACAATATTTTCAGAGTCTAAACGGTAGAGACTATTCATACAACCATTCTCAACGGTCAAAATAGGCTCTACAATAACAAAATATTCAAATAATCATTAAAATGACAAATGTTATGTCTAGATAAAAATGTACAACACTATAAAATTAGCTCCTGGCATGGAAAAGTTTGAATATATTTAGAATAAGACATCTATTTTTAACACCGCCACGATAAGAAAAACATTATTTGTTTTTAGAACCTCCAGGCTATTTGCTTTGCCATAGCAACAAACGCTAGGTGCGAACCGAGACACGTTGGAATTGTCCGAAGTTACGAAGTTTGCTTTTGTATTATTAATAACTTCCTGTGTTTTTGTGTTGTTTAATTTCGACAGGTCTCCATTGTAATTTTTTCCTTGAGCTAAGCCGCGGCAAGCACAATTATGGTTACGTTCGATGGCTAAAGCTTCTCATTACGGGCTTATAAATTTAAAAATGGCCACCCAAGCTGTGTCGGTTCGCAGAAACAAAGGCTGCAGTTGCGCACACGTCGGGTGCCGATACGGCGCGAATAACAATTCGCCTCCGAGGCTTCGTAACACGTGAGAGTGACGGTAACGCAGGAGAATTAACAATGAAGTTGGAAATGATTTGAGGAAGCATGTTGAAAAGTTAAATTCACCGTTAAATTCACCTTCGATAAGTTCCTTCACCAAGTACAAAAGTTTTCTTTCACCAAGTACAGAATTAACATTTTGGAAATGTTTCAAATTACTTTGATTTTATTTATGACGCATGATAAAAAGTTATCATTATCTTATATTGCAGAATGAACAAATGAACATCTTAAAGGTTATTATAAGCTTTTCTTTAGGAATTATTTATGGTATAAACATTTACAGATTTGGAATTTTGACAAACTGATCGGATTTTTATGTGTTGAAAAATTTTTGAATAGATGTGATTTTAATAAGGCGAAATAATAATCTACCGACTTTCGAAACAGTTTAAAGGAAATTATACAATTCATAGGCAATGAAAGCACTATCAACAGCTTCTTTCATACCGGAAACGGAAGATGTTATGAAATCAATGTCTTAGATTAGACCGCCGCGTGAAAAACCATGTATCAATCTCTATCTATGAAGTACCTACTTAACTTTTATCTCACCTGCTATGACTATGATGAAGAGGAACTGACGATAGGAAACACAATGATGCTATTGAAATTAATATCATGAACACATAGGTGATAGCTGGTTTCTTTAATCGGTCGTTTTTGTTGTCTTGCAATAACAAACTATCATTATTCAGCAATGAGATCTTTGGAAATAATGACAAGATAGTAAAATAACAAAAAGCATCTTATAAAGAAAAAAACCGCCGAAGTGAGTGACGCGCCACGCGCAGTATAGAGTTCTGTACTATTTTATTATTAAGGCTGTTTTGGTTTTCTTTTTCTATATTTTCACATGATTCGTTTATTTATATTTACTACCTGTTATTCTTAACTAATAATCTCATCAAACTAATTTTCAATGGAATTTGTACGAAATTTTCCTACAAGAAAGAACTCTCCGAGTTAAGCCACTGACAGACAGACAAACAAACAGATAGGCATGGTTAAACCATTAGGGTTCCTTGTTGACTACGGTACCCTAAAAATTAATGTATTCTAACATCAAATAATCTAAAAAATATGTATAATAAGTACACATAACATTCGTAATTTCTCGTCTCACGTTCCCAATTTTAGGGATCAAAACGGAATTCAGGGCTGTATGTTAATTGATACCATTTATAAGGGCGTGGAAAGAGAAAAAAGGATTTCGCCATCGACAAAAGCTATTCATTCCATGTGCCGTTTACGGGGAGACAAAGGTCTGATGGGACTAACGTCGGGCTGCTCGTCAAATGTCGCGGAATGTCAGCGGAAAAGCTCAGCGGATACTGGGAGATTTATAGGCTTACTTTTATCTTACCAGAGACTCAGTAGAGTCACAGTTTTATAGAGTCGTCTGCGTCAGATACGATGATGATTGCATTGCTGTGCTTCGGTTTGAAGGGAAAGACTAGCAGTGAAATTACGTTATTGTCACTTGACATCTCATGACAGAAGTAGGTAAAGTATATACTTATTGTTGTTCTTGTCGGGGTAGTAGATTTGTAAATCTTGCAGTAAACTTATGTAATATAGGCGACTGTAGCCACTTACCATCAGGTGGCCAGCCTATTTGATTGCCAATCGAAGTTGTATAAAAAACTAAGCTGTATAATAAACGTGTAAATGTGAAAATTAAGATGTTCGCAGGTCAAATACAAAGTTGCGTGTAACTTATATGGCGTAAGGAATACCAAATAGCACCTTACGGGGCCCAAGCCAATCCCACCTATTCATGGCATCCTTCCGATAAACGGTAACAGACGAGGATCTGACACTACCACAATCACGCGCTGCGCCAACTTGGTGGGACATGGCTCCTAATCCCCCCTTCACTGGGGAGGCATATTATACCTAGCAATGGGTGTATGTATAGACTTAAATGATATTATATCACAAGGCCAAAAACTAATATTTTTTTGTACCCGTATGTATGTTGTTTGTGCTGTCTTGCTTGTATTTTATTGTATACGATAAAATTCTAAAACAAATAAATAAAATTTTCAGCTAATCTGAAGTCAAAGGGACGTATATACATACGAGTACATAGCAAACACTATTGCATTAAGATACATTATTACATGATTATTACATTATTACACGAAGAATAAAAAAATAAACAGTAGCCTTATTACGACACAGCAATCCCTGCCAGGCAACCAAAATATCTGGATCCCTTCTACTCTGCCGCCTGAATTGGAGCGGGACGTCAAGAAGTCTTTTTCCCGCACCCGCTTCGCCTTCCTCGAGATGACATCTTAGCAGAAGAAGACAAGAATTGCCCATACTGTCGTGCTAGTCGACACCGTTCTGATGATGTCTACCAGCGTGAGATGTATTATCGTTTTTAACCGACTTAAAAAAGAAGGAGGTTCTCAATTCGATGCGTATATTTGTTTTGTGTGTATGTTAAGCAATTACGCCGCCAAGTGTGGACCGATTTTCAAAATTATTTTTGTATTCGATAGAGTATACTCCAAGGGTGGTTCTAAGGTCACCAAAGTCAGGATCTGATAATGGGATCCCATGAAAAGCTAGCGAAATTTTTATTTTAAGATGTCAAACGATGTTCTCCTAGAAAGTCTTAAAATTTCATTTATTTTTAACTTTTTAGTATTTTTGAAGTCGGTTTATATTTTTTGTAAAATAATTTTTATATAATAATCGCGAAACGAGTAATCTAGTGTGCGTCAGCCCTTTCGCCGGCGAGCCGCCGAGTGACGTTGATCGACAGCCGACAAACCGTCCGCCGAACAGGCCGACAGAGCGTCGTCGGCGACGCTAGACATGCTAATGACGCTGCTTACCATATAATATGCTGCGTTTAAACTGCAGCCCGCTCATATTTACATCCAATGCCGCATCGAAATAGAATCGTTCGTTTTGACGATTCTAATTGACTTTGATTTAGGACTGGATCATCATGTTCGTTATTTGAATTTCTTTTGAATATTTTCAAATGTGTATTATATATTTTAAGAGGATGTTAGATGTTATATTGTTTTGCTTCAACTTTACACTCTTTATCCGTTACATATTTTGAGGGGGTTCTGACTCTGCAAGTGTAATAAGCCAATTTTCGAATAGGAGATTTTTCAAAAACTGTGCGCAAGAGTTAAAAAAAGAGCATGCATTATTTTATTTTTTGATTGCTTACATCTGAGCTTATAAGATGTAAGTAATTAAAATTTGCTAAAACATATAGGTAGTGAAATCAAAATGTCATTAACATCCTTGCTTTTTCATTTTGACCCTATTCTCAACCTCTTCATTTAATATCAAATAACTGCACATTCATATTTCTTCAAGGGGGTTAAAATTAAAACATATACATGTAAACTTAAAAATATACGTGACGTGTTGAATTTTTTTTCATTATTATTTTGATAAAAATATCAATGTAACATACAAACTTTGAACTTCCCCTTTTATTAACTTAGAAGAGAAATGTCTTCCTCGATTCATAACGAGCTTCCACTATTAGAAATGCTAACTGCATACTTAAATATTCTAGACTCAGCCCTTTGGCATATAAATTAGAACACGATGCTATTTTCTGTTGATTTCGATAGTCACGAATATGACTGACAGATAGAGACAATAAAACAAAATCTTATCTATCAATACTATCGCTTACTGATGTTACGCATGGTTGCACGATCTGGCTGTCGAGAAAATATAATAAATGATAGATCGTCAACCAATCTGAGTCAAATTGAATTCTTGTAATACTACTTTATATCTGGTAATTGTCTTTTATTACAATGGCTGCATCTATACTGATCGATGTCAAAAGGATTGTTACACGATTACAGAAGCAGGTGGTAAATTGCGATCTTGAATTTTGTAATTCAGAAAAGTTCGTAGTTTAGGAATTATAATCTAGTTGTTCCAGGACAGAAAATAGCTGCGAAATAGAGGAAGGAAAGAAAATTTCAGTGCTTAAATTACATTCTTATTTCTTGAGCAATAATTCTACTACAATATCTACAATATCAATTCAAAATTTTAAAAGTTATCATCAAATCTCTACTTTGTTATTTCCGCCAGACCATCAACAAAAAAACACACCTTGTAAACACTGAGTTATAGCGAAAACTTATTACACGAACACACAAAGCGATAGTTAAAACAACCATTATAAAGACACCTCCCAGTCCATTTTCAATGTTTACCGACCGGTCAAATTTCATCTCGGTCGGCGCCTTTGTACCCGTTGCCTCATTATGTTCAGAAAGGCAGGATTCTGTGTTATTGTTATTACGTCTGCGAGGTGTGGCCCCCGCTTTTGTTTGTTCATCGTCGTAATTTATTTGGGAGCCTTTTTGTGACGTTGACGTTACATATAATCATTCGCTGTCAAGCTGTGACGAAGACTTGAAATGGGGATAAAGGCATCTCTGGAGACTCGAGGGTGAGTCAATGAAACTTTTCGCGACTCAGTTGAAGTGATTAGAAGACATCTTTTGAGTTATACATACATAGAGTTTGTTCTAGGTGAGCTGGAACGAGATTAATGTTTATATAGGGTTACTTTTGAAGTAGGAGCTAAATTTTGTGTGCTTGTGAAGACAAGAAAACTTAATAACTTATACTATTGGACCAGTCCAGAAATCGTGATAAGAAATCTGATGTGCCATATACATCTAGATTCAGTGGATATTGAATATTTGTATGGAACAGCTGATTTTTTTTGCGATTTTAAGACTGGTCCCATATTAAAAGTTGTTCAGTTTGCTTGTTTGAACAAGATCACAAAATTTGACTCCTCTTTTAAATGTAACTTTGTATAAATATGCGATACATAACAAAATACTGAGATAGTGTTTTTAGCACAAGATCATCAAGAAATCAGAGAGCTTAAGTCTGTATCTTATTTCCCACATTGTTCTTTATATATATATATATAAAATAATACTCACAAACACCACTAAGTACCTTTTTAGTTAACCATAGTTGAGTTTAGATTTGTGAGAATACAATAAAAATAAACCACTTAAAAATTTACATTGGTTGGTACAATTAACGATACTAGCGACACAACTAAACATTAAATTAGCATCGTCAATGAAACAGATGACACAAGAATTACAAAAAATGGTTCTTTCACGTTATCACATTCGATAAAATTATTTAAATCTCACGAGCAAATATAAATCAAATCTAATAGCCAGTTGGTTTTAAAAGACCGAACTCCCGTGCTGTCTTGTGTCAAATTACAGAATATACCTACTTCAATGAATCCGCTCCACAACTTTTGTATTCTTTAATGTCTGAAGGCGGCTACCGGTTTTTGGTTTAAGATTGACGGCTGTCGGCTTTGCTTACAGACCTCTAGCTTCAGCTTTGCTTTCACTTTTACCTTAAATGCTTGCGGTTAAGGTTCAGTTTTGTGCAATTTTAAGTTTAACACCACTTGCTTCAATCACATTCACTGCGGCGCCGGCTGACATGGCCTGATCTCGAATATCATCCACTTATTCATTACGAGTTTCTATTCAGCTTTGACCATAATCAGGACGTTTATTACGATGACATAAGATAATTTTAAGCCGTTGCTTGTGTTATTAACTTGTAATTCTTGATAAGCGTCTGCAAACGAGTTAAATTTCTTTGTGTGCGACTTGCCTACTTAATAGGTGAATAAGCTTTAATGTATTACAAAAATTAAAATTAGAAACTTAATTTGACTCTATTTAAAATCAAAAATCTATTAAGTGTTAATATTACAAACATTTGAATATCATGAATAACAATGCGAATTATCATTGGAGGCTAATAAAACAAATTTATATGCCAATCGATTAATACCAATGCCTAGCAATCGTGTTAAGATACATTTGAATTTTGAAATTAATCTGTCCAAAACATCTTTGTTGTAGTCAATTATTTAGCAAGAATTTACACAAGAAACACATAAATCACCGTTGAGAATATTTGATAAACAAAAGAAAATTGCTCAAGACGCCTCAAGGTTTTGACTGGTAGAATTTATTAACGGAATAACTCAAAGACAATGAGGAATATTTAGAAGTGGCGAAGACAAATTGTTGGAGGTATTGTGTAGATAAACAAGCGGGTAGATTTAGGGAAAGCAAAAATTGATGGGTGGAGTCGCGAGGGATAAGTTTCTAGCATTAAGGGTAATAATATTCCCAGTCGACATGTCTGTTTAGATACCTACAAAGTGGGTCATAGTTGATCAAAATAAGTATGTTTTAGAAGATTAAGTTAGATGAAAACTTGCTTTTAGTGATTCTATAATATGTTGGGCATAAGTAAAATATGTAATGTGAAATATATTCCTGCTCGGAATTGGGATCACAGAAATAAAATTATTCTAAGTTTTACTATCAGTATCTGTGTTTCATCATTTATTTCATCAGCATTTCGTCTAAATTCTTAGTCATTTATGCGCGATAAATTAAAAATCATGCAATGAGATAAAGTTTCACATTTAAATTAGGTTTAAATGCTCATAACGAATCAAATAAACATAAAGTCATATATAATACGTTAAGACTTCTGTAGACTTTTATTTTAATTAAATTAAATATTACCAGAATACACTGTCAGTCTTCTAGCAAAAACACATACGCATTTTTAAGAAAAGAAAAATGGTTTTTGTTTCAATCAATTGTTTTACAAATTAAAAAACAATATCACGAATCACATAACCTAGGAAGTTCATTTTATATTCTTAATGAATTCTTTTAACGGCTTGATATCTTAGCCAGACATAGCTAACAGTATTCAATTCAAAGGGACATTAATACAAATGGCATTCCCGTTTAATTTTAAAAACTGCAAATTTTATTATCTGGCGGAAGCAATTAAAACGCAGTAATAGTGAGATAACGTAGTTCCATGCGGTTCCTACACTTTAATTTGTATTTAATGTTTATTTTATTTCAAGGATTGTAACGAACAATGTTTTTAATCATCACGCACGTAGAACGTACTCCAAAAAATACAATATGATAATTACTACCTACTTTGTATATTTATAACGCTTAAAGTGGAAGTATACTGACTCCAGCAAATCATTTTAACATCTGGTAATGTGTTTCTTAAAATTAAAAACATTCTGATTCAAAAGAATTTTCTGTGGCGATTCTGTCGGCTGTTCAGTCGATTGGTCATGACAAGGATCCTCAAAGTACACATATTATATAGGATGACGTATTACTAATGATGACAATCTTTCTATTTTTTTAACCGACTTCGAAAAAGAGGGAGGTCCTATGTTCGGCTGTATCTATTTTTTTTTATGTATGTTCACTGATTACTCCGCCATTTGTGGACCGATTTCCAAAATTCTTTCTGTAATCGAAAGATTATACTCCCGAGGTGGTCCCATTGTCACTGTCATGATCTGATGATGGGAAACCTTTTTCACCATTTCACCTGGAAAGACTTAAAAAATGAAAAGAACAATTAATATAGTTACTTAAAATTTAGCACCAACTTCAATATAAAACTGTGGTTTTGTATGTATTCTTAGTATTCATTACTTTTTGGTGTTTTTGTTGCTAGTTTTCTCAATATAACTATTGGAAACAAAGTTTTAGGAACAGACAATATTTTATAACATTTTAAACTTTCGCGTTGCATTATTGAGTTAGTTAATTATGTTCGCTCGTGACCACGGCCGCAACAAGGCGACCGAAACGTCGAGTAAAGGTACATAGTATTTCGAGAGTTACTATGCTAATATTGTGCGCGTTTAGACCCTACATAATTAACTAAGACAATATTTTGTCCTTTTGTTAAATAATATGTGAAAGTAGTGAGGAGTTAATGACTCAATCATACTGTAAAGGCTGAACGGATTATGATAAAATTAATTAAATACCAAATATAGTTAAATTATCCATTCAAATTGATACAGAATACCCATAGGCCCCATTTAATAGTTCAACAAAAATTAAATGATGTCGCATATACATAATGTGAAGACTTATACGAAACTTAATATCGCAAATCATCAATCTATGTGTACCCATTTTTACTTGATCGATCATAATTAATGACACTCCGTAGTTCCGAGGTGGGGGAGTAATTATAGAATAAGATTGATTGAGTAACCTTGAGGGAGGTGAATAGCTCGTGGTCCCTCCAAAGTAATGAAAGCGGGGAATGAAGCTCCAGATAAATTTACAAAAGTAGTCATATCCGGTGGCAAGCTGTCGAAGTTCAGTTATTTGTAGAGTATTTTTATGAGAATATACACTAATTGGTTCATAAACGGAATGCTTACCCACAAGAGTAAGAAATATGAAACAGTACTGCATGCTATTTGTAGGCATTCGTGTAAAAGTTCGGGGTTTTCCTCGTCAATCAATTGGTTTTGATCGCATTTCAAGATTTAGGTGACGATTTTGAGGAATATAATATATGAATGAACATGAATTTAAATAAGAGTTATTAAATATCTCAGTACAAAACAAATGTATAACCGAGTAGCACGGTGCTACACAGTTTCAATGAGCCTCGACGCGGAAGCAATTTGTTTAAATTAACCTACCATATCACTGGAATAAGTTACTAAGCATACAACGATATAGCAGCATATTCAATGAGTTAAATAACCTGCAATTACTGATACGTCTAATTATATGCTAGTGGCTAACATAAATACACGATGTCTGCTCATAAATAACAAAAAGCGTACAATGTATAATGAAAACCATTAAAAATGTTTCAACATGATTAATGCCCAGAAAAAAACCGCAATTACAAAATGGAAAAACCAAGTTCATATTTACGTTCGACAGATACAATAACTTTGAGTAGTCTCAAAGAGAGCACGGCCATTGTGAACGAACAAAAGGAGATAGCTGAAACAAACTGTGCTAATTATTCATCATTAGGAGCAATCGTGGCCCCTCTCAGATGATGTATGGCTGCGGGCTGTTATCCATCACGTGAGGCCTTTTGTTTCGCTAACTGACTAGGATGTTGGGGACTTGTAAATATGAGGATAGAAGATTGATGTAATAACGCTTGTAATTAATGATAGTGGTGGTTTGGACATGCTAGCGATGATCTCAGACATACATTATTATTCAGTATATTAATGGTGTTATTTGTTAATATTAGCCGAATCTCTCGCATCACGAACGAAGACAAATCTAATGACAGCACCAAATCTAATACAAGCGTTCGCGTGATCTTATTCATAAACAAAAAGCAATCCAAAATATATCACACAAAAAGTTACGGCACAAAACAAACACTCACATAACACCTGTCAATTCATCTCATGCGCGACGTCAAACACGACTATTTTTAATGATTTATAACAAAAAATAACTTACGAAACAGCTCGTTACGTGTTACCCTCATCAAGAAACGTCCAATTAATTGACAGCTCATACAACTGACACAAACGTCAGGTGTTTTGAATTTAAAATAAAATTAATTATACAATCAATCAGACGACATGTCATGGCCGCTAAAAGGTGTTGCTTTTCGCGCGGCAAAATGCCAATCAACGTACAAAATGCTCACCCAAGCGTCACGACACCGGAAAGATATGAAAGACCATTTACTCGAATTTGTGTTCTGGAAAAGTGAACTTTAATGGTAGGGCGTTAAATATTTTTATCGGCTGTAGGCGTAGAGTTAGATGAGACGTTTGTAACGTCGGCGTTGACGGTAGTTTAACAACCCGATTCGCCACACTTTAATCGAGCGGGTCGCTCAATAAACTGAACCCACTCAAGGTGAGAACGGGCCAAGTCAAAAGCTGCGCTTTGGATGGAGAAATTTTTATGTTCTCTGTTATTTCACGCACATTTAACGTTAATTCGCACGTTTCTTGTCTTTTGCTGTGAGCGTTTTAATTTTCCCTGTCGGAAATCGGTCTCGAATTTATATCCACGCATGTTTAATGTCAGCAATCGTAAAATTTACGACGATGAAACAGAAGAGTGGCCCGATAAAGCTATTCGTGTCTTCAAAAGGATTATACTATTGACGTTTTTATGAGAGTCGACTTTATTAAAGCAGTCATTATGTATTATTAAAGTTCGATAATGGTTGCATTAATGATGATGATATGATAAGAATATTGGTTGTTAAAATAATTATAATAAAAGGCATTTTCTATTTGTGTTTAGACTTCAACCTCTAAAATAAAACAGATAGTAAAAACATTTATCCATTTGAGTTTAGAAAACATGACTTCAACCTCTATACGTAAGGAGGGATTGGTTTACTACAGCCTAATGGCCAGACTGAATGCAGTAAAGTTTGGTTTCTATTTTACCATCTCTTTGAAGCGGTGTAAATTTAATAAACTTCATCAGCGTATGACATCAAGTTGGGGATAGGGTTAACAGTGCGTTTTTAGACATTGTGTATATCGTTCTCTAAATTTCACCTTCAATGTTTAAATGGGATAAAGGAGATGTCCACGAGTGAGTTTTTATTAATTATGTTAATCAAAAGCAATAATTTATATACCATTGGAAAGAGGATCGAAACAGCAATTCAGTCATATTAAAAATATGCTTTTAAGTACCTCCGATTTGTAATGTCCGATTTGTAAGTTTGTAAAACTGTGGTGAAAGTTTTGAAATTACATGCTTTAAATCTATCCAATTTACCCGTATTAACTTCATATAGTCTCCGAAATACAATGTATTACTAAAATGTTAATGTATTTTCATATGAAAATCCATATTATTCGTGTCGTTAAGAAAAATCTACAAATCTTTTAATCAACTGGCAGTGATTGGCTGAAGTCTCTAGTCCAATGCTTAAAATAAAAAAGAAATATTTGACATTTTAGTTTGACAGTATTGACACTGACTTGACGCTGTGGCGCTTCATGGTTTATTAATTAATTATTATGTTGTTCATTAATTAGATTTAATAAAAATAGGGCCAAATTGGCAGATTGTTAAAAAAAATCCATCACGATCGCCTTCAAGTTGATAGTCATTACGCCGTCAACAATTCACGCAACATTAACAAATTCAACACAAACAACATCCAAACCCACAGACTAAGTAGGAGAATAAGTCTCATTGTATTTACAAATACAGATTACAAATAGATAAATATTAACACAGCCTTCGATCATTAAACAAAACTGTTGCCATAACTAAAATATACAAAAATAAAAATATTACCTAAACAGAGGGGTATAAAGTTATGATTTTCACGGTTTTAGGACATTAAACATTAAACCTTTATAACAGGCATCGTTTCGTTTCTTTTAGTTAGCAAAACCCAGCCTCCATACAAAAAATTTACGTATTTTGCTCAGTTACTACGCGACGCACTACATGAGGCACACCCTGAAGATACGAACGGATTTACGGATAGTACGGATACAGATTTGTTTGGTTTAATGACACCAGAACGCATGGTGCCATGGACAGCACCAGAGACTAAAATAGAAGATTTCAAATCTTCAGACGAGAATCTCAAATCAGCTCATATTTTTTAATCAAACTTGTGACTAAAATTCTTCGCTCGGAATCTAGGGGGCACCGAAAACGACGAAACTGGATTCCGTTCCATTATTCATTGCACCGATGCCGCTTTCTTGTCGCTCGATTCTCTCCGGTATCTGATCTGAATCGATTTACACTAGTTAGACATCAATGAAGTCGCCGCCCGTTCCAATTAATCGAGCAATTTGTTATCGATAGTACCGACGAGTCACCTAATCTAGGGTTACTTACTATGAAGTAAGACACTACTGAATCGGTTTGTTTTGGATCCGTCTCACTCGTTTTTGTGTCTGCACCGATAGATTGTTTTTTCGTGACAGAAGCATTTCACGGCAAAATTTTCAGACTTTTTTCCGTGTGCACTAAGTAGGTATCTGTTTTAAAGAAATTAATTAATGTCGTGATTAAAACTGTTACGTTGTAAGTAGAGAAACAGAATTTGAAGTTTTTTGCTGGCGGTTTTTCTGAAACAAGGTGTATTGAACTTATTATCTTTATTGTTGTAAGGTATACATTATAAGGGTACGATGGGATTGACATATCCAAAAGGATAAAAAACCAATATAATAAATAAGCATAAAAAAACTTATTATCAAAATGAGTTAAGTACTTATAAATGTCATAATTATACAATCATACGAATGAATGTCTGGATGTGCAATCTTCCAAAAATCTGGAATTGGAAGGAGTTTGTAGGCCTGGTTGAAGACCAATTAGTATAAATTTCACAAAGATAAAATTGCGGGCAAAACCAGTAGCTTAAAATTTTGGTTTTTACTCGTTTGGTGAAGATTTGCTGAAGAAGAACTATTCTCAATTATTTAAATTATTCTGAATGTAATTGTTTGTCTAGCTTATTCCAACAGAGCATTTGAAGAGATTTGAAGACTGAAAACTAAATTTACTTGTAACAATCTCATCACTGAGAAAAATGCTAGTACATTTAATTACTAGTGAAACGGACGGACAATAGTTAATTTGTTAGAGAAGTGAATACCAAAATGACAATTGACAGAGAATATGGGATAATTTATTTACATTTTAAAAAATGTAGGACAACATTGGAAGAATAAATTAAATCGGCGGTGATCGTTGAGCTATATCAATTGCTAGTTACAATCAATACTATGTATTCTTTTTAATTCATTCTCATGTTTCACGTTTTGTTCAATGCAACAACAATTCAAAGGTCGCATCAATAAGCGCCTATTATTGATACCTGCCACTCTCAACAGATTTTAATGCCTTTAATCACTAGCATCATCTGAGGCGATTAAATTTAATACCACGTTTCATGTAGCTTTGTCTAAATCCATCGCATTGCTATCGGGGCCGTAATCTTCTGAATTATTATATGTAATTCCTATTCGTAGAACAGTGCGTGGGAGCCGACTGTTTAGCAAGAAAACTAATGTCCGTGCTATATTGTCGGGAATACATTTACATAATTTGCGTATAAATATTGTCAATTTAGCAAAAGAGAAAGACTTTAACGATTGAACCGTCAAATCTAATCGGCTTTATTGCTGTATTTAAATAAATGAGGTATCATCTGTGATTTATTTTTTATGTTCTTCGCGACTATTTTATATTACGATGTTGTTGTCAACAACGTTATATAATATTTTTTTGCTGATTCCGCCCGTAGAACGTTATTGTATCAATTGTTGTATTATTGAACAATTAAGATTTATGAAATTCTATGTAATTATATTGTACTAATCGCTTGATTTTGATTTATGACTTGTAGTTGTAATGTATAAAAATTTCAAATGTGAATATCAAAATTATTATTATATTTATCAGCTTTATCAGATACTTTACCATATATGGTGGTATTTGTGAACATTGTAAAATTTGGTCTTAAAGTCAACTGCAAGCATTGGTGGTATCATTTAAATGAGCACTGATTTTGTAATAATCTTTTCTCATGAGAGTCAATTTAACATGCGCTTTAGATTTATGTAAAAGTAAGTCAGCTACATCTTGTAAAAGTTTTTGTGATTTCCGCCGCTGTTGCTGTTAAGCCCGCCTTTTTAAACTCTTTCAGACCAATGTAAACTTGGGAATAAAACTTGTGGTATAAATGCAAAATTCATAACAAAGCTAATGTGAAGCAACAATACAACTGGTGCTATGAGCGTACCTAAAAGCCAGCGGTGATAAAATGCCGACTATTATTTCCCTGTCGAATGTTCGGGAATGATCGAGTAATGTTTATCACATTACCGTGTGTTTATGTTGATCGCAGCTAGTGGCGCGTAATAGCTTCATTTGTATCAGCTAATTAGCGCGTTCATCGTGTGCGAGTCAATCAAGCTCACTTGCTATTGTTTATTAATTTCAAACGAAACATGTACACCGACTTATATTGATGATCAGTAGTTCATTTGCACTAATCAAATCGAAACAGTCTTTATTTAAATATGTATTGATTAAAAGCTCTTTCGTGTCGTTATTTTTTTACCTACCATCCATTCAGGTCTTTTGGCTGATTAGAAGAGTAGGCGTAAGAAACTTATCAGGCGACTTTAACAATTTCATGTATCTTTTTTTAAGTTCTCTAGTACTTTGTAGAAGGTTCTTACTGAAAGGAAAATTAAGAAAATTGGCGCAGAGAGATGTAAATTTTCAGAAAACTTAACGACTGCATAAACCTCGCGTTTTTTGACAGTTCGTTTGGGGTTAAAACTAACTACAGTGTAGAACTTAATTAGTTTGCACAGCTAGTTTACAATAAATTATATTTTTGCGATTCGAACAAGTTTTGAAACTTTTTATGTCTAAGTACTTAGTTTTTATATTAAGTAGTAGTAAACTGTCATAATAGAAATGAGACAATAATCATTTTTTATACGATGAAATGATAATTTATTGTAATTGCTTATTTGTGTCTATAGAAATGAATTAGAAATCGTCGTGTAATCTAATGGCAGTAAAATTTGATGTTGAATGTTTTAACTATAATGTGCCTTTAAGTGTGATATTGACATTTGATGGACAGTTCATACGTTTAGCCAGTAGTTATAAACAGGATGATGATTGAACGTGTTATTCAGAATTTCAGACTGTCAGATAAATATATTGGGTGTTTTAACATCCTGCATGTATTTAAACCTAATTCCGCAAAAATACTGTTTTCAATTTGACGATATTAAGAGGTTTATGTAATGTAAGTATATAGTTATGTTACTGTTTAGGAATAAATAAAAAATGGAGGTAATATTTCTTTGGCATAAATAAATTGGAAGATTTACCAATATTTCCACGATACTGGCATTGTTACTTGAAAAAGACAGTGCCTCATTATTGCGTAATTCATTATCGCGATGTAGCATCGATGTGACTGAATATATATAAATAATGAATGATTTTGAACTCAACTAACAATTTGTTTTACGAGTGGCCACCGAAACAAAACTGTTATTATTAAATTTTTTCATTAGAAAACTGGAAACAATGAACATTAATCAGATTGATCCATCTTGATGTAAGCACATAATGCTTCAAAATAACTTATAACTACCTTATCCGGAAAGCTTAATATACGTATAATTGTACTAAATATTGAACATTTGACTGACATTACAAATTGCAAATTGCTTTTCTTATACCATGTTTCGCTGAGTTCAGAGAACCTATTAAAATGTCAAAGAAGAAGCGTATAGAGTTGTAGGATAGGAACTCCCCTACACATGCGGTACAACGGAGAGTGCTCCAAGACGTGTCTTATACATAGAAGGAAGGGTAAATGTCATTCGGATTTGGACCCGGCTAGCCAATCTAGGTACTGTAAACTGCAGACGTTCTAAAATACTAGGTGAAAGTACATTTTTTTTATTGCAACTAAGTTGGCAAACAAGCAAACTGATGGTGAAGGATAACTCCCTCCGGTTTGATTATTAATTATTTTAAAGAGAAACAAAATATCAGATAAATTCCTACGGATATGCAGAGATGTTATGGCGTTAGTAGATACACCGTGACTCGTAAGACGTAAGATGATAGCACTTTCTGTCCGCGTATCTTAGGTAGTAAAGGAAATGCTTCTGTACATGTTCTAAACTATCTAAGTGGACCTGGAAGCAGGGGCTCCATACATCCATATATTCAATGATACCTACATTGTAAATGGGCAAATCATTGAAATCATTTCAAAAGTCAATGAAAGGTTAAGATTTAGATAACAGTAAAAAGTCCGACCAGACTTTATATCCCAAGCTTCCACATGATACCTTTGTATAACCGTCGACCGTGTAATCCCAATGAGCGTGAGTGGCCGCCGTTAGCGACCTGTCAACCTACCTGTCAACTTGGCTCGACCTGTCAACTTACGGGACGCAGGCTATTGAGTATGGGGAATGTAAGGAGAGGTAGTAAAATACTTTTGGTTTCAATTATTTTATTTATTTTATTCATACACTTTATTGCATAAATGAAACCAAACAATTATTACAATAAAATTAGCTAATTGTGGATTTTTTTCTACTTGTAATTTTTAAACTTTTTAATTTTTTTGTGCAGAGTTTAAATAAAGAAATAAAATAAGAAACACTAAGAACTTTTGCTATGGAAACTCAATTAATATCTGTTGAAATACTGGTTAGTTCAGTTTTTGATAGATGTCTACTTTTGTAATCTCTATAGTTGTCTTTAATTTAAAATAAAGCATTCCTTACTATGTCAATACCATGACAACAAGCCTTTTTATTTTAACACGTTATCAGCACGAAAATATAAGGAATCGCTTTTTAAAACTCAGTTTAAAGCATATTAAAAAGTGTTACAATAAATATTGATAACAAATTCAGAAGTTCGGATTTCAATATTTTGAGTTGGTGAATTTTGTCTGTCTATAATTTGTAACTTGAAGAATAAAGAAACGATTCGTATCGATTACAATGGCTACTGGACAAGGAGATTCAGGTAACATTTTTAAGAGATGTCTGAGTGTGAACGGAATAAGCCCGTTGTGTGGTCGAGAAGGTTACTCGACATGGAAATTTAAAATGCGAATGCATCTAATGCACGAGGACCTGTTGGAATGCATAGATGGATATACTAATGACGAAGCTCCACTTAGCGTCAAAATTAAACGTGACCGACTAGCTTTATCGACAATCTGTCTTACTCTTGATGGCCCCGCTATCACTCATGTTAGAAGGGCTTCGAGTGCTAAAGAAGCTTGGGATGCCTTAGCAGCGGCATATGAGGATAAAGGTATGGGACGGAGGTTAGCCCTAGAGCGTCGTTTGTATAGATACTCGCTAGATGATTTTGAGAATATCGAAAGCTATATAAATGCAATACTATGTACAGCTCAAGATCTGCTTGATATTGGTAAGGTCATAGATGATGCTTCGATAGCAGCAATTCTATTAGGAGGCCTGACATCTAGGTATGATCCTCTTGTAATGGCCTTGGAAAATTCCAATATTGAGATTACCTCAGAGATCGTTAAGAGCAAGTTATTAAACGAATTTGCTAAGAGCTCTACTGGTTCTGAAACAGCCTTACGTAGTAATTTCAGACAGAAAAAGTCGTCGACTTCAAAAAGGAAGAAGAATGTTGTCTGTTATAATTGTAAAGAGCCAGGGCATAAACGCCCGGATTGTCCACATATCAAGGACAAGAAAGCTCAAAGCACATCCAGTCGTGACACTACTCTATTGAGTGCATTGAACGTAAGTTCGACCAACACTTTTAACAAAAGATGGATAGTGGACTCGGGAGCGACAACACATATGACTTCGAGGTTGGATTGGCTTGGTAATGCTCAGCCATTTGAATCTGGTAAGGTGACTTTTGCTAATGGTGAAATAGCTAGTAGCAAACTTATTGGTGACGTTCAATTGTGTAATCAAAATATCCGATGTATCAAAGATGTCATTTATGTACCAGATTTAAGAGCGAATTTAATATCTGTTAGGAAAGCTGTTAATAAGAATCTTATAGTTGTTTTTGATAAACAGGGTTGTAATTTTTATAATAATATTGACTTTTCTTGTACAGGAACTCCTGTGTTACATGCTTCGGAGTGTGGTGGATTGTACGCATTAGACGGTACGGTAGTTGATCTACAGGGTGAAATATCAGCTCATAATGTGCACCTTGACTTGTCGCAGTACCAACTTTGGCATAAAAGGATGGGACATCTATGTCGTATAGGTATGCAAAAGTTAAAAGATTATACAGTAGGTGTAGTTTTTGATAAAGTTGACACGGATCCATGCATAGCCTGTGTCGAAGGCAAGCAAGCTAAAAAGCCTTTTAAATCAATATTGTATAAAAAGGCGACAGCACCGTTGGAGTTAATTCATTCTGATATTGCTGGTCCAATGTCAGTTTCATCTTTTAATGGAAACAAATAAGTTCTTTATTTGATAGATGATTTTACAAGAATGTGTTTTACTTATTTCATAGATGCAAAGAGTAAGGTTAAAAGTAAAATTTGCGATTTTATGAATTTTATTGAAAGACAGACGAACAAGAAAATAAAAATCTTTAGAACCGACAATGGCACTGAATTCGTTAATAAAGAGTTATCAGACATTTTCGTATCTAAAGGCATTTTACATCAAACGTGTGTTCCATATAATCCACAACAAAACGGTGTTGCGGAGCGCACTGGTCGTTCTGTAATGGAGAAAGTTCGTTCTATGCTTTCAGAAAGTTCTCTACCTAAAGTTTATTGGGAAGATGCTGTAAAGTGTGCCGTATACTTAAAAAATCGATCTCCTCATTGTGCATTGGACGGGGTAACGCCGTTTGAAAGATGGTTTAATAAGAAACCTGATCTGTCCCATGTGCGTATATTTGGGTGCAGAGCACTAGTACATGTGCCATCCTGCCTGAGAGATAAGCTTGATGTGAAAGCTACAGAGCACATTTTTGTAGGATATACAGACGATCCAAATAGTTATTTCTTCCGTAACGTACATAACGCAAGGCGTTTGGTTAAAGGTAGAGATGTAAGCTTTTTTGAAAATAACTTTAGTACTTTAAGACCTTCAAAAGCAGTCGAAACAGTAAAGGTCAGTAGTAATGACATAATACCTCTTGCATCATGTAATTATAGACGAGACATGACGACTGAAGACTTGGGAGAACAACATCAAGGTGATGAGAGCTTACCGTCTGCTATTGAAACAGTAGCTCACCATGAAGAAATACAGCATTTTCAGCCCTGTATTGATGTTGCTGAAACTTCTGTAGTGCCTATGAATTCGCCTGATGCTGAAGATGTTGTTACTGAAAACACAGCTGTTGAGTGTGTGGATATTCCTGAAAGAAGATATCCAGAGAGAGTACGAAATAAACCAAAATACTTTGGTATGGATTTTACGTCCTGGATTGCTACTTCGGTTGAAGATGTTTGTGAAGAGCCTACAACTTTCGCTGAAGCTATAAATGCTGATGACAAACGCAGCTGGCTTTCAGCAATGGAAGAAGAATGTAAATCTTTACAGAACATGAAAACTTGGACGTTGGTTGATAGACCTGACAAGAAGGTCATACATTGTAAATGGGTATATAAGTTGAAGAAGGACGCACAAGGTAATGTGAAGAAATATAAGGCACGCTTAGTTGCGAAAGGATATACTCAAGAAGCCGGAGTTGATTACCATGAAACCTTTTCGCCGGTCGTACGCCATTCTTCATTACGTACTTTGTTGGCGTTAGCTGCAGAGCTGGATCTTCATGTACATCATTTAGATGTGGATACCGCTTTCTTATATGGAGATTTAGAAGAGGAGGTGTACATGGAACAACCACAAGGGTCTGTTTGCAGCGGAGATGAAAGTAAAGTGTGTCTCTTAAAAAGGTCATTATACGGCCTGAAGCAGGCACCGAGAGCATGGAACACAAAGTTAAATAGTACTTTGTCTTTAATTGGATTTTCGCGAACACCTTCAGAACCGTGTGTTTACATAAAAAAGTTTGGTAGTAACTATGTCATTTTGGCTGTCTATGTCGATGACATTCTTATATTTTATAAAGACCAAGGACATTTTGAAGTTGTCAAAAATGACTTAAGCAAATATTTTTCTTTGAAAAATCTAGGAAAATTAAGTTATTACCTAGGTCTGAATATACGTAAAACTAATAATGAAATTACGGTTAATCAGAAAACATTTATAAACACGATGTTGAAAAAGTTTAACATGCAAGATTGCAAAAGTGCTAATACACCACTTGCATTGGACAAACAAGAGACGAAGATTGAGCGATTTCATGATAGTCGCCTATATATGAGTTTAATTGGTTCTCTGTTTTACGTGGCAATGAATAGCAGACCCGACATTGCGTATACATTAAGCTATCTGAGCTCATTTAATGCTGATCCTACTATTGGAAATTGGGAAGCTGCGAAGCGCGTATTGCGATACCTGAAAGGTACGTTGGATTACAATATAACGTACAAGAAAACTGGGCGATATTTGAATGGTTTTGTTGACGCTGATTGGGCAAACGATAGTATTGACCGCCGTTCCTATACTGGTTTTGTTTTTCAATTAGCAGGAGGGCCAGTATCTTGGGAATCTAAAAAGCAGCCAACGGTAGCGCTTTCATCGACCGAGGCGGAGTATATGGCACTGTGTTCTGCTGCCAAGGAAGCCGTACTTTTAAGACGTTTCCTTTACGAGGTAAGTGGAATAATAGATATTGTCTCATTGTACGGTGACAGTCAAAGTGCACAAAAAATCGCTACAAATCCTATCCACCACGGCCGAACGAAACACATAGATACAAAATATCATTTTATACGCGAAAAAGTTGCTGACAATGTTATTAAATTACTGTTTGTATCTACTAATGAGTTGGTAGCTGATCTGTTAACAAAACCTTTAAGACGTATCCCACATAAGAAATGTGTAACAATGTTAGGGTTGCCAACATAGGGTTGACACCGATATAATTTATTTTGTTACATTTTTATTTTTACGTTAGCTTTATTTTGTACTACTATATAGATTAAGGGGGCATGTTGAAATACTGGTTAGTTCAGTTTTTGATAGATGTCTACTTTTGTAATCTCTATAGTTGTCTTTAATTTAAAATAAAGCATTCCTTACTATGTCAATACCATGACAACAAGCCTTTTTATTTTAACAATATCCATAAAAACGCATATAATTCAGACGGGGATACCCGGAGTTCTCTTTGTATATTCGATAGTCATCATCACAGCCCATATACGTCCCCACCGAGGGCTTGAGCCTACCCTATATTAGGGTGATTAGGCCTTAGTCAACCACGCTGGCCTAGTGCGGATTGGTCGACTTCACATACATCATTGAATTTCTTCGCAGATGTATGCAGGTTGCCTCACGATGTTTTCCTTCACCGTAGGAGCGTCAGACAAATGTACATATGAAATTCGAAACGAAAAACACATTGGTACATGGCGGGTCTCGAACCCCGACCCCCCGATTGGAAGGCAAGTGCCGAGTCCACTGCGCCACCGACGCATACCGACACATTCGATAGTGTTATTATCTATTATGTAATTATATAAACAACCATGTACGTATATTTTTTCGACATTATCAGTTCACTTTTAATTAATACTAATAGGCTTCAGATTATTCAGGACATCATGAAACATTCATGTAATTTATTACCACAAAAATAAAGTTCAATGTCCTTCATAATCAGCTCCTTATTACTCTCTAGTTCTATGGAGTCCTATTAGTGGCATATTTCGATTTTTTTTCTTATTTTACGAAAACCGTGTCCACGAAACTAGAAATTTGAGATATTTTACCGATGCGCTCCTTCGTAATCGGCCCCAGATCGTCACAGTTATAAACAAAAAAGTTTCGTTTACAACTGTGACGATTTTGGGCTATTCTTTGGGAATTGATGAAATTTGATATTAATTTTACGCAACATTAGACTCTCTTAAAAAATCGTGGTTGACGGTATCAAAGATTGGCTTATCGCTGTCCATTTTTTACATACGGCAGCGAAGCTCGTGACCTTTATCTCACCTGATGATAAGGCCGAAGGTGGAAGCGAGCTTCACCTGGACTCAACAGCCGAGGAACTGGCTATCTTACCACTAATTGTCGGAACACAACAATGCTATTAAGATTGTTAGTATGACGACAAACTGTGTTAACACGGTGGTAACTAGCCAGGCGGGCTCAGAAGCCTTAGGTATTAATCGAGTCGGGTACCATGAAAATCGTGGGAAACCCGGTATTAAATTAGGGTTTCCCTCGATTTTAATGGGATTCATCCGCAGATCCTTGGAACCACTCCAGGAGTATACTCTATCGAATACAAAAAGAATTTTGAATATCTGTCCACAATTGGCGGAGTGATCGCGTAACATACACACAAAACATGTTGGAGCAATGCAAGCACTGCTGCTTTGGGGCAGAAATAGGTAAGCAGTATGAAGCTGTGATGTTACATGTATTCCTATATATATATTTTTTACCACAAAGGTGGCAAACAAGCATGTGGGTCACCTGATGGTAGGTGATCACCACCGCCTATGGATGCTTGCAACACCAGTGGTATCACTCGCGCCTTGCCAACCTTAAATATAAATACCTCTTCGCGCCTTTTTTGAAGAACTCCATGCAGTAGTCCTGATTTAAAACCCTAGAAGGGAGCTCACTCCACAACCTGCGCGTACGCGGGAGAAAATGTCTCGTGAACCGTACCTACCCTACGCGACCATTTTGGTTCTTTAGTGTGAGGATGAACTCCTACCCGATGGCGAGCGGCGCGATTGTAAACGTGACCGTTGGCATCATATTCAACCTCAGAATTTTTTTCGGTTAAAAAACGTCGCCCCACACTAGGTTTTGCTCCTGTGTTGTGGGTGCAGTTACAAATAGAATATTATATGCACTTGCACATACGCCCAGACCGAAACAAATTTCTGTAGGCTATACAAAATATTTGTCCCGTAGGTACGGGAATCGAACCCGCGACCCGTTGTGCAGTAGGCGATCACTCGACCTCTGCACTAACCCCGTCGCTTTTGTGTGTATGTGTGTGTGTGTGTGTGTGTTTTAGTGCTTATTGCTGTTAATAGCGGCATTAAGTGATTATGGACTAATTCATCTAGATTCTTGGCAGATGATTTACCACTTTTTATGTTATAATTTAAAAAAAATATAGATATATCCTTTCTAAGGTTTCTTTTCTTTAATACCAAAAAATATATCAGAATCTCTACAAAATCGACAGATAAATTCTAATTAAATACGTCCATGTTTATATCAGTTTGATTTAAAAATAGTACACTACCCCACGGGTACGATTTGACGACGCTATAAATACGAGATGAAACGGACTGGGGAGAAACAATATGACAGGATTGTCGTCTAGCGCATTATCTGTGTTATTAACTTCACAGCGAGTAGCGGCGCATGCAATCTAATGTGACATAATCCGGGCGCGGCCGCAATCTGTCAAACGAACTGTCACGGCGCTGTCAGAGCCGCTGTCGCCTTGACAGCTGACGGCCGGCCGCAGCTCGGGGAATGGTCGATTTGCATACGGTATTTTTTCGTTTTGTATGTAAAACAACTTTCGGGTTTTTGTCTTGTTTAAATTGATGTAGGTGAGTTAATTAACATAGCTCTACTTGAATAATGATTTTAGAATGCGATAGTACCCAGCCAGTTTACGAAATCTATTCTTTCACGCAAGCTGATTGCAATATGATTCATTATCACATAGCTTGTGTCACTTCGCCAGGTTCACGAAGGAAAGTATTTTTATTTTACTTTTAAGTACACTTTAATTTATTTTTAGAATACTGGATCGTTAATAAGAACAATAACACTTATCATTATTATTGTAAAAAGAATAATAGAATTTCACACCACTTTACTTCCCATGTATAAGCGATGGACCTATTGACACCTTCAGATACTGAGTTACTGCTGAGATTAAGTCTAAATAAAAAAAAACTTTAGCTGGACCCAGGGTGGAATCGCATCTTTCCTTATTCCACAAACGTACTACTGGTGACAATCTGGACAACGAGGCAGTTAGTCACCAGTCTCTGACCAAAACAGTGACCAAAAACAGGGGGCCACTAAATGAACCCTTCATGAAGAGGATACACTCCTTTCAACAAATATTGTTTTTACACTTAACAAGGAAGCTCTTGGCTTTCATCTCACCTGATGGTAAGTGACGATAAGGTCTAAGATGGAAGCGAGCTTTACCTGGACTCCTCAAGAACTCAGGAACTAGCTTTTTTTATTGCAGATAAGTAAGTTGGCAAACATACAAACTGCCCACCTGATGGTAAGTGGTAATAGTCACCTCTAATACACGTGGCTCCTGTGAGATTCGCAGCAAAACTGCAACCCCCACGAGAACCACAGTGTACGTTGCCAACTTGTAACATCAGATGTAAAGTCACGGTACCCAGTAATTTTACTGCTATATCTTACCCTTCAAACCAGAACAAAGCAATGTAAGCACTACTGCTTTGCGGCAAAAATAGGTAAGACGGAGGTACCCAAGCAGACGACCCTGGTACAGAGTCTCCCTCCGGCTGGAATACCTCTTATTGTCGGTACACAAGAATGCTATTAACATCGTTACTATGGCGACATAAGTAAGACGATGGTAGCTAACCAGGTGGGCTAAGAAGACCATAAACAATATTGATGTTAGACAAACAATAAAATGTTAACCTGTTTTTACGAAACATTTAATATTCACCGAATGTGTAACCAGTTATACATATTGTTGTAGTGTACTTAAATTTTAATGGCGGGCTATTAACGTTTCTTTGTAAATAATTGCAGCTGATGTGTTGAAATTCAACAGAGCGTTGAGCTCTGACGGTTCTGCTGTTGCTAATGTGTCGTCGAAGAATGGGGGCCATTTTCGTTAATTTGCTTACCCACTTCTTTTATTCGGGTGGTCGTTAACAACCTTTCAACGGAAAATGTCCAGAAATGTGTTAACAATCATTTAGAATGTGCGGTTGTTAAAAAATCGCGCTTTCATTATTACTACGACAGGCGCCTCAGGTTGCAAGCAGAAAACAGCAGGTATATTACCGATCTCATGGTTTTCAAATGATATTATCATTATCAAATCATGATGCAAAACAAAAAAAATCGGTCAGATTTTTTGTCAGATGATGACATCATTGAAATTATGCCATAGTGATGATATCATTGGAGATCAGTAATACTAAATGAAGCATTTCATGGCTTCTTTATCTCAAAATTTATACCATGTCATACAATGAAATGCCCATAAAGGCCTGCAGGTTGTATGTACGTAGGTAAGTTTAGATAATCCTCAACAGATGGGATTAATTCGCTTATTTGCCACTAAATTGGCATAATGTATTCGGCTAACTAAGCCTCCGGGAAACGTGGATAGCGTTGGAGGCCACTGCCACTCTATTGTAAACTACCAAACAAAAGTTATAAATAGAAAAATGTATTTTTAATACAGTTTCTCAAAAAGTGGTATATTGCAGGGCTGTTTAGCGTTCGGGACGGTCACCATTACGCACGAGTGCTTTTTCTTTACCAAATGTCAAATGTCTAAAATCTGACACAAATTCTGCTTTTTTCCTGCTTTTTTTCTAGCATGCTAAGTTAAGATTGCGCTAAATAATCTGACTGGTCTCCCAGATTTTGTATTGTAAAAGCATGCCTAAAAGCAAAGCATAACAATAAGCACGGCCGAACCTTGCTTTTAAAAACACGGCAAGCAAAGCATAGCACGCATTTGCTTTGTATCTGCTGTGTACATACGTGCGACGACATATTTGGCGCCATTTTTTCTAAAATTTATATGAAATAAATTACACAATCTAATGGTTGTATTTATTGTTTCATATTTTCGCAACTGTATTAAAAATAGTTGTCAATACACGTGCGGGACTGTCATTTCAACTCCTTCCGACTGTCAACGCTCGCCTTCGGCTCGGGTCGACATTTGTCGGTACTCGTTGCAATGACAGGCTTCCCGCACTTGTATCGAACATAACTATTATAGATGACTAACATCCAAAATAGATCTCTACCACCCAGTCCAAGCGTGTATAATGAGACTACTATCTTAACAAAGTTCAAAAGAGATCAATAAGTTAAAGATTTCGTCGGAGCTGATAAGAGCTCGGTGGGCGAGAGTTTTATAAGGCGTCAACATGATAATTGAAGACGCGAGTTCAAACCCCGCCCGAGATGAATAATTTTACTTTGTTGATTTTATTCATTTTTCTATTTATTAAGCATTTTTAAAGAAAATGCAAAGTTCTATGTAGCACTTTAACTTAAAGTGCTTGTAAATGCTATATAATGATTCTTGAGTTTCTTTTAGTACTGTAACACAAGCCTGAGCCAAAACAAATTCAAATTCAAAATATTTCATTCAAGTTGGATTTTACAATTTCTTTTGCACGTCAATGAAGCTACGCCATTGGTTCACAAGTCTACGGCGGGAGACATTGTACTGGAAAGAACCAGCAGGCGTAGCACGGGCTGCCAAGACTGGATTCGAGTCACGCATTATCTCACCATTTCAGTGACATAATCTCTGTCTTAAAGAGTAGCACGGTGGCGCGTATTAAGTGGGTCTGACGTGGTAAAAATTTCTTGACACTCGTCAAGGGACACGTGTGACTGAGTTTTATCTCAAATTTTTTGCTCTCCGACTGCTGCTACATCTTCTAAAGTACTAAAGCCCTTACTACAACCACAGCAGTCGGTGCACAGGCACACCAAAAAATTTGTGATAAAACTCAGTCACACGTATTCCTTGACAAGCGTCAAGAAAATTTATCACGTCAGTCATACTAAATACGCACCACCGTGCTACTCTATACGACATAGAGATTATGTCACTGAAATTGTGATATAATGCGTGACTCGAGTTCAGTCTTGGCAGCCCGTGGTACGCCTGCAGCAAGGGCTATTTCTTTCCCTATATTGTTACAGAGTCGTCAATTGGAATTTGACCTTAAAGCAAAAGTTTAAGTTCAACTTCTATTACCAGTTCTCTTCTTACTATGTCGTTACTAATACAACAATATTACTAATAAATTATTATACAACAATATTACTAATAAATTACTAATTAATTATATACACAACAACACGATTATTTACATTATCTCTATTCTCTATATATAATAAAATCGTAGGGGTACAAAAATCTGTAATTGCGAAACATTAAGAAAAAAAATACACAGGTCGCCTTAAAATCATTAGCAGAACACGATAGAATAGTTTTAAAAAAAATTGTTTGTTTGTTGGTTTGTTTGTTTGTTTGTTTGTTTGTTTGTTTGTCTGTTTGTCCGGAAAGATCTCCGAAACTACTGGACAGAATTTGATATGACTTACACCACAATGCTTAGAATTTTCCGGAAGAACATTTAGGCATAATTTCGTTTGTTTAAATTCACTTTTTATTTTTAGTGAAAAAATACCATATAAAATTTTCGAATTGGCTTTAGGTAGAAAAACAACATGGCGCACGTGAAATTATTTTGACAAGTCTGTCACATAGTACAGAGAGAAGGTATTTTCTTCCACGAAGGAAAGGCAATGGAACTACGCCATACAGCCTGATCTTAAGTAATTGGATTTCGAAAATTAAGGCAGGAATTAAGTGTTTTACATAGTACAAATAAAATTTAATATTTTCTGTTAATGGCTGTGCCCAACTGGATTTCGCCAACCAAATTGTCTTTTTCTTATGTCGTACCGTGGTGGTAAGGCAAAAAGATCAAGCCATACAACCAATGTATAAAGCATTTTTCATGATAATACTTATCGAGTGACCATAAAATTAGTAGATTGGTTTAATTATTGACTAATTTTCACAAAATCGGTACAATTTTTGAAATATTTGAAATGTTGAAAAATGAAGATACTCTTTTCAAGGTATTTTGAAAGGTGTTTTATTTTTTTACATTAGGACTAAGGAATCAAACTCTTTCATCCATTTAAAACTATTAAAAGTAATAGATTAATATTGATAATTAAAAAAAATATCTGACTGCAATGTTCTGGGTTACGCGTAGAGGGACGGGACGGGACTCTTGATCCTAATGTCTAAAATGACGGATCACATTTTTTTGATCCACCCAAGGAACATGGATATCGAACGAAGAACCTAAAGAGTAGAACACATTGAACCTAGCCACGTTGACTTAATTTGACATGACTGCCGATAAAGTTCGTTTCCAAACCCAGCGATATGCATATCAAATGAAAGGCCTTGATGAGTAGAAAACTATGAACATAGGAAAATCGCCCTAAATTTAACATGGCCGCCGCTCAAATAAAACGGATAAAAGTTCGTTTCCAAACCCAGCAATATGGGTATCAAATGAAAGGCATTGATAAGTAGAGCACTATGAACCTAGCAACATTGACATAAATTCAACATGGCCGCCGCTCAAAAAAGGTGGATAAAAGTTAGTTTCCAAACCTAGCAATATGGGTATCAAATGAAAGGACTTGAAGAGCAGAGCATTAGGTTCCTACGAAAATCTACCTTAATTCAACATGGCCGCCGCTCAAAAAAAGGATAAATGTTCGTTTTCAAACCGAGCAATGTGGATGCCAAATGAAAGGCCTTGATGAGTAGAGCACTATGAACCTAGCAACACATAAATAAATTCAACATGGCCGCCGCTCAATAAAGGTGGATAAAAGTTCGTTTTCTAATCTAGCAATATAGCTATCAAATGAAAGGTCTTCAAGAGTAGAGTACTATGGACCTAGCAATATTGACGTAAATTCGACATGGCCACCGCTCAAAAAAGGTGGATAAAAGTTCGTTTCCAAACCTAGCAATATAGGTATCAAATGAAAGGCCTTGAAGAGTAGAGCACTATGAACCTAGGAAAATAGCACAAAATTCAATATGGCCGCTGCACAAAAAAAAACTGATGCAAGCCCAGCAATATGGGTATCATATGAAAGTCCTTGATCAGTAGAGCACTATGAACGTAGCAACATTGACGTAAATTCAACATGGCCGCCGCTCAAAAAAGACGGATAACAGTTGCTTTTCAAACCCGGCAATAGGGGTATTAAATGAAAGTGGGCCCTGAAGGGTACCTAGAGCAGCCATGCTCTAAGTGTGTTCCGTGGAACCCTAGGGCTCCACACTACCCCTATAAGGGGTTCCGCAATAATTTAGAAAAATCAAAACACCCTCTCTGGTCGTACTTTCATTATGCTTATTAATAAAGAAGACACTTTTAAAAACTATTGTTTTATTTTAGGGTTCCGTCAAGTATTTCGCTTTCAAAAAGGGTTCCGTCACCAAAAAAGTTTGAGAACCGCTTCGGGGCCTATTGGATGTTCGATGTTAGATGTTACCTGTGTTTAGTGTCCTTCGAGACCGTGATAATGCAACGATCGTGAACTAACTAACGATAACTCTAAGTTTGTGTGTTGGATGTTAGTCATCACGGCGAGTTTGCTAACCGAACTATGCCAGCAACACTATATCGCACAGTATACGTTACAAAAACGGAAGTCTCAATACATTTTAAGGCTAACCGCATAAATACGTTTTTTCGCATTCGTTTTCTGAATGCGGGCATCCGAATGCATCAAATCTATACAAAATACTCATTGACTGCCGCACACGTTCGTTTTTATTACGAACGGAACACGTTCTGTACGTACGTTTAGGTAGAATGGTAGAAATCCCGAATGATAAGAAACGAATGTCTGCGCTACGTTCACGAAACTCCGTGTCTGTATTCCGTGATCGGATATCGAATACGGAAAACGTATTTGTACAGTAACCCATTCATGCTATACATTAACTCTACGAAAACCGCCAGTATTACGAGCGACATAAGAACGGTTCAAAGGTCAAACAGTATAGCTTGACAAGGAGCTTACTGTACGACCAGTCAAAATTGGCCAAGTTGTCATATCCAAAAAATATATTTTGTTGGTGTTACCAACACCCATTATAAAATCTAAACTTTATTCGTATACAGTTCTAATTTATTAACAATTGTTTATTTTAATTCGAAACATGAATACGATAAAGATTATTCTTGCAACTGTGTAGTTCTTTCTACTGAAGAAGAATTTATTAATATCAATAATGTCTCTAAAACAATAATAATACTTAGTGTTTATAGTAATATGTAATGTATTTAATTTTGTGGACTGTTAGAAAAAGAGCATTACGAACCTACGAAAATTGTCCTAATTTCGAAATGGCCGATACTCAAGAAAGGCAGAATAAAGTTGAATCATTATGGAATAAAATTGAGGAAAAAACTAAACACTGTGTTCACTATTTTGATGGCGAAACGTAGTTCGCGGGCACAGCTAGTTACGAATAATTTCTTAAATTTAACGCCAGATATTGTCATCATTTAAATAATCGTTGACTTTATAATATCCTTTACTCATTAGAGTCTTTTTATGACATGCGCTTTAAGCTTATCAAAAGGCAAGTCATTACACTTTGTGTAGCTTTGTTGTAAAAAGTTATACATTTCCCATTGATTTACTACCAAACAATGTATGTAAATCAATGACATTTCCCCATAAATGAGACTCTAGTTCTTTGGAGCCTGTACGTTGGAACAGTATGTTTGGCAAAACCAAGTACAAATAAAATATCAGAATAACACGAGAAATGGAACCTCGACATTTGTATTCTAATTCAGTCAACGCACGAAAACTCGACACTTGTATCGTGCGTTACAAAAGCGGATTAGACGAGTTCCACGTGTAAATGGAAAATATAAATAATCCGATTCCGCGTTATCTACTTGACATGTAAATACAAATTACCCCGCGAACTGAAGTGACATCTAGCGGCAAACGTCAAATCCAATCCGCGCTGTGAACTAACAAGGCAATTTTTGATTCCCGACGGCCAAGGCTTGCGCGGGGCACAGCAGTCTACCGAATATGAGTATCGATAAAATGCATTATAGCATATAATCCGTACTTGTTGATTTAGGATAACATCGCTGGGTCTGTCGATGGCATCAAATACCAATACTTTCATTTCTAAGAACCTATCCTTCAGGTGAAAGCTGTACTCCACACACGGGCGAATTTATATATATCTCGTATAAATATCAGAAGTGCTCCAGCGCGAATAACGGAATGAAGAGTTTCTGGGAAGATGACCTTATCATAGCCCCTAATACATTTTCTTTTCGGTGATTTCTAGATTTCTATGTCAGGAATGAAAAGGATATCTTCTGGCATGGCAATGCCCCAAAGAACGAAATGTGCACTTCTATCATCATCATAACTAGACTAAAAGGGGTTTAGGCCATCTTTCAACAGTGGCCCAGTACGGTTTGATTGCGCAATTGCACCATCAACAAAAGGTATAGACACAAAAACAAAAATAACATTACAAACCAATTCCACAAACATTGGAAACGACAATATTTTCAGCGTCGCCTACACTCATAGTTTTATTTCAAACTACATCACGTTTGTTCTTGCACGTGAGGTTTCTTATTAAGGAGGAAAATGTCAGTAAGTAAGTACCTACTTTTACCGGTCGCAATCATTTATAGGCTATGGTACCCATAATATGTCAACCCTTGTAAATAAAATACACAAAAAACCATCCAAGAGTATCGATGTCCTCCTATCACCGCCCTAGTGATGGATGCGACGTGAAGTGACAGCGGCTGTCACGGTGACACGCCGCGCCGTCACGTGATCCGCGGGACTAAATTATTTACGCGGCGTGTGAAGGGCGGTCGGGAACCCTAATAACCTGAGGGGTACAATCCAAGTCCGTAATAAAAGTTTCAAATTCAATGTTCGCTGTACAAACAACGCAGCTAGAGCTCGCGGTTTGGTGACGCGGGACAGCGCGTAGAAATGTACGGCGATTCTTAAATTCGAAATTTGAATATGGTCTCAGATAGTAGGGTTGATGATAGCGGGACTATCGTGACAGTGGAGTACCTTGTTCGAGATCATTAACGATTTTTGAGCTTTGTTTTGCGCTTTTTTGTGGTCAGTATAACATTTTCACGAGTATGGGGTAGCTCTGCTGTTCAGCTAGTTTCCTCCATATCAAGTGTATCCCTACCAGCCTACTGCGACTTCAAGTAATAGGTTCACTTATCCAACATGACCGTGACATTGATTGGGACGTAAGGAATGGGATAGGCACAGGTTGGGTGAAATCAACAAATCTCAGGAACTAATTTGTGATCGGTGAATACCCTTAACGTTAAAGGGAATCGGTAAATAGATTATCAGACCTGTTATTGCAGCGACTACCCCACCGTTAAATAAGTGCAAGGTGTTGAGGAGGTAATTATCATCTTCATTTATTTACTTATAATCAGTACCTTACGTGTACCTGGTGCATCCTCGACCAGCGGTCGAAGCTCTGGCGTCCTGCTTTGGGCCAGTTGCTGAGAGATGACCCAATTCTCTCTTAAGGGAGGTCTATGGTCAGCTGTGTTTTTCATTTGACAATACTACACTTACCTGCTATGAAATCGACCCACCTTTACGCTTTGGTTCAGAGGTCGACAAATCAAAATCTACCATCAATACATAATATCTTTTAACCCTGTTTGTTCAACAAGAGCCTAAGCTACATTAGACCAGTTTTTACTGTGACAGATTAAGGTTCATTGATTTTACACGCGGAAAACTAAAATTTTTAAAAACCTAATTTTTGGGAAGAACAGCTCAATTTAAAGGTCCATAAATCTGTAGAAATAATCAATTTCTGAATAAACGTTGATTCAATTAACTTTTAACATTCTGCACAGTCACAAAGATTGCGTATCACCAATGAGAAACAGGGTTTTCCAAAAAAATAAGGCTTTTGTCAGCAACACTTCTTTAATCCATATTTAGAGTACCTATAAGTACGTTAAAATAAAGCTTATGAAGTATACCTTCAAATTGTATGTACTGTTTTTGTTTCTTTAATCTTATTTTTTATATACCGATATTTCCGAATCGAATCCTATGAGGTATGACTGCACGTAAGTGTATGGTATGATGACTTTGTCAGGCTAACGACCAGTTTCAATAAACCTACCTCAGTGTAATGTACGTGTATCTTAGTTTAGTTATTAGGTATTAGTTGTTGTTAGATATTTCGTGATATTTAGGAGATGTTTTTTACCAACTAACCTGTAGTAGCTACTACATATCTATAACAGGGGATTTATTAAAAATTCTCCAAGAGACATTTGACATTTTTGTAACAATCACGGAGGAAGTTACCATTGTCTGGTGATTGTAACCGCCTCCGTGGTCTTGTGGTTGAGATCCAGGTATGTATGGAATTCCGGGGCTCGGCTCCCTTTGGGTGGGGAAATTTTCTTCTTAGTTTGTGTGGTAAAAAAGATTCTGTCTCGTCTGGCTAGCTAGCACTGCCCGCCCTATGTTTGTCGTCATAATTTCGGCCCAACTACCTACTGCGAGCTGCGATACCGACCACGGCCGTGTACCTGTCCCGCCTGCACTACCATCCATCACTGAGCAGGACGTTTTCGGGCAGTACATACTAAAGAAGAAGCCAACTGCAATCTGTGGGTGCAGCCATTGGAGTCGCGTCATAACGCTTGTTTTAAAGCGTTTGTGGTGAGAGTTCCAAACTCTGCGCTGGACACAATCATGCAGGGGGACTTCAGGCCAAAGAGAGTTGTGTATATGTGGAAGAATTCGTAACACCGCCGGAATGTGCGCAGAATACGCCTAAATCATTTTACTACCATAGCCTATTAAGTACCATAGTCATATAGGTACTCACAAAATTGTATTTTATATATGTATGTTAGCTTATAAGGCATGTATCTATGGGCCTAAGTTGCCCAAGTCCAAATAAATAAATAAATAAATATAATGTTATAATGCCGCTGAATGCGGGAGGCGTAGGACCGATCGGTATGGATATCCTTGGGGGAGGCCTATATCCAACAGTGGGCGTCTCTCGGCTGAAATGATGATGATGATGATGATGAATGTTATTAACATTACATACAATTAAGTGAAGGTAAGATAGCCAGTTCTTCAGTTGTCAACGAACCTAACGTAAAGTTCGCATCCATCTTTGGCCCTGTTGTCACATACCATCGGGTGAGATAAAGGCCACGAGAATACCTCTTGTGTGCAAAAAATATTCTTTTTATTGTTATATCATTACAACAAACACTTTAATAATTTCATACCTCCTTTTTGTTGTTTCGTTAGAGGTAACATTTTCTATTCCACACACTTCTAATAAAGCTCCCTCCATAATGTCAGTATAAATCAAAGTGCACTTGAAAGTTGACAATCGTAGACAAAGCAAACATAATTAACGCATTTCCTGTCTCCCACGGCCGCTGCGCTGTCAAATATTCTGAGTGTGGCTGACAGCTGCAGTCAGGACTAGAGAGAACAATGGTGATTCCTTGACAAACATTAGAATCGATTGTAAGCTGGCATTTTTTAAAATATTTTTATGCATTTATGCACGTCTTATGCTACGACTGCTAGTTATCGACTAGTTCAACTTATTTCGAACATCGACCAGAAGTCCTACCACCAACCGAACCAATAAAAAAACTTCAGCGAAAAACTCCAGACCTTTAAATAATACCAGGAGACCATAAGACCAAGGAGGTGGTTGTAGATAGCATTACGTATACTCGTAACTACGATATTCGAAATTCGAAAACGGCACACGTACACGTTCAAGTCGAGAATAAGGCAACAACCACCGACTGGGCACGAGGCAAGTCAATTGACTTACTTTTGGGCTTGCTAGGGACATACTGTGATGGTGAAGCTTGAGAAGCTTCATCATCACAGTACGTCCCTACCGAGGGGCTCGAGCCTACCCTCAGTAAAGGTGTTTAGCCCTTAGTCAATCACGCTGGCCCAGTGCGACTTCACATACACCTTTGAAGTGCGGATTGGTTGACTTCACCTTTACACCTTTGAATTTATTCGCAGATGTACGGAGGCTTCCTCATGATGTTTTCCTTCATCTGAGAGCTATCTATACCTTTTTAATATAATATCTCGTTTGTTGGTTTATTGTTAGTGTCATATTAATACAGAGCCCGTGGGACGTCAGCTGCTGTGAGTGTTCGTCGCCACATCTCAAATATGTTACTCACTGCTGTCACTCACTGCTGATGCTGACTGTAGATTTGTACTTAACTCACACTCCTCTCACTATTTAGCTCAAATTAAGGCGCATGATTTTTGTAAGCAGTATAATTGTCCTGAGCATGTCATGTGAGCATGAGCAATATAAAATCATATAAACACACTCTGGACCTTCCGTTTAGGCGAAATGCCTGTGATCGGAAGAATACGCATAATCATTTGTTAGCGACGTCATTAGTGGCAGCCCTGCGCGTATTATGTCATACGTGACTTCGCGTTCTGACAGCCGCCGCTTCGAACGCTGGTCACTATATTTACAAGTGAAGAGACAACTCTAAGATTTCAGTGACTACAGTCATATTAATGCTCAGCATGATCTGTCAGCGTGCAGTGGGGTAATTGGCAGAATCTTTGCGCGTGTCACGTGATTTTGCGCGCTATCGGAATCTATGAGTGTTGATCAGTCAGAAGTGACAACCCTAAGATTACATTGCCTATCATCATATTATTAATAACTATGATTTTCAGGCAGCGTGATTAATGGCATCGCTACGCGTGTCATGTGACTCCGCGCCCTGTCAACCGCTATGAGTGTTGACTACCGCAACTACAAGTGAAGTGACAGCCCAAAAATTACAGTGCTTTTCCTCGTATTAATACGTACAGTTCAGTCGTCGAGAGAATTCGTTTTTGATAGGTCATGTTAGATTCCTAAGTAAATAGAATAAGTGGCCCTGCGCGTGTTACTAGACTGCTAACGCTGTCAGCCGCTATGAGTATCGGTCACTACATCTACAAATTAAGTAACAGCCCTCAGATAACAGTGCCTATCCTCACATTAATACGAAGCACGATTTGTCAGCGGCGTGATTAGCGGCAGCCCTGCGCGTGTCACGTGACTCCGCGCGCTGTCAGCCGCTATGAGTGATGGCGTGCCGCGCCGACGTTACCACCTGATTTATTACTTCCGACCCCCGCCCCAACGACTGTAGCGACAGCAAAAGACTTCATCGGCTAAATTAAATAATTTCTTAAAAGGTTTAATTCTTACCTCTAAATCTAATAAAGTTCAAATTCATAATTCTCGTTAATCATTTAAACTAAAAATGTAAACATTAATATCAACAAAATGTCATGAATTATTAAATGACCATAATAATAATAAATATTTTTTCTTTTCTGAATGATGAAATAAAATAATGATGATTGACGATGAATAAAAATAATGTATTTCATCAAAAAAATGTTGGCTAATCGTGAAATATTTAATTGTAAATTACCTATGATCAATAAAAAGCGTCGATGGCGTAGTGCGTAAGGCTGTCGCCTTCCAATCGGGAGATAGCGGTTCGAACCCCGCCACGTACCAATGTGTTTTTAAATTTTCAATTCATATGTACGTTTATTCGATGCTTTTACGGTGAAAGAAAACATCGTGAGGAAACCTGCACACACCTGTGAAGAAAGAATTTCTTTACAGATTATGTCTGAAGTCGACCAACCCGCACTTGGCCAGCGTGGTTGACTAAGGCCTAATCGACCTAGTTTAGGGTAGGCTCGAGCCCCTCGGTGGGGACGTATATGAGCTGTTGATGATGAAATTATGATCAATAACATTAAATATTTAAAAAAGAAATAACAGTCGTTAAATGTACATTATGTATGTCGGCGTAGAGGATAGCGTAAGGCCTCGTAGGTATTCATGGTAAACATTTGCTTAGCAACAAAGTTGAGTCATTGTTTTGTGGAGTTGCTGGCAACACTGTGTGTTGCAGAGTTGAGAACGGCATGTTGACAAGTTCTAACCCGACGAGCGACAACATCTGCTTATCAACAATTGTTGACGTGTGTGGACGTGTTTGCGACTGGCAGTAGTGTGGAGCAATAATAAAATAATGCAATTTCTCCCTCGGGCAACATTTAACGCAGACTGGCGCGTGGACAACCTATATTGATTTAAACAAAGTTTCCAGCAACATTCTCGCTGCTCATCAACAATGTTGATCAACTGTTGCTAAACAAATGTTTACCATGAATACGAGGCTTAAGGAATCAATAAAGGCTGGTAGAAATAACGTTTCTCTACTCGAAACGGACTATTTTTATATTGTATAGCAGCAATAACTCAAGATTGCCCAGCTGACGCTCCCTGCCCTCAGGTGTGAACGTGAGCTGTGACTACACGAACGTATGAGGCCTGTCAGAGCGTTAATACTCACTGTTTGTGTCTTCAGGATTGTTAATACACAGCCTTATTTGGTACCTACTCAACTCGAACATGCCTCATTCAGTCTACGCCCAAACCTTCTTTGGTTTTTTTTACATAACAGTGAAGCTCTTTGCCTTCATCTCACCTAATTGTAACGAGTGTCTTGATTTTCTAAAATAATACGTAATTGTTATTAGGTATTCTTAATGTGAGCTGTTCCAATTAAATAAATCAGTACTATTGATGTAACAAAAATAGGAAATAATTGAAATGGCAACATTAAATACGTTAATTAAGGCATTGAGGAAGGTAATGTAAAAATATTGTTAAAAGTGGGTAGTTCATGATTAAACAATTGACAGGAATTAGAGGGGATACTGGTTTATTCTGATGGCGGCAGCCGAAGCGGTGTTACGTTACGACCGGTCTCGTGAGACCGGTGTGGCTTTACGCTATGTAATAATTGAAAAATACCCTCACGAAAGGAAATTTATGAATGAATACATTGCTTTTTACAGAATTAAAAATATGCTTTGGTCGTGAAATATATTTTTATTTTGTGAAAACAAAAATTGAGGGTATTAAAAAAAATGCATAGCGTGACGTCACACCTACTTAGAGATGAGAGGTTCAGTATGGAGTGTGACAGAGTTTAATCTTAACACGATAAGGGCGTAGATTTTCATATGTACTTCTCAACAACTGAGGAACTAACCTTCTTACCTCTGTCTCGATATAACAGTTCAAGATTGATGCTATAACGACAAACTTAAGTAAGACCGAAGTGCCGCGTGGTGGCTAGCCAGGCGGGCTCAGAAGCTCTACCACAGCTCTACGACTACTAAATCAAGCAGAAAAAAAACTCCTGCCATCGTGGGGAATCGAACACCTAACCTCTAGAATCTAGAGGTTCGGTTTGGTTCTAGAGTCTAGATCATTGCTGAGTGATCCCAACCACTAGACCACGGATGTGGTTAAGAAGAAACACCAAGGTCGAGAGAATTCAAAAATAGGTATTTGTAAGCGCGATAGGGGGGCAGCTGGAACCGAAAATACCTATAAAAATACACAAAATATACGTTTCGTAGTCCCCTGTTATCTCCGCGAAAAATTTACCTATTTTAATTACTTTCTATAAATTTTATAAAATTTAAAGCAAGGCTTTTTCTGTGTCTCTATGTTTTGCTTTTTTCATATTCTTCTTCAATTTGTTTGCTGCACGTTTGAATACAGAAGGAAATTACGTTGATTGTTTAGGTTTATGAAGGTTTAAAGAATTTAATAAAAAATGGATAACATAGGAACATGCTTATAGTGGCTTATAGTGGTTTGTATGGAAAAACGGCCTGTACGATTTCCTCTTTAACTCCGGTCACGCCAATTACTGATGAGCATCGTCACTAGCAACTACAAATCAAAATTTATCTAAAGTTAATTGATAGCCTATGATTGTAATATTTTACAAATAAAAAAACAAATTTTTATAATTATTAAATAACGAAGGCACTTATGTAGAAATTATAGCAATTTTCTAACATATTATAACAATACTAGACGACCCGGCAACGATGTTTTGCCATAAAAGTTAAAATACTAATATCGCCATAAAAGTGGAAGGTGAAAATTTAAGAAGGTGAAAGGGTTCTAAATTTATTGATGCAAAAAAAAATTTCAAAAAAAAATTGGTTATAAAAGTGGAGAGGGCCACTTTTATCACCTAAGGGTATAAAAAATAGCCTACTGCCTATTCTCAGACCTACCAGATATACAGAAAAAATTTCGTGTAACTTCCAGAAGAAAATTCGAGTTATTTAACATAGGTGACTTAACAATGATTTTCAGGGAATTAACTCGTTACACTTAATTTGATAATATTGATGTTTTATATCTTCATAGTGCGTAAGGCTGTCGCCTTCCAATCGGGAGGTAGCGGTTCGAACCCCGCCACGTACCAATGTGTTTTCTAATTTTTAATTCATATGTACGTTTATTCGACGCTTTTACAGTGAAGGAAAACATCGTGAGGAAACCTGCACACATCTGTGAAGAAAGAATTTCTTTACAGGATGTGTGCGAAGTCGACCAACCCGCACTTGGCCAGCATGGTTGAATAAGGCCTAATCGCCCTAGTTGTAGTTTAGGGTAGGCTCGAGCCCTTCGGTGGGGACGTATAGAGCTGTTGATGATGATGATGATGATGATATCTGCATAAAATTTAATGGGTAGTTTCTTTTTAAAAAAAAAGTATTTTGATTTTTTCACTCAATTTCAATAACGCACCGCGCCCGTAATACAAGTGAAACTCATGTCTCAAGGTCGTCGGCGTTACTCAGCCTCTTAATATACCAATTGCTTTAAACATTATACACTATAAAAGACTATCAAGAGTGTAGGTATATTTTTTGCATTTTTATCTTAAATACGTAGCTAATAAAACATACCTAATAATCAGATTGCAGATAGTTGAATATAAAGTGGAATGTAGAATCGAAAGGGTTAAAAAATAACATAGGGCCAAGCTACATTGATCTAGCCGTAGATTCGTTCGCGTAATTATTTCTTGTTTTGTTTTTCGCTAGTTTTCCTCAGCCAAACGAATGTTGTATTGTCTATACAAGCGACTATTTCGTCAAATACGCCAAGTCCGGTATGGTCTAGTGGCTAGGATACCTGGCTCTCACCCAGGAGGCTCGGGTTCGATTCCCGGTACCGGAAGTCTTTTTTTTTCTTTTTTTTAAATAAGTACTTAATAAAAATTTGGAATATGACCTTTTTATTATATTGTAATTGAAAATTTCCATTTTTTTGGGACACCTCAATTAAATAAAATTGTTAATATTTTTTATTTCTGTTTATTTCACTACATGTTATTATTTTATTGTATGCTTGAGATCATTTTTTTATTTCATTTAGTTGGAAGACAAGCAGTCTGTTTACATGCACTGACGTATACGTAATTACGTAATATGTTATATACGTCAATGTGCACATGAGGGTAAGTGGCTACATAAACCTATCCTTTGAGATTTACAGAGTAGAATAGGTCTATAACTGTAAATTCATAGTTATGTTAGACTGATGACGGCTAATAGTCAGTTTTAGTCAACAATACTAAACGTACTGCGTAACTAATAAGCACTGTACTATGACGGAATAATGGACAGAAGAACGGTTGTTAACACAAACGTTCTTCTGTTTAAAATTAATTTGCTTAAAACTCTTCAATGTAGAATTTACAATTTTTGTATATATCCATAGAAAATATACAAAATGAGGTATGTGTACATAATAATTATGACCGTTTGTTCTTTAACAAAATTAATAGTAAGTATATAATTTTAGACAGATTTGTAGCCCATTTTATAGGTATTGAGTAGTCGTTATTTAGTTTATAGGTATTAAGTAATTAAAAATTAGTTTAGTGTTAATAATTTTATGCAGAATAGATATTTTATGCTATTTAATTTTAATTTTGATCTCCTATTGAAATCTTTGAGGGCTTTGTCCAGCAGTGGGACAAAATAGGCTGGAGAAAAAAATTGTACCTATTTATTATTGTATTTTGTTTTGAACAATGAAAATCTAAAATAAAATAAACATTTATCCTGTTATCTTGCTAATGTTATGAATGAGAATGCTTTATGGTTACGATTAAAAAATACAGAGCAAGTTGATTTTTAATTACAGTTATGATGATAAAATACCTTACCTTTTTCTAAGATCCGAACGAAGTCGCGTGCAATAACTAGTAACGTTAAAGCTTTGTTTTGTTCGAATTACTTTCGACTATTAAGTAATATTTATAGCTCTCTGATTTAGATTGTTATGCTGATAATAGAACAGAACTAAGCAAGCGACGAACAATAAATATTTGCATTCAATGTTTCGTCAAAGAATATTAAATGGCGCATTTTATTGTCATTTTTCAAGTGCATCAACTTTGAAAAATATTGCAAAATGTTCTGTTTGAACAAAGCGAGCTGCAATACCATCGACTATATCATTCTGTTTTATGAATTGTAAATTTCACTTTATATAGTCTTTAGTGCGCCATGTTTCACGTTGCATTAATGCTCCCTCCTGCACCAGGGTTGCCTCTTCTATTTCAACATGTTTTATTTTGATTTTTTTATTATATTTGTCAACAGTTTTTCACCACACATCAAAATATTGAATACTTTATCGCTTTATTGTACTAATTAGTATATTATGTGTAGTCTAGTAGTCGTTGTAGTCTAGTAGTCTTAATGGTCCCATAAAAGGACTACATGATAGAACTAGTGAGTTTGACCCAATCTTAAGTACCTACCTACTTAGCTAACGGACTCTGAACAGGCATGTTAGTACTCTCCTTCTCGTCTGGGTTACTTACGAAACCAATTCTGGTGGTTATTTTTCTCTCCGGACGGGTAATTCAGGATTACAAGTGCGCCCTTGGATTGGTTAAAACAATATTTATAGTCTCATAATATAAGATTAATACGACGTTTTGATAATCCTCAATTGCATATAGGATGTAGATACGTTCTAGTAATAAATCGAATATGAACGAAACTAGATCAAATCAGCGGTTAAGCTAACACGATCTTGAACCAAACGTCAATAATGCTGGAGCCCCATGGAAGTGGGACGTTAGCCTTCCATAAAATAAATGTACGAACATAGACTAATCGCCACCGCGTACATCATTCAGTTTTATGAATTGTAAATTCTGTGTTATATAGTCTTTAGTGCGCCATATTTCATGTTGTGTTAATGCTCGCTGCGCGCTAGGGTTGACACATGCAAACGCTGTAATATTTTGTACGTATTCTTTTGTATTATTGTCTTTATTGAAAAGCGTAGTTTTCATTTATTTTTTTCGAAATCTAACATTTTCATTCAACAATTTCGAAACAACGCAGGCATTTATTGACGTCAAAAATAAACATGAAATTTATTCAAACAAGAACATAAGTAAATGTCAATTCTAACGATAATTAAAAATGTGTTCAAGTACAAGTACTTACTTGAAAACAGACTAACTGTATACCTCCGAAATAAGGACAAACTTGATGAGAAAATCATCTAGCTAATTGTATATTTTTTTTAAACAGCTTATAGATTATTGACTGTGCTGCTTACATTATATATCTTTTAGATACTTTAAGGTAATAAGACCATAACATAACATTGTGATGTTTTTTGAGCGAAGTCACTCTTTAAGAAGGTAAATAGCACAGTACGAAAAACATTTAACAATAATTGAGTTATTTTTAAATTATCTCTCGTAAACTTTAATGTGCAAAATGAAACTATTTCTGTTTCCCGACTCATTGAATTACGAGTACCTAACTAACAAATGAACAACCCTTATTTTCGATATTTGCTCAATGCTAATGGAAACTTTACTGTTAATTGACCATGAAAAGTATACATATTGGATTCACGTATTAAGTCGTCTTTTCCCGTCACTTTTAACGAAATTGTAAAAAGTCTACTTGCAACTGCTGACAGTGCTTATCGATCTTTTACATCTAGGTAAGTATCCATACTAATTAACCACTATGATTCTGAATGGATGATCGATTCGAAGCTGAACGTCAGACGTATCATTAATATCGTGCGTGATTGATTCACAATTTATCGGATCGACCCATAAGTAGGATACGTTACCTTACATCACGAAGCTTGTTTATTCCACAATAAGACATCGCAATAGGCTATCGTGGATGTCGTTAGAGCCGACTAAGGGAGTTTAACGCAGTTACACCTCTACGAAGAGATGGAAACCCCGAAACGAAACCAACAACATGATGAATAAAAAAACCGATATTTCCTACCACGTTTTATTTCCTTAGACTTTATCTAATGTCACAAATATGCGACAAAAGTTCACTGAAATCTCGAACAACAAGATTTTCAAATATATGTTTCATTTTTTATATCCGAAATATGTAAGGAATAATTTTCTGATCTTTACGCGTAGAATGTAGATCTATCTCATTTTTAGCTCTACAATCATAGCAGGGAAATTAATTAAATTATAATTGGAAATACTGTGGATCTAAATTTCTGGAAAAAATTAAGTCTCTTGTTTTTTTTAACAAAGTTTGACATGTTGTATTTTTCACAAGTTCATTAATACTGAACTACGTTATACTCATATATGACACACCTTGATCTTATAATTACAAGGTATAGATGTTAATATTGTTAATTTATAAATCGAAATGACAAATTATAGGAAATTATGAGTAGCTTTAAAAGATTCAAATAAAAAATTAATTAATGCATTATTCAAATTACTTAAGATCTCCCGCGCATAAATATAAGGCCAAGATTATAATAAAGATACAAGTCGCTGTCAAGCAGAGCCTTGATCCGATAATAAACCGTATAACGTTAATAGCAACTAAATTATCAACACACGCAACGGGAGAATTTTTAATATGATATATAGCGCTATTAACGATCTCGCTCTAAATAATATAAAGAATGAAAATTATGATGTTCGTTGTAGAGCAATAAAACGAAAATATATTTACAGCCCTACGCGGCGAGCTATAAACAACTTTTGTGTGGAAGTCAGCTCTTGGGCTGATTCATAAATTTTGCGGCGCACTTTTTATGCACAATATTATCTATTGCCGCGAGTAAAAAATACAATCAGCAAAATATATAAGTCGCCCATCTATCTCTCCCGATTTATACAACGAATGGTGGATTTAAACTATAATATTATTAAAGAGTGACAGAAATAACCCAAGCAATTCATTAACAGGCCGTAGAAGAAAATATGGTAAACGAGCACCTTGTACGGCAAACATTAGCATAATCAGACATTCGTCGAAGCGATATACGCGAAGAAGTTTAACGTAACGTCCCCGACAGCAAGCTCGGCGAGTCATGAAATAACTATCATTAAGCCCGACACGATACAGACGATAATCATCGAGTACGCGCAAAAAGCTAAGGCAACAGCTCCGATGCAAATTGCATACGTCATAAATCAAGCACTTAATCACCGTGCTGCCGAGAGACGTATTAATGAGATTACATGAAAAAATCACACACAGCGATGCACTCAGACACCTTCTTGGGAACAAAGACGAGTAGATGGTAACAAAATTGTAGATGTTGTAATCAATCATAAAACCATAGCATTTATTGAAAGTCATGTTAATGCAACTGTGTAGAAGGAACAAAACGTGGGAAGTCCAAAAACAAATGTGATAATCGCAAAGCGAGTGAAGATGTAAGAGGCGATAATAAGAAATCGAAGCCAGTAGACGCAGAATTTATAGTTGGAGTTGGAGGAACAAGCGATGACGATAATTCACCGCATACAATAAAGAACGCTATTGATCTTGCAGAAAGCGAATCGGCTCGTAACAGAGAACAAAACACGCTACCGCCGAACGTCGAATAAATCTTTATTATTGCCACAACAAGCTTATAGCGAGTCGTTTCAGGTACTCAAACCGGATCTTGCTCGGTATAAACTCACGACTTCGAAAGCATTTTTTCGCTCAATGAAATATGCCACATCGCCCCTGGCCTGGAGGAAGGAAGCCCATAAATAAATAATAATACAACCATTTATATTACCAAAGGGTTTCGCCCGACGTGTCTATTATCATCTGAATTGTTTAAATATGATAATGTATCAAAATAACAGGCCGTTCGTTCGCGGCCGCGACTTCTGTTCCACCATTATCATAAAGATTCACTTAATAGACTGTTTCAAAATTATTATAGAGGTCTGACACTGCTTTATAGCCAGGAATGATTATAGCCAGGCAGAAATGTTCGCTTTTTCGTTGCGAATGAAAAGAAATTATACTTAAAATGCAATCGTCTACAATGTAATTCTTCAAGTGATGCAAGTCTTACATTTGGTGTCGTGTATTAATTATTGTTATCGTTTCACATCTATGATTATAAGAACTAATTACACTTCTCGACACAAGATTTGGTCGTTAACTTCGTAGGAATAAAAATATTTTCTAATATTGCAACGCAGCTAGTAATAACGAAACGCGTAGTAATATTCGCTGATTAAAATCAAATTTAATTACTACCATCCGGCCGCACTGACGTTTAAGGCTCGTAGTCAATGTTACTGCACTAAACTCGGTGCAAAGGGGTAATAAAATACCCCTAATAAACCCCGAAACGCAGTGACTCGCTCGCAATAACCGTATGTAGACTAAACAAATGATTTTCTCGATAATAAAAACTTCACAATAAAAGCGTTCACGAAATGTCGGTCATTAAGTGTATTTACGCAGCGAAACGGATATAGAGGCCGTAAAAATGTGGAGCGGCTTATTGAGACGTTGGCAACAGTCTCGGGGCGAGATCCGACTTAATCTATGGCTTACGCGCCTCGCTAGGCTAATTCGGGACCGCGGTCTCGCCCAAGCAGATTACGTGCGACCGAAAATTTCTGACAAATTAAAATTTCAACACAATACCCGCGAAGCAACAATCAAGATCGCATAAATAACTGTCCTTTGTGCTCTGGCTTTACGAGGTGCAGGCGAAAAAAGTCGTTTAACGCGACCCGACGGCGATAAAGCAAGCGAGCAAGCGGATCGTATTCGTGTGCGACGAGCATGAACCTTTATTTAAAACCTAAATGTATTCTGTCTTATCGCCAACACGAGTTTACACCAGCAGTAGCAGCCAATTAAGTCGGCTGAGAGGCAGAGCAATAATAACTTTATATGGATTAACTGTGTCAGATGCATTTGAAGATATGAACGCTGTCTACGCTGACTGGCGGTCGGCGCTCGTTTCAAACGCATAAATAATTACACCGGCTAGGGCTGCGCTTTCAATTGACGTGGCAATTAATAAATTTCTCGGCAACAATGAAAATGTAATGGACTCGCTGACGTTGAAACGAATCAGGCGGAAGGCGAGCGAAACAGAGCACAATAGATATAAAAAGAATATTACAGAAACCCATATTTATAAGTCTATTGTTGTTGACACGAATGCGTTTGTTGCTCAGACTGAACTTAAGTCGCTGTTGAATCAGAATCGTTATTTCATTCATAATTTATCACTCCATCGACCTTTGTATTTAAATGTCTTGAAATGAATTTTGTGTAGACGCATAGATGAACACGCCGCCGTGGGGTTTAAATTCATATTTTACATTAAAGAATGATTTGACACAAAAATCACGAGTCACCTTACCAGCTGGTAGATATTAGAATGGATAGAGTTGCAAGACGCGCGAGGAGTAGCGAATTGTAAATCATGAGACTTTCAGTGTCTGACTTCGCTGTAATCGTCCAATTCGATCTAGAGTCGATCTAAATAATGATGATTATCTTAACGATAGCTGCGATCTAGCGAGCGTGTACCAAACAAGGCAATAAATTTTGTGCCGATGATCTTATGATTTCCTGCGGGCCACAATGCGATAGTTTGTCAGTTCTAGGCGGTTGTTAAGGCGCGTGGGCGGGGGCGCTCGTCATCAATCACGCGCCGTGACTCTTTCAACCTGCCGGCGGGCGGGCGGGGGGCGCGGCAGGGCTGCCACACATAAATTATGGCCGTTTTTGTACAGCTGTCGAGTGGAGACAAAATTTGTTAGCGACACTGTTAATTAATAGCGCCTGGAGTGTTTATCATCTGGCGATATTTACAGCGGTGTTGCTAGACGTCTCGGGACGGTGACGTTTTTGTTACTGAAAATTTATCATGCACAGCGGCAATTTACTTTTTTATATTGGGCGTTGTCGTATCAATTTGCATGCAAATGCTACTCGTTCTAAGTGAGTGATGAATATTAAAAAGGACTGACTAGACTGTGTAAATAAATTATGAAATTATTTAATGCGTTATTGTGAAAGATGCATTTTAATAAGACTTGATGACGAGCTATTTAGAGAATATTTTAACATGGCGATTGCTGATTTCAATGAACTAAAACATGTTTGATATGCTATTTAATTAATTTAAGCTATTAACGGTAGACATTTCTAATTTCATCTACGATAGACGTTTCTAATTTGATGACATTTGAAATATTTAACGACATTTTAATACTCATATAGATTTTTGAATGTTATGTAAGAATGTTTTTTAACATTTTGTTATTTATGATTTTTGTCTCTACCTATGTTATTAGTTTATAGATTTTTGTTATCGGATATAAATAAATGAATGAAAAATCTAAAATATTTAAATGAAAAAAAATCTATCAAATTCGATAAGGTAATATCGAACTCAAGATAACCCTTGGAGTGCATTAGGGGGTGTACTTGATCATAGTCAGTGCGGGTGAACGCCTGACGTTTTTATACCGGCTCACGATGGATCGTCCCTGTCAGGTGCTCACGAAAAATAGCCTCCGACACTGTTTGCTGAAGGAGCCACGATTGATTCTGGGTTGATTAACGCGGGCTTATTTGGACAGAGGGACCGCCTTTCACTTTTGACGAGTTGATTTTAATACAATACTGGTGTCTGATGTTTTATTATAACACTAGCTGTGCCCGCGACTTTGTCCGCGTGGAATAGTAACTTTTGGCAGTATTTTGATTTTTGTAGGCAATTTTTTTAAGATCTTGATAAAAAGTAGCCTATTTTATACCTTATAAAATTAGCTATCTATTAGTGGAAGTCCCGTCAAAATCGGTCCAGCCGTTCTGGAGATGTCTGTTTTGTTTGTTCCCGCTAGGAACAAACAAAACAGACAGACAGACAATAATGTTTTAAATTGTGTTTTTGTTATTGGTACCCGATATTCATTCATATCCATTTAGTAAAAACTTGTTATTTTGACATTACAAACAGACACTTCAATTTTATTTATTTGTTCTTAGTACTTATGTATAGATTATTATTATTATTATGAAGCGATTTAGATACATACTAGTTATATGAATTGACATAACATTGATAATGATACGTTACCTATGATGATTTAAAGTCGGATAAGATTACAAAATGGGGCTCTATTCAATTTTTCAGTAGCTACTTTTGTATTTAGAAACTTTTTGGAAATCCCCTATTCAAAAATGTTCAACGATTTTGTTTTATTAGTTAAACAAGTTGCATTTATTTCTCTTCTGTTCTGTTCTTCGGTTCTGAATGAGATCGAAATCAAGAGCATCTTTTTCAGTGGCAAACAAAAGTACAACACATCAGAATGAAATAGAACATAAATAGGGAAGTAATACAAAAGAATAGTATCAATAAAGTACAGAATGACGGAACAGAAAGAACAGAAAAAAATTAAGAAAATGTTTTTTTTAAATATAGATCTAGATAATGTACTACCAATCATCACACGATCACACCACTGTCAATCTAGGGCATTAATCAGACAAAAAATAAAAATCTTGGGGCGTAGCATAATCTGAGTAAATAGCATTTTTCTAACGATAATTATGAGCAGTCGACTGTTAATGGAAATTTCAAGCGCCCCACGATTTCATTCCCATGGTAAAGTGTTCTGTTACAGAATTGTATTAAAAAGGGTTAAATTATAAAATGGTTAACATATCATCAACAAGCCAACATTCTAATAATATGTTAAAAGCTCACAATTCTTTCATCATAGGTCATAAAATAAATATACCTATAGATATCGAGACAATAGTCTTATTAAAATAATTTGGAATTGGAATTTTGAATAAAACATTGTTGACACCTATCTATACATAATATATCTTAATCCATTTCGATAATGACGGAATTAAAAAGAAGAAATATTCAAATCAGTCATAAAATTCATGCAAATAAAGTGTTTCCAATTGACAAGACGTGTGACAATCAGAAAAGCGACGAGATCTATTACGGCCATAAAAAATTCAATAGTGAACACGCAGAGGCCCTACACACAATGAAAGATTAACCCGGCCGTCAGGGAAAGAGTAATGAAGTCAAGAATGCGTTTGACAGAGGCGAACAAGCTATTGAATATTTTAAATGCAAACCCGCTGGGGCCAAACTGGCAGACAATCTGTTGCAGGTGAATGATAATGGCGTTTTAGAGAATTAAAAATGTGTGTTCTATTTTTCTAAACTTTTTTTTCTAAATATATGACGCCTTACTTTTTTACACTTAACAGGGAAGCTTTTAGCCTTCATCTCACCTGATGGTAACTTGGTAAGTGACGATAAGGTCGAAGATGGACGGAGCTTAACCTGGACTCCTCAACAGCAAAGGAGCTGGCTATCTTACCTCTAATTGTCGGAACACAACAATGTTATCAGCATTGTTATTATGGCGACAAACTTAGGTAAGACGGTGGTAGCTAGCCAGGCGGCCTCAGAAACCCTACCACCAACCAAACTCTGGACTTCCAGCTCAATGCCCGATGCTCTCAGCCACTAGACCACGGAGGCGGTTAAATTATTTTTTTATTTAGTTTGTTAATAATTACACATCAATAAGTACTAATGAAATTTGTTTTGCTCTTGTATTAATGTGGATTAAAATTTTTCTTATTTTACAATTTAGTCACTTCAGTTAAGCAAATTTATTGATTAAAGGAATGACATTCGAAATACGTCATCTTTACCAATAGGTATTTTGACATAAATGTTCAAAACATGCCAACTCTAAAGCGAGCACCCATGGGATTTTTAAACTTAGGTTATCGCGATTGCCCCAACAAAAAAATGTCAATTAATACACTTTCACGAAGAGGTTTAGTATTTAAAATGTATGGCAATGACATATATTGTTAGAAGTCCTACGCTGCCTATTCTTGGACCATTTAGAATTTTCCTAATATCTTTTAATTTAGGCTTCTTACTCAGAAAGAAACAGTATTCAGGATGATAGAACCCCCAGATGGTTTCGTGATCCTTATTACATATTTTTATTTAAATGTTATCCATTATATTCAGCTGAAGTAAAAAATATAAGCATTAGGCAACAACGTTTTATCCACGTAAGTAATTAAAAATAACTGCAAATAAGATCTAGATGTAATACACCAGAAATAATAAAATGAACAATCAAATTTATTTACTGAATACGCATCTAGGTCGTTATCATATAAATATCGTGAGAGCCAGTTTTACTATGACATATATTTTTGCTCACTCAATTTGCTAATGTTAGCGAGTGAAGAAAATTTTCCTGTGCAGCGTTTTAAGGGGTGAACAACACAATGCCCGTTGTTTCGCCTCGGGAAATTAAACATTTGATTTAGTAGACACATCCGCAGACGGCGACATGACGCCCTGTGGGAACCCCCCTAAAACATTCACATATATTTCCCTTTAAAAATTACCAACACGCATTTCGCATTACACGTCTGTCTGTACGCAAACGAGTTATTTAGCAGGGTGTCGGCTTGAGCGCCGTCCTGACAGTTTTACGGTGACTTTACCCTCGACACTTTATTTTGAAAGTTAATTGGTCTTTACGAGCAGCCAAAGCATGAGCCCGACTGTAAAATTCGCAGTGCTCTCTGCGACAAATTAAAGGACCCAAAACAGCTCCAATGCTAATGACTCTGCAACAAAATTCCAAATATGTCCCACAACAATAAAACGAGCAGCGCCGATCCTATCGACCGATGTCGTGAGGCTATAAAATATTTTTATTTATTTTAATGGCGCTTTGTAAGATGTCAGATATAACGAATATATTACCGGTAGCTGGCACGGAATATTCTTTTTAAAGGGTAATTATTTACAGAAACGATCGTCGTATACTGATAAACAACCCCGATAACAATACATCTCCGGCGGCGTTCACGCATTCCCTATCCCCATCCATTACTGTTTCATCTTCAATAACACGTTTTGCTGAGACAGCTTCTATAGCCCGAGTGGGTGTTATAACATCAACCTTGTATCCTGCGGCATTAGAGTCGATACACTAGCGCCGTCGTTACGGCTTTGTGGGAGCGCTAACTCTTTCATCTATCATAATCGTTCATGCTGAAAACAATCAAGATTGATTCGTTGTTCGGTTGAATCTGCTCTTTAGCGCTTTTGGATTAAGGTCTATTTTGGTTGTGCCGTTGAAGCCTAGCCAGTTGGTAGCTAACCGCCGTCAGAGGCGAACGTAGGCGGCGGCGTAACGAAGGGACCCACGGATCCAGGAAAATGACAAATGACATCTGCCTACTGCCTGTCAAATAACGGACAGATAATAAATGACCTCGATTGTTTATCATCAAATATCGCATATATCATTATCGTGTACTCGGGAGCGGGCGCTTTGACTTCGGGGAGTATGATTAATATTGTTTGGTTAATTTTGAGTCTATCCGTAATGTAAATACTTTGGGGCAAGTTTTGGTGCTGTCATTGTGGGTTGATTACGACAGCGCGGGCAGGGCTCAGATTATAATCTGGTTTGTCTAATGGGATTTGGTTAGAGGTTTTATATTAAAAACTAATTATAGCTTATTTATGGACGTGTTTCAATGATTATAAATCGGCGATTATGTGCTAAGTGAGATTAATGGCTTTTGGTTTAACTTTACCACTTCGATAACTTTCTTATTTTTTAATTGAATTAGATTTCCTATTCAAAAAAATTGTTTGCACCAAGAGGGTGCTGATAAAATTTAATAATTTCTATTATTTATATCATCTTTGTTTTAGAAGAGCTCAAACACCAAATACAGTCATATTTCCTTTGATATCAGAAAGCAATGGTCTGCGTCATTCACAGGAGTTTGTTTACTAACTTCCTCCTCAAACTGACAGCGAACATTGACTGCCAACATTTCTCGTGTTTCAAGGGCTCAGACGAAACTAGATCTTATGTTCAAACACTTCTGGGTTATTTTGCACGCACCGAGAAGTTTGTTGCGAACAAATGACAAGCATTCGTGTAAGCTGTCAGGTGACATAGTGCAGTCGTAGATGATTAATTCAGATCTGACCTGTCTGCTATTGCTCGGGTCTTGGTAATTGTTCGAATCGACCACTTGTAGCCAGATAAGAAATTATGGTTCGATCAGTTTCTTCTCAAAAATTTAATTATAAATGTATTTTAGATATGAACTGTAGCTAAATGTTAACAGTTAGGTAAATATAAATTTTGGAGGTTACAGTTAAATTTTGGAATGAAAGATTTTTATTTTATTAAGAGGATTGTGAAGCTGTAAATTTTCATACAAAAAGCGATAACGCTTTTCTCCCTCTAAACATAGTCCAATTTTCATAATTTTTGGAAATCTTGTAGATATAATGAAAAACTAGGTTTGTACGTTTTGATTTTGAAGAAATATTGCTCAGAATATAAGTTATTAGCATCTAAATATCTATATTTTCGACTTAAAAACTACCTTGAGCATTTTTGTCTTTTTTTAACTAAATTATACTGAATTACAAAAAAAGCAAAACGTACAAACATAGATTAAGGTATACTGAAGCTAATGACACCAAAAGCGTCTAATTTCATAAAGGTTTAGGGGGGTAAAACAGTTATCACCCGAAACAATATTTCAAACAGGAATTGTAGGCAATTTCGACCATTTCTTGCAACTCTCTCTATCGCACGATACGGGTCGGGGGCAGGGGTACAATGTAGTGATAGTGATGTGACATAATGTTATCGTAGGTATTGTTGCCTAGGGAGGAGAAAGTAATATCGATATATCGATCAATAGTGAAAGTTATTACTCAAGTCGGAACTATTAATCTTCACAAATACCTTATACATGAAAAAGTAAATATCTTTTTGAATACGTTTATTGATTTTAGTGTTTTATTTTAAAGATTTTATTTCAATACAAATTTCCTTATTTAAGGGTTAGCAGCCTGTAGCCTGTTAACTTTACTGTAAATTCCCAAAACCAAAAAAGGAAAAAATGTAAGTATGTAAGTAGTTGTTCGTTATAATAAATACATGCCATAAAGAAACCAACTCAAAATAAATTCGTATTTTGTTTCTTGTGATAGGTATTTGTTATGCAATTATTAAAATTTATTTGAATTTTATTCCTCTAAAGCTGGGCTCTAAGGTTTTACTCGCGTTATGGAATCTACGATTGTATGAAAAATACAAACGACAAAGTACCTAAATAATATACGAGTATGTAGGGTAGGCAGGGTAGGCATATATGGGAAGAAGGCACCCTTCGTACGGTTTTGAAGTTCTTTTTTTATTTTAACTATATAATTTAAAGCAGCTGATTACATATACTAATAGGTATTTTTTAACCGACTTCAAAAAAGGAGTTTCTCAATTCGATGCGTATGTTTTTTTTGTGTATGTTACGCGATTACGCCTCCAATTGCAGACCGATTTTCAAAATTCTTTTTGTATTCTCAAGATTATACTCCAATGGTGGTCCCACTGTTACCAAAGTTAGGATCTGATGATGGGATCCCATAAAAATGGAGGGAAATCCTTAAATTTTTAGGTGCGTCCAACGTGTTTTTTTTTTATAAAAACGTCGCCCCACACTAGGATTTTCTCCTGTGTCGTGGGTGCAGTTACAAACATAGAATATCACATGCACATACGCCAAGACCGGAACAAATTTCTGTAGGCCATACAAAACATCTGTCCCGTGCGAGAATCGAACCCGCGACCTGTTGCGCAGTAGGCGATCGCTCGACCTCTGCGCTAACCGTGTCAACCGTTTTGTGTGTATGTTACGCGATTACTCCACCAATTGTGGACCGATTTTCAAAATTCATTTTGTATTCGGTAGAGTATACTCCTAGGGTGGTCCCTAGGTCACCAAAGTCAGGTTCTGATGATGGGATCCTATGAAAATAGAGGGATACCCTAATTTAATTAGGGTTTCCTCCACTAAAAAGTTAAACAAAAAAAAATATTTTCCAAAAAATAAAAACTGACTTCAAAAACACTGAAAACTTAAAAATAGTGTAAGAATCGGTACAGACAACATTACATTTCTATATTGAAGTCGGTGCCAAACGATGATCTCCTAGAAAGTCTTAAAATTTGGCACCGTCTTCAATAATGATGTGTGATGTCTGTACCTATTCTTATATTATTTCTAACTTTTCAGTGTTTTTGTAGTCCGGACGAACCCGACGAATCGAACCCCGCCGGACGGACCTCCCGATCAACATCCGGTGGCCTCTACCACTAGACCACGGAGGTGGTAAAAATTAGAATTCTAAGGGTCTGTTTCACAATCAATAAGTAAGTTTTGAATAGCTTACTTGACAGATTCTTTGACATATTTTTCATATAACAACCGTCAAATCATCTGTCAAATAAGCTATTCAATACTTACTTTTCGATTGTGAAACAAGCCCTAAGACTATTAGTATAACTACCCAAGATTAGTGTATAAAAATGAGAGGTATTTTTTATTTGATGCATAATTATTACTTTATATTTTTTAAATCCCTGCTCCTATTTAGTTTGTATGTAAAAGTATTAATTTATCTATCTAAAATAATAGATTTTTTGTTATTTATTTTTAAGTTAACAAGAGGTCTGTTCTTGTTTAAACAATTGTAAGGGCTTGTTTCACAATCGAAAAGTAAGTATTGAATAGCTTACTTCACAGATGATTTGACGGTTGTTATATGAAAAATATGTCAAAGGATCTGTCAAGTAAGCTATTCAAAACTTACTTATTGATTGTGAAACAGACCCTTAATGCCATTTTATGTTTAGTGTTTATTTTTTTCATAAAAGGATCCATTATTGATTCACATCTCAAATGAAAATTATTTTAATTCAGTATAATACTCATTTTACAAAAAGTCATTTTCTTTAGACAGGTAAATGTACGATAGATAGGTACTTTCATAACAAATAAGAACTCAGTCCTATAAAGTAGGACTTGGTAGGGATACCAAGTAAGTGCCTACACTATAAATTTCAAAGGAATACTGAAATAATTTACGAAACTTATCTACTAAAATATTATAAAGAAAGAAGATTTGTATTTTTGTTTGTAATGAATAAACTCAAAAACTAGCTTTTGACTAATAGAATGCTACATTATCACTGAGTAATATAAGGTTATAAAATAATTTTTCATACGGGAAAACAAAATTCCCTCACGAAAAACGAAAATAACAAAGGCAAAGTAGCGAGCGGAAAGGCAGTCAGGAATACCTAAGCAACGCAAAACATTACAAACGGTAAAATAATGATCTCGAGTTCTCGCGCCGAGGAGCAGGGTTGGATTCAGACCCTCACAAAATTATTGTCTATGGAAATGAAAAATATACTACTTGTCAAAAATTATACTACGTTCCGTTTTTTTGGCAAAATGAGTCATTGGCAATGGCAAAATGGAGAGATTCAATCAGTGCCCCCCCCCCCCCCCCCCCCGGTCGAGTGCCGACTAAACGAAAAAATAGTAAAACACTATGCAAGGAATCCCCGGCTGCTGGAGCTTGTCGCTGGCTGTTTCGATGGTGCCATACATATACATACAGAACATAACTTACTTATATTGTAGGGTAGATAGTTTGATTATTTGTTAAATAATAAAAAGGAGAATGATCGAACCAAGAAAAGTTGTCAATCGAGCTGAGGGTAAAATTATGGTACGTTCGCGTAGTATCCTGGCATTACGATACTACATACTACACATCATGAAATAATGGTACAAATAGTATAATTATACTACGAAATCCAACCCTGCCGAGGAGTCGCGCGCTCAGGGGGGGGACACTTCCATACAGTGAGGTATTTCCATAAAGAAACTGGTGCCATCTCCTTTTCTTAACTTGCAACTTCATTATAATAGTGATGATAGATTTCAATAGATGTCATGCTTCTCAGACCGAATTATTTGGAAGCTCTTAAATTACACTAAGAACATGATTTTATTAGAATTTAGAGTACAAATATTTTATTTATGTTCGAATATTATCTAAAATAATAAAATAACTTATTTACTTAAAGTCGTAAAAAATCAACAAAATATAAATTTTAACATGGCAACAAAATGGCCGTTCGTCTTGTTTCGGAAGTTTTCGAAGTGTTTTGCGAATTTTGTGTTTTGGTGATATTTTCTGTTGAATTTGTGTTTCTATGATTCAGTTTTGTTGATATTATCAAGCTACTCCTTTTTTTGTGTGAAGACTGTCCGCGAAGTCATCTTCTTTCGTATTATTTGCGACAAAGACGCTACTTAGTTTGTAACTTTGTATTGTGAAAAAAAATTGCCCTATATTTTGTGTGCTGTTTGTAAAAAATCCTTTTTTACGATGCCTCACCATTGTGCATTTGGATGTTTGGCCACAGGTAAGAAATTAAGTAAATTTTTACAAGTTAAATAGGTATATCTAAATGACTGCCAATAAGCTAATAGTAGCCGATGGAATTAGGTAGGTATAACAAAAAAAAAATCTTGTTGGGTGATAATTTGCAGTTTTATTAAACATGCGACACCCTAACCAAATATTAGTTTACCATACAAGCTTGAAAAACAGTTAGCACTTGTTTTATTTTATGGTTTTGTATTGTCATTCATTTTAGATTAATTCTATTGGTTGCACTAACTAATAAGAGATGACAAGGGGGACTTGAAATATAAACAACTTTTTACCTATTCCAATCTGGATCTGTACAACAGATGAAAGGTTGTTGCTTATGTCTTATTATTATTTCAGATACAGTGATGCATGTCTTTCCAAATCCTCAAAAGTTTCCGGAACGTTTTTAAACATGGGTCAGTCCCGTTGGTGCAGGTCTAGTTCCTTATCAAACCTTGAAATTTACTAAAAGAAGAGGATTTGTGACGTTCATTTTATCAATGACCATCGCAATCGATTTCAGCGAATGAATGCAGTGGCTGTACCATCTCTTCATTTACCAAGTAAGTTTAAGTATTTTTGTAAAATAATTAACAGACTGCAAGATTCTTAGAGAGTGTTATCATTTATAGATTTGTTTCTTTTTATGGACACAGATAGTTACAGTAAACAAAGACTAACAAATTCACACTACATAAACCAATAAAATGTCCACAAACAGCTCATATATTTCATTCTGAGCCAACAATAAAGATGGACAAAACAAAAAAAACACTTTCAAGCAACATCTGAATACAGAACAATACAAAGGAATCATTTACAAACAACAATTAATGTAACAATTTAATTATGTTTTTAATTTTGGTAATACTTTAATTGAAAACTAGTATATATAGATGGCACTCATCTATATGAATTATCTATGTATATATAGATAATTCATATAGATGAGTGCCATAATTTTATTTGTTTTTAATTTTCAGGTGAAACTCACAACACTGCTGCAGAAGTGAATACTTTAATGGAGCATAATTATAGTAAACCCAGACCGAAAACATCTGTGCAAGGTAAGATAACAGAAATAATATTGTTTTGAGGTTTTATTAGACAGCAAAAGCAAGAGACATATAACTGAAACATTTTTTAATTTAACATTATTTAAATTGGAATGTATTTGTTTTTCAGGTACTTCTGAATGTCTGTATCTGAATCTGTGCATATGCTCAACCACTTCAAAAGAGAATTTGAAATCTGGGAAATGAAATAAATTGTTTGTGATAAAAGGGCAAATTATTTAAAGACCGGGTGGCTAATGCAGAGAAAATTTCGAAAAATGTTGCATTTCAACAAATAGTCAAGTATATGACCACACCAGCTCAACTGTTCATGCATATGCAACATGCAACAACAAGCAAGTAAGAAACTGAAAGGAAGACATTTCACTATTGAAGAGAAAATATGCTATCCAGTTGTTACGTAAATATTTTTCACTTCCTTCAAATAAATCAATGAACAATCGAAGATCCTTCAAAACATTTGTGTAGCCTTATATTCAACGAGATGTCAATCACACCACAAATTTCTTCGGATACATTAGGAGTTATGGTGCTAGGAATATTGCAGCTAACACAATGTGTATAAGAATTTTGCCAGAATACCTCTCGCGCCTACTTCTACCGCATATAAGTGAACATAATAACCGTTTTTTGTGATATAGTTAGTAAGATCGTAGTATTTATTCAATTTAAATGTGTGGTATTGAGAATGTTATTTTCCCACGGCACGGTGAGTTCGATGAGTAGTACGCCTTTTATTACCGGGAGTAACGTAAAATGTCTGGCCTGGATGCAGTAATCCCTACGTCAGACGGAAACTTGTATTGTTTATCATACGTATCCATCACAAGGGTTCAATCCGGTGCCGAGCCTATGATCAAATAGGTTTTATTTATTGGTTTTGTTTTAGAGCCCTCTTTGGTAAATTGGATGAGGCTTGTGGTTGTTGTCATCCCTTTCTGGGCTCTTGCGACCGCTTCACTGACAGCTTCCCGTATAATTCTCAAAACCTTATCATGACGTCGCGAGTAATTGCCCTTTTCTAAAAGAACTCTGCATCCCACCAGTATTTGCCTAGCTGTTCCAGGTGCTTCGCCACACGTATAGCATGTTTTTTCTGTTGCTATTCCCCATCTTGTTAGATTACATTGTTCTGGGAGAGTCACCTGGAAGGCGTTAAGATAGAATTTCAGACTTGCAGGCGATCAATCATTAAGTAGTTTTCCACTTCAGAGCTGGCGGAATGCAGAATTCACCGATAGTTATCCAGTCATTTCCATCTCCAAGTTCATTGCAAATAAAGGCTCCTAGTGATTCCGAAGAAATGGATATTAATTTTAATTACCGAATTTGCTTTGACCAGCCCCATCAAAATGATGCTGGTCAATGTAATAATGTTTATCGTTGGGTTATATAATGTAGTACTGACATTACTGACTGTAATGACATAAAAGGGTGTAAAGACTATAAAAAAAATTTGCTAGACATAATAACAATGATTTTAAATGCGCAAAAGATGTAAAAATAAAAAGTGGTTGTGTGTGCGGATAGAAATATTTTTCAAAGATATGCAAAATATGACTATTACTTTCCTTAAGAATGACGTGCCAAAGAAATTAAACAAACTGTCATATCATTCGCAGAGACATTAATTGACATAATGACCCATTTAAATTTTGCATTCATAAAATTAAATTAAACAATGTTTTTAACACAATGTTAAGAATAGAATAGAATAGAATAGAATATCTTTATTTGCATTTGAATAGGGTGTACAGAAGTTCGACAATGACATATTATGATCACCTATCCAACCATTAACAAATAGCATGCAAACATTGCACAAGGTTTATCAACATACAAATATTAACTTATTATCTATTAATTTTTTATATTTGCGGAAGTTCACTCTCCTTGACATTCATGATTTACTTAAAATTAATTTTCCTTATAATTTAAAAACTCTTGTACGGAATAAAATGTCCGCTCGACCAGCCACTTACGGAATGTACTCCTAAACAGATTGAAAGACAAGTGTTTTATATGTCGAGGAATCTTATTAAAGATCAATACACACATACAAAAACCGTTTTTTTTTATTCGAGCACTATTTGGAACAAAATCAAACACTAATCTATCGCAATTCCTCGTATTGCGTGGGTAGAAATCTTTAGCTTCTACGAAATGACTCGGGTTCCTTTTAACAAATTTTGCAATTTCTAGTATATATAGGCAGGGCAGTGGTAGGATATTCAAGGCTTTATATAACGGCTTACATGATTTATCTGGTGCTACACCACAGAGTGCCCTAACACATTTTTTTTGTGCTATGAATGCCCTTTGTATATCAGTACTGTTTCCCCATATGATCAGTCCGTACCGCAGCACTGACTCGACATATCCAAAGTAAGCTGTGAGAGCTATAGCCCTTGTTGCTGTTTTTGTTAATTTGTTTAGTACAAAAGAAAATCTAATAATTTTATTGCATATTTGCTCTACATGTTGTTTCCAGTCCAATCTATTATCTATTTCTATACCTAAAAATCTTACATGATTTGCGTGTTTGAGAACTTGTCCTTGGTAATTTATATTTAAATTTTGCTTAAGATTATTAAAATTAATGAAGCATGTCTTTTCAATATTTGTTATAAGATTATTAGATTTAAGCCAGTTAATAATTGTCATGAGGGTTTTATTTACGTCATCTTCGTGTTCAAGTATCTTTTTTTTACTATTTGTTGTCACAGTAACTGATATGTCATCAGCAAAGAGTATACTTTTGTGTTCTGTACAGTATGGGAAGTCATTAACATAAACTAGGAATAGCAGTGGACCCAGTATACTCCCTTGTGGAACTCCGAATTTATTGACTTTATATTCTGAATTATGAACTTCAATATTATTATTAGAAAGTTTAGTGATTTCTACCGACTGCATTCTGTCAACTAGGTAAGTCATGATCCAACTTAAGGCTTTACCTCTAATACCACAAATTTCTAACTTAGACTTAAGTTGCTTATGTGACACAAAGTCAAAAGCCTTCGACATGTCAAATAAAAGGACTGTTGTGAGGTTACCATCATTTACACTTCTTAACGTAGTGTTAACTAGGTCAAAAGCCGCTTGTGTTGTGGATTTATTTTTTTGAAATCCATACTGATTTTTATTTAGGACCCCATACTTATCAAAAAACACCACAAGTTTATTAAGCATAACCCTTTCATACACTTTCGACAGAATGGGTATTAATGTGATTGGTCGGTAGTTATTTAAATCAGTTCTTTCAGCTTTTTTTTTAAATAATGGTTTTACCACAGAACGCTTTAATCTATCAGGAAAAGTACCGGTTTCCATTGATAGATTTATAAGAAATGCTAATATCTTGCTTATCTGTTCTTTACATGCCTTTATAACTTTAGTGCATACATTATCATATCCCTCTGAGTCAGTATTATTTAATGTCATAATTACTTTTTGTACATATTCTTTGTCTATAGGTGTAAGGTATATTGAATTATTCAATGTCTTTATATTATTATTATGATTAATGTCAGGATTATTATTCAAATTATATGTCAGGTTAATAAAATAGTCATTAAACAAATTAGCTATTTTTAATGGGTCATACATGTTACTTCCATTAAGTTTAATTTTGTCAATGTTATTATTTAATTTTAATGTACCATGAGTTTCGTTTTGTATTACTCTCCATGCTGCTTTACAAATATTTTTACTGTTTAGTACAAATTTGGTATTCCTATTTTTTTTTTGCTTGTAATATACACCTTTTCAATAATTTAGAGTATTTACGATATTTATGTTTATCGTCATGGGTCTTTTTAGTGTAGTATTTATGTCGTAACTTTCTATTTGTTAAACAACTTTTTTTAATACCCTTAGATATCCATGTTAAGTGTGGCTTTGTGTTGATTTTTATCTTAATAATTGGAAAGCATAGTTTATATAATAAACAAAACCAATCGTGAAAGTTATTAAAAGCCACATTCGCGTCAGTTTCATTATATACATCCAAAAATGGTGAACTCTCAAGATAATTTTGAAATTTTCTTATATTTTCAGTAGAGTAGCATCTTTTAAATGTGAATATAGTCCGAGGTAAGGTTGGTGTTAGTTTAACCTCAAAACACAGTAACTGCGCTGTGTTGTGGTCAGATAAACAAAGCGAAAGTAACGATCCCTTAGCCCTTTTAATATTGCTAATAATATGATCTAAGCATGACGTGTTTCTAGTAGCAGATGTTATGTGTTGCGTCATGTTATAACTTTTTAGAATGTCTGTAAAATGTTTAGTACAGCTATTGTCCTGTAATGTATTTATATTAAAATCACCAACAATCACTATTCTTTGTTTACTTCGTTTTTTTATATATAAATTAAGTAAGCGCTCCAAATTATCGAGGAAGAGATCAAAGTGTTGTTTTTTCGAAACAGAGGAGGATCTATATATACAGATAATTATTACATTGTGTATAGGGATTGTTATCTCGCAACACTCAAAATGGAAATTTAATGATAATTCATTAAATATACAAGTTTTTTTATAACTAATTCCTCTTCTAATTAAGATACATGTCCCTCCCCTTTTTTTATTCCTTGAATAGTGTGCGGCAAGTTCATAGTCGCATATATTTATATTTTTTTCTTCACCATTCTTTACAAAAGTCTCTGAGAAACATAATACATCAGGGCAGAAATTTAGTTCTGACAACGTAATCTCGATTGTTTCTATTTTTGATAATATGCCTTGGATATTTTGGTGAAGAATGTAAAATTTATTATTTTGTTTGTGAACGAAAAAAGTCTGTGCTTTGATCCGTTTGCAGTGACTCACTGATACAAATTTGGGAGTTATGCTGTTTTTGTACAATTTTTTTAAAGTAAAATGGTATTGTCCCTTTTTTGGGGGCTGTACTAGATATTTTAGGCTTAACTACACTATTTCTTAAGAGTTTTCTTATGTTTTCATACCTTAAAAACTGTTTTTCATAGTCAATATAATCTATACATAAATTAATTTTATTACATAAACATGTCAAAAACTTTTTATTGTTGTCATAATAATCGAAAGAAATGTCAATAGATTTAACATTCGTAAAGTGATTTGTCCATAGTCTTATATTATAATTTAGTGTATTTTCATTCATAGAGGCATTATATAAAATGGGTAATAAAAGTATTGTCGACTTACCGAATTTGTTAATCAAAATACAGATATTGGAATGTAACCTATGCATATCACTGTCATGACTACCAACATTTAATATTACAATGTCGTCTGCCGTTAAATCACAGAATACTGAATTGTCACAAGCTTTTAATATTTGTGTGCTTGTTGCACCAGGCATAATGTAAGCAAACACTTTATAATTGTCATTCCACTTGCCATACCTCGATTTTATCAAAGACACAGACAAATCACGTAAGTTTTTGTTACCAATAATGAAGATACGGTAGTTTTTGGTTTGGGTTGTTATTGTGCTACCGTCATCTGTTGATTTATTTTGTATTTTTTCCGCACCGCCAATCACTTGCTTGTTCAATTTTTCTGATACCAATGCTTTAGCGGTATTAATATGTACCTCAGCGCCATCTCGTGGTGAGTTATTATGGTGCTGCGTCATTAGGGTAATATTTGATGTTAGGTTTTGTTCCATAGATGAGATGTTGTTTGCTTCCCCTTTTCTCTTCTTCTTCTTTGTACTATGAAGCGGCGTTGATTTACAAATCTGTTTCAAATGACCTATTTGTAATTCATAATCCTCAATTCGTTTGTTAAGGTTATGATTTTCCGTCACCAGATTGGTGATTTCATTTTCTGCGATTTCCAGCTTTTCTTCCAGCTTAAGAACTTTTTGCTTCAAATCATCCATTTCATCAGTACCTCTTGATCGCAAATTCGAAAAGCTTCTATTTAATTTATGTATAGGTGTCGAGGTAATTGAGGAGTAGTCAGTTTCTTCTTCTGAACGCTCTTCCGAGTAAAGTGTACTATCGGCGTCATTCGTCCTTTTACGTGTTGTTACGTGATTATATTCAAAGGTATTTTTTTCTGCTAATTTAGGCTGTTTTGGCAATTTCACATTTGAAATACTGGAACTACTACATATATTACATTTGAAGGATTTTTTGTTAGTAGGTGTCATTATCCGGAAACGTTGGAAAGGTACTTTTGTACAATTCAAGTGGAAATGTTTTTCACACGAACTGCATTCTAGAAATCGCTTGTTGACAATAGATTTGTTGCACTTTATACAGGTCATAGCCATTTTGCGAGTGTGATAAATATTGTTCTTGGTACATATATTAAATGCAGTCAATAGTACAGGAGTTCATTTAGTACATATAAAAGATGGAAGTTGATGAAGCTCAATCAATTAAATTCATCAAGTTACTTGTGACATCTATCGGTGAGATAAACATTTTTTTGTCGATAACAGGTATAATTATTACAACTGAAACAGTAGATGGTGCTCACTCATTCCATTTCTTCATAGTAACAGGTGACATCTAGCGGGGAGTGGCAGACCTTGTCCACACATGATATTGTTTTTCACTATACTGTCAGATTTTAAACCACAACTGTTGTTTCAATTTAATTATAACAGTATTTCTTTATTTAAACACTTACTGTTTCGTATGTAGGTATCCTTATGGGGCCCTCTGGTATGTTTATTAAATGTTGTGATGAACAAATTTTCCAATAGTTCACTTTATAATTTCAAGGACCTCGTAATCACAGTTTTCGATTCTGTTTAATGATTTCACAATATTAACGCATTATTTCACTTATATAACACTCGTTCAGGCGTATTGTTCACCGATGTACACAAAACACACGCATTTCTGTACGAATATGCAGAAAAACTTTTTTAAAATAAATTAATATACGGAGATGATGTTTTCCGTGCCACAGCGCCACAGACAATCTTGACAATCTTAAACATTGTTAACACAATGTATAATGTTCTAATTTATTTGGTGTGTAGTTGGCGTCGATAGATTAATCGGATTTTATTGGGAAAACTTACATACAATGGAGATGATGTAATTAAAATAGCAGCACAAAATTATTAAACATAAAAATTGAAAATAAAAGGCAAGTATTTGATTTGATTTGTTTTATTTCAAACATATTACATATTTTGTGTTTATTATCTAAAGATTTTCTCTTATCTGGATCTAGTTTACTAAAAAGAAATTGAAAAAATCATTACAAACAAGTTGAAATTAGATAACTCTATAAAACAGTCTTTTCGAGGTGCAAAACCTCAAAAAACCCCTGCCTTTATATTAACGGTTTTAAAAATGCGGTCTTATTACAAAACTTGGCCTAAATTTAGTCTTGGTTTAAACTTGATGCTCTTTCACTTGTTTTAAAGTAGATAAAGAGAGCATCAGGTTTAAACCAAGTCTAAACTTAGGTCATGTTTTGTAATAAGGCGGCAATTTAAGCCACCATATTTTAACTATATAGGTAGGTATGTATATGTACGAAGTACCAGTTAAGAAATGCAGATGGCGCTAGTTGACGTATCAAATGTAGCATGCATAAAAATGCCACGAGAGGGCTCTCTATTCCCGTAGTATTACTATTCTCTTTGCGCGCGCTGCTGTCGTTGTGTGCGTGAGAATTTGCGCGTGTTGTATTTGTGGTGTAAACGCCAGACGGGAGGCCGAGCGGTGTGAAACAGATAGCATTTTATAAAATACCTACTCGCGCCGCGCACGATTACTTCACAATCCTCTTAAAAAGATTTTTATTTTATTAATTATTTTACTGAACGCTTTCAACATATTATTGTCCTTGCGCTTACAGTTAAAGCATAGTTTTTAAGTCCTATAAACTTAAATTTATTTTATCATCATAATCGTCATTTGTTAACAAACATGCCGACTCACGTGACATTTTTTTTAAGATCTAACAGTCTCTGGCATGGGATTAGATTTAGTGTCATGAAACAGGAGTTTTTCGACATCATCATGACGTCATGATTACACGTGGCACGCCTTTATTTTTCGAAATGAATTTTTACTCTGTGTAATACAAAAATATAGCCCTGAATTTGTTAGCAACACGTCCAATCGTGTCTTCATCTTCCATCAGTACTGAACGATAAGGAAAATAAAGTTAATAATATTGCGAAAACAAATAAAAGTATTTACGAAGCAGGAAAAATTTAAAAGTTTCCGTCTCGTCATTCGATAAACGTCCGCGCTTAATTTTTTTAAAGTCTTTGAATGCTTTCAAATATCATGAACAGAGCTTTTCTGCTCCCTTTGAGGGCAAATCATTTTTCACGGGGCAGGGCCGAAAGCGATACGTCAAAATCAGTGTTCGCGTAAATTCATTCGCCGCCGCACACTATCATGCGGCGCAACGCATAAACTCGAGCGTTAGCGAAAGTACAGTAATATACATATTGTATAATTTATTAAGGCCCTGTAATATTCGAAAATAGGAATGAGGAACATAATAATCAATTTAAATCATACTTACATAACAATTGATTTTAAAATTAAGTTTGTCATTCTCAATTGCATGCAGATAAATTCTAACTTACACAATGTTTGATGTAAAAAGGTTTTAAGGTAATTAAACTGCAATAAGTTGGTGTTGTTTTTGAAATATTAAAATAACATTTAGGACTAAAAAATTAAGAGATATTAAACGAAAACGCTTTATTGTAGCCAATCAATAAAAATGTTATGAGATTTTCTATTTATCAATCCTACTGCGTAGGTAATACTAACCTACTATATAGTAATATGAGCAACTAAATTTTCATATTTGTAACTTAATCACCCACACTGTGTACCTGAAGTAAAAACATAAAACGAAAGAAACTTTATATTTCGGAAACAGCTATGTCCTGTCGTGATGAAATCGCATGTTTCTTTTTTGATAATCAGAAGAAAAATGTGAAAGCTTAAACAATTTAGACTTACAGGTTTAACTTTCTCTGATTTGTAACATCTATATCTATATAGTATGCAGCCAGTACTAAATTAGTTCAATCAATCAAATGATAAACGCTAAAGCGAATGATACAAAACTTGACAGCTTCTGCACCAGATATACGATATCAAATGCCAACAAATCACTTTCGAGTCTCAAATAATTTCGTGTATTAAGTTTCAAAGCTACCGAATATGCTCTCTATGTCACCGGTTTAGTTTTTGATGTTGACAATTTAGAAAGCGTATAAGAAATGTCGAATAAAGATGTGATAGTAATAATACGAGTACAGGACAGGTATGTTACTTTTATTTGTGAAGCGCATAGGTGCGCAATTACAAATAAACATTATTGTAGACCCTAATAAAAAACTTATAGAATATAATTTGTACTTGTGAAAACCCCAAGCACCGTTCAGGCGATCTTAGAGAGCTAGAAAACCTCCTAGAGGAGCTAAGAGGACTGAAGTGATTCGGCTTCCAACCTTCGGACGCAAAACAAGCGCAAAGTCGACGATTTTACGGCTAAGAAGAAGAAGATGGATTGAAGTGATTATTTATGATTAAAATATTATTACTAATGAAATAAGAACTTCAAAAGCTGATACAACTAAAAATGTACCATGAGATTCACCAAATGTGGTACCCTAAAAGTCATTATTGTAAGTTATTATTGTAAATATAATTTTAAAATAATAGTTTTGTTCATTGTTTGAAGTTTTAAAGAAACTATAAATAGTTTTAATTAGTGTGATCCATCTGAAAATCAGTAGCATACACGCACGAGTACGAGTATTGTTAGTGACGGATAGCACATCACATTTTTAGGAATATTTGTCGATGTATTCACGTAATACTACCATCTAATTAATGGGACTCTTCAGCGTCTAACTTACGCATCTGCGTTAATTTTCAGAACGGAACAGTAAGCTTGATAAATGGGTGTCGGAATTTCAAAGGGGCACAATGGGGACGTGCCCTGACAGACAGCTCGTTTATCAAAAAACGTCTATGACGTCAAAGGAGCAGCCGTGTGGTAATCCAGCCTTTGACACCGAGGGCGAAATTAAAAAGAATGACCACTTCATCATCCTTGTCAACCTCGTATGATGTGTTGATCAAAAGGATAAATATTTATAAATCTATGTCACTTTATACGTAGCTCTACGTCGTTGTACCCAAAGTAGGCTAAACATATACTTCTTGTCAGCTAAACGACGTCTTGAAGAGGTGGTAGATAGATTGGTCATTTTCAAAAAGCTTTTTATGAAGTTGTGTTTGAATAAAGACTTTTTCGGTTTTGTTTTGATATATACCTACAAAAAATAACTATGTAGAATATAATAAAATAAATCTGTTTTAATTTGTAATGTAGTCACATAATTTTGAAGCTACGAGTATATTATCACCTATTTCTTTCTTTAAAGCTCCCTTTCTCTAAACTGAAACAATTAAATATTTCTTTTTTAAGCTTCGAATTCCCCGTAATGACAATAATATGTAATATGCACACAGTTTCGAGTTTTCTGAACAATAAACTTTTAGATCCCTAACAAATTGTGTTTATATTGTTTTAATTAAAAGACACATCGCATACAACTTGTGATCTTCTAACTACAGTTACAGTAGTCTTATTACATTTCTATTTAGTAAGTATATACATTTTGTGAGGGTCGAAAAAATACAAGAAAACATTGAAAGAACTTTATTAAAAGTACATTATCATAAGGTTCTTATCCACCTCCCCCGCTGGTATGACGGATGGTCGATCAACGTCAAAACTAATCGGATTAACGTACTCTCCTATATTTTCGAGGGCTCGATTCCCTTCCTTGACAATGAACGAAACAGCGTTATGTCTGGAATCATCAAATTTATTACTTGTTTTATGACTAGCTCCCATCGCTTCTGCTTTGTTATCCCCAAGGATATTTCATACATCAGGCTTAACTATTTCTTTTGTTGCTTTGTGTTTGTCATGCTATGAGCTTACAAAATTATCTATCAGATCTATCTGAATAGTTGAACTGATTCGGGTGACTGTGAAAAACATTATTCAAGCTCCATGGTTCAAAATGTATCTCTGAATTGGCTAGAACAAAGGTTTAGTGTGAGTGTATTGGTATAATTGGTATAATTAATATTTGTGTCGTTTTTTATAAGATACATTTTCTGATATTGCTAAAATCGCGAATGCTCAAGTGATATATACCAGATTATAGTTGCAAATGGCCTAGTTTATTCTGTGGCTATTTTAACAACATAATGCGCAATAATATGATACACTTTCAAATTTCTCTTTAGGTGTTGTAATAGATGTTCTAACTAAATAATGGTTGCGTATTGCTAAGATATACGTGTTTAAAAGAGATTAAAGAAAATAATATTTTAGAAATACAAAATAATATTTTGGTTCATAATCCTGCAAAAAAATCAGCTTACCTAAAGAAAATAATTATCCCAAAAATTTAATTTTACCACCAAGTTTTTTAAGGTGTGGGAAATGCTGATCAGAATAATAAAGCACCTAATTTCTGTCTTCATAAAAATGAAATGTAACATGAAATGTCGGCTAATACAGTCCGATGGATTTCGTAGAATTGTGTAGTAATAGTGAGCAGGATGCGGGAAGAATAAAATCTGACCGGATACAAGAATGGCTCCATCGACAAATTTATGCAGTTGTAAAGGCAAATTTATTCCGAAGGAGGCGACGTGTGAAGTCGGAGATACCCAATGCTGTTTAGTTTGTAGAATACATATATGAGCTACCTAAATATAAAATTGTAAGATTGTGTCTCAATGGTGAGACCAAGAAAAGATATAGCTATAGGGGAGGGTGCCCCACATGATGTTGTTTTTGTTCTCCAGCTTAATTTGTCATAATTTTCTTCTAGTTTGGATGATATTCATAATTTGATTTGCTTCTATAAAAAATCTACCGTAGTTTTACTTTATTTTATTCATTTTCAGCATCAAATGTATGTACAATGTATGGTGTCAATCGTATATTTAATAGTAAAACAACTATTATATATTAGGTATTTAGTTCATTTAAACGTCACTTTTTACGAAATTAAGAAAATTAAAACATGGCGAACTAATCGCTAGAGTACAACTAGATTTCTGGTAAACAATTTTTCTACAGCTGTCGTGGGAGTAGTTCTTGGATAGATAGTGACTCAAATATAGTGACTATCTATAACTAAGTCGGTTAAAAATAATTCATACCAACATTTGCTCGACATTAAATTAAATTTGACAGGCAAATAAGAATTTGCTAACTTCGTGATCGTGCTATCGTTTCATTAACTATTTATTAAAGTTGTCACCTAATGTTGACAACGGTCCGGTGTTTCGGTTCATTTATTCGGGGAGATAAGGTGGAGAAGACAATAATCGATAAATGATAAAATAGCTAGTAATACAGGATGGCCCAAAAAACGTTAACAAATATTTTTGGAATAATTATAATAATATAATAATAATAATAACTCTTTATTAACATACATTTAGTACAAATATTAAGAAGTCCCTGACCACCGAGCTAGACTATTTGTCTGTATTTCAGTAGTCAGTGTCCCCCTCCATAGTTATACAAGAGTAACACATGAGAAGCTATACAAAATAATATCAAAGTAACAAAATAATAATAATGTAATATAATGCAAAAAAAAAAAAAAACCATTCTATTTTCGTGTGGTGTGTGTGTGTGTGCGTGCGTGTGTTCGTGTGTGTGTGTGTGTATGTGTGTGTATAGGTGAGTATGTGTGAGTGTGTGTGTGTGAGAGCGTGTGCAATTGCAAACGTGTGTATGTGAGAAAAATGATGTGCATCAAATTGTAACGAGATGTGGATAATTAAGTTAGCTGTGAATGTTAATCTCTATTTGTCAAGAGGCTTTCTGTCTGATTATAATCAAGAGTCGATATAAAGCTTTTAATTTTCGACTTTACTTCATAACGTGATAATGAGTATATATTTATTTTATAATTTAATTTATTATAGAGAAATGCAGACAACCACTTCTTTTGATGTCTAGCGGAGGCTGTGCGTACAATAGGAACTACACAAATATTTCTGTTCCTTCGCTTATCCGTCACCTCGACACTCTTGGGTAGGGAATTACAGTGCGTATTTATTATTAAATTAAGTATATATAATTGCCTGACAGTTAAAACACTAGATTCTTCATAAAGACTTCTAGTAGGATACCTAATTATTTTGAATGCCATTGCCTTTAATAAAGCTCTTTGTGCTCTCTCTAGGTGTATCATATAAGACTTACAGGCTCCACCCCATACTTCAATACAATAACCCAAGAGAGACTGTGCTAACGCGTAATAAATAGTTTTTAAAGACTCGAAATCAGTGATATGTCTAAGCCTACAAAAGGCCCATATAAGTTTCCTGATACGTAATTTAGTAGACTCAATATGATTTCGCCAACAAATTTTATCATCGATGATAACACCAAGATACCTAAGCTCATGCACCTTAGATATTTCAACACAATCACAATCACATAGCTGGTAACACGTATGAATTTTTAGAGTTACTTCATTTTTTATTGACCTAACCAAGGAAAATTGCAGGAACTTTGTTTTGGAAATGTTTAAAGTAAGAAAATTTGAGGCTAGCCAAATACTAACCTTACGTAGACCAAGTTCAGCAGCACACTTGGCTTCGTCCCAAGTAGGCCCATCAAATATCAAGGCAGTATCATCTGCGTACGAAAATATTTTACAATATGATATATTTTGCTGGCATAAATCATTAATATATATTAAGAAAAGGCTCGGACCGAGAATACTACCTTGCGGTACACCAAAAGTCACTGATATCTCTGGACTGACATAATCCCTAATTTTAACTTGTTGTTTGCGATCCATTAGAAAATCCTCGTATATTTTTGAAACTTCACCTCGGATGCCAATCTTGTTAAGCTTTTTGACAAGTTTGGGGACCGAAACAGTATCGAACGCTTTGGCCAAATCCAAGAAAACACCAATACATTTTCTTTTAGATTCAATTTTGTTTACCACATGATCAACTAAGTCACTAACTGCATTTTCTGTATTTTTACCTTGCCTGAATCCAAACTGGTTTTCTGATAATATTTTATTATTTTCTAAAAAACTAATCAATCTATTGTTAAGCACTTTCTCTAGAACTTTAGATAATTTTTAATACATTCAAGTTAATTACAAAATGAAATCTTCAAAATATCCTCCTTTGGCTTTGATACACAGATGCAAACGTTTGCTAAAATTAACAACAATATGCCGCAGTTCCTCCAACGTTATTTTTGCCCACTCTTTCGTAAGGGTTGCTTTCAGAGCGTCAACACTTGTATGTTTAGTGGCACAGGCCCAAGTCTCTAAAATTGACCACAAACTATGTATAATCCATTGGATTTAAATCAGGCGAATAGAGTGGCCACTGACTCCAGGGAAGAACTACGGCTTCAAGAATGTCTCTTTTATAGATTTCCTGGTTTATTTTGATACCTTTTTCTATAAATATAAGGGGAGTTTTACCAGTACAGCAAATACCACCCCAAACCATCACTGAATCCGGTTTTTGGCGGTAAGGAATGACTGCGGCCTCTCCAGGACGCCTAGAAGAATATATTTTGTCATTTTTATGATTCGCCTGCCTGTGCCTGTGCCTGTTCGATACAAAAAAGTTTTTTACCTGAAAAAAGGATGTTTTCCCATTTTTAGTAGCGGCGCGCTTCCTTATCAAACGAATCTTTGAAGGCCAACTTTTTTATCTTTATCTTCATGAAGTTGTGCTTTACGCAGTTTGTACGCTTTTAATTTGAGGTCATTAACGACAATACGTTGTACCGTCGAACACACATCCAGTTCCCGAGCCAGTTTTCGCACTTTGGTCTGTGGATTGGGAATAAGCCGTTTCTTGATAATGTTGCGGAGAATTAACGATCCACTGCAAAACGTTACTAACATGGTGAGAAAATATAAGAAAAAACATAAGAACATCGTGCCCTGTTCCGTTATAAAAAAAATCTTTTTTAAAATTGTTAACGTTATTTTGGGCCACGTTGTAGTTAAAAGCAGTAGTTTGAAATAAATAAAAGTAACATGATAGTCAAATAAAAAAAAACTTTTTCAAACTAACTCAATTTGAAAACTGGAAACAAAATAAATACACCATTATAAAGCCTCTATCCTAAAAGGTAAGAACGGCAAAATTGTAGTATCTGCTAGCGATACCTATGACGTGCACATAAGTAACCAAAGAGACAATCGGAATCCACAGCACTGTTTACACCGATACGTGGCCTATGACCTATACCAGTTGCTTTTGAAGTTAACATTGAAGTACATTTATTTATTTATTTACTTAAACATTGTTTCAACAGCATACATTATACATATATTTTTTTTTACAGAATTACCCAAACATAAGCCAATTAATGAAACACATTATACTTCCAGTAAAAACAGAAACTTGGTAGTTGTGAGTAATTTTAAACAGGTAAAATAAAAACTCAAAGAAAACAATCAATGAAGACAATATTTGGTATGGCAGGCAGTTACTACCTACTATAAACTACAAGTACCTTAAAAATAACAACACAGAATTCAATGTCATCGCATGAAATAGTTATTTAATAATGCGTGCGGTGTGTCTGAGCGCGAGTGAGTGCGAGTGTGAGTGTGTGTGTGTGTGTGTTTGTTGCAGAAAATACAATAATAAATATACGTGCAATTCTATAGCCCAGAAAATTGCAAAAATACATCCTTCATTTTCCACTCCAGCCTTCCAAAAAATGATTAAAACGTGTAAAAAGTAACGTTTTAGTTCGGTCACACAAAGCGTGTAAGTGGCATTAAAAGTGGCATACATTGTATAGAAAACATTAGGTAAATATAAAAAGTAATATTCTGTAACCTAACGTCTGGGTATTTTTGTTTGATTTCTTGTATACAGGCTTTAAAAGTCAGTTAGGTGTACACAAGGAAATTTATTATCTTATCAACATATCTACCTAGTATAGTTTGTATGACATACCCTTATCCATATAATTAGACAAGACATGTAGCCCTAATTATTAATCTGTAACACGAACAATAGGTATTTACCCTTTATTAGGATAAACAAACTGTGTGACCGGTTTAATATTTTACAGGTTTAATATTTACAGTTCGAAATGAAGTGTGCATTTCAATATCGTTTACATGTAAGCTAGGATAATTAGGTACCTATCTAGTTGAATAAAATAAAGCACTAAGTACACACACATACACATTTTGGCAACAATTGCTGGTAGTTCTTCTTCTTCTTCTTTTTTAATATGTGGCAATTGGTCGTATGCTGTTGCATTTATTACGTATCAAAAATGACATTTCAATATGATAATGGCAAAATATTGGAACACGATTCAATTGACATTCATGATCATGGAGTGACAGAAGATGGTGGATTAGTGGTATCTGAGACTGAAGCTTAATAGGAATATCGCCAAAACGTAAGCAAATAAAATACAGTTGATTACAGTATCACAAGACTCACGTAATAAAAGAAAAGAGTTGCGTCATTTGGTTGGCGCAACTTCGCCGCCGTGTGTCGCAAAGCAATTTCCATGTCTAATAACGCGTGGCGATCTCTTTGACGCGTCGAAAAATTTATGTGTCGAAAATGGCATCAAAGAAGCCCAGTTGTTTGAAAGGGTGCGGCAGTGAGGCGTTTTCGTTAAGTTCCGTGTTTTAGGCGTGACCCAAAACCACTAATTTTTTATTCTTAATTTAATAGGCCTAAAATGAAATATAGATTTACCTTCGATTTAAGCAACTGACAAACTACTTGGGCATAAATAATATTATACTAACATTAAATGTATGTTCTAGGATTTATATAAGCTTATAATGTTTAATGACCTATCTGGTATAACAACTGTTATAAGGCCAAATAAATACAAATACAAAAAAAATATTTACAGAAATTGAACATAGATACAACATAATAAAAGATGAACATTAAATTGCTGCTACACTAAAAGGTGATCATTTGGTTGTGTTTATGTCTTAATGAAATACTTTTTGTATCGCCCTTTCTTCTTTTACCTGGTAGTATGATGGCATGATGAGCGCAGAATTTCACATGGTTTCTATAAGAAAAACTTAACGAAGTTAGCATTGATGTTGCGACAGATTCAGCAAAATGTTACATTCCTCTCTAAGTTAATAAGAAAAATATCGAATAAAGCAATCGAACTTTTGGACCTGTAGTTTTGAGCTAGGTGGTTATCAGCCGCACGACCAAATAAATGTTTGAATTTAAAAAAAAATACAAATTCATAAATTGCTATAAGCACTATGACCAACTGGTTCATATACAATAGCCAAATAATGAAATGTAAATAAAAACACATTTTCACCAAAAAAGTTCGTTGATTGGAGAATTTAATTCGACATATTAATGACTGTCAGTAACTTTGCGGTGTTCGGGACCAGTTTGTTAATACAGTGTCGGTGTGTCGAGTCAACGCTGAATGGTGCGGTTGGCCGCAGCTGACAGGTGCTGCTTATTGCGGGCCGCGGCCGGGCCCCTGATTGCCACCCCTGCCATCACTGAATTTAACCCTTTAATACACACTGAACAATTTTCTCGCAAATGCAATATCGATTTATTAAAGGAAAATTATATGACACGTCGCAAAGTGTATGATTGGTTGATTTGAGTGCATTTAGTGTTAAGATCGCTAAAGGTAAGTAAAGTATGACATAGTCAGGTCTCCAGTGGGTGACCGACAGTGTGAAATATCTCCTTCGTATGCTTCAAAATAGAGAAAAGGCAAATAAGGTAAATGATCTAAAGCGAGAGACTTCATAAACGGCAAATACATGACTCACCTTCGTTTTGCTGATGATATCGTAGTCATGACCGAGACCGTGGAGGATCTAGGCACAATGCTCGAAGACCTCTGTAGAGTTTCCCAATAAGTTGGTTTTAAAATGAACATGGACAAGACTAAAATAATGTCGAATTCCCGTGTAGTACCCACTCCTGTGAATGTTGGAGGCTCTACGCTGGAAGTTGTTGACGAATATGTTTACCTGGGGCAACTAGTCCAGCTCGGTAAGTCCAACTTCCAGAAAGAGGTAAATCGACGAATCCAACTCGGCTGGGCAGCGTTCGGGAAGCTATGCAGCATATTCTCAGCCCATCTACCGCAGTGTCTCAAGACGAAAGTCTTCAATTCGTGCGTGTTGCCAGTGATGACATACGGAACTGAGACGTGGCCGCTTACAATGGGTCTCATAAGAAGGCTCAAAGTCACTTAAAGGGCAATGGAGAGGGCGATGCTCGGGGTTTATCTACGTGATCACATCAGAAACGATGAGATCCGTAGAAGAACTAGAGTTACCGACATAGCCCAAAGAATTGCAAACCTTAAGTGGCAGTGGGCAGGACACATCGCTCGCAGGACTGACGGCCGTTGGGGCGGAAAGGTCCTCGAGTGGCGGCCGCGTACCGGGAGACGCAGTGTTCGTAGGCCCCCCACAAGGTGGACCGACGATCTGGTGAAGGTCGCGGGAAGCCGCTGGATGCGGGAGGCGCAGGACCGATCGGTATGGAGATCCTTGGGGGAGGCCTATGTCCAACAGTGGGCGTCTCTTGGCTGAAATGATGAGAGACTTCATATTTAAATCTTTGTCAAACCTTGCTACATAACATTATCCACTCACACATTGACGCTCCAGACTTATTTAAATTGATAAATTTCAATATTAAACATCGTTTACAAAAATACGTCTAACTATAATCCTATATTCAAATTCAAATTCAATATCTTTTATTCAAATTGGATTGTTACAATCTCTTTTGAACGTCAATGCAGCTACGCTATTGGTTCACAAGTCTACGGCGGGAGACCTTGTACTGGAAAGAACCAGCAAGAAAACCAGCAAGGGCTATTTTTTTCTCCCTGTATTGTTACAGAGTCGTCAATTGGAAGCTGACCTCACAGCAGAAGTTTGAGCTCAACTTCCATTACAAGATTAGATGTGTTAGTTCTCTTCTTACTACTTATTACCTTACCAAAAATAATATTTGTTTAAACAAATAGTTATACATAACAACACGATTCATTATCTGAAAAATTAACACCAGGCATTGGCATCATTCAAATAATCGTTGACTTTATAATATCCTTTACTCATAAGAGTCTTTTTTACATGCGCTTTAAACTTATGAAAAGGCAAGTCGGTAACATTTTATGGAAGCTTATTATAAAAGGTTATACATTTCCCCATAACCGAGCCTCTAGTTTTTTGAAGCCGGAACGGCAAGTTTATTTTTGAATCTTGTGTTTAGATGGTGAATTTGGAAATTGGTTGCAAATGTATTATAATCTGAATAAGTTGTTTGTAGAAAATTTATTTTATTTTATTATCTTTGGAAAGCTTACAGCATTATTTACAAAACAGTTGTCGTAAATAGTTATCTAAATGCAAATTACAAGCTTCCACACATAGAAGTCATTTACGATTTTGTTTAATAAATTAATTAACACATTGTTATATGTTAATTGGAGTACTTTCTGGCAGCTATTTTCTTTTAAATTTGATGCACGTTACAATAGAAAAGATCAATGCAGCAATCATCGCGATACAATTGATTAAGAGATTTACAGGATCTTATTAAAAACTATTAGTTATATATTTAGTGGGAGTGAACGGTATATGAACCAATGCATATCTTTGGTGTAAATTCAGAGAGGGAACTCTTAATTCTATTTTGCTAAGATGACCTTGCTAAAAAAATTTCGAGTAGTAAAGGTAAAAGTAATTTTTATAAGCACATAATTTCCGTTCTTTCTCGTTATGTCATTCCCATCCTATCCATTTAGATGCAGTTACCGTACACGATATGGAAATACTTTTCCTTTGAACTACTTAAAAAATCACCTGTCAGACGCATACGAATATTTCACACAGTTAACAATACAGTCAATAGCCGACGACTGCCTTACTTTGTCGCAGCGCATCAATAATTAACGAGACAGCTGCCGGCTCACGTGAAATCATAACACGGCTTTTCTTTATTGATGAGCGGCGGGCGTAGGGTTGGCAGGATGGACCAAAGTGGAAATGTTACTAAGAGCTTCATCTTCTCTTTATTTCACACACAATCGGGAAGCTCCGGGCCTTCATCTCACCTTTTTTTTTTTTTTTCCGAGGGGAGTGCGTGACCGCACCGTACTCGCCGTTGGCTAGACGACGAGCGTGTGTGGGGCTCTCCCGGCAGAAAGCCGGGCCTACCCACTAAACCCCTCGGTGTTCTCCCTGCCCTTATGAGCGCGCGTGGTAGGGTCCACACTGCGACTACCACTACCAACGGCCTTCATCTCACCTAATAGTAAGTAACGATAAAGCCGAAGATGGCAGCGAGCTACACCTGGACCCCCATCAACTGAGGGGCTGGCTACTTTACCTCGTATTGTCGGAACACAATAATGATATTAACATTGTCGTTATTCCAAAACTTACGTAAGACGGTGGTAGCTAGCCAAGTGGCCTCAGAAGCCCTACAATCAACCACACCAAGCAGAAAATTACTGGCTTCATAAGGACCTCCAGGTAAATCCCGACCATGGAAGCGGTAACTCTAATCATGATATTGAGTTCTGCACAATATTTCTAGTGCAACTTAGGTAAAAATCTACCAAATATTTAGTTTAGACCAAAGCAATACAACCAAGGGTTAAATGCGGTACCAACCCACAACTTATTGCAACTAATTTATTGTATTTAGCAATAACGTCATCCTGGTGAGTCCTGATTACGCTTATCATCCACGCGCACACACAAAACATTTGTCATACAATTTGGGTGGTGAAGAATTATACAATCGGACAAGTTATTGTAACTTTATACATATTATGTGATAAAAAACCCTCCTGGTTAGCGTTATATAGTAAGCCCATTCCTGATCTAATAAGACACCCGCGTCCAGGAGTAGGACGACAGGGACGTGTATAGATGGATGTAGAGACGCAAAAATGTCACAGATATAAGGAGTTTTGCTTAAGTGCCTATACAAATCTAGCAACTTTACTCAGTTTTGTTATCATACCTTCTTCATCATAACAGCTTATACGTCTCCACCGCGGGGCTCGAGCCTACCCTAAGTTAGGGTGCTTAGGCCTAAGTCAAACACGCTGGCCCAGTGCGGATTGTCGACTTCACATACACCATTGAATTTCTTCGCAGGTGTATGCTGGTTGCCTCACGATGTTTTTCTTCACCGTAGGTATACCGTCACACCTTCTTATTATTTATTTATTAACACATTATTTTGATAACTCAGATTAGTAATTCATAAAATATAATTGAAGCCTCTGAAAAAGAACCCTTAATTTTTTCAGGCTTTAAAAACGCCTAACATGCATATTTACAAACTAAAGGGGCTAAGTTGGTCCCCTAACGAAGTCTGATGGCGTCACTCACTCCGTACGTCATAACATCATTTAGCTGTAGTCTACTGTCAGACCTTAGCCAGTCGGGTTGTTCATTAGTGCGACCGTTCTAGGATAGTCAAGTTTATTACTACACATTAATTTCAAGACTTACCGAAAGTCTGGCAACCCTAAGCCCTAGGCAGACGTCAAGTGAACTGTAATGTCTTTATGTCCAAGGGAATATTAAATTATAGAGTGGTACTTATTTTTATAGCTACTGATTATAACTAGTTCTGTTGGCGATTGTTATTTTGCTAATGGACTTGTGAAGTATGTTGATATACAAAAAATGTTTTAAGCTAACATTGTATTGGTGATTCTTTAATTCATATGTCATTGCAACATAATCAGAACCTTAGGATTACCACACTTTTTATCAATAACTAGTTCTAGATAATGCTTTAGGGATAGTCTACCTTTTGTGCGGAGCAGAATATTGAGAAAAATAAACCTTTCGATGTTTTAACTTCTTTGGTCTGTTAACTTCTTTGTTAACAGATCAATGAAATTATATACCCACTATTAAAGTACATTTCATAATATTAAGTCATGGCTATTTATAGGTACTAAATGTAAACTCTATTAAAACAAGAATTCAATAGTTTAAAAGTAAAATTGGAAATATTTACAAAATACGAGATTTCATCAGTATGATTTAAGATCACTGACAGTTCTGTTAATTATTCGATTAATACTCGTAGATTCCTCTGCGTAACTGTTGTTACATGGCTTTTCATATAAATTACCGATAAAATATGCGTCCGATTTGTTAAAGCCACTATGCCTAATGTGCAGGTACGAGTTTCTAAACAGTAGTTGGTCACGGAGTCCAATAAAACTGACTTTTAATTTCACGCTTTCGGCTAATGCGGCCCATTAGTGATATCGATCATACCGAACTGGTAATGAGCTGCTTCCGCCGTACTCACCTGCTGATTTGAGTGGTTTTTTTTATTCACAGCAAGTTTGGCTAACAAGCAGACTTCCCATCTAATGGGGAGATTCAAATTCAAATCCAAATTCAAATTCAAAAATCTTTATTCAACATAGGCCTTTACAGACACTTATTGACGTCAAATCACAGCAAAACAATCTAATTTAATAAAATCATATTAACCTTGTATGTGCATACATCCTGAATATACTCAAGATGTCTGCAAATACAAGTAGGAATGAAAAAAAAAAAGTTGACTCTACACCTGTTCGGAAATTGGAAGAGCCTTCTCGAGAAGAACAGGCAAGAAACTCGAAAGGTCAAAATTACATTAAATTTAATTAATTAAATTAAATTTATTTAATTAATTACAATTAGAGGTTACAGTCACATGACATGTGATGTGATTTCTCTAAGATTCAACAATTAAATATCTAAGCATAAGGACCAGTGTACGTTGCTAGCTTGTGACAAGTGACGTCGAGTTATTAATGTTCTATGAGAGTATCACGAAATCTTATGTTAATAATATTCAAACTGATTATTGAACAAAACTTGAGTTTTATCAGTTTTAATGATATCGAGAAAAGGGGTTTGATTGTTAGTTGTGTTGCGTTCGCACCGCCAAGTCGTGGAGGACATGTCAACTTATTCTATTTGGATATGTGACATGTGGATTAATTCTAAAATTACCCAAGGTAAGACTCGACGTTTGAACATCAACGTCATAAGCTGCAGTACAAACATATGCAGCAGTACGACTTTAGCACGGTGTGAGACAGGGCGACGTTATCACCGAAAGTGTTCATAGCTACTTTGGAAGATGTATTTAAGCTTTTGAACTGGACAGGACTCGGCATCAACATAAACGGCGAGTATATGATTCACCTCTGTTTTGCTGATGATGTCATGGTCATGGCTGAGGCCGTGGAGGATCTAGGCACAATGTTCGAATACCTCTGTAGAGTTTCCCACCAAGTGGATCTTAAAATGAACATGGAAAAGACTAAAATAATGTCCAATTCCCGTGTAGAATGAAGTTCCCGTTCTCCAGTAAATGTTCGAGGCTCTGGGCTGGAAATTGTTCACGAATATGTTTACCTAGGTCAAATAGTCCAGCTCGGTAAGAACAACTTCCAGGAAGAGGTAAATCAACGAATCCAACTCGGCTGGGCAGCGTTCGGGAAGCTACGCAGCATATTCTCAGCCCATCTACCGCAGTGTCTCAAGACGAAGGTCTTCAATTCGTGCGTATTGCCAGTGATGACGTACGGAATTGAGACGTGACCGCTTACAATGGAATCTCTTAAGAAGGCTCAAAGTCACTCAAAGAGCAATGGAGAGGGCTATGCTCATGGTTTCTCTACACGTGATCACACCAGAAATGAAGAGATCCGTAGAAGAACTAGAGTTACCGATATAGCCCGAAGAATTACGAACCTTATCTCGTAGGGCTGACGGCCGTTGGGCCGAAAATGGAACACACGAAACCAGCACGAACAGAACATCAAATACTAATATAATGAAACGCGTTGATGCTAAAAATAAAAATGTTGAGAATCCGTGCTTATCTGGAACGCGCCTCAAGACATCGATGCTCGATGTGATGCTCATCATTTCGTTTTCGTTGTGGTCCTGGAGACGACGGCGGCGAACAAACGACCTTATTCGTTGATTACATCTTTTTTACCAGCGTCCAACTGAAATGCAGCACGCCGTACTTGTCAAAGGCTGGTCGAGAGGCGTATGAGGAACTCACTCAATTATCTGGACCACCCCGGGACAGTCCGGCAAGTTACGGTTCAGATCTTAGCGCCTGTGGAGGATTACGTGCAACAGGAACCACTTCAGCATGTAGGCCACACCTACGGCGGCCATAGAAAGCGGTTTTCCTTTATTATAATTCTAAGTCCTACGATAGAGCCCTTTGCTTTGTCTAAAATGGCCTTCTTAAATGGGTTTCTCGCAGTCGGGAATTACTTTTTTTCCTTTTAGTCCAATATATCCTTTAGCTTTAAGCAAATTTGGGATTAAAAATAGATGGCGGATATATTTACAGAAAATATTTCGATCATAGAGCTGAGGCCTAAAACAGTTTTAAAAATATATACAATGTAGTAGGCTTTTAATTTTTTCTTGTGATTATTATTAAGATTTTATATAATAGCTTTGTACAGATTATATGTAGTATATTATATTTATTTACATGTGGATAAGTACCTACTCAGTAATGTTTTTTTTTATAAATGAGAACAAGTATATCCGGTTTCACTTTTTTGGTTTTTTGTCGTGTAAATTCAACATGAAATTGCTTTGTGGTTAATATTGATATGATTGGATTGAATTGATTGGATTGGCGTATTGGTACTTTTGAATTCTTTGCATACCCCAAAGATTGACTAGCACGTAATGGCTTAGGCCTTCACACACAATCGTACACAACACTTGTAACTTACCTTTTACGTGAATAGCCATTCACGCTACCACCAGCAACCCAACTTTAGAGAAACGTCTGTACAGCTGACTGACATCAATTAATGTTTTGACTGTGTCCGCAATTATTTAATAAAGCCGCCCACTCACGCACCGTCGATAATTATTCACACAGACACCATTAACATTTGTCACTGTGGAAATTTGTTTTGAAATGTGTTGCGTCACCATTATGTTCGGATAAATCAACGGGTGCTATGAAGATAAGATTGAGCGGCTCTCATTACAACGAATGGCCAGGTACAAAGCTAATTTGCATAATCTCTTGACACTAAGCCTTATCGCTCTTGTGAGACGGCTTTGAATTTACAATTGAAAATAGTTGAGCGTGTACTGTATTTGTGGGCCACGAAATTGACGTATTTGTAAGATGTTGTGATTTTTTACAAACAAGCTATTGATAAGTGCGTGATTAAAGTGATATTTCGTTTGAAAAGAATGAAGCTGAAACTAATTTAACAAGAATTTATCTAAAAAACAATTACATATACAAATCACAACAATCTGAACATGTCTTACTAGCTTTACGCAGCTTCGCCCGCGTTGTTTTTGTTTTCCCGTAGAACTTTTATATTTTCCCGTAGAAAAAATCATGTTGTAGCCTATGTTAATTAAAGATGATGTAGCATTCTAATGGTGAAAGAATTTTTGAAATCCGTCCAGTAGTTTTTGAGTTTATTCATTGCATACATACATACAAATCGTTCCTCTTTATAATAATAGTGTAGATAACGGTGACATATTTAGGTAACCTAACATGGAGGGATGCCAGGAATAGTTATAATTACTATAAATATGAAATTTGGTATTTGTTTTTCTTTAAAAGTGATATCCAATCCGTAAATACGAGGCAAGAATGTAAGTGTTACCGTTAGATACTAAATACTCCAAAAAAGTTAATAATTCTTTTAAAAGCTTTTGTGTACATTTATACAATAACATCCCAACTAAGATTAATGATCTTACCTTAAACAAATTTAAGACGAAATCGAAGACGTATTTATGAAAAAAGCTTGATATAAAGTATCTATTTATATGACAGATAAAACTGCTTCGGTTTGACAAAAACTGCATCACGGTTGAATTTCATATGTATTTGTAACACACTTGTAATATTTATAATGTATTTAAATGAATTTTTTTTTATTTATTTAGTATACTTACAAATATGTTACAAGATAACTTAAATAGATGCCACAAAACCTTTAATAGGTTTGACTTGGCATCCTAATATTCGAAGCTTATTGTATACCTATATTATTGTTAAGTATTAAAATTTACCTATTTTTTTACATAGGTATATTATATGACAAATACAAAAATCAATTCACAAAACATAACATTAACAATACCAGCCAATAATAGAATAAATGTATTGGAGATGAGTAAATGTAGTGGAGTGGAGTTGAAAGATGAAAGTTCGCAAGAATGGGCGTTTAGTTCGCCATTTTGTATTTGTTGATACCGTCGTGTAAAGAAGTATAAATAAATTACTATGTGAATGAGTATGTATAGTAAGTGGTAGGGCTTCTGAGCCTGCCTAGTTGACTTTAACCTTTTACCACAGAATATACAATAGAACTCCTTTTACTTAAGTTTGTCGACCACAACAACAATGTTTGCAAGTAATGTCGTGTGTCATCGATCAAACATTTGTCAGTTCTTCCAGTTCTTTCCTTCTTAATTGTTACTTACCATCATTTAAAGATAAAGTCATGGTAAAGTAGGGGCAAAATAAAGTAAAGGTGAAATAAAAGCGAGTTAAGGCAAAGTAAAGCAAAGTCAAGAAAAAGTGCTTAAAGTCAATGTAAAGTTAGAGTAAAGATAATGCAAAGTTAAGGTAAAAAATGCTCTATAAACCTATCACGCGAAAATGTCTGAACGTGTTTCTATAAAATTAGACCCGCGTTATTGGGTAAATCGTTATCAAACACGAACGACTTTAATTCTTCCATTGCGGTGTCGATAGATATACATTGACTTCCATGTTGAAAGCGATCCTAAGTCCTAAGTATACTATGACAGAGCTAGTCCACTTCGAAAAAATATTAACTCGTTGACGGCTTCCACAGACGGAGCCGGGCAAATGGTAGTATTACTGTACAAACAATCACCTTGAGTGTTTTCCAAACCTCGGCAGGCACTTTAAAAGCCTCTATCGTAATTTTAAAATGTCAAACACAGATTTAGGCGCGCAAACATCACGTCAACAATTCAAACAAATCAGTCAATCTTATTAAGTGGGTAGTTAGCATGCGTTTGAACTGGTGTTATGTAAAATACTCAAATACTCAAGTTAAGTATGCTTAGTTACATCAATATTTCGCTAAATTATTACGAGTGTTGGCGCAAGTAGATTATAGAGTGTGGCCAAATCGTCTGTTAAAATTAAAATTTTAACCTATTTCGAGCTATATTTTTGTGACTTTACATTTTCTTTAATCATGCTATATAAATTTGATAGTAAAAAATCAATACAAAAAAATTACCGCTATCTGGATCAGAGTCGAGGAGGACTTAGTTCTCGGTAGGGTAATTGATCATGGCGTCAATACGGTATGTTGAATATACAGGTTCAAAAATTTTCTTGTATTTATTTCTTTATATTGTTCTACTACTGCGTCTACCCCCGTGTTATTTTTTTTTCAATTTTCCTAGTCAAGGACTGCCTGGAAGAGATTATTAACTAGCAATAACGTCAACTAGTTTGTGCACCTGTGTTATGTTTTTGAAATTTTCTGTATATCTTTGTACAAGGCTTTATTATTATTATTTTCCTTTTTGGAATGCTATTTTAAGTTATTAGTAATAATGTGTACACTAGCTTTAACCCGTCCCTCAGTGCAAATTCATGTCGTAACGTTGAAAATAACAGTTTCCAAAAAAACCTTAAACGTTGCTTTACGTATGAGTAACCGCCTAATACCCAGGTAGTGATTTTCTTTATAAAATATCACGATACTGTTCTATTATACCTTAAACTCGTCAACTTGAACAACTTTTACAAGGAGAACAACTCTAAAATCAGAAAAAAAGCAGCTGCTTTATACATTCGGTAGAGCAATTCTCAAACTTTTGCATGAAACAAATGATTGTGTGTTCGTATATATCTATAGATCTTTTTTTTCTCGGGGGAAAATGCGTAACTGCACCGTACTCGCCTTTGGCTAGACGGCGAGCGTGTGTGGGACTCTCCCGGCAGAGTGCCAGGCCTACCCATTAAACCCCCCGGTGTTCTCCCTATGGGCGCGCTAGGTAAGGTCCACACTACGACCCTACTACCCACGCGCTCGGGCAAGCCCGACCAACTGGTCGGGCTGTCGTCAAGGGGGGATTGCCCGAGAACACCAGGGCAATCCCCAGACGGAGGGCCTTACGGCGGCGTGCAAGGGGATATATCTATAGATCTAAGTTGCCGGGTAATAAATAAATAAGTTGTTGCTTAAAACATAACAGACGACAGATATTACAAACGTGTAAATTTGTCCATATAATTATATATCGCTTCTTTGGAATGTTTGCCATTCAGTCAACAAGTTTCCATAAAATTTAGGACACAGATTGTATAAGTTATGGATTCTTACATCTGGTCTCATTCTAAAACCAAAATCGACTATTAATAAAATAAAATACTATAAATAAAGCAATGGTTCAAAGTCGCAACAAAAAAAAAACATTCCTTTTTTACATGCGACAGGGTAGCTCTTGGCCTTTATCCCATCTAATGGTAAGGTAAATCCATATACTTAATTAGAATACTAAGAAGATATAACTAAAGAATAATATTCATACCAAATGACCATAATGCAAAATCTGTTTTAACAAAACACACAATTTAAATATTAATGCCCGTTCAAATTAATTAAAGCCACATTAAACGTAATACAATTTTGAAATAGTCTTGACTCTTGACAAACACGATATTTGCATGTTACCAACATCATTAATATTTCACTCGTAATTATTGTTCGGTTGGTATAATAAATAATGCAATAACGGCATCGAGATAAACACGCTCGTAAACTTTATTATGCATGTGAAATCTTAAATAACAATGGAGATACACAATTTATTATATTGCCGAGTTGTGATTGTTTGGATTATGTATTCATTAGCGTGAGACGAGACTTAATTTGTTAGAAAATAGATACGCTGATTATTCTCAGGATTTATCTAAATCTAAAAATATAGTAATAACTAATTTATGAATAACTATCCTCTGGCTTCCCCCACGGGAAAGTAGTGTAAATATATACGTGGAATACCTATACTTAGTTTACGTTAACTGAATAATAAAATATTAAAAAAATTAAGGTATTATGATGATGATCTTGCTACAGACGTGGTGAAAAAAAAATCTTTGAAGATATTTCCGTTAGTTCAGTTTGATCATCCCTTGATAGTTTATTTGCAATCAGCATGTTACTTGTAATTTCTTTCATCGGTCAACCTTTCTATAGTATATCTTAGCAAATTTTCTCGGTCTATAACACTGCATCTTATTTCACCCCACACTCTTATCATAAGAGTTGTTTCATTTATTTGACATTTACACTAGCATTACTATCTACAAATGTAATGGCGATGTTAGCTTACTATCTTGAATATAACCGAGGTCTTGTGAATCCAATTTAGTGGTTAAATTTTGTGTTTATTACTACCCTGTCCAATTTAAACGGTTTCCACGATTTTATATAGCTTTATGCTGAGAAGCCATCAATAACGCATTACATGCACACACAATCAACACATCAGAACGGCAATAAAAACCCGAATAGATCACGTTCCGCAATCAATTATACCGTGTTCTTTTCAATTCATACAATTTATTGCAGCCGACGGACAGGATATGGTTGTAATGTAATTTATATCAATAACCAGCGTTCCGTTTGTAACTTTGTCTGTGAAAATCTTAAAAAATAATCAATTTTCACAATAGCTCACTTGGGTTGGGGTTAAATCAAATATATTTTTGAAATCATCAACGTTGCTTCGCTAGTTAATCATTATTACAGTATTAATAGTACATTATGGTACAAGTGTGTAATGTTGGTGATTACCGCTGAGGCGCATTGAGGCCCGAGCCGCCAGGCGAGGGTCTTAAGAAGCCGAGGACGGTAACCATCAATACACACGTGTATCATACAACGTTTTTCAACACACTTCTGAATAAAACAATACTTAAATAAAAAACCATTTTACATAGTAGATAAAAAGTTTACTTAGAGAAACAATTAGTAAATGTGCAGTTAGTAAAATTATAATTAACTATTTTTGATGACATAGCGGTCTCATCAGATAGATTATTTATTGAAATACTTTCATGTTCTATTGTTATTTGTGATGGTTCATTATTCGTGTAGGTATGTGAAATCCAATCATTGGACGTACTTGGTATTTCGCCAGTAGGATGCGTCTCAGAATCAAGTTTAATTCTTTTTGTGATTTTTGCACAAATTTCCTTCTTGTTTTGTATGGAATCTTCTACGTATGATTCTGCTACATTGCTAGATCGCCACCCGCCATGTCGCTTCAAAGTCATTATATCAGCTCCTGAATTTGCCAGCAATGTAGCTGAAGTTCTTCTGAAACTATGTCCAGTGTAGCTCTCAGCATCTACTAAACCCAAAAACTTAGCGATTTCTGTAGGCATAGAACCAAATTTGTTTATACCTATAGGCTGACAGGTACATTTACCATTCTGGTAATTTAGAAAGAAACGGTCATTTTTTGTTTTTGGCGAACGCAAACTTTCATACTTCTTAAGAGGATTGTGAAGCTTTAAATTTTCATACAAAAAGCGATAACGCTTTTCTCCCTCTTTACGTAATCCAATTTTTGGAAATGTTGCAGATATACTGAAGATCTAGGTTTGTACGTTTAGATTTTGAAGTAATATTGCTCAGAATATAAATTATTAGCATTTAAATATCCATATTTTAGACTTAAAAACTCCCTCGAGCATTTTTATCTTTTTTGACTAAATTATACTGAATTACAAAAAAAGCAAAACGTACAAACATAGATTAAAGTATACTGAATCTAATAAGACAAAAGTGTCGAATTTCGTAGAGGTTTGAGGGGGTAAAACAGTTATCGCCCGAACCAATATTTCAATAAGAAATGTAGGCACTTGCCTCGCACTTTCAACTCTAAGCGGTGTGCAATAAACTGCATTTTTGAAAGTGCATACTCTAGCCATAAATCAGCACTTCACAATCCTCTTAACAATATCATAGAATGGACCGTGTATGGTGAATGACCTAGGTATTTTATTTTTCGTGATAGGTATCTTCACTAAAAGCATCTGGCCATGGTTCTCTATATCTTTTACAGTTATATTTGTTAATTCTTGTATCCTACAGGCATAAGTTACACCAAATATTAAAGCAACCTGAAACAAAAGAAATAATAATTAAGGTCAACACACAACACAAGCTGCTATTAAATATTTAATTAAAATTAATTTAACTAACCTTTGTAGCCAAATATTGGTTATCTGGAGCATCTTTAATAAATTTTTCAATATCATCAGATGATAAAACCTTTGATTTTTTGCTTCTTAATCCATCAGATAGTCTCTTTAGATAAGCTGACAAATTCGAGTATGTTTTTAAGTCCACTCCATTCTTTGTTCGGACTGTACTTTTTAACATTGAGTAAATACACCACAAAGAGCTAGGTTTGTACTTAGAAGATAATTCTTTAAAGTACGCCATGAACACATTTTCTGAAAAAGACTGCGTATTCTTGTTGTTCTGCCATTGTATGAAATTTTGGTACGCTAATAGATATTTTTCCTTTGAGTTTTCTGGTAGTAAACTTTCCATGACGTTCTGGGCTTCACATCTTATATCGGGCGGTGTACAACATAAATCATTTTCTTCATAAATTGTATTTGCAGACATCTTAATTAATAACTAACTAAATAACTTCAAAAGAGAAAATGAGACGAGTTGTGAAAAATGTTTCGTAATGGCGGGAAAAATTAATCAGTTTTCCTATGCGCGCGCATCGGCCATAGACTAATAAATTTCGTAATGGCGGGAAAAATTAATCAGTTTTCCTATGCGCGCGCATCGGCCATAGACTAAAAAATGAGGTTTCTTTTTTTTGGGCTTTTAGCGGATAGCATTTTAGCGCAAGTGTAAGCGTAACTCAACCAATAATATTAAAAAAAAACTATTACTCACTCGTGAATAATAGTAATGAAAAAGTCACAGTTTGAATATAGGTGTCGTTATGTGCCTAATTGCCATGGGATTAGAGCCACTTTATGAGGAAGTGTGTTGAAAAATCTATTATACAATACTGTATCATCACATTTATATGTTGTATTCGGTGCCAAATTTTATTTAACTACATTATTTAATATATCTTTTTGTACAACTATGCTGGCAAACAAGCATACTGCCCACCTGATAACTTCATCTTGTTCTTGTGAGATTCGCAGTAAATCTGCAACCCCCACAAGAACCACAGTGTACGTTGCCAGCTTGCGACATAAGATGTAAAGTCACGTTAGCACGTTTTTCACTGCCATAACTTATCCTTCAAACAAAACGCAGCAATGCTTTGCGGCAGAAATAGGTAAGACGGAGGAGGTATCCAAGCACAAACAGGCGATCCTGGTAAAGAGTCTCCCTCCGGTGATATTCAAATTTAATTAAAGTACAAGCATAAAATATACTGTGTTATTCACTGAGTTACAGCGTTACACACCATTAAGACTTATGTTTGCAAAACCAACCTAAAGATTATATTATCTATCAAGTAAAATTAAGTCTGGACCATTCGTTGTATGTATGTTGTTGTTGTATGACTTGTATGACCACTGAATACTAATCTAACCCGAGTGAAATTTCAACTGTATTGTCCTCTTTTTACTTATTAAGCCAAAGTAGTATTTACTTACTATTAAAAAAAATATTTAAATTTAAATCTGTTTATTTCATTGAAAAAAGCATACAAAAAAAAAACAATAATGACCCTGAGATAAATAAATCTTAATATTAAAGATTATAGTAATCTCTGGGGAGTTACTCTTGTTAAATTTTTTATAAGTACATTAAAAGTGATATATTTCCAATGTACAAATTAGAAATATATAACTTTTAATGTACATATACAAATATTTAAGTTCACTATATTCTTAACATTCGTTAAGAATATAGTGAACTTAAATATTTTGTGACTTTATATTTCCTTCGAAAATGCTAAAAACAACGAAAAGCGAATAAAACAATATAGGAACGTAAACATTTAAGATATTAATAAATTAAATTTCTACAGCATATAAATGACAGAAGACAGGCCGCTTGTAAATAACTCTAAACATAAAATCGTTCTAGTTGAAATGAAATGAAAATAAACAAGAGCTGTCTAGCATTGAATGCGACATTTCTATTCACGACGCCACACATAATAATGAGAGTAAATAAATAATAAACCACCTCAAACTAAACACAGAAAGAACGGAATAAAGTACAGCTCACAAATCCACAAAGCCGAATGGGAGGGAATATGATGGTAATTATTGTGTTGCTTTTTAACAATTCCGATTGCTTTGAGGCGAACCGGCAAGTAAAATAAACACAGTGGCGACGGACAAATTACATAGAGCCGCAAATAACACGCTTTCACAGTCCGTTACGGCCACGTCAGCGTTTTGGTCACGTCAGCGTTTGTGCCACGTCAGCGAGTGGCATTGAAGCTCTATTCATCAAGTACGCAACGAAATCAATTGACTCATATTATAATGACAATTCTAAATAAAAAATTATACAGCTATTTTCTCTATCTAGTTTTCATAAGCATAATAAATAATTTTCCCCACTGCACGCCTACGCTTTCTCTTCTTCTGTTTATGTTGTTTGTCTTGTTCCATATTTGTGTTGTATACGATAAATTTATATAAATAAAAATCAATGTATGTATTCCGAATGTGTTCCGAAACCATTTGTCAGATTGTAATGAAACTGGGGGTTCTGGGGACAACCTAGCAAAAAAAGGCATTGCAAATTTGCATCGCATTGGGTACAGCTAGTTGTAAATAAAAAATAAGCCTCACCTGTCAATATAAAACACTAATAGCATTTGCCAGTTAAAAATAACAAACTAAATTTAAGAGTCTAATTGTTTTAATAATCCATCCTTTATTGTGGGTTCTGTACGAATGTGTGAATAGCGACATAAATGTTTTTAAGATTGAATATTGAAATTTTAGAAGTGAATGAATAGAGTGGCTATACGAATAAAATACGTCATATGCGATGCATATAACACGCTTTCGTTATCCGTTGCGGCCACGTCGCCGTTTGTGCCACGTCAGCTAGGTGGCTTTGAAGCTGCTTATATCGATTGACTTTTGATTTGCCACTAAAATACATTATGTGTTAGCAACTTTTTGTCACAAGCTAGTGACATACACTATGATTCTGGTAGGGGTTGCAGGTTTGCAAATAAAATAACAACTAATTACATGGTGCCACAAATAACATGCGTTTATCGTACGTTACAGCCACATCATCGAGGTGGCATTAAAGCTGTTTACGGGAATTTGACTTTTAATTTCCCATTAAAGTGTGTTATTAATATTAATGTCACAACTTGGCAACTACGCGGCAGTTGCAAATATTTCAGGAATCACATATACCACAGGTGGCTGTTTACCATAAGGTAAGGTACCTACCATAACACCTTATGGAAAACAGTTACCTGTGCGACATCCATAGTTTGCTTATTTGCCAACTAAGTTGTATAAAAAATAACATTTGAAAGTGCTTATTAATCTATAAAGACTTCACTGAACCGTGTTGAATGAAACCTACGTTACATTTTCATATAACATTTATAGAAATCCAAAATGGTATATTTCACTTGTGTGTTTCTGTATGTATTATGTAATTCTATGTAGCTCATTTTCATTTATTGCATAGTTTTGCATTAACCGTCTATATTTTAACTTTGTATTTATCTGCCTGGATCACAGGTTTTAATCCTAGTTCAAGATATTCATTGTTTGACGTTGTTATAGGTATGTTATTAAAATAAAGTTCAATTTATTTTTTCATTGTTATGTTGTCAATCTTTCTTAATGTTGTTTTTGTTTTCACAAATTCGACAAACACCTTAACCGAAATCCGGCAACAAAAGAACGGAACTGCTCATTGTTTTAGAAACAAAATGAAAACACACCACCTTTTCGATGCAAATCGCGCGCGCAATCAGCCGAGTGTATGATTTTAATGAGCGATTCCCATTCACGGCATGCATCAATATTGACGCAGATGTTTGTATTGTTCCACTTGTTATTATAATGTATTCCGGTAAAGAGCGGCTGAGTGTGGCTGATTTATCGATGTGGTTGTCGAGTTACACTTGAAATGTTATGCAACTAAGCAGCACTGTACATTGCAATAGTATTTTTATTGCTGTAAATGGCAGATGAGCAGATGGCCCACCTGATGGGAAGCAGTCGTCGAAACTCGTGACTTCGCCAATATCGGGGACACTATCGCTGCCTACTTTAGTATAATATAATTATACTAGTAAAATAATTAATTATGCGCGAAATCGCCTATCGGTTGGCTGTATGATGTTTTATAAAATCCTAACATTTCAGTACTTAAAACGAAAGGATATTGAACGTGCAACGAAATCAATTGATTCATATTCTATTGACATTTCAATGTACAAAAAATTTTTTGCAAAAAATAAAACCGACTTTATAAACACTAAAAAGTCATAAATAATATAAGAAAACATGCAAAATGCCGGTATGATTTTTTGTAGAAATAAAATATTTCGATCTTTTTAGTAAATGTTACTTATACATGCGTATTAGAATTCGAGCCAATAAGGCAATCACCAGAATAACTTAAAATAGAACGTCTTTCGCTCTAAACACTATGGAAAGAATTATTCCCGAACCCCTAACCCACCAGAAACCTTCCATCATCAGCTCAGTAACATGATATGATGACTACCAGATGCAAATACCTGAATATTTTCAGAAAAACATAAATTTCCCTCGATTCACAATAGGACCACTTCTTTAGCAATAGGAGTTTTCTTCGATAGCAATAGGAATTTTGAAAATCATCTCACAAATGGCCGAGTAATCAGTGAACATACATAAAAAATAGTTTTTGAAATCGATTAAAAATAGACAGCAATAATTTTCTATTGATAATTTACATAAGCGTAATAAATAACGTTTTATTATCGCATACATCAGGAAACCTCTTGGCCTTCTTCCCTCCTGATGGTAAGTGACGATAAGTACGCTCTTACTGCTAATTGGGATGATGACTGAATTCAAATTTTTACGTCTCATCATTAAATATTAAAATACCGTGAAAAAAGATGCAGTCCTGTGAAATTAGAATTAAAATCGGCTTAGAAATACATTAGATACAAGCATTTTAAGTTGTTAATTTGAAAGCGATTAGACAGAGAGATCCGACATCAACCGTGACGTCGTTGTTGAGTACGGCCATATATACTCCTTGTAAATTGCCGTTTTGCTAGAAAGAGATGGAGAAAAATCTTTAATACCTTATATCTTGGTTGTTTTTATAGTTATTCGAAAACCGATTTTTTCTTTCAGTTTATTATATGAATGAGCTTCTATTAAAGCAAAAAAATCATCTAGCCTATTGTCGGAAAGCAACAACGTTGTTAACATTGAAATTAAGGCGACAAACTTGAGTAAGACGATACTAGTGCCGAACTTAAGTAAGAAGACCAAATATCATTTTATGGTGTTGTTTATCGTTTTTCATATTTGTATTTTGCGTGCTGTGTAATGTTTGCGTGAGTACTTTATTTTAAATACAAAAATTAGCGTCACCTGATATTAAAATCACTGTGATAAGTAGCATTTGACGGTCAAAAATACTAAAAGATGTAAGAAGGAGCGTCGATGGCGCTGTGGAGTGTGGACTCGACACTTGCCTTCCAATCGGGAGGTCCGTGGTCCGAGAACGCCATGTACCAATGTGTTTTTTGAATTTCATAAACAATTTGGAACATCAATAATAATAAAAGTGGCAATGATATGATTTCAGCAGCTCGTGGATCTCATTAATTCAATGATATCAATCTTTAAGTTAAAATTAATCGTCCAAGAAAATAAGGCTTATGCGTTATTTTCTTCTTTATGTAATGCTAAATCGTTGAAGGTCCATATGGAACTACAATTTCTTCAAGTCCGTGGTGTGTAATCAAACTATGATATTGACCACCCTGTGTATTTGAATGAAATATTTACCTCATACTTGCTTTTGCCCGCGACTTCGTCCGCGTGAAAATCCTTTTTTATTGATTCTCTTTATAAATCCCCTCCCCCACCCTTTTTACACCTTTTATCCTTCCCCACAACTCAAACTATCTTAATACCAAATTTCATCTAAATCTGTTCAACGGTTATTGATTCCCCATTCTTCCAATTCCCCAAACTTCCACCCCCCTTTACTCCCCCTTAAGGAGGGATTTCTGCAATAAAAGCTATCCTATGTCCGTCTCCAAGTTCTAAGCTACCTCCCCACCAATTTTCAGCCAAATCGGTCTAGCCGTTCTTGAGTTATAAATAGTGTAACTAACACGTCACTCTTTTATACTAGTTATTTTATATTAAGAAAAAAACTAAGTTTAATATCACCGTTGCGTTATTATTACAAGCAATATAATTGGAATTCCATTGCTGTTGTGGAAAATAGCAATATTTTTCAATCAACTACAGAACAAACACAATCACAAAGCAAATAGAATTAATGCTACAGTAACTTTTCAACAGTAGACTACTTCTTCCTTCTCTTACATGTACTTATGTAGTGTTAACAGCCTACCTAATTTACTTACGTTTTGTGTCTTTAGGTACAAATTTTTGGGAATTCTCTGATTTGATAATAGTTTTGGCGTCAATATACAAAACTGAGATGACTCGACATCGTCAGTTGAAATTCAAACATTTTTATCAACAAGGGTCTCTACATGTATTTTGGAAACTCTGGAACTTACTCAAAAACAGATGTACAACATTCTAATTAGGAGAGAATATAATGTGTAATTTTTAACACTATATAGACTTGTACGTGCATGCATCGCAATTCGCAACCATAATCAAGTTGTCTGTAAATAAAAGAGAAGAAAGAAAAGAAGTTATGACAGTCTTCGCAAGAAGTACAGGCAAGAAAATCGGTAGGTCAAAAAATGTTTTCATTTTATTCAGTTGTGATATGTTAGACACGACAAAACCTCCGACTTTACCTATCGACTTCGAGACTGCTTTACGAGTATGTCGCTCATAAAAGCAGTGATTTTAGTATTGTTGCCTGTACATCGATTCTGAAAATAGTGAAATTTTATGTGATCGTGATGAATATTAAAATACAAATCCTTAGCTAAAATAGTCCTTCATTGTGTCCTTCACTACTACTGCACCAATCCCCGTTTAAATGTCCTCTCAGTATATCCCTAGTCCAAGGTTGCCTGGAAGAGAATGCTCATTAGCAATAAGGCCGCCTGTGTTGTACATCTGAATTATTTTTGAATTTTTTTATATGTTTATTTTGTGTGCAATAAAGTGTTTATTATTATTATTAATTATGGTATGAAATGCCAAATTTAAATACCAATTTTAATCATTAATTTTTTACTCAAATTAAGTGTTTACAGTGTGATATAATTCTGAAAATAAACTGAAATTAAGTTACCTATTGAGATTGAGACGGGACCATATTATGGTTTAGATTTAAAAGTGTAGGGATCGATATTCCATGGGGACCAAAACAATTCTGTTTGATTTATTTGATGGCAAGAGTTCATCTAGCTATGTACCATTATTTTAAGTTAGTTCGTTATTATAATAAAAATATTCACAGCGTTTTTGTTTTCTGAAAAACACAGAAAATATAACCAGTTCGTCTGTGATTGAGGAATACAGGTAAAGCTCCATTCGGTCGTCGGCTTATCGTCACTTACCATAAGTTGGGTTGACGATAACTGCCTGTTTGGGAATAACAACAAAAAATACAACCAAATTACTCGGATATTGTCAAATAAATACTTGACCTACTTCACTTGTCGTTCACTGTGTCGGTTCATTTCAATTGCCACTCACTGCCCCCTGACAAATAATCGACAACGCGTGACGCGACAAATGTGACATTGTTGCTACAATAACTGTCATTTGACATGACAGCTCTATATGTCAAGTGACAGGTGACAATTCTGTCCAGTGCTCATTGTTCGCCGTACGATGACGGCTTTATGTAACAGGGTAGATGTCAATTGTTTTATTGATTATGATGTCATCAGTGTGTTCCGAGCCAAATCAATTGACCCGTTTGATTCATTCGATAATTAAGAAATTTAACATCGCATTCTGTAAGTTAATATTGTTCAATTGCTGTGCTAACATGCAATGTGTCATTAAAAGTCCTTTCAGTACTCCTACATGAATCGTGGGAGAACTCGGAATTCGACAAGTAAGAGATAAGTACTTAAAACATTTTAATTTGATTTTCTGGTTCATCTATAAACAAGGTGTTTGCCATCAAGCCGAAACCTACGCATGTTAACATAGTAACATAAAAGATATGGCGTCATTTTAAATTCGAAATCGTACAATTAATTTTCTAATTCCCCATAATTTTTTTTGTTACAGACTTGTTTGTATGGGGGTTTTCAAAATATACTTAACAATTTCGAACAATTCATGACGCTATAACGTTTATATGACTACGTTAACATGGGTAGGTTTCGTTATGATAGGGTATTGACTAAATACGGTGTGTATAAAAATTTCGCGTCACAATGTTTGTCCGGGCGGGATAGACTCCGAAACGAGTTTGTTGATGAAATTTAGCTTACCCACTATATGTCGATCGATCCAACTTAAATATAGCATAGTTTTGGTTGTAGGTACGTAGATTCCATAAGTTGCTGACAGATTTCGGTGCGAGTTAATTTATCGACACAACACGTGGTTATCTAAGTAGGGTATCCATCCCAGTAGATAGCGTTAATTGTGTTTCAATTTCTTTATGCTACAGTCTATTTCGTCGAGCGTCGGTGCCGCTGTGGCCTCGGTACATGTCTTCCAATCGGGAGGTCCAGGGTTCGAGACTGCCATGTACCAAAGTGTTTTTGTGTTTTTCGAATTTCACATGTACATTTTGTCTAAAGCTCCTACGGTGAAGGAAAATATCGTGAGACAACCTGTACCTATACATCTGCGAAAAAATGCAGTGGTGTATGTGAAGTCGACCAATCCGCACTGGGCCAGCGTGGTTGACTAAAGCCTAATCACCCTAACATACGATAGGCTCGAGCCCCTCAGTGGGACGTATATGAGCTGTGATGATAATGACAGTCTATTTCAATTGGATGCTTAGTAAAACATTAATCCAACATTAATTTATTTATGGACACAGACAGTTACGATAATAAACAAAGGCGATTAACAAATTCGCAGTACACAAATCAATGAAGTGTTCACAGACAGCTAAGACGTTTGATTCTGAGCAAACGACAAACTATAGAGGGACAAAGCAAAGCACATACTACATAAGTACCGCCTAGAAAGCTACTTTAGGTAGGATGCAAAACCGCGTCATCAATACACCGCGTTTAGCAATGACCATTAGGCCACAGCGAACTTACCTAACCCGAGCGAATTTTTAACTGTATTGATTTATTTTTACTTGTACTCATTAATAGCTACGAATCAACGAAAAATCTTATATTGGTTTACATTTTTCTATTAGTTTAGCATTTTTAATAAAATGCGACGTCACAAATAATAACACTAGCTTTTTAGCCGCAGCTTCGTCCGCGTTATGCACAGGCACCAACTTCAAACATTACCATGATTGCTTATAGTAATGTTAAGACAACATTGAAACAGAGACAGCGCTTTCGCTGCGTATAGCCCTATCCCGCTCTCATCATCATCATCATCATTTCAGCTGAGAGACGCCCACTGTTGGACATAGACCTCCCCTAGATGGGGGAGATCCCGCTCACTGTGCGGTTTTACTATTGTTTTGAGCGATCGTGGTTAGGGGGTAGATCAAGTTTTCTGCCCAGCCGAGTCTATAGCGCCACCGACGTGCATTCCGATAATTAAAGGTAAGATAGCCAGTTCCTTATTTATTAAGGAGTCCAGGTGAAGTTTGTTTCCTCTGACCTTATCGCTACTTACAATCATGCAAGATGAAGGCCAAAAGTTTCCCTCTTTTACGTAAAAAAACCTTCACTTTAAGAAATGTCAATTATCTTAAGAACTCAATTTACAAGAGCGATAAGATTGGAATACGGTATAACGTGAAACCGATGTGTCAATTAGCGACACTCTTACTTAATTATGAAAAAACGGTGATAAATTATAGTGCCACCGAAAACTTGAATGTAACCCCGTCTTTACGACGCGATAAATAACTTTTAATCGTCGCCCCCCGACCATAACTCATGCTGCGATAGTGCAGTGTTTTTGTAGTTCCCAAAAAATTATGCGTCAAATGAATATTTATGTAAAACAGAAAATGCTTTATCATCACATCCGCTTTTTAGGGCCGCCGTTAGGCTTGGGGCACACACGTCGCGGTGGCATTCATTATGAATTGTAATAAATTCAAATTGGAATAAAGTTTTAAAGGAATTTTTGGTTTTCTCGTTAGACAAGATTTTAATCAATTTGCAGTGTAGGTATATTCAAATCCTTATTTCCCTACTAATATTAAGTACTACGATGGCGCAGCAGGCCGTAAACGTTCGCCGACGTTGGAATCCCCGATTTCTTTGCACTCCTGCGCATCGAGGTTGCATCTTTTTGGAGCAGACTACAACTCGCTCATGAGGACAGTATGTCAAGATGTACTCGAAAAAAGAAAGAGCTTTAAACACTGGTTAAAGTTGCAACGCAACCCTAATAAGAAATAAATTTAAGCCCCATTGTATCATAAAATATGGGTTTTATGCCTGAATATTTGTTTATTAAACGAGCTGTGCCCGCAGCTTTGCTTGTGAGAAATTTAGCTTGGTAGCGTCACGTTTTAAGTATAGCCAGCCATGATTTAAAAATGGGATATCCAACAATAAAATGGCCGAATTGCATCAGGCCGTGCTATTCGTCTGAAACGTCGGGAAACAGTAAGTCATATTAGTTCTTGTTTACCGCCATATAGACCCGGATTCTATTGTACTTAAAATGTTATGATATGAGTCAATTTGAGAAATCTTTATGCGTGTCTTTATTATACACTAGAACTACTTATTGAAACGTTACTTTTGAAAATTTACAGTTCATTTCTATATAAGTCCAGTCCTATAAACCAAATAACACTAAAACAGAACCGAACAAAAATAAACTTACCGCTCCAGGATAAAGTCCAAATTAAAGTTTAAGCAACTGAGCCTTTAAATTTGTCCGAAACGCCTACTGCTGTCTCTGACATTTATTATTTTTACTTGAAAAAAAAAAACAAAATAAACATTTTATCTTCATACTATAAAGATAAATGTTTATTTTATTTCTCCAAGTAAAAAGAAATATTTCACTTTTGAGTTTCGTAGGTACCTCACATGTTAAAAATGGAACCCTTATAGGATCACTTCGTTGTGAGTCAGTCCGACTGTCTGGCAGTAAGTCTGTCTTGATAAGACAATTGAGAACACGTAGGGATATCTACACTATTATTTTAAAGAGGAAAGATTTGTATGTAATGAATTCCTTGTGAGTCAGTCCGTCTGGATGGCTGTAAGTCTGTCTTGATAAGACAATTGAGAACACGTAGGGATATCTGCACTATTATTTTAAAGAGGAAAGACTTGTATGTAACGAATTAACTCAAAAACTACTGAATCGATTTCAAAAATTCTTTCACAATTAGAATGCTACATTATCCTTGATTAACATAGGCTACACAATTATTGCGATTTCACAAGATATATATGCAATCAAAGATAATTAAATGTCAGAGACAGCAGTGGGTGTTTCGAACCAACATATAAATAAATTATCTAACCAATGAGCTATCGCTATAAGGTTTGCCGAAACAGAATTTTTCGCACTAACGTTACATCGCACCAATAAAGCATCGATAGAATGAAACGTTGCACAACTAAATTATCATCACAACGTGTTCGATATAATAAAAATCGAATCAACAACTTTCGAAGACACATAGAGAAGCCCCTTAAGCCATACGAGAGCTGATTCCATTCAACTTAAAAAAAAAACCCACCGAGACAGCATAAAATTATTTTACGCAGTGAATTTATTTAATTGGATAGGCAATTATAATTAGTCAAAAACGCGTTGACGGCAACTTTCCATCGGGTTATCGTGGCCATCTTGAATTTTGATGGGTCATTGTTAACCGCATTGTTAGGGTTAGTGCAGACTCACGGAGAAGAGACTTATATTGTAACGGTGTAACGGGTGAGGAGTAGGTTCAGCGACGACGCAGTGGTGCAGTGGTTAGGAAGTAAGGCCGTTAATAAAAAATGCACCAAGAATTGTGTCACTGATATATATATTATTCCATCGTTACAAATATAATTAAAAAGGCACTCTGAAACAGATATATGGGCTATTATAAAACTATGGCAAATAAACATAATAATATAAAAACTTACCAAAATATAAACTTACACATAAGTGCCTTTAAGATTTTATGATATTCGTTAAATTAATTCGTCAGATTTATAGAAAAAGGTGCTGATAAAAATATTAATTTATGTTAATTAGCCATCGCTACTTTTTCACGTTTCGATATCCGCAATTGAGTGACGGGAGAGACGAAATTAATTATGTCAAAGACATAAGATTTGAAATGCAGTCAGGTTAGGCGGGAATGTAACGAGTTACTATATCTAGCACCTCGTTACAATATTATCATGAAAGTAATTTTTTCCAGCATGCGGTTAAATTTGGCACAGTATCGGTAATTAATACTCAGCAACTCAGCGACTGAATGTTATGTCACGTCATACGTTTCAGAAGTGCTACTCTCTATGTCCGTCATCAAAGTTTTGAGCATCAAAATCACCGTCCTTTTCTGCGTGCTGTCATCAATGCCAACAAGCATGCACGTTCATACTGCGTTGTGCAGCTAACTTCGGGATCAAAACTTTGATTACGGGCGTAGAGAGCAGCCCTTCAGCGTTACGTTCGGTAACAGCTAATTCTTAATATTCGAAGCGATATACCAAGGGCAATGTATCAGCAATAGCAATTTTATCAATAGTCGTAGTATCACTGCAGCGTTGACCCAGTCGCTAAGTCGCCCGTTTTCAAAACTGCAACTAAAGTGCCCGAAACGCGATGCTGCGTCGATGCAATCACAGAAAAACTAATTGCCTATGTTGAAAGTACTTTTAACACATTCGAAAGTTATTGTTTTCTTTGTGAGTTCTTAATTTTTACCCTTAATAATTTTTAAACTTTACTTTTCTTTACAACATATTTTTCCCTTCGCTACCCATGTCTGCGCTAACCCTAAGTCAGGGTTGTCATTCATCAGTTTATTACTTAATTATTAAATGTGTTTTTTTTTCAATTTAATTCGAATGGCGGCTACCGGCGTATCGTGCACTGGCGGGTAATTTAGTTTAACGACGCAACGTGTCAGTGATAAAACACAGCTGCAATTTAGATATTGAAATTAAAATTGGAAGGAAATAGGTGGTTATTAAATGTGATACGCATGTAATTAATTGCGGGCGTGAGTAGGTTGAAAAGAATGAGTTTATCTCCTTAATTATAAGGAGGGAGTAAGTATAGTTACTTATTTATGCTAATAAACGAATAAGTAAGTAAAACCACAGATCACTTAATAAGTAGAAACTGCCACCATAGATATTCATGACAACTAAGTACAGACGACCACACGTTAAGCTTTGCATTTGCACTACCAAAACAGCCACCTGTACCTTTTTTAAGGATAATCTGTTATGATACCAAGGGCCTAACTAAGTTGACCAGACCGCCTACTTGAGTATGCCGTAGGTCTCTAGTCCACCAGCAGGTAGCTTATAGGTGTCCTGATACCCTGTTAGACCGGGCGTCGGGCGTGTGTGGGACTCTCCCGGTAGAGTGCCAGGCATACCCACTAAAGCCCCCCGGTGTTCTCCCTACCCTTTGTTCTCTCTGTGAATTAACATTACCTATCCTCGATATTAAAAAAATCAATAACAAAGACTCCGACACAACCACGCGAACACACATCATAATGGATTCTTTATTGGCAGCCCACAATTAAGCACAATAAACGTCGGTATGAATTATTGAATAATTAACACATAAATTATGTTTATCTGCGCGCGAGTGGTTATGGCAAGTGGGTAATTGGTCATGTGTCGGTCCAAGTTTCCTTACTCGCGGTAATGGTTATTAATGAGTTGTAGTGTAATGACGCAAAATTGATGGTTGCCGTATGATTTCATTCGCGCTCGTTTAATATTTGCAATATGCGATAATTGTACACCGCGGTTAGATTCGGTTTTTTTCGCGGTTGTTTTAATTAAGGTCTTAGACTTATGACTGTTCGAATAAAAGCCATCCTTACAGCCAGTTGCACCAAGTCCTACGTTTTACGATTTCATAAAAAGTAACAACTTAATACCTAAAAATGGATCGTTTCACTATTAAATGTATAATTTGCGCCATACATTTAACCTTTATAAACGTAAATGATTAAATAAAACTACAATTGAAACTAGATTATGGTGCAATACATACGTATTTTTATTGTTATTTTTACGAAATCGTAAAACGTAAATTTGGTGCAACCGGCCGTTAGTATTTGAATGTAAATATGTATTAAAATTCGAAATGACGTTGAGTTATGTTTTCAGATACTGACTGGTTTATTTAGTAAAAAGAAATATTTCACAGTAGAAACCGGAAAGCTGTGAGTAAATTTAAGCATTTTTATAGATAACTAGCTGTACCCGGCATGCGTTGCAATGCCACGAAAATGCCATTTTTTTTGCTAGCAACCCTCACGGGCGACCGCAGAACACCCTACAAAAGTTTCATTACACTCTGATGAATGGTTTCGGAACGCATAGAGGAGAAACATACATACATTGATTTTTATTTATGTAGAAAGACTACATTTGTCAAACATTTGGCTAACAAAAATTTGCAATTTAATAAGTATATTTATGAAACCTTCTTAATATGAATTTGTTTTGAGATCTACCTATTTTAATTATTGGGCTTCTAGTAACGTAATAATAACCGTTCTGTTTCATTTACATATTTAAAGCTAAATTCTTTGTTTACATTCGAAATATCAGCCTCAGAAAATCATATTTTGTTGATGACAAAAAATCATAGTAATGTTTAAAACTGTCCTTTTTATTATTTTTGGAAAACGTAATTCAAGCTCAGTACTTTTAATTTTGAGGAAGGCTGGTTTCCATTTTATTTTTTAACTCATCAAGCTCGTCATCTTACATTTTAAAAAGGGCGTTAAATGACGCAGGGTTTTTTTATATTTAAAAGAAAACTATCAACAGAATACGAAAAACATTTTTAATCGAAAATGTATATTGGATTTAACAAGCAAAATATAACGTTATGGTTTAAGATCTTAGTTAGCATGCCTTCATTCTAAGCATTATAAAATAGAATGCTTAAATTATAATGATAAATTAGTATGGAATGACATGCACATGCAAACCCGGCTTTATTCCTCGCACACTTTAACTTTCTCTTTATCTTAAGCTTTTTGTCACTTTAAACAACCAAATGTTGATTTCAACGTGTAGTTTCAGTGAAAGTGTGTATGGTATTTATTTTACCGCGTTACCGTATGTTAATCACCGCTGTGTCCGGCTCATTAGCGCCGCACTGACACATCAAAGGCGCGTTGTGACAGCAACTGTTGCTCTGCGTACTCTAGGGGACATACTGACACGGATTGATCGTATTTTACATAACATTGTTGACATATACTATTGATGAGCAACAAACTGGGAAGCCAAATTTGAAAAAGCAAAATAATCCTTAATCTACTAAAACGGGCCAAAATTAATATATACATTTGAGAACAATGCTACATACTTAACAAGATATATATTGAAATTTGATACATCGAACACTTATTATTATCGTTATACTAGATTATTGCTACTGCGTGTCATGTGACGCCTTAAATTAATAAATTAATTAATAACATCATACTTTAAATAAAATCATTTATTGCCTATTTAATTTTTATGAGTACAGATCTATTCGCGAGGTCACCCAGGGATTTCAAGCTTACAGGCCACTTATTGTGAAGTGTTCATTGTAGTGCAGTGTATATACGTAAATTAAGTAGACTATACTAACTTTTTAAAGTCATTTACAAGGTGCCAACCAAGCCGCATCTAAAGGGATTTCGCGTAACTCTGTAACAAATACAAAATTCTATAGATATCTCACACCATTCAGATATGATCCACAAGGCGTTCTCAGTAGATTTAATTACAATATCTTTAAATTACTTTTAATTTGGCGTGGCCCTTAAAATGTACAAACAATTTTTTAATATATCTTAGACATAATGTTCTAGTTTAATTAGATTTTTCTCGACGTCAATAAGTTTGTGCACAAATATATGTTGAATAGACTTATTATAAGTTTCAATAGATAATTGTCATAAACTGCACCCCGTCTCCGAGACTAAGATGTCAACTGTCAAGACTCGGTGACAGCGGCCGCGCTATGATAAATACGCGCGCTGATTGTCCAACCTCCTTGCTGTCTCGTTTTTTCTAGCACAAAAGCTGTCAAACAACACGCGATGGGTTGACGAGTGATGAATGGAGCTTCGATAGTGCTGTCCTTACGAGAGCTGTTTTTGTGCGGTTTGAATGAAAACAGGTTAAATAGCAGACTAGTTTTTTACGGGACTCGTTGCGATACAAAGAAAACTGTGAGCTTTGAGTAGTGGTAAAAAGCTGTTTGTGAATTCGATTTCTGTCTAACGTCCATGTTTTGTGCGTGTTTGACGGAAGCTCGGTTTAAAATTTAAACATTACCGGCCTTATTAATAAAAATTTTACTCCTTGGATCATCCTCGCAGTAGTTACTCCGAGTTTTGTCTTATTTTGACATATGGCAGCCGACATGTGCGGAAACAAGACAAAACACGGAGTAACTAATCCGAGGATTATCCAAGGATTTTTTTTTTATTAATAAGGCCGTATATGTAAAACAAACATACATTTAAACTTTAAATGTTGTATATTTTACATATTATAATTTTGGTGCAAAATACGTATCTATACCTGCACGCAACAAAAAAAAATAGTTTCAGTCTAGACTATGATAGTTCTGATCAAGTATTAAAGGACCCTGTAAACGATCAAACATGTTTGTCCGTTTGTTGGTGTTTGACGCGTTTGACAAACGAACTACGTGTTTGATGTGTTTGCAAAGTATCTGGATTGACGTCGTGTTTGATGAAAACGTGAAGTTTGTCAAGCAAGTTTGACAAACATGTTTGATACAAGCCGGATAGGACGATAAATAATTCAAACAAGAGGCTTGAACTTCTTGTCGCTTTTACTAAACCTTTTTAATTTTGGTTATTTGCTTATTTTTTTTTATTTAAACTTCCAGTACAATTTGTGTACAGAGGCGGACTTTTTGCCAATGGCATTATCTACCAGTCAACCTTTGGGTGGTGCAAAGAAAAGGAAGTAGATGTAGTGTACCTTAATGGTAAAAAATACTGGATAATGGTTTTCGAAAATACCACAAACAATAATAAGCCGACCTTTTAAAATCTACCTAATAGATTGATATTAATAGAAAAAATGTATGCACTAATTATTCACCTCGTGAAATCAATTTGCGATTGATCAATTACGAGTAGGTATATGAAGAATAGCTGTTCTGATCGACCAAATTAAAAGTTTATTTAAGAGAAGGTCTTAATCAAATTCATAATGAATATGGTTATTAATCCAACAAGCATGATGACGACTATTTATAATTGTTTTGACACTATTTTATTGAACGATTCAACATAATATGTACTTTTTGACAATATTAGATTAACAGGCACACCTATTTGATTAATCACAGATTAAAATATTGATTTAGCAAATCAGCTTTGACTAACTCTTATCATTATTATTGCATTTAATTTAGTACTATGAAAATACCCACTCTTAGTTGACATTCATTTGTGGGGTGTCTTCCCGTTTTTTAAAATAATTAGTAGATATATGTATTTATTTCCCCATGCGGTATCACGACACAAAAATCTAGTAAGACACAGCATTATAATTTATATAATAATAAAAATGTTAACATTTTATTTTTACGATCAAAAAAATATTAAAATTATTATTATAAATTATAATGCTCTTAGACTGAAATACTATTTTAACCCTTGATTTACCCGGTGACTTCATACATACACAATTTACCTGGTGGAGTCCCCAGGACTCCCAGAAATAAAATCGTAAATTTAACATGAAATAAACACTTTTTTAAATGAAATGCTAGTTTTATTTATTTATTATATATTTGGTTTTACAATAGCATAGGTTTTTACTTACAATTATAGAATCATAGCCTTTTATTAAGCAACTTCTAGAATATGTTACTTTTCGTAAGAAAATTGCGTGACCTAACTTTAAGTCTCAACATTTCAAAAACAAAACAATCTTTTAAAGAGATTTTAAAATAAATATAACAAGAATATAATCATTTCTTATAAAAAACAAGATAAAATGAACATGGTTCGAACAAAAAAAATGTGCAGGACCTTCTAGTCATGGTTGATGACACAGTCATTGCATATTTTTTGTACAGCTAAGGCACACAGGCTTAGTACAATTATGGCAAATATATGGTGATGGAGTTGGAGTGCCTGTTGACTCCGAAATGATACCGCGTAACTGTCGAGGAAGTTTAGAATAGACACCACTTCGTTAGGTTCTAGCCTCCTAGTCTGATTCAACGGTACATTTTCTTGATTCTCACCATGTGTGTCGCTATCACTCATTTGTTCGGGTCAGTTGTTCACCACAGACTCAGCACCATCATCAAGGACGTTTATAGTACTACGAGACGTCATTATATGAAATGAAAACAAAAAAAAATACACAGTAAAAATACCGTTAATAGACTAAAACTATAACATTAATACCCCGGTGGAGTCCCACGGACTCCACTTCTGTGATTACTTATCAATCGGAGCCACGCACATAGATGTCCGCTCTCCCCCGCGTTTGGCACGTCACTGCATGAAGGTACTGGAACACACAATTTGTAATTCCAAAAACTAACGGTTTCATGGGCGCTGAAAGTTTTCAATGGAGTCCCAGGGACCTACCGGGTAAATTAAGGGTTAAATATAGTCCGAAAACATTTTTTTATATAATTAAGCGTTTCAATGCGTCACACATCCAAAAGGATTTTGCACGCATTCCGCAAATTCTTCCAATTTGCGGAATGCGTGCAAACGATCATTAAAGTCCAATTGTATGCAATTTTAAATAAAAAAACTAGGCTTATTTTTTAATAGAAAGTCATAAAAAAGTATCTATCACATAAGCTCCTAGATTAACTTGAAAACACAAACTTACATTATTAATGTGTTCCGGTTTGATGGGTAAGATATGGCAGTGAAATTACTGGGTACCGTGACTTTATATCTTATGTCACAAGTTGGCAACGTACATTGTAGTTCTTGTGAGGGTTGCAGTTTTGCTGCGAATCTCACAAGAAGCACATACAATATAGGTGACTGTTACCACTTATCATCAGGTGTGGGCAGTATGCTTGTTTGCCAACTTAGTTGTATAAAAAAATCCTCGATATATATGTTCATATAAAATTATACACACGGAAATTGCACTAACAACATCAACTTGATTTTAAACTAAATGCAATCAGAAATAACCAACTAAATAAAATTTAGCAGAGCTATAAAGTAACATTTATATAACACCATAAACAAACTGTATAATTTCCCGTTCGTCGGCTTTAACACAAAAAATAATACAATGTTATCGACAACATACAACGCACGACACTATTTCCGCTCAAACATCAGACATAAATTACTTCAAAAGTGATTTACTCGCGCCATACAAATCGGCGTCGACTAGTCGTTGCGGCCCGTCTCCGCCTGTCCGAGCTCAAAGGCTGGCTGGCAGGTGTGAATGATGACGCTAGACGCCCGCCGACTGACAATTGCGAAGACGCGTTTGAAGCTAATCTCTTTGTTTTTGTATACCTATTGTTAGAAAACATTAGGGCAGAAAAGCGGGTAAAAACTATTAGCGCAGCGTTCGAAATTTGAAAAGTTAACGCGGCACCCGTTCGAAAACGCGGCGTCTTTTTGCGACCTCTTGACGCGCGTGTCACGTACAGAAATCGCAAAATAAAACGCGCCGAGTGGCAGCCACAAATCACATTTTTTAATCGAACTCCAGTCTCGGAGAGCACAACACTACTTTGCAGCTGACTTAAACTTTAAAGTGGTGAACATAGAGTCGATATTTTCGCGACGTGGCTACATAGGTTAGTTTGTCGCATTTCAGTGTAGAGTCACGTCGAGCCGTGCGGAATGTTATCGACATCCGTTAAACTATCGACGCTGGCGCAGCGCTAATTGCTCTTTTTGTGGTTCCGTTTATTCTCACAACGATTTACGCAACCCAGTTGTAGAGTAATCGTGTCATTAATGATTCCGGCTTAATGGACGGGCTAGATAGATGATTTAGATTGATGGCCGTGCGTCGCGGATGACGAATTGTCTTCAGTTGCGCCAAACGTTGTCTCTACCCAATAAGTAGCTTTTATCAGCTTTATTTTTTTAATTATTAAAACGAAATGACGAACTTTGAGTAAAGAGTTTATCAAAAGATATGTCAGTTCTTTATGACATAAGTTCTGGGGAAATTTAATGTTCTGAACTGTTTAACAGGATATTCATATTCATATTCATATTCCTTTATTGCTTTCATGTTGTTACATTTAGATGTTACATTTTTATAAGTACTTACAAACATGAACCCTGCAAGGGCACCGCAACATTGCTAGTGAGTTTATATGATTATAATGTCAATTTACAATTAAAAACTTATACAATACAAGCTCTAAATAATGTCAGTATCACAGATGTCACAATTATAATATATCTAAGAAAAAAAGAAAAGTCATGTCAATAAAAAAGAATTAATTAAATTGAATTGTAAATATGTATTTAATTAGTTATTTATTTACTCGAACAATGAGTTATTTTATTATTATGTTATTCATATATGTGTGAACGTTCCTCAAAGAAGAACAAGGCATTCAGCTATTACAAGTCATCATCATCATCACAGCCCATATACGTCCCCACCGAGGGGCTCGAGCCTACCCTATATTAGGGTGATTAGGCCTTAGTCAACCACGCTGGCCCAGTGCGGATTGGTCGACTTCACATACATCATTGAATTTCTTCGCAGATGTATGCAGGTTGCCTCACGATGTTTTCCTTCACCGTAGGAGCGTCAGACAAATGTACATATGAAATGCGAAACGAAAAACACATTGGTACATGGCGGGTCTCGAACCCCGACCCCCCGATTGGAAGGCAAGTGCCGAGTCCACTGCGCCACCGACGCTCTTCTATTACAAGTACCACTAAGTAATGCGCACAAATTATGATGTGACTGACCAATAGCATGACTGTGAGTTTGCCAAAAACTTTTAATAAATATTTTTCTAACACCGTTTTGCTGATAAGCAATGTAGGTATTTAAATCTGCTATTTATAGAATTGTAAAATCTAAATATTAATACAAACTAATTCATGTAATTGACATACAACATATTCATATCAAAGGAACAAGTGTGACTAGCACAAGCTCTGCTTGATTTCTAGGCATCTTAATAGATAGCGACATGTCTTGGGATGGGTGGGAGTCACATTCTATTGACGTTTGTAAAAATATATAGATCGTCATACGCACTCTACAAGTTGTCGAGATCTGTGGACCAAAGAACACAGTTGATAGCTTATCACGGTTGCGTTGTTGTTGAATTATTTTTTTGGGAAAACTCGCCTTAAAGAAAAATTATCTTTAGAGCACAAAAAAGAAGTGTTAGAGCCATTCTTGGACTTAAAACACAGATAGTTGCAAACCGTATTATAGAACTTAGAAGTTACTAACGTTTCCCAGTCTCTACATTTTGAAATGTTGTATGTTCATTAAGGTTAATCCACATTTATTTGAATTAGTAATTCCAAATGATCCTCCACTTAACACCAGAAAGCCTCACATTAAAACTCAGTTCTGTGTGACTAGTTCTGTCTGAGAAAGATTGTTATGTTATGACATTCGCTCCCAGTCAGGATAATAAATTGCTTTAGAAGATAAAAAATCTATGTAGACATACTTAAATTTTAAATTGTATTGACTAAATTATTATTTGACAAATGCCATTATAATGTAATTGACTTTTTGAATGATAAAGATATTGATATTAACATTTTATCTTGACAATTCTATTCGTATGTATGTATCAATTCCAATTATTATTGAATTGTTATTTAATTTCAACTTCAATTATTAATCATTTTATTGTGATCATGTTATTATTAATCATGTTTAAATTCAATTTTAATCATCAATATTAATGAACAATTATATTCATATGCCTAATTTTATGGCCAAACATAAGAGGTTTTTGCATCTGGACAACAACTTTACTGTACTGCACCTATGTTTATGAATAAATGATTCTGATTATGATACAAACAATACTTGGAATATTAAATAATAATATTCGAATATTGAGTTTGATTATTAACTGAATGGCCATAGATCTTCAATGTTTATTAAAATGTAAAAAATATTTTAGTACAGTTATAATTATACCATGTAAGCAAACGCTAATATCCTGGGTCGAGATAAAAACTATCCTATGTCTTAAGGTGGACTAAATCACATTCATTAAGCCAAGTTTTATCAAAACCTGTTAAGTAGTTTCGGAGTTTATCCCGAGCAAACACTGTGACACGCGATTTTTTATATACATATATAGATAAATTCTTAAATACAATTTTCACACTTAAATTTCAATAAATAAAAATTAAATTTTATTCCTGTGAGTTAAATCGCCTAGGCCAACACTGAAAAAACTAATTAACTAAAAGTTGAGTTAACCAAAGATAAGCAAAACTTTTAAATTTAATTTATGTTTGATCACCTGGTTTTGTTACAATTTACATAATCATTTCAGTTATTTAATTTTGGTTACGAACTTCTAAAGTTTTTGTTATTTACTGTCAAATTCGACGTCGGTACCTTGTAACATACCAGCTGCAGCTCCAACAATATTAGAGACAAGGGTACCAAAAGAAGATTGGCATGGCGCCTAGTATTCCTTAGTAAAAGATTGTTTGATTGTTTGTTTGGTTGAACGCGCTAATCTCAGGAACTACTGATGATTTAAATTTAAAAATTCTTGTGTTGGATAGTCCATTTATCTAGGAAGGCTTAAGGCTATATAACATTACTCTACGACTAATAGGAGCTGAGCATCAATGAAAAATATTGCAAAAACGGGAAAAATATTATAATGGCGAAACGTAGTTCGCCGGCACAGCTAGTGTTAATATAAACTCATCTTGCATTTTATAATTGGAATTATATTACGATACAAGGGTAGATAAAAGAAATTTTAATATAAAAGTAATGCAATAATTAGGTTATAGAAATCATGAAGACGGAAAGAACGTCAATGAATGTTTAGTAGTCAAACATGAAATGAATTGTAACTTGTAGTATCCCTACCATAGTCTGCCGTCGATTGCTCCAGCCAACTGTTACTTATAATTTACAAGTACCTAATAAAAAAATATGCTTATTGTAAGTATAAGGCATACTTAAATATAGAAGAAATGAAAGTAATAATTTCGATTTCCCTTAAGTTTAAAGTGCCACCGGCCTAGATAACAGTAGCCAAAGTAGGCTTTAAAGTTAGGCTTTCAAGTTTGAAATAAATATTTGAGATTGTTTTAATTAAACACCGGCTCACTTTAAAGTCAATACGACGCGATAATAGACAATCTGAAGATAATTATGGTGTTATCTTAATAATGGGGAGGCTGTGGGCATTTGTCAACGCAATCAGCGGGATAAGAGTGTACAAGCTTCAGTTAAATTTTATTTCTAAAGAGGCTTACCAATTAAGATATCAGGAGATCTGACGGTGAGCAACTTCAAAGATTTAGTGGGATAGTAACAATACGTAGTATTTTTCGCATTCCTTAAAAAATAGTTTAGATCTCTTTTTCATTGCATTTTTGAAGGTGGAATCTGCAATGAACATAATATTATTAATCTAAATAATATCATTATGTATGATGTTGGTATAAATTAATCTTTCTATTATAATTTATTTTTAGGGTATCTTCAAATATACATTAGAAAATGTTTAAAATATATATTTTAAGCCAATGTACATACATACATGGATTGATGGATTCAAGGGTACTTAAAAATGTTTTACTGATGGATTCTTGGAGACTAAAAAAATACCTTACAGACAGTTTTAAATGTTCGAATAACGTGTAACAAGCAATCAAACTATGACACCATTAACAAATTAACTGAGAAACAATATTTTCCATTGATATAATCAAGTTACCTTATATAGTTCACATCCAGGCTATTTATTGCTGTCTGATTATTATTGTTAGGTATAACATTTAATCAAGTAAATAAAAAACATCACCGTGAAATACTGCATAAACTCCTCATAAAAGTTATCCTATAAGCTTGGTAATAGCAGTCACCCCAGGGGCATAGATTATCAAAGTAACGAGTCAAAGTTATCTCTGCCGGTGGCGGGAAGCGATTTTCATTTGTAATTAGCGGCACTTCGACGATAAGTGCCGCGCGTCTGTGTGTACGTGTGTATGTTTCTTTATCTCTGTGCGCAGGAGTTGCCGCGACTGTACGAGGAGAAATTCAAGACAGGAAACCTTTTAATCTTACCTACTTATACTGTAGTTTAATTATTGTGTTAGTTCATGCCAAACATTTTAGATACAATGCATGGTTACTGGAGGGAGACTCTGTACCAGGGTCGTCTGCTTAGGTACCTCCGTCTTACCTATTTCTGCCGCAAAGCAGCAGTGCTTGCATTGCTGTGTTCTGGTTTGAAGGGTAAGTTAGGGCAGTGAATTTACTGGGTACTGTGACTTTACATCTTGTGTCACAAGTTGGCAACGTACACTGTGGTTCTTGTTGCAGTTTTGCTACGAATCTCACAAGACCCACATGTATTATAGGTGACTGTTACCACTTACCATCAGGTGGGCAGTTTGCTTGTTTGACAACTTTCTGCAATAAAAAAAAATGTTTCAGAACTTTGGAAACCTTCGTGGAAGTGGAAATTATATACTTTTGGGTATAAATCCCTTGTTATATAATAAAAATGCTGTAGGTACTCTGTGTAACTCTGTCTGTCTGTCAAGCTTTTACGTTTATAGTATCTTCTTTATTGTAACCACATTTTGAAATACATACATAGTATACAACAAACATCTACTAGGGCGAGCTTATCTCTTGAAGAGATCGCTTACAGTCAACCCTAGCAGAAGTGAAAAATTAAGTAGATGCGGGACGAGGTGTACATTTATAAATTGACCATACTACTCTTATAAGTAACATACACAAACATACAAACACACAGGTATATATACACGGCTACTTTTTCATCATCCTGGAAAATTTTAGGGATGCTTCAGGACACATCCATTATTATATAAAAAATAAAAAAATGAAACAAAAAAAATTAAACAAATTAAAAAATCTCTAAAAATGCTGTTCTCGTCTAGTGCAGCATTTTTTGGGTTTTTTTGAAAATTAATATAAAATTAAGTGGGTGAGTTATTTTTTTATTCATATTTAAACCATTCTAATACCATGTCGCGAAGCGTCCCTTAAATTTTCCACGGTGATAAAAAAATAACCGTGTATTATATCATTATGACAAATTTGAGAGCAGATGAGCTTTTAGCTGTTTCTTAAACGAAATTATGCAAGTGTTTTACGTATATCAACCGGCAGAGCATTCTACAGTTGAGTAGCACGCACTGAAAAGGACTTGTGTAAGAACTGTGATTGATATTTAGGAATATTAAGTGGTTTTGGTATAACACAACACAGGGACGCTTAGGACGGGAATCGGGAGGGAGAAGGTGAAATCGTCCCTTAAGTCGTTGAGACAATTTTAATGAATTTGATAAAGAGATAGGCTCCTTTTTATTCCAAATTTTAATGAGTTCCCTAGGGAATACGTGATATACCTAACGTGTAACTGAATTTCATGCAGGCGAAATCGCGAGCAATAGCAAACACCGCTATTTGGCATTAGATACCTATAGGTAAGGTAGAGGTACAATAAGCACTGCGTCAAGCTATACCTATTGTAACCTTTGAATCGCTTTTATATCGCTCGTAACAAGAGCGTAGTGGAAATGTAAAGATTGATGTGACGCCTAATGTACCCGCGCAGACGATTCTAGTACTGAGTCTATCTCTAACTAAATAATTAAAACAAACTTTAAAAATAACATTTTTAATTATGTACGCAAGTAGGTAGGTACAGCAACGCCCTTCTGAAACGTATCATTATCTTTACCTTAATGCAATATTGAGCGCGTACCTACACTTAATAACTACATCTCAGCACTGCTTCCAGTAATTACACACCATCATAATTAAAGCCCCTATACTGCGTTGGCAATACATTTTTAACCGGATGCCATTGGCAGGCATGTCACATTAAAATTGTGCGTAATAATTTTATATAGAGTATGGTATTGGCAAATTATTGAACAATACTGTGACATTGTATTGTAAAATGGACGATTTAATAAAATGAAATTACTGACGTTAATCTTCCGAGTTTCTCACCTAGCGAGGCTATCTGAATTTCCGATGGTCAAGAATAGTAGGTGTATATTGGGCATTCTAAAACAGTTTTCATCAAAACACCGCAAACGAACGGAGTGAGATTTGAGCTACGCTTCGCTGCGCTCTAGCTCCGCTACGCTCCGCAAATCTCACTGCGTTCGTTTACGCTGATTTGATGAAAACAGTTTGAGATTGCCCAATATACATTATACAGGGTTAAATTATTCATACCATTAAATTGTAATTTTTGATAAATAAAGAGTTATGCGAGTATATTGAATCACCATATTTGTTTTCATTAATAAAACGAGAAATTTTTGTTAATTTTTTTTTTTATTATAAAGCAAGTAACAAATATCATCATAGCTAAACTAGAACAATATTTTTAATATAAATTTTCATTCAAGTACAATTTACTGAAGTCATAAATTACATGTGCTTAAGTACCACTTTTTTATGAATAAAACATTCCTTAGAGCGCACTCTTTTTTATGAGTTATACAATTGAAGTTAGCTCCACCTTTAGCATAACTATTGCGCAATGTTGCAAAATTAGGACAACCTTTGCCTTCAACATTTATCAAAAAGCAGTCAGAACACAAATCTTTAATCCATTTTTGCTTTTCAACACCTTTCATTATTATGGTTTGGTCCTTTAAAATTGGAATAATTAATCTCTTAAATTCTCTGAAATCTATATTGCCTTGACTCCAGTATATTCCTCTGTTGCGTTCAATCCAATTGACTGCTCTTTTTTCTTCGGCAGATAATTTTAGATACGAATATGGAGGTTTTATTAAAAAGACTTGCGTAAACTCTTTTGTGGCTAACGCAAATTCCTTAATAATAAAATTATTTTTGCAGTCTTTGAATCCTTGAACATCAACAAAAAGTATCGAACTCTTATCAGCACTCATTGTTTCGTTGTATTCCACTGTTTAACATAAAGTTGAAGTTTGTTCTTTCAAATACCTTTTGATTGCACTTTATTTAGTTAAGATATTTTCTTCACAATATTGCTCAGAGGTTTGTACTCAAAAATGCAGTCATTTAAAATCAAGCAATATGCTGCTGTCTGATCCGGGATTTCTTGGTCTGTTTCAATCTCCACTCTGACATCGATTGATCCCTTTATCATTTCTTGTTGGTGAGAACAATCAATAACAAATAATGGGGCAACGTCTCTGAATTCCTTCAAGCTCATCAACGGCTCTGGTCGCCGTCCATGATAAGACTGTTGGAATCTTGCATATTGTTCGTATAATAAATTAAATTTATCCTCTGAGAAACTGACATTCAATCCTTCATAAGGGTAATACGATGAATTTAAATATACTTTTACATCTCGTACATTGCAGTGATCGAACTCTGCCATTGACATTTCCGCATTGTGCTTGCGATTGGTTTGCAAGGCTATAATAACGAATCTTGGTTTCTCTATCTGTGACGAAGTTTTGATAGACCAAGTGTGTTTACGTGTCTTCGGTAATAATGGATATTCATACAAATCCCAATTTCGAAATGCTAGTGTAATAGGCCTGTCCTTTTCTAGATGTTTCAACAAATTGATTCTTTCACGATCTGATACTTTAACGTGCGGAACTCGCCAAACAACTTTGCTAATAGTTATATCTTCGACCACCTCTCCGACATTTAATTTCATAGCATTGAGATTCGTATTGCTTCTTAATAGCACCAATTCATGTTTGGAGTTAATTATAACTTTTTCATAATCTTCTGCAAAACCTAAAATTTTCTTCAACGGCACAGAAGCCGAAAAAATTCCTCCGTTAAGATTGTTTGTACCAGAAGTTGACCATCCCCATACACGTGAGCATTTAGATTCATTATCATTTAACGAGAGGTACGATTTTATTGTTGTAGTTATGCCAGCATTTTTTATTTTGTCTATTTCTATTCCGTTTAACTCATATCGAATATCTTGAAATAAATATAGTATTGGATTGTTGATAAAATACACATTTGATATTTTTTCTTTAGTCGAACTATTATAAACATTGGCTTTACCCTCAATATACAAAGTGCTGAGTGAGGGTAACAGACATAGATCTTGTTGATTAATAGGTATTCTTATTTCATCATTCTTGTTGAAACTTGTTACGTACGGTTTATAAGAATGATATTCGAAACTTTCAATACTATTGTCGTATGATGTTGATTGAGATATATTTAAAATATTCATTTTAACAAGCCAATCAACTTCAAAAATTCCTTATTGTTTTTGGTGAGCTTCTTTTTTATGTGAAGCGGTGTGCTTTTATGAGGTGATCTTCTAGTACTAACTTGAATGCAAGCTGTGTTATGATTTTTATTGAAATTTATCATTTTTACGAAAATGTAGATACAGTTGTACTTCTTCGTCTCGTAAATTGATTTGTTTATTCTCGGCGTCTAATAATTGTATAGTTATTGCACTTATAGAACTTTTATTTACAGGAAAATATATTAGATTTTTCGGCACTTCAATGATCCGATAACCAGGTGGTACGTTAGGAACAAACTCGTGAATAATATGACTTGCAGATCCGTTCACGAATGACCCACTAACTACGTCGCATTCGATGCGCACAATGGTTGTTGGCAATATACTGACAGGATACAGAGATTCGGTCCTTTGTAATGCCTTTATTGTTTCTCCACCAAAACCTAAAATCCTTCCAAGTGAGTCACTTTTGTTAAAATGAACATCTTTAGTACAAAAAATTGTAGTTTTTAAGGTATTATTATTACAAGTTAATTTTAACATTGCATTTCTAATGTATGTCTTTAAATAATCACAGATATCTTGAAGTTCATAAGCTCCTTCAGGTATTTCGATTACTTCGTTATCGTCATAGTAGAATTTATTATTTCTTTTATCTATGTTGGGTATAGAATTAAATGTTGAAAAATACAACAATCCACACTCATAGTATCCACTTAATTCCAAAGTAGGTGAGTAGTTTGTTATCAGAGAGGATCCTTTTCCAGTTATAGACACAGTGAAAGACATTTTACTACTGATAAAGAATTTTATTTCAAGCTTTATATAAATGTGTTTTCCAATACTCCTTTAAAAATTTTATACAAAGGTGGCCGCAATTAACAGAGTCAAATGTTTGATATTGCTCATAGTTATAATTTAAAGAAACATTTCTTAAGTAATCAAGTAGTTCTAACGGAGGTTTCAGATTACCAAAACTATCAAAATATTCAGCATACTTATTTTCTTTCACGTAGGCTACCCAATGTGTTCCAATGTTATTTGAAGTATCTAAATTTATAATACCGCATTCTATCTTCCTAGGTTTTGAGGGCAACGTATCCCTCATGAATACACCACGAAAAAATGGAATATCACTAGCATGTTCTAATATATCCCAATTAGTTAATGCCCGCCTAGGTAGCCGTTTTATTAGTTTTTTGAGGGTTTCAAATATAGACCTGCACCCTTTTTATAAGGTCTAATATATAATCCTTTTCCGAGAGCAACCGCCTCCATCATCTTATTATGTCGTTCCGATTCTTGAAGAGCTTTTTGAGCTGCTTTTGAATCATTAACCGCTTTTGCTATGCCAGCTGCTCCACCAGCCAATGAACCTAAAGCTGATAATCCCGCGAAAATAGGAATTAACGGTAACAGTCCTCCACATTTTGGAATAGGAATACAACGAGGTAAACTCATTTTATTTTTATTTCTAAATAGTTTTTTTGCAGCGGCGACCGCATATTTAATAGTAGAATTTGTGTCTTTAGATTTTATTTTTTTTAATTTAGATTTGAGTTTTTTCACAGCTGTCATAAACGACCGAGCACCTGCACCTGCTCTTAATTTGGCCTTCATAGCATTTTTTACTATCCATGAAGCAATTTTTTCTTTCTTTCCAGCGTCTTTTGATTTCAATCTTCTTTGAGCCATATTTAATAGATCTAGATCAGCTTTGTACCTTACGTTAGCGTCGTTGTTTATGTAAGCAATATCGTGGTGCATACAAGCGTTATCCAATTTATTAATTCCTCGCTGACCCTTAAGTAATCGTTTCTGAAGCTTTGTGCCGGGTCCGCAATATTGGTAGCCCGGTAAATGTAACTCAAACGGAATCTTATTTATTAAGCTGTTTATGATACCACTTCCTTTCTTCATTGATAAACAAAAAGTGAATCAATAAAGATATCTTGAGCTATTTTATATCATAAAACCAATTTATTCTTATCAACCCAACTATTTTCGCTATTACTTAATCCTAACCATTTTACAAACAATTTGTTTCCTTTTCTTTTTATAACCTTTTCAATGAGGTATAGGTCTGGAAACTTAGTTTTTTGTAACTCGTATGCATAAAATGAGCCGAGGATTCTTTGATTGCGTCTGTCCTCTATTTGATAAGTTGTTGGGTTAGTGTGATTAACTTTTACTATACGAAATATTTCGGTGGACCAGTTTGGCGTATAGCCTTTGTAAAAATCTGCTTTATATCTACTTATGCGAACATAGTCACCAACACGAAATGTATATCCCCGACTTGTTTTATTCTTTTGAGAATTCATAATATAACCTTTGACTATAAGCTCATTTACTTTGTTAACTTCCACAGGCTTAAATTTTGTTATTCTATGCAAAGTGTTATTGTAGTGTTCTACAACGTCCTTTAAAATATTTTTATACCATTGGTAATTTCCGTTCAAACTAAATAGTTTGTAAAGGTGAGATTTAATTGTTCTTATGACTCTTTCTACTATAGATGCTTTTTTAATAGAATATGTTGAATAATGATTAATACAACCTTTGCCTTCAACATTTATCAAAAAGCAGTCAGAACACAAATCTTTAATCCATTTTTGCTTTTCAACACCTTTCATTATTATGGTTTGGTCCTTTAAAATTGGAATAATTAATCTCTTAAATTCTCTGAAATCTATATTGCCTTGACTCCAGTATATTCCTCTGTTGCGTTCAATCCAATTGACTGCTCTTTTTTCTTCGGCAGATAATTTTAGATACGAATATGGAGGTTTTATTAAAAAGACTTGCGTAAACTCTTTTGTGGCTAACGCAAATTCCTTAATAATAAAATTATTTTTGCAGTCTTTGAATCCTTGAACATCAACAAAAAGTATCGAACTCTTATCAGCACTCATTGTTTCGTTGTATTCCACTGTTTAACATAAAGTTGAAGTTTGTTCTTTCAAATACCTTTTGATTGCACTTTATTTAGTTAAGATATTTTCTTCACAATATTGCTCAGAGGTTTGTACTCAAAAATGCAGTCATTTAAAATCAAGCAATATGCTGCTGTCTGATCCGGGATTTCTTGGTCTGTTTCAATCTCCACTCTGACATCGATTGATCCCTTTATCATTTCTTGTTGGTGAGAACAATCAATAACAAATAATGGGGCAACGTCTCTGAATTCCTTCAAGCTCATCAACGGCTCTGGTCGCCGTCCATGATAAGACTGTTGGAATCTTGCATATTGTTCGTATAATAAATTAAATTTATCCTCTGAGAAACTGACATTCAATCCTTCATAAGGGTAATACGATGAATTTAAATATACTTTTACATCTCGTACATTGCAGTGATCGAACTCTGCCATTGACATTTCCGCATTGTGCTTGCGATTGGTTTGCAAGGCTATAATAACGAATCTTGGTTTCTCTATCTGTGACGAAGTTTTGATAGACCAAGTGTGTTTACGTGTCTTCGGTAATAATGGATATTCATACAAATCCCAATTTCGAAATGCTAGTGTAATAGGCCTGTCCTTTTCTAGATGTTTCAACAAATTGATTCTTTCACGATCTGATACTTTAACGTGCGGAACTCGCCAAACAACTTTGCTAATAGTTATATCTTCGACCACCTCTCCGACATTTAATTTCATAGCATTGAGATTCGTATTGCTTCTTAATAGCACCAATTCATGTTTGGAGTTAATTATAACTTTTTCATAATCTTCTGCAAAACCTAAAATTTTCTTCAACGGCACAGAAGCCGAAAAAATTCCTCCGTTAAGATTGTTTGCACCAGAAGTTGACCATCCCCATACACGTGAGCATTTAGATTCATTATCATTTAACGAGAGGTACGATTTTATTGTTGTAGTTATGCCAGCATTTTTTATTTTGTCTATTTCTATTCCGTTTAACTCATATCGAATATCTTGAAATAAATATAGTATTGGATTGTTGATAAAATACACATTTGATATTTTTTCTTTAGTCGAACTATTATAAACATTGGCTTTACCCTCAATATACAAAGTGCTGAGTGAGGGTAACAGACATAGATCTTGTTGATTAATAGGTATTCTTATTTCATCATTCTTGTTGAAACTTGTTACGTACGGTTTATAAGAATGATATTCGAAACTTTCAATACTATTGTCGTATGATGTTGATTGAGATATATTTAAAATATTCATTTTAACAAGCCAATCAACTTCAAAAATTCCTTATTGTTTTTGGTGAGCTTCTTTTTTATGTGAAGCGGTGTGCTTTTATGAGGTGATCTTCTAGTACTAACTTGAATGCAAGCTGTGTTATGATTTTTATTGAAATTTATCATTTTTACGAAAATGTAGATACAGTTGTACTTCTTCGTCTCGTAAATTGATTTGTTTATTCTCGGCGTCTAATAATTGTATAGTTATTGCACTTATAGAACTTTTATTTACAGGAAAATATATTAGATTTTTCGGCACTTCAATGATCCGATAACCAGGTGGTACGTTAGGAACAAACTCGTGAATAATATGACTTGCAGATCCGTTCACGAATGACCCACTAACTACGTCGCATTCGATGCGCACAATGGTTGTTGGCAATATACTGACAGGATACAGAGATTCGGTCCTTTGTAATGCCTTTATTGTTTCTCCACCAAAACCTAAAATCCTTCCAAGTGAGTCACTTTTGTTAAAATGAACATCTTTAGTACAAAAAATTGTAGTTTTTAAGGTATTATTATTACAAGTTAATTTTAACATTGCATTTCTAATGTATGTCTTTAAATAATCACAGATATCTTGAAGTTCATAAGCTCCTTCAGGTATTTCGATTACTTCGTTATCGTCATAGTAGAATTTATTATTTCTTTTATCTATGTTGGGTATAGAATTAAATGTTGAAAAATACAACAATCCACACTCATAGTATCCACTTAATTCCAAAGTAGGTGAGTAGTTTGTTATCAGAGAGGATCCTTTTCCAGTTATAGACACAGTGAAAGACATTTTACTACTGATAAAGAATTTTATTTCAAGCTTTATATAAATGTGTTTTCCAATACTCCTTTAAAAATTTTATACAAAGGTGGCCGCAATTAACAGAGTCAAATGTTTGATATTGCTCATAGTTATAATTTAAAGAAACATTTCTTAAGTAATCAAGTAGTTCTAACGGAGGTTTCAGATTACCAAAACTATCAAAATATTCAGCATACTTATTTTCTTTCACGTAGGCTACCCAATGTGTTCCAATGTTATTTGAAGTATCTAAATTTATAATACCGCATTCTATCTTCCTAGGTTTTGAGGGCAACGTATCCCTCATGAAAACACCACGAAAAAATGGAATATCACTAGCATGTTCTAATATATCCCAATTAGTTAATGCCCGCCTAGGTAGCCGTTTTATTAGTTTTTTGAGGGTTTCAAATATAGACCTGCACCCTTTTTATAAGGTCTAATATATAATCCTTTTCCGAGAGCAACCGCCTCCATCATCTTATTATGTCGTTCCGATTCTTGAAGAGCTTTTTGAGCTGCTTTTGAATCATTAACCGCTTTTGCTATGCCAGCTGCTCCACCAGCCAATGAACCTAAAGCTGATAATCCCGCGAAAATAGGAATTAACGGTAACAGTCCTCCACATTTTGGAATAGGAATACAACGAGGTAAACTCATTTTATTTTTATTTCTAAATAGTTTTTTTGCAGCGGCGACCGCATATTTAATAGTAGAATTTGTGTCTTTAGATTTTATTTTTTTTAATTTAGATTTGAGTTTTTTCACAGCTGTCATAAACGACCGAGCACCTGCACCTGCTCTTAATTTGGCCTTCATAGCATTTTTTACTATCCATGAAGCAATTTTTTCTTTCTTTCCAGCGTCTTTTGATTTCAATCTTCTTTGAGCCATATTTAATAGATCTAGATCAGCTTTGTACCTTACGTTAGCGTCGTTGTTTATGTAAGCAATATCGTGGTGCATACAAGCGTTATCCAATTTATTAATTCCTCGCTGACCCTTAAGTAATCGTTTCTGAAGCTTTGTGCCGGGTCCGCAATATTGGTAGCCCGGTAAATGTAACTCAAACGGAATCTTATTTATTAAGCTGTTTATGATACCACTTCCTTTCTTCATTGATAAACAAAAAGTGAATCAATAAAGATATCTTGAGCTATTTTATATCATAAAACCAATTTATTCTTATCAACCCAACTATTTTCGCTATTACTTAATCCTAACCATTTTACAAACAATTTGTTTCCTTTTCTTTTTATAACCTTTTCAATGAGGTATAGGTCTGGAAACTTAGTTTTTTGTAACTCGTATGCATAAAATGAGCCGAGGATTCTTTGATTGCGTCTGTCCTCTATTTGATAAGTTGTTGGGTTAGTGTGATTAACTTTTACTATACGAAATATTTCGGTGGACCAGTTTGGCGTATAGCCTTTGTAAAAATCTGCTTTATATCTACTTATGCGAACATAGTCACCAACACGAAATGTATATCCCCGACTTGTTTTATTCTTTTGAGAATTCATAATATAACCTTTGACTATAAGCTCATTTACTTTGTTAACTTCCACAGGCTTAAATTTTGTTATTCTATGCAAAGTGTTATTGTAGTGTTCTACAACGTCCTTTAAAATATTTTTATACCATTGGTAATTTCCGTTCAAACTAAATAGTTTGTAAAGGTGAGATTTAATTGTTCTTATGACTCTTTCTACTATAGATGCTTTTTTAATAGAATATGTTGAATAATGATTAATATTATACTTTTTCATTAATTGTTTAAAATTATCATTGTAGAATTCTGTGCCTAAATCAGTTTGTAAATTTTTAGGTTTTCGTAATGATGTAGTTAAAATACTTTGCATTGCATCTGTAACATAATTTTTCGCTTTTGATTTTAAAGGTCTGATCCATACATATTTTGATAAAGTGTCAATTACGATAAGAATATATTTATACCCTTTATTATACTGTGAATATTTTTGCAAATCTATGAGGTCGGCTTGCCATAAATCATCTATTCCTTTTATGATCGTACATCGCCGGGAAAAATTCCTTCTTGCTGCTTTGTGAAGCTCATTCACTATGTCTTGTTTGCTCATTATTATCTGGTTTCTCTTGAAGCATGTGATCAATTTCTGTCCTTGTGTAAAACAAGGTGGTTAGCTTATTAAGTATTGAACTTTCAAAATCATTTAAATGAATATTTACATCACTTAAAATATTAGTTCTTAGTTCGTGTGTCTTTTCATCCACGTAAGCTTTATTTGCGGCTTCGTCATCATTGCCTGGCGATATAAGTCCTTTTAATCTTGATGATTTTAAATCATATTCACCTGTTTCTGACTTCACTAATGTATCGTTGAGATTTCCAATATATTCCTCTAATCGTAAACGTTTATGAACGTGATGACCAAATTTATCTACATTCATTTCCGTATCTATGCGGTGTTTGCTGTATAACTACTGATCAGTTTTTTAAGATTAGGTTCCTTATATTTGGTGTTTTTAATGATGCCTGCTTCGTACAGCTCTTCTATAATCGCAATAATTTCATTATCTAAGCCGGTATTGCCAGCATCACGAGATGCAAACAGTAATTTCAATCGATCTACTAATTCATTTGGATCATCCCAATAAACGTAATCTATATCTTTCTTTACACTTTTTAAAAGATTTATTCCTTTTCCTACCGTAAGACTTTCTGTGCTGTCATACTTATTTCTAGAGAACTTAAACAGTGGTTTAATAATATGCATGTACTTAAACCCTTTGTTACTATTAATTGGCTTGCGTGGATCACAATTACGCCTATGTGCATTCGTTTCTATTAGAAGCTCTTTATAATTTTGCAAATCTTCATCTGTGATAACATCCAAATTTGGTGTCTTTTCAAATAGTAATTCTTTTAATCCAAGAGTTTTGTTTAAACTTCGATTTCCAATTTTTATAATTTTTCCGTCGTCGAAAACACGTGTTTGGCCGAGCATAAGTTTTCCTCGTTCATTTTTTATTCCAAAAGGGATATTTGCGTCGGGTGAAGCACACCACGATAAACTATTAAGTGAAACATTTGGTGATGATTGAAAGGACTTAAAGGAAGCATCACTCATATTATTGTTGTCAGAAGGTGATACGACAAGGGTTTTTTCGGAATTAAATTTTTTATAGAACTGTTGTTCCTCTTCTTCATTAAAATCGTCATCAGAAAAATTTGTTGCCTCACTGTCATTATGTTTATTTTTTTTTATTGTATAATGTTCAAACTCATCCTCATCTTCATGAGAAATTTCATTGTTCTTAATGGCTATTTGTTTCAATGGATCGGTTATAGGTTTGAATATGGATTCCAGAGTGGCATCATTTGTATTTTTCATATCCTTTATCATTTCAACCTTTCTTTTTACAGCAGCTGCAGCTTTTACAATTTGTTTTTTAAGTTGCTTTTCCATTTTGACAAGGATTCCGTTCAATGCAAAATCCAGAGTAATAGTGATTGTGTATTGATGAAACAATAACTTATGTATATTAATCTACTACTACAAAAGTATCGAATGCCATCCTATAACATCCTTTATTTCTTTCGCAGTCTTTATTGATCACAACATAATTAAATGGTTTATTCCAAATAGTTGAGCACATTTCACGGAACTGAGACCACGACATATCTGAACCTACATGCTCATCGTAAACGTGTTTTAAATTTACATCGTCTTGTTTAAATAAAATAATGAGGTTAGAATTGTCCCTTATAAGTTGTTTAGGTACTTTACTGTATGTTTGGTTAATGTAAAAACAATCAATATTCTTATGTCGACCCATAGCAAAATAATCCCGAATGCTATTTTGGTTTTCACAAGCTACGTCGTCGAATATTATAATGGAGTTTGGCAAAGCTTCGTGTGGGCTTATGATATCATTATTATGGTTATATTTACTATAAGATATATCTGCAACTAAATCTAATACTTTTTCTAAGAACACATATTTTGGTTGGTATAATGATTTAGAATATACATATAAGTTACGAAAACGAGCACCATTCTCATGTAATAACAAACCTATTACTAAGTTTGTCTTGCCGCAATTTGATGGTCCACAAACAATACATCGTATAGTGCTCGGCAATAAGTTGCCATGTCGCTTTGCTTCACATAATGATGCAGGACAGATATTATAATCTAATTTTAACGTTTCCTTTTGTTTGAGGAACTTCATAGCAACTTGTCCGTTTTGATTCGTGGCTTTTAACAAAATGGATATAACACTTTGCGTTCGTAATAATAAGAGAACTAGCAGTATATTTACTTGTAAGTGCACTCACTCCACCATATAGACTAAGCATTCGACGGCGGTAACAATAGCAAGGAGTAGAAGAATTTGGATACTGTTACCACTCATTATATTAAGTTATTGGACGTGTCTAGAACACCCAATGTTAAAGCATCGAGAAGAATGGAGAGAGAAGAAAGAGCTCTCACCCCTCTCGAATCGTGCAATAAAAAATGATATGAGTAAGGAATCGATGCTTAAAAATAAACATTGTTTAATTACTTGCATCCCTACTTTAACAAAGTAATACACTGCGTTCTTTAATAAATAAAACTATATTTTTAATTTTATTACCATTATTTTAAACTATGTATTTGAATTCTAATAAATTTTATCTTAGATTTATTTATAGAGGTAATTCTGAATGAATGTTTTTCAAAATATTTGATTACATTATAGAGGTGTTAAAATAAAAACAAATATTTTCATACAAGTCTTTTTATTTTTAAATAATATTTATTGAAAACAATACAAGACTTAAACTAACATAACTATTTAAAATAACATAAGTCTTAGTTAGTAAAATTTATAAGCATTACTATAATTTTTCAGAAGAATAATGTTGTTGAAATAATGTATCTCCGTGAGTGTACACGTAACTAAAGATAGTAGGTACGCATCTAGCACATTAGAGAATTTTAATATACATCTACAAATGTTTTAGGTCAGCAATAGTTATTTAAAAACTATAACTGTAACCACATATTTTCTTAGAGATATTAGTTATAATATTTTCTGCTTGATCCATTATTGGATCAATATGCTCGGTTACCACATATTGTGTTTTTATTAATGGATCATTGCTGGTTGATTCCAGATCTAATATTTCTAATTTAATTAATCGCCGCCCTTTAGTAGGTATTGTTTTAATTAAATAAGAAGGTTCGTTCCCCTTCGTATTCTGCAGTAACTTGCTTCTCCTCTTCATGGGCTTCTTTTTATTAAAAAGACTTTTAACCACCTTGGCATGCAGCGGTGAATCTTTAGCATTCCAATGTGGAAATTCTTCAGAGAAGCCCTCCAACATATCTTGCGCATTTTGCTCAAAGCAAGGAGCATAATCTTCTGTTGCCTCCTTGCTTATGAGTAGCGACTGCGAGATTTCTTGGGTATTCTGAAATTTAATTTATTATGCGACAAAAATAATTTTACATCGAAGAAATGATTGATATAGTGGCGGAGGTAGAAGAGTATCTAGGATCCACAAGGAGGCTGACTATCTTATACGGAACCGATAGAATATGAGAATCACGATAACAGCATCACAACCATAAGGTTTTAACAACAACATTATCTTCCAACTAAATCAAATATACAAATAAACATTAACTAGTGATCTAACCACTACACAAGAAAAGAGTTTGAAGAAAAATAATTTATACGACTTACCATGATGTATTTGGGTGACCGTAGTTGTCACTTGATTAATTATGTGTGAAACAAATTTTAAAAACATTCGACTTTAATAGCTATTTATAGTGTAAATATAATGCTGACATAACAACAAAGCATTCGCACGGAATCGCAATTGGACAAATTACTAATGAACTATAAGTTGGAATACCTAAATCAGCAATAACATGTCCCAACCAGTTTCGAATTGTTCATTGCGTGTGCTATTTTATTAATAGTTTTATATTTTATGGATTATGAAATAAAAAAAACATGGTAGCTGGTTTATAGCGTTATATATTTTCATCGTTACAATACAACATTAAGTATTTGATTAAAACTAGGTAATTAATTTACCTATTTACCATTAAAAAACAATGTATAATACTATTAAACAAATAACTGATGGATAACAATATTAAAATTAAATAACTTTACAATATAAAGTGCCGTGTCGGTACATACTATACAATTTCATGTATGTTTTTATTCTATTAACTTATTCATTACTTAAGTCATATAATAAATAAATAGATGATGGGGTAACATATTTCTCAACTTACAATTTGATTCATGATTACCATTAAAATAATAATAAACTATACAATACGGTGCTTCTAAAGAAAAACTAATGATATTAAACTAAACTATCCCAGTGACCCCATGATAAAGTAGACATTTTGTTTTTTAATATGATACGTTTATCGTCATTACCTGACAAAGCTATTTTGTTCTGTTCTTGAGTAAATATTTCGTGCTTAAGAGATTTAAATATGATATTTTTTTTCTTCAAAAATGTATTTTCATTTAATACCTTGTAATAATCTTTATATTGTACATCTTTTAATACTTGCTTCTGTATGCCTTTTGCTTTTTTTAATTCATCTTCTGCCGTTTTAATACAGTATAACTTGGACCTTAATCCTACAAACTTCGAAATCAAACTTCCTCCTAGCTCATCTTTAAAGAGACCTGGCACCTTTTTGTTCCAACTAGGAATGTCGTATACGTTATTTACAGAATAATTACTAGTGTCGAAATAGGGAAGAAAATTTGATTTTAAATCAGCATAAAAATCTTTACTTTCTATTGAATACAAAAAACTATCAGTATCCGTATAACAAAGTTTTAACTTTTCCTTATAAAAAGGCTTCATAATAGAATAATGAAAATCAAACATGTGACTCTTAGATATTTCCAAAACGGAAAAACCAATGTATATAGGTTTATCCAAAGTGATTGTTTCAGGCTTCATTTGAATGGCTACCAAGTTTTCAGTGAAAATTGTAACACTGTGAAAATTTGGTCGAGCTATCATTTGCTCTGCACAGAAACTTTTCTTTGTTTTGTTACTATCATCATTCCACTTATTGACTAATTTCACATTAACCCTCTTTTCTGTGTCTTCTAACGTCTTGCCAAATATACTGTTGTTAAGAAGTTTGAAGAAATCTTGTTCAAATGTAGATTTAGCTTTTTTTCGTAATTCAGTATTCATGTCAATATACTGCTTTAAATAAGGACTCTGATTAAATTGAATAACTCTATGTATTTTTTTTAACAACAAACCATGTTTTATACATGTTTGCAGATGAGCAAAATGTATGACATAGAAATATTTATCGTATAAATTTGGAATCAATTTTGAAGTTTTAGACCCTGGCGGAGTAAATTTTTGAGCACAGAATGGAAAATCGTTATGATCATTATGCAAATGTTCGGGGTATTCTAAATCTACTTCTAGTATATAACCAATGTCTCCGTTAGTTGGCACATTTATAAAATCTATTCCAGCGATTTCCAAGTCATTCAATAACTTAAAATTGGAATGAGGCAAATAAGCACACATTGCATATCCATAGAGATTATTACAATCGATATAAATTAGAAAGTTATTACTTTTTCTTGGATCGTAAGTTTTTAAATACTTGTTATTGGCTTTTGAATACCTTGTCGAACATAAACATATTCCACCGCGAATACCTTTTTGAATCATTCTTATTATTTCCAGGTCGTGTATTAATTCTAATTTAACATATGTTTTTAATAGCATGGCATCAAAACTGAGACTCGGTGCTGTAACATAAAAGGCTGGGTCTAATTTATAATTCATCTTACATGTCTGGCGAAAACTTTCAAAAACGTCAGCTAATAAAAGAACATCTGACTTAAGATACAAGTCTGTGTATTCACCGAGATTCGATAATTCAAACGTTTGCCAGACTTTTTTTGCATGATCATAATCTACTTTAGATATATTACTATTGCGTAATTTGCTGAAAAAGAACTCCTGAGGCGGAAGTACTTTTTCTTCGTATGAACTCCAAGTAGTCATGTATTCATATGGATACACCCCTTTTCGTTTTATTAAAGCAAAATGCTCATGAGAAGGAAAATAACGCCGCAGATGATTAAAGTCGTCATTTTTTAAGTTTGCGACAAGTTTCTCTAGACTTGTGCCTAAAAATTTAAAAGAATCAACAAATCGAACAGGTATGATATCTTTATCATTAATTTGAAAAAATTTTGTAAAAGATATGTAGTTTTCCTTATTTTTTGCTATTACTTGTATTTTTCCTGATAGTTTTCCCAACTGTCGTATAAAAAGATGACTGTCATAACCCGCTAAATTATGAAAAAATATAGGAACAAACTTAGGCAAACAATATCTAATATTGCAATAAGAATGAGCTGCACCACGATACCGTCCTGTAAGATGGCAATGATCTTTAACTTTATCGTCAAACAATATTTTATCACAAAGAAAACAATTTGTAGCCCGAGCAAAGTTCGCTTTGTCTTCATTTGTTAAACAAATAGCCACTGGCGACTGCAAAACGTTATAAATATCGGTTATATCCAATAATAGACTTTCTAAAAACTTTTCTACACAGGCTGGACCTCGATAAGATACATATTTATTACGCGACTTATCATAAGAACACACAACGTAATAAGCAAATGCTGATGGTATGTGTTTTTGCAATATCTTTGTACAGCCTGATCCAGAATCGAGTTCAGTTGGTTTTAATAATAATTCGAAATCTGCGTATAAGACGAAGGGCATGTCATGCATTCGCTCGTAATGATTAAATTGAATTCGTGTTCCATCACCGGGTAATATTGTCGATACACCACCACAAACATGAGCTTTCAGTTTATCATTACTATCAAAGAATATCATACAATCCTCGCATAAATATATTTTAGAATGATGTTTAGTTAATTGAAGACGAAGTAATTTAGATAAATCTTTAATAAGACAGTAATGGGTGCGTTTTCTGTTTTCCAGGAAAAGCATATTAATGTGATGATCTTTGCGAATCTCGCTTTTGTATAAAGGTCCGACAATGTTACCATTCTTTTGAATGCCGTAAATATTAATACTTATGCGAGGATTATTCTTTTCAAAAACTTTGATGTCCGCAAACCCAACTGGAAAAATCATATTTTTGATATTGAGTACATTTTTAAAGTGTGGGTAAGCTGACGTTCGATGTGCGTTTCTGTTTATAGGAAATAGTGCTGCCATGACACACCATAAAAAACAATAATTATCAGAATTTTGAATGTTGATACATGCTCGTTTACATTTTATGGACTTTGGTAATTCTATAAAACTGGAGCCTCTTAACGGGTTATATTTGTTTATATTTACTTCTAGATATAGGCTTTGTAAATAGGCCCACCCACTATCTCTTTCTTCAAATTCTTCAATTTTTTTACAAATTAAGTGAATAATTTTTGAAAACATATCTTCAAAATTGAAGTTTTGATGCAAGATGAAGTTTTCCGTTGCAAATGACTTGATTGAAATCGAATCATACTTACTAAGCAGAAAGAATTCACAGAAAAGTTCAAAATTAGCTTTAACATTAGTGTGAGCTTGAATTTTCGCTATGAGCAATAGGCGTACGCGAGAGCGCAAGTGCCATAAAAACTCGGCGGGCGGGCGAACACGCGCACTATCATGACCCTCATCTTGATATCGAACACGGTACGATGCTATACGATTACGAAAAGCGCTATGAACTTTTTCAACCCCCTCACTATCAACGACCGAACTGTTGTTCTTATGTAAAATACTTTTCAAATGTGCAGAGAAAACTTTGTTATTTACGGATACGTCACAAACTGAACAGAAAGTAGACCTCGACATTATGATTTGGACAGTACAAATTCTCAAAGTTAAAGTAATAAAGGCTTAAGTATGTAAGTACCTAATCTTTGAGTTTGCTAACGATAAACAATAAGTAAACCAGCTAAAACATAATTTACGCAGAGAGAAACAAAAGAGAACCTATTTTTTAACTTTATCTTTATAAAATATCCCCTCTGTGGTAAACTTTGCCTTAGCTAATTTTACAAATTTTTTTAATGCGTCAAATTCTGGAGATTCTGCTTCGCCTTGCAAGCGTACCCAAACGATAGCGCGCTCGCACCGGTCAAGGCCGCTGAGATTAGATACCTCCTTCTGGTTGTAGAGGCGTAGCTCCACTAGCAAGTCGCCGTCGAGCTGTGCAGTCCGACGCGTTACACCACCAGGTACTCGGCGTGTCAGGATACTGGTGGTCTTGTTTGGCAGGTTTGGCGGCCGCGAAACCTCGCTGTCCGACTCTGAGTCGAACAACCACTCAGAAGTATTGGACGACGATGTATTCTTCACTTCTGCACTCTTCGCCTTCGATAGGCACTTTATCGCCTTGCTTCTCTTCTTTGGACTAGGGAGATAGAAAAAGGATACACGATTATTGTACACATTAAACACTTGAAATTTAGATATATGTAAATATAGCAATAAAAGTACCTGATGTCTTCGTCGTCGGTATCAAAGAAAAGGTCAGATTCACAGCTCTTCTTGGCTGACCTTTTGTTTTGCTTGCTATCCGACCTGAAAATAGTAAATGTTGTAACGGATGCGGCTGATGAAAAAAAAACTGCGGTGGCGAATGAGATTAGAGGTTTAATACGTCGAGACACAAATAGCACAGTCGGTAGAATCGAAGTGGTTTACAAATTTTTGTGCTCCTATTTATAAGATTTCAATAATTTAATTTATATAATACCGTCTAACATAATTAAATACATTTTTTAAATAATTAATATACCTTAACACGAATAAACAAAAAACTTACAACTACACACATACATTTAATAATGGTTCTATCCCCAACAAATGTCATATTAGTATTAAGAGTGGTTACAAGAAAACGAGTTGAAGATTCACATTTTCAATTCATAAGATAAAAAAAATATCATCATCATCAGTCAATCAGCATGCCACTGCTGGGCTTGATGGTCCCTCGTGAAGACAGCACTTGGAGAGGTCACGTCATATACAGCCTGGTCCAACGGCTCAATTTGTTGAAGCATGAAGATGATCAACCACTTATAGACAATTAAAGAATAGATATAAAGTATAGCAATAAAGTATAAAAACTTACGAACATTTTTCAGCTGTCTTGGTCTTGAGATTTTTTGATGAGGAGGTACTGAAGCACTGTTAGTGGTCAGAGATAGCACTGGAGTGTACTGTGACTACAGTTTTTCCGGATTTTATACAAGAAAAGTGCAATGCAAGTAATAATTTTACTGAGGTTCTCAACCTATACCTTATCTTTATAATCATTTTTATTTAACATGACTAATCTAAAAAAGAATGCTCATTAATTTTTATATTGTTAAATAAGTAAGTAATATTATAAAATATTATATATATAATCACAAAATTATTATTTTCCGTCCAAATCATATCCACACAAAATATTTATAAGAAAACAAATATGCATTCACGGATATGATGTCTATACGTTATCGAGAATCCTAATGCATTCACTTCCACTTCCATGGTCAGTGTTCGTTTTTCAAACACTAAAGAACTGACACTTTATTTAGAGAAAATATTTTTTTTTTCGTGATTTTTTTATCACACCGCGCGTTTTAGGCAAAGGAGACGCGAAGCGCTCTGGGTACTATGGTACCCGGGACGTGTGAGTGGAGCAGTTCTCAGGTCTGCAACAAAATTTTTGATCCGCAGTTGCGTATGATCCAAAAACGGTCCGATCATCGGCTGAACTTCGTCAGCTATATAAAAAAAAGTACTTACGTAGCAAGAAAGAAACAAAACGACGAACTGACGCAATTACGTGTATTGGATTTTTATTTTCGAGGTAGTAGTAGATCGTTATTCAGCATCACAACATCTAAAAGAAGATTATAGTTTGGTAGTTTTCTTTCAAAAAGTCGGTTGCATACTCAAAATATAAAACTTAATAACGTTTTGCACCTCTGACTTTCATGATATTTAGCAAAATTTGATATTTACCCATAATTCTACCAATGTGCAATATGACGCGGAAATAATCAGCAAATTAATTGTTTGTCGTTTATTTCCACAAACTTGCAATACAATACTGTGCATATACAGCAAAATAATTGTTTACCGTTTAATTCTGCTGATGCAGAAATCTCGTGTAAGGCTGCATGCTCCAATTTTTTTTTCATTTCGGGTTTATTATATTTATTTAAATTATACATGTACATACATATTTACAATTACTAAGGAATATTATCTCCAAATTAAAAAGTCTTCTTTATAATAACGGATGCGATTTCTAATTTTCATTTTTCGATACTACTATTTAAAACAGATAAACAATAGGTATATCGTTCTATTAGGCGAACCGAATGTATCTATAGCATAACGATATTGATACGACATGACGACAGAACCATAGAAGTTTAAGAAAATTATTGTAATAATACATAGGTGGTATTCATCGGTAGCATCTCATACACGTTCCCACCGCACTACCCTATTTAATTAGGATGTTAAGACCTTAGTCAGCCAAGGTAGGTAGTTAAAATGTTCTTAATATTTTTTATATTTTCATTTTTTAAATTATTGGAATATTTATTTTCTATTTTTTATTCGTGTGATGACTGGAACACATCTTTCAGGGATTAGCCCGCCCTTTTAAATATTTTGTAAAAATCAACAATTTTATACTTTGTTTTATAATAAAGAATATATTTAATTGAAGTAATTTAATAAACAAATAAAAGTATTAACGTGTGAAAGAAGCCTTATTATTTGAGTAAGCACTCGTAACTGGATATATGAATAATGTGCAATAAATTTATTGCTGATAAATGAATTTCGTGGGAATGCTTTGAAACTGTATGGCAGGCAGAGTGTCGAACGGTACAGATACTTATCCGAGAGTTGAGTCCTGAAGCTACGAAACCTCAACCTGTTTAATTTCTGTTGTTATTGCACTGCTACCTAGTTGAATGCCTTAATATTCTGAGATAGAAAACCTTGAAAATGTGTCTAGTAAATCGCAATCAATCAAAAGTATACTGTTTACAGTCAAACAACACAACACAATAGAAACATTATGAAATGAAATGAAATAAAAAATCTTCTTTTCCATTTAACCCTATATAATGTATATTGGGCAATCTTAAACTGTTTTCATCAAATCACCGTAAACGAACGCAGTGAGATTTGCGGAGCTAGAGCGCAGCGAAGCGTAGCTCAAATCTCACTGCGTTCGTTTGCGGTGTTTTGATGAAAACTATTAGAATGCCCAATATACACCTACTAAGAATGATAAAAAGGATATGAATAAATGTTCTTTTTACTTAGTTTTTTTGCATACATTCAAATTATTGCTTGTAAGATATGAATGAGCGTCGGTGGCGCAGTGGACTCGGCACTCGCCTTCCAATCGGGGGGTCGGGGTTCGAGACCCGCCATGTACCAATGTGTTTTTCGTTTCGAATTTCATATGTACATTTGTCTGACGCTCCTACGGTGAAGGAAAACATCGTAAGGCAACCTGCATACATCTGCGAAGAGATTCAATGGTGTATGTGAAGTCGACCAATCCGCACTGGGCCAGCGTGGTTGACTAAGGCCTAATCACCCTCACATAGGGTAGGCTCGAGCCCCTCGGTGGGGACGTATATGGGCTGTGATGATGATGATGAAGATATGAATACAAAAAAATTATGAATAAATATGTTTGAATAGAAATAGAAAACATTTATTCGACACAGACACAACTCAACAAGAACAAGCACAAAGTAGATACTACATACAACAAATTATATTTTGCGCTGAGCATACCCGTACCGAAAGGGTTTCCATCTCATCTCAGCATTTGCTGGGCGTGAGACACCCAGCGCTGACTTTTCCTATTCATTTTCTTTATACAAATACTAGCTTTCCGCTCGCGGCTTCGCCCGCGTTATTATTGTTTTCCCGTGGGAATTTTATATTTTCCCATAGGAAAAATAATTTTGTAACCTATTTAAGCCCGGATAATAAATTTCATAGAAATTGGGAGTAGGTTTTAAATATTTTCCATAGAAACTTTTAACCCGTATTTTGCACACTAAGTGAGTGAATTCCAATAAACCATGAAACACGTGTTCAATGAAATATTTTTAAGAGCATGAATCTCAAGTTTTATCAAAATCGTTACTAATTTAAAGATTTTTCCATACAAACTTGCAACCCCTATTTCATCCCTTTAGGGTTAATTTTTTTAAAAATCCCTTCTTAGTGTGCGTCCGCATTTTGAATTAAAACAACTGTCCAAATTTCACGTTTCTACCATTAGCGGTTACGGCTGTGCGTGCGTCTATAGATGGGAACATCTCCTTTTATTGTACACGAGATTTAGAGATTTACCTAGTTGCAAAAAAATATTTAAATTTAAACTTACGTTACATTAACTTACGTAAGTTAAGATAGCCAGTTTCTCAGATGTTGAGGGGTCCAGGTGAAGCTCGCTTCCACCTTCGGCCTTATCGTCACTTACCATCAGGTGTGATGAAGGTCAATACCTTCCCTGTCGTATTTAAAAAAAAGTGAATAAAAAATGTTTTGCAAATTGAGAAATCTTTGGCAATAATCGCATTGTCATTAGCAATCAATAAACTTGGTTTCTTTACAAACTCTTACTGGAGGAATCTCCAGTAACTAGTTGAACTGTAATGGGACCAAATCAAACTTTAAATTAATACACCAACATGTAATTACTTTGTTCGCGCCGTATCACATTGTAATGTTAATAACGTAATAGAATCACGATGTGGCAAAGCGTATAAGTGTAGTAACAAGTAGATACGAGATGAGAACAGACACGCAAATTATTAACTTACTGTATGTATTAGATAATTAATTTAGATAGCAGACGACAGCTTTTTCTGTTGTTACGAGTATATCGCTAAACCCGTTCCTTTGAGCGTGATTGCAGGCAACCGATTTTTGTAGACCCATAAATCGGATCGCCACTTGCCACTTCACTATAATCGCTTAGAACACTGGTGAAATCGTGTTTGCACTCCATCGATTTTTGTAGGTCCTAAATTGGATCGTCACCGTTACTTCACCACGATCGCTTAAAAAACTATATAAAGCGTGTTTGCAGTCCACCGATTTTTGTATGTCCTAAATTGGATCGTCACCAGTTACTTCACCACAATCGCTGAAAATACTATCAAAAGCGTGTTTGCAGTCCACCGATTGTTGTAGGTCCTAAATAGGATCGCCATCTGCCACTTCACAGTGATCGCTTCAACAATTTTAAAAGCGTGTTTGCAGTACACCGATTTTTTTGGTCCTAGATTGATTGGATCGCCACCAGCCACTTTGCCATGATCTCTTAAAATACAATTAACAGTGTGTCTGCAGTCAACCGATTTTTGTAGTTCTTAAATCGGATCGCCCCTGCCACTTACAATGATCGCTTAAACCCGAGTATTCGATATAAAATTCAGTTTGATTTCTCTACGTGTTCCTGAGAAAAGGGGTCTTGACAGACAGACGGACAGATGCACAACGAAGTGATCCTATAAGGGTTCCGTATTTTCCTTTTTGTATAAAAGTACATGTTAAATACAACATTACAAGTAAAGCTTAAAGATGTACATAAACCACTAACATACGAGTAGTTTTTGCGTACATCCAATAGATATGACTCGTCATCAAAACATTGAACGTCCTACCTATTTATTTATGGACGAACTAACAAACCTCAGACAATTTGTGTCTACAATAGCCCAAAACAAAAATGAATAGAAATTCTATCCCTCGGCTAATAATCGTGTATAACGAATATTAGCAGAAAGATAGAAACAATAGCAACAGCAAAAAAATTAATCAATATATATATATTGAGGTACTGACCCTTTAAATACGAGTAGAACACTTGATACTGATATTCCTATAGCATAAATTACATATTCAATAAAAAGTCGTCTACTTTAACGCATTTTTGTATAGGCTGCAAGGAATTTTACACGCGCTTAGTAGGTAGCAATCACACACTGACGACCCAGTAAGAAAAACTACAGTTCAATCATGGAATTAAGGCGGGTATTTGTGAAGTACATTCACAAATGATCTCGGGCGTAGAATAACTATTTACAAATAATTTGTACTGTTTGTTTATTGGAGAAATGTGTAGCTTATATGATAATAAGCTACAATGAATTCCACAAAGTGTCAACGACTTGCTTTTTCTTCAAAAAGACTCACGAGGAACGGTTATATTGATTAGTAATAGTTATTGCCTAAACATAGGCAAAAACTCACGCGGACCTGATTTGGGAGCTCTAATTTACAGATTCTGTTAAATATTAACTATTAAAATATTTATTTTATATGACACGTTATATGGCTTCTAATGAAAAAAGAAATTCTTAATGTAATTAAATTTTCTAACGAAAAGGGGTCGAAACAAGTAAGATTATGCACGAAGTTCTCCATCGTTTAAACATAATTTTTATGCCAAAATGTTATTTAACGTTTACTTAAACTGCTGTATTATTTGTACGAGTATATTTACAAAATTGATACTATATTTTTATGAACATAATAAAAATACCATATATTTTGACGCGCCGGCAATGCCAGTTCATTTAGTACCGTATTATGTAATCTGTGACCGCGCGACGCATACGCGACGCGATTTTGTGATAGGCCTCGATGATACCTCGACCTTGCGATAATGGTAAGGCCCCAGGGGCTGCAGTCTCGACATACATAACGATCGATGTGATTTCCTATCGGTCGTTAAGTTTAGCGAAAAAAATCGCTTGCCGTATCGAGACTATCGTAAAATGCTACTGATCAAATATCGTGCAAAATCGTTATAAAGCCTGTCGTTATAATATCGAAAAACCGTATTCATAGTGCGAACTTTTAAGTGCAAAAAAAGAAAGTTATTGCCAGTAAAAAAAATACAAGGTAAATATGGGAAGAATATTTTATTAAAATGGTTATTCCTTTTTTTTTTTTTTTTTTCTCGGGGGGAAATGCGTAACCGCACCGTACCCGCCGTTGGCTAGACAGCGAGCGTGTGTGGGGCTCTCCCGGCAGCGTGCCAGGCCTACCCACTAAAACCCCCCGGTGTTCTCCCTGCCCTTATGGGCGCGCTGGGTAAGGTCCACACTGCGACTCCACTACCCACGAAAATGGTTATTCCTAGGTATTTATTACATAATTTTATATTTTCTATAGATCGTTTACTGGATTTTTTTTAAAAAAAAACGTCGCCTCACATTAAGATTTTCTCCTGTGTCGTGGGTGCAGTTACAAACATAGAATATCACATGCACATACGCCCAGACCGGAACAAATTTCTGTAGGCCATACAAAATATTTGTCCCGTACGGGAATCGAACCCGCGACCCGTCGCGCAGTAGGCGATCATTCGACCTCTGCGCTAACCGTGTCGTCGATATATAAATACATAATATAGATATACATATACATTACTTTATCTATTGTATATATATATAATACATACAATAGATAAATACATTGATTTATTTTTATTTAGCTTGATTTGTTTAAATGCTATCGAATTAAGTGGAAAATAAATTATTAAGATCGTAATACTCATGTTGACAGTTCCGTCGAATTCTTGTCTGATTCTTTTGAAAGCAAATAATAATAATTGGTATCTTGGTTTTTTGTGTACCACCCACCTTGTATCTAAGTCACCTGCGTTTCCGTAGAAAGTCCGTAAGGCCGTTGTCTTTGAAGAGCGGGCCGTAAAACTTCAGTAAGTTCATCATCACAGCTCATATACGTCCCCACCGAGGGGTTCGAGCCTACCCAATGTATTAGGGTGATTAGGCCTTAGTCAACCACGCTGGCCCAGTGCGGATTGGTCGACTTTACATACATCATTGAATTTCTTCGCAGATGTATGCAGGTTGCCTCACGATGTTTTCCTTCACCGTAGGAGCGTCAGACAAATGTACATATGAAATTCGAAACGAAAAACACATTGGTACATGGCGGGTCTCGAACCCCGACCCCCCGATAAGGCAAGGGCCGAGTCCACAGCGCCACCGACGCTCCTCAGTAAGTTCAATGAACATATTTTGTGATACTCTGTATCTATGCAAAAAATAATGTTCTTCCAAAAGAAAAAGGTTTTGTTCTTCTCTTCTACGACGCGCAATTTGCCGCCGGTTGATCACATTGCGACGATGCTCCAATTGGAACAAATCCCAAGTTAAATATGCTTCAGCAATTGAACTATTGAGGTCACTGGGGTGGTTAATTTGAACAAAATATTACTTTTTAAATATTTTACGTTGTTATCAACAGAGATTTTCTACATATCGGGCAGTCACAAAGGTTCGATAAGTTATCAATAGAAATCGTTATTTTGACATTTGTTTTCGATACGAATTTATCAACCGAAAACGATCGATAAGCTGTCGTTATGTATGTCGAGACTGCAGCCCCAGGTAGGATAACGAGATTCCTTGCCGTGATAAAAATAGTGTCTTTGGTGGTTTAGTTATTACGATGAATCGGTATTCATCTGGAGGTCCCGGGTTCGATTTCCCATGGGTTTGTCGCTATAATAACAAATAAATAACACTGTTGTGTTCCGACAACTAATTCAAATTCAATATCTTTTATTCAAATTGGATTGTTACAATCTCTTTTGAACGTCAAAGCAGCTACGCCATTGGTTCACAAGTCTACGGCGGGAGACCTTGTACTGGAAAGAACCAGCAAGAAAACCAGCAAGGGCTATTTTTTTCTCCCTGTATTGTTACAGAGTCGTCAATTGGAAGCTGACCTCACACCAGAAGTTTGAGCTCAACTTCCATTACAAGATTAGATGTAATGGAAGTTGAGCTCAAACGGAGCTAAAGGTAAGATAGCCAGTTCCTCAGTTGTTGAGGAGTCCAGGTGTAAGCTCACTTCTACCTTCGGCTTAATTACACTTACCATCATTTACAAAGGTGAGATGAAGGCCAAAAGTTTCCCAGTTGTGTGTAAATAAAAAAAAGGAAAATTCCAGATAAGAACAGTCTTATTGTGAACGTAATCAAATGCTGGTGATACCTACACCTTTTATATTGACAATACATCTCATCCAAGAGACGTCCACCGCTATTGGAAATAGGTCTCCTTCAAGGATCTCCAAACCGATCGGTCTTGCGTTACTCTCATTCAGCGACTTGCCTGCCACCAACGCCTTGTGAGCGGCCTACCAACAAATTATAAAATTATTATTATCTTTTATTTCGTAGCCAACACTAGCTTTAAATAATAAAGTAGATTCTTAGCCACCGTCACTCATACGTCTCGGCGGCAAAAAGTTGCTCGCCCATAAATCAAGATGAAGGCGATAACAAGCCCGCTCATAAACGCCTAGCCGCACTTTTACGATTCATAATTGCACTTTATTAAACGACAGCCACTCACTTAATGGGGGAGCGTTGAGTTTAACTGATCGCGTAGACTACTCCGGTACTTTGAGATTGTGGTTTATCTATATAATAAAACAAACATGAGGGTCGTTGTGTCCGTGATATCTTGCATTGTAACGGTATCAGATACCGCAACGGTTAGTAGACCATTCCATCGATCTATGTCTGAGGTGGCTCCTATTTAAATGTGAGAGAAAGAGAGAGGTGTACTATAATGATATTAAGCCTCATGACACCTCTCTCTCTATCTCCAGGAGAGAGCTTTAACTACACGATCACATCTAAAATGATAAGATCCGTAAAAGAACTAGAGTCACTGACATAGTCCGAAGAATTGCGAACCTTAAATGGCAGTGGGCAGGACACAACTCGTAGGACTGATGGGGCGGAAAGGTCCTCGAGTGGCGGCCGCGTACCGGGAGACAGCGTTGGTGCCCCCCACAAGGTTGACTGACGATCTGGTGAAGGTTGCGGGAAGCTGCTACATGCGGGAGGCGTAGTGCCGATCAGTTTGGAAATCCTTGGGGGAGGCCTGTTTTCAATAGTGGGTACCTCTTGGCTGAAATAATAATGATGACATGACATCGCTCCAGACCGTCAATGAATCAAAATTCTTAAGATCTTTCAACTAGAAAAATAAAAGAATGCTATCTAAGACAGTGTAAGACTGTAATAAATGAATAATAAAATTATTTATTTAGTCAAAAGACTCAATGAACTAAGCATAATATATACAATACAACACATAAAAAACTATCAACACGATGAGCAAAATCAAAGTTTAAGGTCAAAGTGTTCCCCCTTTAGCACATGCTTCGTCGACATTTCGACTTTGAAGAGCTATTCTTTGGAGGGGTCTTCCATTAGGTTAGGAAGCGCAGGTTACTATTTTTCAATGGTTTTGTGCAGGTAACTATTTAAGACAGATTTCACTATGGTTTACAAACCTTTTATCGTCTCAGAAGAATACTTTAAAGAATTATCCTAGAAATAAACCCTAAAGCGTTAGAGCCAGGCTCTACCAGTATACTGACTACCAAGTAGTGCAGTCCGCAGTGCTATGAGTGTGGTACTGACATAGACGATGGCGCTGGAGCACTTGACCGCCGACAGTTTTTCAGTGATACGTTCTCGTCATGTGGAAAGCCTTTCGCTGCCAGCTGTCGTCGAAGAGCTGGTTGGCAGTCGGAATTGTTGAGAAGTTGTAACCTTCTTCGGAGAAGAAGTTCTTGGATAACTCACCTTACGTGGAATTATTCCACTGGCAGCAGCTGAAAAGAAGCAAATGATGGAACGTGGCTTCCTGCTGCAAATATTTCTTCTTCCGTGAGGCGGTAATAATAATAATAAAGTTGCCATCATCATTTAGAATGGCCTAATGTGTTTTACCGATACGATAGTGTCCCGCATGCGGTGGTCGCCATAACTAGGCACACGGTGTCCTGCACTAATTTCTATCGTCAACTGAAGGAGGACGACGCCATAAGACGCCTCATTGCCCCTTCCAACACGGCAACGGATGACGAGATCAAAGACCATAATGAAAAGATGGCGTTCAGAGCCCTTACACGGGCAGCAATCTAGGTGCAAGACCCCAATAAACATATCATCCCGAACCCCATCCGAAACTAGTCCTATCAGTATATTGTAGTATTATATAGTTAGAGTATAATAATGCACGTACGAACATAGTAATATATAGATTATCTTTATATAAGCCACTAATATACATTAAAATATAAAATTTTAAATGCGCAACTCACCCTAGATTAAAAATATAAATATATAGATCACTATATTGTACCCAAGAATCCCAAAGGCATGGACCACGAGTCTGTGGAGTTTTAAATAAACTAAAAAAAAAGTGTTTTACCAACTTCATGGAGTGGTTGAGATCACCCGATATTGACCCACCCAGTATTTCAATGGGGGCAAAAGTTTTTCCACTTGGATTGGTAGCTGTGGTAAGGTTTCTGAGCCCACCTGGCTAGCTGCCACCACCTTACCCAAGTCACAAAAAGTGACGTGCTGTTTATTTCATTGTGTTAAATGCCTACATATTATTATTATCATATTATTTTTGAGATGGCGATACGGATCTGTAGTATACAGAAAAATCAATTATAGTTTATAGTGCACGGCAAAAAATTAAATTTTAGTTTTGGAAATGTTGTAATTCTTATAATAATAATAATAATATATAACCTCTGCAATGAGATGGACTCAAAACAAACCGCGCGCTCAGCAGTTGGACGTATATGGGTTGAGGTGATGAATAATAATAGTTAATATAGCGTAAACTAAATATCGCTGGGATTTAGTTTTTGCAGGATAGTGAGAAAATCCCCCAAAACACTTATGGATGGCTAACGTAAAAATTATCTTAGCAAAACATTGGTACATATCTCTCGAGAGCCTGGAAATTGTAACCACGATCGAACCAAGCAATATCAATTAAATACCTGTTCCTAATCTAATTAATATCACAGTTGCGTGATTAGCAATTAACGGAACGTGTATTAAATACTGTAAAATAATTATTGAGTGATTCGTGTGAATAATATACGCGAAGATAATTTGATCCTACAAATATTTTGTATTACAAAGACAGTATTTAGTTCACCGTTCAATAAAATTTACACAAGTTTTATGTAAATGATTTATGTTTTATTGATGACTTCCTGTTTGCAAGTGTAGTGCTTTAGGTTGACTGTGTTATATACAACAGTTTATGTATTATATACGACTGTCTGTTCAAAAGGTTAGAGAATGCTTATGTTCTTTTCGATTATTCTACTAACCTATATTTTATATTCATTATCTAAGTAACGAATTATGAAGCTCAAATATCCGGAATTTAATAACCAGTATTAATAACTAGTGGTTGCTACTAGTATTAAATCCGGAATTAATACTAGTAGTAACCACTGGTTATTAATAGTGAATAAAGTCTTCTTTGGTTTAACAAAGTACAAAAGAGATCAATACAATTTCGTCGGCGCTGTAAGAGCTCGGTGGCCCAGTGGTTAAGGCGTCAACACGGTATGTTAAAGACGCGTATTCGATTCCCGCCCGGGAGGAAATGTTGTATTGATGTACTTATTTAAAAAAGTGAGTTTGAGAGCCCCAGGTTGGAGTAAACAGAGATTTAAATCTCTGGGAGTAAAGTTGTAGCTAGCCAGGCGGTCGGCAATTCAAATATCAATTTACCTTAAAAAATTCTTTAATACACGTACAGACAGTTTTGAATAGTTGGTGCGAGCGTTTTTTTTATTGCACAATGTTTTTAATACCAATGAGATAAAACATCTCATATATATATTTAGAGAAGGTATAAAAAGTCTTGATGCAATTTTTTGTATCTTTCACCCGCCTTCACTTAGCCTTTAACACTTTTTGGTATAGATGCAAATTATTGCTATCGCAGCCCATTCGCATATTGTACCATTTCTGAAACGTCCCATTTGCAATAAGTCTCATTAGCAAAACGTCCCATTCCCAAAATATCCCATACCTATTACAAACATTCCATCTCCACTCATGCACTAATTATTAGTAAAAATGGCGTACTAGCTTTCTGACTTAATATGAAAATTATAAGCATTAAGTTTATAAGATCAAAGCTTTACACAGAGTTAATGTTCCACAAGTAACGTTTTATTGGTGTACACAAAGCGTGCAAACAATATGTAAATTTTATGAGTTTCTTTTGTATCGCTAAATAAATGTTTATATTAGTTCTTATTGCGAGGTACAATGGTATTTTTACTAAGTCTGTGTGCATTTTATTATTTCCTCTATAAATTTACATTTATACTTTTATGATGTTATGGCAAAAGGTAAATTAGTGAATTTAATTTTGGAGAAATCTACTGAAGATAAGTCCACCTTTAAACAATATTATTCACTTTTGTGTTCTCCGAGTTGACATGCAATAAAGAGTATTAATGATAATAAAATATATTATTTTAATATTAAACATTTCACAGTTTGAAAATAAAGTCGAATTGAACAATTTTTATTAAAAAGATACTTCTACATGCACATTTACATTTAAAATATAGTTGTTTAATATATGTTATCGGAACATGCTATTCTGCAAAATTGTTACAAAAGATAAGCAAAATGTCCTATCAATTTTATATTGAGGACTAATCTGCCCAGCAGTTGCAGTCCTGTGACACTACAATATAACAATGTTATCTATATTAATGTACGGTCCTGTCTTATGTTACAATGTTATACCAATAGCCAGCTTAACAACGTGGACGTGACATATAACATTACCTTTTTATAAGACATGCGACTTAATCTAGGCTGTAAAAAGCTTATGGCATATCAGAAAAACACCTGTGTTATAATTAAAACTTCTTCACTTCGTTATAAAGTTATACATAAGAATTTTATACTTACTAAGTTGTTGTTAATTGCGGTTGATCTGTTTGGAAAATATACAGGGTAAATTTTAATGCACCTGCAACCTCGCAGGATTAGATAGCTAACATTATTAACTACAACGTTTGTTTTACAAGTTTTAAGATAACTCAATAAATTGAACACAAATCAATTTTCATGTGTTTATTGCACTGTCGTGACATTGATAAGTCTATGTATCTACGACGCTAAGCTCGCGCACTGTCCCAAGTAATTCTGGTGATGCGTGAAAGTAAAATCTAACGAATTATCTAAAGTCGTAGAACAAACATTGTTGTTTATGATGTTAGCTATCTAATCCTGCGAGGTGGCAGGTGCATTAAAATTGACCCTGTATGAATACACTATGAATTGCATTCATGATATTTCTAATGTGGTATGAGATGCCGGTGTATACAATTCTTTCCATGTATATATTCTTGATTTAATTGTGTTCCTACTAATAATGAAGTGGAAACTTCATTGGTGTATGATATTGTCTGAATGTGTATTTTTAGTGATGAAAATATTTGTTTCCCAAATATAAATGAATCACTACCCCGGCAATATACATAGTTATAGATATTGTTCTGATATAGAAACACACATTTATCCCTCAAAGTAGCAAAGAAACCACTTACACGAAATCCTTCAACCAAACGCATAATTTTCTCTATACTGACAATGTAAATGCTAGTGCCGTGCTAACCACCCGTTCGTCTCAACATTAGCATATCGGAATTATTCCATTACAGCGCTAATAATTTAAAAATAATACGCTAGCGCACGCGACTAAAGTTATGACACCCCTGAGATGCATTTACTTCGCTATACATTGAATTCGAAACCCTATTCATTGAAACATAGAGTCCATATTTGGCAGAAACTTAGTGAGCTTGCCAGAGGTGCCAAACCATTTTATGACGTACAAATAACTAACGACAATCGTTTTTCACTACACACCGTATTCTAATTGAAACTAGATGGTTATCAGGCAACTATTTATGTTAAGTTCTCAAGTTTCGTCGGTGGAAGTAGCCCCGTTTTGAAGAAGCCGGTTGTTAATCTGATGACCGAGGGCAAGTTCCACCAATAATTACCGGCAAACAGAAACTGGACCATTGCGTTCAACCAATCACAACGCCACAATATCACGGCATCTGAGATTCGGAGGACGATCTGTGCGTTTCAATTTAGTCTTAAAAGGTTTATATTTTTATAATATAATATGTAAGTATATCGGATGTGGTTATTGAGTGGAATTGGCCCCTCTGGACCGTAAATATCTAAACCGCACAAAATGAGGCCGTTTATGTGCAAATCAAAGAGCTTCCTTTGAAGCTGCTCAGACACAAATCATTTGACGGTAGGACGTCAGTATGAGGTGGGGGGAGGGGGGAGACAAACGGCCCAATAAATCAGCCGCGATGCCGCCTGCAGGTGTTGCACCACTACCGAACTCGTTGAAATATTGCACCATAGATTAAAACATTTATAACTCAGACGCGGTTTTGTATCTTTCCTTAGCGTTTTATTCAGTTCTGTGAGATTGCCGTGCGAGTAGTCTATTTTATCATGACCCCGGGAGAATTTGAAATTATTATGATTTGAAAACGTAACAAGATTTTTGAATTTTTATTTAACTGTGTATACTTATTAGCATATATCGGATTGTATCCTTGAATGTATAAAAATAATATAAAGAACAAAAAGGACAAGGCTTATTGTTATAAGTAATTACTAAAAATTACATTAAGAAATATAATTTTTCATCCCCCCATCTCGGAAAGAGTATTTTTGCTATTCGATATCTGACCGCCAAAGCCGTTTTTATCCGCTTGAGGTTAAAGTAAATTTGAATTTAGAACATCGCGTGCACTAGGTATGTGATTTCAAAACAGCATTAAACCTATTTACTGCCATCTCCATAGAGCCGAATTTATCATAGAACTTTTTGAAATTTTTTTAAAAACTCAGACTTTGAACCTCCTTGGTGTACTTTTGTTTATTTCTTCGCTGAGGGGGGATGAAAAGTTACGTGTTGCACTCGAGTGCAAAGATTTTTCACCTTGTGCTCTTTTGATTCCCTCGCTAACGCTCAGGATTCTAATTTTTGAATCACTCGCTGCGCTCTTGATTCAATTTTAGAATCCTTCGCTTGCTCGGTCATCAAAGTTAAAAAGCAACTTTGCACTCATGTATAACAAATAACTATTACTACCTTTCTGCCCGTGGGAATTAATATCTTCCCACAGTAAAAACACAGTAAGTATATAATGTATACTAGTAGAAATCATGGAGTTGTTTAACATTTTTATTTAAGTATTAAATTAATCATATGAAGTAGTGTACCTACCTAACTAAATTGTTTTTCTACTAAACAGACAGTTTTAGATGTAATTAATTGTGAAAATACGGTGTAATTTTAAAGCTATCAAAATTAGTCGTAAAAAGAGAAACATAATTTTGAACATCTTAATTATAAAGGAACCACTTATTAACATATCGGTAGACGGTGTAAAACATAAATGAGACAATTTCACCGTCTGCATTAATTTGGAATATATTTAATCTGTGCCGAAAGTATGGCAGCGTCGTCACAGACTAATAAGCAGGCGGCGTTTATGGCAGTTCGATTCTAAAACTTAATGATTTACGGCTATTTAATAGTTGCCGCCTTAACAGATATTTTGGTGTTTCACGTTTCCTAAAATAAATTGACCCAACGATAGACAATAACGAGCACTAGCGATGATTGTAGATCACTAGCTATGTCCCGTGACGTTGCCTGTCTGGAATTCAGTTATACCGCGATTTCGTATCGATGAGTACGGCTTTCTCTCGGGAACTCATAAAATATCAAGATAAAAAGTTGCGTATGTCCTTCCTCAGAGTTGAAGCTATTTCTTTTGTATGACCTACAGAAATTTGTTCCGGTCTGGGTGCATGTGCATGTGATATATTCTATGTTTGTAACTGCACCCATAACACAGGAGAAAATCTTAGTTTGGGGCGAGGTTTTTTTTTTAAAAAGTTTCTTTCCAATTTATAATATTAGTTGGAACTAGTTTAAATGGGATAAAAAGGTCGTGAATCTGACGTTGATGACGTGTTTGGCACGCTTGCATTATTTAATGACAACACTTAAATATAACACTTTACAATTCTGCTCGTGACTTCGTCAAGACGAAAATCCTTTCTGTCAATCCAGATTCCAGACCTTCCAGACTAGTTATGAAAAGTGAAAATCTAATTAGTCCTTAACCATAAAAGAATCAGACACGAATGTTTCTCATTGGTGAAATAGCAAAAAAAGTTAAGTTATGGAGTGGGGACTCACTACGTCACAAGCCAGTAGAAATTCACCTACGTATCGTCATGAGACATTTCAAATCAATGTATCGTCACTAGTTGTTAACTACATACACAAAGAAAGAAAAAAGTGTTAAACAGATTTTAGTGAACATTAAAAAAAATGCCCGTTTCCCTGTACAGTCAACGCTACATCAAGCTCTACAATTGCAGTAGGAACTGTTACAGTCTTATGGTCAAAATGTAATTTCTAAACTACTAACATGTATATGATCCATCGCTACTTATTACCAATACACGCGTAACAAATCTTGTATAGACGCGAAAAGGAAGACAGGAAAAAAACTTAGATATAAATAAAATTAAAATTTTTATTCGGCACTTTATTGTGGTTAAAATGGAGCTAATATTAGGTGTGTTTCAGATAAGAATCACCACTTTGCTGCTAACTTACATTGATTTTTCGTGTTGAATTTTGACGCCTCACCTAATTAATCCAATGACTAAAAAATTTCAAATAATGCAAATCAGAATCGGCTGAAACCATAAAATCCTTTCAATTTATTTCTTAAGTTCGCTGAAAAATCTTTTTGATTCATGAAAATAAGGTTGTCAAAGCTGTCAAAAATGGTATCAGAGGACCCATCTAATAGCCTTGGTATCAGATGCTAATTTTTCGTGGCAAAAATGTTTAAATGGAACATACGAAACCGGTACGAAAAGTTAACACCAAAATGTAAACGCGTTGATGCTAAAAATATTGAAAATGTAGCAAGTCCGTTCTTATCCGGAACGTGCCTATTACACACACAAAAGCACAAAAAATCACAATCTTATTGTGGATTCATCGAAATTGGTTTCAAAAGTAAACCATTAGATTATATGTACAGTCAACAGCACGTAGGTTATACAAAACTTTTGGGCCGGCAAGGGGCGGGCAGGTAGGATAGTGGATGTCGTCCCTACTCTATCTGTCAACTCATTTGGGCCTCTTTCACCGCTTAACATCAGGCGGGAGGAGGTCATTTGCCAGGTCATACATAAAAAAAAACTGTCAACTTTCTCTAGTTGATTTTAAACCCTAAACTGTTAAAGGTTAATTTTAAAGTTGATTGATAAAATTGTCATTTTGTAAATAGCTTGATGTGCCGTCGAGTGTACGACGAAAGTTTTGTGGTTTTAACCTTCAGGTGATTATGACTGTGTTGCGCTGGAAAACACATTCTGGTTTTTTTCCCTTTCATTTAAACCAAATAAACATTAACGCGTCGAAATGTCAACAGTAACTATAATGACAGAAGTGAATGTAACAAAACTTAATTATAGCTCAATCGATTCTGGACATGTCAATTAAATTAATTGTCAATTTATAGCAACATTCGATCACCTTGGCAGTTATGTTATCAAAGTTTCGATTAAACATGTCAAGTGTGTGTGCAGGCATTTGTCCTTTTAGGGTTTCGTAGTTAACAATAATAACGGTTCCCCTTATAGTGTCGCCATGTGCATCTGTCTGCCTATCTGTATGAGGTTTAGTTCATACTTTTACTACTAGAAAGCTGTAATTTGGCATCGGTTTATAGGTACAGTGTGTAACAAAAACCTTTAAAACTGTGCAATAAAAATCAAAATAAATATTTTATCTATCCTAATATTCTAGAGAGGAAAAGTTTTTGTATTTTTGTGTATTTGTATTGAAACATTAGAATGCTACCCCCGATTATCCCCGATTAAGATAGGCTTGAAAATTATTTTTCCTACGTGCAAGTAGAAATTTCCTACGGAAAATATAAAATTCCCACGGGAATACAGTAACGCGGCCGAAGCCGCAAGTGTTAGGCTATTTTTTCTGCGGGAAAATATAAAATTCCCACGGGAATACAGTAACGCGGCCGAAGCCGCGAGTGTTAGACTATTTTTCTACTATTAAATTCCCACGGGAGAACAAAAATAACGTGGGCGAAACCGCGAGTGGAAAGCTAGTCATTAATATCTTAAAAGTTACACCGAATGCTCATCTCTTTATGAAAGAAAGAACGAAACGTTTATCACACACAAATAAAAAACAATAATTTGAAAAAAAAAAATTTTGTGTGTGTGTGTTTAAAGGGCCGTACCTCAGCATATACTTCTGGGTCATTCATAGATGGTTAGAATGATCCAGAAGCGCTGTTATTCTGACAGGGCCGTGCAATGAGATGGACACCACTGTAATATACACATAATAAATAAAATTAAACACTAAAAATAAGGACGAATACAGTAATGTATAATATGAAGGAAAAAAACAAATAAATATATTAAACCACTGGAACGCGCCTTTATGGTCTGTACACGTTATTTCAAGTTGAAATAACGTGTAACGTATACCTACTTACACAAGCAGCCTTACTACAAGCGTTTAAAACTATGTTGAAATTTTCAACATACATTTAAACGCTCGTAGTAAAGCTGCTTGTGTAAGTAGGTAGCACAATATATTACGATCAGTCATCGACGGCATTTAACCTCGATGTAGCGGTGATTTTTTATGCGTTCGTAAATGTCTCAATAAATTATATTCGTCGGTGTGTCAGTTCTACGCGTTCGTTTCATTCTCGTCTTATCAATAAATTGATGTGATGTAATGAATGGTGCAGATATTAATATACGCGTAAAAAATGAAACACTCTTTTGAATGATGGACAGTTAAAAAGGTGTATGTTAACGTCACTACCTATTTAACTTTCATGTACAAAAGCGTCCTTCTTATCCCGTCTTCACTTTTTCAATTAAGGCATACCTCAATAGGCTAGATAACAAAAAAAAATTTTTGCTTTAATAGAAGCTCATTCATATAATGCATCTGCATCTTTTTCCCAGTATTTTAATATTTAATAAGAAGACGTAAAAATTTGAATTCAGTCATCATCCCAATTGTCATACCTTGCATGCGGGGGGGCACCGGGCGCCCTTCCGTGCCGCGTGTCAGCTCTTCACACAACCCGCGCTCCCACTTTGTACTACACTCTGCCCTTTCTTTGTTTGTAACCGGGACTCTGCCTCACATTTATTCCCTTCCCCAAAATGCTCAATACAATGGACGATGGGGGAGCCACACCACCCACCATCCCTCGGTGTGAAAGTTCTCTGCCTGAAATCCGTATTACATATCGTGCGGTCAGGCGGGAGCTTAAGCTCCTGAACTTCCATAAGTCGAGTGGGCCGGATGGCATCCCAGCAGTGGTGCTGAAGACGTGCGCCCCTGAGCTGACCCCTGTACTAACGCGCCTTTACCGCCTTTCCTATCAGAACAATAGGGTTCCATCTTCGTGGAAGATTGCTCACGTGCACCCAATTCCCAAAAAGGGTGACCGATCCGACCCATCAAATTACAGGCCAATAGCGATAACGTCCTTGCTCTCCAAGATTATGGAGCGGATCACCAACTCCCGCCTCCCATCATATGGAATCCCCGAGGGACTCTGCAAATGGATAGCCAGCTTCCTGGATGGTAGGAGCATTAAGGTCATCGTCGACGGCTGCTGCTCCGAAACCATGCCCATAAACGCTGGTGTTCCACAAGGTTCGGTGCTCTCCCCAACCCTGTTCATTCTGCATATCAATGACATGTTGTCCATTGAGAACATACATTGCTATGCAGATGACAGTACGGGTGATGCGCGGTATACCGACCACCAGAATGTCCCTCGGAGTTCGTTGCTAGAAAGGCGGTTACAACTTGTGTCTGAAGTCGAAGACTCTCTAGGGCGAGTCTCCGAATGGGGTGCAAAGAACTTGGTTAAGTTCAACCCCACGAAGACACAAGTGTGCGCATTCACTGCGAAGAAGGACCCATTTATCGTAGTGCCTCAGTTCCAGGGAGTTACTCTTCGTATGTCCGATGGTATTGGGATACTCGGTGTGGAAATTTCTGCTAAAGTGCAGTTTGGGAGTCATTTGGAGGACAAAGCCAAATTGGCGAGCAAAAAGCTGGGCGTCCTGAACAGAGCCAAGCGATACTTCACTCCAAGCCAGCGGCTAATGAAGCTATAAAGCACAAATTCGGCCGCATATGGAGTACTGTTCGCACCTCTGGGCGGGAGCTCCCAAATATCAGCTCGACCTTCTTGACTCCCTGCAAAGGCGTGCATTCCGCATCGTCGGTGATCCCAATATCACGGCCTCAGTGGAGACGCTGGAGCAAAGGAGAGACTTTGGTTCTCTCTGCGTGCTTTATCGGCTCTTTAACGGAGAGTGCTCTGAGGAACTGTTTGCAATGGTGCCCTCTTCACCTTTTTACCATCGCACCACCCGCCATCGCAGTAGAGTTCATCCATATTACCTGGAACCAATCTCGTCTAGTACAATTCGGTTTCAGCGTTCATTCCTTCCACGTACGTGTAGGCTCTGGAACGAACTCCCAGCTGCGGTGTTTCCTGAGCGCTAAGATATGTCCTTCTTCAAACGAGGCTTAAGAAGAGCATTTCTCTCCAGGTAGGCAGTGACAGAACTGTGCCCTTGGCATTGCAGATGTCCGTGAGCGGTGGTTAACACTTAAAATCAGGTGGGCCACTGGCTCGTCTGCCACCGTTAGCAATAAAAAAAACACCAAAAGTTTCCGGAATTGGCCACTTACATAAACAACAATTAAAAAATTTTACTACATTTGAAAATGGAACTCTTTAGCCGTAGAATACAATTTGCTTCATCTGACTGTCAATTGTTTTCAAATTGTGTGATTACAATAAAATGGATTGAACTCGGGAAAATTTTCGTTGCATTTTTTTTTACGATTTTAAGTGTAATTTGACAGCTCAGCAAAGCCTCGTTCGGCTTCAATCTGTTTTTGGCGAAGAAGCACCGTGCAAGACGACTATTAATAGCTGGTTTGCAAAATTCAAACGCGGTCGTGTCAATCTCCATGATGAAATTCGCGAAGGTCGCCCGTGCACAGCTGTAAACAACAAAAAAATTTGATGCTGTGCGCCGTATGACCGAAACAGACAGGTATGTGATCTACCATGAGATCCGAACATCTTTGGACATATACATGATTCAAATACAATCAATCCTACACAAACATTTGTGTGTGAGAAAGCTGTGTTCTTGATAGATCTCACACAATTTGACTGATGCTCAAAAACGGACCGCATCATTTGGTGCCATGCTATGCTTGCCAGATACAATGAATACTTCGGTGTGAGATATAGTAACAGGTGACGAAACATGGATTTATAGCTACGATCCCAAAACAAAGCAGCAATCGAACGTATAGGCCCAGTTTTTTGTTAAATTGTGATATGGGTCTTTCAAGATGAGCCGAAATCAACTAAAGTGGAACGCGTCAAAAGTGCCTCGAAGCGAATAATTGCTTCTTTTTTTAATAAAACTGGACACGTGGCTATTGTTGCTTTAGAAAATCGTCGTACCGTGAATAGTGACTGGTATACGACCATTTGTTTACCAGAAATTATTGACAAACTCCGTGAAAATAACGCTAAACGCCGTATCACCATTGCACCACGACAATGCAAGTTCCCACGTGGCCAGACGGACAAATGAGTTTTTGAAGGCGAAAAACGTACAACTTATGAGTCATCTGCATACAGTCCTGACCTGGCATCGTGTGACTTTTTTCTGTTCCCAAAAATCAAGAACCAATTACGCGATCAATGATTTTTATCACTAGAAGAGGCTGTCGATGAGTATGGAAAACATGTACTATCTGGCGTCACCCCCGAGGAGTGTCATAAATGTTTTCAAAATGCACGAAGGCGATAAATTTTTTCTGTATCAAAATCAACATATTCCTTATTAAAATATGGCTCGATAGAAAGCTCTTTTGAATCATCCAAATTTATACAAGCTTTATTCCTTTCGGCGGAAAACGTCTCCTTTTCACCTACTTGCTTTCTGACTTGCTTACTTACCTACTTACTTACTTTCACCTATCCCGGTGTCTGTAATAAAATCATGCAAGTTAAATTTGACCCACTTCCTGGTTTCCGATTGAGCTGAAATTTTGCATGACATATATGTATATCGCGTGACTATGCTATATTATGATGACATGGAGCTGATCTGATGCTGGAGCTGGAAGCTGGCGATAGAAACTCCGCAATAAAATGACACAGACTCATCGAGTTTGGAATCGTTTGATTCGTATTACTTTTTTAAATTATTTTATTCAAGTATATTTTCCCCTCTCTAGAGCATTAAAAAAAGCTTGTTTTGTAAAAATGTGTTTTACTATAAATTTATTTTTTACCTTCCATTATATTATCTCACTCTCACATAGAAAATTCTTAAATACGTGCTGTATTAATAAATAATCCTTTAACTAGCAGATGCGCTTCTACACCATAATGCGATCTACAATCATCTGATGACTGAATAGTGATATCATATCGTAACTTAAGCAGACACGGCGATAATGGAGTCGTAAATAAATTTTATTGCAGCCATTATATGTGTAACAATGATGCAATTATATCCATCAGATATATATCTACCAGACTAATTTAAAAGTTATATTACGCATAATCAGTAGATAATGCTGCATAATTGCCCGTTGTAAAGGTGATAATTAGACCATGACGTGTGTTTGAAGTTTTTGATCTGCATTTTTGAAATGTTCCTGAGTAATAATACGTTGGTACTATGAATTATCCTGTGGTAATAATAAATAATAATGTCCTGCTCATCTGAACATCGCAGCATCCAGACCAAAGACAAGATGAACAGTTGTGCTCATGAGAGATCTGTGTTCCTGCAATGTCTCCGAAGTGGACACGTCCGACAGAGCGAATTGGAAAATAAAAATTAGAATTCCATCACACTCCACCATCAGATGTAAATAATAAAATGTCGAGGTGAGAAAGAGAGAGAGTGCCCTCTTAACTGATATTCGGTCACGGCAGCCAATCTCAACATAGATAAGCTATTTGTGCAGGAGATGTTATAGTGCACAAGTAACTGCGCAAACGCAAGTGTATCCTTCACTCGCATAGTCGGGATGGGTAGCCGACACGACCGGGACAAGATCAGGCGTAGGACCCACTGTTCAACGAGCCTTCCGAAGCATGGAGATTGAGATGTTTCACATCTACGATCACCCATCATAGGCCCGACCACGGCTAACGTTACTTAAGTTAAGCGATCGTTAGCAAAGCGCACGCGCTAACGTGCTGCCGATCTCCTGAGAAATATAATCCTAAATAAATGGTACCTAGTATACCTCTGACATCCATAAATGCCCCGTCATATTGTTTCAACCTCTTCATGTCCCACTGCTGGACACTTGGAGGAATCGGCGTTATACATCACACTTGTCAGATTGATTGATGTAATGTTATATCCTATCTCTTTCTAAAGGTGTAATTGCCGTAAACATGTTTTGTCGGATCTGACGACGATGTTGTAAAATCTCAAGAGCTGCAGCTGGTTATTAAATATGCCATACATAAGCATAAAATACATACATAAGCGGGCTTCTAAAATAGGCGCTATTCACGTAATATAATTTAATAGTGTTAATAACACTCTTAACACTAATTTGTATGTAAAAGACTAGTATGCCAGATATCTCTTAACAAAACACATTATCTTATACAAATCGACACAATTCCTTAAAAAGATATGGAAAACAAATGAGGCTATAAATATGTCTTATTTGTTAGAGCAGTCGAATCCATTACGATATCTATCAATTTCAAATTATGTATGTTATGCGTTCGCCAAATCAATATTAATGCTGTGTCCATATGCTGATAATGAGAAATTAATTTGGTTTTAGCTATTTTGTTCCGTAAATGGAAGTTGCGAGATATGAAGAATAGCAGATATTTAATTGATGGAACGTGTGCAAGAATTTTTTCGTTATATTCTAATATTCAGCATTCGACCAAAGCGCGGGGATGAAGATTGCCATAATTCTAATTAAACCTACAATCCAGATAAGGTAAGACGAGCAGAAACATTTTTTGTACGACCTTGCTTTGCCTAATTTTAAATGTAGCCAGTTTTAATTTTAACATTTTAACAACGCTGAATACTAGTTAAAAGTTGTTTGAAGTTATGTTTCTTATTAAAATCATTGATGTACTTATTAATTCCCCTTACGTTTGGAAAAAGTAAATTTTACAATTCCTTTAATATGCAGACAGAACAGAAACCTTTACACTACCATTATGACTCAATACGTTTAAATTTTGATACTGTTATTGGTTCATCTCTTAATTCAGCTCAGTTCAGCCTCTTAATTACCGTCTGATATTTAATTATCTACTTAAAGTTCTCTTACTTTAAATTAATTTGAATTTATATGTTAGAGGTATTGCTGAATCGCAGATTTAAATATTCTTATACATACAATCACAATGTTACACATTGATACTCGTACAATCCCAAAGCTACGCATTGTTACACATACAATCTACCACCTCAGCTTAAATGTACTGCTGGGGGGTACCCACCTGCTCCAAGAAGGGTGTGTGCTATCTCCCTTCACTCTAGCCTAGAATGTGAAGTGGAAGAGCATGAGCCTCATCAGATGGTCGACAAGGTTCACCGCGACCCGATGGCCTTGGCTTGCGTTCCATCAGATGCTATTTTCAACCTTGCATTCCCTTTAAAATGTATCCTTTGTATACAATTTTATAACAACTGAAATTTGTTACAATGAAACGTACGTGAAAATCTCAGGTATTCTGAGGCTGGATATTTGGGTGATTGTTCATCTCAGAAATAGCATATGAGATGAGTAGCAAAACATTCACCGTAGGAGTTTATAGCGAAATATAAAAAATCCCAACGCGAGTTGACATTTTAAAAGTACAGGTGGTTTGTCTATATCTACATTATTTGTAACTTAAGCATACATATTTAATCATTATCAGCTTTACTCTACCCTTATTCTACTATTGTGTGTAGGGTCGGCGAAACACGTATTTTTCTTCCATTCATCTCTATTATACGTCATGTCAGCACTGACGTTCTTCGCATGCATATCCTTCTTCAGGCAATCCATCCAAACTCTCTGGTCTTCCTTTACCCTTATGCTCGTTCACATTCCTACCCAAAACTCTTCTGGTAATATAACTCCCATATCACGCTAATCTATTACTTTTATCTTCTCTGTTACTAGTGATGCTTTCAAATTTTCTCCTTACCTTACCCATTAAAGTAACATGACACATCCATGTCAACATTCTCATCTCCGCCACGTGAACTCTTCTTCCACCTGTCATGTCACGTCACCCACCATTCAGATCCATATGCAAAGTTACTTTTTAAGGAGCCAAATGTTATGTGCTTGTTCAAACCAGCAAAATGAACAACATTAACTATGGAACCAATATTATAATCACGAAAAAACCAAATGCTCATCATCCATCTTTTACCCAATTTGCAGAAGTGCAAAGTAGTCAATGAAAATAGTGACGTAATCGACATCTTTGTTGATACACCCAACAAGCTCCGACACGTGGTCTTGGACCTTTTGTCGAAATAAGTGTTTTTTTTTTTACTTTTATATTTACACAAGTTAAATTTAAAAAAAAATAATCTGTTTTTAGTGCATGCTGATTTACCTATAAGTGTTTGTTGCATTTTATCATAGTTTGTCTTTGTATTGTTTGTCATACTTTAAGCAATGTAAGCAAACGTTGGTAAATCTTTATAAATAAATCCACTGAACCCAAATGTATGGAACAGCTGATTGTTTTTTCTTAATTTCATGATTGGTCCCACAGTAAAAGCTGCTCAGTTTGCTTGTCTGAATAATCACACAAAATTTTGATGATGATGATGCAGGGCTGATGATCGATTTATAGATTTTTCCGTTTAAAGCTGGGGGCATTTGGCATTCGGCTTAAATATACGTTTATTCGCCGATACTTGAGAGAAAACATGCTTATTGCGAGACCCGACAACGTAGTAATAATAAGCTATGGCATGCGGTTTTCAATATGGACAATTACTTCACAATTACGGGTACGGAATGATCTTACGCCTATCATTATTCGGACTAAAGTTTTACGTCTGTGTAATAATCGTAAAAGTCTTGCAATTTGAGACGGGCTTAAGCCTAAATGCCGACGGTGGGTTATTCCCGCACAGCTTGATTGTTCAAAACACTTGTTTTTAGTTTAACCTAAACGTTTGCGTTACACTTTTGTGGTCATCTTGCAACCCGTTCATCGACAGACCGTTTCATTGAAGTATTGGTCTTTAGGCCGCTTAGAAACTTAACATTTTTACTAGATAATAGACTCAGTTTTACAGAGGCATAGTGTTACCTATTTGAGAACCTTTTACCCAAAAATTATTCCAGGGTTATGCCAGCTAGCGCCAAACTCAATCTTTTCCTTCCATCATCATCATCATCATCACAGCTCATATTCGTTCACACCGAGGAGCTCGAGCCTATCCTATGTTAGGGTGATTAGGCCTTAGTCAACCACGCTGGCCCAGTGTGGATTGGTCGTATTCACATACACCTTTGAATTTCTTCGCAGATGTATGCAGGTTACCTCACGATGTCTTCCTTCGCCGTAGGAGCGTCAGACAAATGTACATTATGAAATTCGAAACGAAAGACACATTGGTACATGGCGGTCTTGAACCCCGGACCTCCCGATTGGAAGGCAAGTACCTAGTCCACAGCGCCACCGACGCTACGCTAAACTTTCTTTCTATACTGATCCATAAATAAGCAACCCTAATTGATGCTAAGTATTTACCAGAGAGACGCTAGCAACCAGCCCTCCTACTTCCTAACTTCGATTGCTAACTATAACTATCTTTTTTGAAAGAAACATTAAATTCATTACCAGTTTAGTGATTACTTTTGTTATGGCGGCGTTCATTATAGCAGTAATGGATTTAAAGTTTCTTTCAAATATCACAGATCTAGTTAGCAACCAAAGTCAGTAAATAGATATTTTGCTTGTTAGACATTTTGCTGAATTTTAAACAAATCTCTATAAATAGAAAAAATGGGACGATTGCCTAAAAGAACCAAAAACTCCATTCTTTTTTCTAGTATTAACTATTCTAGTATTAAAAGCTATTGACGTCAAGCACATTGATCAAAAACAAGTTAAATGAATTTCCGAGTCTTTCTTAAATTGATAGAAGAATTACTTTGAGAACTTATGCTTACTTATAATACATATATATTTGTATGTTTATGCATTTTTTTCCTAGGGAGGAAATGCGCAACCGTACCGTACCGAGCGTGTGTGGGGTTAGCCCGGCAGAGTGCCAGGCCGACCCACTAAAACCCCCCTGTGTTCTCCCTGCCCTTGTGGGCGCGCATGGTAGGGCCCACAAGCGACTACCACTACCAGCGCGTTCGGGCAGGCCCAACCATGTTGGTCGGGCTATCGCCAAGGGAGTATGTTTATGCCTACGGACCTATATTGGGCTACCGTTGTGACCGGCCCAGATTTCCTTTTCCTGTTAGAGAACTGATGGAGAAGAAGATGATCATATGAAGTACATCAATCAGTCAACATAAACTACTAACCTGCCTTTTTAATATTATATCAATTTAACCATTAAATCAACATAAAAGACTTACCTTTTTTTAACGCTGGGAAACGCATATCTCGCGCTTGGAAAAACGCGGGGTTATGACGGACTCTCCGAGGCCACTGAAGGCAGAGTGCCATACAGAAACCGCGGCCTACCGACTAAAACCCAACGATGCCCCCTCACATACGCCTTGGCACAAGCACGTCCATCACCGCCCCATCCCCCCCGTCATCATACGAGGAGGATACACCGGGGAGGGACGCCTCGTGACCGGACCAGGCCATGGGAACCCTTTCGGACACATCCGTGCCTTTTTAATATTTTGAAATTATTATGTAATATCATAAACATTGTTAAGCTATTAGAAGTTACCAATACCTATCTCATAAATATTTTTTTACTTAAAACTAAATGTGCTAAAAATAACATAAAATTACTAATCTTAAAAAAACTTAAACTCATATAAATTAAACTTATTATAATACTCACCGCTATCAGTGGGCAACGTTCCCTAAATGTGGCAGCAACATTGAATGGCAATTGTGGGCAATGCTTATTCTAGGTCACTAGTTGCATCTCGTAGGTGGGCAGAAATATTAAAATTTACCTGAGATGGGACCGTTAGGCGATCCTTATCAACGTTTTTATGTCACTCTCCTACTTCACCCTGTTACTTATTGGCCAAATCAAAGTTCACTTGTTTTGGAAAAGTTTCTTGATTTCTAAAACGATTTCTGTTTGACTCTGCGGTAACAGCCCAGGGCACCAAAAGCTGCCATAACATTTGCACTCACAGCCCGAACCGATTAAGCCGACGTTTTACGACATCGTAATAGAATCGAACGGTGTATCATGACATAACGTTATGACATAACGTTATGTTATAATTTTGGCCACGCCATCGAATAATGGTGACGGTACAATTTAATTTCAGTGAGTGCCGCTTTGCATTTGCAAAAGTTGACGAAATTTGTAAATCAAAATTAAATTATTGCGCGTATGTTCTGGTTTCGTTTTGTGTTGCTGTAATGAACACTCATATTCAGATTGCCTTCAATTGTGTTAATATGATTGATTTTTTCGTTTTAAAAATGACAAAACTGAAACTAATTTGGAAATGAGTTTTCTACTTTTGGAATATTTAAACATATCTTTTCATAAATGTAATTGATGATTCTGATCTGATTCTGAATGATTCAATGTAATTGAAGTTAAAAAATACTTAAATACTTTAAACTTTTCAATATCCCTCATCTCAGCTAACATAAATAACAATATAGGAAATGAAACCAAACTTCAACTGGCCTCCCCAACAACTGACAAACTGGCTCACATATCTCTAATTTACCGGAACACAACAATGTTATTAATATCATTGTTATTATTTCGACAAATCTAGGAAAGATTATGGTAGCTAGCCAGTGGGCTCAAAATCTAACCACCAACCAAACCAATCAGGAATACTTCCACCCCCATGGGGAATTGAACCTAGAACGACTAGACCATGGAGGTGATATAACAACAATGAAAAAGTCATCAATAGAATAATAATTTTAATAAAGTGATGATATTAACAGACGTAAATTAGCAATTTTTTCTATAGATGCCTAAAAGTTTCCGTAGAACCAGTAAGATTTGACGCAAACATACCAAAAATACCAGCAAATACCAACTCAACATCTCAAGAATGCATGTAAACAACTTCATCAATTCAACCAATAAAACTCGAGTAATAGCGAATTGGTGCGACATATCGCTGGCACGCGAGCTATGTTGCGAGACGCCTGCGCAGCCTCGCCTAGTAGGGTGGCGATTGGTCTGATAAATAACGCAGTAACTGCCCATAACTTCGCAACAATTACGGCAGTTTCTAGGCAGCAATTCTGAGCAGACAGGCGTCGTTATTTCGCCGGCTACCGAAAGCAACAGTAATGAATATATATTATGCTCTCAATGTGATTTAAGAATGCCGCGGACAAATAATGGGACAATTTGATGATTACAAAATAACAAGTTTGTGCGTTGTTTCTGACTGTAACTCTCTTATTAGTATCGTAGGCAAAACGGCTTATCTTGAAATACTCACAATATTGGGAATACTATATTTATTTTGTTTATTATGTATAATTTACACACATTAATCAATCTGTAGAATTAACAAATTACAATACATCGACTCCTACACTAGACTTTACTTGTATCGTAGGATATTAAAATTGTGATTTCCTTTTAGTTGTGGTTATTAAAGATGATGATTTAAAAACATTAAAAAGTTAAAACAATGTATTCTAGCCTTCATCTCACCAGATATTAATTACGATAAGGCCAAGTTTTATTTGGATTTCCCAAACGCAGAAGCACTGACTCTTTCACTGGTAATCGTTTGAACAAATTAATGCTGTTAATATTACTATTAGGGCGACAGATTTACTTGATGTAATAATTTGAAAATGCCTGTGAAAAAAAGAACATACAATCGAATTAAGAACCTCCTCCTTTTTGCGAAGTCAATGAGTATTGTTTTACGTTGAAGCGTCAAAGTCGGTACTTTGACGTGACGTCACAGGTTCCTTCCTCCACATTATAGCTACGACATCTCTCGAATGGAAACATGTCGTTCGCCTTTAAAAATGTCATATACCTCGTTTTATCGCTCTCCTGTTAAATGTAATGGTATTGCATAAACATTATATTACATTTGCGCTTTTCCGTCGACGTTTCGATGTTTTTACAGCAATTATATTCGCTACGATTAGCTGTCGAAACGATCGTATTAACCTATAAGGATTTTTATGTGAATTTTATGTGTGGCCGTATAAGGCAGACCCGTCCGACTATTCTGTTTGCCTCGTAAGTGCGATTTCACAACTGGATCTTTGCGATTCGATTTCTCTGACTCGATTTAAAATTGATTGTCGGCATCGATAAAAAATTTATGTGTCGATATAACCTAACGCCCAAGGTTCTGGCTCGCTCTGGACGTTAGCTTTTCGAGCGAGTGGTAGATACAAAATTTTATTAAATTGCGTTTTCAAGCTTATGCTTCATACGCGTCGCACAAAAAAAAACTTTTGTCTTTTTATAGATAATCCTGCAATCAGCCTTAAGACTATAAGCAGATTGGATGAATGGGTTGGCAGTGTAGAGGCATTACTCCTAACGAAGCCTAGCCCATTTGTGTGTAATCAGTCCTCACGCTGACTCTCCTTGACGGATATGTCACGTCTTTTTTTCAGACTACGAATGCATTAAGGTATTGTTAGCTGTCCTGCAAGAAGGTTTGGTAGCTTTTGTAGCCTTGTTTTGTATTTGGAGCAGCTAGAGGTCACTGCCTCCTTAATTGTTGGCACATTAAGTAATACTATTAAGCTCTGATGTTTTTAGAAACCATGGTGCATCTGCTATTTGCCTTAATATATTTTTGTGCACTCTCTGTATGGTCATCAAGTTGGAGACACTAGCAGTGCCTCACAGTTGTATGCCATATGTTCAAATGGTCTTGAGCAAAAGAAAAAACTATCGAATCCAAAAGAATCCGAATACAAAAGAAGCTTGCTAACAATTGCTAATTTTTTGTTTCGCCCCAATAACCAGTGGAGACTCCTGGACTTCAAATTGATCTCGTCTTTTCCAGGTAGGCCTGCGGTCCAGATGCATACCAAGGTACTTGACTGTGTAAAGCTTTAAAGTATAAAAAATATAAATGATATAATTAAAGCCTTAAAATAAATTATCATTGGAACGCGCGATATTTGCCAGAATGTACAAAAAATTTGGCAGTTCATATTATAACCCAATAAACACACAAAACGAATAATATTGTATAGTTCTACTGGAACATTCTTTGATTTGGGTTTAGTTGTTAAGTCGTGTTTTGATAAGATTTTTGAACTAATAAAATTCTCTTTCATAAACATTTTTTTATGGAGGGCCCGCAAATGACCTCCTCCCGCCTCATGTTAAGCGGTGAAAGAGGCCCAAATGAGTTGACAGATAGAGGAGGGACAACACTCTGTATCCTATCTGCCTGCCCCCTGCCGGCCCAAAAGATTCTTTTTTCACGCCTCTTTTGAAGGATGTTGTAGGATGAAGGAAACATGTGCGCTGGTAGAGAATTCCAAGTGTGGGATGAGCGACAAAAGAAGGAATCTTAGAATTTCTTGGTACTGTGTGAAAAGGAGGATACAGTGTACGGATGACTCCGAAGGCCCTTACGCGTGTTTCTGTTAAGGAATGGAGAGGGGAGATAAGGTTAAAGACATTCATTCAATCGAAAGTTTGTTCTTAGACCAGAACGTTTAGCATAAATTTATTATAACCGTTCAACTAATTCTAAATTGACGAAAGCGTTTAACGAATTTCTATGAAATTTCACATACAGTCAGTTTATAAATCAGATTAAAATCAAAAATAATTTATATTCCGGCGAAATTACAGTTACGACGAAACTATACGTACTACGTATTACGTAGAAACGCTGGAGAATTCAATAAACATTAAGATCAAAATTCATAAGTATATTATTGGTATCGAATTCAAATGTTCATCGATTTTCTCGGCGATTCGATCGTTAGCATCGAATATCTATCCCTCTCGGTTGTAAATCGGATCAATAGATAATAAATACATGCATCAGCTTTGCTAATTGACATTTACAATCGAATCGAACGCGGAACGGCGGAATCGATAAAATATTGGACACGGGTGTTTCTACGGTGACAGATCGAGGTGAACTGAGCAACTGGCGATGAGGCGTGCGAGTTACAAGTTGGCAGCGAGATATTTTTTATTTATTTATAATATCATTATTTATAATTCACAAGAATCACCGTTCTCTCGAATGATCTTTAAGAAAATCTATTGACATTAGCCGGTCAGTAATTTATGAAAATTTTATTTATGTTTATAAAAATAAAAAATAATACATTTTGATACGTAATGTTGGAGGTTCTTAATGTTGAAATTATATACAAGAATAAAACTAAAGTTGCTGTTCCAACGTACAGGCTTCAAAAGCTAGAGAGGTTTTTTTAAGAGGACAGGTAAAGCTACCTACAACAAAGTTTTTTTTTACATACGATAGGGAAGTTTTTGGCTTTCATCTCACCTGATAGTAAGTAATGAAAAGGCCGAAGGTGGAAGCGAGTTTCAGCTAAAATCCTCAACAGCTGAGGAGTTCCACGAAGTGCTGCTGATTTGGCTAACCGTGAGATGAAAGGGCATGTAAAAAGTCTCTTATGAGAAAAGGTTATTACAAAGTCAGTGCTTACTCAAATGATACCAATGTTTGAAGGTAATCTGTATCAGATGAAAATTATTATAATGTTATCTAACGACATTGTTTACGGTAACGACATAACTTATTGTAAGTGTAGATACTTCTGATATAGCTGATTTTCTAAAATATAAAAGCTTATCGCGAGATTTAGCTAGGAAAAACAAGAATACAATACCTATTTAACTTGATCTTGGTAATGCTAAGAAAAATCACATATTTTCATGAAATTTATGAAGGTATATTTCACGACAAGCTTTTATAAGTATATCATAAAAATGTGTGATGTAGTAAATAGATGGGTTGTTGCATAGGAACTTGTACTAAAAATGTATTTTACAATGAATTTTATGATTGTCATTCTTGAGTGACACTCGGAAGATCGAGACGAATCAATTGACGTGTGACTCATCAACATCGAGGAATAAACATACATACATATATAGGCTGAAAGCACATTAACACTCCTATTCGTTGCGCAATCGGGTAATAACCAGTAATACCGCTACCGCTTCTCACCGACACCAACAATTGCTTGACATCGAAATGACACCGGTAAATATTCATAATTCATTAGCAATTAAACGCCAGAAGGGGAAATTACGAACAGCCGCTAAAACGCGCAAATGAAGTTGTTTAATTATCGCCGTCAGTGCGCCGGATCGCAAGGTACAGTCTCACTTCGGATTCGAAGTAAAAAACCCACTCTGTTCAAATGCAAATCTACCCAGATTTAACTTGTGTATTTATTTGATCGAGGGCATTTAAAATTTTCCCTACGTTACGATCTTTTCAGCTTTCGGGATCATGGGTGTAAATAAATTAGTGTTATGAGGATTGTGAAGCTGTAAATTTTTATACAAAAAGCGATTACGGTTTTTTCCCTCTTCACATAGTCCAATTTTAATTTTTTTTGGAAATGTTGTAGATATAATGAAAATCTAGGTTTGTTTATTTTGATTTTGAAGTAATATTGCTTAGAATATAAATTATTCGCATCTAAACATCTATATTTTAGACTTAAAAACTACCTCGAGCATTATTATCTTTTTTTGACAAAATTATACTGAATTACAAAAAAGCAAAACGTACAAACATAGATATACTGAATCTAATGAGAATAAAAGTGTCTATTTTCGTAAAGGCAATACAATATTTCAATAACAAATGTAGGCACTTGCCTCGGACTTTCAACTCTAAGCGGTGTGCAACAAACTGCATTTTTGAAAGTGCATACTCGTGCCATGAATTGGCACTTCACAGTCCTCTTAAAGATCAAAAATATCATCATCAGAATTTCAGACAAGAGACGCCTACTGTTGGACATAGGCCTCCCCCAGAGGGTCTCTAAGCCATGCAGTCCTGTGCTTCTTGCATCCAGCGGCTTCCCGCAACCTCCACCAGCTCAACAGCCTACAAGCGCTGCGTCTCCCTTATCAAAAATATACATCAGCTAATCCAGGCGATTTGCTTTATTTCAATAAAAGTAAAAGACAATTCAGTTGCAACAGATCCAACAAAAATAAGGTTAACAGCAAACCATGAATTAAACATACGAGCAGTCGACGCGACGCCTCGACGTCGTCGTGTCGAACCTAATTAATGTGTAGCCACGTCGGCTGACTAATTACCACTGCTAACTGCTGGCGTTGCCACTACAAAGCTGTTTGCATATTCATAGCGTTCATATAGGCAGGTTAGAATCAGATTTCACGGACCACTGACCGAGTGGAACAAAGAAATTAAAAATAAAAGGCGTTTCGTCGATGTTTTCTCATAAGACAACGAGCACTTATAACCAGGGTAGTGGTTATTGGTTATGTATTTTATTGGCTGAAGAGGTTGAGGAGCTTTGTGGTGCATTGGCGCGTGCACTCAGTGAACGATTGCTAAGGTTAAGCAACGTCGGCTGTGGTCAGTCCTACGATGGGTGACCAAAATACAAAACACCTAGAGCTCCTCCATGCTTCGGAAGGCACGTTAAACAGGTACTGCGCTTGATCTCGCCCCAGTCGTGTCGGCTAACCGTCCCATTGGACTAGGCGAGTGAAGGAACAGAGAGCGCATTTGCGTTTGCGCAGTCACTTGTGCACTATAATATTTCCTGCGCAGATGGCTAGTCATTGTTGAGATTGGCCGCCGCGACAGAATATCGGTTAGGAGGACATTTAAAAAAAACGATGAAAATGGCACTATACGCAGCAAGAGACATCGCTCTTGCTGCGTATAGTGCCATCCCGCTCTCAGTACGGCTGAAATATTGTTTTAAGCTATCATGGTTAGGGGGCAGTAAATTAAAAATCGAGTTTACAGTTTTTGCATGTAAATGTAATTGAGAGATAGCATAACATTTCGTTCCCTTGGCGATAGCCCTACCACCTTGGTCGGGCTTGCCCGGGCACGTTGGTAGTGGTGTCGCAGTGTGGACCTTACCATGCGCGCCCGTAAGGGCAGGGAGAACACCGGGGGTTTTAGTGGGTCGGCCTGGCACTCTGCCGGGCCAGCCCCACACACGCCCGCCGTCTAGCCAACGGCTAGTACGGTGCGGTTGCGCATTTCCCCCCGAAAAAAAGGATAACAATTCGTAGAGCTCTACTGTATCAAGTATCGCTGCAGCTAGACGGCTGCTGTGTCGCTTTTGAATCGCGAATATAACGCTGCAGCTCTGTTGTTGATTGTACAATAAAATAAAATAAAATAATTCATTTTCAGACCATTAGATCCATAGTGTTAGTATAGTAACAAATTGACTTATAGACTATGTTCGTATGTACAAGATTAACAAATATAGTGACCTAGAACCTTGTTATTAAAACACTAATTTCACAAGTTCCACTTGAATCTTTATTATATTTCAATTATTGCGACCGGTTTCGATACATCATCGTCAGGCAATGCCTGATGCCTGACGATGATGTATCGAAACCGGTCGCAATAATTGAAATATAATAAAGATTCAAGTGGAACTTGTGAAATTAGTGTTTTAATAACAAGATACCATGGAGTTCCATCAAGAAATTACAACACAAAGCTTTAACTATGACCTAGAACCCCTAATGGGCAGACTCACCAATCCTTAAAACACATGTAGCCTGTGTGAACCTGCCCACCAAAGCTGAATCGAGTCGATCACTCACCATCCTCAGGACTCGGTTCGAGCTCCGCCGCACCCTGTTCATCAGCGAGGCAACTTTTTTTCGCATTACTGCATAAATGCAACGCGATCAACACAGAATCTCTCAGTGGTCTGTTATCAACAACAACCACAACCAAATTAAGCAATCGGTCGCTGTGTCCAAACGTTGACGTGCACTTTTAGTTCGTCAGTCGCGCGCGTGTGGCGCTGTCGTAGCACAGTCCAACGTTCCATGATACGAATTTGCGATTTATAAGCAATAATTGTACAATAGCAACAATTGCGACTGTCACTAAAGATCGGTAATAAGCTTGCGGTTAACTGCTGTATCGCGTTTAAATCGCGACTGAATCGCTGCAGCGATACGGCCAGCAGCTAAAGTTGGAAACATATTTACGTGTCGTGGCGTGTCGCGGTGCTTACTGTCGTGACGGTGAGTGTGCACACTTATGTGTCGTGTCGTGGCGTGCTCTAGCGTTATTTCTTTCATTTCTGAACAGAACCTCGCAGTGTTTAAACGTACATAATGTTTTCCTCTTATTCGGATAGTGATTTTGATGAAGACCTTCAAACTCTCTTAGCAATGAAGCTTCTTGAGGACAAAATAAAGAAGAGAATGTACTAGGTTCACCCTATTAACAGAGGGAGACAGAAAAAGGTGAATTTCATCGTCTTGTTAAGGAATTAGAGAGTGACGAAGAAAAATTTCATCAGTACTTTAGAATGAACAAAGCACAATTTGAGGAAATCCATTCGCTAATTGAAGGAGTTACTTTACACTTTGTGTCATATAAAACTGTTCGTTGACGTACAAGTTCAATAAGCTCTTCAGTCATTTTTCACTACGCTAGATGTTCGCGTCACGAGCCACGCGCCCGGTATAGAAACACATTTGCCTGTTATGTCGTGTCGCGTCATAACCCCCACCACCGTTCTGGCGCAATCGGTGGCCAGCAGTCGGCGCCACGACAGAACGCGTCGCGACACGACACGACATACAAATATGCTCCTAACCATATTAAATATATGTACCCGATATCCTACTGGCGAGTCACGACACGCCACGACACGTAAATATGTTTCTAGCCTAACTGTGTATAAACGACCGCAAAACCTTAGAATTATCGGTAACAAAAAATATGTACTACCAAAAACAAATAATGTATAAGGAACTAGAGCGCTGAATTATGTAATTAGTAGCTTCGTAAACGAATTGCCTGGATATTTAATCGATTTGTATGCGGAGAGAAGGCGTAAATTTAAATATCAATAAAAAAAGTTCTTAACAGAGTGAATCACTACGGACAGATAAACCAAATTGGTTTGTGAGCCGCAGTTAATGTATATAATCCACAATGTAATATAATATTTTGATCAATAAATTAAAAAAAAAACTATAATTTGCAAAGAGTAATAATGTTTAAAGAACTTAATAGCTTTAAGTATGAGGTGGGCCGTGCCCGTATTCTTTTTAGCCACCATTAGTTGCTTCTCATATTTTTTGGAACTACACTGACCTTCAAAAGTAAGTACCACACTTTTAAAATTGCAATAACTTTTAAAGTAGGCAAAATATATTTTCAAAATAAAAAATATTAAATAGACTAATGTATAAAAACTATAACTTCCGAAAAACCTGACGAAATGAGCTGAAAATGTTTTTTGTTTGAATCCTTTATCTTTTGTAGTTTAGGGAAACATTTAATTTTAAAAGTGTAGTACTTACTTTTGAAGGCCAGTGTAGTTACAGTTAAAAGTTCAACATTTCAACTTGTTAGGAATGCACCACAAACTGTCTTCGGTATGGTATCACATTTATATTGATCAATATCGTACTTTGACGAAAAATATTTTTTTTTAAATTTGGATCATTATCTTGACACTTCCTGCGCTGTCAGTGCGTCATAAAAGTATGTTAGTAAATTTATATGTCCGCTACCGAGCGCCGGATAAGTTTAATATTTAAACAAACATGGCCATGATTCACGCGACTCCAGGCATGACTCGTCACAGTCGGTAATCCAGGCAGGGACTCCGAAATGCGCCCGCGCATGTTTTGACAACTTAATCCCGGATAGGATGTTCAAAGATTATGTAAGCGTAGAGCGTTACTTTACTATGACCGAACATCGCAGAGATAAAACAGATACTTATATTCCAATTTCATTCACACAGCCTTCTTGTAGGCTGCACTTCTTGCTCAATTTCTGCCCCAAAGCGCTTTTTTCCGCAGCTAATGCCATCTCTTAATTTTTTTTTCTTCTGCGGAACGAATGCGGAAAAATATGCGTGTGGCTTTTGTCTACGCCCACTGATATCTTGTTATAAATAACGCGAATGCTCTTTTCAATAGTCGATGAATTATTTAAAAAGATGCATTATTCTTCAGGTATTCTTTATTTAGGGATGTTTTATCTTTATAATTTAATACGAGAATCCCATTGTTATTATTTAATTAGAGTTTTTTGTTACTATTTCTATTTGATGACGCGGATTTAAAAAAATACAAAATTACCTTAAAGACTTCTTTATAAGCAGACAACAAAAGAAAAACCGACAAATTAAAAACAATAAATACGCGAGAGCTCCAAAAAAGCGGGCACTCTTTAAATTATTATTTTTATCGCGGGCAATCTCGATGTCTCACCGATACTATCGCTTGATTTGCATACAATGTGGTCTATAGTCTATGGTGCGGCCATAAAGCCGCAGGAAGCGGCCGCGATTATATCGAGTAACAAATGAGCTCTGAAACCGTGCTGGAAAACATATCGTTAATCTGATGATATTTTTATTTGTATAGCTTGTGCTGATATTGATTGAAATATTGTTTGTGATTATTATACCCTTTTTCACTAACTATATATTGAAGTAGAATAATCGATTATAAAAACAGAACTATCTCCTAAATATTAGAAAAGGAGGTAGAATAGTTGAAAATGGCTTACATAAGATATATGTTATAATTATTAAAAGCTGAATTATTAATTTTTGATTAAGTAATATTTGTATAAAAAAAATGTAAAAAACACAAATTTATCCGAACGGAGACTCTGTACCAGGGTCGCCTGCTTGGGTACCTCCGCCTTACGTATTTCTGCCACAAAGCTGCAGTATGGTATGGCAGTGAATTTACTGGGCACCGTGATTTTACATCTTACGGCACAAGTTGGCAACGTTCACTGTGGTTCTTGCTTACATATTTGCTGCGAATCTCACAGGAATCACTCATGTACTGGGGTGACTGTTACCACTTACCATCAGGCGGGCAATAGGCTTGTTTGCCAACTTAGTTGTATATAAAAAAATACAAGAAATATATCAACTCACACGCAGAATTAAAACTCAGCATTAGGAAATCAACAAAACTAGTAAACACCTACATGATATAAATCATACATGAACGATCATAAATTGCAGTGGTAGCTTGAACGTTTTATATTGGACTTCTACCAGACCTACGTCTTCCAGAAGGAGACTCAATACCAGGGTCGTCTGCATGGGTCCGTGGAAGCCTGCGTGCATAGTTGGCCCCGTGCACGCCGCTGTAAGGCCCTCCATCTGGGGATTGCCTTGGTGTTCTCGGGCAATCCTCCCTTGGCGATAGCCCGACCCACTTGGTCGGGCTTACCCGGGCGCGCTGGTAGGGGTAATCGCAATGTGGACCTTACCATGCGCGCCCACAAGGGCAGGGAGAACACAGAGGTGTTTTAGTGGGTCGGCCTGGAACTCTGCCGGGCCTAGCGGCGGGCAGCGGCGGTAGGCCGGCCGTCTAGCCAACGGCGGGTACGGTGCGGTTGCGCATTTCCCACCGAAAAAAAAGGGTCGTCTGCGTGGGTACCTACCAACCTCTACCTTACCTATTTCTGCCGCCAAGCAGCAGTGCTTGCATTGCTGTGTTCCGGTTTGAAGGCTAGCACAGGCAGTGATATTACTAGGTATTGGGACTTGCCATCTTATGTCACAAGTTGGTAACGTAAAATGGCGTCCTTGTGGGGGTGGTAGATTTGCAAGTCCTACAGGAACCACATGTACTATAGGCGACTGTAGCCACTTACCATCAGGTGGCCAGCCTGCTTGTGTGATCATTTTATTGTATAAAAAAACTTTTCCTTTTGAATTAATTATTAAATGACCTGAGGGTTGACATGTAATTAAGTTCAAGCCAACAAAGTCATATCAAGTGTATAAAAACAAAAACTATGATTTTGGGCAATGCCAAAAATCCTATACAGCCACACATCGATACCAATAACAAAATATTCATGGTGAAAACTTTATAAATAAATCAAATATGTTTATATCTAATTTCTTTTTTCAAATTGATGGAAGTATTTTATGAGAAACTGATTTAATAGTTGCATAAATTCATATGTAAAATTTACATCTATATACCATGACATTATAGCGCTTGAATATTGTGTATGAGAAAAGGCGGGAAAGCCAATGTCATCGAGCACAATTAAATATATTTTTGGAATATTAGCCTTGTTTTACTTTCCTCATATTCGAAATGAAAAGTATAGTGTTTAATTTGGGTAAACACACCCATTCCAGACCTGATAAAACAATCTGCTATTACCTATCACATTATTTTCAAAAGACTTAGTCAAAGGAATAGAATACTAAACATAACATTTAAATATGACTGCTAATGAAACGTAGATGTAATTTATTGTTAATATAACATATGATTAATAAACCTTTTAACTTAACACAAAATGTCAAAGCATAATAAACAGATAACAACCTTATATGAAAACAATAAATGATCGTACACTGGAGGCCAATAAAATAGGCGATAAATTAAAATTCATAAATATTTAAGAGCCAACACAAAGTCGGACACCGATGAATTAATATCGTAAGTTTATTGACGGCGTCGTTAAATAATATGTGTTTGGCTATAATTAGCCCGAGCTATCGTTTTCGCCAATTAATTTATGTAAACAATATGCGTGAGCAGACATGAATTATTTAATGGCCGCCACGATAGATGGCAGCAGTTCTGATATAAGCCGTCGGTCGTGCCGAATTAATTTGTGGAGCCAAGATTCTGTGTGATGTGACTCATTAATTTTTGTTGTTGGACACGATTTATGGATTTACGATGGATCCGGCGATTTATATAAATTAAAAAATAAATTATTTGCTCGCTGTATTAGCTGATCGGTGTTTTTAATTAATCCTAATGTTATTCAGTCGTTATTGGCATGCTAAAATTTATTGGGGCCGTAAATTAGAAGTTTTTATAGAAGTAATTGAAATTAAAATACGGTTTTGCGAAATCCCACGTGTATTACGAAGCTTTTGTATTTTTTTATTTTAATAACTGCCTATCCATAGAGTTATTTTTACTTAAGGTAATGAAAACTGTGTAAGAACAAAGGTAGGGGGTTAACATCAGAACGTCATATTTGCATCACGTCACAGAGACGCAAAACGTTATATTCGCAGAAAGTACTACATATTTGCAAAACGTATCATTCTGGGTTTTGTAATAAATTTCCAAAATTTTCATTAATATTGGGGAACTTGTCTCATCTCACCTATAAATAAATACGAAAAGACCTTTTCTTTCCGTATATATATATATATATATATATATATATATATATATATATATATATTTGGAACGTACTTATTATTCAGATATGACTGTCAATATCCCTACATTTATCGTTTCTAAGGTTCTATACCTGAAAAGGAAAAAAACGGAACCCTTATATGATCACTTCGTTGTCCATCTTTCCGTTCGGTCTGTCAAAATCCTTTTTCGCAAGAACGCAAAGAAATATCAAACTAAAATTTATATCAAATATTCGTGTTTACGTATTAGTTGACTCGTCTCTCTCTTTGGTCTATTATAGCTTTAAAAAAATCAACTTGTAACTCACCGCAATCAAAAGATCGTTTATGTAGCATATTTTGCGATTTCTCTATGAAATCAACGTTGACCTAGAAACATAAAATTTGACAAGAAGCAATGTCTTAAAACACATATTAAGGAAAAAACCGTAAATATGTAACTAGTTAAGAACTCATCTACTTATAATAGCTTGTACTGAACCATCAATTCACACTTTGCCAGTTTTTCAACAACTATGACATTTACATGACGCTGCACCATAGATGACTGCATTAAATTAAATTGCAGGATAAATAGGATGTGACTGCAATTATTCAAGTGCCCAATCGGTAATGTTGGACATTAAAAGCCGTGTACTGGCCCATAAACAACGGCGTACACTCGCGTGCAACGAGTGCGTGTAAACACGTTGCGATGCTCAGTTAATTGCCCGCCAGTGCACGCACGCTCAATCATCCAATGATTTACGTGTTAAAAGTTGTATCAATATTGTCGGCCAAATGTGTAAATCAAGTTTTGAGCGCATTCACGGAATTTATGGACGTGTTCTGACAGCTTTTTGGTTTAATTTTTTTATGCTCCTTATTGAATCGATAGTAAGCATTACGTTTGAGTTTTGGATTTGGTTTTGTTTTAAGGATAGGCGATCAGGCATTGCTAACAAACTCGTGCTTTTTACGTGCATATCAAACAATGCGGCTGTCTAGGGCTGAGCCATGACTGAGCAATTGAGCATCTTAAAAAGTAAAATAACCAACTAAAGCATTATATGCATTTCAATTCAATGTAATGAAATCCTTAAGTAAATCAATAGCATATATTTTGCAGCCCAATATATCAGGATTACATAAATCTACTATATCAGGCTGTCCACTGAACCAAAGCACACTGAACAAATTGTATTGTTATGACACGAAAAAACAAATTGTCACGATATTTCATACCGTTGTGCCATTGTTATACATTTTCTAAAAGTACTATATACTTATTTTCTAATAGTACTCGTAAATTTTAAAAATTTCGAGATTCCTTTGTTGTTGCAGTGAGAGCAGTGGACTGTGGCGTTCGTTGCTTGTTCTGGTGTGGTTCAGAGCCAAGGAAAACGCCAACGATGTAATTTGATCACTTTATTACCCTAACTAGTTAGGGTAGGCTCTTGCCCCTCGGTGGGGACATCTATGAGCTGTGATGATGATGATGATGATTGCAGAGCACACGTGAAGTGCAGACAAAGTCAGTTCGCGTACAAGTTCAAGGTCATATCCGGTATAAGGCGCAATTGCAACTACCTATCACTGCCCTATCTTCCTGTGGTTGTTGTAGCAACCAAGTCACGGTAAATACTATTACCGTCACTGAGTAAGGGAGTTTATCATATCACACCTCGGCAAAGAGATAGAAAGTTCTAATCTAAAGGAAACCCTATATGAACTCTTATGACCAGCTTGGGGTAGACAGTTCTCATCTAAGTAGAGATGCGTGCCCGGCATTAAGACATTCACCCATCTGAACCACATGATTCGCTTCCTCATGTTGTGAACTGTCAAGCCACGGAATGATCTTTCTGCGTCCTTGTCTCCAACCAAATCAATTCGGGATATTCTAAGGCACTACACTTTCACTAATCTCACATTCTCCTTTCCTTTTAAAAACTACACGGCCTGGCCTGCGTTGTCACCGTCTAATTGTGACCACCATTCAAACGCGTACCAAGAAATTCGGCAACTCATTTCGATGTCGCACGATTAAAAAATGGAACTCTGCCAGCGTATGTGTGTCCTCCTTGCAATCCTGGGTCCTTTAAAAGAGGCGTGAAGAAGCACCCTGCAGGTCGGCAAGGTGAGGGTGGCTAGTGCAGCGGGTATTCTCTCTCCCGTACCAGCTATCTTCGCATTTGGACTCTATTTCCACTTACCGCCAGCAAGTGGAGCACGGGCTGCCAAGACTGGACGCAAGTCTCGCATTATCTCACAATTTCAGTGACATAATCTCTTTATCCTAAAGAGTAGCACGGCGGCGCGTATTTAGTGTGACCGACGTGATAAAAATTTCTTGACGCTCGTCAAGGGACAAAAGGACTGAGTTTTATCACAAATTTCTTGGAGCGCCTGTGCTCCGACTGCTGTGGTTGAAGCAAGGACTTGAATACTTTGTGAAGATGTAGTAGCAGCCGGAGGGCAAGAAAGTTGTGATAAAACTCAGTCACACAGGTCCCTTGACGAGCGTTAAGACATTTTTAGTCAAGTCCAATCTTGGCAGCCCGTGCTCCGCCTGCAGATGGAATACGGTCATTTGCTTGGCCTTCTATAAAAAATTATACTATGAAATGCGAACGCAGTAAGTTGTCAACTCATGACACACAGTATAGTATGTCAGCCGTAACAACAGCTCATAACAATTAACAAATGCAATAACATCGCAATGGTCCCACGTCAAACGTGGAATTTAAATGTGTTTGATTAACAACGCGCGTCGAATTCATTAATGTGGAGAAATTAATGAGTCCGCCGTGTCCATTCGGTTTTAGGGTTCCCTTTAGCCAATGTAGAAAAATGTATTTACTGTTACTTACTGTGTGACTTTAAAATGAAAAAAGGAATGTTGGTACACCAGGTAATACCAGCTCCAGCTGGTATTAAATTATACCTACCTAAATTTCAGGATTTCACTTTGGTGACAATGGGACCACCTCGGGAGTATACTCTATCTATCGAATACAAAAAGAATTTTGAAAATCAGTCCGCAATTAGCAGAGTAATCGCGTAACAACACACAAAAAAGAACCTACAGGTCGAATTGAGAGCCTCCTCCTTTTTTGAAGTGGGTTAAAAAGAGAACGCATATTCAAACTAAACAAAAGCATCAGGCGGGATGCAAACTACCTAATCTCAAATACTTTTTAACGCTCTGGCACCCCCCATCAAGCAGTACTGAGCAAGCACAGTGGTAGACGGCCCTAAAAGTTCCTTCTTAATGAACACGTGACATATATCCAATCAACGATCTTTAAAGTTAAGCGATGTTGGCCGTGGTTAGCCTATGATGGGTGACCCAGAAATGAAACATCTGTAATAGCGGCCCTGCACCTGTACTCGTTCTACTATAACAGCTCCTGCATAATGGGTTAGTCGTCGTATTAGTTGCCGTCACCAAAAGCAGTTGGGAGAACTACGAGTATTTTATAGTAATATTGCATTGCATCCTAGTATATTATTGCATTGCATCCTAGTATTGCGTTGCGACTATTACGAGCCAAGTGCTTAGATCATTTAGCCTAGGTCATTTAGTCTGAATGCTCTAAGGCGAAGTGACGAGGACGATGACATTTAATACAGAAGATTAATACGTACGGAACTCACTGACTTAACCCGACTCATGCTTGACTGCGTTTTTACTTAGCTGTCATTTGTCATCAGAATAACGGCAATAATAGGTTTTATTACCACGTCCACGTCTCATCACGACGATATATCTATATTGCCAGTAATTATGTGTCTTCATTTTACGTCTGTACAGTCGCGTTCAGAACTTGCTTACCTACATTTTGACGCGTGACATACAACATAATGTAAGTTAATATTTGAAAGTGCATTGTAAATATCTGTGATACATTCGTTACTACTATATTTTACTACTCATAGGTTTATGACCCACTGACTGAAAAAATACATATGAGTAAATATGCAAACAATCTTAATGATTTCACAATTTCATTTCGTTAGACGATTTTCACTTCTATAGCCTGTCTCTTAATATAAGTATACACAAATATTCAACAAAAAATGTATTTAATTTAAATGATCATTGAGAAATATTTTAAGATTTCCATATATTAATTTAGGTTTTATGAGAGAATCACCTGTTTTTTTTTGTTCATTATCTAAAAAATTAATATGTCTTTATCTTTTCATTGTTCTATCACTCTTTCTGATTTCAAATAGTTATTATAACTTAGGTTGGTCAGAAATAAACAAATTCGAAAGCTTATTAACACTTGTGACCGCGACCGTACTCAAAGACATACGTCAAACAGAATACGACCGAAAATATGCCTTACGCAAAGTGATTAAGCCTCAAAATAACATGACATCGGACATTTCATACGAAGGCTAAAAACGAATATTATTCTTTATGACACAGTGTCATGCAATAGCAACAAAGACGATAATTACATCAAATTTGCCCCACAATTGCTGTTATTAATGTCTCTTTGTTTTTTTTCTGTCATGGAGGTTGGTTTATTTATTGACTAATTTCAAATTGAAATTCCTTATGGATACGTGCCTCTTACATAGTTTTTGTGTTGTGATGTTTGAACGCTATTTACTTAGTATAAAGATTTATTAAAATACACATGATGCATATACAGATCACACAAGTTTAATGAAAATACAATGAAATGTAAAACAGTTGTTGGTGATTGAAAATAACCCCTCGCTTATAATTACCGTGGTGTTAATCACTATGATTTTATCTGTAATGGAAAGCTTACTTAAACTTGGCTTGAAATATTTAGAAAAATATAATTTTGAATATTTTTAAATGAATGTAATATTTGGATGCTTGCAATCTTTCTAAAAAGATTCAGATAAAATTTTAAAGGCAAATAGTTCGTAATTGAGTTCAAAATAGACCTTTAGGATATAAGAACCAATTAATAGCGAACACGCAAACTGAATCAACGGCAGAAACTACTAATTTAAAGATTTATTATATAGTTGTGCCAGTCAAATCAGCAATATTTATAAAATATGTATAATTATACACTTTATAAATTTATTTTACTTAATAGTAGGCGTTTTATGGTTTACCTATGTTGTGTGTATTGCGAAATTTCTAGGAACCCCTTTCTGGTTATGCAAACTGTAAATAAGGTTATGTTTGTTAATAATTCAATCGAATATTCAATAAAGTTCGTCCCACACTCGGTAACACGATATTTGCGATAGCAGCTAATAAGCCACACAGTATCTTAGCTTGTCTCTACAAAAATCTTTCAAGATGAACGTCAAATAAGTATTCAAAAATAATAAAGTATTCAAAAATTCTGAAAACATTGACAACCAAGAGCAGTACCACAATGCAGTTCCCCTAATTCTGTTACTTACTATCTTTTGATGTTAATTTCGAGGTAAGAAAGTACTTGTCTTGACACTTGCATGCTTTTGTATTATACAGTATACCTACACACAGCCGTTGAATAATTAAAATCTTTCTAAAAGTACACGATTGTGTTCCGAGTCATGGTGGAATAAAAGTCACCTTAAAAAAGATCATCGAATTAAACACAAAAAATATCGTAAACTATTACTGAATTTAAGAAATTTTAATTTTTAATATAAAAATAATGATAAAGTCGTTTAGATAGCAATCACATTGTTCTTCAATATTTTGAGGAATTTGAAAGAAAAATACGGGTCCATATTGGCTCACATAATATTCTAAATCCTATTCTTTGTCTTACTACCGATTTATGTTCATAATAATCACTCTTCATAATTTTATTATTCATACTTTTTTTATTCATACATTTTTATTACTACCAACGGAGCTCATAACAGTTAGTGATCATAATACTGTTACTACCAAGAACCATTCTCATATATATTTTTTCAGATCTTTTTTCTTCATAACATTCAATGATCATATTGCTTTAATTAATGATGTTGTTACTAAAAACGTTTCCACGAGTAATAAGTATGCATAAAGTCGAGAATACACATAAAGTCGTTTCTGGCGCTTCGCCGGCCGCTGCCGCGGCACGCTCGCTTCGCTCGCTCGGCTCGCGCGCTTGGTTCATATTCAAACCTACGCTCGTCGCTTCGCTCTTCGCTACCTATTTTTGACCCGACAGTTTCTACATCGCCAGAATATTCTGTATTGTTATATGAATATTATAGTTATTTATTCGAATGATTATGAGTTTCGATCATTAGTATAGAAAAATATATGAAAATAAATATTAGTAAAAACTAAGTGTATGATAAATGATATTATGAATTTCAATGATTTAAATATGTAGTTTATTTTTTTAAATATGTAGTTTTTAAATGTTTTATGAAGAATGATCATTATAGTTTTAAATGGTATGAGAAATATTTTCGGACCTCCAATGATAGGAATTGAAAAGTTATGTAAGAAAATGCGCACCCGAAAAATACTTAGGGACAATTTTTCAATCGTCAGATAACTTTGAACTGTCGAATAAATATGGCGGATTGACAAATTTTCTATATAAAATAAAACCGACTTCAAAAACAACAAAAAGTCATAAATAATATAAGAATACATACAAAATCACAGTTTTATGTTGAAGTTGGTGCCAAATTTTAAGTAACTAACTACATTAATTATTGTTCTTATCATTTTTTAAGTCTTTCCAGGTGATCATCGCTTGGCCGACTTCAATATCATCATCACAGCTCATATACGTCCCCACCAAGGGGCACTAGTCTACCCTAACTAGTTAGGGCGATTAGGCCGTCAAACCACGCTGGCCCAGTGCGGATTGGTTCACTTCACATACACTTTTGAATTACTTCGCAGGTGAATGCAGGTTTCATCACGATGTTTTCCTTCACCGTAGGAGCGTCAGATAAATGTACATATGAAATTCGGGAAACGAAAAACACATTGATACATGGCAGGAACGATCGCGGGCCTCCCGATTTCTACTCGGAGCACAGTCACAGCGCCACCGACGCTCATGACTTCTGACTTCGTGACTTCAATATAAAACTGTGATTTTGTATGTATTCTTATATTATTTATGACTTTTTGGTGTTTTTGAAGTCGGTTTTATTTAAAAATATTTTTTTTTCAATCTTTTAAGTTTATGATACCTACATGTGTTTTAGAATTTTAGCCAAGGCAAACACCAGAATAACTTAAAATTAAACGTCTTTTGCTCTAAACAGTACTGAAAGAATTATTCCCGAACTCCTAACCTACCAGAAACCTTCCATCATCAGCTCAGTAACATGATATGATGACTACCAGATGCAAATACCTGAATATCTTCAGCAAAAACATGAAACATGTTGGATGTGCCTATGAAATTCAAGGGTTTCCCTCGATTTTCATGGGATCCCATCATCAGATCATGACATGGTGACAATAGAACCACCTCAGGAGTATACTCTTTCGATTACAAAAAGAATTTTGAAAATCGGTTCACAAATGGCGGAGTAATTGGTGAACATACATTAAAAAAAATAGAAACAGCCGAACATAGAACCTCCTCCTTTTTCGAAGTAGGTTAAAAAGCAGTCGAAACTGCCATTTTCATTCCTCGAATAAAATTTATCTGTCTATTGAAAAATTGACCTTTATTTAATCGAACGGCTTTAGGCTTTTCATCAAATTAAAATTAAACGCAATAAATAAAATTCGAACGACAAAGTTAAAGGCATTTAATATATATATTTAGGTAATAGTACATTACGACATAAGTGCGCTATGATGGTTACTATAACTCACGAGGCGTAATAGAGCCGAGTGTGTATAACCAACATGCACACGTATATCGTACGACGTTTTTCAACACACTTGTAAGAAAAAATACCTAATAAACTGAATTTTTTGATTAAATAACACAAATCACTGTTAATTTGTACACAAACTAAATAATGGTATGAATATAATCATTTGAAAAATCATGTAGTTCGTTAATGTCTTTAATATTACCTCTAGCTTTTAAAAAATCTAGTACTTTGCTGCCGCGGCTGGCAAGTGCAGCATTGCCGGTCTCTGTGATGCGTGCCTCGGCTATAACACACACGTGTTTTATTTGCTGCTTTATGTATCTAAAGCCGGTATAAATAGATCCACTTTACGAGCAAGTTTGTTGAAAAAATATCTAATCGTTATTTCGTACGTACTGTTGTACATTTATTAATGTTGAGTATAGTTTTATTTACTCATATGTAACTGTCACATATTCATGACTTATAATACATATAATAGAACACATATTCACTGGATTCTTAAAATCTACTTATAATACTAATCATTATAATAGTTACTCTATTTGAAAGAAAGGACCCAGATTAGCAGGCTTCGTTAAATACCAAAAACACAGCTAGTAATTTACAGATCTAATCATTAACATAATTCACGTTATAATTGCTACCGCTTTCTATAAAACATTCATATTAAAAGCGCGCTGATTAATCGCTAGCATGCATCACAATCGCCAATCTAAGCTTTGCGAATCCCGGCTCTTATTGTGCAACATCAAATCTATCGCGATAGCTCTTACTTTGCTGTTAATGTATATCGATCAGTGCTTAATAAATCACAATCCTTGAAAAGTCTCGTATTGATGCGGCAATGACCGCCGAATTTGAAGCGATCGTGAGTGTGACACATTTGGGGATTCACAATACGGGGGATGAGCTACTGCGGAAGCAGATATACTATGGTCGCGCCGATATAAAACGAATTTAAAAGCTCCACCCTGTATCTCGACGATTTATTGATATGTAAATCATTTTAATTGGTGCCCATGGACATTTTTTAGTGTAATTGGCAGTTCGGCCATTTTTCATTTGTCCGACGCGATTTTTCCGTTGATACGCACAGACGTGGCTCACTAACGCATGTTTTTGTGGGGAATATATTGCCCCAATAAAAGTTAAAATATTGCCGGCGACGGATTTATTACGACTATTGTTATGTCGTTAGGCACGGGTCGGTGGAAGTGGCGTGGAGTATAACGAACATTGTATGGGAAATATCGGAGACTTATCTTCTATATTTATAAGAATCTATATACAAAAAAAGGTGTTTGGGTAATACCACATCAATCCGAAACCTACCCATGTTAACATAGTCATATAAAAGATATGGCGTCATTGAAAATTATAAATTGTAAAATTTATTTTCTAATTCACAATACATTTTTGTGCCAACCCAAGTATTTGTATAGCCGATTTCAAAACGAATTTTACAATTTCGAATTTTCAATGACGCCATATCTTTTATATGACTATGTTAACAACTAGGGTAAGATTTCGGCTTGAAAGGGTATTGACCAAACACGGTGTATGCAAAATAATAATGTTTATAAACAAATTTGAGAAATTTATAAAGAAGTCACCATCAAGGTTAGAAATTTATTTGTTTTCAGTGTTGCGAATTTCTTTCGTGAATATTCCGCCTTTCTTTTGTGAAATACTAAATAAAATTCGTCCTAATTCTTTGATCACCGAAAAACTATCTATCTTTAAAGCTTAGCTACCTTTTTCTGTAAAGACGTGCAATGTAAATATATTAAGGTCTATATTTTTTATACGCGGTGTTTAAAAATAACCAATAAATAATCAATTCTTTATCGAAAACTCATTATTAAAATGTGTTTACACGTAATGTCATTCAGCCCAAAATATCCATGTAAATCATAGTATCATCATCATGTCTATGATTTATACACGTAATGTCATTCAACCCAAAATTTTCATGTAAATCATAGTATCATCATCATGTCTATGATTTACATGAAAATTTTGGGTTGAATGACATAACGTGTAAACGCATTTAAAACGAGTTGGTGGTGCCCCAAGTAGACTCCACCACGTCGGCGTTTCACCGACTTGTATTGCTGAATTTTATTTGACTACCAACTCATAGAAAGCTGGTATTACTTACCTTGGCTCCAATTGTCTCCTTCCGTCTCCTCCGTAGCCGGTGGACTTCCTGAGCTAGCTCGAAGGAAGTCGCGGCTCCTGAAGATCTGCAGTGGATCCACCGGTGGAGACCGGAGCACTACAAACGCCTAATAGGCCACCACGACTCACACTCGCGATTTTGACACACAAACACAAAGCGGGCTTTCGCACCCCGATATTAGGTGCGCCGCGCAAATCACTATTTGCTTGAATATTGTGTATTATATTTTATGGATGCCCGGACATCATCCTAACCACAAATTATGACATTTCGACTCGACTCAACTGGCATATCACATGCGGCCGGCCGCCAAAAAAGCTGTCACTGCACAGACTAGAATGCAGTGCCGCCTCTCGCTCTTCCTCGAGCGTGAACATCCCCCCGCTCCGGACAGTCCCGGACTGTCCGCCAAATCAGTCTAAGGGGAGGCGAGAAAGAGTAGCGACCGCGCGCTTCAAAACAGAATCCCCAACTAGGACCTCGGCAAACCTGGGCACACCATCAGACCCTAGAGTAAGTTGGACAATGCGTCCGCGACGCCAACGTAAGGGTGGCAGGTTTGGGTCCTTCACTAACACGAGGTCTCCAACCCTCGGTGGGTTTGTCTTATCTGACCACTTAACGCGCTGTTGCAAAATGTGTAAATATTCAAGGTGCCAGCGGCGCCAGAAACTCTGGGTAAGCTGCTGGAGCAACTCAAACCGCGAAAGGCGTCCGGGATTGATATCTCTATAAGGATACTCGGGCAGGGCGTTAAGTGGTCTGCCTATCAAGAAATGGCCCGGCGTGAGGGCCTGCAAATCGTTCGCGTCGGTAGACAACGGACATAACGGACGCGAGTTGAGAACCGCCTCAATCTTATGAAACACCGTCGCGAGTTCCTCAAACGTGAGAATAGTCTCCCCAATAACGCGGCGAAGGTGAGTCTTGGCGGCCTTTACAACAGATTCAAAAATCCCTCCCCAGTGAGGGCAAGACGGCGGGGAGTATCGCCATGTTACCCCCCTACGGGAGAGTGTGGATCCGATCTCAATATTATTTTTATCTAAAAATTCACAAACTTCTCTTATATGTCTATCAGTGCCCTTGAAGTTCGTCCCACAATCGGACCGAATTAGAGAAGGCAGTCCCCGGCGGGAGACAAATCTGCCTAACGCTGCTAAGAAAGCGTCCATGGTGAGCGCACTCACCACCTCCAAATGAACGGCTTTAGTGGCCAAACAAACAAACACACACAAGTAAGCCTTTTCAGTCTTAGCATTACGGAGTCGCGACGTTTTTATAGTGAATGGTCCCGCAAAATCAGTTCCAACTCCTAAGAAGGTCATCGATTCATTCACACGATCAGCAGGCAAATCACCCATTTGGGGCTGCATCGTCTCGGGGCGTAAACGATAGCAGGGCAGACATCGAAAGATAACAGATCGGATTATTCTTCGCGCTGACAAAATCCAAAACTCCACGGGACTAATCCAGCCATTTGGGTCAAAGGTACGAGCTACTGTAGACAAAACCAACCGTTTCGTCCAGACCTTGGGGCTTGGCAGCTCCAATCGATAGGTGAACGTGTCCTGGACAGGTCTGTATTGCACTCCCAAAACAGACAGTAAATCTGGAGTGTTGGCATTCTCAAAAATATGAGGCTCCTGCTGGTGGTCGTCTGGCAAGTCACACAAAAGCTGAGGTGAGTTGGACATCCACTTCCTCAGTTCATAACCACCAGCCCCGAGAAGAGCAATTAGTTCATCTCGCAAAATCAAGGCTTCCTCGACACTAGAGGAGCCCGTACAAATATCATCCACAAATGCATCCTCCTTGAGAACCAAGGATGCGCGAGGGTATCGTAACCGCTCACGTTCAGCGAGTTCCACAAGTGAGCGAATTGCCACAAAGGGGCTCGAACGCAAACCGTATGTATTGGTGTTCAGCTCGTAGACTAGCATGGGATCCCTGGGATCCTCCCTCCATAATATGAGCTGATATCGTCTATCGTCCGGGTGAATCACAGTCTGCCGAAACATCATCCGGATATCGGTCACAAAGACGACGGCATGGCGACGGAAGTTGGTCAATACATCGCCCACCTCGTGGTGCAACTTCGGTCCAGCATGCAGACATTGATTCAGCGAAACTCCGGTAGACGTAGGAGCTGACCCATCAAAAACAACGCGTATCTTCCCAGTGGAAGGTTTCAAAACCGCGTGGTGAGGAAGAAAATTATGTTCCTCGTTTCGCCAGTCCAGTCGCGAGACCGACATGTGCCCCAGTTGCTCATATTCTCGCATGAAGTCGACATACTTCTGTTTGAGGTCGGAGTTCCTACTCATACGACGCTCCATGGACAGCAGTCGCTTCTCGGCCAACGGCCGGGAGCTGCCAAGTGAGGGGCGAACTGACAAAAAGGGCAAACGAGTGATCAGCCGTCCCGAGTGAAGGCGACCTGTATTGTTCTGGTAGAACAACTCACACTCCTCGTCTAAGGGGTTCACTCGCTTCACGGTAGGTGGCTCTTCCACCTCCCAAAACCGTTGAAGGACATCCGATAAGGTGGAGCTAACAGTTATGTAACTGTCCACCGATGGAGATGGTGGGTTATGCCTAACTGGTCCCATCACTACAAACCCAAGCGATGTAGATAAGGCTACCAGCCCACCCTTCTGTAACTCTCTCCTCTTCCCACAATACACGCGGCCTAGAACATCGGCACCGAGCAATAAGTGAATCGGACCGGTTCGGTGGAAGGAAGGGTCAGCCAAGGTCAATCCTGATGTCGCATCAACGACAGCGCGCGAAACGTGCTGTTGCGGAAGCTGACCAACAACCTTCTCATAAACAATCGCGGTAGCGCCAATTTTGGGCGCTGAAGAGAAGTGGGGGGAGAAGGAGAACAAAACCTGACCGATCGGATCCGGGATCCGCAGGTCTCCGATTCCTCGTACCGATTCAAGGTATGGAGATGTGTTCAAACTCAACTGCCGGACCAGCCAGCTGGAGGCAATGCAACCCTGAGCTCCCGTATCCAAAAGGGCGCGAACTAAAACAAAGGTGCCCCTCGGGCCCCACACCTGTACGGAGGCTGTTGGTAACAGCACCTGCTCCTGTGGGGGGGTTGCAGCCGACAGTTGGTTTAGTGAAAATCCTCCCGCATTCCCCGCAACGGGGGGGAAGGGGGGTCCGAAGAAAAATGCGTGCGCGGCGGAGGAATAGGGCGCTCAAGGCGCTCGAGCGGGTCCCAATCCGGCACGTACACACCCCGACCAAAGCTGCATCGGGGGGCCGGGCGGTGCCCATGATGGGCGAAAGTTGGGGGAGCCCATGACAACCGGGGTCTCTCCATCAGAGGGGGACAGAAGCGTATTGTCTCCCGACGTGGCTCCCTAATAACCGCGGCCCAATCCCGCGGTGGCGCCTCATAAGCGGCGCGTCGATCCCCCCCGCCCGTAGGGGGGGTGGGGCGCCCAATCCTCTCACTGGAGGGGGGGCGCCTGTCCAATCTCCGCGGAGGGGTGGCACGCCCCTCCGATCTCCTCGGAGAGGTGGGTGACCTAGGAGGGCCCCCGCCCGTGTGCGAGTCCCTCTCTCTCACCACCTCACGAGTGTCTCTATTGTTGAAGCACAAAAGGGGGTGATGGGCCCCTCCACAACAGTGGCAATCTCGTGGGTGGGGGCAAGCCGATGCCATATGGGCCCCCAGGCAGCGGTAGCACCAATTCCGCTGCTTGGCCATATTCCTACGCCCCTCGGTGCGTAGGCCAACAAATTTGGGACAGGCCGGCAAACGATGGCCATCCCGCTTGCAACACTTGCAAGGCCTCGGCCTCTCCCCGTGTGGAGAGTTCTGCCGCACTGCAGTATACTGCTTGTGCGGGCGGCGCTCTCTCCGTGGCGCTGCCCGGGTCGCCTCAAAGCGGCCTGTACTCGGTCCCGGTATAGGAGCCAGATCCAAGTGGTCGGTCATCCGACACTCATCCTCCAAAAATCTGAGGAGATCCGAGAAGGGGGGGAGGTACGAGGCACTATTGCCCCCGTACCTTTGTTCGAAGCGTCCCTTCATCTCCATGGGAAGCTTATCGAGGATGAGGTGGAGCAAAATAAAGGACCACTGGTCCACCGGTAGATCAAGTCGTTTGAGCGCGTTAATAGCGCTCAGCAGCGGGTTCAAAATCTCCTTCCTTAATGAGGAGACCCGCGATACTCGTGGCAGCCCTAAAATGGCAGCCACATGTGTGTCCGCTAGCAAGCGAACATTCTGATACCGGGCGGTCAACAACGCCCTTGCAATATCATAACTGTCATCATTGACAGGTAGATGCTGGACAAGTACACCAGCCTCTCCCCGTAAGGCAGAGAGCAAATAGGCCAATTTCTGGCTAGGGAACAGGTCGTCCCTCGAGTGAACCAGGCTATCAAAGAGGTTAATGAACCCCATCCAAGAAGCCAAGTTCCCATCAAAGGTTGGGATGTCTAAAGTGGGCAGTCTGCCCAGCAAGCCGGCCGGGGTAGGCTTGACCTCCCCGGGCGTGCACGACTCACCCCTCCGGGCGGATAGGATTGCCTGAGCCTTGTTTATAATCACATCCGCCTGTTCAAAACACTGATCATAATCGGCATTAAATTGGTCGACTGCCCGCAACTCAGCGGCACCCTCGGCTGGGTGGTCGAGCAGATATTGTTGATGAGCAACGAAAAGCTGCTCCAATTCCTTCAAGCGAGCCGGTACTCCCTCATGCCGAATTAACAAGGCCTGTTCTCGGTCTGGTCGGTCTACCAAAGCGACGGCACTAGCAAACCATCTCAAAATCTTTTGTGCACCCGCGCGGGCACCACTAAGCGGGCTGACTGGCGGGACCATTTTGCACCAAAATTAATAAACACTATAATAATACACGGACAAACAGACCGACAACCGCAGACAATAAAACAGATCGGGAGGAACTTCAAAGGCAGAACAAAATATATAAACAAACCAAAATCAAGTATAAATGCTAGAACTTAACTAGAACAACAAGGCATTTAACAACAGAATTTTTCAAACAAATTAAATTCAAGCATTAAGTCAATAACTTAACAAACACAATATTCAAAGGCAAACAAAACAAAATCAAATGTAAATGCTAAAACTTAACACAGCAAAATAGTGTATTACAACAACAGCAAAGTCATTTAGCAGCAAAATCTTTTACACAAATTAAATTCAAGTATAAGTTTACAACTTAACAAACAAAATAGTCAAGGGCAAAACAAAGATATGAAAAAACAAACCAAAATTTAAATATAGGTAAATGCTAGAACTTAACTAGAACAACAAAAGACATTTAACCTCAATTTTTCATATACAATGACAATTAGTTAAGGAGATCGGTCCACAAACGAGCTGGTAGTCAGTTTAAAATCAGCAATCAAAACCAATTAATATGTATTGCCCGTTTGGACAACCAACAAGATTACAATATTAATTGTACAATACTAATCAAATACTCAAATCTAAGAACCACGCTCTGCTACCAAGAGATGGTGGTGCCCCAAGTAGACTCCACCACGTCGGCGTTTCACCGACTTGTATTGCTGAATTTTATTTGACTACCAACTCATAGAAAGCTGGTATTACTTACCTTGGCTCCAATTGTCTCCTTCCGTCTCCTCCGTAGCCGGTGGACTTCCTGAGCTAGCTCGAAGGAAGTCGCGGCTCCTGAAGATCTGCAGTGGATCCACCGGTGGAGACCGGAGCACTACAAACGCCTAATAGGCCACCACGACTCACACTCGCGATTTTGACACACAAACACAAAGCGGGCTTTCGCACCCCGATATTAGGTGCGCCGCGCAAATCACTATTTGCTTGAATATTGTGTATTATATTTTATGGATGCCCGGACATCATCCTAACCACAAATTATGACATTTCGACTCGACTCAACTGGCATATCACATGCGGCCGGCCGCCAAAAAAGCTGTCACTGCACAGACTAGAATGCAGTGCCGCCTCTCGCTCTTCCTCGAGCGTGAACACGAGTTGTCGATAAAGAATTGATTATTTATTGGTTATTTTGAATCACCGTATATATCTATATTACAGCATATATTTTGTATGTACCTATTATTGAAAGAAGAATCATCCACCTAATCATGTTTGTCCTACCTACAGGTTGTCTGGTATTGATCGCCTATAGCGATAAGGCCTTTTTAGCTGTTTGTTACGTTACTGTTTATGTTATTTATTAAGCAAAGTAAACTGTTTCCTATTTATCAGGAGAGATAAAGACCAAGAGATTTCAGCAAAGTAATAAAAAAACAGTTTTCTGGAACTAAATCAAATTGCAGATTTATTAACATTCACAGCCCTTCAAGCGAGTCTTAGTTACAGCGTTGACTTTACGAGAAAATCGCATGCTAAGTGTCAATAAAGCGGTGCGGCGAGGCTCGGTATCGTAATCACGCGCTGATAAAAAGGACAAAAAGCTTAATAGCTAGCAAATTAATAGGGCTCTGGTGTTAGGGTTCCGCTGGGCAATAGTAATCTGACGTACTGCATTGCACTACGTAGCACAGCACATTGCTTATCTTATCACACTTTTTTTTTTTTTTTTTCTCGGGGGGAAATGCGTATCCGCACCGTACCCGCCGTTGGCTAGACGGCGAGCGTGTGTGGGGCTCTCCCGGCAGAGTGCCAGGTCTACCCACTAAAACCCCCCGGTGTTCTCCCTGCCCTTATGGGCGCGCTAGGTAAGGTCCACACTGCGACTCCACTACCCACGCGCCCGGGCAAGCCCGACCAATAGCTGGTCGGGCTATCGCCAAGGGAGGATTGCCCGAGAACACACGGGCAATCCCCAGACGGAGGGCCTTACGGCGGCGTGCACGGGGCCAACCGTGCACGCAGGCCTCCACGGCAGGGTCATTAGACGGGCATCGCTTGTGCGAATGCCCGCCTTCGCCTGCCTGTCCGTCTACGGCGGATGGGAGCGGCTTGAGGATCATTCTCCCGCTCCCTCTCCGCGGTTATCTTATCACCCTGCGTTGTATCACTTTGATTAGCATCACACCGCGTTGTATCACGTTGATTAGCATCACACTGCATAGCACTGCATAAACCGCATTGTACTGTGTAGTAACGCCACGGAATCGGTCATCAGCAGCGAGCTTATGATGACTAATGATGGTACATTTGGAGTTGTTAGAAACATTTGCCTGCCTTTGTCCAGCTGACAAATTGTCCTTTACCTGAGCTCTCTCAACCGATAGATACGTTTTACATTTTTCTATTAACCATAACAGCTTATACACGTTTCCACCGAGGGGTCGAGCCTACCCTAAGTTAAGGTGCTTAGGCCTTAGTCAACCACGCTGACACAGTGCGGATTGGTCGACTTGACATACACCATTGAATTTTTTCGCAGATGTATGCAGGTTGCCTCATGATGTTTTCCTTCACCGTAGGAGCGTCGGACAAATGTACATGTGGAATTTCTATTATTAAAAATAAGTTCAGTTTTAGAAACATTACTTTTATTATTGTCACATCAATAAATGGTGTAAATTTATGCATATAAAAAAGTAAGAAATAAACACCATACAGACATTTACAATGCAACTTTGACTCTAGCTTGCTTAGAAGCAAAACGTACAACGCACAAAAAAACAAAGTTACGTAAAACACCATCACGATTTCAAAATTATCTATTAAAAGATAGCGGCGATTAATCGCATCCACACGTCGGCTCACAGCGAGGCGTCAAATGAGGCGATTGATCAATTAAAACAAAACAACTTATCATTCCACCAAAAAACCCACGAATCCATTATACGAGGGCATTAACAAACAAATGTTAACACTTAACCTTTTCTTTCAAGCTCAAGATATACATCTTTCGGCGAAGGCTCATTATTACACACAGGCCTGTTTGCTTTTACACTCCCTTGAACCTAAAAGCTAGGTGCAGAGACTCTAAAATTGCTTGGCGCGTCGACCGGGTGATTTGTTAAGGTTCAATGCAGGGTGGTATCTTAGGTGTAGTGGAAAACTTAATTTATGTTAAACTCGTTCGCGAGGCGATTATTTAGCCGGCGGCCGACGATGGGCCGGATAAGAAAGATTAATTGAGTACGGCCCCGGCTAAAAAATGCGGGGACAAGCAACTCGTGTGGTTCTGTCTACCGAAATAACGTTTGAAATCAAGCAGGCGCGTCGGGAGATATCGTTTCGGGCTTTTTGACACGTTTCTGTAGCCTAAAAATTGTTCCAAAATACTTGTACAAAGAATATAAGTACAGAGTCAGAACCGGAAATGAACGAAGAAGCAAAGTTAGATAAATTTGTATTCTCATAAATGGAAATATATTTGCTTCGCCGTAGTTGAGTAATGAGACTTACAAACTTTTATTAAGGTTATACGTATAATAAGTTGAAAAATAATTAGTTGCTTATGACTATTTGTAAAATGCTCTGAAGTATTTTCTAGGATTTTTCGGCTGTCAATACTAAGTTTTAAACAATTGTAAAATATTTTTGTTACAGTTTTACAAAATACATCTAAGCTACGCAAAGTTTTTACACTACGTTTTAAAACGTTAATATTATCACAGATACTGTAAAAATGATTGTTACACAAAAAAAGTCAAACCGTAAAACATCAATGCAAACTGTGAAGTATTAACCTAATACGATGCTGATGATAAACTATTTGAGCATTGGGAAGCTAATTCTACATCACATCCGACCGCTAAACAAGATCCAAAATAAAGTGATGGTACTAACCACATCAAATATAGCACGCACGAGCATACAAATCGTTAATGATGGTAATTGACCACGCTAATTATCGGGGGCTCGAGAATTAAACATGTTTCGTTCGAGAGTCGTGATCGAGTCAGTTACAAGTTGTCGGATTATGGTAAAGTAACAACTTTTGTAGAATATTGAATTAAAATATACACATTTAGTGTTTGTCAACACGATGATTTCGATTAGATAGGACATTATAATACAAGACACGTTTAAAGAGAATATTAATGACACAGAAAATGAGTTGTTTTAAATGGACACGTTTAACTCCGTTGTACTTTTGCGGGTTTCCTAATTTGTCTAAATTTAATGCTAGTAATTCAGTAGTCTAATAACGATTGAACTATCTTAGAAATGCAAAGATATAAGACTATAATAACTAAATCCGCACATTACTGTTACTAAAAATATACTGATTAATAACTTTCCTATGAGATTAGGACTTAAGCCCATTACCCAAGCAGTAGTTGTTGTAGGTAATAATAATACTGATACCAGACTGGTTGTAGGTTCTAAAAATGCAGTTCTATAAAAAACCTATGAGGCTTTTGTCCCTTTACATAAGTGTCCGATTCGTGGTATTTTGACAACGTCACCTGTAAATGTAAACATTCTTGATTATGATCGATCCGTTTCCAGCGAAGCTAATGGAATTGCTTTGTCTCTGGAATCTATCCGAATAATAACGCTATCTGCATTTCTTGTGAAAATTTTCCATTTAGCATGCACTGCATACACCTCTAGTGTTGACACTGTCCTTCTCAGAATGAAGTGACAGAGATATTTTAACAGATCCATGCTAAGGCGTTGTCGGCAGGGTGCAAAGGATAATGCATATTTGACATCGAACGTTCTAATAACCTATGTAATTCCATAGAAAATTTGACTAGTATTTATGGTGTAAATAAAGAATTTTTCTGACATTTAACGCGTTGTTCATTAGATGCAAATGTTAGTGATGATAATACATTATTAAGCGTATGAGCCGTCAAAAGAATTTTGAGCCTACATAAATGAGCTGGTCATAGACTTTTCAAAATTTTTATTTTATTAAGTTTCACGTTTTTTATTATGTGTTTGTGGGTGATATTTAAAACGTCGCCTCACACTAGGATTTTCTTCTGTGTCGTGGGTGCAGTTACAAACATAGAATATCACATGCACATACGCCCAGACCGGAACAAACTGTAGGCCATATAAAATATTTGTTGCGTACGGGAATCGAACCCACGACCCGTTGCGTAGTAGGCGATCACTCGACCTCTGCGCAAACCGTGTCGTCAGTAAGCTGTATTTTTGGTTAAAAAAGATATTAATTTTGGACTGATTAATAACCAATCAGTTTAGAAAACGAAATACTAGAGATATCTAGCATTATACATATTTCAATTCTTTTCTTGCTCACATAGCCTTGTGTACAAATTCAATTCATTTCTCTATTTTTCAAGAAGTCCACTCAAGGGCTTGCAGGAAGAAATTTCAATTTTGAAATAAAAAAGCATTGCCTTTGTACATTGTATCTTTTGTGTTGTCTATATTGAAATCAATGTGAACAGATATTGTTAAATATTTACATAAACTATTCAAAGTCGTATCTTCACATAAAAATCCTCCAATCGCACAGTAGGCACGCATTACATTACGAGAAGGTATCCTTTCTCCAGCCCAAGGACAATCCACTCAGCCCAAACACGCCGCTCGTGTTTGCACGCGTATTAGCGAGGTTTCTCCACTGATTAGCAGGCACTCGCTAAAACGCGGTAACACACGTACAAATGGAGGGACCCGATAATTGATTGATACGCATAACGTGATGCTTGTATGTAAAACAAATATCCTCTTCGGCGAACTCCGAGTTGATATTTCTCCGTGTCTTCAGTTTGACGTAAGCATTCACAGAAATGAAATGGTTTTTAGGGTGCGGCTGTTTTCGTTGGGGACTGCTCCTTTAAGCGTAAGAATTCGTTGCACTTCTACGAGTGAAATGTAGGTACATTTTTTTATTCGTAATAGGTCTACGTTTGACAACCAACTCGCCTGATGGTAAGCGACGGTGTGGTCGAGGATGAAGCACGTAGATCTAGATAATATCTATTCACTCTTGCCTTGAAAACCCCAAGATTATAGCTCTCGGGAACAATGGATTTTAGGAATTTCGATCTGAAATAGGTGGTAATGAGCCGTCCTTCTGCTCGTCCTGTAATGGAAAGGAGAGGGTGGAATATGGTCGTGAAGCTCTTGCGCACACTCACCGAAATGCAATCTATAAAATATGGACAGACACGGCCACTTTACGGCGGTGCTCGAGACTAAGCAGTTTCTTGGCAACTAGTTTCTCGTCTCTGATTAACCTCACAGCTCGGCGGTCCACTGCCTCAAAAGCCTCGAGCTGATACTTAGCCTATCCATCGAAGAGATGGCAGCAGTACTCTACACATGTTCGGACTTGTGCTTGATATAAATGAAGCAACTGCCCTGGTGAGAAGTATCTAAATGAAACTGTCCACTTTTCGGATTTTATTATAGTTAGTTTTAAACTTTTTGATTATTTTGCCCGACGTTTCGAACCCTTTTCAGCGTTCATGGTCACGGGATGACTAAATCTGGTAGGTGTCATAGAGTAAGAGCGTCATCGGATTTATCAGTTGATTACTTCATATTGTTAAAATAATTAAATTATTACAAATTCAAATTCAAATTCAAAAATCTTTATTCAACATAGGCCTTTACAGGCACTTATTGACATCAAAACAAAGCAAAACAATCTAATTTAAAGAAATTATATTAACCTTGTATGTGCATACATCCTAAATATACTCAAGATGTCTGCAAATACAAGTAGGAATGAAAAAAAAAAAAAAGTTGATTCTACACCTGTTCGGAAATTGGGAGAGCCTTCTCGAGAAGAACAGGCAAGAAACTCGAAAGGTCTAAATTTTTTATCTCCTCTTTTAAATCGCCATTTACAATTTTGGTTTGTTACAGAGTCGTCAATTGGAAGCTGACCTCAAAGCAAAAGTTTGAGCTCAACTTCCATTACAAGAATAGATGTGTTAATTCACATTATATAAGCTATCTCTGAGAGAAGTGCGTGAACTTAGATTATAAATAAATTGCTCTCACTGAACGTTTCTTTGAAACAAAACGCAATACATTGTTAAATATTAGAATTGAGAGTTCAAACCCAAGCTTTTTTGTCCGTCATGTAATCAGACACTTTATAATATGCTTTTTTAATAAGTACATCTTTGATTGCAACTTTAAATTTGTTTAAGCTAAGTTCTTGTATACAACTTGGGATTTTATTGTAGAAACGTATACACAGGCCTCTAAAAGAATTATTAATTTTTTGGAGCCTGGTATTTGGTAAAGCTAACATATTCTTTTGTCTAGTATTAACTGAATGAATATCACTATTTTTACAAAACACATGAATATTCTTACGAACATATATTAGATTCTCATAAATATATTGCGACGCTACTGTCATAATACCAATTTCTTTGAACTTTTCTCGCAAAGAATCTCTCATTTTAAGGTTATAGATTGCTCGAATAGCCCTTTTCTGCAGTACAAAAACAATCTGAATGTCGGCAGCATTTCCCCACAACAAAATACCATACGACATCACACTATGAAAGTAAGAAAAGTATACAAGTCTTGCTGTATCAACATCAGTCAGTTGACGTATTTTCCATACAGCGTGAGCTGCAGAACTAAGTCTCTTTGACAATTTATCGATATGTGGGCCCCATTGCAGCTTAGAATCAAGTGTGATCCCAAGAAATACTGTGGTGTCCACAGGGTCAACACCTATATCCTTTATTTTTACAGTGGTGTGAACCTCTTTGACATTGGGTAAAACAAATTTTATACATTTTGTTTTCCCTTCATTAAGTGACAGGTTGTTCACATTAAACCAGTGAACAATTCTTGAGATAGAATTATTTACATCGTCATTAATTTGCACACCTCTTTTAATTTAAAATAAAAGTGAAGTATCATCTGCAAATAATACCATCTCATGTCTATCCTGTACAAAATCAGGGAGGTCATTGACATATATAAGAAATAGAAAAGGACCAAGAATGGAACCTTGCGGAACTCCCATTTTAACTGCAGAACCTTGAGACCTTTTTCCATTGATGTCTACTTTTTGAATCCTCCCACTTAGATAAGAGATTAGAAGATCAAGTGCAGTGTCACGAAACCCATAGTGGTGTAATTTTCTGATCAAGATTTCGTGATAAACGCAATCAAATGCCTTGGACAAGTCACAAAAAATGCCTAACGCATCGTGTGAGTCTTCCCAGGCTTCGAATATATGTTGTATTAACTCAACACCAGCATCGGTTGTTGAGCGACCCCTCCTAAAACCAAATTGTTTACAGTGTAGAAGATTATTCCTATTAAAATAACTTTGCATTTGCTCCAACATTATTTTTTCAAAAATTTTGGTAAAAGTAGGTAGCACAGAGATAGGTCTAAAATTACTGGGGTCTGATGTGCTACCAGATTTATGTAAAGGAATAATTTTACTTAGCTTCATAAGATCAGAAAATACACCACAGTCAATGCAATCATTAAAAATGTTAGCAAGTATTGGAGCTATTGTTTCAATTACGGATTTAGTAACATCAACGGAATTGCCCCACAGATCCGCAGTTTTCTTTTTATTTAAAGTTTTAAATGACTTTGTTATATCAATTCCACTAATGTGTACAAATTTGAATTTATCATTACAAACTTTAACATGATCCTTCACTATAGATTCAGCAATAGCGGGGGATGAATCCAAAGACTTTGTGATTGAGACTGGAATATCAGTAAAGAACTTTTCAAATTCTGCAGCTACTTCTGTGTCAACTGTTACCTTCTTACCATCAACATTCAAACAATATTGATTATACAGTAAAATAGGGTTGGTTTTTTGTGCATTCGAACTGTTTATTTAATTAAAAGAATTGACGTCGCTCTTTAAGGTTATCCGTCAACGACGATTGTTTGTCGAGAACATTCGATACACGAGGTTAAAGAATGTGGCGATAGCGAGAGAATCGATTTAACTTGTCCACTTCGGATGATTGTCCTGAATGTTCAAATTTGTACACGATACACATATTTATGTGAGCTTAAACACTTGAGAATGTCTGGATTTTATGGCGTTTGTAATTATTGGGTGGTACAATGTTGGAAAATGTTTGGTTTCAATGAATTTCTTTTTTGATAAATTTGGCGAATATAATTACGTCGGTTGGTGGTTTTTTTTAATATAAAATAGTGAAATTTCAGGTTGATGCAGCTGTGAAATGTTTTTGAAGCAAATATTATATTTACCTTCAGATTCATTGTTAATTTCTACAAAGAAATAACAATTAATGCAAACAATTAAATAAATGTAACCAATTATGTAAAAATAATCAAACCCGAGCTTCCTGGGTCAGATTATAGCCACTAGATTCTAGCTAGACCATGTCAGACTTTTATTTCGAAATGATAATTCGTAATTTTGTAGTCTCTCAAAAAGATTTATATAATTTTCTTTATCTTTATTCGGCTTGTATTGTATACCTAGTGCGAGTTTTAACGAGCTTTACTCGATCACATGCATAGAACGCGTAAACGCGATTTTGTATGGAATTGAGGCAGTACCATCTAGTAGTTGCTAGATGAAGCTGCCTCATACCATAGCAACTACTAGGTGGCGCTGCCCCGATTTCATACAAATTCGCGTTTACGTGTTCGATGCGTGTGATCGAGTAAAGCTCGATAAAGCTCGCACTAGGCACACAGATCTGTAGTTTTTTTTCTCCATTGACGCCTATTTTTCCCCACTGACGTCACTCTTCCAGTTTGAACACATACTCGAACTACCCTCACGGGGCCGAAGCGACCGCCGGCGATAAAACACGCGTTTACGACCAGAGGAAACTTACTTAATCTCAACAATCTTTTTCAGGGCAGATCCATAGAACTAAAGCTCGGACACAAAGTATATTCAAGAATCAAATTTAATCAACGCGAGTAAATAACAAAAAAATCACCACAATCAATAATATATTTATAAATGTGAATGTGTGTCTTTCCGTCAGTCACCTCTTCACGCTTAAACCGTTGAACCGATTTAGTTGAAATTTGGCAACATAGGATAGTTTTTACCGCAGAAATCATCCTTTAAAGGGGGGGTGAGGAGCGTCGGTGGCGCTGTGGACTCGGCACTTGCCTTCCAATCGGGGGGTCGGGGTTCGAGACCCGCCATGTACCAATGTGTTTTTCGTTTCGAATTTCATATGTACATTTGTCCGACGCTCCTATGGTGAAGGAAAACATCGTGAGGCAACCTGCAAACATCTGCGAAGAAATCCAATGGTGTATGTGAAGTCGACCAATCCGCACTGGGCCAGCGTGGTTGACTAAGGCCTAATCACCCTAACATAGGGTAGGCTCGAGCCCCTCGGTGGGGACGTATATGAGCTGTGATGATGATGATGAAAGGGGGGTGAAAGGGGGAGTGGAAATTTGTACGAGGAATCAATTACCACTGATCGGATTAAGATGAAATTTCGTATGGAGATAGTTTTACTAGTGAGCAAAGATATAAGTAGATTGGATAAAAAGTAATCTACCCAAATTACTAACTCCACGCGGACGAAGTGGCGGGTAAAAGCTAGTTTATTATAAATAATACATAAGCAATCATTGCAGTAGACGCTGATTTGAAACAAAGCCCTCGACCCCCAGGGCTTACCAAAACCTCATCAAAGGCGACAAAGTGCAAGCCGCAGACAAAAAAATGCTAGGGTTGCCACTCCTACAGCTATCGATGCTTACGGTGAATTTTTTAAGGTTTAGGTAAGTATATGAGGTGTTACAAAGATTAAAGAGATTTTTCAGACTGGCATACTGAATAACTTTCACTACAGAATTAACTCTGAATTCGCGAAAACAAGTCAGCTGTTTCATAGGTACTCAGAAGTCCAAGACCTACCTACCCTACAGAAATGTATGCTGATTGTTTTCTGCGATTTCAGGATTTGTGGTTATAGAATGAGTTGATTAAAATAACTTAAAATTATTGAAGAATATAATTTTTGAAAGTATCAATTAGAACTTTTGAAAAGAAGAAGGGTGAGAGGGTGCTAATTTGGATTATTAAAGAAATGGGCAGCGACGCCGTGATATTATTTAAAAAACCAGACCCGAGTGAAAGTAATGGACGACCCATATCATAATAAGTACTCTATTTGCACTTCAGTTGAGATAGTATCTAATCATTCGCACCAAAAAATATTGATAATATTACGAAATTAAAACGTCAGTCAGTGAAAATATCCCAAGTTACATTTAGTGGAAAACGAAAACTGATTTCAATTATTCATTCCCATAACGTATTTGTGGCAGCCCTAACACGAAACGATTTAATACGTCCCCTTTATTGCGCAGAGAAAAACATACAGCAAAGTTCATTTGCAGGCTTTCTTGCCCGAGGCGACGGTGCCGTTTCCGCCCGCGGCCCGCTAGATGGCGCTCGCAAACACGGGCTCCATTTCCGGCGCGGAAGAGCGGCATGGTGCTGCATCCGGCGGCCGACTGATTGGGGCTTTATTAAAAACTGACACCTGGGGCTATCCACTTTTGTTTTGTTGGCAGCCCTGTAGAGACAGGGGGGTGTTTGCTCAGTGTCTAGTTGTGGGGATTTTCACGCGATGCTTTGAGCGACGCGAAAAGGAATTTTAACAGGCGCGGCGCGGTTTATTTATGTCTTGTCTTATTAAAGGTTAGCACGACATAACATTTTTAACGTGTTTGAATTTATTAGTTGAGATACAGTTGATATATGTGAATGCATGACATTTATAATACGTCACTAATCGACGACTAGCTTGCTTGAAGCCTTCTTTGCGCATTATGAAACACGGCCATAGTATTTTTCCACCGATTAGCGATATATTAAAAATTGACAACGAACAAATACAATGAACAAACCAGACAACAAAAAAAAACGATAAGCTATAAGAACGGTCCAAAGGTCAAACAGTATAGCTTGACAAGGAGCTTACCGTACACAGTACACACACACACCCCAATCATAACTAAGATATACAAAGCACAATATAGAGAACGATACTCTATATTGTGTACAAAATATGTAGCATATATGCAAATACAAGTAATAATGCATATTGCCCGTTACACTTTCACACCTGAGATTATTTTAATGACACACCAAACATAACTAAGGAATATACAAATTACACTCCCACCTAAACCACTGAGGCTATTTTAATGAATTTCAACAAGTTATATAGTAGGGAATGCGTGAAATAAACGAACTCGCAATAAAACTGAGTGCCACGGAGACGATTTCGCGGACAACAGTTAGTCGTATAAAAATATATCAAGAGATAGAGATGTAACTAGCGCCCATCTCTACCATCCGACGCAGCCATCTTTTATTCCGTGCGAGACGAATGTCCCAGGATCCATCACGTCAGCACTGCGAGGATGGAAGAACACCGGCGAATAAAGATGCTTCTAGTTGGTGCTGTTTTTAATTTTAAAAAGAAATGATATTCTCTTCGAAAAGTAAGTCACAGGTTTTAACCTCACTTCACTACTTATTTATTTAAATCCCATGTAACAGCTGTTGCTATTATCCGGGCACTAATTGCAGAGTGCAAGAGTACTAGGTACTGAGAATTTCTCAAGGTTTTCTATGTTTATTCTTATACTGAAAATATTAAGTTATAACTTATTCAGCAGAACCTTCTCTTGTATGCTCGTATAAGAAATTCGAAAGTTTATATTAATATTTTTGAATGACTTCTCAATCGCGCATCAACTGAACGTATTTGAAAGAACACGACCTTCAGACTTCATTAATAAATATGAAATTTAATTTTGCTAATAAGTGAAAATCACCAGTGATTATCATCTCGCAACATTCACCAGTTGACCCGGTCAGCTAAACGGTGGCAATAACACTAAACCAAATATAAAATTAGCGAGGCTTGTAAATATCGCCGAATAAACGTCCACCCGTCGCGTTTAGTGCGACCCATCGACTTGAGAACCTATTCGAGCATCCGCGACACGATCGTAAAGTTTTATCGCCGATAAAATGCAAATAGATGCCGCATCTGCAATAATGACACTACGATAATCGACAGACGTAGCACATTAATTAGTATTCGGCGAACGCCGGCACGCCGCGGGACGGCACGACAGTTTTATTTGTGCGATTATGTATTCATATTCTCGACAGTAGGCCTGTCGTGTAGCTGATTAAAACCTTGATAGAGGCGGGAAAAGCGTTTCATTTTTTTATGATCGAAATTGCTATGTTCATAAGCCTACAAGGAAACCAAACAAGTAAACTATACAAGGACAGACTGCGTATATTATATCGTAAGAAAATGGTGTTCATAGTATATTGAATATTTATTAATTTAGAAATTTAATAACTATTCAATATTTAAAATTGAAAATATTAGTTGTTAATCGTTTTCAGTACGTTAATTCCTTTCACAAAATCTTAATAATTTTTGTAATAAGTTTTAGTAAGAATTTATCACTTCTTATATTATAAGAAGGTAAGGAAGGACCTACTTCTTTTTCTCAATTTAAAATTTTAGTAATTAGTATTAATCAATGATAATGAATTGTAAAAGTAACTAATCTGATAATACTCGCATATTTATAACGCCATTGTATTTTGGATATAAATTTATATTTATTGACATTCTTTCATTGTAACGAAGAACCTAATACAATAAAATTTTATGTCTATATTATACGCTAGTTGAAGAACCATCAAAACACATCACAATATTTAAAAAGTCAGCTAAATTATACTTTTAAATATTATTAGATCGTAACATCGGCTATAAACAAAAGTAAGATTCGATAGTTTTTTCATTCCCCTACAATATCGGCTATAATTTAAGGCAGTTAAGATGTTCGAAATATTTTCGTGATGCCAAAATAAAACCATTTTAAGATTCGTGCAAGGCATAAAAATAATTTATGTGAAAGTAGCGTTTTGGAACACATTGATTTCGTATTAAATATGGACGAGGCGGGCAGGCGGCAATTTATTTTAATGAAATCTGCAAATAAAACGCTTTCATTTGGGCAACGATAAATTATAATGGGCATAAATATTAACACGTGTAATAAACGCAAGTTCTTTCGGATCTCAAATTGCACTTTTGAAACTTATTCCGACCACTGAATTACACGAAACTGGACCTCTTCTTGCCGAGAATGCATTTAGTACTTGAGGCTTCTATGGAAATTTCCTTCATAACGAAAATATGAGTATATTTTTGAGTTTTTCATTTTAAATACAATTTATTCAATTGCACCAATGTCATTTTCACTGGTGCATATACAAAGGATAGGTATTTATGCAATTGAAGTCCTAGCCCTTTTTTGACACTAATGTAATTTTTAGGGTTCCGTAGCCTAATGGCAAAAAACGGAACCCTTATAGATTCGTCATGTCTGTCTGTCTGTCGGTCTGTCCATCCGTATGTCACAGCCACTTTGTATGTCTGTATGTCTCCGAAACTATAAGAACTACACTGTTGAAACTTGGTAAGTAGATGTATTCTGTGGACCGCATTAAGATTTTCATACAAAAATAGAAAAAAAGCAATAAATTTTGGGGGTTCTCCATACATAGAACTGAAACCCAAAAAAATATTTTGTCATCAAATCCATACGTGTGGAGTATCTATGGATAGGTCTTCAAAAATTATATTGAGGTTTCTAATATCATTTTTTTCTAAGCCGAATAGTTTGCGCGAGAGACACTTCCAAAGTGGTAAAATGTGTGTCCCCCCCTGTAACTTCTAAAATAAGCGAATGATAAAACTAAAAAAAATATATGATGTACATTACCATGTAAACTTCCACCGAAAATTGGTTTGAACGAGATCTAATAAGTAGTTTTTTAATACGTCATAAATCGTACGGAACCCTTCATGGGCGAGTCCGACTCGCACTTGGCCGGTTTTTTATATTTCTAACTTTGCATTTAAAAATGCGAAATAAATTGAATAATAAATAAATCAACACATTAAACACTTTCTTCTATTGATTTATTGATTTTTCAACTAATATCATTATTGCATGAAAATAGTAATAAAAATATTGGATTTTAGTTTGATTATCATCATAGACATGAGTTCTAGACATGAATTAATTGTACAGAGTTAATTTAGAAGAAATATTATGTGTAAACAAATGTATGTATGTGTGAAGAGACAAAATTATATCCTAAAGAGATCTCTTCCAGTTATTATAGTAGTAAATAAGTTACTGCGTTTGGAATTGTAACAGGAACACCATTAGAGGTGGACATTGGCTAGTTTATGGATTTAAAAAAAAATAATTAGAACGGTGATCTTGTATTGCCATAATTACTATATTATCAGGCTCTACTTCTGATTAATAATTATTAAGAGCGGACGACAACTTTCTTAATAAGCCTTAACACAATAATAAGATATGTAAATAAAATCGAGATTTTCAGATCCCACATCTTGAAATATCTACTTATAAATGATAATACTAATTATCATATATTATAATCCAGACCGCTAGCGTCATGTGTAGTTATAGAGTAAAAATAATCTAAAATCCATAAACTAGTGAATGTATATGTAATGTAAACTATAACGATGTTCCCGTTGCAGACTATCCGGAAAAACAGCCTTTGGTTAAAACTTTCTATATCTGAATCCAAAATGAATATTGGTTCACATAAATAACTCAAAAATATTTTGTTAATTTTAGGCTATTTTTGATTATGGAGGTACTTCTGTATCCTTTACCGCCATTGTTCCTGAGTCGATAACATATGTTTGTATGTACAACTTCATTGCAATAGAAATAGTTACAAGTATTTTCCTTAAAAAACGGCCTTACTGCCAACATAGTTGTATATAACATTGCATGTGATTATTATATCTCTATGAATGAATTCAGAAAGCTTATTTCAATGTTCATCTTAATTATCAGCTAAGATTCAAAGATCTTCCCATAGTTAATAAAATATGGAGTTAATGATAACCATTAACTACTATAAACCACCACACGTCATTAAAAGCAGCACATTGTAAAATCTGAAGTCACAAATCTCAAGAAATATCTTAATTTGATATCCGTTCAATGCTTTCTGTCGTCCGGAATAAATTAATATTAATATTTGTTAGCTGCGACCGGTTGTCCCATTAAAATACTATTAAGGTATTTGCATATTTGATAAATAATCGATAAGCGCTGCACAACACTATTTACAGCTGCGTTATAATGTAGTTTTCAAAGTGTAATGCAATCATTATTGTAATAGAACCATCCGGCGTATGATTCCATTAGACATAAGTATGTACGGATATGTTAATGAAAGAAGTTTACTAAAGTGTCTTTGTACTTATTCTAGTAAACTAATGATTGCGAAGAAATATATTAGTGAATTGTAGTCTTGCGGATTATTTACGAAGATATGTCCACCTTTCTGGTTTGTTGCATATCTTGCAAATTTGAAACTCTATGGTCATTGGTCACGCGACTGCAAGTGCAAATACGATGACGCGGCTTAGTATAGAGCATTTAACCTATGGAGCTGGTACGCAACAAATCTCAGTATACCTTTCCTAACCCCTTTTTCGGGGAGCGAAGTAAACACGCATGGCACACTACGAAAATCTAGAATTCAATTACAGATACGCACATCATGAAAATATTACCTCACAATAAAGAAACACACACACATCGACAAATTAATGTGTATCTACGCTGCAATCGTCCGCAAATCATGCCCGTGTATTGTGTTTGAACTACCAACGTACCGTTTTTTTTTCTTCTATCGTATATAACGGCATAAAAATTACTTCAAAATTGTACATATATGAGTATAAAACAAGTTAATGTATATTTTATATTTACATGTGATAGGAAACGCCATGGTCTCGAAGATTTGAGTTACTGGATCGCTTTTTGCACGTGAAAACTACACAATTATCAATTTTTTACGAGCTCTTACTTGCATCACGAAACGACACCAAATGGCAGTGGCCGCGCGTCAACTAGTTTTATACAGGGTATAAGTGACAGTGTCCCATTTCTTTTGCATGGCCATAATATGGTCAACATACTTTGGCAGAAGGGTTCGCCCAGCCTTGCCGCAGTTTAACAATGCATAATATGCATTGTTGAACTGTGGCCTTGCCGTCTCCGTAGGCTAAATGCTCTAAGCCGCTTAGTCGTCGCGCCGCCTATAATAGGTAAAGACAGAGTTAAGTAAATTTAAAAAGCGGCGTAGTTGAAAATTTGATTTGGGATAATATCTGAGCCATATTTTTTATTAGTGAAATCGATTCTACTCTCGATTCTGAACAAGCTTTATTCCGGTTATGCGCAATTAGATTAACACGTTGTATAAATATCTTCAGAAGAAATTGATCGAACGCAACAAGCTTCTTGACCGCTTGCTCGCTAGGCGAATTTAAACGACAAGGTAAGTCCCAGGAGGCGTATGTGATTTCAAACGACCAATCCAAAAATAGACCCTGGCTCAATAGCTAATTAAGCAACGCCACTCATTGGTCATTTGGTCCGATTTTTGGAAAAAAGAATACAGGCGAGGCTTCGAATAAATCATTTTTCCCAAATGGTCTGTAATTGGGGAAATAGTCTTATCTCCAAAGAATACCGTAGTCTAAAAGCGTCATGTTATCGTTTCTAGTTTCAATGTGTTAACTTTCATTGTCCTTGCGATAATTTTGTGCGTGCCTTCCGAAGCATGGAGGAGCTCTAGACGTTACACATTTTTGGTCACCCATCAGAGCTTGACCACGGCCAACATTGCTTGACTTGACCAATCGTTAGCCGGGCGCACACGCAAATGCACCACCTAGTCGTGAAATAATCTCTGCCTTAACATGATTACTTACAAGAGTATTGAAACTGAAGTAAGAGCGGGTGCGCGTTATACGCTGTAATGGCGGTGTTTCTATTTCATTATTGTTTTTCCCTTACTCTAAGTTGCTCTACTCTATTTCATTATTGTTTCTCCAGGGGTTGCCAACCGGTCGTTCGAGATCAACTGTTGTCGCAGCTGTCGTCCAGTCGATCGTAGCAAGGCAGAAAGCACATAAGTTATTGTATCAAGAAAAATATTTAAATATAATAATAGTAAGAGAGCACAGTACCTACTACTAGCGCCGCCATTCGTTTTTATTAATTATGATAAATTAAAGGCGTTTCTACAAAAAATAGATCAGTCATCTACTCAATACAGATATTTCAGATTTTTTGAGCTATTCAGGCATAGATTAACGGCCTTACAAATAAAAACTTATACCGAGGATAATCCTCGGAATAATTTATTGTGTTTTGTCTTGTTTTAGCACATGTCAGATGTAATGTGTCAAAATAAGACAAAACACGGAATAACTATTCCGAGGTTATTCCTAGGAATAAGTTTTTTATTTGTAAGGCCGTAAATGTATAGGAATAATCATAATCCGAATTATTGTTAAAATTAAACGAATGCGCGGCGCTAGTAGGTACGAGTACTGTGGCCCCTTAACAAGTAAGTACAATCAAGCTTTGCATTTGCATTACGAAAATCCTCGCTATTACAAGCGAAACGGGAGCGGTCTCAAGATCAACGTGTAAAGTCTGGTGTGCTGCTGTGTATACAAATTCGTAGAACAGAGGCCCAATTCTACTAATAAGTTACAGCCGAATCGAAACTGAACTGTTGCCGTCGACCAATCAGAGCGCTTATATTGCCATTCAACTGTTCGATGACGTGATAATGTGGTGTTCAGTATGTTCAGTAGGCTTACTCTCGAATCAATTCCGATCGATCGACATTGGGATTGTGATTTTTTGTACGATTGAGTAGCAACACTAGCGCCAAATTGGTTCTGTATCTTGTGAAAATTATATAATACTGAGTTTGGTGCACTCACATTCCGCGCAATACCGGTAAAATTTTGCGCCAATGTGGCAATATAAGCGTACGAAAAATCACAATCTCAATCTCGATCGATCGGAATTGGTTCGAGAGTAAGCCGATTGGTCGATCGCAACGGTTCAGTTTCGATTCGGCTGTAACTTATTTGTAGAATTGGGCCTCTGACTGCGACTTGCATAACGGAGTCAACAATTGCTGCGCGTATGATCATAGCGTCGGTGGCGCTGTGTACTCAGCACTGGCCTTCTAATCGGGACGACCAGTATTCGATCCTGAAATGTACCATTGTGTTTTCCGTTTTTCGAATTTCATATGTACATTTATCCGTCGCTCGTACGGTGAAGGAAAACATCGTGGGGCAACCTGCGTACGTCTGCGAAGAAATTCAAAGGTGTATGTGAAGTCGACCAAGCGGTGGGGACGTAAATGAGCTGTGATGCTCAGCTCGTATTATTTTTCAAAAAAGGTTTTATTTTATAATGAACTAGCTTTCCGCTCGCGGCTTCGCCCGCGTTATTATTGTTTTCCCGTGGGAATTTATATTTTTCCGTAGGAAAAATACTTTTGTGGCCTATTTAAGCCCGGATAATAAATTTCATAGAATTTTTTTGCAGATTTTAAATATTTTCCATAGAAACTTTTAACCCCTATTTTGCACCCTAAGGGGGTGAATCCCAATTAACCATGAAACACGTGTTCAATGAAATATTTTTAGGAGCATGAATCTTAAGTTTTATCAAAATCGTTACTAATTTAAAGATTTTTCCATACAAACTTGCAACCCTTATTTCATCCCTTTAGGGTTATTTTTTTTAAATCCCTTCTTAGTGTGCGTCCGTATTTTGAATTAAAACAACTGTCCAAATTTCACGTTTCTACCATTAGCGGTTACGGCTGTGCGTGCGTCTATAGATGGGAACATCTCCTTTTATATATATAGATAATATGACATAATGGTATGCTTATCTATACTGTTCCATATAACATTTGAAGAAGTATGTCATAGATACATTGCACAGAATTTTGTTAGCAAACAATAGATCTTTGGTCTAATCAAGTTGGCCACCCCTGCTTTACGACTGCTTATATTCTATCTATCTCTAGATAGAGTTTTGACATATTTTGTATGGAGCTAATGTCAGATACCTATCGCTAGTCACCAAACCGGCAGATTGATAGAATATTAAATACATTATGTTAAAAAAAACCAGCTCGATTTGTAAGATGTAATGGAAGGATACTCACTCACTCAGGGAACTATAACAATCCATCAATGTTCAACAATTCTTACCTCTGTGCTGTTGAATTTAATTTAACACTTAGATAATAGCGCTAAGCTCGTGTGTCATTAAAAAGTATTGTTAGTCATGTTTAGGATACATGTGGTGGAAAGCAATCTAGCAAGAGAAATCTATTTCTAATATTATTATATCGATAATTTTGATTGATTTCTGTATTGTATCTTTTATTATTAATAAATCTAATAGGTCGTAGGCTATTTTATACCCTTTTTTCTCGGGGGGAAACCGTACCCGTCGTTGTGTGAGTCTATCTGACTGGCCCCAACGAGATTTATCAACAGGTGATAGCTTTTCATAAAGACCTTATTTTGTACATAAAGAAAAAAATTAAATATATTTTGTACCTGGCCAGTTTTTGATTAAATTACTTTTTTATAGTGTCCAGCCAGCGGGCCCTTTTTTCAATATTATATTTTCAGATCGCCCAATAGTGCTAGGATTTAGCAACTATTATGTACCTTACAAATTGAAAAATTTCGACTTTCTGTGAGCTATGCTTCAGAAGATATTCGTTATTTAAACAAACGTCCAGCCAGCGGGCCCCTTTTTAAATATTATATTATCAGATCGCCCAATAGTGCTAGGTGTTAGAAACTATTATGTACCTTACAAATCCAAAATTTCGTCATTCTGTGAGCTATACTTCAAAAGATATTACTTTACGTATTCAACAAACAGACCTAGTTAAATTTGAGTTTGCACAATACAATTAGGTCTTTGCTCGTTATATTAAAATGGCATTATAGTGTGTACAATATAATTGTCGATATGTTTAGACATCTTTTGTTCTTATACAAATTGTTTAAACAGATAAAAGATTAATATTTCTAACATTTTCTCTTTTAATTTACATAGCATCCTACTTAAAATAGCTACTATTTGTTTAATCCCAGTTTTGGTTATTATGAAAGTAGGTATAATATTTGAAAAGGAATTTGTTAGCCTTTAGATGCAAAAAACCATTTACGCAAAATACCAACTCTTGGTTTTGTGTTTTTTTGCGACTCAGTTGAAATAATTACGGTGAAATATCAACTAGCTGAACGCGTATTTAATTGCAAATGCCAAAGTGCATATTGTTCACGCTATAATGTCATTTCGATATTACGTGCAAATCCCTAATTGTATTGTGCAAACTCAACTTTAACTAGGTCTGTTTGTTGAATACTAAAGTATAGCTCACAGAATTACGAAATTTTAGATTTGTCAGTTACATAATAGTTTCCAACTCCTAGCACTATTGGGCGATCTGAAAATATAATATTTTAAAAGGGGCCTGCTGGGTGGACCTTTGTTTAAATAACAAATATCTTCTGAAGGATAGCTCACAGAATGACGAAATTGTGGATTTGTGAGGTACATAATAGTTTCTAACACCTAGCACTATTGGCCGTTCTGTAAATATCATATTTAAAAAGGGGCCCGCTGGCTAGACGTTTGTTTAAATAACGAATATCTTCTGAGGGATAGCTCACAGAATGACGAAATTTTGGATTTGTGAGGTACATAATAGTTTCTAACTCTTAGCGCTGTTAGATGATCTGAAAATGTAATATTTAAAAAGGGGCCCGCTGGCTGGACACTTTCTTTTCTTTTTTTTTTTTTTCTTTTTTTTTTTTTTTTTTTAAAAACGTCGCCCCACACTAGGATTTTCTCCTGTATCGTGGGTGCAGTTACAAACATAGAATATCACTTTATAAAAACGTCATTTAATCAAAAACTGGCGAGGTACAAAATATATTTCATTTATTTTCAGCCAGATAGACTCCCACGTTGAGTAGACGGCAAGCGTGTGTGGGGCTCTCCCGGCAGAATGCCCAGACCTGCCCACTAAAACCCCCCGGTGTTCTCTCTGCGCTTATGGGCGCGCTAGGTAAGGTTCACACTGCGACTACACTATACCCACGCGCCTGAGGCTATTTTTATACCCCTAGATGATAAGGGTGGCCCTCTCCAGATTTATTTCGTCAATTATTATGGCGAAACGTAGTTCACGGGCATATCTAGTAAATACATAAATATTGAAACCAGCCGTTCAGCAATCATGACATGTCCCAGAACACGTAACTCTTACGGCGTCCTCCAAATACGGCGACAGTAAAAAGGCTGCTTGCGAAACGCCAATAAAATTCGAAAATTAAGCTTCAATAATCTTCAAAGTCAGCAATAACAGTAAATTATGAAGTTACGATCCTTTGAATCGTTAAGAGAAGGCGAACGATCATATTACCTACCTACTAAAGGGGAATTATCATAAAATTTCCAGTGCGAGTTAAAGTAAACGCGCGCCGGCGGCGTTGCCTGTGTATTGGTTCAATAATTGTGCAAAAACGGCACTATTCAATTTGATAACGTAATCTTATATTGTTGTCGGTTCAATGAGTTAGTGAAACTGGCGACTGTCATAATTCACTAACTCGCCACTTTTAATCTCATTAGTTTCCCAAACTCGTCAATTTTCCAAACTCGTCCGTTTCCTAAACTCGTAAGTCTCCCAAACTTGTCTCTTTCCCAAACTCGTCAGTTTCCCCACTCGTCAGTATAAAAAATAGCCGCAAACTAGTCAGAAAAGAGAAAAGGAAACTGCCGTGTACGGAAAATTGGCGATTCTTTCCCAGATTTGTAAATTTTCCAATCTCCACAGTTTCCCTGACTAATCAGCTTATGAAATTTGTCAGTTTTGTATTGTACAATCATTAAGGAAATTATAGCAAGAAAAGGTAAAATGAATAAAAAATATTGAATAAGCTGGGCTGATAAGGGTAGTTATCCAAGTTACATAATTCCATATATGAGGAATCAGTATCTTCAATATTTACCCGGTATTGACCTGGAGGTTCGAGATTCAATTCCCCATGGGGGCAAAACTCTTTCTGATTGGTTTAGTTGGTGGTATGGCTTCTGAGCCTGCACCGTCTTACCTGAGTTTGTCGCCATAATAACAATGATACTCGTGGTAACATTGTTGTGGTCCGACAGTTAGGCGGTTATCACATTGCCGCCGCATCCTACTGCGGTGTACGGAAGGACGAAATCCGCATGCGACTGCGGAGAACCACCGTATGGTTTGCTCCATATCTCCGTCCGGTGCTGCGGTGCACGACGCCCCGCATTCATTTACTTACTGCGTTCATTTAACATTCGAACGTCGAGGTAAAAACAGATCCTAGTGGTTGATATAATTGATACAGAACTCATTCAAAACGCTGCGCTGATTCATTATGAGTATACGTCTTATCTACACAAAAAACCCGTACGATACTGCGGAGCTTAGTGTGGTGTGCCCCGCGGACCGCATCGCATCTCCGTCCAGGAGTGCGGTACCGTCGCGCACGCCAAACCCCCGCAATGAGATGCGGTGTGAGTGTGTAAGTTAGAATCTTGATTTGCATACAAAAAACCGCAGGGTATACCTGCGGTTTTTCGTATGCAAATCAAGATTCTACATTCAAAGTTAAAAACCGCACACCGGAGCGGTGTCCGGTGCAGTGTGATAACGGCCTTAGAGCTAAGATAGCCAGTCCCTAAGTTGTTAAGGAATCCAGGTGATTACTAACTTCCATCTTCGGACTTATCATCACTTAACATCATATGCGATGAAATCCAAGAGTTTTTCTATTGCGTGAAAAATAATCATTTTTTAATCTTACAATCAATTATATGAGTAACCTCGGTATGCTTACTAAACAAACAAGTAATATCCAGTAAAATAGTATATAATTTGACCTCAGCATAGCATATACCATCTTATCATCAAAGAAGTCAGATCATAGCATCAAGTGTGAATTTAAACCCCACATTTTTGGTCCTTCAAGCCGGAGAGCAAGTTCCATATGGAACTTTTGTAATAATTAACCCTGATTTATATTCCCATTAATTCCATGTAAGTATTTGTCACGTGTTACTTAAATACCTTGATAAGGAAATTAAAAAACCAAATACGATATTCCCAAGTAAGCTCTCGTCGCATTCAATCTAAATTGGTCCTTCGTCAATAACAATTATTTTTTCCTTTTAAGGATAGTTTGTAACACGTATAGAGCCGTATCCGTGTGGTTGCTAACTTAGAATAAATGTCTCGCCGCTCCCTCTCTTCCCGGGATATCGTGGAAGCCGACTAAAAGCGTTCACCGCAATCACACCACTTTGGCAAGGTGGAAAACTCAAAACACAGCCCTACGCCAACCCGTTTCTAGCAAAAAGTGATTAACCTTTTACCATCACGTGAAAGTACCCGTATGTCATTTAAGGTGTGCATACAATTCCACTTCTATGTACTAAACTGTAAAGAAGTTACACGAAAAGACTAAAATTATAGCCAACGTTGAATTTCTTACTCGACATACTACTATTAATTCTCTAATAAAGAGAAAATGACATACAACAGCCACTCTTGTAAAATTATCGATTCCTAGTACGATCGCTCTTTACGGCCGCCGCGTAATTATAAATTACTGCGAATTAATTATGGTTGTTCATTGTTTTCACGGCCGACGCTGCCCTGATGGCAAACAATTCATTGAATGTTTTATAGCGGCGATTAATTTTTATGTCCACCTAGTGCCCAATAATAACCATTACTCCCAGCTTCACAAGTGTTAGTTATGAGTTATACTGGGAATACGAAACTAACTTTCACATGTTCGTGTATGGTAGGCCAAGAAAGAGGTGCATCAGTTTTGACAAAACTTCGTGAATAAATAAAATATCGGTTAGGTTATCCTGTCAGATCATCTTATTGCACGGGAAATTCAACAGGGATGTTGACATGTATCGCAAATATATAAAAAGTTGTGTTTATGCCATATAAGTGAATATTAGTATGCTGCATTTCGTATTACCGATCACCAATGATATCATCACTATGGCATAATTTCAATGATATCATCATTAAATAATGAAGAAATGATCAAAAATCTGACCGGAAATCATATTTTTCGTTTTGCACTATGATATCATATAACAATTTTTATTCAGATTAATAGGTACATAAAAAAAACAAATCAGATACAACATGCATAAAGACGAGCTTAAAAATTTTATGTGGTGGAGTTATTCAAAGATCTGTGGGTAGGGCGGCTATGTCATCAAAGGAAAGTAGGCGCTGCGACTTTTGGCGGGTGCCTCGGATGCACATACTGGTGGCTCTTATTATGGAAACTCCTATGCGCGCTCGAAGCCAGCCCAACACGATGGAAAGCGGTCGGTTCCAGCAGCGGTCTGCAAGTATTTCGGCCAGGTGTTTCACAAATGAAGCAAGCTGCGGGGCAAAAACACCGTCGACAGAAGTTACTAGTGGGGTGAATGACGAGTTTCACATGGGACACAGTATTTTCTTTTCTTTTCTTCTTCTGCTGAGCGTAAGATTGCGGCTACGGAGCGTGGTGCATAAGAGAGAGCGTCAGTGTCTACGACACGGATATCAAATAACGCCTCCCTTTGTGCAATCCAAACTCCACGACATGCAAGGTCCCCACATAATCCTGGACCGCCCTCGGAGATTACTAGTTCCTTTGTAACGTTTCCCCAATCTTATCTCAGTGCGAGGGCGGCCCAATTATTGAGCCTTCGCACTTCGACCCACCATGGATCTTTTGTACTTCCCCAAGCTTTAGTCCGTACAGCCATCGCCACCTACGGTCCAGTCTATTGTGCCCATGAGCTCAACGATATCCTTCGGTGGTATGGCCCTGTAGTCTTCCAGTTTTGGGTATCCAATTCCCGTCAGCCTTAATCTCCTGCAGGCTAGGGCATCGCAGTGGCACAGCAGGTGTTCCATGCTTTCCTCTACCTCCTTGCAGGCCCTACAGATTTTGGAACTGGTGTGTCCCATCCTGGTTAGCATGATCCTAGTGCCGAAGTGTCCGGTTAGAGCACCTAACAGTAGGCGAGTCTGGGATCTGCTTGAGCTCAGTGTAAACTTGAGTCAATTATCCATACCCATGAAGAGCTTGACGTGAATCATTCCTTTCTGATTGGCCCATTCTTTTTAATGCCTCATTTGCAGTTGAGTTCTTAGACCTGTACTGACTGTTTTTGGAGTGATCCCGACAAATGGTTCCGGTCCTACCAATTGTGTTTCCGATCCCTTTCTTGCCAGGTAGTCAGCCTTCTCGTTTCCGGCGAAACCCTTGTGATTTAGTATCCAAACTAGACATACCGAATTGGTTTTACCCAATTTATTCAGTACTTCAATTGTATTAAACACTAGTTTGGATTCCACTTTGTATGACAGGAGCGCTTTGAGAGTCGCTTGACTGTCACTGAGAATGTAGATGTTTAGGCCTTTGCGACCTTTGTCTAGATTCCAGGAGAATCTAGACAAAGGTGAAAAAAATCTGCACAAGCTAGGATAGCATATGTTTCAGCTTGAAACAAAGTTGCTAGCTCACCCATGCTGATTGATATATCAGTTTTGTTGCAGTATATTCCTGCCCCTGTACCAGATTTCATTTTCCATCCATCTGTGTACCTCAAAGAGTCGTCTAAATATATATTTAGGTAACATTCTGTCGCTGGTCATGCTCAGCTAGCAGCGGATTGACCCTTCAGATGCGAATGCCGTGTGTTTTGTGAGTGGCCGGTTTGCATTCCACATTCCCAAAGTTCTGAGCCTGTAGAGTGTTCTCATAGCTTTTCTTTGTACAGTACTGTGGAGTGTGGAGTGGTTCGAGATTCAAAAATCTCTCCAAGGCCAGCGGCCTTGGAGATTTAAAAGCCTGGGTAGTTTTTAAAGCCGTTTCCCCAAGCTTGCTGACAGAGTTCTCCAAAAAGGTCTCGTATTTCGTTGTGTCTACGTGTAATGAGGCCGCCGGTTTTGCAGCATAGGGCATGCTCTATGTTGAAATCATCGCTGCCACAGCCATCACAGGTCGTGGGCATATGGATTGGTGTTTGATGGTATCTGATAGCAAGGGCATCTCTGAATTCGTAGGGTGAAAGGTCAAAATTATCTTTTTTCGTTGGTATTAAAGAAAGCCGGAAAGGAGGTTTTAACTTGAGTTGTATCTACTATTGATCTTTCTATTGCTCTTTTTCGCTTGGGTGGGATTTTTGTTAAAATTGACTCAAGGAATTCGTTATCAAATCTTTCTTTTTCTTTTTTGCCTTCACGTTTTGCTTTTTGTAGAGATTGGTTGTGTTCTCTCAGATTAAAGTCGTGAGAATTGATTAAAGATGTTGATAGTAATATTGAGCCTTGTCTTGAAGTTTCGTATGAACGGTTTGGTGTATTGAAGGGGTCAGATATGGCGAGACCTCCTTTATGAACAGGAAGTGTGAATAGTTGTCCTTTAAGTTTTGTAGTTTCACCGCCAAGTAACGTTGGTAAGAAATTATTATGAAGTATGTTGGTTATAGGTTCAAAAAATTCTTCTGAGTTTTTTATAACACGAAGTAGGAAAGACCATTTAAATTGGGCTGCTTTGGTTAAGGCAGTGTAGGCGGCTTGAGGTGAATCTTTGCAGATTGTCGTTAACTTTTCTATCATTGCCGACCATTTTGTGACATTGGCTTTTATGAAATCTGCCTTTCCTGTTCCTATGTAGTTTCCTAGAAAGCGGGAACCGGTTACAAGGGACACATTAGTATTGGAAAATATTTTTTTTGCGTCGGGTTTGTTTGCCTCTGACACTATTAGAAACGATTTTTTGCCTTGTGGGAAGTAACCGAATAATGGTCCTGTTTTGTTGATATTATTCCACCAGTGACGTAAATCATGAAAGTTTCCCTGTGCGGAAGAGTCATCAGCGTACCAACATTGCATCACATTGTTTTCTGTTTTGAGTTTATTTATTATTGGAAGAGTTGCGAGTGCGTAGAGTGGCATGGCCAGAGGATCACCTTGGGTTACTCCTGCTCTGCTGTATAGTCTAACGTTGGAGTCGCGAAATATAAGTTCGGCGTGGCCATTATAGGTATTGTAGAGAAAACGGGCGCAGTGAGGCAAGTATATTCTTGCTTGCCACAGGGGTAGTTGTCTATTCACGGCGTTGAATGCATTATTCGCATAGACGTAGAATTCCCCAATTTGAGCCAGGCATGCATTCATTTTGAAAGACGTTGTTCATGGCGTGAATGGCCCCATCAATGCCGCAGCTTAGTCCACTGCAAAGCTGTGACTGGCATCATGCATTTTGAGAGTATTCTACGTAGACATTCGCCGATGCCAATTGGTCTTACGCCAGGGTATTTGTCTAATGCTACGAGGCGGCTAGACATTAGTGCTGGTATTTGAGTCCAAGGTATGGTTTCGTTACTTAATTTCATTGTAAGCTGAGCTGCAGCTTCTCTCAGGTGTGCACTTGCCTGACCAAAGCGAAGAAGGAAATCGCACCAATTTTCTGACGTGGAACCAGTCGGACCATCTCCACCATGTAGTTTCCTTGCTACTTTTTCAACGTTTTCGCTAGTGACATCAACTTCTAGGAGAGGTGGTAGTTTTGTGATATTCGTGGGGAGGGAGAATAAGCTGGGGTCTGGGGTAGTTGGCGGATGGTGTTTTTCTGTCAGCACGTCGCTTACAGTTTTTCCGGAAGAGTCAATTTCGTCATGTGGATTCAAGACTCTGCTCGTGTTTTTGGTGAGGAGCCAATTGAGTGCTTCCTTTATTTTTCCTCGTAATATTAGGCGTGTGAAGGTTTTTGTTCCATGTTTCTTGTTACTTTCGATTGATAGGGTTTTGTCGGCTTTGATGCATTCTGTTATTAGTATATCAAATTGTTCATTAGTCCAGACTTTTAGGCGTCTATCAATAAGTCGAATGATATCTTTGGTTTTTCTGATGTTTTTGTCCCTTTGTAATATTGCAGCAACAAATATTAATACACGTTCTGATGGGTGGGTTGATTTTGTAAGTAATTCAATTTCGTCAGCCAATGTGTGTATAATTTTTTTGCTGGCATTGCCAGTTGGAAGGTCATACATCTTACCGTGTAGGAAATTGAAATTGAAATTGAAATAATTTTATTTGCCAAAAAACATAGGTTACAGATTCTGTCCCAGCGGCGTTGTAAGAGGCCAGATTTTGTATATATTTAGTTTTGTTTTTTTTTGTGTAGATTCGATAGATCTGAGAATAGGTCGTAAACTATTTTGTATACCCCTGGGTGATAAGGGTTTTTTGACAATGATTATGGCGAAACGTCGTTCGCGGGCACAGCTAGTAGATATATATTTTTTAATTCCCCATTGAAAATAATATATTTTTTAATTTCCCATACATTTTTTATCTAAAACTCACCTATTTGTATGTGTGATTTCAAAATTATAATCGTACGATTTCGAATAAGTTTTATATGCTTATGTTAACATGGGTACAATGAGTTTCGGCTGGATAGGGTATTGACCAAACACGGTGTTTAGTCATTTGTTTTCGAGGTGAACAAAGAAAAGAATTGATCTTGCTTAAAAAGTGAACAAAGAAAGGAAAGAAAGAGTCTAGATTTGACAAACATATTTCTAAAGGAGGTCGCCAATAGTCCATACATTTTTGCCCATGTATGTACCTTGAGGTACACGTGTACCAAAATGTAGAGAAAAATTCAAGGATTCCGAAAAATATATAATTTTCTTTATTTATTTAGATAAAACTACGTAAACAATAAATAAAAGTGATCAATTGCGTTTAGTTTCGACCTCTGCAAAACCTGTAGTGTTTGCGAAATATTTTATTTTTAGTAAATTTTTGCTTAAGTTTTAATGTATCGTGCACTTATACAAAAAACATATCTTAATGGGATTACAACAATTAAAACTGTCTCTGCGCAAGTAATAAAACGCCACAAAATGTTAAAATACGATCTGTTGTCACGGGTTACCGACACAGGAACAATCTATAATTTAGTTCCATCCAAAACTGCATAGATAGCAAGCAGCATGTGTTAAACGGGAATGGTAAATGGTATTTAAAAATAATAAGAAGTTTGTCAATATTGTATAGTCAAAGAGAAAATTACTGCAGACTTAATTTTTAACCGACTTTAAAAAAAACATACGCATCGAATTGAGAACCTCCTCCTTTTTTGAAGTCGGTTGAAAAGGAGGAGGTTCTCAATTCGATGCGTATGTTTTTTTGTGTATATGTTACGCGATTACGCCGCCAATTGTGGACCGATTTTCAAAATTCTTTTTGTATTCGATAGAGTATAGGCCTAGGGTGGTCACAAGGTCACCGAAGTCAGGATCTGATGATGGGATCCCATGAAAATCGAGGGAAACGCTAATTAATTTAATTAGGGTTTCTTTCACTAAAAAGATAAAAATAAAAAATATTTTACAAAAAATATAAACCGACTTCAAAAACACTGAAAGTTAAAAATAATATAAGAATAGGTACAGACAACATCACACTACTATATTGAAGTCGGTGACAAATTTTAAGGCTTTCTAGGAGATATCGTTTGGCATTGGCACCGACTTCAATATAAAAGTGTGATATTGTCTGTACCTATTCCTATATTATTTTTAACTTTTCAGTTTTTTTGAAGTCGGTTTTTATTTTTTGTAAAATATTTTTTTGTTAGACTCAAGTTTTTGAATTACACTTGTTAAATGTGAGGACACGAGTACTTACACAAATAACATAAATTAAATATATTAAATTATTGACTCATTTTGTAGAACATAAAGAACATAAATTAAATTATTGACTCATTTTGTAGAAACAAAATCGCAAGTAACTACTCAATACTTTAGTTTAAAATAAAATATTGCTTTCGATCTAAATTCGATAACTTAAAAATAAAATAATGAAATTGCAAATCGAGTCTGCTGCAAAAGCACATTGCTTATTAGTTGACCGCGTTATAAAAATTCAAAGATCCGACAATAGATGGCAGCTTAAAAAACATATATTATCTGTGGCTATAACTAAGACGCGCTAAGACGGCGTATTTTCTTACAAATAAAAAAGGATTTTTAATCATTTCCAAATAACCAGATAAACAATAGTGTTATTATAATATTCCCCGTATTATAGATAATAAACTTTCATATAGTGTAGGTACCTCGGTACATCGATTGGGCAGATTTTGGCGACCTCTTTTGAACGTGTTAAAATATCGCCTGGAAACAGTGGCTACATCAGCTATCTTGATAGTAGAAATGCATATTTGAACAATATGTTTAACGAGTGAAAATAATATTTGGCATCTTGTTACGAAATCGAGAACATTTATAGACACCTTTACATGCAGTAGAACACATAACGCTCCAGACACGGCAATAGATGTATTTATACGGTAGGTATTCAATATTCTAAAACAGGCACATGAAAATTTAAAGAGGCTGACAAATGTTCCAGACGCTGCACTCCTTAGTGTCACAGCCGAGCATAATGTAGACACAGACCGGGACACTTAGTTATAATATGTGCTACTCAATAAGCCCCGGCAGCTATGTTGATTTTATTGCAAGTTCAAAAAACGCCCAAGAAAATGTCTCGGCGGTATCAGATTTATGGTGAACTGAACTCATGTAAGATTCAAAGGTTGGACACAATGCATTCGGAGGTTCAGAGCCAACGCGTGGGATATTTGGCCGTAGCAACAGCGGTGTACGTGTGTAACAATAATTACAATGTACTCACCAACCATTGTTGTTTGTTGTGACGCATATTGAAGCAGTAAAATAGTCCCGAGAGAATGATATTCGGTTTCTATCTCAATCTAAAATTCATGTTATGTTTCATGTTCTTATTTTAAGATTTTTGTAAGACCAAAAAATGACTTATTCCTACTATGCAATCAAAATGTATACAACCTGAACCTATCGACTATACAGTAAACGTGAAACTATTGGGAATCATGTTACTTAATAAATAGCTTGTAGGTTGCAGGTAAACAATACAGTAAACTAGAAACTAATAGGAATCCTGTTACTTAATACATATACAATTTTATTTTTTAATTATCACAAAAAATTTGTGTGCTTGTTCAGACAAGCAAATTAAACAACTTTCACTACGGGACCAACTTTGAAATCGCAAAAAAAATCAGCTATTCTACTATACAAATGTTCAACATTCACTGTACCTAGATGTATGGAACAGCTGATTTTTTTTTGCGATTTCAAAGTTGGTCCCATAGTGAAAGTTGTTCAGTTTGCTTGTCTGAATAAGCACACGATTTTTTTGTACAATTTTTTTAATGATTTGGCATCAAAATGCTTATAAGTAACCCTAAATTTTCACACTTCTACCACCAACCTCCCCTTTTTTAATAGCGATATTAGTATTTTTGCTGACGAAACGTAGTTTGTGGGCACAACTACGAGTAGTATTAAAAAAACTTTTGTGAGGTAGAGTGGGGAGCAGTCGTACTCACTCACACATCTTTTTACGAGGTAGAACGCTGTTGCGCACCGTACTCGTACCTACCGATGGCTAGTCGAAAGGTGCGCGTGGAACTCGCCCCCAGAATGTAGCCCAATGTCCCCCATGCTCCGTGGCGAGGCAGAATGGCGGGCCGTCGCCTGGTTCTGCGAGGATGTCATCTCGCAGTAGGAGGCTGCGGAAAAGAAGTGGGAGGAAGATTCTCAAGCCGCTCCCCTCCGCTGCAGACGGATAGGCAGGCGAAGGCGGGTATTTGCTCAAGCAATGCCCGTCTAGTGACCCTGCCGTGGAGGCCTGCGTGCACGGTTAGCCCCGTGCATGCCGCCGTAAAGCTTCTATGTCTGGGGGATTGTCCTGGTGTTCTCGGACAATCCTCCTCTTGGCGATTGCCCGACCATTATGGTCGAGCTAGCCTGGGCGCGAACACCGGGGAAAAACACTGGGTGATTTAGTGGGTAGGCCCGGCACTGTGCTGGGAGAGCCCCACACATACTCGTCGTCTAGCTAACGGCGGGCATGGTGCGTTCATGCATTCCTCTCGGAAAAAATGCCTGACCACAGGCTACATTGCAAAACTTGAACAATCTTTAGTCGACCGAAAGCTTTTCGACCGTTCCCTCAGGATTCTACTAATTTTTGCTACTAGTAGGACATCATATGTCCACAAGGGTGTGTTCTTTTAAAGCTGCTCCAGTGATACTCCAAGAGCTACTATAGTTGCACATTATCTTTAGACAAACAAGAAACAGGAAAACAAAACAGCTCACATATACGTACATATCAATCGAATAGACAACCTTAAAAATAACCTCTAAAATCACCTATAGCTGCGCATACAGAATTAAATGGAAGCAATAAAAACTGACAGCAACAAATATATATGAATAAAATCAAACGCGATAAAAGCAGTATTACAATGGACCCGCCAAACACCGGACCTTGGTCTTATCGATGATAATATTATACCATGAGCGTCGCGGAATCACCTAACTAAAAAGCTGTTGCATCATTCATACGCGACACCGAAATGGATGTCTCGGCGACAGTCTGTTGATTAATTGTCCCAGACTTTATATGCAGTTTGCAGCTACGGTCACGTATAATCCGAACATTTAACCGTCGAGCCCTCCTCACTGTGTTACGACATTGTCACGGTTTCTTTGAAATCGGCAGCCAATGCGTATCCATCGCTGTATGGAAAAGCAATAATTGTAGAGATTTGTTTAGAAGCCACAATGGTTGTTAAATTAACAGCAATGCTAATTGATTTATTACTACCATCATTTTGGGAGTATGTGCCAACTTACTGTGTAACGAAAAACTATTTAACATCCACGATAAGATTTGATTTAATTTGACAATCTTTGCGGCTTCTAAACAAGCCTCTGTGATCTTCCAAGATTTTGGTGGTATTTGCCCGCTTACTGTGTAACGAACAACTGCTCATCGTCTTCAGTTTTAAATTCATTTGACAATCAGCGGCTTCTAAACTAGGCTCTGTGATGACTTCCATGGTTTTGGTAGTATTTTTCTTTTGACTTTGAACTAGCAACTGTTCATCGCCATGTTAGTTACACAATAAGCGGGCAGGTCATAGTTGCATATAAATGTCTCATACATGGAATACATCTTTACGACCTTGCTTCGCTACCGTCAACGTCACGTTTTATTACTTAAGCAACAAAATATTTCGAATTTGAATTTCGATGAGTCGTTAAAGCGCTTACTAATCATATCATACGGATTAAACTCAACTTGACCATAAAATAGGATCACCATAACACCAAGTTATGCGATAGGTTGATTTGATTTTATAATGTTATTAATTTCAATATAAATATCTCGTCTACTTAATCGACATTCGAGAATTTCCGAGGAAGTACTTAAGGTGTTTTTTATATGTTTGATTAAATCTAATAAGCTATTAATTCAAATTGGATTCAAAACGCGGAAGCACCTTTGTAGATTTGTAATTTTTTATTGATTCGTTGCTACAAAAAGCTATTATACGTGTCCCGAGTGTGTTGAGTTACCTTTAATAAATTCAAATGGCATTTGTTAGTCTGGGTCGCCGATGCATAATGCACAGTTTCTACATACATGAATTATGTAGATTTACGCCGTGCAAACATCATTATGACGTCTAAATTTTAATCTCACTCAAAGCAGATGTATAATTTAACAAGACTTTACGAAGCATTCTATTTTTAAGCCAACTGATCCATCTCGTGCGCATATAAGTTTTTCTTGAAACTAAAATGCGTTGTTTATTTAATGGTTTGTACAAAGATTTTGATTTGAAGTTTTTTGCCCCATTTGTCCGTTTGCATTCATCCGTGGATCTTGTCATACGGAAGCATTTATCCGTGGATCTTATCATACGGAACAAAATATACGTGCGACATCTACATGCGACATCATACATCGCAAGTCGCACGCCAAGCATCGACACGCCACGCTCGACATTCAATGTCCATCGTCAGTCGCCAATTTAGGATGCCGTGAAGATTTTTGAAGAATATAGCAACTCGTTGCATTCCAACGGCGTTTTGATTTTATATTTGGCATAATTCACATTTCTCCCATCACTCATTTACGGACATCAAGACGCCAAGACGTCGTGATGGCACAATCAATGTACTCTTCATAAAATCAGACAATATATTGTAATCGATGCTCTAATATCCTACAAAATTAATGGCACTTCAGAGGTGCCTTTTTACTTATATTATTGTATTTTTTTAACTTATATTATTGTAACCGAAAAAAAATCTAAATCATTGACATGATCTTTGACAAATTGCACTGCACTACCTCACCTTGTGCTGTTGTTTTCTGTTGCTTGAACATGTTACAAAATTGCAAAGTCACAACCACAACTTGAATTATACTAACCAAAATCAATATAATTGTTCTTTGTACGGTCGGCGGCACATCAAGGTAAACACTGTGGCATGTCGTTGTAATAATAAGTACTATTTTGCAACAGAAACGTTTAGTCTGATGTGCAGGCGTGTGTAAATTTGCCATTTTATATTGATTGGATTCCACAAAAAGCTTATTATACGTGTGCTAAGTCTGTTGAGTTACCTTTATTAAATTCAAATGGCATTTGTAACTCTGGGTCGCCACTGCATAATGCATGTTGTTTTAAATGTTTCTAGCATTTTTTTTGAACTGCAAAAGCAACATATTATAATTGTTCTGAGTAAGCTGCAAAACAAGAATTATCTTCGACAGTAATGTCATAACTTTGTACGTGTCAATAAGGCTCTTACCAAAATGGATCCAAGTAAATTTTAAATTGCATAACCCATTCCTTCGGAACCGAATTTCCATTTGTCACGGCCGTGGACAGCCTATCCATTCATCACTTTCATACAGTCACTTGACCTGTCAAGTTCCGGCGTAACATGATCTGAAAAAAAATTCGTCGAGGACCGCGTTGACTTTTGCGTTTCGATCGCTGCCTTTCGCAACCTTTCTACGGTGACGCGAAAGGAATGTCCACAAATAAAGCGATGTAAAGCGAGCCCAGCAACATTTCCTTGTTTGTTCGACGAAGCGGTTTCGCCTTAATGGCCGAACGTCAAGTACGCCGTCGTTTCTTTCGGCCCCAATTTTTTACACTTCACCAGCTGTTTGATTGATGGCCGAAAGGTGTTCGTTAATTAGTCGGACAATTAGCGGCGGCTGCGTCACTCTCGCGTTTATTTTCGGTGCCGAAATGGCGGATTCTGTTGCGTTAGCTACCACTAAAAGCTGCTTATCCTCTTTGGCTTGATGAAGACGACAGTGTTTTCCCTTAATTTACCTTGCTGTTGAGATCATGCCACAGCCTAGTGAAAATCTTGGCCGGTTTCTACAGGTATCTTACCTGTAACAAACCGGCCAAGTGCGAGTTGAACTCGCTAACCAAGAGTTCTGCATAAACTTATCAAAGTATAGTCAAGTATTCTTTTTAAAAAAGGGGGGGAATGTTGTGGGGTTATTAGATGTGTATGTGACCTATATATGTATGTACGTTCAGAAGTACTGTGTGCGCAGCGACACGTTACTGTCGCGATGCGGTAATTTAAATCCAGTCCTCAACAGTCCGTCGTTTCATTGATACACTCCCAATGTCCTGTTAGCTAGCACCCTAAAAGCTACACAGTCATATGATTTGATCATGTTAACTTACAAGTATGATTTTTTCACAGCTGAAAGATACCGAAAACCCGAGTATTTGATTCAAATTTCAGTTTGTCTTGACAGACAGGCGGGCAGACGAACAGATTGACAGACAGACAACAAAGTGATCCTCTAAGGGTTCCATTTTTCCCCTTTGACGTACGGATTCCTAAAAAATTTGATATTGAAAATAACGAACATGAAAGTTTATTTTATGGTGATTATCAGGACTTTTTTACAGAGTTGCTAAGTCATCTTCAATATTCTAGCGATTATAGTGTTAGGATTTTTTACAGCGTAAAAAGCAGTTTTACGATATTCTACTCAGTTAATGTTTTTTTTTTTCAGTGTAATATATCTTTTTAGTAATTTATTGTGTAGTAGAATTCCACATCATTTCTTCACACTAGAAGCTCAAACATTAATATTTCATCATTCTAATCTATACTTACTAATATTATAAAGCTGAAGAGTTTGTTTGTTTGTTTGTTTGCTTGAACGCGCTAATTTCAGAAACTACTGGTCCGATTTGAAAAAATCTTTCATTGTTAGATAGCCCATTTATCGAGGAAGACTATAGGCTATATATCATCACGCTATGACCAATAGGAGCGGAGCACCAATGAAGAATGTTTCAAAATCGGGGGATTTTTTTCCTATTGAGAGCTTACGCTGCGTGCGCTGCGTAAACGGTTAAAGTTTCGCAAAAATCATGTATGACAGAATTGTTCCCCTTTAAAAGTTCTAAAAAAGTCCGCGACAGCATATGTCTATCTTTTAAGGTTAGCTCACTATAACCATTTTTATGCTAACTAAATTTGTTCTAAAATAATGCATTATTTGCGATGGTGTTTTTATAAACATGATATTAATCCTTATCCAAATAAATACGTTATTCATCACAAGTATTTAATTTAAAACAAAATTGCCCTTTAAATCATTCGATATAAATAGATATCTTAGGAGATATCGCAGTTTTAAAATAACATCACAGCAAAATAATGATCGAGTACTGCACGCACAATGTGCAAAGCCGGCGGGCAGTCATGAGGGGTAAGGGTGGTGGCCCCAGTTAGCTATCTACTTCTGCCGGAAGAAAACAAAACTAAAAATATAGTGTAGGTACGCAGAAAATAACATTAGTTTATTTGAGAATAACCTACAGTCTATATGATATAAGATTATTAGAAAGTCACGGGTTAAAATTAGCGTTAGCCCAAAGTAACTATTCCACGCGGACACAGTCGCAGGCGGAAGCTAGTACAATATAACCGGTAATTTTTTTAGTTGCGGTTACATGGGGAATTTAAATTTCATCGACAAATAATAAACGCATGTAGAGGGAGACACAGAACTACCAGAAGGAGCCTAAATACCACCAGAGGGAGACTCAGTACCACCAGGAGAAGACTCGGTACCACCAGAGGGAGACTTAGTACTACCAGAGGGAGGTTCAGAACCACCAGAGGGTGAATCAGTACCACCAGAAGGAGGCTAAGAACCACCAACGGAAGATACAGCAACATCAGAGGGCGACTCAGAAGCACCAGAGGGAGGCTGAGAACCACCCGAGAGAAACTGAGTACCACCAGAGCGAGGCTCAGAACCACCAGAGGGAAACTCACTACCAGCAGAGGGAGACTTAATGCTTCCAGAGGGAAACTCAGTACCACTAGCGGGAGGCTCCGAACCACCAAAGGGAGACTTAGTATTTAAGTCGTCTGCGTGGGTACCTCTTTATTACCCATTTCTGCCGCCAAGCAGCAGTGCTTGCATTGCTGTGTTCCGGCTTGAAGAGTAAGAATGACCGTGAAATGACTGGACACTGTGACTTGACAACTTATGTCACAGGATGGCACCGTACATTTGGCTCCTTGTCGAGGTTTATATTTGCAAATCTGATCACACTACATGTTCTACAAGCGACTGAAGATACATATCAACCTGCCTGATTACCATTTTAGTTGTATAAAAAAACATTTTTAATACATTATTTACATTCAACAATACATTTCATTTTACACAAGTTTCACGATGTGATTTTAACTTAAGGATGTTTAAATATTTAAAAATGTTTAGATAATATGTTAAACAATATGTGATTTCGACTTAAGGCGTCTTAAGTCTTTAAAAATGTTTAGATAATATGTTCAACAATGTGATATACAGGGTGTAACTGAACACCCCAATAACATTTAAGGGTATGTATCCATCAGAAGTAGAGATTCTGTAGGAAAAATATTAGGGCTAACAAACCTACTTTTTTTTTTCCATACAAACTAAATAAATTATTATTTGGTATTAAATGCCGACAGCCCTACGTAAGCGTACGAGGAATGCTACGCTCACGTCATACAAACTAAATAAATTATTTTTTGGTATTAAGTGCCGAAAGCCCTACGTAAGCGTACGAGGAATACTACGCTCACGTCTGTCACGTGTCATTTTGTGTTTAAATTTCTTTTGTGTTAAGAGCTGATTATGGTTGTCACTTGAAAGTTTTTGCTTTCAGTTTAAAATCAAATAACTCTGAAAGTATTGGGGTTCTAGGTCTCAGACAAGCACCGAAGGTCCATTTAGTATCTAACTTATATGCCCCTTAAATGTTATTGGGGTGTTCAGTTACACCCTGTATATTTAAGAACTGTATGTTTTATATTTGTGGCGGTGCAGTTAATGGAAATTACTTGAAAACGGAAAAATGGCACGTTAAAAATGAAGCACTCAAAATCTTACGTCACGTGCTCGCCTGTGAACCTTTCATACGAGTAGATGAAGATATATTGGATCCATCCACTCGGCAGCAAATACTGAGGCACGCTACGAGGGGTGCTATATTTGCATTTCACTTTGAAGTGCACGTAAGCATTAGCCCTCACAGTCTACGATGGTATAAATCAAGTGCTTATCAATATTATTGGAACCATTCCGCAGAGTTGATTGAAATGTTGTTTTTGAATATATGCATGTTTGTTTTACAGATTTTGACATTAATTCTAATTACTATTAGATGCCCCTTTTAAAAGTCCACAAATTTTCTCACCAATGATTCATACATCAATGTTGTATGTATCTCGATGAGAGCATGGGACTAAAAGATAAACTTGATGAGAGTGAGCGAGTTTTTATGGAGGTTGCTAATAAGATAACGATAATTATAATTATATGATATATGAATGAATCTAATAATGTTGGCATAATGGTGCGAATTTGAACGAGGAAAGAAAAATCGAGAATTAAATCGACAAAAAGAGCGTCGGTGGCGCTGTGGACTCGGCACTGGCCTCCTGGTAATCGGAAGGTCATTGGTTCGATCCTGCTATGTGCCAATGTGTTTGTCATTTTTTGAATTTCATACATTTTCTGATGCTCCTACGGTAAAGGAAAACATTGTGAGGCAACCTGCATACATCTGGAAAGAAGGTGGTTGACTTAGGCCTAAACACCCTAACTTAGGGTAGGCTCGAGCCCCTCGGTGGGGACGTATATGAGCTATGATGATGATGATGAGACAAAAAATCTGATGTTTCGAGTTTCTCGTGTTTATGTTAGTACTGTCGACAAAACGTCGAACTTCATTTGCAGCACAAAGACCGTCGCTATACGGGACGTAAAATCAGTTGTCGTTTACTATTAGCATCACATGATTCGCTAAATATAACCTTAAGGGCCCATGGCGCGAAAAATAGCAAAAAGGCCGTTGGCGTTTTTGATATTTTACGTTAACACTCCAGTTAACTGACCGGGAAAAAATAATTTTAAATTCTTAAATTATGTGCCTACACAATCACCGTCACCATTTTTCAAATTTACATACCATTTCGTTAAAAAATAGCATCAATTTTATTTAAAATTTAGGTTACACCCACATACCGTTCGTGATTTTTAGCTTCATTAATTAACCCTATTATATTTTAGTTTAACAAATATATAGAACAAAGGTCAGCAAAACACTGACACCGTGGTATTTTTTTAAATTATCGTACATTGATTTTTATTTGAATTTTTTAAAATACATTTATCGATGTTCTTACAAATACTTGGCTCGGGCGCGTCGAAATTCAGTGTGCAATCAAGACTCGAAGTGAGAGCACGTCGCTTTGAGCTAGCTCCCGGTCGCGTAATTATTTGTGTATGTATACGACGCGAAGTCCTACGGAGTAATCGGAGAAGTTGATAACTAACAATTTTGTTATTTGTGGCTGCCGTACGAAAAACCTTCAACCTTTTTACAAGCTTTTATTTATCTTTTGCATGTTCGGGTCCAATCTTGCGAGTTAAATTTGACTCACTTCCCGGTTTCCGATTAAGCTGAAATTTTGCATGCATATGTATAAATATATTATGATGACGACATGGAGCTGATCCGATGTTGGAGCTGAAGGTTGGCCATAGGAACTCCGCGATAAAACGACATAGCCCCATCGAGTTTGAGCTCGTTTGATTCGTATTGACGAGAACTTTGATCCTATATGGTAACCAGGGTCTGATGCTGGATCTGGAAGTTTGCCATAGGAACTCCGCAATCAAACAATGCAACCCCATCGAGTTTGGGCTCGTTTGATTCGTATTGACGAGTACTTTGGACCTATGTGGTAACCAGGGTCTGATGCTGGAGCTGGAAGGTAGCCATAGGAACTCCGCAATAAAAGGACAGAACCCCATCGAGTTTGGGCTCGTTTGATTCATATTGACGAGTACTTTGGACCTATGTGGTAACCAGGGTCTGATGCTGGAGCTGGAAGGTAGCCAAAGGAACTCCGCAATAAAACGACAGAACCCCGTCGAGTTTGGGCTCGTTTGATTCGTATTAACGAGTACTTTGGTCCTATATGGTAACCAGGGTCTGATCCTGGAACTGGAAGGTGGCCATAGGAACTCCGCAATCAAACAACGCAACCCATCGAGTTTGGGCTTGTTTGATTCGTATTGACGAGTACTTTGGACCTATGTAGTAACCAGGATCTGATGCTGGAGCTGGAAGGTAGCCATAGGAACTCCGCAATAAAAGGACACAACCCCATCGAATTTGGGCTCGTTTGATTCGTATTGACGAGTACTTTGGTCTTATATGGTAACCAGGGTCTGATGCTGGAGCTGGAAGGTAGCCATAGGAACTCCGCAATAAAAGGACAGAACCCCATCGAGTTTGGGCTCGTTTGATTCATATTGACGAGTACTTTGGACCTATGTGGTAACCAGGGTCTGATGCTGGAGCTGGAAGGTAGCCAAAGGAACTCAGCAATAAAACGACAGAACCCCGTCGAGTTTGGGCTCGTTTGATTCGTATTAACGAGTACTTTGGTCCTATATGGTAACCAGGGTCTGATCCTGGAACTGGAAGGTGGCCATAGGAACTCCGCAATCAAACAACGCAACCCCATCGAGTTTGGGCTTGTTTGATTCGTATTGACGAGTACTTTGGACTTATGTAGTAACCAGGATCTGATGCTGGAGCTGGAAGGTAGCCATAGGAACTCCGCAATAAAAGGACACAACCCCATCGAATTTGGGCTCGTTTGATTTGTATTGACGAGTACTTTGGTCTTATATGGTAACCAGGGTCTGATGCTGAAGTTGGAAGGTGGCCAAAGAAACTCCGAAATAAAACGACGCAACCCCATCGAGTTTGGGCTTGCTTGATTCGTATTGACGAGTACTTTGGACCTATGTGGTAACCAGGGTCTGATGCTGGAGCTGGAAGGTAGCCATAGGAACTCCGCAATAAAAGGACATAACCCCATCGAGTTTGGGCTCGTTTGATTCGTACTGACGAGTACTTTGGTCCTATATGGTAACCAGGGTCTGATGCTGAAGTTGGAAGGTGGCCAAAGGAACTCCGAAATAAAACGACGCAACCCCATCGAGTTTGGGCTTGCTTGATTCGTATTGACGAGTACTTTGGACCTATGTGGTAACCAGGGTCTGATGCTGGAGCTGGAAGGTAGCCATAGGAACTCCGCAATAAAAGGACACAACCCCATCGAGTTTGGGCTCGTTTGATTCGTACTGACGAGTACTTTGGTCCTATATGGTAACCAGGGTCTGATGCTGAAGTTGGAAGGTGGCCAGAGGAACTCCGCTATAAAACGACACAACCCCATCGAGTTTGGGCTCGTTTGATTCGTATTGACGAGTACTTTGATCTTATATGGTAACCATGGTATGATGCTGGAACTGGAAGGTGGCCATAGGAACTTCGCAATAAAACGACACAAGCCCATCGAGTTTTGGGCTCGTTTGTTTCGTTATGACGAGTACTTTGGTCGAGTTTCGTAATGGGGGCCATGCGGTTACAAAATAATAAAATATAAAATTATAGTAAAAAGATTTAAAAAAAACGGCTCCCCACACTAGGATTTTATTTTAAAGCCCTAATAAGACGAAAATAAATTTTAATTTATTACATGATACATCTAATATACATATAAAATTCTCGTGTCACAGTGTTTGTTACCAAACTCCTCCGAAACGGCTTGACCGATCTTTATGATTTTTTTTGTGTATACTCAGTAGGTCTGAGAATAAGTCTGAGATTAGGTCTGAGATGCTCTGGACAGATTGCAGCGTCGCGCTATTCAAATAATTGGCGATGTAGAGGCAACTAACACCCTCGAGCCTCTACAACTTCGTCGTGACATCGCCTCTCTTAGCGCTTTTTACCGAATGTTCCACGGGGAATGCTCTGAGGAGTTCTTTAACCTTATCCCTCCCTCTCCATTCCTTAACAGAAACACGAGTAAGGGTCTACGGAGTCATCCTTACACTGTATCCTCCTTTTCACACCGTACCAAGAAATTCCAAGATTCCTTCTTCTTTTTTTTTATTGCTACTAAGTTGGCAAAAAAGCAAACTGCCCACCTGATGGTAAGTGGTAACAGTCACCTATAATACATGTGGCTCCTGTGACATTCGCAGTAAAACTGCAACCCCCACAAAGGCCACAGTGTACGTTGCCAACTTGTGACTTAAGATGTAAAGTCACGGTACCCAGTAATTTCAGTGCCATATCTTACCCTTCAAACCGGAACACAGCAATGCAAGCACTGCTGCTTTGCGGCAGAAATAGGTAAGACGGAGGTACCCAAGCATACGACCTGGGTACAGAGTCCCCCTCCGGTAAGTCTTCTGTCGTTCATCCCACACTTGGAATTCTCTAACTGCGCACGTGTTTCCTCCATCCTACAACATGGGTTCCTTCAAAAGAGGTGTGAAAAACATCTTTTAGGCCGGCAAGGGGCGGGCAGGTTGGATAGTGGATGTCCTCCCTCCTCTATCTGTCAACTTATTTGGGACTCTTTCACCGCTTAACATCAGGCGGGAGGAGGTGATTTGCCAGGCCCTCCATAAAAAAAAACTGTTTAAGTACCTTGCCCGTATGTATTTACTTGGTAAGCCTTAAATAAATAAATATTGGTAATTCTAAGAAAAAAATATTTGTTTTTTATAAAATAGGTAAATCTTGCGACAAGCTTTTATATTTTATTAAAAACTAGCTGTGCCGGCGAACTACGTTTCGCCATAATAACGGCGAACTTACGTTTCGCCATAATAAAAAATAGTTTACGACTTATTCTCAGACCTACTGAGTATACACAAAAAAATTCATAAAGATCGGTCAAGCCGTTTCGGAGGAGTTTGGTAACAAACACTGTGACACGAGAATTTTATATGTATATTAGATGTATCATGTAATAAATTAAAATTTATTTTCGTCTTATTAGGGCTTTAAAATAAAATCCTAGTGTGGGGCGACGTTTTTTTTAAATCTTTTTACTATCATTTTATATTTTATCATTTTGTAACCGCATGGCCGCCATTACGAAACTCGACCAAAGTACTCGTCATAACGAAACAAACGATCCCAAAACTCGATGGGCTTGTGTCGTTTTATTGCGGAGTTCCTATGGCCACCTTCCAGTTCCAGCATCACACCATGGTTACCATATAAGATCAAAGTACTCATCAATACGAATCAAACGAGCCCAAACTCGATGGGGTTGTGTCGTTTTATAGCGGAGTTCCTGTGACCACCTTCCAGCTCCAGCATCAGACCCTAGTTACCATATAGGACCAAAGTCCTCGTCATTACGAATCAAACGAGCCCAAACTCGATAGGGTTATGTCGTTTTATAGCGGAGTTCCTCTGGCCACCTTCCAGCTCCAGCATCAGACCCTAGTTACCATATAGGACCAAAGTCCTCGTCATTACGAATCAAACGAGCCCAAACTCGATAGGGTTATGTCGTTTTATTGCGGAGGTCCTATGGCCACCTTCCAGCTCCAGCATCAGACTCTGGTTACCATATAGGACCAAAGTACTCGTCATTACGAATCAAACGAGCCCAAACTCGATAGGGTTATGTCGTTTTTTATTGCGGAGGTCCTATGGCCACCTTCCAGCTCCAACATCAGACCCTGGTTAACATATAGGACCAAAGTACTCGTCAATATGAATCAAACGAGCCCAAACTCGATAGGGTTATGTCGTTTTATTGCGGAGTTCCTATGGCCACCTTCCAGCTCCAGCATCAGACCCTGGTTACCATATAGGACCAAAGTCGTCGTCATTACGAATCAAACGAGCCCAAACTCGATAGGGTTGTGTCGTTTTATAGCGGAGTTCCTCTGGCCACCTTCCAGCTCCAGCATCAGACCCTAGTTACCATATAGGACCAAAGTCCTCGTCATTACGAATCAAACGAGCCCAAACTCGATAGGGTTATGTCGTTTTATTGCGGAGGTCCTATGGCCACCTTCCAGCTCCAGCATCAGACCCTGGTTACCATATAGGACCAAAGTACTCGTCATTACGAATCAAACGAGCCCAAACTCGATAGGGTTATGTCGTTTTATGGCGGAGGTCCTATGGCCACCTCCCAGCTCCAGCATCAGACCCTGGTTTACATATAGGACCAAAGTACTCGTCAATATGAATCAAACGAGCCCAAACTCGATAGGGTTGCGTCGTTTTATTGCGGAGTTCCTATGGCCACCTTCCAACTCCAGCATCAGACCCTGGTTACCATATAGGACCAAAGTACTCGTCAATACGAATCAAACGAGCCTAAACTCGATGGGGTTGTGTCGTTTTATTGCGGAGTTCCTATGGCTACCTTCCAGCTCCAGCATCAGACCCTGGTTACCACATAGGACCAAAGTACTGGTCAATACGAATCAAACGAGCCCAAACTCGATGGGGTTGTGTCGTTTTATTGAAGAGTGCCTGTGGCCACCTTTCAGCTCCAGCATCAGATCCTTGTTAGCATATAGGATCAAAGTACTCGTCAATCCGAATCAAACGAGCCTAAACTCGATGGGGTTGCGTCGTTTTATTACGGAGTTCCTATGGCCACCGTCCAGTTCCTTCATCAGATCAGCTCCATGTTATCATAATATTGCATTGTCACGATATACATATTATTATGTGCAAAATTTCAGCCCAATCGAAAACCGAGAAGTGGTCAAATCTACATTATACATACAGTGCAAGCTAAATAAAAGTTGATCAAACACATCCCTGTATTTACTATAGTATAACACAGTAAATAATAAACACCTATTAAATTCAAAATTAACATCTACGATATTTTGCTAGGCGGCCGTACCGATTGGTGCCGATTGCGCGACCGAGTTCGCTTGTGTGCGTGAGCGACGCACACAAACAGAGACTAGAGAAATTTACCTAAACTAGCTCGGGCTCGCGCGGATGGTGGGCCCTTAATGCTACTAGTCCTAAATTAGCATGACGGCGATAAAATTTAAGAAAAACTTTGGACCAACTTAATTCGGGAGGACAATAGTGAATGCATCGCATTTCTCGTCTCCACCTCTCTAAATAAATACCATATATTAGCAGGATTTATCCGATACAAATCCAACACAGAACCACAAATAGCTAACAAACAACAAATCAAACGATTACGAACAGCTAAAAACCCACTCGCACTTCCCCTGCGCCGGAGTTGGTGATATTGCGACAATGCGCAGTAAATCGTGTCGGTGCAGCAGACGCCGATGAATAATGCAAGCTCCCCGGACGACCGTAAATAACGATTATAATTTTATCGTGGCGCGATAAATTGCACGATCGAGTCGCGCGCCTCAAGCTTGTCGGGATAGGGAAGAAGATTTGTATCGAGTTATATTTTAATATTTGACGGGGGTAAGGCGCTTATCGCTCTAATGAGCCAGTCCGTCAAAGTAGCTCCGCCTTAACTAGTGTCATAACGCGTAAAAAACGCGATAATTTGAGTATGTCACGAAGCAGCGGTAATTTTATGGTTCCGTCCGTATATACCATTATAGAATCATATAGTTGTCCGTCTGTCAAGACCCTTTTATCAGCAACGAGTAACGACTCAGGTCAACGTCTTTCCAGGTCAACGGCCAAATCTAACTTGTAAGACAACGCGATCGAAAGATATGACCGTTTATATCGCATATTTTGCGATTTCACATAATAAAAATAAAACAATAATATTTTTCTTTCCTGTTAACTTATGTTTGTGGGCATTCATCAAATAAAAATATTTGTATTTGTAAAAATATTTCTACACGTAGAGGAAAAAGTCTGAAAACCGTAAATATGTAGGTAGTTAGTCCGAATCTGAAGTATGAGTTTGTACAGAATCCTCGGTTTGCAAGGGCTGAAGATAAAACGTCCCGATTAGGATATTTCGAGAATTCACTACATGCTTATGATATATTATATATGTCTCTTTTTAAGTATGTCATTCCTACAAAAGGCCACTATTGTCAGATAATTAACGGTAAATTTCACTAAACTTGTCTTAGCTTAGCAGTCTGCTGTCACTTCTTGTCTTCAATGAAAAGAATGTGTCAGCATGCCACTTAAGATTGTCCTAAACTAAGACAAGGTTACTGAAATTGGCCACAAAGTTCACTTCTATACAGTCAGTTTTTAGGGTTCTTAAGCTCCAAAGGTAAAATGGAACCCTTATAGGATCACTTCATTGTTTGTCTGCCTGTCTGTCCATCAGATATGAAACTGTTTGTAACAAAATCTCTGGTTTACGCTCTTTTTCAGCTGTGAAAAATAAACTTTGTAAGTTTTTTTTTAATGATATAGGGGGCAAACGAGCAGACGTATCACCTGATGGTAAGTGATTACCGTCGCCCATGGACACCCGCAACCCCAGAGGAGTTACAAGTGCGTTGCCGGCCTTTAAGGAAGGAATACGCTCTTTTTTTGAAAGTTTGAAGGTCGTATCGGTCCGGAAATACCGCAGGCGACAATAGGCTAGTTGACCCTTTTTTAAAGTAGGGCTTAAAATGTTCATAATTGTTGTATTAGACCATAGCACATGAATATTATTTTTTTCGATGGCTAAAAAGTGCAAAAAATCTATTTTGAATTAAGATTTTCAATTTTGTACCGAAAACACGGTCAGCCATGATAGTCTGTTCATTATCTGTGGCAATGACGTCAGTCTTATAGTAAACAAAGCACGGGGGCGAAATAACCTCACAAAAACAATGCTTTCTATTAAATATCACAAAATATAGTAAAACTGTATATGGAACGGGACAATAGAACAGGAATATAGAATATAGAACCTCTTCATGGACTCCAGGAAAGCTGTGGATTAGACGTACCCAGCCAGTGATATAGACATGCGAAATATTTGGTTAACACTCGCTTAAAGAAATCCTGTAACTATCTACTGAAACTCAAATGTATTTTTGCGAAAATCACATTAATGTAAGTAGTATAACTGAATAACTCAATCTGTGTAGGTACTTCAGTTTCTACTTAAACAAAATAGAAGTTTTTAGGTTGTATGTAAAATCATTAATTAAATTTTTATCTTTCAGTTAGAATGAAAACTGACTGCAGCCGACCAACCAAATTTTAACTTGACCAGAAAACTGAGAGAAAACTTGACCATTCACGCCTTTTTGATTTAATCTAAGTTATACACTGACACTAGATGATGTTTCAAAGAAAAGAATATGTACTTATGTCCAATTGAATAATTATGTAATTGAATATTAATTAAAAAGTATGTAATACAAACAAAAATATCAAAGTTTCATAATGAATATATTTATCTAAACAACTTTTACTTGAATTTACTGAGTACCTAATTAAAATTTGATGCTTTCAGTGGTTCTTTAATGAGAACTATTGTGTACTAACCTGTTCTCCTCTTGACAACGAGATTGATAAGGCAGTAAAAGTTGTGCAACATAATACAAAGCAGTGCATGCTCAGCCACAACATCAAAATGTGACCCGTCAACTAGAACAACAAAATAACTCAAGTATTCATATACCAAAGCACCATAGAAGTAAATAGGTCCAGTTTGGTAAAACTGAAAGATGTTATATCTTCACTGATTAAACCTGCTGGCCACCATGGCTGGTAAATTTCAGAACAGCTTACGCAAGAATATGCAAGTTATCCATTTTAAAGCCGTATACAAATATATTAAATGTGATTGCTGTGTTATCAGCCTGTGCTCTTCCTAATTTACAAGACCTTTCTTATTAAATAAATAATATAAAGAAAATTTTTTTTTTTACTTTATACATAACTAACATCTAAAGATGACATAATAAATTTTTGTACTACAATAGTCATTATGTTCTTCACTAAAAAAAATGTTCTATGTTTATTTGACAATAATGACTTGTAAAGGTTTAAGTTGAATCAAAATATTTTAATTTGAAATAGATGTTTTATTTTTCCATTACACCTTAAAATATTATATTTACAATATTTTATAGGTTTGTTGCTCATATTTATCATTGTTACTCAAATATATATGTTCCAAAAGTACAAATAGGTTGAATAGAGTTGTAATAAAAGTCAAAATAATAGTAAAGTGATTTATTATGAAGTAATACTTTCATATAATTTAGGAAAAATGTAGTATGGTTTCCAAAATGGCACTATTTGATCAATAAGTAATTGTTAGAACAAATACCTATTATAGCTAATATTGTCACCTTTTGAGTGTTTTCAAAATTACATACTGCTAGCAACACAAAAGTATATAAGTTTTGCTTTAGCACAAAACATCTGCATCTATACTTGAGTTAAGCATACTGTTGACAGTTTTCCGTCTTTGATAATTAACATTTTCTTCAGTAAAAGAGCATGACAATTTTGTATTAATCTAATTATTTTATGGATACCGTTTGTTGAATAGACTATTACAGGGTATTAATCAGAAATGAGGTCACATTTTGCAAATTTCAACCCAAATCTTCATCTTTCAACTTTTATCCACATTTCATTATACTCGTAGGTGTCTGCAAGATTTCTCACCAAAAATCTTCCCAATAAAAGAACCATCATGTGTTATGCAGTGGTTGATTTATAGCACATGGAAGCTGTTATTGTTTATAACGAAGCTCGAACAAAAGAGCACTTCTGTATTGATGATTCGTGGTTTAGTTTTCTATGCACTTTATTCTTTCTTCATTGAAGAGGTCTTTTATTTTTTAAGAAATATGTCACAATCTGTGTCTGTGAATGTATACATATTTTTCCTCCCAGTAATTTTTTTCATGCTTGACAAATGAACAACTGCCAATCTTTCTCTTTTTATGTTCATTTACAAATTCTTGCAGTACTACACTGGTATTTGACACATGATCCTGATGTTTTCTTTTCAACATTTCTCTTGAAGTAAATACTTTTAGTGTTTATTTGACTTTTGAGAGATAGAATTCTATCCAATAGCATTCAACTGCTGTACAAAATAGCTCCTCACTGTGATGGTGCAACAACATCAAAAATGCATGTTTGCAACTCTCTTCTGCCGCGTGACAATCTTGACAAGTACACTTGTAACCTGTTCTTCATTATAACAGTATTGAAACTGTACTTATATTGTTTAGAGCGATACACAAAGAATCTCCTGACCATCAATCTGTCGATTTTCGGAAGATTTGTACTATCTGCTCTCACAAATCCAACATCAATGGTTGATTTTGCTATTAATACAAATAATTTACGATATTTACACATATAATAACGGAGATTTGGACGATTTTTTGCCAGTTTTAGGAAAGAATAGTGCAAATCGACGAGTTGTTGAATCAAATTTGACATTTCTTTGTTTACTATATGAGTGACGTCACGGCCCTGACCACAGGATATTAAAGCGTTTACGGCGTGAGATAAAAAAAGATTATGTCTAGCATTTTCAAATTAAAATTTTACAGTAATCATTCATTGTTATTTATTAAAATCGGTATATTGTGGAACCTTATGCCAAATACTGTTAGAAATAAACAATATTTTAATAAATTTTGATATGAGTCAACTACCCTATTCGTTCCAAAGTTTGACTGTGCGACGACGTTATATTCGCATATTTCCACAAGGTATATTCGCATATTAAGGTATATAAAATATATAAGTCGACGGTATATCCGCATATTTCCACAAGGGAATTTCACAGGGGAATCAAAACCTATCATGGGAGTTTGGCAAGGACCAATATGTCACCCTCGCACATATAGATGAAAAAATACAGAACCCTTGGTGCGTGAGTCTAACTTACACTTAGCCGTTTTTTTAAATACTTTTCTTCTAGTCCTTGAAGTAGTAGACTAGTGATAATTAATTAACCCAAGGTCGAAGATCAAAACTATGTTTGAAACATGTTTGAAAATTACATTTTTTATGTATGTAGTTCTATACAGTCAGATTTTATTGAATATTTTTTTCTACTACATACCTATTTCTAGAAGTCGTGTACCATAAAATAACTGATAATTAATTAAGCCGAAGTCAAAGATCGAAACTGTTTGAAAAAGAAACTTTTAATGTGTCTGGTGATAATAAATCAGCGTATTCAATTAGTTATGAGAATTTATCAATTAATTCAAAGAGCCGCATCTATAAATAATGATTTATTGGCTATATTTCAAGCTGCGCCATAAATTGTATGACTGATGCTTGCCGCTAGTAAAATCGTTGCGTAGTCATACCTATGACATAATATATCTAACTAGCTGATCGGTGAACTTCAGGCGCGTTCCATCTAAGAACAAATTTGCAGAATTTTCAACATTTTTAGCATCATCACGATTCGTTAGCTGTTGACGCTAAGGCGCTTAACACATTGCCGCCGCATCCCGCTGCAGTGTACGGAGGGACGAAAACCGCATGCGGCTGCAGCGGCACGGAACCGTGCCACCGTACGGTTTGCTCCGTATCACCGTCCGGAGCTGCGGTGCACGACGCCCCGCATCGCCGCATTATCTATCTCGAGATCTATTACGCGTATGCACGTCCTTTCTACGCAAAAATCCGTACGATACTGCGGCACAGTGAGTGTGTTTTACCCTGCGGTTTTTGTATACAAATTAAGATTCTTCAGGCAAAATTAAAAACCGCAGCACCGCACACCGGAGCGGTGTCCGGTGCAATGTGTTATGCGCCTAACAGTAGCCCTATTAGCCATTATAATTATTTTAACGTAATGCATTTAATTTAAAATATATGTTGATTTTTGGGTTAGCTTTTCTTTGTGAAAAATAGCGCGGTTAAAAATGTTAACATTACTTAAAGGAAAAGCAAAACCTGGTTAACATTTGATGCTAGCGTGAAAAAATGGTGATGCTTAGGTAGAAAACCGGGACCACCATATTTTTTATAGTTTGACGTGAAAAGTGCATTTAAATTATATTTTAAACGCGTTTTCTAACCTTAAACATGAATTACATATACAAGCGAACTGTCAAAATTTATACTTTTACGTTATGAGCAGGGCGTGAGCTGCGTAAAAAGTATCCGTAAAAGTAACCGTAAAACGTATCGCAAAGGCGTGGTGCAACATCTTTTTACGATATACGTATACTTTATACGTTACTTTTTACGGATTCGTAAAATGAATTCTTGGTGCAACCGGCTGTTAAAGTTACTCACCAGTTAATTTCATCTACAATTAAGCGATTAATCAACGGATCTTGGCAATATCTCTGTACTGGAAGAGGAAGAAAAAGAACTGTTAGAACTTCTTAAAAGCGGTAAATAATCAAGCAAAGGTTGCTTCGAAATCCACGAGCAAAAGTATTAAAATACATCGAGACCTCGGAATCAACAGTGCAACGTATTGTTAAGAGATGATCCTAATTTAAGGGCATACAAACTACGAAAGGCACATCTTCTCACGGTTAAGGACAAGAAAATTTACCCTGAGAGATGTCGTTTGTATGAGATGTTGGTGAATTGGTCTTGCTGATCCTATGCTCCTCCTCTTTAGGGGGCAGAGAGGTTCCAGAAGAAGGTTAAGCTGGGTATGGAGACATCAGCGATATTGCTGTTGGTGGACCAGTCTTGCGGCATAGCCAACTACGCCACGCCTTAAACAAAGGTATGAGACCTTTGTTTAAGGCGTGGCGTAGACACTAATTCTAGTCTCAAAGCTGCTTCTGAAAATTATCTAAACAGAAAATTATCAACGCCTGACCTGAGGATGGAATCTAAAGACTTTGAATTAGGAGTTGCACTTCTGATTAACAAGACCAACTAAGCAGTTATATATAAACAGTTATAGTATAAGCATATAGTGAATTCATTATTTATATTAGAAAATTTCCCCGGTAAGCTTGTAATTACACCATTAGAATGTATACCTTAATACGTACAGGGCAACCGCTTCGCTAGAAACGGTAAAAACTAACATACCGACATACCTACATGACGGTAAAAACGATGCGAATAAATTCATTATCGTCGCCATGTAAGAACACTGAGGAAATGCCACCTGTCCAGTTATTTTAATAGCCTATTCACACATGCCATGTGGTAGAACCATTTAGATATGATGGTGAGCTTAAAAAACGGAACATCTTTATATTTTTGTGGTGTGAATTATATTTGTGAGACTAAGTAATGGAGGAGACATACGTTTCTACTACTACCCAGAATCCCCCTTCCTAAGGTGAGGTCCAGGCAGCATATTCTAGCTGAATTGGTGATGTCTTTTCGAAATCTGTAAATACCCACGTTACCCCAATACGTTGTTGTTAGTAGGATTGCTCTATTAAAGTGCCTTGACATATGCTGAGAACCCTAATTGTCACATCAATTCCTGTTCTATTCCTTTGTTGTGTTTGTGGACTCGTCACCAGTTCCGTCGGCATCTATAAAAGATAATCCCTAGGTACATAAAAATAAAGGTTGCGCTACCTAATTTTTGCTTGATATAACTAGGTACCTACTGCCACACCTACGGCTTTAGTGATGACATTTCATTTGGTCCTATCCGAAATTTTAATTGTCATGTCAAATTTATCTAAATACGAGTATTGCGAGATAGAAGAAATCTCACCACCTTTCAGTAAATTTCCAGCTGGTGAACAGTTTGTAAAGATTATTTGGTATTTAACCACCAAGTGTATGGTATGGGATGAAGATATGCAAACCTACCTTCAATTGACCATACACTTAGTTGTTGATCAATTTTATGAAGCTGAAAACTCCAAAAGAGAAGTTGGGCCTAAGGCCATAAGGCCTGGTCACAATTTTATCAATTAGAAACAAAGATTAATAACAACAGGATGTTAGCAGATGACTATTATCAAGTTTATATCAGAGATTCGGATCAAAGGACCAAAAAATGAAAGAGAATTGCACCCTTAGACCTTAAAATGGTAAGGTGAAGAGAAAGAATATGACAAAATAAAACCGTTCAGTTCGAGTGTTGTAAATGCATTACGCTAACAGCAGGCGTAATTACTAACTACCTAGCTAGAACTGTCATTTATGAAGGAAAATATCTATTACTAGTTTAGTGATTATAGGTGTTACGGTGGCGTTCATGATAGCAGTAATGGATATATGGTTTCTTTCAAAAATTACAGTTCTTGTTAGCAATCGAAGTTACAGAGTAGGCCCGCAGAACTACAGCGACAATGTACGATGCGGGAACCTACCACATTAATCATAATTAAAAACAGTAAAAATATACATTAATGTAGCAGTGCGTTCAAAATATAAACAAAGGAATTTCTCTAATTACTCGTGGTGCTTAAGACATTCTGATAAGATTCGGTAGCGAGTTCAAATCCCAGCGGGGCACCAGCTCGTGAGCGTGTTCGCGGTAGCAAAATTAAATGAATTCCATTCTTATTTTTTAGAAATGCGCATTTTACTGCTCTTTACTTTTATTGTAGCTAAAGTTTCTTTGAAGACAGACACGCTAGAATAATTATGGCACACTGGCACAATTAACTTCTTAACTTCTTAAGGGTATAGTGCTACGTCACTTAGATCTTTTTTTATAAGGTAGGATGTTTGCCTATAGGTAAATCGCTACAGTCGCGTTTACTTCATGCGATTCTGATGACATTTGCAAGTCTTATAACCTTTACACAGACCGCAACTACCTTGCCAAACTGTGACAGCAAATGTCATGTCACAGTACGAGTAATATCACAGCCTATCACTCAGGCCTATCCGATCGTATCCCTCAAACCGGCGGCCCTGCCGCCTAAGGCCTCGTTTACGGAGACGCGGGGCGTTGCGCGGCGCGGCCCGCACAGAATTCAAACATATAGCGTTGTATGAGTGCGTTTACGGAGAAGCGATTTTACACGCCTTTGCTTGAAATGGCGCGTTTTTACGGCCGAGCCCGCGGATGGCACCGCCGCGTCTCATGCGTCGTTTATCGCGGCGGCGCACGCAGCGACAATTCTCGATGAAGCGATGGCCGCCGCGTGCTTCGCTACACGCTTGAGGATGCGCCGCGGGTGCCGCGGCGGTCGCCGCCACGCTTCCCGTCTCGCATCTAACAACCCGCCCGAACAACATCGTATATTGCCATATGTTTGTGTTTACGCGTGCGATTATGAGTGCCGCATCACGCGCCGCCCCACCGTAAACAGAAAAACGTCGGACGCGCCGCGAGACGCCACGCCACACGCGACGTGCGACGCCCCGCGTCTCCGTAAACGAGGCCTAACTCATGACGATTAACGATGGCGATTGCGAATGTTCTCGCTATCGTTTTAATTTCACACGTTAACTGTGATAGGCAGCATGAAATTACAAGATTAGAGAGCTAAACCTATAACGAGTAAATTAGGCGGTAGGGCCGAGGAACAGCCACAGTGCACAGAATGGGGTGTATTCTGTGGGAACAGCAATACAAGCACTGCTGCTCGGCGGCAGGAAATTACAAGATAGACGTACCCACACAAACCACTTAGGTGAGATTTCCCAGGAAATCTACTCGTGGTTGATAAATCGCGTGGATTTTTGGAAAACTCAAGTACAAAAAAAAAGTGAAATGCACGTCTATTGGTAAAAGATTTATGTCATTTGTTATACACATACACACAACAACGCACTCCACACTCACTACACTTATCAACGACACTATAATAGCGGTATATGAGAATGATATAAATTATTGTAAATTTCAATAGTAGCTTAGAAACCAAAAAAAAAAGTTTATATGTTTATTTGTGTTTGGCCTATGTTCTGCCTATTGTTATTATTTTTTAAATATTCTATGTTTGTGCTGTTGATTCCAGTAAATAAATAAATAAAAAGTTATTGTATTTTCTGATTCGCAGTTGTTTTAAAATATTGAACAAAGTTACCTTTGGATTTTTTCTATCGAGTGAAATAGTATGTTTGTTTGTTTCTATCTTTAACAATGTTTAGATAAAATGTTCAACAATATGATACATAAATTTAAGAACTGTATGTTTTATATTTGTGGCGGTGCAGTAAATCGAAATTGTTCGATAACAGGAAGTAGCGCCGCTCTCTAGTAAAACTTAAACTATATAGTATTTATTAAAGTATTAATTTTCTCGACCTGTTGGAATCAATATGAATCATCAATATAAAGATGATTATCTATATTTCTCAATTTAGCAAAATAAAAACGAAGTATTTATATCAAAGCGAGTAGGTAGCTGAGTATTTTGAAAATTACAAGATATTGTGCGGTACAAAATGGGATCATATCAATTACCCTTTTTTGTAATACATGTTGAGGAAGACAATAAAAACTACGCAGTTTCAATACCAAATATGTTCATGCGACGGCTGATCTAGAATATTTATACGTCGAGAAGCACAAAAACGGTTCTTCGCTCAATTACGAGAAACTTCGAGGAATGCAAGCTACCGCTTACACAAATTCAGCACCCGTACCGCAAGCGCTTAAAAAAGCACTAAAAGCGCAGTTAAAACGAGATGGTGCGATACGCATCACTGACGCTGTCTCTGTCTCAATATTGTTGTAACCTTATTCTGAGCGGTCACGATGAAACTCCTGTAAGTCGTAAAATCGACAATACCGCGTGCCGCATCGCGGAGCTTCCACGAAGATAATGACAGCAAAAAGCGTCGTAAAGCAATCCACAGCACAAACTTAATGCCGCATAACAAAATTCCCGGCCACAATTTAGAAAAAACTATAATGCGTGCGTAATGACACGAATTACTTCGTAACTTGCCAAATAGAGGCGGAATCGTTTGCGGTTCACGCTCGCGGTAATGGCCGCGCAAAAACTGCCGTCGACTCAATAAGGGCTCCCATATTAATTATTAATTAAAAAGTCAACATGCCTCGCCGTTATGACGTGGCTTGCAGCTTAATTTCTTGTCGGCGTACGCGCTACAATGTATTTTGTGGCTATTCGAAATTAAACATTCGTAAATAAGTTGAAACCACATCTCCATACCGTGCCTTCTTCAACCAACCCTAGATCTGCCCTCCTATATATTCACTAATTTCAGTTGCCAAATCAGAACTGTCAGATCTGCGTTGGCAACCGCAGAGCTAATTCAAGCCGAGTCAAACACCACAAAAGATATGAAAGGAATTTATCTCTCTCGAGATGAAATTTGTATTTTTTTAGAAAAAAATATGCAGAAAATTATTGGAATTCTCTAGTTATAGTTAATTTCATCACTGAGTGGATCAAACATAAAGCCGAATCGCAAAGTGTCTTTTGAATTAAAACAAACGCTTTTTCTGATAAAAATTATATTTGGTGTGGTAGACTTTTTTATTTAAATGTAGCTAAAGATTCTCCTTATATGCTCTTACCTTAATTAAAAATAATATTTTTTTATACAACTAAATTGGCAAACAAGAATACTGCCCACCTGATGGTAAGTGGTAACAGTTACCTATAGTATGTATATGTGCCTCTTGTAAGATTCCAAGCAAATCTGCAACCCCCACCAGAATCACAGTGTAAGTTGCCAACTTGTGACATCAGATGTAAAGTCATGGTACCCAGTAATTTTACTGCCATATTTATTTTATTTATTTATTTATGTACATAAAACAAAAAAATACAATGAAACTTAAATAATAAGGTACATAGGTAGGGTAACCGCTATAGTTATTGCCCAGTTAAGGAAGTGATATACAATTTTTCTTATTTTGTACTTTGATATAGACATAAGTCCACTAAAAACTATTATTTATGTAACTTAAATATATTTTCTAAAGGAACATCAGTCACTAGCCTCAATATTTTTGGACATATAAAAATAAAAAACATAACAAAAATAAACCTCTAAAATCACAGTAATTGCCCAGTAGACATAGTAATTGCCAACTGTCAAAGACAGTTATTGCCTCCTTACACTTTCACCTTTGGGTAATTAAAATTTGAGATCTCCTCTTGCTTTCAGTAAATTCAAATATTAAAATAGTTCTTCACAATCAGAATTAGTATCATCATCTGTATCATTGACCTGGTAACAAAAGTAACATAAAAACAACATCATATCAGCATCGTCAGAAATGTTATTTTTATGGCTGAAAAACATTTTGCAAATGTTTTTATATTCGTAAATTCGTAAAATATTTCGGTAGTCATACAACCATTATCCGATTTCCCAATACCCCACCCTTCTGGTAAGACTCGCATACCTTTTCAGGTACTCTCTGATAGGGATATACAATAAATGGGCAACAAATGTCACCAGCAGCTGAAAATGTGAATAAAGCTGTTAAAGATTCTTTAGCGTTAGAGTGATCAATATTGTGAACATATTTGCTTCCCTTTTCAGCTATAACGAGATTGGAAACCAGCCTCTTATATCTTGAGCTGGCTTTAGTTACTCCTTTAGATGTCCTTACACTTAATTTTGGGTGTCTTTTTAAAAAAGCTTTCCACCATCCAATACCAGGCCTATTATTTAAAAACGGATTAGGTCTTGGATTGTCCACAAGAAACTTTTGTACATACACTGTCTAAAATATTATCCTTATTTTTTTGGAAAGCCCTTACGAGCCGAAGTTAAGATCCAATCTTCTAGAAGAGCTTCTACATTAGGAGTCAAAATAGGCGACGGCCCCAGACTAGTCTTATGACCCGGATTCCGTTTGTAAAACCTAAATGTGGACCTCGGTATACCATATTTTTGTGCTATTTGTCGATCCGATAGCTGTATATTATTTTGAACCTCAGCGATAGCTTTTCGAGGTTTTCTTTAGTGTATTTCAATTTAGCTGTTTTTGGCATTCTGAAAGGTAGCATTAATTTTCAGTTAAAAAAGATAAATTCAAAAATATACATACATTGCCCGGGCCATAACTGTATCAATTGCCATGGACAATAACTATGAAATGATATGGCAATGACTATAATTGTTAAAATTTTAATGCAGTGATTACCTACCCCCTTTAAAACTTATATGAAAGAAGTAACGGTTTTAACGACATGTCACACATATACTAAAACAACTCTTTTAACATATAATTTAATTTCAAAATACAAAACCCCAAGGAATACTAGCAAACATTGCAGATTCTGAACGCTGTTCTTAAAAAAATTTATAAGAAACATACTTTTTCTGAAGAGCTGCACACTTGCTAAACTAAAACCGACCATGACACCATAAACAAACAAAATGTTGCCAGTTTATGAATTAAAGAGCTACTATAAGCATAATATTGCCATTTTTTAATAATTAATTTGATCTAATTCCTTTAGAAGTTACCAAAAAATGTGTTTTTAGTTAGCGTTGGCAATCACCGTATGCTGGGCAATGACTATAGCGGTTACCCTACTGCTTATTTCCGGAGACATTTCTACCAGCAGACCTGCGATAGGAAAATATATATATGTTACGTTTTTACGGGCGTTTTGCGTAGATTTAATGACAAAAATATGATATAAATCTACTACATAGATATATAATAATTATATACTACATAAACTAAAAATATACTATTTATATTATTCAGATATTGATACAAGAATTTAAATAGTGCTCTTTAACACGCCGCTTAAAAGAAACAGCGATTTGGATTCGCGGATATTGTGCAAGATAGAATTCCACAACCTTGCTGCGTGAACAGTGAAAGAATTGGAGTAGAACTGAGTTGAGTGGGAAGGGATGTCAAGAAGAGTTTTAACTTGGGATCTACAAATAGGGGGACTGTGCCCCGAGTAGAATCGGGAGGCCCGCGATCGATCCTGCCATGTACCAATGTGTTTTTCTTTTCACGAATTTCATATGTACATTTATCTTACGCTCCTACGGTGAAGGAAAACATCGATAGGAAACTTGCATACACCTGCGCCGTAATTCAAAGGTGTATGTGAAGTCAACCAATTCGCACTGCGCCAGCGCGTGGTTTGACTAAAGCATAATCGCCCTAACTAGGGTAGGCTCGTGCCCCTCGGTGGGGACGTGTATGAGCTGTGATGATGATATAAAATATGTCGTATATTTAAACAATTGTCGCATCTGTCAGAGATGATAAAATACCCCCCTGGTGGAAGTTGCTAATGAGGCAAAAGATAGAAGTAATGTTGATTGGATTCGTCAACCGTAGAAATTATTCAAGTAACACGAAATTGCTGTTATCATTGTTACTGTTGCGAAAATTTTGTAAATTATTAACTGGATAAGCGGATTCGGAACTAGATTTTGCTACTGAGTTAAAAAAAAACTGTTTCACTAGGAAACCAACCCCAAACCACCAGAAAATGATTTCATAATTTCCATTAGATATTACAACGAACGCAGCACTCCCCCTTAACACTTAACATTTGGTCACGTCAAAATTGTCGTCGGTAGATATTTTTATGGCGAGCTTTGCATTTTTCAACCCTCCACAGCGATGTCGTGAACCGGGCGTTGGGCATTTTCGGCCCGGAGCACTCAAGATTCCAGCGTCGTAAGTATGTTAAGCATTATTAATCACTGTCATTGCCGATGAAGTATTCCGAGTATCGCACAATTATTAACAACTCTGGTCTTTTCGACCGCCACATATACCAAAGATGATTGATGAATAGTGCCGTCATTGTCAGAAGGAAAAAGGACTTAAACACATTTTTTCTGTAAATATTGTAGAAAAGAAAAACATTATAGATTATTAAGAGAGAGACTAATCAGTAGATTCATCTGCACGAACACCGCAATCAGCGGTGCTCGCTGTGGTCCGAACCGAACTGAGCGCGATAAAGACAACTGCAATTCGAACTGAAGACCTATGAAAAATACACAAAATATACGTTTCACAGTCCCCTGTTTTCTCCTCTAAAACAAGACCCGCTTAATCAGTATTTACATAAAAAATTTTAAAAAGGCTTTGGCTATGTTTAGCTTTTATATAGTCCCGTCAAAGATTGCTGGATGTTTGAATAGAGCAGGAAATATAACCAACTTTTTAGGGTTTCGAAAGTATAAATCTCTTAATAAACTTCATAAGAAAAGGAAAACACAGGAATATGTTCATAGCGACAACTGACTTTTTTTTAGTTTAGCAACTATTGCTATTGTCTAGGAAGGAAACAGGGGTCTAAGTTTGTGTGGAAAAACGGGCCGTACGATTTCCATTTAAGTGTTGACACAGGTAGTGTAATAGGCTAGATGACTAAAAATTTTTTTTTGCTTAAATAGAAGCTCATTCATATAATAAACAGAAGGAAAAAATCGGTTTTCGAATAACTATAAAAACAACCAAGATATAAGGTATTAAAGATTTTTCTCCATCTCTTTCTAGCAAAACGGCAATTTACAAGGAGTTTATATGGCCGTACTCAACAATGACGTCACGGTTGATGTCGGACTTCTCTGTCTAATCGCCTTCAAATTAACAACTTAAAATGCTTGTATCTAATGTATTTCTAAGCCGATTTTAATTCTTATTTCACAGGACTGCATCTTTCTTCACGGTATTTTAATATTTAATAACGAGACGTAAAAATTAGAATTCAGTCATCATCCCAATTGCTGGGAACTGTGCCTCGCACTCTCACATCTTATGTCACAATTTGCCTATGTTTGGGGTGTTTGTAGAAGTTGTAGATATGCAAAACTTGATGGAAGCCACGTTTACTATCATCATCATCATCACCACAGCTCACCCCACCGAGAGGCACGAGCTTACCCTAACATGTTAGGGCGATTAGGCCTTAGTAAAACCACGCTGGCCTAGTGCGGATTGGTTGACTTCACATACACCTTTGAATTACTTCGCAGGTGTATGCAGGTTTCCTCATGATGTTTTCCTTCGCCGTAGGAGCGTCAGATAAATGTACGTATGAACTTCGTGAAGCGAAAAACACATTGGTACATGGCAGGATCGATCGCGGGTCTCCCGATTCTACTCGGGGCACAGTCCAGTGCCGAGACCTAAGCGCCACCGACGACTATAGCCAACTGTAACCACATACGATCAGATAGCTTGCTTTTTTGCCAACTTCTTGTACCTATTTAGAAATCGAACATATAATAATTTTGAAAATTTGTGCAGGAAAACTGACGTTTGTCTACATTACAATCTAGCGTTGTGTGTGAAGTTTTATGAATAGCTGTCATACAATGAAGCCATGATTAAAATTTCAACTCACAACTCTATTCATTAACACACAAGCGCCGATCTGCATCGTTTCATTAATAAGGCGATTTGTATGTTCCGACGCAGTATGCAGCGAACCTTCGCGTTGTGACATCGTGAGATCCTAGGACCGATCGGAATGTACAGTGCTTGTTTAACGATACCGAGGTTTTTTCGAATCACAATGTTCACCAGAGGGAGACTCTGTACTAGGGTCGTCTGCTTGGGTACCTCTAGCTTACTTATTTCTGTCGCCAAGCAGCAGTGCTTGCATTGCTGTCTTTTCCGGTTTTAAAGATATGACAGTGAAATTACTGGGTACCGTGACTTTACATCTTATGTCACATGTTGGCAACGTACACTGTGGTTCATGTGGGGGTTGCCGAATCACTGCGAATCTAACAAGAGCCACACAACAGTACTATAGGTAACTGTTACCACTTACCATCAGGTGGGCAGTTTGCTTGTTTACCAACCAACTTAGTTGCATAAAAAAACATTCGTAACAATAGGATACAGATACACAACACCCTCTGAACTCGAAACCTGATACGGCCGAGAGACCACTAAAACGGTGAACGAAATCGAACATGAAAAGCGGCTTTCACGCCGTGATAAAAAACCGTTAACACCCAGACGGGATCTCCGGCAGCTGGCGGGCGTCACGCTCGTCAATAAAACATGAAACACTCGGGATCAAAGGTGGGCAATTACGCCGAGGCGACTTCAAAGCGAGTTACTGTCGAGCGAGTCGCATCGTATTTTAGATATCTTGGACAACTAACGTCGTGTCGATGTTAATAGGTGGTTTTAATGTAGGCTATTGTTGAACGAGGCCTTACTGTGATAGTTTGACGTAAGATTAGAACAATACTGAAACAGAGATACCAGTATTGTAGCGCTGCTTTAATCTCTCATCTCTCTTTTTCATCGCTGCTCAGATAGTGTGTCCAAAGCTCAATATATGCATTCCATGGGGTGCAAGTAAATTTGAAAATCGAACGAGGCTCATTGCATGCTCTATGTTACAATTAATTATTCACTAAAAGGCAAGGAAACACAGCCTGTACAGCCCAAGACATTTTCTGTTGAGGTCAAAAGTAAAACAACAAGCAAAATTACAGAGACAATTATGTAACTTACATCGATAGCCAAAAGATGCGACTTCTAAATAAATAAGGATCAATCACTACAAGAGAGCAAACTGGCGATCACGACAGAACTATTAATATTCCTGTGAAATCCGTGATTTTATCACTTTCTCGTTGTTCTAATGTCAATATTAACTTTGATTATGTTAGCTTTACCTACCAAAGAATATGTGAGCTTTACCAAATATCATGCCCCAAAAAAATCAATATTTCTTTTAGAGGCCTGTGTATACGTTTCTACAGTAAAATCCCAAGGTGTATACAAGAACTTAGCTTAAACAAATTTAAATAAGCAATCAAAGATGTACTTATTTAAAAAGCATATTATAAAGTGTCTGATTACATGACGGACAGCTTGGGTTTGAACTCCCATTTGTAATATTTAATAATGTACTGCGTTGTGTTTCAAAGAAACGTTCAGCGATAGCAATTTATAAGCTAAGTTCACGCACTTCTCTCAGGGATAGATTTAAAGAGATTGGTATTATATTATTTATGATTATTATATTATTTGGATAATAAAACGATTTGGATATGAGGTCAACTCTACACTTTCCTTTTATTGATAGGTATGTTAATAAAGTCTTTATATAATATAATGTGAACTGACACATCTAATCTTGTAATGGAAGTTGATCTCAAACTTTGCTTTGAGGTCAGATTCCAATTGACGACTCTGTAACAACACAGGGAGAAAAAAATATATTTTACAAAAATAAAATCCGATTTCAAAAACACTGAAAAGTTAAAAATAACATAAGAATAGTTACAGACAACATCATACTTTTATATTGAAGTCGGTGCCAAACGATGATCTCCTACAAAGTCTTAAAATTTGTCACCGACTTCAATATAGAAGTGTGATGTTGTCTGTTCCTATTTTTATGTTTTTTTTTATTCAAATTCAAATTCATTTCAGTCAGTTTTTATTTTTGTAATTCTTTTTTATTTTTAACTTTTTAGTGAAGGAAATCATTTTAGTAAAAGAAACCGGTTAAATTAGCGTTTCCCACGATTTTCATGGGATCCCATCATCAGATCCTGACTTTGGTGACCTCGAGACCACCCTTGGAGTATATTCTATCGAATACAAAAAGAATTTTGAAAATCGGTCCACAATTGGCGGCGTAATCGCGTAACATGCACACAAAAAAAAAACATACCTACGCATCGAATTGAGAACCTCCTCCTTTTTTGAAGTAGCTTAAAATAGCCCTTGCTGATTTTAAGCTACTACTTTTCTTGATGGTTCTTTTCAGTACAAGGTCTCCCGCCGTAGACTTGTGAACCAATGGCGTAGCTGCTTTGACGTGCAAAAGTGATTGTTACAATCCTATTTGAATAAAAGATATTGAATTTGAATTGAATTGGTGGACAGCATCATTCTAGTCATTTCTACAATCGCACATAACCTTATCAAACATTCATATCCTACCAAATAAGATTTGGAGATCTCACTCCCGCAGAAACGGCAGCAGGATCATTATGACGCTATGCGTCTGTGATCTTCTGTAAGTTGGAGGTTATCTCCTCCGTAAAGCAGAGAAACACAGTGTCCTACCTCTTTTAATTTTTATTCACCATGACGATAAGATCGGAGCATTTAACCTGGATTCACAACCGATAGAGGATCTGGCTATTTTGTTGTTTCGTCAATTATACTTTTTAGCACAATACGGTTTAAGTTTTAGAATAATTTACTATCTACGAGGAGAGTTTAAACCACATTCCTTGTTACGAATCGTTGTATGATTTATCTTCTTACTGATTTAACAAAATGTTTTGAAGCGATAGATAACAGCAGAATTTCAATATGATTTGAACATAATTGCTGTATTTCGTCCTTATGGTTAATATGCTTCAACTGACGCATACATCCTTCATCGTTTATGTATACTTTTTAAAAGTAAATTTTTCAGCTATCACAAATACAATATTTTAAGCAAAAAAATTTAAAAAATATCACAAATATAAATTATAAACAACTTCTGATTAAAAATATCTTTCATACGATATTATTCTGCTGATACGAGTAAGCTTGACGATAAAAAAAACTGGCTTCAGCAGTTATTTTGTTTAAAACCATAGAAAAAAAATATAAGCGCCAATAAAAACTAACGCAATTAGCAGACGATGATCAACAAAAAAATGCAATATACCGCAAATCACGGTATAGGGCAAAGCGGTACATTTCAACATCAAAGCGGTAATCAATCAAGGGCCGGCAACAGGGCGCCGCATAATTGATAGTTGAGCCAGTCATTATAAAAATTAGGCCCCCCAGCGCTGGATAAATATTGTATTTGCCGACAAATTAACGGCGCCTCGGAATAGAAGGGGCGGAAACGCGACTGACGAAGGTAGTGAAACGAAGTGTAAAGTGCAGTTGGGAGATGTAGAGATGCTAAATGTAGAGTGCAATTGGAAAGTGTACACGGATAAAAACGATTTTTTAAAATATACATATTATCTTGTACCAAGCTATAGTAACTAAGATATGGTACTCTCAGTGAAACTAATATTTACTTACTGTAAGAAAAATATTTACTTGTTTTTTTTTATTTTTAGATCTTATCTTGATGAGTCAAGTCATAAATTTATTGATTTGAGAAATATTAATTCTTATTGTTAGTTTTTATGAGCTTGTATTTACAAATATTGGTGATAATTGATAAGCACCCGGGAACCCAATGGGGATTTTCCATTCATTTGAAGATCATTATCTTTGGTTGTAACAAATATGTGAAGTAAATATTATTATTGATATAAGAACATCATACTCTTCAAATAAATTATTTTTTGCTGAACAAATACATATCTTCTTAGACCTACGAAATATTTCAAGAAAATAGATTTTCTTGGTTAAAGTAAGCCTTTTTATCTATGTAGAGATGCGAAATATAGAGTGCAGTTGAAAGATGTGGGGACACGAAATGTAGAGTGCAATTGGAAAGTGTAGAGAATCGAAATGTTGAGTGCAGGTGGAAAGTTTAGAGAAAGCGAAATGTAGAGTGCAATTGAAAGGTGTAGGGACACAAAATGTAGAGTGCAATTGAAAAGTGTAGAGAAACGAAATGTAGAGTGCAGGTGGAAAGTGTAGGGAAGCGAAATGTAGAGTGCAGTTGCGAGTACTCGCACGACTTAAGTCACTGCAGTCCATAAACGTCTTATTGCTGTGCACCGGTCTCTTGTTAAAAGAGGAACAATTGACCTACTACATCACGTTTGCCAAAAGGCTTGGTGTAGTTCTCCATCACCCTTAATCGGCTCGCAAATACTCGTAGATGTATTCTAAATGCGTTACCAACAACATCGCGATTTGGCAATAATAAACGGAAGGTTTGTATGCAATGGTACAAGTAAATGAAGTTAAAAAAGTTAATTAGAAAAGCAGAACAGCGTATTTCGCTCTATGAACGGCTCGAGGATGTATTGCTTTAATCTTATAGTAGTAGGCCAATTCCCTCTTTTCTGAAGAGAAGAATATAAAATACATTTATTACCTACTAGCTGTGCCCGCGACTTCGTCCGTGTGGAATAGTAACTTTTGGCAGCATTTTGATTTTTGTAGGCAATTTTTTCGAGATCTTGATAAAGCCTATGTTATACCTTATATAATTAGCTATCTATTAGTGAAAGTCCCGTCAAAATCGGTCCAGCCGTTCCGGAGATTAGCGGGAACCAAACAGACAGATAGACATTTTTTTTTAAATTGTGTTTTTGTTATACATTCATACCCATTCAGTAAAAACTTGTTATTTTGACATTACAAACAGACACTTTAATTTTGTTTCTTTTGTATAGATGTTATTGTAGATGACCTCATCTACGATATATGCTTTATTTGCATTATTTTATTTGACGTTTTAGTTTATTTGACATTGTATTCTATTTTATTCCACATTTTGTTTTGTTTTATTTTATTTGAAAATTTATTGTGCACTAGCTGTGCCCGCGAACTACGTTTCGCGATCAAAATACTTAACACAGTGTTTACTTTTTCCTCCATTTTATTCCATAATGATTCAACTTTATTCTGCCTTTCTTGAACATCGGCCATTTCGAAATTAGGACAATTTTCGTAGGTTCGTAATGCTCTTTTTCTAATAGTCCACAAAATTAAATACATTACATATTACTATAAACACTAAGTATTATTATTTTTTAGATACATTATTGATATTAATTCCTCTTCAGTAGAAAGAACTACACAGTTGCAAGAATAATCTTTATCGTATTCATGTTTCGAATTAAAATAAACAATTGTTAAATAAATTAGAACTGTATAAGAATAAAGTTTAGATTTTATAATGGGTGTCGGTAACACCAACAAAATATATTTTTTGGATATGACAACTTGGCCAATTAAGACTGGTCGTACAGTAAGCTCCTTGTCAAGCTATACTGTTTGACCTTTGGACCGTTCTTATGTCGCTCGTAATACTGGCGGTTTTCGTAGAGTTAATGTATAGCATGAATGGGGGGGTTACTGTACAAATACGTTTTCCGTATTCGATTTCCAATCACGGAATACAGACACGGAGTTTCGTGAACGTAGCGCAGACGTTCGATTCTTCTCATTCGGGATTTCTACCATTCTACCTAAACGTACGTACAGAACGTGTTCCGTTCGTAAAAAACCGAACGTGTGCGGCAGTCAATTCGTATTTTGTATAGATTTGATGCATTCGGATGCATTCAGTAAACGATTGCGAAAAAACGTATTTATGCGGTCAGCCTTAAAATCTATTGAGACTTCCGTTTTTGTAACGTGTACGTGCGATATAGTGCTGCTGGCATAGTTCGGTTAGCAAATCCAACACACAATCTTGGAGTTATCGTTAGTTAGTTCACGATCGTTGCATTATCACGGTCTCGAAGGACACTAAACACAGGTAACATCTAACATCGAACATCTAATAGGCCCCGAAGCGGTTCTCAAACTTTTTTGGTGACGGAACCCTTTTGGAAAGCGAAATACTTGACGGAACCCTAAAATAAAACAATGGTTTTTAAAAGTGTATGCTTTATTAATAAGCATAATAAAAGTACGACCAGAGAGGGTGTTTTGATTTTTTCTAAATTATTGCGGAACCCCTATAGGGGTATTGTGGAGCCCTAGGGTTCCGCGGAACACACTTAGAGCATGGCTGCTCTAGGTACTCTTCAGGGCCTACTTTCATTTAATACCCCTATTGCTGGGTTTGAAAAGCAACTGTTATCTGTCTTTTTTGAGCGGCAGCCATGTTGAATTTACGTCAATGTTGCTACGTTTATAGTGCTCTACTGATCAAGGCCTTTCATTTGATACCCATATTGCTGGGTTTAGAAACGAACTTTTATCCGTTTTTTTTGAGCAGCGGCCATATTAAATTTTATGCTATTTTCCTAGGTTCATAGTGCTCTGTCCCCTTGGCGATAGCCTGACCAGTTGGTCAGGCTTGCCCGGGCGCGTGGGTAGTGGAGTCGCAGTGTGGACCTTACCTAGCGCGCCCATAAGGGCAGGAAGAACACCGGGGGGTTTTAGTGGGTAGGCTTGGCACTCTGCCGAGAGAGCCCCACACACGCTCGCCGTCTAGCCAACGGCGGGTACGGTGCGGTTACGCATTTGCCCCCGAAAAAAAAAAAAAAGGTTCATAGTGCTCTACTCTTCGAGGCCTTACATTTGATACCTATATTGCTAGGTTTGGAAACGAACTTTAATCCACCTTTTTTGAGCGATGGCCATGTCGAATTTACGTCAATATTGCTAGGTCCATAGTGCTCTACTCTTGAAGACCTTTCATTTGATACCTATATTGCTAGGTTTGGAAACGAACTTTAATCCACCTTTTTTGAGCGATGGCCATGTCGAATTTACGTCAATATTGCTAGGTCCATAGTGCTCTACTCTTGAAGACCTTTCATTTGATACCTATATTGCTAGGTTTGGAAACGAACTTTAATCCACCTTTTTTGAGCGATGGCCATGTCAAATTTACGTCAATATTGCTAGGTCCATAGTGCTCTACTCTTGAAGACCTTTCATTTGATACCTATATTGCTAGGTTTGGAAACGAACTTTAATCCACCTTTTTTGAGCGATGGCCATGTCGAATTTACGTCAATATTGCTAGGTTCATATTGCTCTACTCTTGAAGACCTTTCCTTTGATACCTATATTGCTAGATTATAAAACGAACTTTTATCCACCTTTATTGAGCGGCGGCCATGTTGAATTTATGTCAGTGTTGCTAGGTTCATAGTGCTCTACTCATTAGGGCCTTTCATTAGATACCCATATTGCTGGGTTCCAAAACGAACTTTTATCCTTTTTTTGAGCGGCGGCCATGTTGAATTTAGGTCGATTTACCTAGGTACCTAATGCTCTACTCTTCAAGGCCTTTCATTTGATACCCATATTGCTAGGTTTGGAAACTAACTTTTATCCACCTTTTTTGAGCGGCGGCCATGTTGAATTTATGTCAATGTTGCTAGGTTTATAGTGCTCTACTCTTCAAGGCCTTTCATTTGATACCCATATTGCTAGATTTGGAAACTAACTTTTATCCACCTTTTTTGAGCGGCGGCTATGTTGAATTTACGTCAATGTTGCTACGTTCATAGTGCTCTACTGATCAAGGCCTTTCATTTGATACCCATATTGTTGAGTTTAGAAACGAACTGTTATCCGTTTTTATGAGCAGCGGCCATATTAAATTTTATGCTATTTTCCTAGGTTCATAGTGCTCTACTCTTCAAGGCCTTACATTTGATACCTATATTGCTAGGTTTGGAAACGAACTTTAATCCATCTTTTTTGAGCGATGGCCATGTCGAATTTACGTCAATATTGCTAGGTTCATAGTGCTCTACTCTTGAAGACCTTTCATTTGATACCTATATTGCTAGATTATAAAACGAACTTTTATCCACCTTTATTGAGCGGCGGCCATATTGAATTTATGTCAGTGTTGCTAGGTTCATAGTGCTCTACTCATTAGGGCCTTTCATTTGATACCCATATTGCTGGGTTTCAAAACGAACTTTTATCCTTTTTTGAGCGGCGGCCATGTTGAATTTGGGTCGATTTTCCTAGGTACCTAATGCTCTACTCTTCAAGGCCTTTCATTTGATACCCATATTGCTAGGTTTGGAAACTAACTTTTATCCACATTTTTTGAGCGGCGGCCATGTTGAATTTATGTCAATGTTGGTAGGTTCATAGTGCTCTACTCTTCAAGGCCTTTCATTTGATACCCATATTGCTAGATTTGGAAACTAACATTTATCCACCTTTTTTGAGCGGCGGCTATGTTGAATTTATGTCAATGTTGCTAGGTTCATAGTACTCTACTCATCAATGCCTTTCATTTGATACCTATATTGCTAGGTTTGGAAACGAAATTTTATCCACCTTTTTTGAGCGGCAGCTATGCTGAATTTACGTCAATGTTGCTAGGTTCATAGTACTCTACTCATCAAGGCCTTCCATTTGATACCCATATTGCTGGGTTTGGAAACGAATTTTTATCCGTTTTATTTGAGCGGCGGCCATGTTGAATTTAGGGCGATTTTCCTAAGTTCATAGTGTTCTACTCATCAAGGCCTTTCATTTGATATGCATATCGCTGGGTTTGGAATCGAACTTTATCGGCAGTCATGTCAAATTAAGTCAACGTGGCTAGGTTCAATGTGTTCTACTCTTTAGGTTCTTCGTTCGATATCCATGTTCCTTGGGTGGATCCGAAAAAATGTGATTAGATTTTTGATTTTCATTTTCTCATTTTAGACATTAGGATCAAGAGTCCCGTCCCGTCCCTCTACGCGTTACCCAGAACATTGCAGTCAGATATTTTTTTTAATTATCAATATTAATCTATTACTTTTAATAGTTTTAAATGGATGAAAGAGTTTGATTCCTTAGTCCTAATGTAAAAACATAAAACACCTTTCAAAATACCTTGAAAGGGGTATCTTTACTTTTCAACATTTCAAATATTTCAAAAATTGTACCGATTTTGTGAAAATTAGTCAAGAATAAAACCAATCAACAAATTTTATTGCGACTCGATATTATCATAAAAATGCTTTATACATTGGTTGTATGGCTTGATCCTTTTGCCTTACCACCACTGTACGACATAAGAAAAAGACAATTTGGTTGGCGAAATCCAGTTGGGCCCAGCCATTAACAGAAAATATTAAATTTTATTTATACTATGTGAAACACTTCATTCCTGCCTTTCAACTTTCGAAATCCAATAACTTAAGATCAGGCTGAATGCCGTAGTTCCATTGCCTTTCCTTCGTGGAAGAAAATACCTTCTCTCTGTACTATGTGACAGACTTGTCAAAATAATTTCACGTGCGCCATGTTGTTTTTCTACCTAAAGCATTGTTCGAAAATTTTATATGGTATTTTTTCACTAAAAATAAAAAGTGAATTTAAACAAACGAAATTATGCCTAAATGTTCTTCCGGAAAATTCTAAGCATTGTGGTGTAAGCCATATCAAATTCTGTCCAGTAGTTTCGGAGATCTTTCCGGACAAACAGACAAACAAACAAACAAACAAACAAACAAATAAACAAACAAACAAACAAACAAACAATTTTTTTAAAAACTATTCTATCGTGTTCTGCTAATGATTTTAAGGCGACCTGTGTATTTTTTTTCTTAATATTTCGCAATTACAGATTTTTGTACCCCTACGATTTTATTATATATGGAGATTAATGTATAATTCATTGGTTTGTACTGTAAAACTTATACTGCATTAAATAAATAAATAATAAAATAATATGATTACAGTCAATTTCAACAGAGACTTGCCATCTGTGCACAAGTGCTCTGTGCAAACGCAAGTGCAGTGCATTCACACGTATTTTACCTCTGAGAGCGCCTCTATTGCTATGACAATAAAGGTCATCCACATATGAATTCAGAGGTAAAATAACTGTGAATGCACTGATAACTGTGAATGCACTGTACACTCTCTGTTCCTTCATCCGCATAGGCCGATGGGACGGTTAACCGATTCGACATGATCTGACCGTGGTCAGTCCCAGAGCCTGTTTAACGAACCTTGCAAAGAGCGCGTGGAAGCACGAAATGTTTCACTTTTGTGGTCACCCATCATAGGCCTGGCCTGACCACGGCCAACGTTGCTTGACTTTAGCAATCGCTAGCCGAACACACCACCGCATTTAATAACACCCATTGTTATACGCAAAGCGTTTAGTTGAACTAATTAGCAGAACATAATCAAACAAAACAATCATTACCCACATCACGAAAGCGATACCCGAGATAAGCGCCGCGTCCCTTTGAAGTTCTGTCCCCGTACCACGGTCGCTTAAAACCGTATTCAAACCGCTCCGAGAGAGAGATGGCGATATACGTTGCAATAACCGTGTCTCTGTTGCAACATCGTTTCGTTGCTCAAGCGATCGTGATAAGGTGTTGTTTACACTGGGCTGGCGGCAAACGGGCCTTTCAGCGTTTGAAACGCCGCCGCTTTGAACAAGCCGCCAGCATTTTTTCCGGCGGTGTCTGGCGACTGCCGAGTTACGCTGAAAGATGGGCAACGATCGGCCGCGCATAATTGTGATGACTCGGCGCTAGTTTAATAGGCGTAGATTTTTGACGATGCGTCAAATTAATGAGTCGCTGTCTGGTTTGGTGATGGTTATGGAATGGCGGTGCTTATAAATGTTTTTAGCGGAACCCTAACTTTGTTTGGTCACGTGGTTCTTACCTGTATCCGCCGCCAAGTGTGGTGCTTGCATTGCTGTGTTCCGGTTTGTGACTTTAATGGGGTATCGGCGCCTCTGCTAACACTAATCGGTTGGCGGCCAGACGTCGACGAAGTTCTCGTTGCGATGTACAATTTTTTGAAAATAAAACGCATAATCACACCTGAGCAAAAGAAAACATTGAGTGCACCCAATCCTGAGGAAAAGATCAAGTTCGGAAACATTTCATAATTTAATAACAGAATTGAGAAGTGACGAAATTAAGCTTTTCAATTATTTTAGGATGTCAATGTCTACATTCAACGATCTATTGGCTCGAACCAGTGAGCATAAACTATCAAAATACTAGAGGTATTCAGCATCCGATAAATGTAAACAAAAAAACAGCGTTTTACTTACTCGTAGGTGAGCGAGACCCGAGACGATTTCTTCCGGGCGAAGGGGGTTGGCGAAACACCCGTGTCTTGTCGATGCTGACACAAAATCGGGGCAGACAACCTTCAAACTTTCAAAAAAAGAGCGTATTCCCACCTCAAAGGCCGGCAACGCACTTGTAACTCCTCTGGGGTTGCGGGTGTCCATGGGCGACCGTAATTACTTACCATCAGGTGAAACGTCTGCTCGCTTGCTCTCTATCCCATAAAAAAGACAAGTATAAATAGCTTCATATTAAGTGCTCTGCCACTGCAACATCGGATTAAAACCCGGGCACGACAGCTAACAAGTGGGAACGGGTTGTAAGAGAGAGGCAGTGAAGTCAATGGGTACTAACTTATCCTGTCTTGACATGTTATCATCCTCATCATAATAATAACAGCTCATATAGCGGTCCTCACCGAGGGGCTTGAGCCTACCCTAAGTTAGGGTGTTTAGGTCTTAGTGAGCCACGCTGGCCCAGTGCGGATTAGTCGACTTCACATACACCTTTGAATATCTTCGCAGATGTATGCAGGTTGCCTCACAATGTTTTCCTTCACCGTAGGAGCGTCAGACAAATGTACTTCGATGAAATTTGAAAACTACATTAGGACATGGCGGTATCGAGCCCTGGACCTCCCGATTGGAAGGCAAGTGCTGAGTCCACAGCGCCACCGACGCTCGACGACAAGTATGAATAGCTTCATATAAAATGCTCTGCCACTGCAAAGTTCTATTAAAACCCGGGCACGACAGCCGACAAGTGGGAACGGGTTGTAATACAGGCAGTGAAGTCACTGGACACTTATTTAACCGTGATCGTGACTTGACATCTTATGTCACAAGTTAGTAAGCATGCATGGGGTCCTTGTAAAGGTTGTATTTACCATCAGCCCCGTAGCATACCACTTACCATCAGCCCCCGTAGCATGACCAGCAAAAAACGATATGATAAAGCGGTTTATCGCGATGAACTGTCAAAATACCACACGTTTTTATCTTACGCCATGTAATATATACATTGATTTACTACCAAACGTAGATAACGCATGAACGTTCGAAAAGTGGGCCGGTGAAGAACTGCCCAATCGGGCCTCGTGCAGTTCTTTTCCACCCGTAGGAGCGACAACGCGATAAGCAATTTTGAGCATTATGTTTGAGAGTATAAAGTTGATATTTTCTTGTAGTAATTACTAAAACGTCGTTTAGTGTGGCTAGGTATGAAATGATGTAACTGCACAAGGTTGTACTTCAAATAGTTGCCGTAATAATAAAGAATAAGGTTGAATTCGATAAATACGGTACTTTCTTTATGGTAATTTTAATTCGGGTGTGCATATTCATCTACCTATTTAACAGCGTACAAATATATAGTCGATTAGGTGACAGATTTCAAGCGCGTTTTTGTATGAAGTGCTCTATCTACGTTTGGTAGTAAATCAATGAATATATATAACAAAGTTGTGCGCCAACTTTGTTATACAGAGATACTTTTTATCACCCCGGAAAATTTAAGGGACGCTTCAGGACACATCCAATATTTTATAAAAAAAATTATTCAAAAAATAATAAAAGATATTGCACTAAACTAGAGCAGTATTTTAGAAAATTAATTAAAATAAAGTGAAATAGGTGAGTTATTTTTTTTTATTAATATTTTAATCATTCTACTACCATATCCTTAAATTTTCCGGGTGATAAAAAATAACCCGCCCGTCTGTCTGTTCTATCGAGATCTGGGCCCCTGAGCCACCTCTAGGTAGATACTCCGGGTTTTCACTAAATAATAATTTCAAATTCTCTAGGTACCGTTTGTTCAAATTGGATTATTACGTAATCTTTTTTGCACATCAGACGCTACGCTAATGGTTCACAAGTCTACAGCGGGAAACCTTGTGCTGAAAAGAACCAGCAAGGAAACCAGCAATGGTTTTTTCTCACTCCTATTATTACAGAGTCGTCAATTGGAAGCTGACCTCAGAGTAAATTGTTTGAGCTCAACATCCATTAAAGGATTAGATAAGTGTCAGTTCACATTACAAATTTTCGTAACCTTAGACTTTATTAACATATAATTATCGAAATCGTCGAAATCGAGATTTGAGTCGACCGGGAACGATCGACTCTTGAGTCGATGCGAGCGGGAGGCGTACCGAGGCGTGGCGGCGGACGCCCCGCCCTCGGCTCGAGACAGCATGGCCGCTGCATTCGAGTTGCAAGCTATGAATTCGTAAACACGACGAGACTTGCGATCGACTACATTGCTTTATTCGAAAGAAAAAGAGAAACGTTGCAATTGCAATACCACTATGGGACGTCAAAAAATTTTTCGTATTTGCAGAATTTCGACTGTTCGATATTGTGCAATTATAAAACTTTTGCAATATTAAAAATGTATGTATTTACACCAGAGATTTAAATCTCTGATTTACACTAAACAAGGTTTGGGTTTTGTTAACACAAATATTTCAATGTTCTTTACCGTTAGTTTCTTAACTGTTTTCAATATATAATGAACAAATTAATTTGTTTTGATTTAATCTAGTTTATTATATTTGATGATATTTAATTCAAATTCAAATTCAAATTCAAAAATCTTTATTCAACATAGGCCTTTACAGGCACTTATTGACGTCAAAACAAAGCAAAACATTCTAATTTAAAGGAAACATAAATTTAACCTTGTATGTGCATACATCCTGAATATACCTACTCAAGATGTCTGCAAATACAAGTAGTAATGAAAAAAAAAAAAAAAGTTGAATCTACTTACATTTGATTTTAACACATAGACAATTCATTTAATCAATTGACATTTCTTTTTTTTTTTCTTTGACATTCTGTTTAATCTATTGACATTCCATTAATTTTATTGACATTTCATTCAATTAATGTTCATTAATATTATTTATATTGGCGTTCGATTTAATTCATTAAAACTTACTCAATCTGTTTACTTCCATGATTACACACTTATAATAATATCACGTTTTCGTAATAATGTAACTGAACATAATTTATTTGAAATGAACTCAATTCATAATTATTTTTCATTAAACACAAGAACTAGGAAATCTAACTAGTAAAATTAAATGTCTGCCCTTTTCTATTCTTATTTGATTGCAACACCTTAACACGGTATACAATGTGTACATTCATCTCAGGCACTTGTAATGCAATGAATAAATAAATAACATATATTACAAACCAGCTGTTGGCCGTGACATCACTGACATGGATTTTTTTTATACAACTATGTTGGCAAATAAGCACACTGCCCACCTGATGGTAAGTGGTAACAGTCACCTACTCGTATAGTATTCATTCTATTTTAAATGCCACACGTTAGAAAAACGGTCAAAAGGCCTTATTTCCGGGTCAAAAAAATCTGTGAACGTCTTGGCAGTATGGGCATAGTTTTTTAGCCTTTCGAATAAGGATAAATAAAAAAAAATATAATCTAGAATTTAACCATAGCTTAACTGAGCACTGCAGTAATGTTTTACTATCTGTTATGCAATTTATAAATATCAAAGATCTTTGTTAACACGATACCTACTCGAATTGCTCGATAGCTCCAGTACTGAGACTCCCTTGGTAATAATAAGAATTATCATCTATACTAATATTGTAAAGAGGAAAGATTTGATTGTTTGTTCGTTTGTAATGAATAAGCTTCGAAACTACTGAACCGATTTTGATGAGAGTTGGTATAGGGATAGTTCGAGACCAGGGGAAGGACATAGGGTAATTTTCCTACGATAAAACATAAGATTCCCACGGGAAAACAAAAATAACGCAGAGGAAGTCGCGAGCGGAAAGCTAGTTTAATATAAAGTTCCATAATATAAAGTTTGATATATGAGATAAAAAGTAATTTCCCCGCTAAACAATGAGAAAATTGCACTGTAATAAGAGCAGCGATGATTCTAAAACACTCACTGCCAGCGTTAAATCATAGAGCATCCATCATGGCGGCTCACACTTAGCCGGCCGTCATTATCGCCGTCGCAAATTGCCGGACGATGATTGACACGACCGCACTAATTCATGTAATAGACGTGACTCCGAGTTATACTTAAGCGGGGTATACTTAACCGCAATTTCGGTTGAGTAACGGTCATTAAGTACGCGCGGCGTAACGTAGTGCGAGGCGGTAGGGCAACTCAATGCTGCAGTACAGGGACCAGCAAAATCTGTTCCAATTCCAGCAAAGGGTCTACTCTCTGTTACTCTTTCCAAAGGTAGATTTCCCATATGGGGTGGCATAGTAGTAGCACTTGGCATATAACACGGTATACAAAGAAACATAATGCTGCGGATAACCCCTCTGGCCTTAAAGCATTTAGGCTAAATGATCTAAGTCTCTAGCGTATAAAATCCAGCATTCTACAACATGAGACTAAAGGAAACTGATGCTTGCGGATTCTATGAACAAGAGCATGAAACACCAATGTTCCTTCTGTGCTTTTGTGAACTTCTCATTCACAAAAGAAACCGAGAACTGGGGAGACACATTCTTGACCCAGAGGATATCATAAACAATCTAAGCTGAGAATTACCTATCATTTTTAGTCAGTGCCCAGCTAAAGGAATACATTAAGGCCTAATAAGTCTTACTTGGAGGCTAGTGACAACAGAACTTTGTAGGTTGCAGTGACTTAAATAGCCCCGAAACAACGAATAATAATACAGTCCAGCCGCCGATAGAATGCTTTTTTGACAGTCTAGTCCTTATGCCTATTATTAAAGCCCATTTTCGAGAACGGCATTTTAGATAATCCAAAAATACCCCTAATTCCATGTACATAATCATATCTGACAGGACCTGTCAAAAAACACTGAAAAGTTAAAAATAATATAAGAATAGGTACAGACAACATCACACTTCTATATTGAAGTCGGTGCCAAACGATGATCTCCTAGAAAGTCTTAAAATTTGTCACCGACTTCAATATAGAAGTGTGATGTTGTCTGTATCTATTCTTATATTATTTTTAACTTTTCAGTGTTTTTGAAGTCGGTTTTTATTTTTTGTAAAATATTTTTTATTTTTAACTTTTTAGTGAATGAAGTCTTTTTAGTGAACAAACCCTAATATAATACCAGCTCACCGAAGGTGAGCGCGTATTAAATTAGGGTTTCCCTCAATTTTCATGAGATCCATTCATCAGATCGTGACTTTGGTGACCTTGAGACCATCCCAGGAGTATACTCTATCGAATACAAAAAGGATTTTGAAAATCGGTCAACAATTGGCGGAGTACCTAATCGCGTAACATATACCTACACAAAACACGTTGGACACACGTAAAAATTTAATGGCTTTTCTCGATTTTTATGGGATCCCATTATCCTAATTTTGGTGACCATAGAACCACCCTTGGAGTATCTACTATCGAATACAAAAAGAATCATTAAAATCGGTTCATAAACGACGAAGTTATTCGTGAACAAAGATAAAAAAAAAACAAATAAAAGCATATATACGGTCGAATTGAGTCCTCGAGTGAACCTCCTTTTTTGAAAGTCGGTTAAAAAACGTATTCTTCCGGCGGCTGAACTGTAATCCTAAATGCACGGTAATTTTTTGGTCGTTTTAATGCTTTATTCGCAGAATACCAGATTCTCAAAACATACTGTGCAACAGAATTCAATAATTTTGTTAATCAATATTTATCAATTTAAAAAATCTTCAAGCATTTCCGGCCTCATTAAATAAACGATTAGAACAATTAGGTACTTTACCTAACACTCTCGAACCTCATCTGATGGGTCATTTGAATGAAAAATTTCATTCAAATGACCGAAATGAATGAACATCCTTCAGATCAATACCGGGTGATCTTAACCATGGACGAGGTTAAAACTTTACTAATATTATTTTCACTTACTATTTTTAAGATCAGTCGATCAAAGATATTATATCTTTGATCGACTGATCTTAAAAATAGTACGAGTAAGCAGTGTTAGTTGTGAAAAATTACTTATTTAGGTTAAACCCATGTGGTCTTATTACAAAACGTGGTCTAAGCTCAACCTTGGTTCAAACCTGACGCTGTCACTATCTTCTCTTATTGACACAAGTGAAAGAGCATCAAATTTAAGCCAAGACTAAGTTTAGATCTTGTTTTGTAATAAGACGGATGTGGTTTAACTCTATGGCAACAGTTGTGAACAGCTGGTGAAGCACCTAACTCCACCTCATAGAAGACTGCGGCATAAATATGTTACGTTGTGTTCTTGCATGAAAGTGAGGTAGCCGGAAGCAGACCTCATTGGAGAGTAGGACTAAGTGCGCTGATGATACTGGTGGCGTAGGGTTGTAGTTTGGAATGCGCATGTGAGTACTTTGGTCGCCAACTACGAAACGCCTTGACCAAAGAATGCACGGTTTTTCGGGAGACACGTTAATCAGTGAGTCCCGCGGTTGGCAAATCTTCTTATTGAACTTGCCAGTGAAGGAATAGTGGTCCCAGTCTTTCTGGCCCAGATTTGTATACAATATCCCTATTATCCCTATCCATACAAATATTATAAATGCTAATGAAACTCTGTCTGTCTGTTTCTTTGTGACGCCTCCACGCCTAAGCCGCTGAAAAAGTTAATTTTGGTATAGAGATAGCTTAAGTTCTGAAGAAGGAAGGCTACATTTAATCACAAATTTTATTAAGTTCCCCAGGGAACGCATAATATAAGCGAACTCGCGATATCTGAATTTCACACAGACGAAGTCGCAGGCGACAGCTAGTACTTATATCGAGTGTGACTGAACACCGATATAATACTAAAGAGTCAAATAGATTAGATATTAGATGGACCCCAGTTGCTTGTCTTAGATCTGGAAACCTAACACTTTCAGATTTAATCGATTTTAAACTGAAAGCAAAAACTTTCAAGTGACAACCATAGTCCAGCTGACTATGGAACTAACACAAAAGAAATATAAATACAGAAATTTCGCTATAAGGTGAGATGAAGGTCAAAAACTCGCCTCGTAAGTAAAAAGATCATACCGACTACCACTCAACTGTAACGTCTAAGTTCTTAAGTAAAAATCCTCAAGCTAACTGCGGACAGGGTCTAATCGGGTGGGTAATTCTTAATATTATAGTGTAACTGATTGAATACAGGGCCGGACTGAGTACTCAAAAAAGATTATATACTCGTAAAAAAATATAGGGACATTGTATTTTTTCTTCAGTTTGTTATGTTCCCTTATAAATGTAGCAGTTTACTTTTATTCAAGAGCTTTAGCATATTAATAACCTTGAAAACAGCGTGCCTATGTTATTAATATTGGACGAACCATAGAAGTTCCTTCTACGTTCTGTGATACACACCACGGCATTCCTATAAAGGGCGCAGATTTTCTTGTTCGAAACGTAACTAACTAACCGTCTCTAATGGTTGAAGGCATTCCTTGTTGATCTGGAAGTCTGCGTTTCAAATTCATGTGGTGATATAAGTTTTTCTGCTTGCTTTGGTTGGTGCAGCCACCAACCAACAGAAACAGGAACCCTACGGTTTCTGGATCCGCCTGGCTAGCTAATTTTTTTATCTGAATAACTCACCTTACTAATAATTTTTGATAGCGTTTTTGTGTTTATAATTAGAGGTAAGATAACCATTTCCTATGATGTTGAGGAGTTTAACTTGAAATCGAACTTGCTTCCATTTTGGGCTTATCGTCATTTACTGTCAGATGGGATGAAGGTCATGCTTTATTTTTATGTGTAAAAACAATTAAAATATAAATTGTTTACGGTAGATAAGTGTGAATTAAATTAATTAAAATAAATAAAAATAAGACATTAGACTGAATATAGCCTTTTAATCCGACGGCGATCCATTTCAGAAAAACTATACATTTATTAAATCTGTGTTCGTATTTAACATTAACAAATCTATTTAACCAGCTTTGATTATTTATATATTACACATTTCCTGATTCTTTGGTAGAACTTTTATAAAAGTTAACCTGGCTGAAGACTTAACACTCTACGTGACACATTGCCAATTTACAAAAAAAAAAACTAGTTTGCAGAATTAACAAAAACCATCCCAGCCAATAATTTAACGTCGTTTACATGAGTTATAGCTTTAATGAGAGCGATTTCGTAAAGTATTCTTAAAGTAGTGTTATTTGAATGATCGGTAATCATAGTCGGCGTCGTAACATAAATCATGTCTGACTCCGCCCCTGTACCAGTCATGGGTCGACCAGCCCCTGGTAATGATGGGACGAGGCGCCAACAACTGATTTCGGATTTGCTCAAACAATATATAATTTGAACTGAAAACCACAGACAAAATCACGCACCGGCCTACATCGAAATTACGGAACTGAAAACGTTTAATAAATGTTCTAGTGCAGGGGTCGGCAACTAATAACTTAAATATAAAATCAAAAGTAAAGAATAAATAAATGCCAATAAAGAATTTTATAAATCTCTGTTTATAAAATTCTTTATTGGCATTTAATCTTAAATTGTTTATAATTTTATCATATAACATATCTATATTAAAATGAATTATGTTATAAAAATAGCCTTTGAAATAATGCCACTAACAATTAAGATAATGAACGTAGCATGGAAAATAATATGACCATTAAATATCGTTTTTAAATAAAAGGATTGGTGTATCGAAATGAATGCATAGCCTGTACTCTATTAGTTAAACTTATTTCAGTGCACGTTGATACATGAAATCCGCTCAGAGTTACGAGTATAATTAATGATTTACTAAATACCTAAAAATACATTAATTTTGTCATAATTCTATGGAACCAACCGTAAAATACTTTCAATACGTTATACTAGACACAATACTATAATATACAAGGTTTTGAACCTCTGCTTCATCGTATCCATTGATTAGGCGAAAATTCGCCAAATATCCATGTCAAACGTTTGACGAATAGCCCAGGAAGCAATTTGTAGGCGCCAAGCCTTTGTTGGAACGGCGCCGACCGCTCTGAATAATTACACTACCTGTTAGTATCCGCAGCTTTTTGTTGCAAAGAGTGCACCCACGTCCAGGGTGGCCTGAGGCATGAATGAATCGGATTATTAGTTAAGTTGCCAGTTGTATAAAAAAAGTTTACAACCCCATTTAAATTATAATGAGTGCTAAAATTGTTCTGCATCCCATACTTTGATTACCGATAATAATGATCAATACAAGGTTTATGGACAAGCTAAGTTTAACGAAGTTGTTGTTGTTTTAAAGCAGTATTTTTGAATCTTGTTTCTGTTTCGCGGTCCTTTTACAGACTGAAAAATTCTGGCGACCCCCCTAGACCTCAGACAGACTGCCAAAAATTATAATAAACAAACCAGTTTTATTGTAGTGCAGAACCTTGCCTTTTTCTTTTGCCGCCGACCCCCTAATTAAAGCTTCACGACCACCGCTAAGGGTCGCGACCCACATATTGAAAAACACAGTTTAAAGTTTATCTTTATGCATTCTAATCCACTACTAACATCATGTATTAAACAATTTTTGTTGTCTTGTAGTATAATCTACTACAAGAATACCCTTCAAAATTGTTATTATCTGTTAAATATTCGTGTTTTATTATTATTTGACATTGAATTCTAACCTGTTCGACATAAAAGTTCAGTTTATGTAACTAAACTATTCTTTTAATGAACCAAGTAATATTAGTACCTAATCGGTTGTCTCATTTTCTTAAGTAAATGTAGAATTATCGAAACTTTATAAAGATAATTAAATTCTACAAATGTATTAGGGGTATTTTCGGTACTTTTTTTTATTGAAAACTAATAATTGTGACCTCTTTATGTTTCATACGACACATAAGTCTATACTTGTCCCAAGATTTAATCAATCTTTAGATCGAATTACTCGTAATAATTAGATACGACGCGACGGCCTGGCAAAGCCACTATTGCGAGCACAATATTGCCATGAACTTTTGTAATTTTTACATAACATAAATAACCTCAAAATCTGTGCGCAATTGGAAAACAATACATATTCAAATGAAGGCTATTAGAATGTCCTTGTAGCTCAAGTCACTGGCCCAAGAATGCCATCGATCGAATTCAACGGTTGCCGCTGACAATAAGTTTAATTAAATCTGAGTAGATGACAGAGCGGGGAGCTTTTGTCGTCGACTATTGAGCTTTCAGACGCACGTACCGCCAGGACAAACAGACCACTTGCATCTGGAAAACTTCCATTTATCGATGAACGGTGAAAAATATTTTGACATTTTTGAACGACAATGAGAGAAGCACAGACGTATAACTTTATACGTCTGTGGAAAGAAGTGATATTCGTCCGATTTAAACAGGCAAAGTTTTAAAACCATACAGCCAACTCTGATGGTATTAACTGCAATGTCATCGATAAGGTTGTTGCTACTATTTTTTTATATAAAACAGCACATACGGTCGAGCTGCTGTTACACTGTTACGTTAAACTATGGACGCTTGCAATTAGTGCAACAGTAACTGTACTGACCACTTTCTCAGTGTCAGTGAATACTGATTGATGCTTCACTCTAAATTATTTATCTCTAGTTTGTACTATACTATAAATTGGATTCACACTGAATTAGCAGCAGAAATTTAAATCTGAGTAGGTACAGCTACATACGAAATATGTTTTTCTTCTAATAGTTTGACAAAACATACTCTTTCTGTCTTTAACCACCTGGATGAACCAGTGATTGGGACCACCCAGTATTGATCAAGATTCGGGGTTCGATTCCCCGTCAAGGCAGAAGTTTTTACCTTGTTTGATTAATGATAGTTCTTCTAAGCCCGCCTGGCTAGCTACCACCGTGACTATCTTAATAGCATAGTTGTATTCCAAGAGGTAAGATAACCAGATCCTCAGATGTTGAGTTGACCAGATGAATCTCACTTCTTTCTTCTGCCTTATCGTCTCTTACGAAGGTGAGATGAATGCCAAGTGCTTCCCAGTTGTCTGTAAAATATGTATTAAAATTGATAATTATGATTAATATAAGGTATTAAGAATAGATAAGATACGATTTCCTATACCGTGGGCTCATCTCAAACGTTTAGCACCAAGAATCACAACAAGCGATGTGTCAGCCTCAAAGCCGTCCCAGTTTTTGCTGTCCCACCCGCGAAACTCAATGCAATCTCTGCATTTCCGAACGCGTTCCAGTCAGCGGAGTCCGCGGATGTCTTTGACGTGTTTTGCCCTATTATTTATTCTGCCGGCACTCCCGAGATCGATTCGCAGGAATTAGAGGCGCTGCCGAAATTTCTGGCGGCGAATACTTCTGATGCTAATCATTCGGCGTCGACTGCCGAAGATTTATATCGCGGCGGGCGGCTTTTGAATTTTTAATCTATGCAGTTTCTAAAGAAATGTCGTGAGAGTCCTCAGACGATCGTCAGATTGTCGAAAAGTTTTAGCTATAATTCCATTTCTCTGTTCGACTCGTATATGCGCATTTTTTCCTGTAACTAAGAGAGTCATTCGAAGTTCGTTTTCTAGTTTTTATTGATTCTGCGGATTCAACGTCTCCAGTTTTATTTATTTATCCTATAGGCAAAAGGATTATCTGCAGAAAATGAAAATATTTCACGACCTCAAAACTCTCATAGTACTTGTACTGTACATATTATAAAATCATACTTAGATCACCAACCATCATACCTAGATCACAACATAACAATGCAATAATTCACAAAACTAAAAACAAAAATAAGTATTTAGTTACTATTTTTATTTTTAAATTGTTGTGTACGCATTTTATAGTAATAGATGTCAAAGACATATTATAACATCAATCTTATTTGAAATTAATTTTTATTCAGTACTTTAACTAATTGTAAATATCTAAATAAAATATTTACGAATACACTATGCTATATTGCATTATAATTCTGTCTATTGTCCTCTTAAATAAGGGCTACGATCAGAATGCCTGCTATGTTGACTGTATTAGTCATGTCACTCAGAAACTCGGCACTTAACTTAAATTAACATCTCTTTCACAGCTCAACAGATTCCAACCACACTATACACACATTGTCACAAACAAGTCGACTCGTGAATCTGCAGCGCAGGTGATCTCACAGAGCGACGTCAAAGTGGCAGACAGATCAAACTTCAGCATCTCGCAATCGCTCGCAACAAGATTACTCCACCGCATCGAACGATCAATTGTTTAGCCTTCCCGGCGACGTATGCAAATACTATTTGCATGCATATTTCGTCCTTTGAATCTGACTCGGTTCCCTAATTAGTCAAGACCGCACACAAAGCATTCTGCGACACATAAGCCTTATTGTGAAACCAAACGTCTACGGTTACTTCTGATTTGACAGTCATCAGTATATCCACCACTGCTTCTGAAAAAGACAGCCTAATCCTAAATCTTGTATTGATGCCGCAATGGATTTGAAATACAATTTCAAAATTGTAAGCGATCGTGATGATGTTGTTCACATAATTAAACCTCGCTCCGCAAATATCATACAAACGAATACTTCACCGAGACATGTTGATACTAATCGTCCTGGAGTGCACGTCAAATAAATGAGCCGTGCGACAGATGAAAGAAATGCTGTAATTTATGCTGAGGAAAGAAAAAGGATGGAGATGAGCTGACTTTGTATTAGTAATGTGGACGTTAAGCTTTAAGGCTATAAAAAGTTGCAGAAAATACAAATGTTGAAGAAGCTTGTGAATTGAACAGTATTTTGTTTTGTACATACTTTAAAGACAAGACAGCTTTATACTTTAAAAATACAAAACAAAACATATTTCAATTGCTTTGCTTACATCATTTGTATTTTTGTGGTCGCAAAATCAACATTGTTAACAACTGTTACGTTCCAATTTCTTGTAGGTATAATCGCACCATTTACTTTTTTGTCAAATACAATAGTCAAGCGCTGTATTTGAAACTTTATATTTTTTCTTTATTACACACGGTAGCAGCAAAGTGCCAATCCATATATTATGTTCCAATTACAACAACTTGCTCCTATTCTATCTCGCGCCCATCAATATGGAATCAACACCAGGCATCCATCAATCGTACGGCAAAAACGCAATTTCATTGTGTGCAAACTATGTGGTGAACGACTCTTTAAAGCAATCCCCACTGAGCAAATATAAACTTCGACGCGACGGAATAAAATCTAATTTCGCTCGTAAACAAATTCGAATCTTCTCTCGAGTATTATCGTTATGAACGCTGTTTAGTCGAAAATAAGTCTTAGCGTTTCACGTTTAAAGTTTATTATTCTATGGATTATCATTTACGTTGACTTTAAAAGGTGAGGTATAAGATACTGAGTCTTATTTCTGGGGAATAAGTTATAGATTTTTGTGGTTGAAGTTAAGACGAGCACTCGTTCCACGTATCCACACGTCGACAATGCGCTCCCGTGAAAAAGTGTTATCAATCATCCCAGACGATGATAGATACGCTTGTAAAGGCAGGTTCAGACGTGCGGAACGAGTAATGTGGGAGCTTATTCTATGGTAAACTGGAGATTATTATATAATTATAGTCCAGCATAGTATTCTTATATAATTATAATCCACTAATTTGATTCAAATTAAACAGTTATAAACTTTGTATGGGTAGTCAACCAATATTTTGTAACGATTAAGTAGGTATTTAATTAAAACTGAGATTTGATAAGTGTTTGTGATTTTTATAATATTAAAGTAAAGGTGATTACAAACCTATGAATACCTTAGCAATGATGATGTATAAACGGTGAAAAATGTAATACAACCTGAAGAAGTACCTACTGGATGCCAATATTGCTAGCACAGAAACAATATTATCAGCAACATGAAGAGTATGTTTTAATTTTTTAGGTATGTATGGATTTGATACATACCTTAAAAAATTAAAACATACTCTTCATGTTACATCGACAGATGACATTAATTTTATATGCAACAGAATTAGGTACAGAAATAGGATGTAATTAAAACCAACCTATTGGTATTTGCACCAGAAAATTTTGGTGAATTATATGGACAAATATATTATTTGGATTGTGGTAATATTTTGGGACGCCTAATAAATCATAATAAAATAAAGCATGGACTGAAATAATGAAAGTGGTAATGAATCAATTCTTTTTAATCATGATATTACTAATAATAATCATGCACAGGAACAAGATTTCAATGTAAGTCATAAAAAAACACATTTAAGTTTTCAACTAACGACAAGATGAAGACCATAAAAATCAGAAGACTGGAACATCGGCTGATAATAATAATGTGGAAATATCTATCTTTGCTAACAGCTACCACATTTCGTTTGGATATTAATCAATACATAAAGAGCCGACACATCGAATACGATAAATTTAGCGACAAAAAAGCAGCCATGTGTCGACTTGTCGATAAAAAATAAACTATAGCGTTGAGTCGAGATATACCAACACAGTAGAAAATAGTGCAGTACGTTAACAAAATGTTTGACGTTGAATATATTATTTGATATATTCGTTTACAGTAGCAACAGGATGTAGATTAGGGGCCGGTTATTCAGTGGGCAGTTAAACAACCAGATCAGGCTTTATTCTACAGATAACAGAATTTTTCAGTCACCAGATAAGTTTTAACGGACAGTTACCCTAGGTAACTAGCTGTCAAACTTAACTGTCCGTTCGTGTCCCAGTTAGTACAGTTGTTTTGACATTTCTCTCACTATGCGCGTGCGTTTGTGACACCCGCTGTCATTACCTTCAAAGTTGTTTGTCTCTTTCTAAGCACTCTAAATGTAAATAAGTGGCCCTAGATCTCACAGATTTAGCGTAAAAGTAGACACTAAAATCAGTAGAACACCCAACTGGCTCTATCTGAGCATTGAGAAATCGAAACGTTTTATCTGTAAGTTAAAATAACATCAAAGATATTGGATTATTAGCTAACTGATATTTTATCTGATTATTGAAAAATCAGCCCTTAGCAATGTCAATAGTAGAAGGTGGATTTATTTACTGGAGATAGAATTTTGAAGTATTTTGTATGGAGCTAATTTCAAATACCTATCGCTAGTAACAAAATTATCACGCAACTTTTTACGTCTCCTGTAATAAAAGAAAAGACAGGAAGGTTGAATACCTGTTGCCAGAGTAAGAAATTCAGAAAATTATATACCTTATCTATTTTCTGTTAGAGAAAACCAGAAATAAAATGATATGAAGTGTGAAGGAGTGACTAACTTATGAATTAACTGAATTAAAAAAAGAATAAAATCAATAGAAAAAAAATTATTTGCTGATTTTATTCATTTTTAATTTATTTAGCATTTTTAAAGAAAACGCAAAGTTCTATATGAAATGAACTGAAATATACAAAACTGTCGAATAAACAGGAAATATAAACCATTGACTTCTCCCAATAAAAATAAAGACAGATTGGCAAATTTTCAAAAATATAAAATTAAAGAAATTCAACACACCTACTGTTCTTCCTTCGCTATACAAAGTGTTTGTCGGCGCGGCCAAAGGTCTTGTTATCTCAGCCGTGATTGTGATAACGTAATCCGCGTCTGTGAACTGTTCTTGGTTATCTTACGTTTTAGAGACTTTAAAACGGTCCGCAACATGTGGGTGCGATTTGGTGCTCGTCCTTTTTGGGATTAATCAAGCAGCCACTCCAAATTTTAATAAATACATAAATTCTTTATTGTTTTCCGGTCGAATGGCATTTGGGTTGGTATGGCTTCAGGGCTAATCTCAAGGGACTCTTTTGGAGTTTAAGCAAGCTGTTAAAAATTTTTGTCCAAACGAACTTTTTACCTCTACCAGTTCTACGCAACGGATTATTGTTTTTATCGATACTGGAGTGCTATAAGCCTTCGATCTTATGATAATTGACTGAAGCTGCAAGCAAGTTTTAGTTGAAATCCTAGAGAATTCTCAAGGATTTCAGGTAAATCAGCAGCCTGTAATTGCAGACCAAACCAAAAAGAATCATAGGCGTTCTTACAGTTGAATGCAACCCAGACATAATAACTGAGTAACCTGAGACTATTTCAAACTACTTAGGTATAAAAACTGGTTGAATTATGGATTTCTAGCCATGAAGCTCAAAGCTAAAAACACTTTAAACAATGAATTGGTGAAGGCAAATGCTTGTAACTTAATAGAATTCATTAACTACGGAAGTCCTTAAAAACCGGAGCACAAAATGCTACGAGTGTTAACATTATTTCATTACAGACAAGTTTTGTGTCTCACATGTAACTAATTTGCTGTTTATTTTTATATTTTAGTTTTAGCATGTATGTCGGAGATGTTAAAGTAGTGAATCTTTATGGCGAGAGACTTACATAAAATAGAAAACACTGAGCATCCTTTTTGGCTAGGTGGAAAGCTGGCTACGCTCTGTAATACCTGCTGATGGCAGAAGCAACTATTGGATAATCTGTGGCAGAAGCGAGTGGGACAGTAAGGCTCGTATTAATAAATGCATCTTAAAGTAGAGATCGATCTTAAGTCTGTTTTGACTTTGAATGTGTGGAACATCTGTCTAAAACAGCATCATAAGATCGATCTCATGCCTGAGATGCTATTATTCATACAGGCATTAAACTCCTCTGCACAAAGCGCGGCATGCCCACAAAACGAACTTCGACGCCCATGTTGTTCTTAAGCGGGACGTTCAGAAACCCAATTCACCAGACAGATACATACTAGAGTAACAAAACATGCACCCACCACCAACTAATTATAAGTAGAAATATTCCTTTCCCACACACCTAGAAGTCGAACCCCAAACCTACAGCTTCATCAACTAACATAGACGGAAAATCTCTTTTATCATTATTTTAAAATGTTATAGCAAGACCGGATAGGAACGATCTAAAGGCCACAATGACGCAGTTAAAATTAAAATAAATAAAATAATAGTGTTCAGCTTCAAATGTCATAAAGCAAATACGTCGAAATTTAACGACAGAAAGCGCTATTCCAAAGCCACTACTGTCTATTTTAAGATAGCAGATATCAAAATGGGTTTCTAAAACTGTTGTTTGTATTCTAAAGGTGCGTTCGAATCATAGGTACAATGCAAACAGTAGCCGGCCACCCGCGCACTTTAAAAAATATTCTCCACTGGTGTTGTCTATGCAAACACGATTAAATCGACGTGGGGCGCGCTCGATCATCGATCATACAAAAATGTACTTAGTATCGAGTGTTTATATAAGTTAGGAGGTAGATACGTGCACAGAATGTAGACGATATCGATAAAAATATATATTTTTAGTTGTAATAGGCAAGCCTTCATCGCTCACCTTGTGACAATATTATACTTAAAAACGTAGAAATATGTCATAATCACAAGCGTGCCCCTAGTTCAGTGTCGAAAATGTTTTAATTAGAACATTATGGCTTCAGTTCGCGTCAAGATTGTCCAGCAGTGGTCAAGCAAGATGGGACTCATTGAAGTATTGTTTATATAATAAAGACAAAATTATCATTGTAGAAATTAATAAAAAAGATTACAAACTGCTATTTTGTGTTTTAACCTTAACTACCGACCCTAGTCTGGGTAACAATTATGACTTATTAGATATTTTCGCATTCACAAGTATTTTTTGTAGCTGTTGAAAGTACGATTGTATTTTCAACAGTAACTAGATATCGATAAAATTCGTTTGTTGTTTCAGCCTTCCCTAGTCCTGTCAAGACAACAATGGCGGACAATTATGCCGTCGCGTCTGTTTGCGCAGCCTCAACATGCAGATAACACAAATAAAAGTCACTCGCTAGTCGCTACCGTCCCGCCAGGGCCACTTGTCAGCAAGGTAAACACTGCCCGGGCTTCTGTGGACTGTTTTGACAGTAATCAGGAAATATTGTGCCTACGCAACACCGGACACTGACGAGATGTCTTTATTTGAAAACTATTGAGCCTTTACAAATACTACGGGGAGGCGTCTTCAGTTTAAACATTTTTGTGATAAGCGTCCTAGCGTACATGTTGGGGGACAAAAATTGAAAACCGTTCATATGTGACATAATGATGACTTATTAAATCTATAATAAGTTTGTACGGAACCCTCGCATGAGACCAACCCGCACTAAAAAACATGTAAATTGAATTTAAAACGACAGTATCATGACTCCAATTAGGTTTTTTATTAATATAATTGGTGATCATTAGTCACTTTACCGATGGAGCGATGGACTTCTCTTAAAGATGAAAAAGTTACTCGGTTAAGTCAGATCGCCATCTATTACAGACACAAAAAACTTGCTTACCCAATTAATAATAATAATAAATAATTTATTGACCAAATAAATGATACATAAGTTTCAATACATAGTAATAAAGACCTCTTGATAGCAATTGTAGTTAAAACTTCTGCACCCGACCTAGGAACCCTGTATCTCGGTGTGCAGTGGTTTTTATCTTATTTTGGATTACAATTACAAGGTAGGTACGGTGGAGATGATTTTACAAAAACTAATCTTAACCAGTCAGTAACACAAATTATATTCCTTCAAAATGCCGATTCCCATAAAAACGCGCTAATTTGAATCGAAGCACATTAACATAAAAATATAGTGTTATTTGCGTGTAAGCAAACCGATGATTCGAGTCCGTCATTACGCCGACAAGATGATCGGCGATCAATCAACGCGAGCGATTGAGACAAATTACACACATCCGACGGAACGGGCGAAACGGGTAAAAGCCTCCATGAATATTATTAACTCTAGGCAGTTTATTTTTATTTATTTTCTTCGTGTTCATGGCAGCTTAGCCTTTTTGATGGTATTTGATGATAAGAATGTTAAGGTGGATGTGCTGTACGAGCAGAATGGATATAAAGGAAGTACGTCGGTAGCGCTGAGGACTCGGCACTTGCCTTCTAATCGGGAGGTCCCGGGTTCGAGACCGCCATGTACCAATGTGTTTTTCGTTTTCGAATTTTATATGTACATTTGTCTGACGCTCCTACGGTGAAGAAAAATATCGTGAGGCAACCTGCATACATCTGCAAAGAAATTCAAAGGTGTATCTGAAGGCAACCAATCCGCACTGGGCCAGCGTGATTGACTAAGGCCTACACACCCTAACTTAGGCTAGGCTCGAGCCCCTCGGTAGGGACATATATGAGTTGTTGTGATGATGAAAGGAAGTTTAAAAGTAGCACCAGTCACAAAAGTAACAGGTTAGCATGGTATGGGTACCTATATGATAAGTAGGGATGAGAGTCATTTAACCAGAAAATTTATCGACATGTAGATGGATATAAGGATATAGGAAGACCTATGAAAGTATGGATAGCTTGTGTGATGTAGCATATGCATGAGAAAAATGTCAGTGCTGAGATGGTGTATGATACAGACGAATGGAAGAAGAAACGTATTGTACCGTATTATCAGTTATGATAGTATTTGAAACTGAACCTGAAATATAGTTTGACACGAAACCCTTTACCACAGAAGAACAGCTATCTAAAAGTAAGACAGGCAGTAAACCTGCTGGAAACTGTGTCTTAGACATCTTATGTCACAAATTGGCAACGTATATGCGAGTACATTGGGGTCCTTGTAGGGTTTATAAATTTGCAAGTCTTTCAGGAACCACGTGTACTATAGGTGACTGTAGCTACTTACCATCTGGTGGACAGCCTTGTTTCTTAACGTGGTAGTATGAAAAATTTAAAAAAAATTGAGACGAGACTTCCACCCAAACCAAAACTAACTGTTCTTTGTATTAGGACAAAAATTGCATAGGAATTTTACAAAAGTCCGGTTACAATTTGAAAAAGTAAATTCATTTCTGTTTTTTTATATTTTTTTAGTTTTGTACCTAGCACATTTGTTGGGAAATTACTGTATCATATATTATATTTAATAGTTTTAAAGTTCCACTTGTTATGAGTGAATAAGGGACACCTCATTACATGGTATAATTTATCTTATCATCACAAACTTTCTGAGACCTACTTGAGACTGTGTTTAGCTAAACGGATAGTGTAGAGCGCCCTATGGCTAGGTGGGGAGATGAACTGTCCAACCCTGGCAGTGATCGGTTGCGCAAAATTGAAGACCACTCTTCACGTGGCGAACTCCAATTAGCAAAGGACTATGTTAAAGTTGACTAATTACAAATTTGGTTTAAAGAATATTGAAATTTTTAAATTATAATATTGTTGTGACAATTAATATCGATATTTTGGGAATAAATGTTTCATATCACATAATTATGACGATAAATTATTATAATTAAATCAACATCACTTGCATTGTTGCGCACCAATGCTGGCTCTATTAGGAGGTAGGCTTCTGAAAACTGAGAGTTATTGCTGGATCCTACCTAAGCCCTTACAAGTGACATTAGAATTTCATTGCAATGAGTTCCTGATTGGGTGGTCTAAGATGACGAAAATTACAGCGTTATTTGCGAACCGTGAAATTTGCAGGCAAGCAAGCAGTATGTTAGCTGAAAGGTGAAGACGTGAAATGTACTGGAAAGTCTCGACGTGAAATAAAATGCAAAACGATATATGAGTATCGACTTTGAAATCACAATCAACGATTTCAAGCTAACGACGGACATAAAAAGGTTCAACAAAGACGTTGCGTTAACCAGAATTGATTCGCGGGCGCCATTGTAAGAATCAGCGTCAGACGGACCGACAGGGTTATTTTTCTGATAATAATGTCAGTATAATCACAAAGCTCACGTATAATGGGTATAATATATGGGTAGTCGTACCCTGCGGTTTCCATATTAAATTACACGTTGCGAGCGCTTCAGGCCACGTCTGTCTGTCCGTTCGTCCCCTTTTATTAGTATCTACTTAGCTTGTTTTTTATGAAGCTATAATAACAAACGTTGATAAGTGCATTGCGAGGTCGGCTGATTTCAGGCTACCTTTATTGAAAAGTCGACAAGCCTCATTTTTATTTCCTTTGATGTGCTAATTATAAAAGCCGGTCGCTTTGCACCATTATGTCGTCTTCATATTTGATTCCTTTAGATCTTCTGTTAATCGAAGTGTAGGTAATTGATGTTTTAATATACATGTCAATTTATTTTAAAACTTGCGGAAACTTTAGCGATATAAATCGTATCGAATGGTTAATTTAAAATCTATTGCTATTAAAAGATCAAAATTTTCAACGACGCACAAAAGGGAATAGAATTCGCGAAAATACTTTTGTCATTAAAAGCGATAAAAAAAAATTTACTTATAATATTTTTTTACAAGCATTGCAGAATTGGGATGTTTAAATTAAAAGAAATGATTGATTCATTAATTGCTTTAACAGCGAGTATAGTCTGTACAATTTTAATTTCAGCACGTCCCTAGGGCTCCAATAAATGGCATGTACGGTGTTTTAATTATCAAAATGGGTATCGTTAACCTAATTAGTAGCTAAATGCATGGTGATACGAGTAGTTCTTTCATTTGTGAACTCAACTCGGGAGTGTACGCAGGGAGATTGAAATAGGTGATCATGGAGTAAGTTTTTTTCCTTTGGTTACCATTGTATTTTCTGGTTTCCATACTAGGTAAATGAATGAAACAAGATATTTAATTTTGTCATCTAATTTTTCAGTGTTGTTGGAGTTTTTTTTAGTAAATACACTTTAACAAGTGCATAACTAGGTCCGCTGAATTAGGGCTGCGTTAGATGAAAGCACAATGAGGCTCATTTTCATTTTCTTTAATACGCTAATTATAACACAGTCATTTTGCGCAATTAGCTTGTCTTCATATGTGATTCATTTAGATCTTTAGTTCTTTGAGGTATGAGTAAGTGATCTTTTATTATTGACGTCAATTGATTAAGGCTTAACGTTAATGCAGGTAGAAATTTTTGCGATTTCGGTCGTAACGATTCTTTCTTCTATGAATATAAAAGTGAAAATTTATAATTTTGAGTTTAAGTTTTATCGACATATAACTCACTGAACTGAAATGAACGTTAAAAGTACATAGATCAATAATGATAAAATCATATGCTTTTATGTTTTGTTTTTTGTTTTCATTTTCCACTATATCCTGGTTACGTTATATATTGAAAGCAAGCAAAGCAACTTACGCCATGGTTGGACTCTGGATGGGGTGCGATGTCAGACACCTCCACGTGGTGCACCCTGGGCAACCCGGCAGATTCTCTGCCGCGGGCTAATAGTCTGACGAGAGGACCCCCATGGAGGGGGGGCGTGGGATGGCCGGGCTTTGCCCGGCGGGCCACTTCGTGTGGCCACCCGCTTTATGCGGAGAAGGGCGAAGTCCCCTCTTCTTATGTTAAGAAGAGGTGTGGCTCTCGCTGGAAGCCGATTCCGGCGGCTACCTCTGGTGGTAGGGAGGATGAGGGCGAGCTTCTCGCCGTGGCGCTTCGCGCCCGTTGGGGATTTCCCCGAGCTTCGGCTCACCCGCGCGGCGGTGGATCCAGTGGGATCTGCCGTCGGGCAACCCGTTACCCGCACTGAGCGGGCCGGGGGCCCGGCGCACTGAGCGTCGGACCGCGTGGAAGACAACCACAATAAAAAACCAATTTCGGGGTGTAGAGCGGCGCAATTCTGTGCCGCTCCACAAAGTAGCAGAGCCAGATGGGGAGTCCGGCAACGGACGTGCCACAGGCAGGGGGTCAGCGGGAATAAGGCCTGGCTGTTGTCCCCTTCCCCCTGTCGTGTGACGGACGGAGAGCTGCTGGGGGGGTTTTTAGTGGGTAGGCCCGGGCCGTGTACGGTCTGGGGAGTCCCACATATCCTCGTGGTTTGGCTCGACCACGAGGAATGCGTCAAAGCATTTTCCCCCCTCCCAAAAAAAAAAAAAAATGGTTGGACTCTGGATGTCGGATGATAGTAACAGTATGTAATAAATAAACAATTACAGATCGGCAAAAGTAGTAGATGATACATTGAATATAGGATCAATGAGGTTATTTAACATAACTATTAATACAATCAAATAAAACAATTTATACAAAACAAGCAAACAAAATAATAGTTGTACAAATTTATGCCGCTTCCAGAGACATGAGACATTACGATTCATTAGAGTCATTAGGATATGAAGTAATAAATTAATCACGGTCCACAGACATCTTACTTATAACCTCAACTAAATTGTAAAGCAGTTTGGCGACATTGGCATTCATGAGATAGTACTGCATCTTATTAAGATTCGAACAGATCTCTAGAAGCACAGTTACAAGTTATTGCAATTAGTTATAGGCCAAGGTCTGTTTTGAAGACCATCTTGTTTTAAATCTGAAAGACGTAATACTTTGCCCTTAAAATGTCAAGTAGCGAAATACTGGCTAAATACTGCTTTATTACCCATCACTGCAAACTTTTTTGAAGATCCATTTGAACTATGAATTTTGTTTCAATTTACTTAATAAAGCAGTTACTCTGCCTTATTAAGTACTCGTAAGTTGAATGAAATGGATTTTTGATTTTATTAACATTGAAGACCGATTCTGCAAAGGATGTGCGGTCATACTTTCTGGATATAAATGTACACTTTCATTCGCCATCATCCCAGCCACAATACGCTAATTATTGAGCATGAGCCTCACCTAAAAATGGAGATTCGATTAGACATCGTCCACGCTAGTTCTCACGATAGAACCTAGTTTTTTCGTAGGCAGGGTGCAGATTAGGTTGGCTTTGGTCCTGTACGGCATTTTTTTTTTTATGTAAGGCCCGGCAAATGACCTCCTCCCGCCTGATGATAAGCGGTGAAAGAGGCCCAAATGAGTTGACAGATAGAGTAGGGACGACATCCACTATTCTACCTGCCCGCCCCTTGCCGGCCTAAAAGATGCTTTTTCACACCTCTTTTGAAGGAACCCATGTTGTAGGATGAAGGAAACACGTGCGCAGGTAGAGAATTCCAAGTGTGGGATATACGACAGAAGAAGGAATCTTGGAATTTCTTGGTACGGTGTGAAAAGGAAGATACAGTGTAAGGATGACTCCGAAGGCCCTTACGCGTGTTTCTGTTAAGGAATGGAGAGGGAGGGATAAGGTTAAAGAGCTCCTCAGAGCATTCCCCATGGAACATTCGGTAAAAGGCGCTAAGAGAGGCGATGTCACGACGAAGTTGTAGAGGCTCGAGGGTGTTAGTTGCCTCTACATCGCCAATTATTCCAATAGCGCGACGCTGCAATCTGTCCAGAGCATCGAGGAGGTACTGAGCGGAGCCGTACCAAAGGTGCGAGCAATATTCCACGCAAGACCTAACCTGAGTTTTATACAACAGGCATAGTTGGTCCGGCGCAAAATACCTACGCACCTTGTTTAGGACACCGAGTTTCCGTGAGGCAGCAGTTATAACGGATTCGATGTAGTCTCTGGGGTTCAGATCGCAGCGATTGTTCATTCCGAGCAAGGTGATGTTACTCTGTGTGTGAAGGGTTGTGCCCTGAAGAGAAGGAGGGGGGAGGAAAGGTGACCTTTTCGCCGAGAACGCGCACACCTGTGTTTTCTTAGCATTGAACTCGACAAGATTGTTGGAACCCCATTCGGAGATGAGGTCCAGCGTCTTGTTGAGCTCAATGATAAGATTCTGCCTCTCCCTATCAATATTGCCACGAGCAGCCCCTGAGCTTCCGTGATATCCCCCATGCACTGTACTGTCGTCTGCATAGCAATGTATACTTCCCAAGGAAAGCATGTCATTGATATGCAGAAGAAACAATGTTGGGGATAGAACGGAGCCTTGTGGAACACCAGCATTCACTGCCACGAACCGCGAAGCGCAGCCGTCAACGACAACGCGAATTCTACGCTCGTGGAGGAAGCTGGCAATCCACGTACAGAACTGAGCGGGCAATCCGTATGCCGGAAGCTTGGAAAGGAGAGCCTTGTGCCAGACTCTATCAAAAGCTTTGGCGATGTCGAGACTAATAGCCACAGACTCGCCGCGCTTATCGATAGATTCACCCCATTTGTGCAAAAGGAACGCTAGAAGGTCACCTGTTGACCGTTTAGGACGAAACCCATACTGACGGTCATTAAGCAACGAGTGACCTTCCAGGTAACGGATCAGCTGGGTGTTAAGGATCCTCTCCATGATTTTACACAAAATGGAAGTGACGGCTATAGGGCGATAGTTAGCCGGATCAGAACGATCTCCCTTTTTGGGAATCGGCTGGACATTGGCCTCTTTCCAAGATTTCGGCACACAACCAGCAGAGAACGACAGGCGGTATAGACGCGTCAGGACCGGAGTCAACTCCGCTGCACACTTCTTAAGTACAATCGCAGGAATGCCGTCTGGTCCACTTGCTTTTCGAATATCAATCGACTGTAGCTCCGCCCGCACATCTCGCTGTCTGATGCGGATATCGGGCATAGTGCTGCCACAATGGGACAGTGTCGGAGGTTGTGCACCACAGTCATCGATACGGGAATGGGCCGCGAAGAGTTTTGCCAGGAGGTCGGCTTTCTCCTGCGGCTGATGAGCAAGTGAGCCATCGGCATGTCAGCGGTGGCAGCGTAGCATATTAGACCTCTAAAGGTATTAAAAATTTTGCTTGGCTTTTGATTTTGTTTGCAGTGATGGTTCAGCATCATGAAAGCAAGTGCGATATACACATATTTTCTCTTCTCTAAAGTTATATCTCAATTACCTAATATGTTTCAGGTACCATTCCCATCCGTGACAATTTGCCCGCAAGTTAAATTCAAGCAATCCCGTTTTAATTACACAGATGTTATCATGCAATACCAATCGATTATGAATTCGGCTAAAAACGAAACAGTGTTGGAATCAAGGTTGGTTTCAATTCAATATTTATAATATTTACCTCGGTCACAGATAACACCTTCAGTAGGTATTCAAGAGATTAGTATACAAACCACACATACATAAATTTATACATTATTAATGATTTTTTGTAATTGAGGTTATATTATTATTGCTACATCGAAAATATTGGTTATTTTTTATGTAATGTCATAGGTCACTTAGAGATCTTACAGATCTGAAACTCATATATGTGTTACTTTATATCTTTAGCTAGCCACGACAAGAAAGGGATACGCGATTTAAAGATTTTGCCTCGATACATTTCATGATTACTAGTAAACGATATTAGATATTCATTATTAAGTTCCTTAAATAATCTACTTATTCGCCAGTATTTACAATCGTACAGAAACATTTTTTTCTTATCATTATAGTTACTATTTTTTAGTAAAATAATTTGTATTTCGTCGCTTACGTTAATAATTTCTAAACGAACTGATTGCATGCGGGCGCAGCGCAGTCACGACTTTGATGACATAGATATAAAGACCAGCTACTTGAGCACGGGGAGCGCCCTACGTTTACGTATAGACCACGCCTCCCATTGTTTGATTCATTTTCGATGTAGCGCCTTAATTTTAAATACTCATTCTTTACCAGACGAGCTTGTAAAGGCTCTTTGAAATGCACCGCCATTAAGCTCTAAGGTCAAGTTACTCACAAGGACTTAATAGTCGTTTGATGAATATTCGCAATGTACGTATTATATTTATGCTTATATTTTTACCTTTCAGATTGAACTATACGAAAGACATGGAAATAAGTGATGCTTTGACAATAATTTGCGATACACCTACGAGTTTTTCTGATGAAATTTATACGGATGCTTCGACTGTGCAGCACATTCTCGATGTAAGTTGCACGTTAAACAAAGACTTTCATAATTACCTTTAAAATCAAAATATTAGAAAGCCACAGACGTCGGAAGTGTTTATTGTTATTATAAGTGTGTCGTGTTTTTCTTTGATCAGTGTCTCACTCTAATAGTAATTAAAAATAACATTAGGTGTGGTTTTGACATCAATCTTTTTCTACAGAATTTCAGAAAATCATTATGTAATCAGCCAATTATCATTTTCTAAAGTATGTGACAATGAATTTGCATACATTCACCTGTTCACTTTAAAGGTTAGGCTTGTGTGATTGTTACCGTCCTCCTCGGGGGTCGCAGCAACGGACGCGGCGCCGGTCGACGGGGCTTGGTCGGCGGTGGTCGTGCGTAAGGGTCGCAAGAAGTTGACGGCTGTAGATGGGGCGACGCCCAGGAAAGCCGGCGCCTCCGCCGGAGCCGCCAAGCCTGCACCGAAACTGCCCAAGGCTCCACGCTCGCTGGCGGTGGTATTGGCCCTCAAGCCGGAGGCAGTGGCGAAGGGCACGTCCGTGGTGGACGTGACCTTCGCTACCCCCCTCCCTCGCCCGTCGAATCAACGACTGGCGAGTGGAGGAAGATGTAGAGACTCTATCGGACCACCTAAACGTCCGATACGAGGTCTCTGCGGCATCCCGTGGGGCCCCGAACCGCAGGGGCTCCGCGGTGAGCGCCTTTCCTCGATGGGCGCTCACCAAGCTCCGCCCGGATGTGGCGGAGGAGGCAGCGATGGTGCGGGCGTGGGCAGAAGTGCCGCCTCACCTCGCCGGGAATGTCGATGACATGGCGGAGCTCTTCGCAGACGACATGAAACTCGTCTGCCAAGCCGCCATGCCTAGGGCGCAGGCCTGCCCCGAAAGGGGGCAAGTGTACTGGTGGACGCAGGTGATTGCGGATCTGCGTAACACCAGCATGAGGGCCAGGCACGCCTACGTGCGGTGTCGTAGGCGCGCTAGAACTACACCCGACGAGGAAGCTGAACTTCGTCGGGTGTATGCGGCAGCCAAGAAGGCCCTGCGGAACGAAATCTGCAGGGCCAAAGAGAAGTCCAGGGAGTCGTTTATACGGCTCCTGGACCACGATCCGTGGGGGCGTCCGTACCGGGTGGTGAGGGGGAAATTCAAATCTTCTGCTCCCCCTACCTCCGCTATGGACAGGGGGCTGCTAGATCGGGTGTTGGGGACTCTGTTCCCTGATCCCAGTCCGTTTCAGCCCCCCAGAATGGTCCCCCCGGATACTCCTCCGGTGGAGGTGGAGCGGTGCTTGACCTTTTTTTTTTTTTTTTTTTTCGAGGGGAATGCGTGACCGCACCGTACTCGCCGTTGGCTAGACGACGAGCGTGTGTGGGGCTCTCCCGGCAGAGTGCCGGGCCTATCCACTAAACCCCCCGGTGTTCTCCCTGCCCTTATGGGCGCGCGTGATAGGGTCCACACTGCGACTACCACTATCGACGCGCCCGGGCTAGCCCGACCTCACTGGTCGGGCTATCGCCAAGGGGGGATTGCCCGAGAACACCAGGGCAATCCCCAGACGGAGGGCCTTACGGCGACGTGCACGGGGCCAGCCGTGCACGCAGGCCTCCACGGCAGGGTCATTAGACGGGCATCGCTTGTGCGAATACCCGCCTTCGCCTGCCTGTCCGTCTGCGGCGGATGGGAGCGGCTTGAGGATCATTCTCCCGCTCCCTCTCCGCGGCCTCCTTCTGCAAGATGACGTCCTCGCAGAAGGAGGCGACAGCCCCCCATTCCGCCTCGCCGCGGAGCATGGCCACGACCATGCTCGGCAGCGAGAGGTCGCCGCCTCCCAGCGCAGCGATGAGTTCGCTGCGCTGGCGTCGCCAGGCCGGGCACACCAACAGGGTGTGCTCGGCAGTGTCGTCGGGAGCGTCGCAGTGATGACACTGCGGCCTTTCCTCCCGACGCGCGACCCGGTGCAGGTAGTGACCAAAACAACCATGTCCGGTCAGTACCTGCACCATGCGGAACGAGAGATTGCCCTGCCGGCGCCCTACCCACTCCTCCAACACCGGACGTATCGCTTCTATCGTCCGGTGGCCGGCAGCTGGGAAGGCGAGCGCCTCACCCCATCGACGCAGAGCTTCCCTCTGCGCCTGGGTACGAACCCGCTCCACTTCTTCAGGAGCGGATCGTCCCCCCCGTTCTCTGACGGAAACCCGATGTCGTTACACCTCCGCATGGACGCGTGCATCGGCGTTTGGCCCGCAAGAACGCAGGCCGCGCCGTGGCTGACCGTGCGATAAGCTCGCACGGCCCGGGTTGCTATGACCCTCTGCGGACGTCGCAAGAGGGCCACCGCACGGGGGGAGAGGCACTCCGCCCATACCGGGGCTCCGTAGAGTGCCATCGACCGTATCACCCCGTGATACAGTCGACAGCACGCCGATCCTGGCCCTCCCACATTAGAGAGGACCCGTCCGAGTGCGGCTGCGGCGGCACACAGCCGTGGAGTGAGGAGCTTGAAATGCTCCTCGAAACTCCATCGGGGGTCCAGAACCAGGCCGAGGTACTTGAGGTGCGCCTCAACCGGTATACGGACCCCCTCCACTCGGACTCGGAGCCCCGGTGGGATCCTGCGACGGGGGGCGTGGAAACTCATGACCCTCGTTTTATCGAGGGCCACGTCCAGGCCCAGGAGGCGGATGCGTCGGACCACCAAAGAGGTGCAGACCGACGCAAGGTGGGCTGCCTCCTCCCCCGTTTTGGCTCTTGCCGCGACGAGTGTGTCGTCGGCGAAGCAGACGACCTCCGTTCGTGGCAGAAGGCCGCCTCGCAGGACCCAATTGTACCCCAGGTTCCACAGTAGAGGACCTAGTACGGATCCCTGGGGTACACCTGCCGCCATTGCCCACGTATGGACGCGACCGTCCGGTCCCTCGTAGAGAACTGACCTACCTTCCAGGTAGCTCTCCACGAGAGCGCGGAGGTACGGAGGCACCCGGTGGAAATGGAGTGCCTCCTTTATGCAATCGTGGGGAAGGCTGTTGAAGGCGTTGCGAATGTCAAGAGACACCGCAACAACAGTCTCCCCACGAACTGTGGCCCCCTCAGTCCACCTCTTGAGGAGGGCTACTGCGTCCATCGTGGACCGGCCGGTGCGGAAGCCGAACTGGTTGTTAGCCAAGTCCGGCCCCCGGTCCTCTAGGTGCTCGATGATGCGGGAAGCGAGAATCTTCTCGAAAAACTTCCCGGCTTCAGCGAGCAGCACCACCGGCCGATACCCAGTCGGGGAATCCGCGGGGCGGCTCTCCTTCCTTAACAGGCAGAGCCTGCCTACTTTCCACCCACTGGGGAAGCGGCCCGAGGCGATGCATATGTTAAGCACCGCTCGAAACCGCTCCTCGAGGTGTCCCAGGGCGAGGGCCAGAACCCTACTTGGGACACCGTCCGGTCCCGGCGCCTTCTTTTTGCGCCGTAACCGATCCCTCGCCGTGTCGAATTCCACGTTCGACACGGGAGGGATGGCGGCAGCCACCGGAAGTGTATCCGGGGGGACCATTCTGGGGGGCTGGAACGGACCGGGATCGGGGAACAGAGTCCTCAACACCCGATCTAGCAGCCCCCTGTCCATAGTAGAGGTAGGGGGAGCGGAAGATTTGAATTTCCCCCTCACCACCTGGTATGGACGACCCCACGGATCGTCGTCCAGGAGCCGTATAAACGACTCCCTGGACTCCTCTTTGGCCCTGCAGATTTCGTTCCGCAGGGCCTTCTTGGCTGCCGCATACACCCGACGAAGTTCAGCTTCCTCGTCGGGTGTAGTTCTAGCACGCCTACGACACCGCACGTAGGCGCGCCTGGCCCTCATGCTGGTGGTACGCAGGTCCGCAATCACCTGCGTCCACCAGTACACCTGCCCCCTTTCGGGGCAAGCCTGCGCCCTAGGCATGGCGGCTTGGCAGACGACTTTTATGTCGTCTGCAAAGAGCTCCGCCATGCCATCGACATCCCCGGCGAGGCGGGGCGGCTTATCTGCCCACGCCCGCACCATCGCCGCCTCCTCCGCCACGTCCGGGCGGAGCTTGGTGAGCGCCCATCGAGGGAAGGCGCTCACCGCGGAGCCCCTGCGGTTTGGTGCCACTTGGGATGCCGCGGAGACCTCGTATCGGACGTACAGGTGGTCCGATAGAGTCTCCACAACTTCCTCCACTCGCCAGTCGTTGATTCGACAGGCGAGGGAGGGGGTAGCGAAGGTCACGTCCACCACGGACGTGCCCTGCACCCGGACGCAGGTAGGGGTGGAGCCCCTATTCAAAACCTGGAGCCCCAGGGACAGAACCCAGGACTCCGAGTCCCGGCCTTCTTGGGCAACGTCCCGTCGTTTGCTGGCTTCTTGCGGCCGCGCCGCACAACCACGGACCAAGAGCCCTCGGCCGGTGCCGTGACCTCTGACGAAGAGGGGACCGCCGCAGGTGTTGGGAGCTCAGTCCTCCTCTTGATCACTCTTGCCGCTTTTGGCATATTAGCCGACGCGGCAAGAGTAAATTGCCTGTTGCGGCTGTCCCCGATCGCTGCTGCAATGGTTGCGGCTGCGGCTGACCGTCGACTGTATCACGGGGTGATACGGTCGATGGCACTCTACGGAGCCCCGGTATGGGCGGAGTGCCTCTCCCCCTGAACGGTGGCCCTCTTGCGACGTCCTCAGAGGGTCATAGCAACCCGGGCCGTACGAGCTTATCGCACGGTCAGCCACGGCGCGGCCTGCGTTCTTGCGGGCCAAACGCCGTGGGATGTCGATGCACGCGTCCATGTGGAGGTGTATCGACATCGGGTTTCTGTCAGAGAACGGGGGGGACGATCCGCTCCTGAAGAAGTGGAGCGGGTTCGTACCCAGGCGCAGAGGGAGGCTCTGCGTCGATGGGGTGAGACGCTCGCCTTCCCACCTGCCAGCCACCGGACGATAGATGCAATACGTCCAGTGTTGGAGGAGTGGGTAAGGCGCCGGCAGGGCAGTCTCTCATTCCGCATGGTGCAGGTACTGACTGGACATGATTGTTTTGGCCACTACCTGCACCGAGTCGCGCGTCGGGAGGAAACGCCGCAGTGTCATCACTGCGACGCTCCCGATGACACTGCCGAGCACACCCTGTTGGTGTGCCCGGCCTGGCGACGCCAGCGCAGTGAACTCATCGCTGCGCTGGAAGACGGAAACCTCTCGCTGCCGAGCATGGTCGTGGCCATGCTCCGCGGCGAGGCGGAATGGGGGGCTGTCACCTCCTTCTGCGAGGACGTCATCTTGCAGAAGGAGGCCGCGGAGAGGGAGAGGGAGAATGATCCTCAAGCCGCTCCCATCCGCCGCAGACGGACAGGCAGGCGAAGGCGGACATTCGCACAAGCGATGCCTGTCTAATGACCCTGCCGTGGAGGCCTGCGTGCACGGTTGGCTCCGTGCACATCGCCGTAAGGCCCTCCGTCTGGTGATTGCCCTGGTGTTCTCGGGAAATCCCCCCTTGGCGATAGCCCGACCAGTTAGGTCGGGCTAGCCCGGGCGCGTCGGTAGTGGTAGTCACAGTGTGGACCCTATCAACGCGCACCCATAAGGGCAGGGAGAACACCGGGGGGTTTAGTGGGTAGGCCCGGCTCTCTGCCGGGAGAGCCCCACACACGCTCGTCGTCTAGCCAACGGCGAGTACGGTGCGGTCACGCATTCCCCTCGAAAAAAAAAAGGCTTGTGTGATTGAGGGTTAATAAATTAACTCAGATTGTGAAGATAAAACAAGAATACGGCAAGATAATATGTCTATCTACGTTACTTTTTAGATGTCTCCAACGAACGACGACATATTCTTTGAGTGTTCTATGAAGTGGAACAAATATCGTAATTGTGAAGAGTTTTTCGTCAAAGTACTTACTCAAGAAGGTGTGTGTTACAATCTAAACAGTTTAGCAATTCACGAAATATTAAAAATGGAAAGGTAAATATTACAAAATTTGTTGACTTTATAAGAGAATCCAATCAAGACACTTTTCGTAGAGGGCTACAATAACGTGTACTTGTACATTCAATAATTTCATAGCATTGATAAATAATCTTTTATAAAAATTATTTTTAATATTTTTTGTATTATTAAATAATGTTTATAGCATCCAGAAGGATTACAGTTACATGTTTGCGAATGAAACTAGCGAGAATTGGACGTTGGCAGATGGATACATTACAGAAGATCCTGACGCATATCCAGGTCGAGGAAGGGTTAGTACAATATGTGATAATTTTTACTTCCTTAAAACTTATTGGCGTGAGTGTTTATGCAAGAAATATATCCTAGGCATATCCATCCATCCTTTCCATAATATCGTTGGTCGATATCGATCCTTGATAATTTAAAATGAGCTTTATCAATTAGTCATTGTTTTACAAACTGTAAAACTTTCATTGTAAATTAATGGTGAAATGGTGAAATTATAACTGAAATAAACTTTTTTAAGGAAAATGGAGGTGTTCCTGACTTACATATCGAATTGTATTCTATGGACGAAGAAAAAGATAGAGCATGCGCAAAATATAGTGGATATAAGGTAAATTAGAGACTGATTGAGATTTTGGTACACATACAATTTTTTTTTAAATATCAAATTTTTAAATTTATAAAATTAAAAAAAAGCAAGGGCTATGTTGTAACGTGAATGTAAATACTCAGATTTGGATAGTATTCATATTACACACACAATACACACACCGACACAATTAGTAAAACACAAAAAAAACATTATTTTTCATTACATTTCATAAATGACTGGCCAGTTATGTTACCTTTTATTAGTGGTTATTAAATTAAGGGTTATTATGTTTCTGTTTCCCGCTGATACTGATTTATTAGTGGTTCGAGCTCAGTCTGAGGAGAAATTTAATAGTTTATAAATTTGATAAATTGTCAATTTTATTAATAAAAGTTATTTTTTTCGTATCAATAGTAGGCATCTTAGTTGAAATAAACTAAAGGCTAAAGGCCAAGGCACAAAGAGGTGCACTTCGAGGAGAGATGACCATATTCTAGAACTTCGAGCTCGTAATAATACGAGGGTAACGGCTGTGCAGGCCCGAAATGAGTTTTAAATCGTGCGAGGAGTGCGAGTGAGCGAGCGTAGAGTTCGCAGAAGATAAGTTCGCAAAGAAGTGGGCATAGGATCGTATAGTACCGGCCAAAGCTCCAAAACTTAAGATACCATGACGTACATCGGATAAACTTTACACGCGAACATTGTCTTCAAGAATCCTATAGAGCAATTGTTAAAGAGAAGCATTAAATCCAGAATGCCACATCCTAACACCCTGAATGGACCTCAAAAAGGCATTACTTGTAGAGTGGTAGAGCTTGTCCCAAGAAACAATAGATAACATAATTCGTAGCATGCCCAGAAGGATGGAAACGTTAGTTAGAGCACGAGGCGGAAGCACACGCTATTAGTCTTTCACTTAATTTTATTGTTATTGGTTATCTTAGCTAAATTAGTTATCTTCAATTTACAACATTGTGTTCCTACAAATTATTATTAATACAATTTATTAAAAACTACTTAAAGACGATGTTAAAAGATGTTTATCAATTTGTTACTTCACGTCTATTTATATACGTTCTTATTTCTAAATGATTATTATTTCTGCTGTTAGGCAATTTATTATCTAACGCAGTCATTGACATATATGTTACATATAATGTCAATGAACGCAGGCACTTCTTTTGATTAAGAATAACTAAAATAATAATTTGCAGATATTTCTTCATCATCCAGCAGATTTTCCATATTCATCTCTGTACTACTTCGCTGCTCTACCTCAGCAGTTGTCTTCGTTGGCCCTTCGTTTTACGATGGTTACCACAAGCGAGGAATTAAAAAGTTACCCTGTAAAAACGTAAGGATTTTAAAATTCCTTTGGATGGGATTAGTATTTTTGAACATATACTTAACAGGTTGCGTTTTTATTCATATGATAATTTGTATTAATATGTGAAGTACTCTAATTTTAGCCGTCAGTGTTACTTTCCCGAGGATAAGCCGCTTCGATATTTCTTACAATACACTTTCAACAATTGCCGCTTGGAGTGTCTCAGCAATTTCACGTATAAGTCATGCGGATGTGTAGCTTTTTATATGCCACGTGAGTTAGAATATTATTCGATCTTTTTATGCTGTTGTTACTAGGATGTTTTAGCAATAATTCATATGAAATCAAGTTTATTTGCCTTAAATCTTATCGTAGGTGTTCTTTTGGCTTGAATATTAAAAAATATTTAGAAATGTCAGGTTATTGATTTTTTGATATTGTACACAATTTGTCTATTTCAATTTTATTTTCAGATAATAACAGCAAGGAAATTTGTTCAGCTAACCAAATGCCTTGTCTTGCTAATGCTCAAGGTATTGTCAGTATTTTTTATTTAATTCTGCGCAGTTAATTCTGAGTAACTGAGTATAAAATACCATATTTTTCAATTTCAGCATAATTGTTACCTTATAATCTTATAATAAATAATCTCTTATAATGTCGGTTACATTTATTTATTTATTTTTATTTGATTTATTATTTTTTACAAACATTGGAATATTTCATCCAGTTTTTGCCATTCGTTGAATCTAGCTGCATTGCTTTTTATATAAAAATTTTAGGTAATTAACCTCTTGTTATAAGTGCTAAACCTATTGATTTTGATGCAAACAAGTTCAAAGCTGTTACGTATATGTACATCAAATCAAACTTTTAAGATCAGAAAATAATGTAAATAATTTTCGTAGCTACCTTAGCGGGCTTGCAGTTTAAAGAGAAAGAGAAGGAGTGTATATGTTTGCCAGCTTGTAATTACATTGACTACGATGCAGACATACACAAGACGAGTTTTGATTCCTTTATCTATGATAATATCATTTACGAAGATACACCACTTAATCAATCTGACGATAAGTTACAGAAGTAAGTAAGCATTTATTCTGTTACCATTGCCTTATTATCGTATTTTGATAGCGCTTCGATAGAAATGCTTTTTACCCAACTGCGCAACGCAAAGGAGGGTATTATAAATGCGAAAGTGTGTCTATCTGTCTGTCTGTTACCTCTTCACGCTTAAATTGCTGAACCGATCTTGGTGAAACTTGGTATAGAGATAGTTTGAATCTCGGGAAAGATCCGATAAAATCTATCATATGTATGATAGATTTTATCGGAGAAATCATCCTTTAATGAAAAGCGGGATTGAAGTTTGTATGGGGAATTAATAACCGTTAAACCGGATCTGACAGATTTATCCAATAATCCATTATTTCAGATATTACATTGAAAATAGCATTTAAATGCAACTTGTTTATTTTTCACTGCAGGATGATCTCATACCGCCTGAAGGAAAGTCGACAAAGCCAAGGGCCTATACCATGATCCCTTAGAGCAAGGTTAAGACTATATTGAAACAGTTTTAATACTGTTTTGAGCGATCATGGTTTAGGGGCTGTTATGAGCCCTTATCTAAAATAAACTTTTACTTTCAGATTGACATTCTCCCAATTAGACATCTTCTTTAGAGAAGCCATGTATATGGCTGTCCATAGATCCGAGCTGTTCGGCGTGGCTGATTTCCTCGGTAACTGCGGTGGACTTCTTGGTCTTTTCTTCGGGTTCTCCATTTTGAGCTTGGTGGAAATTATCTACTACTCTACTTTTCGGTGAGAGTCGCTTATATTCCATTGTCCTAAACTCATCATCACCTTAGTTGGATGGGATTTGTACGATTAAATGCACTAAGGTACTTACTTATATATTATTGGCATATGGATGGGCGCAAATATGGACAACTTGGGGTCTCGTCCATAAATCTCTTGCACCTCTTACTTTATTTAAAATCTTACCCCCTACTAATAATAATGATGTATCGTTTAGTCTCTTTCTCACATTATTATCATCTGTGCAAAGAAATCATACGTTTATTTGTAAGGTCTTAATATATTTCTATCCACTGTTACAATAAGGATTTGTCAATAAGAATATAATTAACACTCATATAGATTATTTTATTTCCTTCAGTACATTTTGTACAATTAAAATGGATTCAGATGAAGATAGAGAGAAAACTATAAAGAAATAAGAATAGCATGAAGACGTTAATATATGTACTCGTAAAAAGATCGATAGTATTGACAGAGATCGACAACAGCTATATTTACTATTTTACAAAACAGAGGTTTGATTATCACAATGTACCTTAAATCATATATGTACATTTTTTTAATGAAATAAATGGTTGATATTTAATCCGTATTTCATTTTGTTGATCCATATGTATTTTGTTTTAAGAAATTAGATTTCTGCACAGTAGATTGTGCACGAAATCAATACACACATGTATTGTGCGATAGGAATCCAATCACACAATAACCCTATCACATAATCCTATGATAGGATTATTATGCGACACGACCAGAGCGAGACCAGGATTACTATCCAAAGTTAAGTCGCATAGTGGTCCCAATGACCTTGCGTCGATCGCCCCGCACTGATTACATAGGAGTGAGTGAGTGAGAGTGAGGGGAATATTTAAGCAAACCTTTACGCGTAAGATGAATTATTTCAATTAAACATTAATAAAGGCGAATAAGAAAAATCTAAAAAGACCATCCGCTCGAATATTGTTCACTATATTTATTGAAATCGAAAGTATATGATTTAACCTAATATTTACGACGCGATTAGGTTTAAAGTTTTAAAATCGAGGCATGCTTGGGTCACATTTTAACCAAGTTTTAATTAATTTATCACAAAATTAAAAAGACCATCCTCTAATGAATGCGTTGAATAATAACATATCTTTTTTAAAGATTTTTTAATCAATATTTATGAAGAGAATCGGCTTTTTCTGCAGTGATTTTTTTATGATTGACCCTACTATGCGCCTTAAACACGTCGTCTCAAACACAATACAATTCAAGACGTTTTCGGTAATCCGAGTTAGGTTTGACGAATAACGTTGATTAACTTAACCAATTAACGTCGCATGCACATACTATTACGCCACCGCACCTAAATATGAAGCCAAATATAAATCTGTTGTCAATCGTTGCCATTTCAAAGTTGAACTGGAAGATTTCACGGTCCTTAGCGGTGAAATGAATAATCCTCACAAAGTGGCACTTGTGAACATCAAAGCGCAGGAAGCACGCATCAGTCGGACTCGCCGCAAACATCCTGCGTAGTGAATGTTGAACCAGTATCTAATTGGCGGCTTATGCGCCGTGAAGACTATTGTATTAATGAATAGTGAAGACCTAGCCTTATAATTTTTTTTAAAAATCGTCGCCCTATACTACAATTTTCTCCTGTGTCGTGGGTACAGTTACAAACATAGAATATCACATGCACATACGTCCAGACCGGAACAAATTTCTGTATTCTATACAAAATATTTGTCCCGTACGGGAATCGAACCCGCGACCCGTTGCGCAGTAGGCGATCACTCCACCTCTGCGCTAACCGTGTTTATTTATTCATTTATTGGTTTATTCATTAATTACATTAAAAATGTCTGAGATGGATTTTTTTTTCTTTTTTTACCTTGGATTACCTTGGAGTACCTTGTTGAGGTGTTGCAATCAAATAAGATTATAGAAGGGAACATTATATCTTGCATCTGTCTAGCCATAATATCACACGGTGGTAAGTGTGCTTCATATTTTTGTAATTCTTTGAGTCACAACGGAACTACATACAGTTATAGACTAATTAGTATTAGCGGGTCTAAGTCATGTCGTACATAATCAAAAAGCTATCCGTGCTCAGCTGTGGGTTGTATATGTGTTGAAATGAGTGATGATGATTTGCAGATAGCTAAAGTGGAAAATAAAAAGAAGCAAGTGCTTAAAGGCCGCTTAAAAAATCAAGTCGTTTTTTAAGACGACAGATTTCTAATACAAAACTTATAATAGGTATCTATAATATCGTGTAATCTATCCTGGAAGCTTTAATTAATAAATTAATAGGTATATAACTATTTTATTTGATTAGAAAATATATTTTCTTAGACCAGAAATTTAAAATATTATGCTAAGTTGTATTAGAGATATAGGAGTCGTTTAAGCCCTTTAATGAGACATGTCATACGGTACAGTATAAAAATGTATCCTAACTACCCACCCAAAAGTGTGCTTTTGAATTTTCAATAAAGTTATACATCGCAGAAATTGATATGTGTACGAAATGTCAAATTAACCAGTCCAGTAAATTCTGAGCAAATCGGATGTGTCAGACGGTCGGATAGGCACAGGAGTGATCTTAAGAGGGTTTCGTTTATTCGGACGTAACGAACCCTAAAATGTTCATTGACTAGAATGCATATAACTGTCAAATGAATAAACTTGACATTTGAAGGAACCTACTTGGATTATTAGATATCTTGGTTATAAATATTTTTAAAGTTTTATATCAAAACGACTTTCTGCAACAGTGATTTCACTACGGACCACATCCATTTAGCACTTGAGATATCGCAAGCTGGCCGAGATATTAGTTCTGATGTGAATCGAACCGCTATCGTATAGGTCCAATGTGTATAAATTACATAATATCCATATCGTGATTACCTTGTCCTGTTGTACTTAAATATTTGATGTTGGTGCTTGGATAGTGGCGTAACGGTGTGTCGAGTGCCCACTGAGTGCATGTCACAATTGCTAATTTAATGCAATTTCTGCTATATTCAGAACTCCTTAACCAATATATATCTCGAGCTGCTCTTTAAGGCCAGGCCAGTTCACGAAATCTAAATTTTCATGGCAGTTGATAATTGCTAGCTTTAACGTGCACATTCACTAATGTGCACGTTAAAGCTAGCAATAATCTAGCATGTATGGTAAATTTCAATAGATTTTTTTAATACTGCATCATTTACCAAAGACAAACGTTTAAAAAAAACGTTAAAAATTACAAAATCTTTAACATATTCTTTAGAAACAGTTACCAAGCAATATGCCTCTTGTTATTTTTCAGTGTACAGTTTTTTTGAAGTAGCATTCTATATTATTTCTTCACACTTTTTTAATACTAGACACTCAAACATTAATCTTTTATTAGATGTCGTGAACTGAGCTGGCCTTAAGAATTACTCTTATGTCTGATCTTCTCATTGGCTAGGAATATAAAGGATCAGACAGGGTGTATATGTATTTAAGCAAACACTACTACTCAGGCGTAGATAGAACTTTTAGATGGCGGGGGGAGCCCAGACTAAGACTTTGATATGCCTAGTGTTTACTAATACAAAACCTGCACCTATTTACTTGGCGTAAAACTTTATTCTATCTAGTGTATATTGGTTTTTCAATTGTGGGCTTTCCGAAGACCAGTCTAGAAGACTACTATAGGGGAATGGTATAAAGTCATAATAGATTCTCTTAAATCACACCTTAGATATTGATACTTATCTATGTTATTATTCATACAGCTTATCTTCAATTAGATCTCAAGGGTTTTCCTTTTACATTGAATTATCTTTAAAATATTTAAATTATTCACAATCCTCGTCAGGTGTTTGTTTTCAATGTGGCGTAATTTATTACGTTTGTGCATCAATTATAGAATCATCAATTACATATTGGATGAAGCTGTTGCATACTCTCTGAATCAAATTTCCATATTCATTTCAAGGATAAATATTTAAAAAAACGTGTTAATTACATAAAAAATGACAGTTGTTAGAAAATAGGTTACACTCAAAGATGTGAGAACTGTCTTGTTATTAAGCTTACGACCTCCCCGCTGTATCTTATTGATGCTCCTCACGTATAGCTTGGAGCAAGCATATTTAAGCATACACTTCAGTGCTGCATATTGCATAGTTATTACTTACTAGATATGAATGAGTCAATTTAAAAACCTGTGCCTTGTACTTAAGTTGTTACTATCAATGACGCGATACGTCGAGTTGCCATGCTCTATGTTAGGCAAAATCTACTAAGCTTATCAGTTACACTCGCTATCTGATTTTGAGCTCTATAGAGTGTGTCCAAATTTTTCTTAGGTGGTGTTTTTGTTCGACAAAAAAGACAAATAAGAAGTAGGAAAACCTGATTAAAGCAACATGGATGACGGTGACACCATGCGCCGACCTTCGACCTGACCTGAGTTATATTAACTTAAGAAATCCTCTAATTCCTAAACAAGCTGTGAAGCTTGTTTAGGAATTAGAGGATGATGATCTGTGATGTTATCTGCGCACTTACCATCCAATTACAATTTTGTGACTAGAAGTAGTCTATTTATTTATTCAAGTATCAGCTACCATCGTATAATATTTAACCTAATTAGTTGAGTAATTTTCAAAGAACTATTATATTATATAAACATTTATATTATTTATTTACAAATATAGTTTCATTTTCCTTAATTATGTTTCTGGCCTTTTAATCATTTTCCTTATATGTATAACGGAGAAGCTCTTTGCATTTATCTCACCTGATGGTAACTGAAGACAAGGCCGGTGATGGAAGTGTTCACATGACTGTGGACCTATAAAGGTCGCACCGGCAGAATCATGATATAATAATAATATTATTCATTGTAGTAGTCATAAAATGGCTAACATCACAGCAATTCGAATTATGAATGGAGTGCAATTCTTCATATGCAATAAAATAGTCCTAATTGATACTTAAGCAATTCCAAATTTCTGAAAAATTTTACAAATATTCACACAAATCTCTAACAGAATTGCATAAGATAAAGTGATCTTCGTTCATAGTAAAAATCGCCAACATGTTGCCCATTTTATTAATACCTAGTAAATCATGTACCAATCATATAATGATTCTCCCGATGCAGCCCTTTGAGGTCTATCTGTCCGTTCTAAACTCTTTAACAACCGAGGAACTGCTTATCATAGCTCTAATTCTCGGAATACAACAATGTTGTTAACATTGTTAATTGCGATAAATTAAGGTAAGATTGTGGTAGCTAGCCAAGCGGACTCAGAAGCCGACCAAATTACTATGATTGTTAATATTCATTATTGTATTCATACCTGAATCTACTATAATTAAATTAATATCACAAAAATATACAGATGTAGGTACTATCATTGCCCTCAAAGATATAACAGGAGATCGATAAAAATAATGAATTAGATGGAAGATTAGAAGCACGAAACTGTTACTCAAGACAGACCAATCAACTTCTGTATCGGCTACTGCATTATGGCATTATCTCAAACATCTACCGCCGTCCAAATAAGTGCTACTTTCATTAACGTTACATTATCGTTTTTATCTAGTCCTGTATTGTTGGCTTAGATTGCGCCGGCGCAGTCAATATTATCTGCGCTGTAATATCTAGTGTCTGTCAAAAGTATATCATTTAGTTGCCAGCAATCGCCCGCCGATCATCTGATATAACATGCTGTTGTATGGCCAGCAAAAACTGTAATGCTGTTTATAGTACCTATAGTCTTCTCAAAAAAGTCTATTTATAACAGGAAACACTATAATTTAAATGATGAGAGTGGAACAATTCTTTGAAACTACGAAAACTTTGAACGTGAAATTTGCGCTTTAAAGTTAATTGGTACTATATTTTATTGCTTAAACTTCTTAGTTTCTATAGTATCTCATGATATCAGAGCAGGTGTAAGTAAAATAATATATAATAGACAATTTGTACAATCATTAAATTTTAAATACGTTAATGAGTGAATAAGTGTATATTCTGTTAGTATGCCAAGATGCTGTTGATATTTTAAGGAATAAAATCACCGTCTCATATGAAGCTTGCCAGGTTGTTAAGTATATATTTATTTAAAACTATAATTAATTACAAAAAACGGTTTGATCTAACAGATAAAAAATTATTGTTATCAGTTTACAGTCGCAAGTTCAAAACCTGAACGAGGTGTAATTTTTCGTGTATAGATTTTTATGTAGTTTATAGCTCTTTTTGCTTTTTTAAAAAAAATGTAAAGGTAGAAATTTAACCAAAATTTACAAGTCTTCAAATTCTTGTTTTATATTTGTGTATATTAACCATATTACATATTGGGCAAATAATTCCGACAGTTACTATTAATTCATAAAACTTTTTGATGGGTTTGACAGTTTCGATTCAACATTTTGATTCTCGTCATCCAAAGATAAAATTCAAATTAATATAATTATACCGAAAAAATATACACGGTGTTTTATAATAACCAATAAATAATCAATTCCTTATCTAAAACTAATTATTAAAATGTGTTTACACGTAATGTCATTCAACCCAAAATTTTCATGTATATCGTAGTATCATCATCATGTCTATGATTTACATCAAAATTTTGGGTTGAATGACATTACGGGTAAACACAATTTAATAATTAGTTTTTGATAAAGAATTGATTATTTATTGGTTATTATGAAACACCGTGTATATTTATAGTTAATTTTAATCACAACATTTATTATAAAATCATTATCCACCAATAAAACCTGCATACATCTGCGAAGGGGGAACCATGTGGGAACATAATATGTGAGCTGTAGTGACTGCACCTAGAAATCGACCAGAATCTCAAGAAAATTAGGGAAATTGAAATTTTTGCATGAGAGCATTTGTGTACTAGAAATTAACGTGTTTAATACTCTACTATTTTAAATATTTTAAGCGATCATTATTAGAGCACAATAGAAGGGCATAATAATATACTCAAATAAATTATTTCACAATAAATTCAGAATAAATGTTCATGTGATCTGGTCGACCTCTATAAGCTAGCATATTTACGCTATTTACGCTATTTATATTCGTGTCTATCAAATAGCCAGTTATGAAAGAAGCGGCCTCCTTGATGCTCTGACCGTACAAAGAGACGGCGTTCCACAGCACAAAGTGGCTACTCCGCAATCGGCTACCGGAAAGCCAAACGAATCAGCCGTCGTAATGAACTGATAAATCTTCTTTTTATCGTCACTGTCGCTGTTAATTTTATTACGATCACAATGTACACCGCCATTACGAGCATCGTTGCATAAATTATTGTAATCTACGAATACGTTTATTGCTTTGACCTTTGTTTTAATGACGCTAATATAAGGCCGATGAAATTGAAGTTGATTGTGCGTATGCTGAAACTTTGTAAGCAATTTTCCCATGGGTACATACTATAATGTTTTTAATTAAATTTTCAGCCAACAGATAGAATCCTATTTTAAACCTATTTGACTTACATTTATTACTTACATGATTAAAATTAATTTGTATCTCAAGGCCTTATAACTTGCAAATAAAAAACATATTTTTATAGAAAATATACTATTTGTACGAGTTAAGAAAGGTTTGCATTGTGGATGGGAAACATTAATTCAACGCTGAAATTAGTGTAGAAATCAAAAATAATAACCTTGATATTTATTTAATTAATAGTATACTATGTGATTGTCAAAATCCTCTTTGAAGTCGCATTTACATTTTTAATACCTACGCTACCGTGAGCATATCGAGTTAAATTTAAATAGGGAAACTTAACGGGATCAACCCCCGTAGCACGTCCACTAAAACACGATATGATAAAGCGATTTATCGCGGTGAACTGTCAAAATACGACGAATCCCTATTGTATTTTGACAGTTCACGGCGATAAACCGCTTTATCATATCGTGTTTTGCTGGACGTGCTAGGGAGGCAAGATGACTCTATATTAGTGAGTAACGTTGTCAGTCTACATTAAAAACATTTTTCTTTTCTTAAACTTATTTCTATGCAATCTCAAAAATGGAACGAGTGGATGAAAACGTAGTCCTAAATACTTAGTCCAATAAGATAATATTCAAAATAACTTCTAAATTAATGTTTTGGAAGGCATTTTATTCAATAATACTTTTTTGTGGATGTCTAGATTTAACATTTCAAATTTGACTCCTCATTTAATTTTAAGCACGATGTAAAATAAAAAGCTAAACAACTCTTCAATAGTGGAATGTGGACACATCAAAATAGAACTAAATATACCATCAGAATACCGCTTTCCTAACATGTTATAATTTAACCCTATCGCGGTAGTCGCAGTAGCCGATCGGACCACAAAGCTTCCATTATCTCGATCAGCCGTCAATCAATCTCTTTGCCCGTCATTGCTTTCAAACAACCTTACTATTGCAGCTTTAGCGGCAGCAGCCGCGCCAATTTTAGCTCCTGTTTGTTTAGTATTAAGATCCATTTCGCTATGTTCTTTAACTTTAACAACAGGCGCGTTCACAGCGTTCACCAAGTCAGGACTGAGACAATCGTATGTTTGAGTGACAGGTAAAAGAAGTCAGATCGTCGTTCTTTGTTGGGAGATCGATTATTGGATCTGTGGGTAATTGGATAGCTGTTCGATACCGCGGCTGATACGTTTGTGGAGTGACGTCAACTAATTTGATCCGACCAATCAAAAACAAAGACTTAAATTATTCGAGCGCGTGATCTGTACTTTGAAGTTTGATAATGAATGTCTACTTTTGACAATAATTTAGTATTTCGTGCTGTTGAAGTTTACGTTTAACTCTTTGGAAGTCAGTGGATAGTGGCGTTGCGAAATTATTAAATACCCACGTCGCTTGCAAACACAATTTAAATAAGTAATTGGAGTTAGTTTAAATTACGTATCTCGCAAGGTGTAATTCATGTCATTTGCAATGTCAGCTGTCTGTCAATGCAGCTATTTAATAAAGTGAATGGCTTAAATGACCCACAATACTGTGCCATTGGAACAGAAACTTCCTGCGTCCATTTGATATGTTCTTTGATTGATTAATCCTTCTATACCAATTTGCTATTCATCAACTCCAGCCATTACATTTCCTGCATCGATTATGTACACTTTATTTCCTATGCCATAGGTTTCAAGTTTGTAATTGAAGTTGTACACCGTTGCGATTTTCTTGGTATTTATCCATGTATCTAGGTCAGCACATGTATTGGAATTGACAGACATTCATTGATGTTAAATCATTTGCTAGGTCGTTCTAAGAGGTGACAGTCTGATTTGAAACAGATGTTCTTGCACTTGTAATCTTAACACACACTTTAAGTGTCTGTAATTAACAAAATTATACACAACGAAAATCTGATATCTTTATTATTTTTATCTTCTGTATTTATTAAAGGCTTTGGTAAGTGACTGACTGATACCGTAGAGCCCAAAATACTAGATGTAGAAGCATGAAATTTTGTACAGGGGTCCTTTGGCTACTACTTAGTACTTATTATTTTTAAAAATTGAGCTCAAAAAAATCCCCATCCAAAAAATAAGTAAACTACATTCTTGAGCTCTATTGAAGAAAAACGTAGTTCGCGGGCACAGCTTTACATAAAATGTTGAAATTAGGTTTTAAATAACTACAGACAAAAACCTCCATTTAATTTTAGACCATTTTTAGACATTATTTGTTACAGGTTATATAGGCATAAACATACATACGTAGTACATATATCATACAGGTCATGATACATTAAAAGATAAATATTAATTTTTAACAGTAGTATATACAGATTTACGATACACAGTGTGTGACTCCAGGCAATAACAAATATACTTACCCAATTGTAAATTATTATTTTCATAAAGGATTTAGAATAAAGCTGAAATTGACAACAATTAAATTTCCAGAAAATGTGTTATTTGTACCGAATGTGGAAGATCATCTTTTGAATTTGTTTCATCTTATGGTAAATCATAATAACTATGAAAAATGTGTACTTAGGTGGAAGGTTCCGCTGACAATTTGCATCCTATATTCTTCCTTTAGATGATTCAATGGTATATTGATTAAAACCACGATCAATTCAAATTCAAATATCTTTATTCAACATAGGCCTTTACAGGCACTTATTGACGTCAAAACAAAGCAAAAACATTCTAATTTAAAGAAAATATATTTAACCTTGTATGTGCATATATTCTGAATATACTCAAGATGTCTGCAAACACAAGTAGGAATGAAAAAAAAAGTTGAATCTACAATGGGACAGAACCGATAAATTCTACCTTCGTTTGTCGAATCATGGACGTCTAGATCTAGAAGGATCTCAACCACAAACTCATTCAATATTAAATTGGACAAAACAAGCCGCCATTTCTAAATACGATTTTCTGTAGTCATACTGAACTATTATGAACCAACCACAGCTAATGCTAGCATATTTCAACGTCACGAACATCAAAGCGAGCATAAAGCAGCTCCCAACTGCCATCAATAAGTCCTTAAAAAGTGACAAGATTTATTTCTTATTCAATTTAAAATTCGCGTCAAGACAAAGCCAGTCCAACTGACGGCATAAATACTGAGGCTGACTGAGAAGGATGAGGCAAAAATAGTCGGATCATAAATTGATCTCCGCCTAATGTCTCGGGATGGGTGTCTGCACTGCACTCCTATTTTACATTTAATCTAGATATAAAACGCACAATAGAATCCTATTTCACATTTAATAAAGATGTCTAGTATTATCGTAAGCTGCTGTTTCGTTCCTGTGAAATTTAAAATCTTGCTGATTATCAACAGTTTTGTGACAAATGAGGTTTTAATTATGTCATTATTATTTTGTCGTTGTACATACCAGGATGTCGATTCTGTAAAATTCGAACAATAGCTCGCATCTCACTTCGATATTCACGCTCACTTCGCATAAGATACAAGATACCCTTACATAGTCATTATCACGAGTTAGTAGCGATAAAATTCTAATAAATACCTCAGAACTATTTTTTATCATCTTCAGAAATAATTTTAAATGTATTTTTAAACTATGATAATAAACTTTGCCTGTTTTCACTCACAAAATAGCAACGTTTTATTTGACACTTTGTTTCGAATTCGTGTGCGAAGTGAGCTTCGAAGTGATAAAGGAATTCCCTTTACGGAATGCCACTTCATACGTCATCCCATACTTATAATATCAAAATCTCACGGTCCCTCTAGTTCCACTCGCTGCCACGCTCGCAAGTGTAGCGCTGTAGCACAGATTACTTAATAGTTTCTAGTAACTTCGAATCTACATTCGAATTTTGAGAATGCCAATCTAAGAACTCACTGCGGAATCAGATTCGAAGTTTAAAGTGAGGTTTTACAGAATCACACTACAGGGTCGTCTGCTTGGGTACCTCCGTCCAACCAATATCTGCTGCAAAGCAACACTGCTTGCATTGCTGTGTTTTGGTTTGAAGGGCATTTTGGCAGTGAAATTACTGGGTACCGTGACTTTACATCTGATGTCACAAATTGGCAACGCACACTGTGGCTCTTGTGGGGGTTGCAGTTTTGCTGCGAATCTCACAAGAGCCACATGTATTACGGGTGACTGTGAAACATGGTGGGCAGTTTGCTCGTTTGCCAACTTAGTTGTATAAAAAAAATTGTCGTAGGCTTTGTAATGGGATGTGAGATTGGATTTTTTTTGCACACAACAGGGAATCTCTTGACTGAAGAACTTTCTACCTTATCTCGGATTGTCGGAACTGACCCTTTAGACAAACGCCACACGACAAATGAATGAAGATTTTTTTTATGTATGGCCCGGCAAATGACCTCCTCCCGCCTGATGTTAAGCGGTGAAAGAGGCCCAAATGAGTTGACAGATAGAGTAGGGATGACATTCACTACCCTACCTGCCCACCCCTTGCCGGCCCAAAAGATGCTTTTTCACGCCTCTTTTGAAGGAACCCATGTTGTAGGATGGAGGAAACACGTGCGCAGGTAGAGAATACCAAGATGACATTAGCTACAGAAAAAATAGCGTGAGGTTGTTCCAGGTTAATGTCATTTCCATATTTTTTTTCTATAGGAAAAATATGCGTGTAGCTTTTGTCTGAGGGGGCTTGAGATATTAAATGTTAAATGCCGGAAATAATGATTGGCGGCAGAAATAGGTAAAATAAAGGTACTCATGTAGAAGACTCTGGTAAAGAGTGGGTTGTGGTGGTTCGCGGATGAGAAAGAGATGGAACTCGAATACGATTTGATACATGATCGCTCCATCTACAATACGGAGGTTAGGTTATTCTCCCAAGTTGGCCTAGTATGTCATGCATGACTCATGAGTAGGTAGTTTACTATTAAATTTTGTTTTTTTGTACCGACATTCCTAAATTAAAATTTTTGCCTGCTATAGGTTGGGTTATTACCATCTGTTCTACTGTTTGTTCTACCAATAGAACAAATGGGCCAAAAAATTCCTATAAGTTCTTCTGATAGAACAGGTAGGTCAACGAATGCCTCGTTGTTATATTAATAGAACAAGTAGGAAATTATTCACACAATTTCTTTTCCGACCAACTCTAAAATGCCTTATTTATTGCAAATAAATGAATTTCAATTTCAATAAGTGATGTTGGCTTGGGTGTCGTGTTATTAATTGAGTATTTATAGTGTAACAAAATGATTTTAACTTCTTCTAGGCTGAGTGTAAATACAAAAGTGATTTTTAAGGTGATAAATGACGACACTCAGCTCAATTAATTTGTAAAAACCAAAACCAAAATATAAACAAACTTTCGATACTCGTATTTTTTTGTATATACAATAGTGAACCAACTTGCTTTCAATAAAATGTATTTTTGTATGGATTGGCAAAAAGTGTTTTTTATACATTTGTGAATTGTCGCTGCGCGGATTCTTAGCATTTTTAACTAGTGGTAAATGTAAAGTGAAATCCAATCCAATAATTTATTTTAATTACTATTCAAAATTTGTATGTATTTATTTACTATTTCAAAATCAAATATTACAAAAAAGCTCAAATGCTTTAAAATATTTATAATGATCCAGGGGGTATTTATTAACTACGGTTAGTAACTAGAACTGTCATTTTTGAACGAAATTTTATATCCATTACTAGTTAAGTGATTATATATGTTACGGCTGGGTTCATAATAGCAGTAATGGATATTAAGTTAGCAACCGAAGCTAGAAAACAGGCCCGCTGATCAAGATAAACAGCCAGCCAGACTGTTTTATGAAAATTGACAGTGCTTCGATAAAAGCATCAGCTTTGCTCCGCGCTGTCACCTCAAATGTAATAAATTCAGTACGTTGCACCGTCTCGACGGCTTCAGTTTCCGAACTGTTCTAGATGGCTAATGTAACACCTGTCAGCGATGCCGGCGATGCTGCTTCGCTTTTTGCCACCTCCGACAGACAAGGTTGATCTATGCTTCTTCGCCCACATTTTTATCTTACAAAGTGCTCAAATAGACACGGGGAGAAGTTTGTGGAAAATTCATCTCATCTCAAAACTTAGAAAGACCTAACCAGCTCCAGCGGTGTAGGCGAATTCAAGGCTTAAACTGTAGAATCAAAATCTACTTTCGCCTGAGCTACTGGAGATGTAAAGGTGACGTTAGACGAGCATGGCGCTTGTTCAACACGAGAGGCGGGTATAAATGTATGAAGGTACATTAATCCGAGCAGACGTGCGTTTGCGGAGGGCAGAGTTGAAATGGCGTGAAAATATGACTCGTTATTTATGTCTCGCGTCTGAGTGAGATGAAATTTTGGCGCGGTCCCTTTGTTTTATAAATATTGCTTAGTACGCCCGTGGATTGGTTTGATTTATTGTGACTTATAGTTTCATTTGATATACGGTGCTCGGTGCTGTATTGAATTATCGGGATAAGGCAAGACCCTGAAATGTACTTCGATTTTTGTGAGGCAAGATATAAACGTATGTTATAAATTTCGGTGAATCTAGTATATGCCCAAACAAACTATGAAATCTAATTATTTTTCAATTTTATTATTCAACCTCATAATATAATTAATTGCTGCTAATACTAATTATTACTTCTTTATTTTATTCAATGACATGTGCAATAATGAACATGAGATCTTTTCCATCTAATTTGAATGAATTTTTCAAAAGAAGATGTTGTTTAGAAGAGTAGAAATTTTATTTAAAGAAATTCTATAAAAATAATTTTGATGTCATATTTGGAGAAAAAGTCAACAGTATAGCCTCTATATTATTGTGACGACATATTTAAGACATAATGTTATTCATATCGCTTATATATATATCTAACAAAGTTCGTATTGTGCAGAAGCTCGATCGGGTGGAAACCATAAAAGTAATATTTCTCACTTATTACTATTTATTATCCAGGTAGCGGTGGGTGTAGAAATGATGGGGTGTAGGTATACGATAAACAAAAATTTATTTGCGATAAAATCACTTTTTGAAATGGTATCGAGCTTCTCTACTTATACCTTCTATTAGACAAACCATTAAAACATATTGTAAGTTAACATTTATTTCATCGGATACATTTTTAGTTTCTATGGTTTTGTATCACGTTATTTTTATGGTTTTGTATCATAATATAATATTTTTTTCGAAAATATTATTTTTTTCTGGCAAACGTTTTTCATATTATGAATTTGTAGCAATCATTTGCTTAACTTAAAAAAATGTGCGATGTCCTTTCAGCACTAAAAGTACGGACGCATAACAATTTTCCATATTCCTCCATCCATATTTATATAACCTCTACTTTCCCCGTGCTCCTCTATCACTTTATCCTCGAATAAAGGCCTCCATCAGCGTCGATCCGTCCCGCCATGTTTATGACGTCGTTACACTGCAAACGCTGCAGCTTTTTCCAGCCGCGGCTTTACCCCCAAATTTATTTGACAATTATTAAGGTGTCCGCATTAAGAGGGCATTACAGCGCGCGTCGGGAGGAAATTCATGTTTTTCTTGGGATGTTTTCTCTCGTAACTCAGACGAACGACCGACACGTGCGAACTATTAGCTTCCCGGCGTCGGATTAGAAAATAATTCAGCTCTGAATGTTATTATGGAGCCGAGTCGGATTTATTTTATTGCCACGCGAGATATACTCTGGTCTTTCGGCTTTATCCGTTCGCTCGGTTTGTTTATTGAGAAAGGGGCTCGAGATAAACGCTACAAATTTTATAGTCTTAGGACCGGAGCTCACTGTTTCGGCGTAAATCTATTTTACGTTCCGCAGTAATTACTGTTCGTACTGCTTCATTCGGCCCAGTTGCTCGATGCTATTGAATGCTCCTATAAAATATTATTGATGGTTACAATAAAATGTTCTTTAAGTTGGCTGCCTCTTTTATTTCTCGTTTTTATCGGCGCTCGTAATTCATAGTTATTTTCGTGTCGATAATTCCCATGTTGACGTTCGCTTCGTTCGCGTGACTGGCTTGGTGTGTTGCCTTGGGTATAAATAAATAAATAAATTGCAACTGTTTGACGAAATTGTTATGATGTTATTATAATGTTAGGATGTACGTGTGATATTGATTTCCGTTTTGATATTTTAATTTTGTTAAAAATTCAACAATCTTCATTCAACATATAAACCTTTACTGGACTTATATTGACGACAAATAGTTTACGTTGAAATTGATTGTAAATAGGTAGACCTTCACGAGAGGAACAGGCATGAAACTTAGAGGGTCAAATTTTTTGGTTCATAAATTGACAACATTACAATAATAGTATTTCACGTTATTCTTTGCTTCCTTTGAGAAGCTAACTATTCAATATTATATCTCATCTCTTAGTGTGCCATATATACTTCTACTTTTGAATGTGAATTATTTCATTGTTATTTATCGAGGTCGTATCGTTTACTTTGAGTTCAGCAAGCATATCGTCATTATCGTTGATCATGTAGTAATTCTCATTAATAATGTAACTTATCTGTCATGTTATCCACGTGGGAGTGTAATCCACAGCCGCATTAACTTAGCTGGAATACCCGCGTGGATATATTTCAGTGGTCACCGGTGCTTAATGTATTGGAACCAGCAGAATTAATGTCCAATAAGTGGTCTTCAGTCACCTGATATTCGGTTTCAGTGTGATCGGTGTTGAATATCATAAACTTGGCGGGATGAGATCAGAAACAATCAATTAGTATAGTTTAACCCATATTTTTAATAAATTACCAATTCATTTTCATATGACATTAAACGCTGTACTGTTGAGGATAATTTTGTGATATTGATTTAAATCAAGGACAGGATTTTATTTACAGAGCATTTGATTTGTATTTCTATCGCTATAAATCAAGTTGACATAGACCTTTTTGTAATAGCCTAATAAATAATTAAAATCTCGTAAAGTTAATGTATGTGAGTAATGACATTAAATCAAGTTTTGAATGCAACAAAGTTGAATGCTGAAAGCGAGTTGAAACACGCCAAAATATAATCAACGAGGAAAGAAAGACAATGCCAGTAAATCGAGATGGACCGGCAGTGGCTAAACGGGGCGCTCGTAAATTTGCCGTGTTATAATCCGCACAACCATAACGTATCCGCTATAAGCCGGGAATCCCCAATAATCCCTCATTGTGGATACACCCTATTTCGGAGAGCTGTTAAGCGCAATAAGAGACGGTTATGATGGAAACAGGAAACTTGGATGTACTCGTACTATTGTGCGGTTTATTAACCGACTTCTAAAAAGGTGTTTTATGTTCGATTGTATATATTTTTGTGATATATCGAGAGAGTTTAACCCTGAAGTGGTCCCAATGTCACCGAGTCAGGATCTGGTGGTAGGATTCCAGATAATTCGAGGGGAACCCATAAATTTTATATGCAAGTCCAACGTGATTCATGTTTTTCTAAAGCTATTCAGGTATTGGCGTCTGGTAGTCATCATCTCATGTTGATGATAGCTGATGATGGAAGGTTACTTGTGAGTTAGAAGTTGGGGAATAATCTTTCTTCCGCATTCTTGAATTCCTTTAAGTGATTCAGATGGTTTGAGATGGAATGTATAACTTAAGCAATTAGATTGCTAGGAGTTCTATAATAACAATTTTAATATTGTTTAGAGCGAAAAATGTTTTAAGTTATTCTCATATTTGTCTCGGGACAAATTCAAATACGCATAAGTATATTAAGTTCACTAAACATTCTGTTCTATATATTCTTATATTATTTTTAACTTGCTTGGTGTTTTGAAGTCGGTTTTAATATTTTTCAATGCTGGATTAATATCAGTAATCAGCGTGCCGCGGTGGGATGGAGGCACTGGTGCTGCAGTCAGTACTCGCTGGCGTAGTAGGGTTTTGAAACTGATTCGGATATAAAACGCATGCTGGCCAACGATAACCGTTTCAGATAGAGCGGTTGGATCACCGGAGAAAACTGTACCTAAGTGGTCTGCGAGGATACCCCAGAGCTATCTTATCAATATCTATTTCAAAGCAGCAATGCTTGCACTTACTACGTTCCGGTCTTTTACAAACAACAGGGAAGCTCTTGGCTTGTCTCATCTGATGTTAGTGACCATAAGGCCTAAGACGAAAGCGAGCTCACCTGGACTCCTCAATCTCCGAGGAACAGACTCTTAGCTCTATTTATCGGACACAACAATGCTATCAATATTATGACTATAGCAGAGGTATCAGAAGTCTTAGCACCATCTAAACCCAGCAGAAAAACTTCTGCCCCCATGAGGAATCGTACACCAGACCTCTAAATTAATACGGGGTGGTCACAGTCACTACTACACCACGGAGGCGGTTTGAAGGGTAGGACAAGCCGTGAAATTACTGGGTATAGGTGGGTTATTATCTAAGAAAAAATCTATAACGATCGCTTATAATTTGACAGCCATCGCGCCGTGAATATGTGCCTCTGTGCCGACTTCTTTTTATAAAGGAGTAATGGATAAACTTCGACTGTCAAATTGTAAGCGATCGCGATAGGTTTTTTCTTAGACAATAGCTCCCCAGCTTAGCCTGGTACGCAAATGATCAAACACCTGTATGGAAAGATACCTATACGATACATTTTACGTCCCAAGTTGGCAGCATACTCCTTGTAGAGTTTGCATATATAGCCAAATCTTTCAGGAGCCATATGTGGTGACTGAAGCTACCATCAGATGGGCAAGCTGCATTTTTGTAAGTATTAATTTACATGCATAATTACTTGTTGAGCTTAAAGCGCACAATGTATTGCTCACATAATTACATATAAGTAGCCACACTTTACTCATATAGCAAAGTAATTTAATCGTTAGTTTCCCGTCGTCTGTATCTGTATACAAGACAGCAGTAACAGTATTTAGTTAAACAAATAAGTGCCTGATCCGCTCGAGCGATAGCCGCGCTAAATGGCGTACATAGCGAATATTTCGCGTCGACTTCTTCCTTGCGTTAGTTAGCGCTTACTTACGCTCGCGAGCGCTTTCCACGTGACGTACTGCTCTAGGGCGTGTGGTGTAAGATGTGAGAGTTTGTCGGGAATCACTTTGTGTTGTCTTTTTTTTTTTTTTTTCATAAAATCCACAGCATACAATATGTTATAAAAATTTAATGACTTATAAATTAGTCCTTAGTGCCAGTTACGGATTTACACTATTGTTTACGCCACTTAACATCATCTATGGGACAGCAAAACATTATCTGTGGATCGCAACTGGCAACACTACCCTAGAAGGCGGAACTGGTCGTTCACTTCAAATTTAAACGTCTTCGGAGAAGCAACCAATACTTAACTCGACTGTAAAATTCTAAAACGATTGTATACGGAGAAATAAATTAATTGTAATTTCAGAAATTAAACGCTTCATTGAAAAGGAACCCTCCTGTCTAAACATGCGACAACTTTCACAATGACTGGTAGTGAATACATAGGGAGGTCATTAATTAAATAAAATTAAGAAGCCTTAAAAATGTTTGTGTATGTGAGTGTGTGTATGAAAAATATATTTATTAAAAAGCTAAATTAATAATTTATTATAAAGTTAAAATTAAAATTCTTAAAAATATTAGTTTGCCAGCAGGTCTAAAATATCGCGCTTGAATTTTTGTTTACTTATATTATATAAATCCGTTGAAGATGCAAAGACCTTATTATATTTTCTTTGTATACGACATATAATAGAATTACCGGCATAATTTGTGTTTACAATTGGTGTGTGAAAGAGTTGAGTGTGCGTCGTGCATTTAGTTGGAGCACGTAATTTGAGAAAAGATGAGACGAGTTCCATCGAATCTATCCGATTTTTGCAGATATTATGCAAAAAAGAAATGTCCAAAATGGTGCGTCGATCTTTGAGTGTTACCATTTTATGATACTTACACGATGCATCGTAGTCATCATTTGTATAGCCAGTACGAAAGTTGAGATGTTTAAGAAATTTTGATTGAATACTTTCAATATTTTCAACATACTTATCATACTGAGGGTTCCATACACTACTACAGTATTCAAGTATGTTTCTTACATAGGCAAAATATAATATTTTAAGACAGTAAGTGTCAGTAAAACGTTTAGTTACCCTCAGTATGAATCCTAAGTTACGATGAGCATTACTTATTATATTGTCAATATAATCCGCAAAAATCTATTTAGAGTCAAGGATCAAACCCAGGTCCCTCACCAGCGACGTTCTACCAAGAGTAATATTGCTTAAAACATATTGATAACTTATTAAGTTTTTTTACGACTAAACGTTACAACCATACACTTTGCTGCATTAACAGAAATACGGTTGTTATTATAGTAAGCGTTTAATCGATCAAGATCCTCTTGCAGTTTTAAGCAATCTGATATATTCTCAATAATTTTATAAATTTATGTGTCGTCCGCATACATTAGGTATCTTGAGTACATGAAACACTTACCAACATCGTACAAGTATGCCACATAAAGGAAAGAACCGAGGATTGATCCCTGAGGGACCCCTGAAGATATAGTGACATAATCTGACCTATGGCCACCCAAAACCACTGCTTGACTTCTATTTCTTTAATTAATTGTTTAAAAAAAGTTATCGATTATCTGTGAAGAATAATATGTTTATTGGGGTGAGTACCTCCGCGGTCTAATGGTTCTTAAGATACGGGTTCAATTCACCATGGGGACAGAAGGAATTCTGATTGATTTGGCTGCTACTAAAAGGTCTCTAACGTGCCCGGCTAGTAACCACTTACCGTCTTACCTAAGTTCGTGGGCCTAAGAACAATGTTCTTAACATTGTCGTGTTGCGTGTCGTGTCGTGTATAGTTGAGGAATCCAGGAGAATCTTCGGCCTTATTTTTACTCACTTGATGAAATAAAGGCCAAAAGAACATTTATTACCTTTCATAATTTTAGAAAATCATCGTCGTTGCAATCGAAAGCGAGTGTTGCTTACAGCTGGATGGCTTTTCTCAATCTTGAAAACCACAGTACCTAAGCCGCCCACATCAAACAACTCCCTGTTATAACTAAAAATCTATTGCGATAGCTTTCCAGTCATTGCGTCGTCAATATAAGACTCCGTCTCTTTATAAAGCAGCGCTGTGTCTAGATTGAATGTTAAATTATAAGCAGCCATGGGGAGCGCCTGCTGATTGTGTAACTCAAAATCTATAATGAATTTTTTCACTTTTTAAGGGCGAACGCAGTCGACACCAGTCCCCCAGTTCTACTAATAAACAACAGCCGAAACGAAGCCGGACCGTTGCTTTTGACCAATCATTATCGCGTCATCGAACATTCGGAAGTCAGTCTATGTGCTTCGATTGGTCAATCGCTACGGTTCGGCTTCATTTGGGCTGTAACTTATTAATATAATTGGAGGGTAGAGTCTTATATTGACGCCGCAAATGTTTATTGAAAATGATTAATTTGTCTTGCAACCGGTTTCATTCATATTCTATCTATCTATGGATTTGGTTACTAGCGATAAGTATTTGAAACTAGCTCCATACAAAATACGTCAAAATTCCATCTCTTTTTTGAGATTGGCCGCCGTAACCGAATATCGGTTAGGAGGACATTATGTGTGCATGTATGTATATTAAGGTAAGTTACGTAATTTATTGATGTATTTTGTATAATTTTATGTAGGTAAGTATATTAAGTAACTTAAATTAATTTTAAATGGTGCACTTTCTACTTATTCCCGCTCACACAGACTCACTACACTCGCTAGAATTGACTGGTTCTATATCTATTAGAATTTAGAGATAAGCACATCTTATTTTTTTCTTTTATAAGTTTCGATTTACAGTGTACAATAGATTAGCCCCAATAGACCGTCGTCGCCCTTGCAAGGTTAACCACCAACATTAACCCGATAATTTTGTACAAAACCCGAAAACTCTTTTCACTTGCACCACACTACTTAATTCCCGGACAGCGTTAACTAGGTTGTTTAGAATTTACGCGGCACACTATTTGACTACCGTACGAGCATCTATTTCTGTCTTTATACTACCTACAGCGCTAATAGCTGAGTAAATTACCTATGAAGACAATTATTTTGCTGCGTAGGTAATTGAGACTAAGTAAGCGTTTGCGAACTACGGTAATAAGTAATAATAAAAGAAGAATTTAGTGAATTTAAAGAGAATGGGGGTGATAAAAATAGTTTAATAAAAACATTTTATAAAACTAAATTTTCTAAGCAAGCAGGCTGCTCGCATGATAGTAAGTGGCTGAAGTCGCCTTTAGTAACATGTCGTTCCTGCCCCCGTAGCATGAACAACGAAACACGATATGATGAAACGATAACTCGATATAAACTGTCACAATATATTGGATATATAGCCACATTGAAATTTTATCGGCATAATATAAAAATAATGCCCAAAATAACAATACCAATATGCAAAACACACCCAAAACATCAAGATAACTAAAAAATCCAACTTTTTTTAACAGCTCTTATCAATATAATTCGTTATACCATATCGTGCTTCGGTGGTCATGCTAGCTAGGTCATCACATGAGATTTGCAAATCTACAACCCGTAACTATAGTGACCGCAATGTTACCAAATTGTGACATAAGATGTCAAGTCACAGTACCCAATATTCTCACTGTCTGCCTGCCCTTCAAAGCAGAACACAGCAATGCACAGGCAACTCTGGTACACGATCTCCCACTTCTAAAATCTGGTAACTATTTTATTTTATTTATTTGATACACAAAACAAAATACAATCAAATGTTAAACAATTATAACTCGTACAAAGTAGCGGATTAGACTAATACTAATACCTAAACATGTGCAAACAACATGATTTAAAGTAGAGCGATACGTATTACTTAGCAGTATAGGAATTATAAAGTCGACAGTAGCTGTTATACCAAAAAGGGACAATGATCAACAATTAAATAGTTACAACAAGTTACAAAATACATGTCTGATGTTAAATTTAAATGTAGAAAGCTTTTGTCCAATGATGTCAATAATTGTGATGAGTTTTAGAGATTGCATTGTATTGACAACACATCTCTCGATTGAGACACATCCTGTATCGATATAATAGCAAGGAAGTATTACTATACATGAATATTTAAACTATTGCTAAACAATAAAATAAATGTCTAAGCACATCACTAAAATGTACCCCTGCACTAGGATGGCCAGTAAAATCTTGAATTCCCACGTAATTGACTTGTTACCTGCAATCGAGTTGCGGAATCGATAACGCAATTCCAGTTTCATTTACGATAATTTCCCATAAAGCCCTGCATAGTTGCGCTATAAAGATAACGTAAGAAACGCGTGGACAAGCTCACAGGAACAACTTAATAACATCGTCTTATTTTCTCTAATACTCACCTTAGGTTAGGCTTATCAATATCGATAAAAGAAAATTGTGCCAACACTATCACCTTAGACTCTACACTTTTATGGTCCACTTTCCTATGACACCACACGGAAAAACGAACTTTACCGTTATAAAAATTAGGTTCAATTCAAACTGGCACAAAGACACATTGTCACTCTAATGACCATAATGTTCGTATAAGCTCGAATGCGGCTACAGAATGCCAGCCTCCGGTAACAACATCGTCTAAATCTACTTCATATTCAACCTGTGTTGCCATCAACACCGCATTGCAAATCAGATATCGTAGGCTTGCATCGAGATAAAATTGAAATCGTTGAATCGAATAATGTATCGATTGGTCGAACGATGTGCCTTGCATAGTCTTTAAATTGCTTCAGCAGAACTGATTTTATTTGATAACTAGAGACGCGCCTCGGCTCGACACGGGTATCATTTGATGTTTAAATAAGAAATTGCATATATACATATAGTAAGAATAGCAATAATAGAAGGAAAAGAAAAATATAAGTAGAAAGACATACCTATACATACAGTGTGTAACGAAACCCTGTGAACCCTGTCGGTCCAGTAGTATCGAAGCCTATGCAATACAAAATTGAATAGGCATTTAGCATGGCATTTTGTTTCTCTAAATAAACACTTAAAGCTATTATTTATGCCAATAAAAATAATTTCATTGAAGGTTTATTTATATAAAATAAATAATTATCATATCAATTAAAGAAAAATCAATCTTACTACTTGAGATAAGTTAAGCGACGTACCCTCAATAAATGGAGGACTTTGACGTGTCTAGTGTTCTGATTGGCTGAGCTGTGGGCGCTGTGGCTACCGCTCCAGAAGGAATTCGGATTCGATCTTTTTTCGAATCCGAGAGAAGCCCCCAGGATCCGTGACCCCTGGCCGGGTGCGCATCGCACTTGGCCGGCTTAAATAATTGAACATTTTTTTTTAATTTATACAAGTTTTTTTTTTAATTACTAAAAAAAATTGTGTGCTTGTTTAGACAAGCAAACTGAACAACCTTCACTATATGTTCAACAAATGTTCAACATTCACTGAAATTGGATGTATAGAACAGCTGATTTTTTTTGCGATTTCAAAGTTGGTCCCATAGTGAAAGTTGTTTAGTTTGCTTGTCTGAAGAAGCACACAAAATTTTTTAGCAACTAAAAAATAAGCTTGTATATTGCTTACTTGTACGTGTAAAGATGTGAGTTACATTAAATAGTACCAGTACATGTACTCGGCAAGGTTGGGCACTATAACATAAATACATCCGTACAATAACATCCGTAAACAGGCTTGAATAAAAGATTTTAACCTGTGTACGGATGTTTTGAGTCACGCGCCCCATAATGCCTTCGTAAAACTAAAAGCGCGTCCTTAAGTTTTATGACAACTAAGTTGTTCCAGTCGTTTCCACGCTGATAAGAGAGAGAGACAATAAACAACGCGATAAGCGCAGCCCGAGCATAAAACTGTGAAAAATACAGACCGCGGAAACGCGGCCACTAAAATGTGTCTCAGAAAGGACCATTTCTATGTAAATGGCGCTAGAGTGTTCGCTTAATCTGGCGCTATCCGACTCAAACTAGCGCACACTGCTTGCAACCGGATTAGGGTTGCCCCAATTCTCCACAATGTTATTGATTTTGTTCACAATCCTGAAGTTCTTCAATGTATACTTAAATCCTTTTATTTTCATGTCAAACTAAGAGTTGTCGATTGCGACTGATGAATGAATAAACGTATTATTTACATTCATTATGATCATCATCATCATCGGTCTACACTCATCCACAGCTGGACATAACGTCCCCTAATGCACGCTACTGCTCCCTATCTTCGGCTACTCTCATCCAGCCCACTCCAGCCAGCCTACGAATATCGTCATCCCATCTTGTCGCAGGTCGTCCCACACTACGTTTTCCGAGTCGCATTAGATCTTTTGAAGAAGAAGAATTGAATTGAGAATAACCATCAATTAAATATGTTTTAAGTTTGCCTTTAATATTTGATCTCGTTTCCATCTTTTCAGTTGACTTGTCTTTTGATGCAGGTGTTTTTTTTGTGTTTAAATTTTTTTTTTAGATTTTTAAATTTATATACTTTTAATTTATATCTTTTTTAGTAATGTTTATTGTATTTTCCTATATAAAACGGTCATAATATACCTTTTTAAAGTCCTTATAAGAAGCTCTTTTAATTTGATACCCATATTGTATTGTATTGTAATGTAGTATTCTAAAAAAACCTTTTCTTCACTTCTAATAATAGCACCTCACAGCCACTATGTTGTTTTTTAACATCACTTACCCAAGAACACATGGGCTGACAAGAGAAATCGAAAGATATCTTAATTATAGAAATCCATTCAGCCGTTTGATAAAGATATGAGGTCATAAAGAATATTACATATAGATATAATTATGTATAGTCGACCAATAAAGTGGTGTCCCACCTTAAGGTTGAAATTCAGTTTTCGTCATAAAACAACACAGGCAATTTTGCTCAGAACAATAACTAAAGCATTTTCCTTTGCAATTACATACTGACAGTTACAATGGTTACCTAACTGAGACCCTAACTATGTTTTGTCTATACGCGAAATACGTCAAAAATTGGTAAACCACTTTCTTGGTCGACTATACATACCTACAAGATACGCGCGAAAAACATAACCCATTCCTCGCATTCGGGTAAAAAACAAGTCATTTGAATTGTTTGGAGATGAGGGCTTACCTACACTGAATTTCATATTTTCATACATTCCAGGAAAATGGTGAGCTATAAATGTAGTCATATCTATTATTTACAATTATTTCTTAACAAGTAGTACACTTTTGAAAAATAAAACCAGACGCGAGCGCAAAGTTGAAAGTTCTCATTGCTTGATTAAAATACATAGGTTGCTAGGTCATAATTATAAGTTGAACTAATCCCAAAATCCATTTCTCAGGCTGGTAACAGACGACCTAATAAAAGACGGGCTGCTAAAACAGGGCAAAGTACTCATTGCTTGATTAAAATACATAGGTTGCTAGTTCATAATTATGAGTTGCACAAATCCCAAAAACCCATTTCTCAGGCTGGCAACAGACGGGCTAATCCCAATATCCCGATCCGCTGTATAATGTTCATAAAGCTTTGTGGCAGTTTGAAAAAGCTCCTATTTGTATGGTAATCATATTAGATAGTGCTTTAAAGCTTGGCGCTCATGTGCCGTTGCGGCTTAGATAGAGCAAATATTTTACATGATAAAAACATTGCGATATTGTAACGAATTAGCTAGTTATACTTGTACTACAGGCATTTGCTTGATTCTCATAAAAAGTTAAGATATTGTGCTTACTGAAACACCACCGAGTGTTAATTAGGAGGTCTGGAGTTCAATTCCCCGTGGGGGCAGGAATTTTTTTGCTTTGTTTGGTTGGTGGTTGGGATTCTGAGTACTCCTGGCTAGCTATCACCGTCTTACCTAAGTTTGTCGCCATATTAAGAATGTTAATTGCATTTTTATGTTCCAATAATTGGAGGTAAGATAGTCAGTTCCTCACTTATTGACGATTCCAGGCGATGCTCTTTTCCACCGTCGGCCTTATCACCACTTACCATCAGGTGAGATAAAGGCCAAGAGCTTCCCTATCGTATGTAAAAGAAATATTTTACAAAAAATAAAAACCGACTTCAAAAACACTGAAAAGTTAAAAATAATATAAGAATAGGTACAGACAACATCACACTTCTATATTGAAGTCGGTGCCAAACGATGATCTCCTAGAAAGTCTTAAAATTTAGCACCGACTTCAATATAGAAGTGTTATGTTGTCTGTACCTATTCTTATATTATTTTTAACTTTTCAGTGTTTTTGAAGTCAGTTTTTATTTTTTGGAAAATATTTTTTATTTTTAACTTTTTAGTGAATGAAATCTTTTTAGTGAAAGAAACCCTAATTTAAGCATAGATTAGCGTTTCTAAATTTAAATTAGCGTTTCCCTCGATTTTCATGGGACCTCATCATCAGATCCTGGATCCTTTGGTGGCCTTGGGACCACCCTATGAGTATACTCTATCGAATACAAAAAGATTTTTGAAAATCGGTCCACAATTGGCGGATTAATCGCGTAACATACACACAAAACACGTTGGAAACACCTTAAAATTTAAGGGGTTTCCTCGATTTTCATGGGATCCTATCATTAGATCCTGACTTTGGTGACTATGGGACTTCCCTTGGAGTATACTCTATCGAACACAAAAAGAATTTTGAAAATCGGTCCACAACTGGCGGCGTAATCGCGTAACATACACACAAAAAAAAACATACGCATCGAATTGAGAACCTCCTCCTTTTTTGAAGTCAGTTAAAAAAACTTATGGAATGTCTTAAAAATCGCTTGTATTTGTATACGAGTGTTCTTTGTAACTATTGAATTTTCCTAGGCAGAAACAATACTATAGTTTTCTATGAGGGTACCTCTATCTTATTTATTTCTGCCGCCAAGCAGTGGTGATTACTTGCTGTGCTCCAATTTTGAAGGATTAAGGAAAGCAGTGAAATTACTGGGTACTGAAACTTCACATTTTATATCATCAGTTGGCAACGTACTTTGGCGTCATTGCTGTAAAATTTGTAAAATTTGCAATTCTACAACCCCTGTGGGTTGTAGAATTGCAAATTTTACAGGAACTATATGTACTATAAGCGACTGTAGCCACTTACTGTCCGGTGGACTGTCAGCCTGCTTATTTGCAAACTTATGGCCAAATTCACCAACCTTATCTTTGTTTAGGAAACTCCTTAGACGTATGCTGTCACTTTTTGTCTTTAATGAAAAGAATGTGACAGCATGCATCTCGCGCCAACAGCCCCAACGACTGTTATTCTTGCGAGCGATGAGTCGTCCCTACTGCCATTAAAGGTTCATCATCATCATCATTTCAGCCAAGAGACGCCCACTGTTGGACATAGCTTCCCCCAGGGATATCCAAACCGATCGGTTCTGCTCCTGCCGCATCCAGCGGCTTCCCGCGACCTACACCAGATCATCGGTCCAACTTTTGGGGGTCCTACCAACGCTGCGTCTCCCCGTACGCGGCCGCCACTCAAGGACCTTTCCGCCCCAACGGCCATCAGTCCTGCGAGCAATGTGTCCTGCCCACTGCCACTTAAGGTTTGCAATTATTTGGGCTATGTATAAGGTTCGGTCTACTAATAAATCTTACACTAATTATTTGGTCCGTATTGGTAAGTTTAGTTCATCTACGGATCTTTTAAATTTAGATGCGATTACGTCAATAAACTCCAAGCATAACCTTCTAAATCACCCATTAAATATTTAGGATAAAAACAACAACATGAAATCCTCCGAAAGATAGGTAATCTTTTTTGCCTTTAATTTAAGCAAACGTTTCCGATTGGGGCAGGAGATAACATCTCGGAGGCAAAGATGTCCAGCGGAACAACTTACCGGCAATCCCGCGATCGTGGCTAATGCCACCTTGTAATTCAGTCCCGTGATTCCCGCACTCCGGTATCCACCCTAAATTGCGGACCGCAATAATTCCGGGGTTGTATTAACGCTCTCTATTTTGCGTGACAAGGAGCTTTGTGGCCTTGAATGCGGCATTTTTATGTAAAGTACGTGGCCTGTAAAGAATGAAGATATTGGAAAATTTTGATTTGACAATTATTATTATACGAGTACTTCTAAATTTTTAGGTTGCGATTCTTGTCAATTTTATGTTATACAAGTATTAATTATTTTACTATTATGCCTTAATCTTAGAGCATCAATCTTAGCGACACAGATATAAGAACCTGCTTCAGTATTAAAGTTATACAATAATGCTTTATAACTTACTGAACTAGATAAGATTCTCAAAATAAGAAAAATAATCGACAAAAATGCAAAATTTATCTTTCAACTTGTGCTACTTGGACTTAACCAACTCGAGCAAACTTTCAACCGTACTGATCACTTTTTTACAAAGTCAGCCTAAGCTAAACTAGGCAACAAATCTGTCAATATTATCAAATGAATTAAATCTACAATCACTTTGAAGCTTCCAATCTTCACATCTCTATGTAAAAACCTTCCTAACGCTGGTCAAATATAAAAGCAGTTAAAGACAGACACTGATCCCTTTAATTTGGTCCGGCCTGATAAATTGTAGCAGCCATATTGTCGCCTATTAAAACTATAAATCTTGCGGTGGACTCTATTGGACTTGTAACGAAATTAAGAGCTAGTTTGGATAATGTTCTGGCCGTTCCAAAAGTCAGGGGTGGGCTTCATACGATTTATTGATCAGGGCCTAAACGTGTCTAGTGAATTGGCTGCAATTTCGTCTTTATTCGTTAGGCTTAGATGAGGGGTGTTGGAAAATAATTTAAAGAAAGATTGGGGATTTCTTTATTAATTGTTACTTTATTTGAAAAGACGCAAACGATTTCGGATTCGATCCGAAATGCATTTTTAATTGTGCAATCAAATATGTAATGCTCTGATGATGTTATTGCACCATTTGAATATCAATACTGTTGTTGACATTTAGTGAGATATCATCCAACATCATTTTTGATATTATATTAACAAATTAAAACTACAAAATGATAAAATTTACACAAAATTTATGTAAACAATACCCGAAAATAAATATTTAAAAACACTTAATTAAATGAAGTTAACTCCTCGTCTCAATCTGTGGAGGCAAGTTTGTTGGCTGCATTATCTCGCAGAATATACGTTATTCTTTAATATACCGACGTCAAGTTCAATTAAATGAAGCCTTCCTTTAAATGTCACACATCTATACGGAAGCTAAATTATGATCATCACCACAGCTCATATTCGTAATACTCGAATTATGATCATCAATCTATAAATCGATGAAGAGACCTGGCAATATATTATGTGAATCTGAATGATGGGCATCAAAGGAGACGGATGAAAGAAGAAATCACGTGGTAGAGATGAAAATGTTAAGATGGATCTGTGGAGTGCTTGAGTGGATAACATTAAGAAAGATTACATAAGAGATCATATAGAAGATTATATAGGAGAAAGTTTGAAAATAGCACCAGGGACAGAGAAGATACGGTATGGGCATGAGATGAAGAGGGCCATATTACCAGAAGAGTTACAGACTTGAATGTGGACAAATATAACGCTAGAGGAAGACCTCACGAAGAATGGATGAATTACATAGAAAAGGATATACATGATAAATGTCAGATGACTTATGATAGAGCAGAATGGAAGAAGACAACGTGTCGCGCCAACCTCATATAAATAAAAGATGATGAAGATGATAAAACAAGATCTATACCATCATCGATCTGCCCACGAGTATACTGAGTGTTGTAACTGACTTTAAACGGAAAGCATAAATCAAGTGACAACCATAGTCCAGCTGACTATTGAACTAACATAAAAGAAATGTAAATACTGAATGAAGAAATAAGGTTCGCTGATGCAGAGCTGTCGACACTTAAAATCAAAAAATAATTTATTTAGTTTGTATTTAAAAAAGTAGCTTGATTAGTCGCAATACTTTACTTAGAAAATCAGAATCTTACAGAATCATTTCTGATAGACACGTACACTTGAATATTATTTCGGTGTGCCGTCACAACCTGTATAATCAAACATCATATTGTCCAATAAGACAAAAAATCTTCATCACCAACACCATCTACAGGTGGCTCCAAAAATTAATTAAGGAGCAGCCAAACGCAAGACAAGTGTTGCGGCTATTGCTTGGCTGTTAACCCGTCGCTTGCCGCCCGTTTAATTCAATTAACAACGCTCCCCTCCTTATTCAACTCCAATTATTTGCATATGTTTATCTCGCTCCCCCGCAGTAATCTGCTACACGCCTGCGGCGACCCGAGGCAGTTAACGTGTTAGCCATTGTTTCGGGGATTTCGGAGGCCCACAGGGATAAACTTGCCAAGTTGCGGCAGTATATTTGTCGGCTTTGTTTGGTACAATGTAGCATCTGTGCGATTTAGACGTTCTGAGGACACAAAAACAGTCTTTATTTCTGTGTTCCAATGTTTTAATTTTCAATGAAAACAATTTTTATTTCATACTAGTGGGCCCGGCGGACGCTGTCCCACCTGATTACAGCGCCACCTACCGGGTCCAACTGTACGTTTAAACCTTACTTGGACCTATTCAAATACACACAGAAAATTTCGTAAGAATCGGTCGAGCCGTTTCAGAGTTTTTGCGAGACAAACACACAGCGTTTCATTTTTATATATAAAGAAGATAAAGATTTAACTTTATATTGATACTCCTATGATACAAGAGCATGATATACTTCTAAACGTTATGGTAAGACGAAATTATAAACAGTGATAAGAACATAAACGGCAAAAAACAATCAAAGATACTCCTATTTAGATGACGCCTGACTTTTTGTGATAAATTCAAATTCAAAAATATTTATTCAACATAGGCCTTTACAGGCACTTATTGACGTCAAAACAAAGCAAAACATTCTAATTTAAAGGAAACATATTCACCTTGTATGTGTGCATACATCTTGAATATAATCACGATGTCTGTAAATACAAGTAGGAATAAAAATAAATTGGGAGAGCCTTCTCGCGAAGAACAGGTAAGAAACTCGGAAGGTCTAATATTTATTACCAGATTTAATGTAATTATGTATATATCGCAAAAAATACTGAAAAAATTACGGTTACGAACAAAACATGGGCAAAGCATGGCACATTTCAAATGAAAGCTGACTGCATATTCAAAGTAAAATCACTCAATTTCTGACAAATAATAAAAAAATTGTACTGACACAACTTAAAATAGCGAACTATAAAAGGTTACTCGTTAAAATCAAATTAATAATTTTGCCTCTCAAGTACCGCAACGCAGTGAGAAAACAGTTTTTTGACGATAAAATGACTGTAATTACAGTGAGCCTGCTTGTTCAAAATTCAAACTACGTTAGCGCAGAGGTCGAGTGATCACCTACTGCGCAACGGGTCGCGGGTTCGATTCCCGTACGGGACAAATGTTTTGTATGGCCTACAGACATTTGTTCCGGTCTGGGCGTATGTGCATGTGATATTCTATGTTTGTAACTGCACCCACGACACAGGAGAAAATCCTAGTGTGGGGCGACGTTTTTTGAATTAAAAAAAAACTATAATGTCTACATATTATTGACGTATACTACGTCATATCTTCTATATAAATAAAAATCAATGTACGTCTATGTATGTTTGTCCTCTATGCGTTCCGAAACCATTCATCAGATTGTAATGAAACTTTGGTAGGGTGTTCTGGGGACGCCCGTGAGGGGTCCTGGCAAAAAAATTGGCATTTACGTGGTATCGTAACGCATGCAACGCATTTATGTATAAAATAAAGCACATCCTGGTTTTTTTGACTGTCTATAAAGTCATGGAGTGTATCTCCAAGAACTGATGGCGATATTAAAAGAAATCTCTTTTAATATCACCATCAGCCTTTCGGAGATACACTCGCTTAGAGCATCAAGTGAACAATTTAGACAAGGGATCAACTCAGAAAAGCTGTTCCATACATTTTGCAAACATTTGAAATATTTGTATGGCAAAGTCGATTTCTTGAAGTTGATCTTGTAGAAAAAATCTAGTTTATGGTCTGAACAACTTCTTTACCAATGATCATAACTTTTGAAATAGTACCTTAAAAAATTACAATGAAAATACGCGGACATTACGAGGGCGGTAAGTCTGACATCAAAAGCTAACAACCAACTAGGTAATCAAGATTTATTTTTAGCCGCCCCTGTAGTCTTGTAGCTAAAACCAGGTGTGATTGATTTGGACATCCGGGGTTCTATTCCCCGTGGGGGCAGAAAATTTTGTTTGATTGGTGGCTGAGTTTCTGAGCCCGCCTGGCTAGCTACCACCGTCTTACCTCAATTTGTTGCCATAATGACAACGTCTATAACATTGCTGTGTTCCAAAAAGTACAGTTAAGATAGCCAGTTGCATCTTGGGCCTTATCGTCACTTACAATCAGGCGAGATGGAGGGTAAGAGTTTCCTTGTTTGTATAAAAAACATAAAAACGTCATCTACATAGAGCAGCATCCCTGCAGTGCAATTTTGAATGTTAATGTTCTAAGCTCTATTAGTGCAGCACCCCTGCAGTTTAAAACTTTGAATTTCTCTGCTCCATCATCACTTCCCTCAGTTTGTCTGCTTTCTCAACTTTCAAAAGAATTTTTCATAGGAAATCAACCGAAGCATAATCTGTGTAAAACATCCGATCGCTTCACCCCTCGCCCCGGAATATGAATTAATCATCCTCCCGTCAACAAAGTGAAGTGTCATCGAGCTGACGGGCGGCGGGCGACTGGCGAGGCTGTTCAAACCTGGCTACGTGAATTAGGGAAAATAAAATTTAATTTACGTTTTTTTTATTCCGTCTTCCTTCCGACTTTCTTCCTGAATGGCGGTGTAGGGCCCAAAATAGAGACGGTTGGCGAAAAAGCAGGGAGGTCTTTGCCCTGCAGTGGGACATTACAGGCTAGTATAGATAGATAGATAGTGACGTTTTTAATTACAGTTTTTGTGGGGGACATTTAATTTTTAGCAGGCGGGAATGAGATTTGAATTTAGAACATGTGTCATTTATAGATATCGAACGCAAATTGTATGAATTACTGGCTGGTACTTGTTGATTGCACGGCGGTGGCCTCCGCGGTAACTGAAAAAAAATCAAAGGCGCGCGAATTAAACCTCTATTTTTGTTATCATAGATATATCATAGTACATAGATATATTATATATAATGGATATGTGTTTGTTTGTACACAAACATAGAAGCCTCTTTCAACAAAACCAGGAAATTAGTAATCGTCAGTTAAGATCGAAATACAAAAACAAGCTTTATAGACCAAAAACAAATCTTAGCGTTGTTAGTAACAATGGTTTTATAATGTGCATAAAAATATATAACAATTTGCCAGATTCGTTCAAAAATCACAAATATCACAAATTTAGAAAATTACTAAAATATTGGCTTGCTGAAAGATGTTTCTATAGTACTCCGGAATATTTTAATTATAAATAGATTAATTCACCTATGATAATTTAAGACTTACTATTTGTAATTATTTTGTGAAATCATTAACATATATTACGTCAATGGGTGAAATAGAAATAGTTCTGTATTGTTCTGTATCTAATTATTATCTTGTGTATACGTCTGTGAAGATAGATTTTTGGTGTTCTTTCTTTGTATGCAATGTGATCTGCATTATGTACCTGAATTTCATGCACAATAAAGAATAAAGAATTACATACTTTGTTGTATTTTGCAAAAATATTGAATTCTACGTCGAGTTATGAAAGTGACAATCTCTATTTTGGAAAAATCAAGCAAAAATTCCTCCCACATTAGGAACAAAAATTCGGAGCAAAAATTCCTCCCACATTAGGAACACGCCCTGGAAAGGAAAGCCGGAGGGGTAATTACCGCCGCGTCATACATAATGTATGCGATGACTACAATTTTAAGCCAATAAATAACACCCCTCATAATGCACACGAAAATATGGCAACGCATTTATTATACATTCTTGAGCGTAACCGTCGGGTAGATGATGGTGAACTACATAGAGATGTATAGAGCAACATTAGAGATATGATGAAGACTTGTGTTTGGGAGTTAAAAATCTATATTTCATAGTTAAATCGATTCTAGAAAATGGTACCTACAAAAAGGTTCAAAAACACACACACACACACACACATATATATATCGAGAGAGGGTGAAAAGAAATACTTTATTATAATGCATATCAAAAAGTATAGAACTACGCTAAGAATTATTTAGCACGTGCTTATGTGTGAACATTGTTCGATAATAATATTAAATTTTATTTTCAAAAGTGACAAAACAGTTTTTATTGGAGGGAGACTCTGTACCAGGGTCGTCTGCTTGGGTACCTCCGTCTTACCTATTTCTGCCGCAAAGCAGCAGTGCTTGCATTGCTGTGTTCCGGTTTGAAGGGTGAGATAGGCAGTGAAATTACTGGGTACCATGACATCTTATGTCACAAGTTGGCAACGTACACCGTGGTTCTTGTGGGGGTTGCGGATTTATGTACCTACTAGTAAAAATCTATAATGGTCTTCGCACTATAATAAAATTGTAGTTAAACTATAAAACGTCCAACAATTGTCGAAAACGTAATAATTAAAAATAGTGTAAAGGTGGTTTAAACATGATAAAGATAGATAAACTAGATAAAGATAGCACCAAGCTTAATTAACTATGGTTACAATAACGTTTTGTAGTAAGTCCATTATAGTTTAGTCTAATAGAAGTAAGGTACTCACAGACATGCTCATAAAAAGCATACTAATGAGCATGCTTAAAACTAGTATAAGCAAATACTCGAAAAAAGCATTCTTATGTCTTGACACGCCTGCTACTATGTAGCAATTGCTGAATAATGGCATGCATTCGTGCTGGTAATAAATGAGCATGTCTGTCAGTAATAGTTTAGAGTATTTTATTGGTTAGCGGTTGCGTTAATTTCACTTTGTAATTTACTCCTACAGTAAAGAATAAGAGTATTTTTTGTTAATGTCCGACTGTATGTCCTATTGTAAAAATTTGGACACTTATTTCGTTTTATACAATATAATTTAAAAATCCAACGATATATTAATTTCCTTTATAATATTGCTTTCGTGTTGTTACATTTAGATATTTACGTTTACATAATATACTGATTTGAAGTGTCGTATGAAATCATACGTAGGTAAATTTTCTTTTTACTTGTGACGTAGCAATTCCCCTTTTCATTAACTTTAAATCAATCCTCAATAGTTCATTGTTATTTGGACAAATCAAAAAATACGTAGCTGATATTTTTTATTATCTAACTGACAGACTACTTAATTATATTTAATTTTTTCATACCAAGTCCATACTCAGTTTATCTTCTAAGAATAAAGCAACTTTTCACGAACGCTACAAAAGTGTGTAGTCGCCGAACCGAAGAACAACTCTCGCTAAATCCAGCCGAAACGCAGACCGCCCATTTCCTAAAATATTATCGCCCCGGCCCCCGGCTTGTTTGTGAAATAATGGATTCATTCCATATTCATTTACATCCCTAATAAGATTGGCGTGACATTGCCAGTGTAGCTGAATTACCCTGTCAAATATAATAATCTCGTTCCCCCGTGTTAAAAACCCCGCTTAATTCAGTTACGCACAGGAGCAAGAGAGACAGCCAGTGTCCCCCGTCCCCCGCCATTGACGTGATCCAATTTGAAATTTCGCCTTTCGGATTTCGTTATGTCAAATTCTTGTCCGAATTAGCTCTTTGTCGAGCTGTTTGATGTTCGCTGGGGGTGCGGTGCCCAACAGCGTTAAGATGACAGATTCGTAATCAGATGAAGCGCTGACGATCGAGTTGTTTTTACAAATAAAATTATTGCAGACTGATTAGCATTTCTGTGATTTAGTTTGTTTTTTTTTTATGAGGAGGACCAATAATGGGAGTGTCATAGGTGAGTTAACTTTAATGATCATTATTGGTTAATCCAGGAAATATGTGTGGCAAATTGCATTCAAAACTTCATTAGAGGTCCGTCGAAAGAAAGGATTTAAACCCAATAATAATACGCAATTGAATTCATTGTTATAATAAGTGTTTCCAGGCGACGATAACCGCTTAACTATAAGCTGAATCTATACACGACCCAAACTCCCTTTTTAAAAGACTCGTGATCAGCATTTGCCGTATTTGATGATGCTGGGATGATTAAGATAATTATGACCATGAACCTTAACATCAGGTACATGTATTTCTAGTACTTACCAAACTTACTGCTAGCTTATATTTTTTATTCAAACTAGTGATAAAAAAGGCTTATTTTCACCTGATAAGTTACAAAATTCCAAAGCAACAAAAAATTCTAATCAAAAAGTTCCCAATGATAGTATAATTTTAATTGAGTATTATTGTAGATAATATGTATACCTACTTATACCTTTTTGTATTACGTACGTACACATTCACAAAACGTACCCATTCAGATTATATCACTCTCTCGCCTACTGTAATAATATAAAATGTTAATAATCGTTATCTTTCCCCAACAAATGTCAACGGTAAGAGCAATAATGTTCAAATGATTACACGAACACTGTCAAGCCCTCGATAACAATCGATAGTAGCAAACAACGACAGATGGCCCTCTCAGTTGAATTATTCAACTGAAATAGTACCTATCGATTAAATTAATCGAGCAGCGACTAATCGAGTAGACGATTGAGTGGGAATCGCACAATTAAAATGTGCACCCCAGCGACGATGCTGACTTATGTGACAGAAAACGATTATACGATTGAAATCTATGTAATGAAAGTAAAATAGTGTTTAACTTTAAATTTTATTGGTGCCTTAAAAATATTAGTTACGATAACAGATTTATACCATTCCCCCTCTCTATTTTGATGTTTGAATTTAGAACACACCGATATATTCGACCTCCATCTCAATGCTGTACAACCTACTTGCAGAAAAAATACTCGATATTAAATGTCTATTTTCGCTTAAATCTTTCTTTTTCTCTTAGTCATGGTATAAAGTATAGAATGCAACTCTTGAATTAAACGGATTTGTACCGAGGGCCATGAATGACTCGCCTCGCTCAGGATTCTAATACTTGAATCACTCGCTACACTCGTGATTCAATTATCATGAATCTCTCCCTAAGCTGCGGTCGTGATTCAGTTTTTAGAATCCTTCACTTGCTCGTGATTAATCTATGGCCCTCGCTTTAAATCCGTCCTTTATACACTAGTTGCATAATATATTATTAACAACGTGGGAAATCCAGTATGAAATTAGGCTGTGTAGGTAATCCACACTATTCTTACGCTTTGTTGGATAATTAGGTAGCAGAACAGAGGGAGACCCAACAAGAGTCGCCTGCGCAGGTACCTCTACCTTACCAATGCTGCCGTCAAGCAGCGGAGCTTGCAATGCTGTGTTCCGATTTGAAAGGCAGACAGGCAGCGAAATTACTGGGTACTGTGACTTGACATCTTATGTCACAAGTTGGCAACGTACTTGGACGTCCAGCCCCCGTAACATGAACACCGAAACACAATATGATAAAACGATAACTCTATACGTATATGTATAATCTGTCAAAATATGTTGCCACATCGAAATTTTATCTACATTAATATATAAATAATGCCCAAAATAACAAAACCAATATTCAAAACACACTCAAAAACATCAAGATAACTAAAAAAATCAACTTTTTAACAGCTTATATAAATTTATATGGATTATAGATTCGCAAGAAGAAAATTGTTACAAAAAAGCTTACGCATAAATGCGTTGCAGCAACCAAAGAGCACAGGCTGACATGATTTTTGGTTAAAGGGTCTGAGCACAAAATGTGTAAATTTAGTAATGTTTTAAAAGATATGCTGTTTTATTCGCATTAATAGGGGAAGATAGAGTTAGCACAGTTTATTACAAATGTCTATATTTTGACAATTGTTAGACAACGGTTTGTAGTAACACTAGAGGTTGACTGCCCATTCACTTAAGAATTAGTATATTAAGATTACAGCCATTACAGGGAACTTTTGACATGGCGAAAGCTACTTTCAACTGAAAAGAAATGCTACAAGAGACTAATGGCCAATTTCACTAACCTTGTCATAGCTTAGACAATCCTAAGAAGAATGCCGTCACTTCTTGTCTTTAATGAAAAGAATGTGACAGCATGCCACTTAAGATCGTCCTAAGCTAAGACAAGGTGTAATTGGCCATAACTTATTTAAAAAGAAACAAATGATAAGCGTTCCAGACGCTCTCTCCCAAACTCTCTTTTAATTCCTCCTTTATTCGATCATTACTCATTATCATCATTCATCCCATATATGTCCATATACGAGATGAGGAGGAATTAATGCAACGTCATGCTGGCCAGAAAATTTGGCGTACGGTTTTGTTTCGAGGTGTTCGTAAGCATTACGCTTTGATTATATACTTGTCATTACGGTAAGCTCCCATAGTCGGTTCTAATCATCATCATCATAATAGCTCATATACGTCCCCACCCAGAGGCTCGAGCCTATCCTAAGTTAGGGTGTTTAGGCCTCAGTCAACCACGCTCGCTGGCCCAATGCAGACTGGTCGACTTCACATACACCTTTGAACTTCTTGGCAGATGTATGCAGGTTGCCTCACGATGTTATTCTTCACCGTAGGAGCGTCAGACAGGTGTACATTATGAAATTCGAAAAACAAAAAACATATTGGTACTTGGTACTTGGACCTCCCGATTGGAAGGCAAGTGCCGAGTCCACAGCACCACCGACGCTCACACGTAACTTATACCAAGTTCTAAATATCCACATATAGACAAAGAAACATGCCAAATCACAAAACGTCCAATAATTAATTACCCTGCCTGCCCTACGCCGAACAGAGCACCGCGGTGTCAAACAATTGACCGCGCCGACCCATTTATCAAGCACATTCATTCGAGACACTCGACACAGAATCTGTCATAGTAACAAACAATACGCTTGCCATTTGTTAGGGGGGGGGGGCTAGTGTAACTGTGATTCGTGATTATATTGGGAAAGCTAGTTGGACTGAATGCTTAAATTCAATAGGTATATATTTATGGAGGACCATGTTCTGTTCTTTTATGTAAGTTCAGTTGACATAGCTTGTAAATGTAAATATATAAAACTCTCAATTCAATGCCCAAATTTATTGATACAAATATTTAAAAAATTACGTCTAAGATCTCTTTCTCGCCTTGTTAGTTGCGGGTGTACAAAAATGAGCAGGGTCTTTAAGCCTTGCCACGCTGGCCCAGTGAGGATTGGTCGACTTCACATCACATAAAACGCTCCCAAAGCTTATGTATATGAGTTATTATTGTTACTGTTTTTTTGTACAACAACAACAACTGAAATCGGAAACTGTTAAGCGAATTACACTTACAATACAGACCTTCGTCGTTTACTTATAAAATCATTAAAATTATAAAGGTAAGTACCAAGTTAATAGTAAATTTTTATCTGATCGAGCAATAGGCACACCACACCACAATATTCCTCGTTTGTGCACGAACTAGTGCGACAATACATCATGACGCGGTCGGACATGCTCGTAACGTTTGTACAATCATTTTTCATTACCCGCGATTCATTAACATGTGGGGGACAACCAATTATGTCCGCTCCATCAATCATGTCACCCTAGCTTTTCATATTCATGTTGCGGGGATGGCCATTTTTCGACTTTTGAATAAGTACTGAATACAATGATGTTGTAAGTAAATGAACGTATAACACATAGATCTATGTTAAACCTTTAAGTAAGCTAATTTAAAGTTATTGTTTATAGCTACATGACACGCTAAAATGTTAAGTAAATAAGTTACTGTTGACAATTTTCAACAAATGCTAGTAAAACGTTATTAATTGTAACTTTTTTTACACTTTACGTTATGTTCAAATGTAGTAAGCCAAGTATGTAGTTTGATTAAATGAAAAGTTTACTTTTATAAAGGTATGTAATTTATTTGCGAATTAACCACATTCACTTTGCTTTCATCTATAATCTATAGTAATATTATAAAGAAGAAAGATTTGTATTTTTGTATGTTTGTATTGAATAGGCTCCGAAACAAAAGGACCGAATTGAAAAAAAATTCACTAATAGAATACTACAATATCACTGAGTAACATAGGCTATAGAATAATTTCCTTCGGGAAAATTTGGAATTCCCACGGGAAAAACTAAGATAGCGTGGGCAAAGCTGCGAGCGGAAAGCTAGTTGCATATAATTGTACCATTTTCCTAATTAAAAAAGAAAATGTCAACAATCTGAATAGTCCTCATTAAGAGATAACAAGACCCGTACATTTAAATTACTATAAATTTATTAATTAGAGCATAAATAATGCAGTATAAAATTGTTTGTTCAATTTAAATAATTAAGTAAACATCCTAAGAAGACAATAATGACTATACAATCTGTTCACACCGCTTGTATTACTGACACAACCTGATTTAAATCATAAGTAGATGTATCACTGACCGATTTAAATCACAAGTAATTGAATGAAACGTATCCGATCCGACAAAAGCTTATGTTGAATCCCTTTGACGTGAGCTCAGACATTACACGAAGGGTCCGCAACAAAACTTGCCCCGCGACATTTCCACTCGACAGCCATTTTCGTTTCGCATTACGAATGCTTGTTATTTTTATTCGTGCTATTATCATTATTTATAACCTGGATTGCGAGTCTAATAAATCTCGGCGATTTATAACATTGCACATGTCCCTATCGTTAAAGAGATTACCGACTCGCTTTTTTGTTGCGTATATTTTTAAGCTCTAATAGTGTTTGTTCGATGACGCGTTTATTGGAAGCTCTTTAAGTTTAAATTTATGTTTCAACTGTTTATATTTTGACCGTGTCCGACCGATTTATGGTTAGTTGCGTGATCTTTATAATTTTTATTTCATTGATATTGGTTGAACTCTGTTGTTAGGCTCTGCATTATGCCCCGTATTCATTTTCACTAGGCCTTGAGTTTATTTTCTTATTTTTCCAAAAATTTTAAATCAAAGCAAAAACATCCATTGCAATTCTTTTTGCGTCCACAGACCACGGTTAGGCCACCACAGACGAGTAATTATAAATTATATGTTACCTATAAAGGTATCACAATAATATTATCAGAGACGAGTAATTACAGGCGCCTTGGAATCATTTTTAGCATCAACGCGTGTTGGTGTTAACTTTTCGTGCTGGTTTCATATTATGTTCCATTTAAACTCTATTAACAAAGACCAAAAGCATAGTTAGTATTGTAGCATATTTTTAAGTTTAGTGTTATACTAGTTTTAGATTATTTAATAATAATGGCAGATAGAATTCTGTGCGCGTTACTGCTGTACATTTAATTTTGTTTGTTTTTTTTTCGTATTTATTTTAAATTTAATGTTTTTTATTGTTTTGTGCTTACATAACGTCTTGCCAAATGGTCCTATCTGTAAACCAGTGCTTCTGTTGCAATATGTAACAGAAGCTTTTAGCTAAGTTTTTTGTCATAATCTTTCATTTTGTTACGTATTGTCCAAATATAAGGTTTCTTTCCTTCTTTTTTTATAGTTTTACGATGGGAAATTGTAAGTTAGTTTAACCTTCATATAATTATGTACTTAGATCAAAGAAGTTATATTATGTAAAAGGTATGAAATTTCCTTATCCTTGATGGAAATTTAAGGTTTTAACAATACATAAGAGACAAGTATTTTCTATTTCATTGCACTGCTTTTATAGTTAATTAAAAAACATTAATTGGATATATTACAGAATACTATACTATTGAACACTATCAAAATAAACGTGAAAGATAAAACGTCAGCACAAAATTCGTTAATGCCAACCAATCTTTGTGTTATCACAGAGAGCCTATTTAAAGCAACGAGCGTAATTGAATCTTTCAAAATACTATAGTATTTGTCTACTTTTAAATTATAAATGTCACGATAAAATATTAAACAGCTGTCTCTTTACCCAGGTAGTTGAGGCCACTTTATTAAGGGTTCAGAGAGCCATCTGTCACAAGTTTTGAAATCTTTCTTTCTCCGTCGTTGCCGTGAAGCCGAAAATCAGTGTCGCGGTCTGTGACTTGGAGCTGAGTGGAGTCGCAGTATTCCAAATAATTGAATACTTGATTTTTTTCATTTAACTGTACATAAATCGCATCTCATTATTAATGTAAAAGTTATATGTATATGCGATTGTAACCTGTTATTTCCGCCCAATAAATAAATAAAATAAAACTGTAATATGGAAATATTTACATTATTATTATATGGGACATAGTTTCATTGTATTGTAATGTTAATAAAATTGATTCAAATTAATTCCTGTTTTGCCCGTAAATTTTTTTATTACGCTGTTAATTACATTACTATATTTAATTTATGTTTTATTACACTGTTTACTTGACAGGTTTACTTGTAATACACGTATTATATTTTTCTAAACACCATCTCTCTTCACCACTCACACACATCCTCATTTTATACGTACATTCACCGCTATGTGATAAAATTATCTTGTACTATTTTCTGTATATTTGTTTCCTGTTTTTTTTTTTTTCTAGAAAACTGTAAATTTATCCTGGTATTAACAAGAACAGAAGAAAGTTGGGGCGCTGGATACTCGAAATAGAGGCTAACGCGTAGTTCAATAACAGATGCGTATAATATCACTGACCTGTTGTAGGTAATTCTTGAAATAAGCAATTATTATTAATTACAATTACTACAACACAATTTTCAAGCCATACCTTCCTAGACACATCAGCAGTTCTTCTGGCGATGTTTCATACAAATTGCGTTACGGCCGTTCTGGTGTCTCCGTACATTACGCGGTAAGTGCCAAGTTTACTCGGCGCTAGTGCGGCGTCGCGGTGAAAAATGGCCGCTCATCCCCCTGCCCGTGATGTACGGCCGTCATTACCCCCGCACGCCACACAAATCATGTTGGCTCACTGCCCTGCCAACGGTTTTGGGCTTCATGCAGGCCGGTAAGTAGTCACTCTTTGTCGCGCGACTCAACTTTGTTTGATAACGCTTATGTGTTCATCTTTTTGGGTTCGTCCGTCAGTCTTTCCATTTCATTGAGATCCTGGCCCCTGGGCCCCCTAGACTAGAGACATCGAGTTTCACTACATCAGGGTCATCCCAGCTAGGGCTAAAAGCGCTAATTTTAAAACATTTAATTCAATAATCAAGTCTGTAGCAACTCGTTCAAGTCATCTTCTGATACTGAATATGGAAACAATAATTCGCGCCCAATGCCTCATCCTAGGGTCCTGCTACTGAGGTCATTAATCCTTTATTCGTCCAAATTTGATATAAAGATTGTTTTTACTAGGTTTCCTTATTCTCACACACATTAACCACTTCCTCAAATGTTTCTCTCCAACAATCAGACTGCCCTGATGGCAAGCAGTTACAGTCACACAAAGTTCTTGTAAAATTTTCAGATTCTGAAACATTGTTCGATAAGATGCCAACGGCCGCGTATACTATAGTGTCGCTTGCCATCGGAAACGAGTCAATCCTCACAAACAGTACGGTTTTAAAGACATTATTCTCGTGTACACTCGGGTTGTAGAATGAGCTCACTTCTGAGGTCTTCTATTAGGACTACAGCATTGACTTCTTTAAAAAGACGCGCAGAGGTATTCATGTCAAGGTCGGCAACGCGTGGTAATTCTATCAGGCGACTCACATGCTTTTTGCCAGCTTTGTGTAAAAAAAAGTATAAGACTGCTTCTGCGTGCTCTGAAAGGCACGTTTCAGCAGGACCTGCACCTAGGGGCCTATCAGGTCTACAATCGGGTAATGGCTAACGCCGATCCCGATTGTGTCTCTACGGAGGTAGACGTATCTGGAGGGATTTTAGCCGGTATTGGGTCTTCTACCTGCATATCCTTGGGGTGTCCTCGTCAGTCGGCCTGTTTACGCTCGAGGAAGAGCGAGTGGCAACACTGCATTATAGTCTGTGCATGTGTGAGCCTGTGGCGGCCGGCCGCATGTGACATGTCAGTCGAGTCAAATGTCATGACATTGAAATAGGTTACCGGGCGGCGCGTTTTCGAGAAATATATAATTGAACTAGTTTTGCGCGGCGCACCAAATAATGTTGGTTGCGAACGTCCGCTTATAAGAGTGTGCCAAAGTTTTATTATCCGCTGGTGAAGTGAGTGATGGTGGCCTAATAGGCCTATTTGTTCCACCCGTGGTCTCCATCGGTGGATTGACAGCAGCCCTTCAGGAGCCGCGACTTCCTTCGAGCCAGCTCAGGAAGTCCACCGGCTACATACGGAGACCGGACCATCTCAAAGGTAATTCTTGCATTCGGTTATAAAATCAGCATATTAATTCAGCGAATCGCCGACGTGGTGGAGTCTGCTTTAGGCACCACCATTTTTTTTTAAATTTAAAAATACTATAAATGTGCGAATTAATGTGAATTGTTGTAATTGTATTCATTGTGTTATCATTGACAAATAAAAGTGATAGGAACTAAATACTGAAGAGAAGGACAAAGAATAATCGATGTGAAAGTGCTGCTACTGATTCCTTAGTATTTATGAATATCTAAATAACAGAAAACTGCAAGAGGAAGTATTTATGACAACGTTTATAAGTATGTAACCAAGTTCTTATATAAAATCAAAATTTAGATGATTTCGGATGACTTGATTTCAAAATATTCGCAAGCAGTAACGGTCAAATAACGACTCACTTGTATGCATTACGATAGAAATATACTCGTAGATCGCAAATATTCAACATTATAAACACATAATTGACTAAATTATAATAAATATAGAACTCAAAACGAACCTTTATAACATAAATAACAAGAACATAAATATTGTGTCGCTTACCTGGGTTGTACTTTGGTTATTATCATTTCCATATAATACACGCAACAAAAATGGAGCATGTAACATTTCGCAACAGATTACCCAGATCAAAATCTGATTTGGATTTGTCGACCACTGCACAAAATATGTTGAATTCGACGATTATGGACTCAACAATGCATAGCATACAAAGTGACATTCATATAAACGACAACTCGCGAATTGAAGACTATGTACAGGAAATATTAAAACTAAAACAAATGCTGCAACAATCAGAACAAGAAATTGATAATCTAAATACAGAATGCACTTCATTAAAAAAAACTATAGACGGACAACAGAAACAAATTGAAATATTAAAAAAAATTACTTCCGATATCGGTCAAAAAAGCAAAAACACACCACTAAAACGGAATATTACGCACATACATATGAATTCTTCAAAATTATCACCACTATGTATAGACAAATGCGTCACCTATAATTCTATTGCACTAAAATCACAATGTCAGCAAATAACACATCAGAGTGATTGTTTTTTCTCAAGTACCGGCTCACAGGAACGAATGATACGAACAAGCGCCACGATAATGACACCACCGACAGATGGCATCAGTAGTGAGAATATTACCGACACAAACGACAACCAGAAAGACATCACAGGAACATTAGAACCAAAATCACACATAACAAGAAAACAATCTCAAATCTTTATTCTTGGTGATGAGCAGGCAAAGGGACTTTCAAAAAAAATATATCAGAGTCGTGGTAGTATTATGAATGACCCATACACCATCACAACAATTACAAAACCAGGGGCAACATGTAAACAAATATTGAGCTCATGTGACTATATTAAAGATTCATTGAAGAAAGAAGATATTATAATACTTTTCATAGGATCCAATGATAAGAATCCCTACTTGTTTTACTCTGAATTAATAACAGCTCTGTATAAATTAAGACACTTAAATATTTTTATTGTAAATGTATTACACAATCCATATTTAAATACTAAATTATTAAATTATAATTAATAATCATTAATTAATAATTATGGCAATTGTAGGTTCATAGATTTAGATTATAAAAGAAACTATTTACATGACTTGTGTTATAAGCTCAATATTGAGATAGATTACATACACTATAAAAAACATTACTTATCTTTAAAACAGAAAACAATACTACATTATTTCACTCCCCACTCAAAATTAGAAGAAAACAAAAAATGTTTTCGTCTCCACAAGTAAAATAACATTATTCCATCAAAATATAGTAAGCATTTTAAGTAAACAGGATCTCTTTGAAGTCACTCTTATGGAATTATCCAGAGAAATTGGTCAAATTGACATTATATGTTTATCAGAAACGTTTATAAAACAGGGATCTGAAAGAAATTTAAATATTAAAGGTTATAATATGGCTTCTGCCTTTTCTAGGAATGAGAGAAGAGGTGGAACTTGCATATTACTGAAAAATCATATTGATTACATAGTATTGGACATTATTCAATCGAAGCTCTTTGTGTTTGAGTGTTGTGCTGTGGAATTATTGCAATGTAATCTTATAATAATATGTATATATAGGACTCCCTCATCTGACATTAATTTATTTTTTGAGCAATTGACATCTCTTTTACAATCCTTGATGCGAAGGCGAAATAAAAAAATAATTCTTTGTGGTGACTGGAATATAAATATTTTACAAAAAAATAAAAAAACGAATGACTTGATAAGCATACTAAATAATTATAATTTGAATTGCCATATAAACGAACCCACCAGACAGAACTCGTGCTTAGATATGATAATTAGCAACTTAGAAACCAATGTTACATCAACACTTCACTTTTTGGGCTTGTCAGACCATGAGACAGGGCAGAGTATCACATTTGAAGTTGCAGTTAATACCAAATATAACAAGAAACCGGTTTATTGGTTTGAAAAAAGAAGAGATATGAGCATATCTAACACCAATAAATTCTTAGAATGTATGTCTTTACTATCATTTAGTGAGGTACTAGATGAATCTGACACTCAGAAAGCCTTTACATGCTTCCATGAATTAATTACCTTGATATTTAATTTGTGTTTTCCAATTATAAAAGTTTAAATTGTAAAAAAGCCACTAAAAATACCTGGATTACAAAGGGTATAAAAAGATGTTGTATTAATAAAAGAAGGCTTTATCTAAAATATCGTTTACATCCGACAAATAAAATGTATGCTAAAATAAAATATAAAAAATATTCTAGAATACTAAAGAAATGTATGCTCCAATCACAAAAAAACGCAAATGCACACCGTATTCTAGATTCAAAAAATAAGTGTAAAACGTCATGGGATATAGTAAAGAACTATACCCAAAATAGTAATAAAAACGATAGCATTACGGAAATAAAAGTGAATAATATTAAAATCAATGAACCATTAAGAATATCAAATGAATTCAATAAACATTTTATTAATCTGACGAATAAAAGTAACCCAATACATATCAATGAATCAAGACAGGCATTGAGTAATGTTCCATATCACTGTAATAGTATATATTTGACACCAATAAATGACATAGATATCAATAAGGTGATAAAAGGATTAAAAAAGACACATTCTATAGGATATGACAGCATTACAACAGATATTATTAAAAAATCGGCTAAACATATTTCCAGACCTTTAGCTCATGTGATAAATCTGTCCCTGGTTCAGGGTCACTGGTGGGTAAGGAGAAGAAGATTGGGCACTAACCTTGCACGACGGGCTGATTGTCCTATCCTTCACCAAGTGCACAATAATATGTTTCGTTTCTATGAGCTGAGTAGGTTTTCTAGATTTTTATATTTTCTCACTTTCTTCACTGTGCAATACGCGAGCTCCGGAGCGCGGGATAACGTAAGACGACAGTCATGCGATCCACTCTGGCGACGCCTTGCTACTGTGCCGGCAGATGGCGCGCGCGCGTAATATCCCCGAACGTCATGCTATCGCGTGAACATCCTGCCGGGGGCGAGCTGAAGCATGGGCGGAGACGAGCTGACACACATCTGATAAGGACTCATCTACGGGCAACCTCGCCAGTTTCAGTACGGGCCTCTGCATTCTTCCATAGGCAGTATCCACTTCCACAATGCGGACGACACCATCTCTTCCAGGTAGTGTGCGGGCGATTCGGCCCAATCTCCAGTGAAGAGGGGGAAGGTGGTCTTCTTTGATGAGGACAAGTTCTCCGACTTGGGGTGAAGCGGTTGGAGAGGACCATTTAGAACGAGTTTGGAGAGTGTGAAGGTAGGATCGGACCCATTGTGTCCAGAAGCGTTGGGAAAGTGCTTGTACGAGCCGAAACCGTCTGAGAGCTGATATTGGCCTGCCGTCAACGGAGTGTTCAGGTAGGGCTGTAAGAGGTCGGCCTACTAAGATATGACCCGCGGTCAGTGGCTTGAAATCTGTGGGATCAGAGGAAAGAGGGCAGAGGGGACGTGAGTTGAGCACGGCTTCTATGCGTGCCAAAAGAGTTGAGAATTCCTCGAATGTGAGGCGTTGCTCACCAATTACACGGAATAAAAGCTGTTTTGTAGATTTTACCGCAGTTTCGTGCAATCCTCCAAATGATGGAGCTGAAGGTGGATTAAGCCACCATTTAATGTGCTGTCTTGCTAGTGTATATGTTAATTTATCATTGTTAGACGAGAGAAACTGTTGAATTTCTTTGAGCTGATTCCTAGCACCTACATAATTAGTGCCGCAATCTGAGCGGATAAGTGTAGGGACACCGCGACGCGAAACAAAACGTTGCAATGCCGCCATGAACGCTTCGGTAGATAATTCGGATACTGCTTCTAAATGTACCGACTTTGTCGCGAGACACACAAAAATACAAAAATACCCTTTGACTAATTTAGCGTTACGCAATGTGCTGGATTTAATTAAAAAGGGGCCGGCAAAGTCTGTCGAAATTTGAGAGAATACTGGTTGTGGATTGACCCGATCTGCTGGTAAATCAGCCATAAAAGGTGCCTTTGTCTGAGCGCGACATCTAAAGCAACGTATACATTTGTATACGCGATGCCTAATAACACGGCGTGCAGAGAGGATCCAGAATTGCTGCCTTAACAGAGCGTGTAACGTGTCAGACCCGGGATGGCAATATACCTTGTGATAATGATCAATTATTAGATCCACTAATGGGCTAGAGCTGGGGAGAAGAAGTGGATGTTGAGCTGAGAAACGGAGAGGTGCATGAGCTAGACGACCACCCACTCGAAGGAGGTTATCTCGTAAAAACGGTGAAAGACGCTTCAATCGTACAGTACAGTTTCCGTTTGTCTGAAGGCGGCGAATGTCTTCGGCAAATGTATTTTGTTGCACAGAACGCACCCAATGCATGAGGGCGTCATGACGTTCAGCAACCGATAATGGACCAGTGAGTCTGGCATCATGAGATTTGCGACAGTTCGAGGCGAAACGTCTAATGTAAGCAGTTACTCCCACCAACTTGTCCAGTGAGCTGAAACGGGTGAGCATCTCGGTGTCTACATCTGGAATTGCTATGTGTGAGAGAACCTTCTTTGGTTTAAGACCAGGAAGGAGGTGATGACCAAGACCTGGCGGCATCGCTGGCCAGGTATTTTGGTGTTCCTTGAGCCAACTAGGAGACCACCAGAGTTCATGTGATGATAAGTCTTGCGCTGAGATTCCTCTGCTTGCACAATCAGCAGGGTTGAGAGCTGAAGGAACATGTCTCCACACAACGTTACATGTATTTTCCTTGATGGTAGACACACGATTACCTTCAAATACCTGGAGGCAATGTGGTGGAGTATTAAGCCAAGCAAGTACTATTGTACTATCTGTCCAGCATACATGCTGCTGTATATGAAGGTGGGCTGATAACTGGGCTGAGACTCGAGTCATGAGCTGGGACAAAAGATAAGCTGCTGTAAGCTCTAATTTGGGAATTGTTAGTTTCTTCTTGAGAGGAGAAACCTTGGATTTGGCCACGATAAGGTGGACATTTACTTGATTATCAGCACTCAGTTCGCGGAGGTAGACTACAGCAGCATAACCTGCCTCTGAGGCATCTGAAAATCCGTGCAGAGTGTAGGTGGAAGTGGGTTTACGTGAGCAGATATGTCGTGGTAAACGTATATTTGAGAGATGAGGAAGGTCCTCAACGATCTGTTGCCAGTTCCTTTGGATGTCTGGGGTCGTTGGTTCATCCCAGCCTAAGTCAATCATCCACAAGTGTTGAAGGAGAAGTTTGGCACGAAAGATAACGGGAGTAATCCATCCATTTGGATCATAAAGAGAGGCAGTAGTGCTGAGAATTGAACGTTTCGTAATTGTATCTGTTTTGGGCGATATGATGCGATATGTAAACTCATCAGTCTGAGGGATCCACTGAATGCCAAGAACCTTTATTGAATCCGAATCTGGGCTAATAACAAAGTCCTTGGGCATATCACATTGGTCATCTGGGAATTGTTCGAGCAGATCGCGGGAGTTGGAGGTCCACTTACTAAGGTGAAAACCACCAAGAGCAAGTAACTCGATGAGCTCTGTTTGCAGTGCTTGGGCATCTGCAACTGAGTCAGATCCCGTAAGTATGTCATCAACAAAGATAGATTTAGTGATAATTTGAGCGGCGCGCGGGTAACGATGACCTTCATCTTCCGCTAGTTGCTTAAGAGTGCGGATTGCATGATAAGGGCTAGAGCGGAGACCATATGTTACAGTTGAGAGGGCGTAGGTGAGCAAGGGCTGGTCTGGTGATGATCGCCATAATATGAGCTGAAAACGTCTGTGGTCGGGATGGACAAGAACGTTTCTGAACATCATTCGTATGTCCGAGCTAAAAACCACAGCGTGGGTGCGGAAGTTCATGATTATGTCCATGATGTCCTGCTGAAGAGGAGCCCCAGTGTGCAGACAATCGTTGAGGCTGACACCATTAGAACTCTTGCAACTGCCATCAAAAACTGTGCGCAATTTCTCTGTACCAGGTTTAAATATTCCATGATGAGGAATGTAGTAGTGAGCCTTGTCGACAAAAGTGTTAGGGTGGCATGGCGTCATGTGACCTAACTCAATGTATTGTGTCATAAAGTCTACGTATTTCTCGCCGAACGATGGGTTTGCTTGGAGTTTCTTCTCTAAATTGAGAAATCTTCTTAGCGCAATGGCGTGAGTATCACCCAAGTCAGGTTTGCCAGGCAAGAACGGAAGTGTGACCATGTAACGACCCGTAGAATCTCTAGTTGTGGTAGTGCGGAAGATTTCTTCACATTGATCGTGTAAAGGAATGACATCTGGGTGAGGTCGAAATTCTTCAGACTCCCAGAACTTTTGAAGAGCGTCATGAATATCTTGAACGGATGTATTTAATGGTGGGCTGATATTATGAGCTGAATTTACTTGGGCAACAGGTGCCGATGGTTGACCGTGAACGGGACCTATCAATGCGAAGTCAAAAATCGTGCCGAAGGCTACAGGCCTCCCGGGGCCTAAAGAAAGTCTACTACCATCCAATACGTAGCCAAACACGTCAGATCCTAAAAGTAAATCGACTGGCGCTGGCATATTGTAAGCATAATCAGCCAAAGGTATGTTTACTTCACCGTGCAGACTGGGTACTTTGGTCAATGGTAGACAACCAGTTACATCTCTCAAAATATGGGCTGTGGCTGTAATTACAGGTGTACGGCAATTCGTTGGGCGGAATTTGATTTTAACATAAGCTTTTGAATTATGGGTATGTTCACCACCTACTCCTGCTATTTTTAGGGTCGAGCGTTGTATGGATAAATGTAGAATTTGAGCCATGTGCTGAGTTATTAAGGTTATCATTGAACCACAGTCGAGTAAAGCCCTTGCCTTGTGGAAATGACCATAGTTGTCTTCTATTTCAAGAGAAACAGTGGGCAACAAGACGGGCGTATGTGTGGTACACTCGAGCTGAATTGGTGCTGAATTATTGACTATAGGTACTTCTTGGAGTTCTTTATTACCGTGACACGTTTCTGTAGTACTGCATGAGCTGAGAGTTTGTATGGGCTGAGTGACTGTTTTTGGTTTAGATAGTCACGATTTTGATTGGCGTTTATATTGAGCTGAGCCATAGGAGGGCGATGTGCGAGAAGCCGCGTTAGGCGGTTGGCGTTGTGACGGAGAAGAGTCATGCGCTCTACTTGCATGCGATGAACTGGGCTGATGTAAATCAGTTGGGCGGGTAGAATGTTTAGCTCGTAATGCCTCGGGAAGAAGATGAGCAGAAGAATGAGTGGGAGATGGACAGTCGGGGTTGTGGAGGGAGGTGTGGTGATTAGCACTACCACACTCCTTGCAACTACCTGTTGTTTTACACTCATTTTCGTAATGAGGGCCGAGACAACGGCGACAACGGTTTTTTGCAGATATAAAGTCCCAACGGCCTCGGAGGGGTTGATTATTGTAACCTGTACAGGCCACCAACTTGTGACCCTTTTTGTTGCACCATGGACAGTACAAGTTTACATTTTGTCGTGCTGGTGGCAAGTGTTGGGCTGAGTAGGAAGGACGTGGTTGGGATTGTATAGGCCGAAACTGATATGGAGGACGTGGACCTTGGAATGATAGCTGTGGGCGAGGGGTAGGATACACAGGTTTTTGAGTTGGGCGGGCGACTTGGTGAGTTGGAGCAGACTTCTCCGTCTCGTGAAAGCGTGCATGGTCTTCCAAGAACTCGATTAAGTCCTTGAGAGTTGGTAGAGAGTCGGTTGACCCATACTGTCTCTCAAAAAGGGAGCGGAGTTCACCCTTCAACTTACGTACTGCGATTGACACAAATACGTAGTCACATGATTCCACTGGTAATTTTAAATTCTGTAGGGCTGATTGAGCTGTGATCAAGGGCGTGAGGAAGAGCCGACGTATATCTGAGCGCATGTCGATTGCGGGTAACTCAAATATAATATCCACAAACCGATCGATGAGAACGCGCCTATTTTCGAACCGCCTAGTTAGAATGTCAAGAGCGACTTCATAATTTTCATCGGTAATTTTCAAGTGCGCTATCATGCTCAAGGCTTCTCCCGATACGCATGACAGAAGATAGTGGAGCTTTACTGCCCCCTCCAAATTTGAGCTGGTTGTTAGACTTTTAAAAATATTAATAAAAGATGGCCAATCTTCCAATTTGGAGGTAAATCTAGGCAAGTCGATTTTGGGCAGAAAAGATGACGAAGAAGAAGTTGAGGGCTGATGATCTGAATACCTCTCACTAAGTATCGAGCTGAAACCTTGGCTTGCTTTAACGGACAAAATTGTATTGTAAGCCTCACAAGCCATATCGTGGTTATGAGTGTAATTTTTTTGGGTTTCCTCATCTAAATCCGAGCTGTCGAGAATGTCATAAAAAACCCCATCTAATTTAGATTTCACCTCATCAAGCTTGGTGAACCTTCCTTCGAAATTGGCTCTATTAATTTCAGAGTTGTCACCATTTCGTAGTGCAATAGCTATTTCATGTAAGGCGTTAATAAATTTGAGGGACTCGCGGAATCTCGCAGCTTGCGATTTTGACGGCATTGCAGCGTATTCTCAAAAAATATAATCAAAAACAAAAAATAAAAATTTCCCCAAAGTGGGATTTTTTTTTTCAAAGCTGTTTCCGCAAAAAAAAGAACAGTAAGTAGGGCGGATGGTAATTATCAAAATACAAAAATTTGAGATATATAAGTTTCCCGAGCCTTGGGGAAAACTTACTGGACTGACAACACTTAAAAACAACAATGTAATTTATTGTGAAAAATACAAATTATAAAAGACGTAATATTCTAAAAATTAAATTTTCCTTATAATGTGGGGAAAATTCTGAAGATGGTATCCCTTTTTTTTGATAAAGTAAGTATAATGTATAATATTTATAGAAAATACTACCTATCGAGCGGAACACGAAACTATAAAATGGTATTATCTATGTTACTTAACACGAAAATATGTTTAAGGGACCACTATGTTTTCCATGTTATTTTTACCAAGTGTAAATACAATACCTATTAAAATTACAATGTAGTTAGTGTAGAATAATGTTACTATTAATAATTATGTTAGGTAATATTAGTTTCGATCGACAATGTTATGTATTGTTACAAAGTAAAAACAAAATAGTGTTGTTTGAGCAGACCGATTCTGTCGTTCTACTGAAACAAAACCATACAGATCGGAATACCTAAACAACGCTTGACTAAGCGGGTGTAGGTATGTTTTAAGAACGTACTTTAAACGGACAAGTGTTAGATAAATAAGAGCAGGTACAGCTTATATATTCGGTTGAATAAAAGTTATGCACGAAGCTGCGGCTTACCCGTAATGTGTAGGTACGATATGAAAAACGGTATCTCAATCACTTTGCAATGTTTTCTTTTTGACAAACGCGATTAATGTCTAGGTACTATTATTCGATATTGAGAAATAATCAATACACTGAGCCGAATGGGTAGGTGAAGGAAAGGATAGGTAGGTACCATGTAAGTACATAGGTATTTTATGGGAATCAAACAAGCGTTTAGGTGGATTGTTGATCGAACGTTTGGTGTAAGTTAATTATAAATGAGCTGAATGTGAATGGATGATCGTTTTACAACGTAAATAGGTTACTTATATGGGTGGAAAAATGATAATCACGTTTTGGTAAAAATGGTAGGTAGGTAAATGTATAAATATGTAGGAAAAAAACGTAGCTACAATAAATGTAAATGGGCTGATTTTGAAAAGGAAAGTTGTTATATCACTTATGTACTAAAACGACTATGGATATAATGGGATTATTTTATACAATTTATTTATTTTGAAAATATAACGATGTATGTAACTGCGTACAAGCACAGGTGCAGGGCTGGTTTTAAGGTTCGAGGGGCCGAAATGGACTGTATATGGGACGTACGAATGTACTAATAGACCATAGGTCGCTAATTTAAGGAAATAAAAGGCTCGAAGGACCAAAAAAGATGGTGGGTAAGGAGAAGAAGATTGGGCACTAACCTTGCACGACGGGCTGATTGTCCTATCCTTCACCAAGTGCACAGAACAAATAAGTGAACAGTCACTTTCCGTCTGAATTAAAAAAATCGATAGTAAAACCTATATTTAAAAAAGGGTCGAAAGAAGACTTGAACAACTATAGACCAATTACATTAATACCAATCATAGCAAAAATTTTTGAGAAGGTTATGTACGACAAAATCTATTCGTTTATTACATCACAAAAGTTATTCTCAGGTGCCCAGTTTGGTTTTAGAAAAAACAGCTCAACGACTCTAGCATGTTTTCACCTAGTAAAGGAACTGACACAAAATTTAAATTATGGATTTAAGACATTAGCAATTTTCTTGGATATGAGCAAGGCCTTTGACTTTGTCTCTCACCAACTCTTACTACAGAAACTGGAGAGATATGGTATAAGAGGTAGTGCATTGTTATGGTTACAAAACTATTTATCCGACAGAGAACAATGTGTAGAAATAACCAAAATAACCGGAAATACAAAAAACTCATACTACTCTGACTAATTATGTTTAATAGATGTGGAGTTCCACAAGGAGGGGTTCTGGCACCATTATTATTTTTGTTATATATTAATGACCTACCTAGTATCACAGACCAGAAATGTCTATTGTTTGCAGACGACACATCCATCATCATTAAAAGTAAAAGTGAACACGAATTAAAAAAAATAGTAATCGAAAATTTCCAGAAATTTATAGAATGGTTTGACAATAATTCACTGAAAGTTAATATTGACAAAACTAAATTAATCCGATTTAAAGCTAAAAGTATTGACTACGCTGATATTGACATAAATTATAAAAATAATAAGCTGGACATGGTAAAGGACACAATGTTCTTGGGAATTAAAATAGATGAATGATGTAATTGGAAACTTCATATTGACCTAGTAGTAAACAAAATTGACAGATATATATTCGCTCTTAATAGAATTAGACAGCTTGTATCACAAGAAGCCGCTCTCGTTGCTTATCACGGATACGTCTCATCAATATTGAGATATGGTCTTATAGTGTGGGGCAATTCAGTAGATATGCTTAGGGCCTTTAAAGCACAAAAAAGAAGCATGAGATCAATCTGCGGTGCTGATTATTTGGACAGTTGTAAACCACTATTTAAGAAATTTAATATACTTCCATTACCCTGCCTTTACATATTGGAGATTTCTATTTTCGTGAAAAAAAAATTTCACCTCTTTCCAAAAAATAAGGATTATCCATACAGAGGTTCGATCGATCGATCGAGACGATCTATACGTTCCTCAACAAAAATTGGTACTATACTTGTTGCGGACACCTCTGCGTCCTTGCAGCCTTTTTATAAGTATTTATCATTTTTATATATATATTTTTTAAACTGACAATGTTTTTGATATTTTTTGTTTTTTGTTTGATTATTATCTGACAGTAAAAAATGGCACTATTGCAGCAGCCCTCTTAAGTTTTATTTCGATTGTAGTCATAGAACTTCTAGTAATTACCCCAAGCCAGCGCACAGTCGCCCGTAACAGTGGTCCTTCGAGGGAGAAAATTCGCAGGTAAGATGCTTACTAGAAGCAAGGTTAAGAATTTAACTATCACGGGCACATCGGCTGCAAATGTTGCATCCACAACACAACCGAGCTTGGTTCCAGAAAGGTTACCCTCTCTTTCGGGTTCTGGAATCAATAACTCTCCAGTGGATTCAGTTCATTCTCCTCGCGTTTTGGAGTCTGAACCAACGTGTAGTGTAGCACAACAACCATTGCCATCAATATCCTGCCCTGTCACGTCTGTTAATATCACATCGAGTCCGTGCTCTACATCTCGTGGCTCCATGTCATCTACTCACACTGTGAAAGCAAAACGTATGGCGGCTGAGGCACGCCATGCGATGGCCATGCTTAAGATCTTAGAAGCTGAAAAAGCAGCTCATAACAGCATCTTAGCGGCGGAACTTGCCGCAATAGAAAGTAGTAAGTCTTCACATGCTAACTCTGTTTCTTCCTGGGTTCACAGCCTTCCAGATAACTTAGATCTTCCATGGAAAAGCTCACCCTTTTTAGATCAACCGAATGTTCCCGATGCGGTGGGTCCAGTTGCTATGATTCAAAACCATCAAGAAGTGACCAACTTGGGACGTAACGAACAAAAGAACCATGTGAATCAACAAAGTGTTCCTGTATGTACCATCGAGGATAATCGAAACGCACCTGATATTGCTACATCAAAAGGGTACATATCAAATTTTAATAAAACCTCATTACCCCATACATCTACCAAAGTAGTTAATTGTTTATCACCTCATAGCTGTACCGGAATGAGTGACTTGGCCCAAGCCATTGCTGCACTCAGTCACAAGCCTAAACCATGTCCATTACCTATATTTGGTGGTAAAGCAGGAGACTGGATTACTTTTAAGCAAATATACAATCAATCGTGTCAATCATTTTCACCTAATGAAAATTTGGTTCGAATTCGGTCATCTCTTCGTGGAGAGGCGGTCACAGCTGTCTCTGCTCTGGCGTTGACTGCTAACTCTCCAGAGGAGTTAATGCAAGCTTTGGAAGAACGGTTTGGTCGACCTGAACTCATAGTTTTGGAGGAATTAGCAGCAGTTAGAGCGTTGCCTAGGTTACAAACAGATTTGAAAGATTTAAACACTATTTCCTGCAAAATACACAATTTAGTATCTTTATTGAAACACTTGGGTCAACGAGAACATCTTTATTCACCAGAATTATACAATAACATTTTAATAAAATTAACTCCGTTATTACGAGCACTATGGACACGTTATGCCGCAGAACATTATTCCACAGTGGAAAATACTTCCAAAATTGAGCAATTATCTGATTTCCTTCGCAGTGAATCATCAAATTATATGCGTTTTGGTTTAATTACACAACATTTTCCTGTAAGTTTAAAAAATAATAACAATGTTTACATTAATGACAAACGTTGTCAAGTCTTAGTTACTGATGTTACTGACACGAACTGTCCAGTTTGTCATAGTCAAAGTCATGAAATAAAAAATTGTAAAGGTTTTATCTCCATGCCAGCTGACCAAAAAGCTTCGTTTATAAAAAGTAATAAGATTTGCTACAAATGTTTGTCATCCAAAGCACATCAATGGAGATCTTGTTCAAACAGTAAAGTGTGTGGTATTAACAATTGCAAACGTCGTCATCATCGACTTTTACACGGCTTAGATATTTTTCCAGTGAAATCCCTTATAGAATCAAACCAAAATGTACCGCAAGTTTCTACTAGTGTTTGCGTTGAACAGACGGCCAATAAAGGAATCGAACCTATGACGTTGCCTACGGCTAATTACCGCGTAGAGCACCCGGTTGATAATAATAGTGCTTACGCGTGTTCACTAGCCACCTCCGGTATCCCACGAAAGGTTCTTCTAAAAATTATTCCCGTAGTTGTCAGGGGACCTCTGGGGGACGTAGACACTTTTGCCTTGCTTGATGATGGGTCAACTACTACGCTTATAGACTCTGACGTAGCCAGTCAGACCGGTTTACGTGGGCGTGATGATAGCATACGTATTCATGGTATTAGTGGCATGTCATGTGAACAAAAGGTACAATACGTTTCCTTTGAGATTCGTGGCAAATACAGAGATATATTCTATCCTATTGAAAATGCTCGATCTATCAAAAATCTTGATTTGTGTAGGCAAACTGTAGATAGTCATGATGTTAGTTACCCCTATCTACACGATATTAACGGGGAACTCACCTATGATGATGCTAAGCCTACGGTATTAATAGGTTCTGGCGATTGGCCCCTCACAATATCTCGACAGATTAAATCTGGTACCCGGTCTCAACCAGTGGCTTCACTCACTGCTTTAGGCTGGGTTCTCCATGGTGTGTCTAGCAGTAAGACAAATCCAATACACTTTGTTAATAATAGTGTCGTTGAACCTACTCCGGAATCTATACAAAAGCTGATGAAAGAACAGTTTCACTTAGATGCAATCGGCATAACACAACATCATACGTCATGTGGTCCTCAACATGAACGTGCTTTACACATCTTGAACTCCACAACGCAACGTTTACCTAGCGGTAGGTTCGAGACCGGGCTGCTTTGGCGTGAGAATAATCCATACGTACCGGATAGTTACGATCAAGCACTTTCTCGTTTTATTGGTTTAGAGCGCAAATTTAAAAAGGATAAGGATCTGTTTAATGCGTACAGTCAATTTATTAAGGAAATGATCAAAAAAGGATACGCTGTCGAATGTAATAATTGTCACGAGTCACTTGTAAAATCGTCAAAAAATTTTTGGTATTTACCGCATTTTGCAGTGTTTCACCCACAAAAGAAAAAAATTAGGGTTGTTCATGACGCAGCGGCTAAAACAAATGGTGTAAGCTTAAACTCCTTGCTATTACCTGGTCCAGATCTTTTGCCTTCACTTTTGGGAATTTTATTTCGCTGGCGCATGGGTCGCATTGCCATGATTGGTGACATCAAAGAGATGTTTCCTCAAGTAAAGGTAAGAGAGCAGGATCAGGACATGCAAAGGTTTCTTTGGAGGGACAATGCTAATGATCCAATCAAAGAATTTAAAATGACTTCCATGATCTTTGGTGCCACTTCTAGCCCTTGCACAGCTTTATATGTTTTACAAAAAAATGCCAAAGATCATGAATGTCAATATCCGGATGCTGCTGCTACGATAAAAAACACATACATGGACGATTGCGTGATAAGCGTAAATGAGTTGGATCAAGCGGCTCGCCTTGTCTCTGATGTTGTGAACATGCACAAATTAGGGAATTTTGAAATGCGTGGTTGGGTCTCAAATAATAGCAATGCTTTAAATTTAATACCCGAAGAGCTTCGAGCTAATAGGGCTGAAACTGTGGTTCCAGTCGCAGCGGCGGCACCATCTTCACCACCATGCCGGGTGTTAGGTTTAACTTGGGGTCTAGATTGTGACTGCCTAATGTTCCATTACCCAATATTTTACAGTCAGATACCGTATTTTCAAAAAGAACTGTACTGTCATACACTATGTCCTTGTATGACCCATTAGGCGTTCTCGTACCTCTAACCATTTATGGTCGAATCCTGCTTCAAAAGGCTTGGCGAGCGGGCGTGGACTGGGATGAGCCTTTGCCCGCAGACCAGCAAACTGAGTGGCGTAATTGGATGGAAAGCATTTCACACGTCAGTAACATAACAATTCCACGATGTTATGTGTCTAATTTGTCAACAAACTTTGACAAGTGCAAGTTGGAGTTGCACGTTTTTGCCGATGCAAGCGAGTCTGCCTATTCGTGCGTTGCATATTGGAGAATAATAAGCAACTCTGAAATCAAACTCTCGTTTATAGCCGCAAAAGCACGTGTAACTCCACTTAAGCCCACATCGATACCACGTCTCGAGTTGCAAAGTGCTTTGCTGGGTTCACGTCTCGCAGCCACCATTCAGCGTGAACATGATATAGTTCCATCTAAAAGATTCTTTTGGATAGATTCAATGAACGTACTCGGTTGGCTACGAGCTGAAGCTCGTTCTCTTAGGCCGTTCGTAGCGAATCGAGTAGGTGAGATATCGGAAACCACCGAAGTCTCTGAATGGAGATGGGTTCCGAGTTCTCTTAATGTGGCAGATGAAGCCACACGCAAGAGTCGCGATCTATCATCTCGTTGGATAGACGGTCCCAGTTTTCTCCTCCAAAATTCGGAGACATGGCCTTTGGAACCTTCAGCAAAACAGTTTGCTGAAGATTTCAAAACCGAATTCAAGGCCCAGTGTTCTTATATACATGCATTTAACGATAAGCCACAATCGCTTCACAATATTATTTCGCTTGCACCAGATTCATCGCGATTTAGCAGTTGGTTAAAAATGATGCGTGCGACCGCCCGTGCGCATCAATATATTCGTATTCTTCGCGAGCGTGTTAGTTCCAGATTACAATCAGCTAATAGTTCTATTAATCGTCATGTTCTTTGTAACCCATCAGCTCATTCCACTTCACCCATTTTATCCTGCGACGACATGTTAAGAGCGGAGTTGAATATTATTAGACGAAGCCAGCAAGATTCTTTCCCGGAGGAGTTACGTTCACTTCATGACAGGAAACCAGTTCCTCGACGCAGTCGAATCGCACGATTATCACCGATTCTGGATCCCAGTGGTATTCTTAGAATTTCTGGACGAATTTCTGCAGCTCCTGACGTTCCTGCATCGGCGAAGAATCTTATTATCCTAGATGGCCGACACCAATCTACTCGTCTCTTGATTTCCCATTTTCATAAAGTTGCTGCACATGGGTTAAATAATTTCATAATAAACGAACTCCGACAAAAATATTGGATACTGCATCTCCGCTGTGTTGTTCGTTCTGTTACCCTTAAATGTGTACAATGCGTCATCCGCAAATCTAAACCCATTCCACCACCTATGGGAGACTTGCCCCCAGAACGCTTGGCTCACCACCGCCGCCCCTTCACATTCACGGGCTTGGACTACATGGGACCGATTACTGTAGCTGTCGGCAGAAGGCACGAAAAAAGATATATTGCACTTTTCACCTGCATGACCACGCGAGGCATCCACCTGGAGATTGTACACAGTCTTTCGGCAGATGCAGCTGTGATGTGCTTACGCCGGTTCATCGCCCGTCGAGGTACACCTTGCAGAGTCTTGTCCGATAATGGAACTGCATTTGTCGGTGCCAACAACATTCTGCGAAAAGCTTATCAGGAGACTTTTGGTGATGAGTGCGCCAACAAGAACATCTCATGGAAATTCATTCCCCCAGGAGCACCTAACATGGGAGGAGCATGGGAACGTTTAGTGCGCACAGTAAAGGTTGCATTATATGCACTTTTAAAGGAACGAACACCCAGGGAGGAACTTTTGTTCACCGTTTTGATGGAAATCGAAGCACTTGTCAACAGTCGCCCCTTGACCGACGTATCATCGGAACCAGACGCCGCAGAAGCACTTACTCCATTTCATTTCCTCATTGGTTCATCTTCACCCTATCAGCCCATCAAAACCGATGCTGGAGACCTTATCGGGAGAAGCGATTGGAGAAAGTCACAGCGCTTAGCTGACATGTTTTGGAATCGTTGGATTAAGGAATATCTCCCGTTAATCGCCCCTCGAAGGTCTCCTAACAACGCCGTTTCCCAAAATTTTAACGTTGGTGATCTCGTCCTTATCGCTGACGGTAATCTACCTAAGGGAATGTGGCCCCGTGGCCGAATTACGGCACTTCGGCCCGGTAAGGACGACATCATCCGCGTTGTTGAAGTGACCACAGCTGGCGGTACTCTAGTAAGGCCAGTCACCAAAGTGGTTAAGCTGCCAGCTGAGGCCAATTAATTATTAATGTAGCTCTGCCAGGGGGGTGGAGGATGTTGCGGACACCTCTGCGTCCTTGCAGCCTTTTTATAAGTATTTATCATTTTTATATATATATTTTTTAAACTGACAATGTTTTTGATATTTTTTGTTTTTTGTTTGATTATTATCTGACAGTAAAAAATGGCACTATTGCAGCAGCCCTCTTAAGTTTTATTTCGATTGTAGTCATAGAACTTCTAGTAATTACCCCAAGCCAGCGCACAGTCGCCCGTAACAATACTCAAGAAACACGTACTGTATGGCTATTAGAATATATAATAAAATACCAGACAAAATAAAAACATTGACATATAATAAATTTAAATCAACACTGCATAACCTTTTAATTAGTAAAATGTATTATACTATTAATGAATATCTCAATGACAAATTATGACAATTCTATTAAAATTATTGACTATCATCTTGACATTACTATTATTTTATTTCTACTACAATACAATTCTCTCTAATAAATAATGATATAAATCTATGACCCTGTAAAAGCCATTTATATGTAAGCTTCTATCAAAATAATAAGATATCCATGCTCATGAAAAACAAAATATCTGCATATATTAAATGTATAATTTAACCAATAATTTTAACATTTGCACATCGAACATTCGATAGAATATGTCGGGAAATATAACTGTAACAACCTACTAACCATATTCTGGCAAATAAATGTATTATTATTATTATTATTACGGCCCTTGTCGAATACCGTAAATGTATTTTCCCTCCTATAAAAAAAGGGGCCTATCAGGTCTTCTATCCTGCTCTGTATAGCGATATTTCGCTCTCAGTGCGATTTCAATATTGTTATGAGCGATCATGGTTAGGGGGCTGATCTCGTCCCGGTCGTGTCGGTAAGCCGTCTCATCGGACAATGCGAGTCAAGGAACAGTGAGTGCACTTATGTTTGCGCAGAAACTCCCACGCAGATGGCTGGTCTCTGTTGAGAATGGCTGCCGTGACCGAGTATCAGCTAAGAGGACATTATTGTCATTAAAGAAAGGAGGAAAATATTTGTTTCATTTCATTATACATTATTAAGCAATAAAAACAACAATAAAAAAGAATTCACGTGACATAAAAAAAGGTTCCCGCACAGTATATGTGTTAATACCATATTTTACAATTTTAATTTAACACATGACATTATAATTTAATATACCTAAGAGATAAAGGATACTTAACAAGATCTAAAAAATATAGATGTATTCTGTGAAAAGAATATGCGTGCAAAGAATATTAGTGCTGAGATGACGTATGAAAGAGATGAATCAAAAGTGAAGACGTGTTGCGCTGACCATAATACAGGTTATGACAACTTTAATTTAATAAATCGCAAAATTTTGTAAGAAACCTGATTAACGGCGATATTTAACAGATATGAAATGAGACATATCAGACAAACAGAGGCATATTATTTTGAAACACACTTCACGTTACATTTTGCAATATTGCCATTTTAACAGGACCCGTCGTGCCGCCGCCGCTCCCGCGACTCATTGCGCAAATAAAGTCAGTCCGAATGAAAAAACCAAATAAATAATAAAACTGCGTCATGGAGCATTACACGAGAATTGAGAGTGGGTACATTAGTTATTGTAACACGACAAAATATCTGTAATAAAACGTAATTTATTGGGCAAATAAAATATAACGGCGGTTAGGGGCGGCAGATGGGGCGAGAGATCTGAGCTGTGGTGCAATCATGCGTTGCTAGCGATTTTTATAGATCCTCACTAACTATATAGTCTAGTACTTAAGATCCATTAATTCAAATATCACAATCTATACAAATAAAAATGAATCGCCGAAATGTACGCGCATAACTTCCGAACGACTGCACCAAATTGGATAATTCTTTTTTTTTGTGTTCGTTATTACAAACATTGTTAAAGAAAATTTTAACAATTCTTTTCTTTTAAAAAGTGACTGAATAAGTAAAAAAAAATTTCTAATTCCCCATAAATTTTTTTTTCACCGGCCCAACTGCTTATATCGGGGATTTTAAAATTAATTTTACAATTTCAAATTTTCAATAACGCCATACGACTATTTAATTATTGACCACTCCAACAAATGAGTTGGACATTTGCAACAAGAGTCTATGACGTATTTCTAGGAATATTATACAAGGTGACACAAAAACAACACAAAAACATTTTTAAAAAATAAATAAAATCCAATAAAACTAGTTGTCATGAACAATAAAATTTTGGAAATAGTTATTGAAACCCTAAAATCTTGCCATTTACGAAACATTGATGGAATTTATGATTATTTAAAATTTTCAAAATCTTTAGATGGCGTCTATACGAATACATTCTTGAAATCTGCTGTTGAGATTTCTCTCTGACTGCTACAACATCTCAGCTGAGATACTGTTAATCATCTGTTTTAACTCATCCAGGGCACCAATTTTCAAACTGAAAGCTGAAGCAATACGTCATGATAATCTACAGACATATTAAGGAGACACGTCCAACATTTCTACAGTCAGCAACAAGTCAAGCTTTCCATTTGCATTACTCAAGTCGTTGACCCGGCACTTGGCTTCTGATCGGGGGATCCGGGGCTCGAGTCCGCCACGTGTTTTTCGTTTTTAGAATCACATAGGTATGTACATTTGTCTGACGCTCCTACGGTGAAGGAAAACATCGTGAGGCAACCTGCATACATCTGCGAAGAAATTCAATGGTGTATGTGAAGTCGACCAATCCGCACTGGGACAGCGTGGTAGACTAAGGCCTAAATAGTCGACTAAGGCCGTGGTAGACTAAGGCCTAAATAATAGACAACTTAGGGTAGGCTCGAGCCCCTCGGCGGGGACGTATGTGAGCTGTTCTGAAGTCGTCGTTATTACGAGCGCCATAAGAACTATCTCAAGGTCAATATCTGGCGTTTTACAGTTGCTATGTGTTCAGTTATCACGGAAACACTCGAAACTCGCCATCGCTTCCCGTTTGGACCGCACGCCCCGGATATATTGACAGAGACTCCAGCGCTGCCGGAGAAAAATGGCGGTCATTTGTTGACGTCACCGTTTTGTTCGGCTGCCTTCGAGAGGCGAGATAATGGCTGATTTATTTGCACGATCATCCGTGACGAGTGCTGTCACGCCTGCTCGTGTTATTGGGACGCTGGTGTGAATCGCTAATGCTCCGATGATGGGCTCGCCCTTGAGGGTTGCATGTAGGCTGATAATTTCGCCATCATTTTTAATTGAACTACCTACTCGTATGCATTATATTTCCGTCATGGAGTATATACAGAGTGTTGGCGACGTACTTGAAATATTTAAATAAAATACAATTTACAAAGTACACGTGTATTGAGCAACAGACAATAATATGACAATAGCAAAAGAAAAACAATAATTCAAAAAACAAAAGAATAAAAAATACAAAGTGGTCAACTAGCCAGTTCGCAACACAGAGGGAGACTCTGTACCAGGGTCATCTGCTTGGGTATTTCCTTACCTATTTCAGCCGCAAAGCAGCAGTGCTTGCATTGTTGCGTTCCGGTTTAAAGGGTAAGATATGGCAGTGAAATTACTAGGTACCGCCACTTTACATCTTATGTCACAAGTGGGCAACGTACACTGTGGTTCTTGTGGGAGTTGCAGGTTGCGAATCTCACAAGAGCCACATGTATTATAGGATTTATAAGCGACTGTTACCGCTTACCATCAGCAGGCGTAGCACGGGCTGCCAAGACTGGACTCGAGTCACGCATTATCTCACAACTTCAGTGACATAATCTCTATGTCTTAAAGAGTAGCACAGTGGCGCGTATTAAGTGGGCCTGACGTGATAAAAATTTCTTGACGCTCGTCAATGGACACTTGTGACTGAGTTTTATCACAAATTTTTTGCTCTCCGACTGCTGCAACATCTTTCAAAGTATTAGCCTTGCTACAAGCCCTTGCTACAACTACAGCAGTCGGCGTACAGGCACGCCAAAAAACTTGTGATAAAACTCAGTTACACGTGTTCCTTGACGAATGTCAAGAAAATTTATCACGTTAGTCACAGTAATTACGCGCCATCGTGCTTCTCTTTAAGACTAGAGGTTATGTCACTGAAATTGTGAGATAATGCGTGACTCGAGTCCAGTCTTGACAACCCGTGCTACGCCTGCAGGTAGGCAGTTTGCTTGTTTGCCAACTTAGTTGTATAAAAAATACCACTTGCTAATTTAGGCTCGTATAAATAGTCGTATCTCAAGTACGAGATCGATCTTGAGCTGTTGTTTTTGACAGATGTGCCATACATTAAACGTCAAAACTGCAACTCAAGATCGAGCTCTGACTTGAGATGCGACTATTAATACGAGCCTAAATGGCACAAAATCTCAGACACCCCAACTTATTTTTTTTAACTTAATTATAATAAAAAAAGGAATTCGGCGGATTATTAAGTGTGAAGGAAGATTTGTCGATTTTTCTCTATTGTTGTATTTCCGCCGATAAGAGGTTAATACGATAGATTTAAGTCAATTTAAAAAAGGTGTAGTTGACATTTTAATTTTGGATAAAATCTGAACAAAATTTTTAGTGGCAACGAGTCTACTCAAGCATAATTTAATTAACATTTTGTAGTTAAAAATTAACTAATATTATTATGTAAATAACATCGCACGTTGTACAATGCTTGTAATAATTTGCAGTTAAATATAAATAAGTAGTTAGGTTAATGTCACACAATGATCGGAATAATTATTTAAAAAGAATAACAATACCTTATAACAATAGTTTTCATTAATGCAATACCCAATAACTAGTGCCTTCCCAATTATTTTTTTTTAAATAGAAGCTTTTATCTCATCATTATATTGCATTGTGACGCGATATACACATGCATGCAAAATTTCAGCTCAGTCGGAGACCGGGAAGTGGGTCAAATTTAACTTGCAAGATTTCATTACAGACACGGGACAGGTGAAAGTAAATAAAGGCTTCTAAAAAAGACAATCGGCACTTATCAAACAAGAGTTAAAATGTTGAAAAGGCATCATAATTTCCTTTAAAATCTTTAATGCTTCTTTTCCCTAAAGGCACAGCATTTTTTTTTTTTTCCCCTTTATTTATTTTGGGGCTTTTACCACATGGTAATGTCAGCCCCATTGTATCTTCTTAACTTAACACATTTCACATACATACATAGAACTAAAAACAAAAGAGAATACCATATCTAAAAAGCTAAGGAACATAACTTTTTAGCCGTAACAGATTTAGGGTTTGACAGAATGGCCTGTATTATACCAACATCGTTTAGATTTAGTTCTAAATCTTTAAAAAGTGCCTGTCTCTCATCTCTGTTCTTTACACAATCCATCAGCATGTGTTGCACATCTTCGATTTTATTACATTCTATGCAATTGGGTGAGTCAGCTTTTTTCATAAGATAAGCAAATTTTGCTAATGGATAGTGTCCAGAACGCAGTCTGACAATTTTTTTTATATAGCCTCGGCTCAACGTGCTGTCCTCGAACCAGGGCACAAGAGTAGGTCGTCCTTGAATTGATCTATACCATATACCTCTATCCTTAGAGACCTCATCAAAGTATTGATTCCATTCTTTATGACAAGCGTTTTTATACATTGGAAGGGACTCCGATGAGTCCGGTAAATACTCAAATACAGGCCCCGTTACAGCCGCTTCTTTAGATAGAAGGTCTGCCCTCTCATTCCCCGAAAGACCAATATGAGCTGGAACCCATTGCAATTTCACTTCTACGTTACCAGAGTTCAGTATATGGAGTGCATTTAAAATGTCGTAGGCTATCGCTACACCTCTGCAGCCAGAGGCGCAGCGAGCCAGATGTTGTAATGCGCTTTTACTATCGGACATTATAACAATCTTATTTAGGCTTTTGTCGATTGCATACGATACTGCTTTGAATATTGCGATAAGTTCCAGCGTCATAATAGAAACTCGAAATGTGATTTTAAAGCCAGCTGAATGGTCTCGCGCCCACTCATAACCAAAAATCTCATAACCAATACGTAAAGGTCCCACTCATAACTGCTGATGTGAGAAGACGAAACTCATAACCAACACAACTACACAATTATGTACAGTCGCTTTAATAATTATTAACAACATTAACAAAAAAGGGTGAATAATATTTTAAATCAAAGTAAAAAGCTTGGTATAAAAGAGGTGTAAAGAGGCATCTTACTGGTCGGCAAGGTGAGGGTGGCTATTGCGGTGTGTAATCTCTCTCCCGCATTAAAATTAGACAGCACAAACAATACAGAAGACAAAATGAAATTTTTATTTAACAAAAAATTAAACCGACTTCAAAAACACCAAAAAGTTATAAAAATATAAGAATACAGAACATCACAGTTTTATATTGAAGTGCGTGGCAAATTTTAACTAGTACTTTTATATTTTTAAAGATTTTCCAGGTGATTATTGCTTGGCACCGACTATAATATAAAACTGTGATGTTGTTTGTATTCTTATATTATTTATGACTTTTTGGTGTTATTGAAGTCGGTTTTATTTTTTGTAAAAAAAAATTTCAGAACCATAAAATACCAAAACCTTATCCTAAATGTAACAAATACTTTTCTGAAAACCGCATCAAAATCGATTCAGCCAAACGCGAGATAATCGCGGACAAACATACATACAAACATACAGGTCAAACTGAGAACCTTCTTTTTTAACCGACTTTGAAAAAGGAAGAGGTTCTATGTTCGACTGTATCTATTTGTTTAAGTCCGTTAAAAAGGATCTGCTAATTTCATAAATGAAATTTCTTCCAGCAAACCTGCGAAAGGAGAAATTGTCATATATTAGAATTTGCGTGTATAGCAGCTAGAAGACGATCAAATAGTAAAAAAATATATAAAATTAAATGTAAAAAAACCTTTTTAAAAACAAGCTTTTATCTAAATGCGCTTAAAAGAAAAAAATAACTTTTACACTAAAACTTTTACTTATAACGTCATTTCACATTTGACACAATTTATATGAAATAAAAGGCTTGTCGCGAAATTTACTTGTGTATAGTAAGTAGTAAGCAGTAGTTATAGTATACAAAATTTCAGCTCAATCGGTTAAAGATATCTACTTCTAAATTGATTTTCAAGCTTTAGAAGTCCGCCATATTGGATTAATAGTGACGTCATATTATTTTTCAAGTTACTCTTAGCAAGACCATTTATTTGATACCCATATTGTAGGGATGCATTAAAAATAATTGGTCCGCCATCTTGGGTATGCCGACATCTTGGATTTAGAATGACGTCACACAGTCAACCATGCATTGTCATCCAAACTGAATGTGTATACATTTCAGCTCAATCGGTTAAAGATATCTGCTTTAAAATTGAGTTGCAAGATTTTACCCGAACATATACATACTTACATTGCAAGTTAAATAAAAGCTTGTACATAAAACCATACTATATAACATACTAAATAAAACATATGAAGAAATACCTATTACACAAATAATATGAATATTATTAAATTTTTATATAAGTACTCGTATCATAATTAAGACTTGGATAGATAGTATTCTCAAATGCGGCGCTTGAAAGAGTCGATGAGATATAGCTATCAGGACAAACTAATTCTCAATCACTTCTCAATATTGTTATTTTTGTTGAAGATGTCACGGAGAGAAACTATTTATGTATTCCTCGCACTAAGATTTATTTAGTGCTTACCCGTGGTTCTACCCGTAGTACTATACTAACCGTACTACGGGTATTTTTTGTTGCCCGATCCCGGATTTGGTGACAATGAGACTAATTGAGAAGTATACCCCCTCAAACAAAAAAATAATTTTCCAAATCAGTTAATAAATGACAGAGTTATGAGGTGCCAAACGTAAAAAAATAACATACAATAGAAATGATAAAGTCCATGATAAAGTTTTTATGAAGTCGGTGAAAAAGTGAAATGACTCGCAATTGAAAGCTGCGTTAAAGTTGCTTTTAAAATAGTTTTATTAAAGCGTTCCTTAATTTCTTCAAAATAATATAAAAATTAAAACCAATAGTTACCCACATGGTATTCTTTGATTGTCAAAGATAATAAGTAGTACTACAGGCAAAATTAATCACCCGTAGTACTAGGTACCGGACACGTGAGTAGTACCACGGGTAAGCACTGGATTTTTTATGTATTGCGTCTTGAAATGACAGTTAAGACTGTGTTGCCGTTTGTACTGTAACTAAATATTTCTTTGTAGTATGAAATAAAAAAAAACAAAAGTACCTAATTTAAAATTAGTATGCAAGTATATAATAGTAAGCAAGCACTATTGGTCTCAAATGTACTTCAAAGTTTAGGTATTTGCTTTTTTATGTTCGGTTATGAGTTACTCCTCTAAATTCAATATTTTATAAGTTTAAAATTTATTTCATAACCATGGTTATGAGTGGGTCCTCAAGTCAGTTATGAGTTGCTGCATTTTATTACAGTTATGAGTTTCTGGTTATGAGTGGGCGCGAGACCGCTGAATAGCCCAATCGTTGATCAAAAAACCCCAAACCCAATCCATGAGGACTTTTTGAACCATCAGTAAAAATTTTATGCCAACCTTCGTAAGTCTCTAAAATCTCTCTAATAACGCTGTTTTTCAGAAAATTCGGTTCGTATGTGTTTTTAGGTTCTTGTAAACTACTTAAGTTTAATTTTACAATTTTAGTAATATCGAATCCTGTTACCCAAAAATCTAAACTAAACATTGGTAAAACTTCAGTGGAATAATACTGAGATTGACCTATCTCGCGATATACTTTAGTAAGAAATGGTTTTTTTTTATTGCGCCAGTAATCATTTTGTTCACATAGATTAGTTAGTTCAGACATTTCAGATAGAGTTATATTATTTGACCTTGAGACACATTTAAGAATATATTTGTATGCTAGATATAATCTACGTAAAAATAAAGGTTGAATACACATTTCGCTTTCCATCACATGGATAGGTGAGCTTTTAATAAACCCTCCTATCACCCTTAACGCTTTGTTTTGGAGTTTGTCCAACTTAGAAGTATGACAATTGGCACTACTACTGTAAAATAAAGATCCATAATCCATTCGACTTCTTAAAAGAGTAATGTATAGACGACGAATATGTTTCGTGTGGATTCCCCAGGAGCTACCAGCTAACATTTTCAATATATTCAAGAATTTTGAACATCGATCAATAGTTTCATTTATATGCTTACTCCATAAAAGGCTTCTGTCCAACCACAATCCCAAATATTTGATACATTCTGTTGAAGATAATTGTTGTTCATGGATTTTTAATATTGGTTTGATTTTTCGACGCCCTCTGCTAAAAGTACAAAATTTTGTCTTGGTTACAGAAAGTGATAGCCCAAGTTCATCTAATATTTGAATCATCGTGTTTAATGATTCTTGAATATATTGTTCACAGATTTTAATTTCTTTATCACTAACAAATAAGACAAAGTCGTCTGCATATTGCGAGATCCTAACATTTTGAATTCTATGGCAGATGTTATGGGTAACTATATTGAAAATTAATGGGGAAAGAGGGTCTCCTTGGGCCAGGCCTTTGTTCGACCATCTTGTGATTATTTTATCATGCCCATTTGAATTCATTGTCAAACGTCTCTCACTAAGAAAAGACCAAAGGTAATTACATAATTTTGAACCAACATTGAGATTATCAAGTATTTTGATAGCAACATCGATAGAAACATTATTATAGGCGTTTTCAATGTCCAAGAAACAGGCTAGAGTTGGGATATTTTTGGTGAAACCTATTTGAATGTGTGTTACCAAACGAGTTAAAGCGTCTAAACAGGACTGAGTTTTTCTGAACCCAACTGTCGCTGGTGACAAGATTTTATTTTTTTCTATGAACCATTCCAAACGTTTTAAGATCATTAAATGAAAAATTTTACACAAACAAGAAAGTAAAGAAATCGGCCTTAACTTTACTACTTGACTATTATGGGGATCGGATGTTTTTGGTATAGGTATAACGTTAATATTTCGCCATTGTGAAGGCACCTTTCCGTTTTTGTAAATATTATTATATAGGTTTATCAAACAATGTTTTGCTTTATCTGGGAAATAATATATCATTAGATAGGAAATGTTGTCATCTCCAGGTGCAGAGGTTGTCTTTTTCAAACAACTGTTTAGTTCTTGAAAAGTAAAGTCAGATTCTAGAGGGATATTTCTTGATGTGAATGTAGGTGGTAAGTTTGGCGCATAATCAGGGGTGAGAGATTGTAGGAGTAAGTAATGTAATTCGGCCTGATGTAATTCGGCCGAAACGTCGGGAAACAGTAAGTCAATATAGTTATTGTTAACCGCGAAATAGACCCGAGTCAATTGTATTTAAAATGTGTACAAATCGCGGAAGTCTAAAAACAGTATCTTTTCTTTGAAAACAAAACATCAAATTGAATAACAAATCATCAAGACCTAACGCACCTACAAATCGCGCGAAGTACCGCTAAATCATAGGAATAAAGAGAAGAATCGCAGCAGACAGAAATGCACGCTTTTAAAATCCTAACTTCACCAGTGAAAATATCAACCTGAAAATTGTATGGCAGGGGACAAAAGCCGAAACATCACTCATGCCACCTCGACAGCACTTTGTGCAACAAAGCCGACCTTTTTACTGTACAAAATGGCTTGGAGAACGTCCATTACGGTGCTCTCTGCCTTATTTCTCGCCACAGTGTAGGAAATAACGCTTTCGGACGCGGAAAAACATGCAGTCTTCTAGCCACAGTCAACAGTACATTTTTATCCTATATTAGGATGAGACCATAGTACGTGTGTCGCTACACGCATGAGGGTAGCACAGAAATAATGAGTATTAATGGGTGTGCCACATAAATAACGCATCATAACAAAGAGGTCGGAAGATGCAACATAATGCTGATACTTCAGAGCCATTAGCGGGCGCCGTAAGCTCAACATTTGCGAGCGGTATTGTAAAATAAATAAAATTAATATTACTGTACTTTTGCAATTGTAGAGAATAATTTTTTGTGGAAAAGTCTGCGCTCTGACGCCTCTGTTTTGTTTTCTTAAGAAGAATATTTTGAAAAATCGTTGATAAACAATTTTCTGTGTCGTGGATAAACTAATCAATAATGTTTTATGTAATTTTGCTTGGTGTCACCCAACTATGCCATGCAGAAGCGGAAATTTCAATGTTGCATGTAGTCATCATCCCTACCCTACTCTTAATGGGGATGCAGGCATAATCTCATTTTTTATACAAGTAAGTTGGCAAAGAAGCAAACTGCCCACCTGATGGTAAGTGGTAACAATCACCTACCTATAGTACACGTGGTTCTTGTGAGATTCGCAGCAAATCTGCAATCCCCACAAGAACCACAGTGTAGGTTGCCAACTTGTGACATATAATGTAAAGTCACGGTATCCAGTAATTTTAATGCCATATATGCCCTTTAAACCGGAACACAGCAATGCAAGCACTGTACCTATTTTGCGATAGAAATAGGTAAAACCCAAGCAGTCCACCCTGGTACAGAGGTACTGGTCTCCCTCCGGGTCCTTCTTCGCTCAATTCATCCATATTTTCTTAGGTCTTCCTCTACCCCTTTCCCAACTACCCTCTAACTCTCACCCCTCATCATCGCATGCCCCTACCACTGCGTTCCTATGTTCGGTTTCTAAAATAAAGTTCAAAATATTAGGTCCTTACATATGAAATTGGCTTTTTGCCGTACTGGCCACTTTGATCTCAAATATCTCCTCTATGGTTAGGAATTCCAAATTCTAATTTATACATAATTATACTCATGTATTTGTGTTTCGAAAATTATAAATTACTTTTTTTTCTTCAATTGTTTTTTTTTGCGTCACTCAGTTTACAAAATGGAAAACTTGAAATATCGCGTTATTTACGAGTACGAGTTCCACCGTGGCACCAGTGTTGCAGAAACGGCTCGAAGGATTAATTATGTATGGGCGACAGTGCCGCAAAAGAAAACACAGTGCGTTTTTGGTTCCAATGTTTTCGTTTTGGAAATTTTGACCTGCAGAACAAGCCCCATGGATGGACCGCCGGAAAGTTAATAGTGAAGAATTGAAGGCTATTGTGGAAGCGGATCCATCGCAAACCACTTCCGAGTTAGCTGCAGGCTGCGGTGCTAGTGATAAAACTGTTTTAATCCACTTGAAGCAAATAAGAAAGGTGAAAAAGCTTGAAAGGTGGGTACCTCACGAATTGAGTGAAGCAAATCAACAAACGCGCGTTGACTGCTGCGTTGCATTACTCAACCGGAACAATAATGAAGGGATTTTAAATCGAATCATTACTTGTGATGAAAAGTGGGTCCTGTGCGATAATCGGAAGCGCTCATCGCAATGGCTTAACCCTGCCGAACCAGCCAAACCATGCCCCAAGCGAAAATTGACTCCAAAAAAGTTACTTGTGAGCGTTTGGTGGACTAGTGCTGGTGTCGTTCACTACAGCTTTCTTAAATCTGGCCAGACGATAACGGCAGATGTCTATTGTCAGCAACTGCACACCATGATGGAAAAGCTAGCTGCTAAACAACCGAGGCTGCTCAATCGCTATAGGCCACTGCTGCTTCATGATAACGCTAGACCACACACTACACAAAAGACGGCTACCAAATTAGAGGAGCTTCAATTGGAATATCTAAGACATCCACCGTACTCTCCGGACGTTGCTCCAACAGACTACCATTTTTTCCGAAATTTGGATAACTTCTTTAAAGGGAAAAAATTCAACTCCAATGGGGCAGTCCAAACCGCCTTCAAAGAATTTATTGATTCTCGTCCGAATGTTTTTTTTTAGTAAAGGGATCGATGAACTACCTCTGAGATGGCAAAAGTGCATAGATAGCAATGGTACGTACTTTGATTGAATGAATATATTATATTTTAAAAAAATCGACTTTATGTTCCTGCCATACAAAACGCCAATTTCATATGTAAGGACCTAATATTACTGCTTACTTTACGTTAACTTCTACTTAAATATCGTTTTAACTGTTATTTGAGTTTTGTTTTATATTTAGGAATAGGAAGGAGCCAAGAAACATTAGGTAACCCTAATAATTATATGACAGCCTAATTTTACAAATAGCTCGATAAATTTTTTATTGAAGCAGATTTATTTAGATAAATATTACTATTATGTGATATAACAAACTAGCAGGGGAACAATGCCGTCCACAAATCGAAAGGCTGGGCGATTCAAAGAAAACATAAATAGTCCGTAACTAAATAGGATCGAACCCGAAAACTTACGATCCTGTCACCAATATCAACACACACACAGCTTTCTTGTGCAATAAATTAAAATTAGCTTCCGTCTATTTAACCTCAATGACACAAGAGCTACCCAACCAACTGAATAAACATGGCGAGCACAACACATGCCACGGTTATTACCCAGCCCATAGCTGTCGATTATGAACCTTAGCACATAACAATAAGGCTACAGACAACTCCTTTTTTCAAATTAACAAAAGCCAAAAGAAAACAGTTTCATAGAATCGCAAACACTCTAATCTGCTAATCTTCCTCGGATAACTTTTTGGCATTGTCAACCGTAAGCCGTGCGGTTTAAGGCCCAAACTACTTGAAGTTATGAGTTTGAACCGGGCTACTGAATTGAAAGTGGCAAAAAAGCCATGACAGCTTTTATAATAGACATCTGAATTTCTATAGACCATTGTGAGTGGCTAATGCTGGAATTAGACAACAAAAACTCTGAACAATACGTTCCAAGAGGCGATTTATTATCGCCTAAGTGTTCTACGCTATAACAAAATCTAAGTTATGAAAGCAAATCCATGAACAAAAAATTAAAGATGATACTGGTTACTTGATATAACTGTTAGGTATTCAATTCAATGAATTGGACTATTTGCAGAACTTGCGTAATGTAATGATTCATCTTTGTGCTCTCGTACTCGTGTGTATCTCTTAACTTCATCATCTTCTTCTTTTTCTTCGTCGAAGAGACTGCCATATGTTGTTTCATTCCCCGTTCTTCAGTAATAAACAGAACCCTCCGTTCCTCAAGCTACGTTTCACCATTTCTCCCCCCTCACTATGTAATGTTTTATGACAAGACTTTTAAAGATGTGGCCAAGACCTTTACACAGTGACTTTGTATTTTGACCCAAAATGACGTAATGAATTATTTCTAGGTCTTTTTTTATTGCAGAAAGTTGGCAAACAAGCAAACTGCCCACCTGATGGTAAGTGGTAACAGTCACCTATAATACATGTGGCTCCTGTGAGATTCGCAGCAAAACTGCAACCCCCACAAGAACCACAGTGTACGTTGCCAACTTGTGACATAAGATATAAAGTTACAGTACCCGGTAATTTCACTGCCATATCTTACCCTTCAAACCGGAATACAGCAATGCAAGCACTGCTGCTTTGCGGCAGAAATAGGTAAGACGGAGGTACCTAAGCAGACGACCCTGGTACAGAGTCTCCCTCGAGTACAGATAATTCGGTATTCTACGAGTTTACGCATCATAAGAGAAGAATCTCATTGAAAATCATAAACACACTTATGTGAGCACATCTACATTTGAAAAAACCGGCCACTTGCGACTTGGGCATGCGTACGGGGAGTCCTGTACAACTTATCTAAGTTCCTATAACGACATATTTACGGTTTTCAGATTTTTTTTACGTGTGCTATGAGACCTTTCTTAAACGGGAAGTTCCTCATATAAGTATGAATTTTCACAGCTGAAAGAGCCACGAGTATTATATTTGTGGCGATCCAGTGAATCAAAATTGTTTTACAACGGGAATGTAACGCCTTATTGTCTTGCTTTTAGATTTGCTTTATATAAAAGAATATATGTAGTCTTCTTCGTTAGCTTGTTTGAATGTGACAGCCAGAAGATACGTGACAACTATTATTAATTCCGCAAAGCGCTGTATCGCTGTTGACATCGTATATCAAAGTTTAGCCTCGCAGATAGAATTTATTTACGGCCAGCGCTAAAAACTTTAGTTTTCAACATCCCAACACTTTATAGCCTCTAAAATACGGACGGTTTTCATAAAATATGTAAATGTTTAAGAGCGTTTGCGATTAAACAAGCGAGTGTGGGCAGAGGCTAATATTTCTTTGTCGTCGAGACAGTCTTCTTTGTATGTCTATTAGGTAACAACGATAAATTGTTGCGGCACGTCGCGACAGGGGGATATGTCAACCTAACGAATTAATCCGGGTGAAAATAGTTCGGGATTTTGTCTATGGCTTTTATCGCGCGAATTATTCTGCTAGATTAGATTCTAAATTGTTTTAGCTATTTATTGGTGTTTTGTTACAGTGCAGATTAAGTGTGTGCTTTGAATCTTGACAGTGATGGTGTGTTTATATCTGTGGCTTATATCAGTATCTTCGTGTGATAGAACATCAGTATCTCGATTTGGAAGATTTAAAATTGAAGATTTAAAACGTTATATTTTTAAATTTTATTTCTTGTGGAAAGGAGCGCTGACTTTAAGCTAAATGTAGCAATAAGTTGATTACGTACAGAAGTAGTGAATTTTTGTTTATGTTATCTTAATTTTGACAGATGATTATTTAATCTATACTATACTAACATTATAAAGCTGAAGAGTTTGTTTGTTTGTTTGGTTGAACGCGCTAAACTCAGGAACTACTGATTCAAATTGAAAAATAATTTTTGTGTTGGATAGTCAATTTATCGAGGAAGGCTTTAGGCTTTATATAACATCACACTACGACTAATAGGAGCTGAGCATCAATGAAAAATGTTGCAAAAACAGGAATAAAAATATAACGGCGAAACGTAGTTTGCGGGCACAGCTAGTCATTACAAGCTTTTTTTATGTTATTTTTACTTTTCCTGGTTTCCGATTGAGCTGAAATTTATGCATTCGATGCGAGACGACACGGTTAGCGCAGAGGTAGACTGATCACCTACTGCGCGACGGGTCGCGGGTTCGATCACGTACGGGATAAATATTTTGTATAACCTACAGAAATTTGTTCCGGTCTGGGCGTATGTGCATGTAATATTCTATGTTTGTAACTGCACCCACGACACGGGAGAAAATCCTTGCGTGGGGCGACGTTTATGATGATATGGAGCTGATCTAATGCTGGAGCTGGAAGGTGGCCATAGAAACTTCGCAATAAAATGACACAGCCCCATCGAGTTTGGACTCGTTTGATTCGTATTGACGAGTAGGTACTAAAAGCTTGTATTTAAAAAGTTTTTTTTTTATTTTACTTGTTTATAAATGTGTCTCTGTAGTTGCTGCTTTAAAAATCTTTCGAAATCGTTTGTAAGAATGATAAGTTTGTAAGAATGTGTTGTATTCGTTTTTGTATACAGGTAAATACAGATTGAGGAGTTTGGTAGTGCATTGGCGCGTGCGCTCAGCGAACGATTGCTAAGGTTAAGCAACGTTAGCTGTGGTTAAGTCTTATGATGGGTGACCAAAATACGAAAAATCTCGAGCCCCTCCGTATTTCGGAAGGCTCGTTAAGCGGTGAGTCCTGCGCCTGATCTCGCCCCGGTCGGCTAACCGTCCCATCGGACGTTGCGAGTGAAGGAACAGGGGCCCAATTGTGCTAATAAGATACAGCCGAATCGAAACTACACCGTTGCAATCGACCAATCGTAGCGCGTATATTGCCATTCAACTGTTCGATGACGTGATAAGGTGGCGTTCTGATTGGTCGATCGCAACGGTTTAGTTTCAATTAGCAGAATTGGGCCCCTGAGAGTGCACTTGCGTTTGCACATACGCAGTCACTTGTGCACTATAATATCTCCTGCGCAGATGGCTAGTCTCTGTTGAAATAAGCCGCCATGACTGAATATCGGTGATTTCATGATTATCGCGACAAGAAACGTCAACAACGGTTTCAAATTCAGTTCCAACTTCCACTACGATTGTAGTCTCAGCGGCGTTTCATATTTCAAATTCTTTGCTCCAAAGGCCGCGCACTGAGAAATGCTTTTGTTTATTTTTTTTATCAGCATTCCCACGTCGCTGGTTCCGTCAGAATGTCATACCGGCGAAGGCATGCTGATTACCTCCCCGTTGATTGCTTTCTTGCCAAGCTTTTTACTCACCGCGAGATGGAAAGATGATCAGCTTGTCGACAATTTAGTTGGCATTTGAGTTGTCGCTTTGTTTATGTAGGTAGGTACTTGTTTAAACTGTAGCGTAAGTTGTGAATTGCGTTTTCGCGTGGTCGCAATTGAATCGAGTATAAAACTTTAAAGTTAATGTAATTTATTTGGCTATATAATGGCTCATCAATTGACAACAATGGTTTTTTAAAATTTATTTTAAGCGTGACTCAAACTTTAGTAATGCTTATGTTCTCATCTTCCGTTCCTCCGTCCGTCTATCCATTCCTGCAAAATCTCGACTCTCGAGTCGCTTGTAAAATAAGAGATATTATATTTTAGGTCTTACTTAAGGGACCACCTAGGACCAAAATTTACAATTTACATTTTGAATTTTTGATGCTGAGAATGGAAATACTGATACTTATAGCAACCTAAGGGTATGCCACTAGGGTGCCTGACCCTCATTTTACCCAAATTTTTCCTGCGTTTTCTTATTTTCACACACTTATCCCACTTCCACCGATACGTCAATATAGGGCACACGGCAGCACCCGTGGGTTTAAAACATTTTTTATACAGGGCTTTTCTTGAATCAGGAGCCAAATATTGTGTAGGATTTGTTCAAGCAAGCAAACTAAACAACTTTTACTATGGGAGCAATTCTGAAATCGCGAATAAATCAGCTTTTCCATACATCTAGGTTCAGTGGGTAGGTATTTCGCGATTTCAAGATTTGTCCCTTAGTAAAAGTTGATTTTTTGTTTGCAGTTTGCTTGTCTATACAAGTCTCAGACCAAGGTAACCAAAGTACATGAAATACCTGTATATTGGCACGCTTTTTAGTAGACCTACAAAAATCACCACCATATAGGTATTATTGGCACGCTTTTTTGTAGACTTACAAAAAAGCATGCCAAAAATATATGGTGGTGCTCTAACATGGCTGAAATAACTAGGGACGCCGCATCTAATATTCTAAACATAACATGCTTTTCTCTATACAATTTATTTAAAAAAAATTATGAAAAACATAGAACTGTAAAACACAACAACACGGTGTTTTTATTCGTGCCATAGTTAATATATTGCAAGTCCACGGTTTCTTTGGTCCGAGGAACAAGCTCACAACATTTGGCTCCTGCTTCAAAGATAAGCTTGTACACCACTTACTTTATTGCTGCGTCCGTAGCTTACAAAATCGAACCTACCTCGTGTAACGCGTAATTCTTAAAATTTCAAGGCGCCATTTCATTTCCCACATTGCAAAAAGAATGATGAGTTTCCACACTTTTGATCTGTCACCACACCGTAACGAATATCGCGCGTCCAATAACGCCCAGCCAACGCCAAACAATCACGAGGATTCCACAAATCGTCACGAGAAACGGCGATCAAGAAAAGCTACGGGCGACACACAAAATAAAATGTTGACGGACAAATCTAACTCGATTAATGTCGGTGATAAAATAAATATGCACCAGAACGACGCCACTGGCGATGGCCCAGATTGTGTTAATGTTTAAATACAAAGCCTTAGGCTTGTTACCGACGAATGACTTCATCCGATAATTATAAATAGGAAAACATCAATGAATCAATGAGACATGAGTGAAAAAGCGCCACAACAGATTACTGTATGTATATTGATGGTATTGATCACACAGTTCTTGATTTTTTAAGCCCATTTTATGATTATGGTATACAGTTATTTCACACAGCCATAGAAGGATGATGTGCTACATGAAACATACTGGTTTGTGATAAGACCAACTCAAAAACCGCAAAAAAAGCAATTATATGATACATAGTTCAAGATCTTTTCGATTGAAATATATGGCGCTACTGAATTTTTCCTAATTCTATAGTTGGTTTCATTAGACATCGATGGTGTTTCATGTAGCGAACTACCCTGTCGGGATTAAATTAGCCAAAAATGACCTTGTACGTTGACACTTCCACTATATAATTTAATTGTTCATAAAAATAAAAACATAATTCTACAGAACATGTTTGAGGTTACTAAGCCGCTCCGCTGGCACTATTAAGCCCCTTCCTAGCCTCTTCACATTAGGTTATAAACACAGAAAACAGAAAGAGGTCTTTCTGTCTTTAATGTGTCTTTGTCTTTCTGTGTCTATGTCTTTCTGTGCTCTGTGGTTATAAAAGATTGCTGAAGACAAAAAAGCTCGTCTGTGTCCCGCCTTATCGAGCTGACGTTTCGATTCCACGTTAAGTGGCCGCTGTGCACCTGTTGAATTTGTATTATCGTTGCCACATTAATGTCCGGACTTTTTAACGCGCCGGACTAACGAGCGGGTTGCGTGACACTCAATTTCTTTATTATCTATCTTTAAAAACGAATCGCTTCTTTGAGTGTGATAAATAGAGGTGGCAAATTGGTGGTTAGGTAGAGCTACCGTGGTTTAAATTAGCTTCATCGTATAATACATTCGAGTAATAGCGTGCTTTATTCAAATCATAGTGGATAAACTTTCAATAGAAAAGTGATAATGAATGTTTTGAGATGATTGTAATTAAGTATTTTAAATAGAAATGGTTCAGCAGAATTGTATTAGGCCGTATCGTGGTCTAAAAATGGGAAACGTGGGACGGGGGTTTCTATTCATTTTAAAATGTGTACAAATCGTGGAAGTCTAAAATCTATGACATTATTTAATACAAGGTGGAGAAGTCAATAGCAAAATTAATGAAAATCGGTCAATAGTTGTTTTGGTTTGGCGGACTGTTGGTCCTTTATATTAATATTTAAAAGGATACTATAATACAAAACAGCCTTTGTAGTCCAATTCGTTTAGTAATCAGAAACAAGAGCAAAACAAAATACATCAATCAAATAAAATAATAAACAAAAACATAGTGATTATAAAAAGTATAAAAAGTTGGCACAGTTGCGCACAGTTGTTAAAAGTAGTAAATTGGAATAAGTAGCATGAATGAACTTATAAATTAATTTTTTTTTAAACAAACTAAATAACATAAAATGGAAATAAAATAAACACATCTATACTAATAAAGCTGAAGAGTTTGTTTGTTTGTTTGGTTGAACGCGCTAATCTCAGGAACTACTGAGTCGGGGTGCGATGTCAGACAACCTCCTTGTGGTGCACCCTGGGCAACCCGGCAGATTCTCTGCCGCGGGCTAATAGTCTGACGAGAGGACCCCTGGGGCGTGGGATGGCCGGCTTCAACCCGGCGGGCCACTTCGTGTGGCCATCCGCTTTATGCGGGGAAGGGCGAAGTCCCCTCTTCTTATGTCAAGAAGAGGTGTGGCTCTCGCTAGAAGCCGATCCCGGCGGCTACCTCTGGTGGTAGTAGGGTCGAGGCGAGTTGCTCGCCATGGCGCTTCGCGCCCGTTGGGGATTTCCCCGAGCTTCGGCTCACCCGCGCGGCGGTGGATCCAGTGGGATCTGCCGTCGGGCAACCCGTTACCCGCACTGAGCGGGCCGGGGGCCCGGCGCACTGAGCGTCGGGCCGCGTGGAAGACAACCACAGTAAAAAACCAGTTGCGGGGTGTAGAGCGGTGCAATTCTGCGACGCTCCACAAAGCAGCAGAGCCAGGCGGAGAGTCCGGCACAGACATGTCACGAGCAGGGGGTCAGCGGGAATAAGGCCTGGCTGTTGTCCCTTTCCCTCTGTCTTGTGACGGACGGAGGAGCTGCTGGGGGGGTTTTTAGTGGGTAGGCCCAAGCCGAGTACGGTTTGGGGAGTCCCACATATCCTCATGGTTTGGCTCGACCACGAGGAATGCGTAAATGCATTTTCCCCCTTCCCAAAAAAAAAAAAAAAAAAAAGGAACTACTGAGTCAAATTGAAAAATTCCTTTTGTGTTGGATAGTCCATTTATCGAGGAAGGCTTTAGGCTGTATAGCATCACGCTACGATTAATAGGACCTGAGCATCAATGAAAAATGTGGCAAAAACGGGAAAAATATATGGCGAAACGTAGTTCCGGACAGAGAAACACTAAAGTGGTTCTCTGTCCGAAAAGGTAAGAATGTCAAAGTTGCAGTATCTGTTAGCGCTATGATACGAGGGTTAGGAGCCAACAAGAATAATCACAATTCACACCAAATTGTCTGTTTACATACATAGATACAGGGGCCTTATTCCGCTAATCTTAACGTCGTTGTCGTGTCATGATAGCGTTTCAATGAAAGTCGCTTTTATGCGCATTTCCTGGTGCAATTTATTCGTACTGCAATTTCTTGATTAGTCACTAGTGACAAATGTTTTAGTTAGTAATCGGTTAATCAACGATAACTGTCTCAAAAAGCGATGCTATTATAGCGCTATTGACAAGTCACAAATGCGTTAACGCTAGCAGAATAAGGCCCCTGGTCTATGGCACGGAAGTTATACATCGTATAGAACATATTTAAAATATTCTTATAGTGTAGTGAGAAACTTAAATACTTAGATAAGCTTGAACCGAACCCACAGTAGGTACGCGAGTCTAACTCGGACTTAGCCATTTCTTAAAGCTTATATTGCATTATAAAGAAAATGCAAAGTCATAAATATAGACCTTATAATTCCTGAACTAGCTGTTTTTTTTCTTTCGCCTGATGCAATGTGGGAGTACATCGTCTAATGACAGCTACAAGCTGGGCTAATGGCGCGTGCGAGATTGATCGTGCGTCTCGCAGATGCGCCTTCGCAATTATTCTCCCGTAATGCGCTTCAACCAGGAGATGCATTTTTGGAACAATAGAATTCAAAATCGCATTCGAAACCGTAAGATTCGAATTCTATGTAAATTCAAAAAAGATCGAATTCTATGTTTGAATATCCATTCCGTGAATACCTACTGCAAGTTGCAACGAGTGGTCCTACCCGCTCCTTTTTGATTTCTACAGGCAGCGACTTCAATATAGCAGTCTGATATTATCTGTACCTATTCTTATATTATATTTAACTTTTCAGTGTTTTTGAAGTCGGGTTTTATTTTTTGTAAAATATTTTTAGTACTTTAGCTCCGCCATTTTTAGGGATCCTTACATCAAAAGGAACCCCTATAGAATCACTTCGTTGTCCGTCTGACCGGCACAGAACTCGTCGCATGATTATATGGATAGCTTGGTGGAGCAGTGTGCATGCGCTCTGCGAACGATTTCTAAGGATAAGCAACGTACCAAAATACGAAACATCTCGAGCTCCTCCGTGCTTCGAAGGCACGTTAAACAGTGGGTCCTGCGCCTGATCTCGCCTCAGATGTGTCGGTTAACCATCTCATAGTCCCATCGGACTAGGCGAGGAACAAAGAGTGCGCACTTGCGTTTGCGCAGTCATTTGTGCACTATTAGATATACTTATCACTTGCGGAGATGGTAAGTCTCTGTTGAGATTGGGCGGCTTGACCGAATATCCGTTCATCACAATCATCATCACAACAGCTAATAATAATATGTCCCCACCGAGGGGCTCGGCCTACCCTAAGTAAGGGTGTTTAGGCCTTAGTCAACCACGCTGGCCCAGTGAGGATTAGTCGACTTCACATACACCTTTGAATTTCTACGCAGATGTATGCAAGCAGCCTGACGATGTTTTCCTTCACCGTAGAAGCGTCAGAAAAATGTACATATGACATTCGGAAATTAAAAACACATTGTTACATGGCGGTCTCGAACCCGGACCTCCCGATTGGAAGGCAAGTGCCAAGTCCACAGCGCCACCGAACGTTCCGAATATCCGTTATAGGAGGATATTATTATATGAATAGCAAGTTAAATGTCTCCCATGAATTATTTTAATAAGAAAATAATTAAAAAAATCATAATTTATTTACAGTAGAGCGTCGATTATCCGAACGTCGATGAACCGAACGACCGCTTATCCGAACTACTACACCCGCCCGGTCCGCACGTGTGTACAGGAGGTACACACCCGCACAAGGGTAGGCTTACTTCGGCAGACGAAAATTGGAGATTTTTAAGCGTTAATTGTATCTATAGTACATACATGTTTCATTACAAGTCTGTCTGCACTTTTTTGTTTATTCCTATTTGTCATTAAACATAGAAATATCGTTTTCATTCACCCGTACATAAATATGTATGGCTGAATCAATACAGTTCGATTATCCGAAAAAACTGGTTTTCCGAACACCCATGTCCCCCAATTTGTTCGGATAATCGACGCTCTACTGTAATTACATTTTTAACACATTTTTTAAATATTATTATGAAGTGCAGTCCTTCAACTTCGAATCTACCGATATAATATGGCTATCTCGTCACCATATAGTATAAAGTATGAAAGCTGGAAATATCGATTTTTTTATAGATCCAGTTTATTTTACAAACTATTATTGATGCCATTTGATAGAGCTCGTAAAGCACTTTCAGAATCTGTAACCGATTGACAGAGCTTTCCGATATCTTACATAGTTTAGAAAAAATAGAGTGAGATCACTTAACGTTTCCACCCCATACCTGTGTTTTTTAAGGTAAAGTTGAGCGCGTTTGACCACAATCTTGCCTGATGGAGAGCGAAGATGTGGACTGTGGTCACAGAATAGATAATAGTTCTTTGTAAAATGTTTTGTTGTTTAACTGACTAGTCTAATTGTCATAATGTGTTATGTTAGCGCCAAATAAATACTTTTTCTTTCTTTCTTCTTTCTTAGTTCTGTGGTCTAAGGTGGAGCACGCAAACTCGAATAGTGCCTGTTCACTCTTACCTTGAAAACTCCCAAGTTATAGGTACTTGTGTATGTCTGTATATAAATTATTATTTTATTCGCTTAGAATTGTTGTGCTGCGCAACTCAAATACGAATAAAGTATTTTAAGAGCTAACTAAATATACACGGTTGTTTTTTTATCACCCTGGAAAATTTAAGGGACGCTTCACGACATGGCATTAGAATGATTTAAATATGAATAAAAAAATAACTCACTTACTTAATTTTATATTATTTTTTTTTAAATCCAAAAAATGCTGCACTAGTTGAGAGCAGCATTTTTAGAAATTTTTTTTATTTCATTTTTTATTTTTTATATAATAATTGATGTGTCTTGAAGCGTCCCTAACATTTTCCAGGGTGCGATAAAAAAATAACCGTGTATATTTAAGAATTAACATGAATTTGAGAATATTATATAAATTAAGAAAAATAAAAAATAAAATAAAAAAATATAAAAATTATTTTAATAATGGACTGCGATTTTGTTGAGCGTAGGAATAGCGTCGTGTAAGCTTCAAAAAGTAGTCTTATCAAAAAGCATCACGTGATTATTATTCCTATTGAATATTTTCTTATCAATTCATGCTTTTTGATATTAACATAATAATATTGTTACTCACCTGAATAATTCCTCATTTGATAATTTATTTGAATGTAACATAAGTGGTGTTAAAGAGCTTTATTACTTTAATTTTATTTTAACAACTTTACATCGTGGAAAAGTTCTTGAGACATATGGGCATTAATATTTTTCTTCGCTTTAGAAAACCGCCTCCGTGGTCTAGTGGTTATAACCATCCGGCATTAATCTGGAAGTTCGATTCCCTGTGGGGGCAGACATTTTTCTGCTTGATTTAGTTGGTAGTAGGGCCGGTGAGTTCGCCTGGCTAGCTACCGCCAACTTAACTAAGTTTGTCGCCATTTTATCAATGTTAATTAATAACATTAGCGTGTTGCGAATATTTGAGGCCAGTATCTCGATTGTTCAGAACTTCTATCTATCTATCTAAACATTTCCTCATTCTAAAGTCAACAATAATTTATGTATTTCGCCGAACAAACAGCCTTTCGCAGCACTCCGCAGGCGATATTTCAGCCGGGCAGCGCCAAAAAATGAATGTACCGTCATAAATTAAAAACATTTTCCACAAGACCACACTCTCTGAACTCCAAACGTGCTCAGTTACACTGAAAATTGTATACAAATGGATGCAACTGTACCAGCTTGCTGGGCTCAACTTTACTTGGTTGTTTCACTGTGCGCTTTTCGAGAACTTAAAAAGAGCCACTTTGTAACGCTTTGCGCCGACTTCAGCGGAGTTTACAGTAAAACATACCCAGTGTGGTGAGAAATATGGTGAGAAATATGGTTATTTGTATTAATACTAGAGTTGTCCATTACCTTAGCTTCCGTTTCCCCTAAAATGCTATTGTTTGCTAACTTTAACGGGTTCTTATAGCAATAACTATCAGAAAATATTGTTAGCACATACCTATACTAGTATAAAAGCTCAGACCGCAACGAATACACAAAAAACCGGCCAAGAGCGTGTCGGGCCACGCGCAGTGTAGAGTTCCGTAGCTGCAAATGCCAACTTTGAATTCACACTCAAACCTCACAGTTTAAGGAATAAAAACATCTAAAACGAGCCCATTAAGGACTATGGTAACTAAAGAAAGAGTTATAAAATCCTACTTCAAAAGAGAAATTAGCAAAGTACTAATTTTCAATGAAATTTTACTTTTCTGAGTTCATTTTATAAGTTGGTCGTCTATAACTTTAAGATAGATAGAGGAGGGGGGGGGGGGACACACTTACCTCTAACAAAAAATTGCACTTTAAACCAAATATTTCAGCAACGGATCCCTAAATCAAAAAATGGTGTTCTGAACCTTACATTATTTTTTAAAGACCTATTCAACAATACCCCACACGATGGGTTAGTCGAGAAAAAATAATTCAATATTTTTTTCTACCACTTTTTTGGCATGATTATATACATACCCATACCAAATTACAGCTTTCTAGTACTAATAGTCGCTGAGTAAAACTGCGGACAGACAGACAGACATGGCGAAACTATAAGGGTTCCTTGTTTACTACGGAACCCTAAAAAGGCCTGTGCCCTTAACACGAACCACTATAGTTATAGTTATCGTAATCCTATTATTTGTATGAAAACTATAGCAGCGCCGCTACGGTGGTTTAAGGAACTAACCATCGCCATACTTAACTAAATCATTTAATTACCCCAAACCTTGGTTTACCGTAGTAGCTCGTGGGAGTTACAAGCGTCACGCTTTTAAACTTTTCCGAGCTTTACTTAGCTAAGCGCTGGAACTATCCATTTCATCCGGCTTTCAACAGTATCACGTGACACCGGTACAATGGCGCACGAAACTCCTCAGACGCAGCGAAAGTCGTAAACCGGCGACTCTACAGCCAATTACAGAGCAGATAAACCCTTTGAGATACCCCCCTTCGCCGACGTTAACTGTCTCCCTTTCTCAAATGAAGAGTATTCACGTTAAGCTAGTTGCAGCAATATCTTTTTGTTAAGGAACCCTTTGTCTCCGTTTTAAAAGTGCAATAATATAATCTAGTTTGTGGTTTGCGCGATTTGTTTTAAGTAGTCTTATTTTAGACGGCTTTATAGTTGAGCTGTAGTTCGAGGAGAGATCATAAACAAGTTTGCAGTTTGGCGATATATTTAGGACTATAGTTTCGTCTTGCACATCTCTTGTGAGTTTCGTGATAGTAAAAAGAAGCCTTCATGTTAATTTGGATCTCAAATTATCTGTAGATCTAGTATAGCAAAATTCGTCCAAAAGTTTCGTGTGAAGGAGCAAAAACTTTTCATCTGTATTAACAAATTAAATTGAAATACAGTAGGTACATAAATATTGGGCGTCGGAAAACATCGGAAACAATCGTATAACTTATCAGAAACAATTGACAAAGAGTAGTTAGGCCCTAAAAATTATTTACAATCAGAAGAGCAGCTCTATATCATTAAATACTGCCTAGACGGGTCATCTTCGGAAACGCGAAGTTAGCCGAAGTCCATTTATCTTGAAGTACTGTACTATGTATTAAAATCTCTACAGTATTTTTCAGTAGCAATTCTACAGGTTTATTTTAGGGTGAGTGCGCAAAAGTTATATTTATGTAGTTCATTAAAAGTAAGATTTACTTTAAAGTAGACACATTTATTTCTAACAAAAACACGAAAATATCCACAGCATTGCAGTAATGGTGACCTTGTTTGAGACCTGCAACTTATCCCGATCCCCCTTCCCCGTCTTCTGTGACCTACATAAATTCTACTTTTAAAAAAGGCGGGGAAAGTGGGGAAGGCGTGTTATAAGGGGAAGTTGGGGAAGGAAGCAGGGAGAAAGGCCGGGAACGGGAGTACTGCAAACTCCAAGGGAATATGCGTCTTTAGCCCTGTGCTAGATAGTTCATGTTTTTAGCGGTGTCATTTTGAATTTCTTTGTTTTAGTTTTTCGTAAAGCGATAACACAAACGATCAAGTTGACGATCAAAAAAATTCGTCAAACTTCTCTTTGGTACCACTTCGATTTCTTCCTTTGTTATGACGCGGCTTGACAAAAGCTGCTATACACATCCAGACTGAATAAGTCTGGATGTGTATAGCATCACGCCGTCATCTTCATTAAGCACGTAGGTAGCACAAACATATTGAATAAAGCCATCATAGACTTTCAAGTGACTTGGCAAACAATATGATTATTTACCAGGCTCTGAAGAGGTCAATGGCCTATGCATTGTTTGCTTACACGTGACGCGACATTACCAGCATCCCCACACACACCCCCACGTCAATCCCAAGACCCAATGCATAAATCAGCAAAATAACACTCGCACTCAGGGGCACCAACTGAACCCAAAAACGTATCAGTGTGCCATCCGAGTGCACTCCGCCGTCTCACCAGCCGTTACCTACAATTTTACGACCCTTTTATTACTAGACGCTTTCGTGCACGATTACCCTCTAGAGTGAGTTTTGCTGTTACGCGCCCCTCACTACGCTCGTTCACCTTCAAACCCTCGCAAGACTCCCACTTTGCCGCGTATCCATTTCCGTTTCGCTGTCACACTCCAATTCAAGACTTGCGAAAATCGCGCAATGGATGTCAGCACTTAGTATTTTTCAAACAAAAATAGGGGCGCCAGTCCTAACAATTACAATTTAATGTGTGTTTTATTATCGCGCGAGTCTAATGTAGAGCGCATTAATTTATCACGCAGGCACCCCTGTTTACGAGCGCTGACAATCGAAGTGACAGCGTATCCTGAATGCAGACAGTGACAGGTCACCAGGATAGCGCGAGCCCGCGCACCGTACGGCCGCTTTGGGTTGCGGTTGAGGGTAATAGTTTTGGGGGGTCTCGGTTGTTTGGGGGCGTCGCACAATCGTCCGGACAGACAAGCGATGGACGTATCAAAGGCTGGAAACGCAGTTGCATTTTCGATTGAATCAGAGACGTCTGCGGCACGCCTGCGAGCTGATTGGAGCGCGTCCGCCGAGCCGGCGCTGTTTGCTTTGCAAATGAACGCGTCTCGGATCAAATGCGTTAGATGGAACCAACAACGTTTTTGACGTTCGCAGAGCAGAATGCATGGCTTGGAACTTGATTGTGGTAGAGGTTTATCGTTGACATTATTGGTCTGGAGTTCGTCACGCAATTTCACCGTCTCAATCTTATTTCTTACACTTTATCGAACCGCAGTTAATTCTTATTCATAAGAATGAATGAGGTTTCGATGTAGCAAGTACAGAAAGCGTAACATTTTTAAGATAGTTACGAGACGAGTGAAAGTGATTGTTATGTGTACAATTATAACATAAAGTTTTTTTAAACATTCGCAATGATAAAGCATTAGAACATCGAAGTTTCTTGCCTGTTGTTCTCGAGAAGACTTCCAATTTCCGAATAATATCATATACAATAAACTTTTTTTACTTGAATTTACCCTTTAAACACACAAGATGGCATTTTGTAGTCTCTTTAATATTATTAATACCAGAATACTGAACTGTTTGACCGTTTTAACTCGAATTGGCTCATCCGCTTGGCTAGCTGATGCCGTGTTACCTAAGTTTTCGTCTTTATTACAATGTTAATAGCATTGTTGTTAGCAAGATGATTGTGGAGGAATTCACGTGAAGCTGG